>OY720591.1:7687500-10187500 GCA_963151315.1 Nymphalis c-album
CCTTTGCCCTTGCTCAATTGCACCAACAACAGCAATGACACGTCTCACCACTTTCAACGCTTGTGCACGTTCCTCTTCATTGTGAAGCATTAAATCCATAGACCTAAACCAAAAAGAATTGTGTTCATTTTCATATTAAATTTACTATATTGTTGTTCCGGTTTTTTTTAAAGTGTTTAAAAGTTTAACTTACTAGTTGCTAAAATAAATTTACATAAGTTATATAAATCTAATATTTTTAGTAAAATTATAAACCTACAATAATTATACTTTATTTAATTATAAAATAAAACTACATAACTATGTCCTTTATTATTATTATAGCTCTATACATATTTAAGATAAATTTAAAATAATTATACTTTTGATTTATTTCTGAACGAAACAAAATATATTTAACTTGGGTAAATTGAAAATGATCAGTTCAACTAAGTAGACAAAAACTAATAGTATTTAGATTAATTAAAAATACCTGATAACTAGATATGGTAGTTTCAAAGTATTAAAAGTAGCAACATCACTTTCTGTTTTAATTAAGTATCGTAATACTCTTAGTGCAGCAGCTCTTATGACCATAGATTCATCAACAAGACTTATTCGGATGCTGAAATTTAATATAAATACAAAACATTAGTCAGGTGATATACTTTATATTACACAATTTTGTTCTTTAAATAATCTACAAGATCTAAGTTGAATGTTTTCACTTACCATGTCATCAACTCATCAGAAGTAAAACCGAGTTTACTTCTGTCTTCCTTATTAAGTAAGGTGACTAATGCGTCTAGATATGACCACCTATAACTGTCAGAACTACTTTTCTGTGTAAGTCTGCCCAGTCTAAAGTCTGATGGCAAATTTTTGTTGGTGGGTGATGTATCATTGTGAAACGATTTCTTTGAATACAGACCTTGTATTATTTCTGTTATATTCTCTTCAGGTGTTTTATTTTTAGTGTCTAACCTATACGTATTGCCACCATGTTTACCTGCAATGTTATTGATTCTTCATATAAATTTATACACTTCACTGTTTTGTACTGTATACCAAATTAAACTACATGGATTATTTGTATTTTAATACATTAGGTTGGCTTAGGATATGAACAGAATGAAAACCAATAAAAAATATTTACCTTTTCTACGACTCAACCTATTTTCAAAAGTGGCCATTATATCATTTTTCACTACACAAGTTCAATAATTACGAACCGTAAATAAGTGAAAAATATTTAAACGAACCATTTATATTTTCTAAATTCTATTATAAAGAATTGAGACTCAGATAAAAAATGCTTTTCTTATTCCTGTTATCATGAGACGCATTGTAAATTTGACACTTATATTTATCAATAATCTGTGGTTGTCATCTTGTCATGTTATCAAAAATATTCTATTAATTTATTTAACGGCTCTGGATACAAGTCATTTTCACAAAAAAAATATTGGTAATCTTTTTGTCTCCAACTACATAGGGATAGTTATTATTTTATAGAAAAATCGCTGCAGACGATAAGGTGATCTTTGAAGTCTTTTTATATATTGTAAATTTTAATCGTCGAAAAACAATTAAATAAACGGCAATTGGCCTTTATATTTCCTAACTAACCTTAAACCAACCGCAACACTGTAACCGCAATACTATGATATAATGTTATTATTGTTTTTAAAATATCGAATAATAGGATACAAACACTAACTCATAACTTTACAACCCATGTCCCATGAGTGTCTACCAAATGTCAAACACTACGAAATGTCAAACATCCCTAAGTCTTCAAGTAGAGTTGGGCTAAGAATAAAATATGTCGAAATCAAATATCTGTGTTGGGTTTTAATCGACATCAAATAGATTCACTGTGTGTGTCTTTGATAAAGTTACGGATTTTGTTCATCACTTTAATCTGAGAAGTTTTTATTTTCAAAATGATAGAACCTACTAACAGCATTAATTTGTCATCCTGTCGAATATGTTTAACGAACAAGAGACCCTTATGTCCATTATTTAAATATAAGCTTTCTGGGAATTATGCAGAAATGCTCACAGCAATAGCTGACGTTAAGGTAGGCGTTTGTGTATATTTATTGTCCAAATAAAGGTCGCCAATATAGTACCGGCATCACTATAATTCATATAATTCTGAAGATACAAATTAGTTAAGTGATTTTTTCATGCCCTCATATCGAGAAAAGAAAACAAACTTATGATGTTGTTATATGTTTGTTTTATTTTCAAATGTAATATGACCAAAATCGTAATTATGATTGGTTTCTCTATAAGGTGCTTATTTTCAATTGATAAATTATATATACACAAGTTTGAATTCAATTATTTCATTTTTAAATTTATAATTGTGTATTTATTAGTTTGTTTTAAGTTGGATAAATATGCATGAAATTTTATTATATTGTTAGGTTTCATCAAATGATGGTTTACCGGAGAAAATTTGCAACAAATGTTGTACATCTCTGGAAAAGGCTTTTCTTCTCAAAAATGTTGCAGAGAGGTAAGAGTTGATTTTATTTATATTTGTTATTTTTTTATAATCGTCACTGCATAATTATTCCATATGAGCAAATCTGTTTCAGAGCTAGCATAAGCTATGTTTTACTGAATATATATTTAAGAGCTATTTTTATACAATATGTGTAATATTGTATAAAAAATAATTTTATACTACTTTGTATTTAAGGTCTGATCGTGAGTTAAGAAAACTAATTACAGCTGCAAGTAGAAATGTGCCAACAAAAAAAATCGCTTTTGATTCCTTTACTGATATAAAAAGTGAAATTGGACCTCTCACTGTTAAAAATGAACCAAAATGGGAAATGGAGATAGACATACTTGATAATCCACATGAAGTTGTAAAGGTTGAAACTATTGATGGAAAAGATATTGTTATAGCAGATACAATTATAAGAAAAGTAGAATCTGGAAATGGCTTTAATATATCTAGTGATAATTCACAGACTTACAATACTGATGTAAGTAAATTTCTTCTTTTAAAAATATTATATTTTTTTATATATATTTAATAAATTAAAAAAATGTATAAATGCTTAGCAATAAATATAATTAATATAAGTATCTGTTAAATTATATTAAATTCAGTATTAATTTAAGCAGCTATTTAAAAAGATTTTGAATATGTATAACTAAAGGCAACACAATAAAAAGTTTGAACATCTTATTAAATGTGACTTGTATAGTATCAGCCACTGGCAGTAATAAATAAATTTTGATCAAATAAGTACCTAATTGATAGATAATATGTGTATCCTAGGCTGAATATTTAGATGATGACATATATCAAGATGATGACGATGATGATTATGTGCCTCCTTCAGAGAAGACCAAGAGTAAATTTAAAAAACCAAAGTTATCAGAAATTAAGGTGTTTAAGGCTAAAAAACCAGTTGTGAAAAAAGTAAGGGTTTTTAGACCATTTAAACATGATCACGATGATTCTTATGGTGGTGATGAAAAGAAATCTACTACCATTACTTGTTGTAAGTTTTTTTGAGTTTCCTTGTTGTTTACATATATTATGCCAAAAACGTTCTACGAAGTGACTGTGCAAATTCTTAACTAAGTGGTTTAATAATATAATTTTATTTCATATAAACATGTAGATAATGCTTAATTAAATAATATTAATGTAAATAATTAATAACAGAAATATTTCTCTATTTTGACAGATCCAATTATGAAAAATGGTACAAAAGGACCACCAATTCTGTTAAAGAGACCAAAAGATGCTACATTATTAAAGATTCATCCTAATTACAAGGCCAGGGCTTCAGCAAAGTCTGATAGTAGGATTATAAGACGAGATATTTCTATAAGAAGGGCGAAAAATTCAAAGCCAATTTCGAAAGAAAGAGAAAAGCTTGTATGTCCAGTCTGTGGTATATTGACATATACTCTTGGCAATCATATAGCAACTCATGAAGGTATATTTATTACTATATAATAAAAAAATATTTAATTTGTCCTTTTTTAAGAATTGCTTATAGAGAAAGAAAAAAATATTTTGACTAAAAGATGATGTTTTTTTCGCATTAAGTTGCAATTGACTAACATATCTTTACAGTAAAAAGAATTTTGTTGTACTTTTTATTAATATTTAATAATATTTCTTTCAGAAAAAAAGAAGTACACTTGTTCGGATTGCCCGCGATCCTTTGTGCAGAAAAGTAATTTATTGGTACACCTTAAACAACATACTGGAGTAAAAGATCATATTTGTGAAATTTGTGGTGCAGGGTTCTACACACAGAAATCGTTAGTAAGGTAAATAAAAGTTAGTTAATAAATGTTCCTTAACTTATTACTTCTTACAAGGACTATGTTTTAGCACTGTTCAAACAAAAAGCCAATATACCTAATTTTATTTTTTTGTAGGCATAACCTCATTCACAAAGGAGAGAGACCATTTCAGTGCAATTTATGTTCCAAAAAGTTTATTGCAGTAAGTTACAAGTTACATTTTAGTCTTTACAGTTTTTTTTTCTATTGTGTGTTGAATTTTATTCACATTATTTTAATAATTATAAAAAGTTCAAGATATCATTTTGATTGTCAATATTTTAAAATAAATAAAATACTTATGAAATAAGCAAACTTATATTAATTAAATTGTTTTTTCTTTTAAATAGAAAGTGTTTTTATATTATCTTTTAAACAGATTATGTTATGACTGAAATTCGGTATTTCTAAATAATTATTTGCATTTCCAGCGTTGTGATCTAAACCGTCATCTTCGCATCCATGCTGGGTACAAGCCATTCAAGTGCGCGACTTGCGCTATGTCTTTCAATGCAAAACACCAGCTGCAGAACCACGAACGTATGCACACCGGAGAACGCCCTTACTCCTGCCAAGTGAGTTTGAGTTATAGAAATATGAATAGTTAGTAAAAGATCATTGAGTACCATACAAGATTGTGTTTGCTCCCAATGAGTTGGGAGGTAATAAGGCGTGTACCTGTTTTTGCGCACATTTTATAGTCTATAATAAATACCTAGTATTTGACATCTGTGAGACTGCAATTTATACTTTTTTACAAGGAAAATTTAAATTTTAGAATTATTCTTAGCTGGAACCAAATTTTCATTGTAAAAAATATATTTTATTATGTTGAATTATATTAAATAAACAAAATACCGTAATTATTCATCCAACTATAACATATAGACCAGTCTCAATAATTTTTGAAACCAAAAAAAATAATAGTAGGATGAAACCCATTGGGAGAGGAAGAGAATATAACCAAAATAAAAGGAAAAATAATTTACGGGCGATCTGAGGTCGGGAAGCTCTGTATCTCGAATACTGGCTAACGTTTTTACAGCTGCTACGAAATAAGGGGAAGTTAGGCCCAGACCCTCCTAGCCCCTTCCCCACTTCCCAATTGGCATAGAAGAGCCTTAACTTTGACCATACATATTTACTGTTATCGAGGACCTAAATATTTGTTTGATAGTTCCAGTTATATTACCCAGTACAATTTCTATAATATTGAAAAGAAAATCATATAATTATTATGTTTTTTTTTTTTTTTTTAATTTTCCAATAACACCTAGTACTGCAACCGTTGTGCTCGTGGTTTTGTTTCGATAACAAACGAGTAATCTATACTTTGTATATAATTTCCGAAACATGAATGAGTCGGTTAATTTGTAGGTGTGCAGCGTGGCGTTCAGCTACAAGGTGAACCTCAACAACCACGTGTTCAAAGTGCACAACATCAACCTGAAGTTCAAGTCGATCCACACGGTGACCGAGGACGTGCTGCGGCGCGAGATGGGCATGCTGAACGAGGCGCGGGAGGCCATCGCGCACATCATGCCGCAGCTCGCGGACGTGCCGCCGCCGGCCGCGCACGAGACCGTGCACCACACGGCCGACTACAGCGTCTAGTCCACGCCAGCTCGAGTCTATTGATTAGCTGAGAAGAACCCTCACATTACAATATTTTATATGGATAACATATTTTTTTATTCGAATATGTGCTCGTATTCTACCGAAAATTGTGACCTATAATTCTGTGATTTTGAAACTTCCATTTATGAACTTGTTTTACTCCGATACAAAAATTGTAGTTAAGATATTTTTACAGTTTAGCATTTTTTATAAAAAAATAATTGAGCTGAAATGCACAGTTCTGAGTCAAAGACTAATGATTTGGGTAACATAAAAAGTTTCTTGATTGAATTGGTTATAAATGTATATCCAAAATGTAAGTCTGGCTAAGGAGAAGCTATGGAAATACTTAACTTAGAAATGTTATTCTAGGGTGTCTATAATATATCTTAGGGCAGAATAATTGTGTAGTCAGACTTGAGAAATGTGCGTAAATATGATACTGGCTTCCAATATTATTCTTTTTTGTATATAATTTTTAATCTGATTTCTTACATGTGTACATAATAATTAGTATAAGATGTAAAAAAGGTTGTGTTTTAAAATATGAGAAGTAAATTTTTTTTCAATTTAAAACTAAATTTAATTTACTTATGAAAGTTTTTATTAGTTATATAAATAATTTTAAAATAGTAAATAAATTGTTTAAATAAATGGTTTTTTATTATTTTTACATAACAATAAATATTTCAATACCACTTTCTTCTTCCACATGTTATGTGATATATAGAAATGTATATAATATGTATGAATTAAATAAATGTAACAACATTTTATGACAGTACAATAAACCTAGTGTTTCTATCGAAAAATATTACTTTCATTAAATAACAATTTCTTTGTCATTATAATTAACTATACCTAACTAAAAAGAGATCAATTGTTAACTTAATTTTTTTTTTCATATTTCTACAATATCACTATTATGATGCATAAATTATGCATTTGTTTATTATTTTTATGAAAGCTTTAATTTCAGTTTTCGTATATTTTTTCACTTTTCTCACACTTTCTCATCATGTTCTTATAGAACATGATCGTCAGTAAGTTGATCGTGACAGAGTGCTAATAGTTTAGTTATTGTAGTCAGTGTAGTCTCTGATACACATACATCCAACAACTACTTCTTTTTTCACGGCGATCCATCTTTTCATGAGATCATCGGGTAGTTCGTCTTGAGTTTCCTCGTCAGTGGATCTCTTTCTTTTTAATACAGTTATCTGTAAAAAGGAATATTATTTTATTTTGATAAAACACTTTAAAGAGTTACAATTTTTCATAGACAAATAAAGCCAATTGTTTAGTCTTATAATTCTGTAACTTCACTATCACTACATATTATAAAACAAAGTCGCCCGCGTTTCCTGTCTGTCTGTATGAACGCGATAAACTAAAAAACTACTTAACGGATTTTCATACGGTTTTCACCAATGGATAAAGTGATTCAAGAGGAAGGTTTACGTGTATAATTTATTAATGTTTTCTGTAAATTTGTTGAAATATGACGATAATTGTTGAAGAAGTCGGAAATAACCGAGCCGATTGGGAGCTTTCATCGAAAACGCTGTAAAATCCCTTTGAATTATAACAAAATAATGTATGGTGAAATTGTTCCCCTTTCATAGATCTACAGAAAAGCCGCGATGAAAAGATATGCTCTTTTAAGGATAGCTAACTATACCCACTTTAATGTTTAAAAAATGGTTACATAATAATGTTACAATTGGAAAGCTATAAAAACGGATATCATATTAATCCTTATCAAATTAAATACGTTATTTACTTTTAGCATTTCATGTATATTATAATTGCCCTTTTACATTACCCAATTTAAATGAATATCTTAGGAGTTATCATAATTTTAAACTATAGCGCACTAAATTTAATAATTTAATAATTTATTTATTACTTCTAATTTATAACTAAATAAATACAAGCGGTCCCACACGGATCATACTAACGCGCGATGCAACCGCATGCGCGCCCCCGCGTCCCACTGTCGCCCAATGTGGCTAGTATATTATAAATACTTACGTTATGAAGACGATTGTGGCAACCATAGGGTGGGGGACATAGACTTTCGTTGCAGATTCTAGTTTCGATAGATCGAGGAAAGTAATCGTCACCCAGAAATCTTGGTTTCTTCTAGAAATTAAAAAAAAAACAGTAAATAACACATTTGAATAATATATGTAGATGTATTTTGATTTTTATGAAAGTACTTACGGTTATTTCTTCACAGCTACAAGGTATATCTTTTCCATTTCCTTGCTGAAATAAAGAAGACATTTATGTTCATTTAATGAATCTATTGTTGGAATTAAAATATACTTTAATCTCGTAAACTATTTTACCGACTAGTGATGATGAGGAAGGTAATGTATTAACTATCAATAATTAGAAAGTGGTTTATTTAAGTAAAGACTACTGCGACTAAACATGGCTAGCTATCGTACGCTACGATTATAATTTATAAAATACTCCGTTATTAAAATAAGGAATAAGAATTTATGTTTTTACATTAAATTATTAATATTAAAATCGGAATAATATAATTCGTGAATTTCTTTGAAATTTTCAACACAAGCTTACTTACTTTTGCCTACTGTTTTAAGTTAGTAGAGCCCTACGCCTTAAATTCGTAGAAATGTTTGGCGTCATCCGTGCTATATTCGTATTGTCAAGGAATTTCCAGTATAGTTCGTCAGTTTATTGTGTAACACAGTATTTAGTTATGAATTCATTGTTAGCATTAACCACAAGTGTATTTGAAAATTAGAGTGATTTACCTAAATCTTTATTGTGAAACTGACGTTATAACACAGTCAGTAAACCCGACCACAGTAACAGTAAATTAAATTTAAGCCACTTACACCATATTTCTCCCTTTTAATGTTTCCTCTTCTAGTCCTCGTTTCAACGGAATTGTCTAATAAAATTATATCGTTCCTTATCATATTTGCGTAATCTACAATAAATGCTGGTAATTCTTCGGTATTAGGATTAGTGTCCAATGGCTCAGTTACATATGTTACTCCCAACTCAGCATCGTCCATGTCGTTGTTTAAAGCTCTTTGTAGAACATAGTTTTGTCTCATACGGGTTCTATGATTTTGAACCATAAACTCATCAATATTAGATGTCTTTTTGAAGGCAAGCGTCGGAACTGTTAGTTGTATAGTGATCAGAGCAGCGGCACATGTTTGAAACAGCAGTAGTGATAATCTTATCTGCAAATATCCGTTTAATTTTAAACTAACAAAACGAAAATGAACTTACATCTTGGGTTTTTTACTAACGAAATCCACGAATCCACACAAATTATAAAAGCAAATAAGAAATAAAGCGGTGAGGAATGGGTAAACCCCTACCATGGTTTATGGTTATAAATTATCTTGCCTGCTGCTGTTACAGGAATGATCATAGATTTCATTTTCTCTACTTTATATACCAAGATTTGATTGAAAGGTGTTTGAATAGGTCCATTAGTGTTGAATAACATGATCGTAATTGATACTGGCATTTTTGTAAGGGTATTAAATGATACCATTTCATTGTCTCGGTACTCTATTGTTTCTTGATATTGTCAGGTTTACTTAAGAGAGATTTTATCTTACAAGTTTTTCTCGAACTTATCGCAGACTGTTATACGTAGGTAGTACAGGAACGTGATTTTGACTATAAATTAAAACATAGGTACATAATATATCTATATGACTGTATATCTTTATCAGGTAATAAAAGTAACTGCATGTTAATGTCCGCCGTCATCTGCCACATGCAGGTTTCCTTGTGGTGTTTTCCTCTAACACCGAGTACGAGATAAATAGCATTTACTCAAATTAAGCACATGAAAATTAATTAGTGCTTGCCCGAGATCGAACTCTGAACCATCACTGGGCTTGGGCTCTTTATGAGTATGCATACACGAAATATATTTGTAATATACCCGTCACGTTTTTGTTAATTAAGTGCCAAATATTATAGACGTGTTTTTCTAACGCCTTTTTTAACCTACGCCTTTCTATGTAGAATTCATTTATGTCTGCATTCTTAATTTAAAAACATATAGGTAGTAGTAGTAGTAGTAGTAGGTACTTAGCCCAATGTAGTTCGCACAACCTACCTATTAAATTTACGAACTTCAACAAGAGAAAAATTTATAAAATTACATGATTTGCAACATTTAAGTTTAGTTGGTGAGATTAGACGCTTGGATTTTTCTTTTAAAGCGGAATAGAGTACCTATATTGAATTTCGTTATACACTAGCTGTGCCCGTGGTATCACTTAAAGAATCACGTATAATTTAAAGAAATTATTAAGAGCAGATTAATAATATTTCAGTATTTACAACATTTTTCGTTTTATTTTCGTGGGATATATGTACCTATAAATTACACTGGACAAATTGACAGTGCTTTGCCTTGCCAGAGGAATGCACGTTTAGTTCAGAATACCGCTGATAAATTAATATATTATGATTAAATAATATACTTATAGTGCATCAGTCACACCTTCATAACTATCGTTATTAAAAATCGAGTACCTATATTATTATTGATTAGATTCAACGTTGATTTAAACTTAAAACATGAGATATACCTACTATTTCATAAAAAAATATATAATCACCAGATTAGGCACTTCTACTTTGTTACTTTCGTCGTCAAAAATGTTGTAATCGATTTAAATCAATAAAAACTAAATTATAGGAAGGTAAGTAATTAAGTAGTTATAAATTTTTTATTACTTTTAATGGTAAGGGGGCATCCATTCATTACGTGAGGCGTTTAGGGGGGAGGTGGGGTCGAGCCAAACCTCACCCACTCTCACGTGGGGGATTGGGAAATATTACGTAAATTTTTTTCCAGAAGAAACAGTGTAAAATTGCGTGAAAATTGGATTAAATTAAGTAAAAATGAGAACGTCCGCGATGCCATATACCTAACTATCATAGTTAAGCCGCAATAACAGTTTTTGTTTAAATTATTAAGTTTAAATACGGGTGGAATCGAATAGTGGTGATATTGGTATCATGATATTGTCCATTTAAATGGTTTGATAATTAAGGCTGATTATGTACATGTAAATTCTACGATTAGAACAAACTGTTGCTGTGCTACTTTTAGTATAGGTATTAACAAACACTCTTGTACGTATTTACGTTAAATAATAGTTTTTAAATTTTCGCCGAAGAAGTATATAATGCCTAATGCTAAGCTCTCGGATTAAATGCAACAATTATGAATGAGGAAAACTATTTATTATCTATACATATAAATAAAATTGAATTGTCTCTCTGTGACTTCAAAATAACTGCCTCATTTAAAGCTATTTTTGTGATTTACCAAAACCAAAGTAATCAATTTTTTTCATTTTTGTCTGTCTGTTTGTCCATGCTACTTTTTGAAACTGCTATAAATTACAAATTGAAATAACTGAATTATTCACGTTTAGTCTTTATTTCATCAAAATCGGTTATCTTTCAAACGTTATAAAAACCTACGTATTTTTGTTGTTAACTATACACATACTCGTATATTATGTAATTAAAAAAAAAACTTTATGACCTTTTTTATTTTCATAGTTAATACATTTTATGTTGTTAGCACCCACTAAGGAAGAATTTTAGAAAATTCCACCTCTAACGGGTGAAATGGGGAAACATTAGTCTAAAAATAAAACGAGCGAAGCCGCTGGCAACAGTTTAAGTTCCCTATATGATAAATCATAATTAAAATGAATTATTGACTTATGGTTTTGCGAATACCAAAAACGCATATAAATACTATAATACGATAAACTACATTTTGTTGTCTTGATATGCATAATAATGAATAAATAAAACAATTTTAGAGTTTACTAATTTATTATTTATATAATTCATAAAGTAACATTGTCATTATCTATTTGTATTTCTTTGTTTTGCATTACTTTTACGGCTTTTGCAAACGCCAGTGCGCCCTGCGGCCCTTGGAAATAGTCCAAGGGTTCTCTCTCTGTTTTTATCCCCTGCATTCGTAAAACAAGATCTTTCATCAATATTTTTTCTTTCTTTAATACCTCTTCGTTCATTATATTAACTGGTCTGCGGTCGATCAAAACGCCATGTTTTTTTAGGCAGTGCTTGTTAAAGTCACGCTTGTAACTATAAGGCAGCGAACAAAGCTGAAAAGTATTATTATTTTTTTAGAAGAATACAATAACTAGTGGCTCTGTGGAACTCCGCATTATGTGTTATATAACCCCGAACACTTAGGTATGTGTTGGTGTTCGGGGTAACTAAGACGACAATATATTTATTAGTTTTGTTTTTGTTGGGTGCTATTTTAGTATTTATAGTTATCGGTGAATGGTACGTCTATTAATTGTCGAAGTTGTTTATTGAAAGTTATTTCATAAGAAAGCTACATCTTTACCGAGTAACATATGCTATATGTATTACATTTTCAAGAAAATGAGTGATCTCTACCTAAAATGGAACAATGTAACCCAAGGTATCAAAATGTTGCCATTATTTTGTTGTCGACGTTGTTTATTTGTTTTTACTTTTCTGTGATTGTAGGCTGCACACAGATAGGACTATGTCTACCAGGTTTTGCTAGAATAGGTATAAATATCTATAAACAAAAATATTTATTTACCTCGCATTTGTAAGGTCGTTCTCTAGTGTGTACGCGGTAATGATGTTGGAACGCGTACTTCGTGACGAAAGACATCTTGCATATTTCGCACTCGAACCGTTTCGCAAAATTATGTACGAGCATGTGTCGGTTTAGACCACTTTTCTAAAAAAATAAGTACGAACTTTAAATGAAATTAGTTGGCGGCCGGTCAAATTGTCCAGCAAGTGGTAAGTGTTCACCATTGCCCATAGACATTGGCGCTGTAAGATATATAATCCTGTAGTTACACGACAACAACACTAAGTATTGCTGTTTGGCGGTAAAATATACATTGAGTGGGTGATACCTTCCTAGGCGGGCTTGCATAAAGTCTGACCAATACATTAGGCAATACTAAACACTGTAGGTGGTAGAGCTTTGTGCAAGCTCATCTGGTTAGGTACCATCCAGTCATCAGATATTCTACCGCAAAACAGCAGTTCTTTGTATTGTTGTGTTCGGGTTTGAAGGGTGAGTGAGCCAGTGTAATTACAGGCACAAGAGACAAGATCTTAGTTCCCAAGGTCGGTGGTGCAGTGGCGATGTTGTTTTTTTTAAGGAAATGTACATACCACTGTCTATGGGCGTTGGTGACCACTTACCATCAGGTGGCCCATAATCGTGGTGGCTCGTCCATTATTCTATATAATTAAAAAAAAAGTCTGATTAATAGACTTAAAATCCGTTCTTAGTGAGCGTCTACGTCAGGGAAGGAGTAACTGACAATTTCAAGTCAATCGGGCGGATACTTTAGGAGATCTCGTGATGTGATATTTCGTTTTAAGACATATTATTCCTCCAGACAGATTTCAGCCACGGCTGCCAATCTCAAGAGAGATTAGCCAACTGCGCAGAAGATATTATAATGCACAAGTGTGTGCGCAAACACAGGTGCACTCTCTTTTCCTTAGCTCTCATAATCCGATGGGACGGCAATCCGACACGATCGGAAAGAGTTCAGGCGCAGGACCAACGGCTTAACGTGCGCACCGAGGCACGGGAATATACCACACTTCCAACTTCCAGACTCCGGGCTGCTACTGAGAATTTTCTGACAGAAAACCCCAATAACTATTTATTTGCCCGACCTGGGAATTGAACCCAGGACCACCGCGTCTGCGGCCTTATATCAAGCCACTAGACCAACGAGGCAGGCAAAAGAGAGTTATGTCCAAAGTCGTAGAACAAAAGTTGTTGCTTATGGTGTTAGCTATCTAGTCCTGCGAGGTTGCTGGGTCATTAAAAATAACCCTGAATATAGAAAATTGCACATTAAATACGAATACACACCCATTTGAAGGTTTTCTCACAAATTTTACAGGCAAACTCTCTGATATCCGTATGAGCTACCATATGACTGAAACAATATTTAAGACAAATGTACTACAAAATTAAAGTTATTTAAAAAATAAAGCGTTTAATATTCATTATTATATTACTTTTTAAATTCGAACCAGTAGTTCCAGAGATTAGCCGGATCAAACAAACAAACTCTTTAGCTTTATATATTAGTATAGATATAGATACTAGGTTGAGCACACTTTTTAATATTTTCAAGTTTTATTTGAAAGCTATATTTTCATCATATTGTTGATGGCTATAAAAACTTACGTTGCTAGTGCTCCTATATAATTAAAACTGGCAATGCAGTGGTCACATTTAAATTTTCTTTTCTTCAAATGTATCTTCATAATATGTGTCTCTAAATTTTTTTTTGTGTAAAATCGTCTGTTACAGTGGTCACAGCAAAACTTTCTTTCAGCTTAAAAACATTATGTGATTCATATCATTATACATTAGATTAGACTTACTTTATATATCTATATATTACTCCAAGACCAATTAATTTCCTTAAATATTTGGATTATAAAAAAAAAACAGTTACGTCACAAGACTTTCACAATTATTTATTTTATTATATAAAAGTATGATGATATATTTTAAGGTTTATTCGAGAAATCGAATCTTTAAGAAACAAAAACAAGTGCGAGTCTGCGTTCGCCTACCGAGGGTACCGTAGAAATTTGTAGGTACATATTTAGGGTTATGTTTAATTTACAAAATTTTAAATTAAATAAGCAGGTATGTATTTATAGCAGTGCAAATTGGTAGGTACTGGTAAAACGTGTTTGTTTCATTCTTCGTCATAAATGGAAAACTATACATCACAACAATCATTAAAAATCTGTTTAAGCTGTTTTACTTTGTGGTAGAGCTTTGTACAGGCTCGTCTGGGTAGGTACCACCCATTCATCAGATATTCTACCGCAAAACAACAGTACTTGGTACTGTTGTGTTCCGGTTTGAAGGGTGACTGAGCCAGTGTAATTACAGGCACAAGGGACATAACATACGATACCCCACATGACATGTTTAACTCAATTCAAAATTTGGGCTGCCATTCCTTGCATAAAGAAAGACCCCGTTTATTATGATTTAATTACAAATGTATAGTTTTCTGATTTTTCCCAATACTTGTAGTAAAATATGGTATTACTTGCCAAATTCCATAGTTCTAGGTCAACGGACGATACCCAATAAATTTCGATTCCCGCGAGAGTGTCGAAATATACGTTTTTTGCGGCATAAACGGCCGTATTTTTTTTACGTTAACTTAGAAGTTCGATTTTTTACAGCTTCAAGAGACTGTAGACCTGACCTGTATCGTCTTAATTTCAACTCGATACCTCCACGCGCTCCAGATAAATCGTCTTGAACGACAGACAAACGGACGGACGACAAAGTCCTATAAGGGTTCCGTTTTTTCCTTTTGAGGTGCGGAACCCTAAAAATAAATGAAAATTATTCATTATTATTAATAAGCAATTATCATTTACCTGTATGTTGTAATATATGACTTTTTAAAAATCTAGTCTTTTTCCCACAGTATGGACAAATGTCTTCCCTTAGTTTATGTGTTTGTTCTTTAAATTTACTTTTTATTCTTCCATCTTTTGGAATATTCGTTCTTATTATTCTTAAATCCTTTTGAAGGATTGGTTTGATACAAATGCAATTTTTCTCATTTTCTAAAAAATAAGAACATTATTCTTAATCATCTACGTTGTTAGTGTAGTCAAGCTTATTAGGCTGACCCCAAGAGTCTGGGTTAACCCCAGGGTTTTGGCCAGTGGTAATACGCAGTGAAACCTGTAAAGCGTCTCAATATGTAGTACTGTTTGGAATCCGCATTATGAAGTATTTATATAAAGAGAATAGAACGAGTGCGAAAAGATTCCTGTGGCATTTGGTTTATAGTTGTAAAATAACTAAATCTCATACAATGTCACAAATAAGCGAAGTAAGCAGGAAAATGTTTCGTTTACTACGTAATTTCCTACCAATTCTTCCCAAAATTGCGTTAGCTCAAACAATTCTCCTGCCCATCCTTGATTATGCTGACACCTGCTATCTTGATCTTAGAGAAGAGCAATTAAATAAACCCCGAGCATATTCAAAATCTCTGCATTATGTTTATATTCGGGCGTCGTAAATATGAAATTTCTGAATTTCGCAAAAAAACCCGAGTGGCTCCCAATCCGTCTTCGACGGAATACTCATATTCTTTCTCTTCTCTACTCTATACAATTTATACCATTTTATACTAAACAATGTAATAGCAGTCTCGGTCGTTTCTCTCCCCTTAATAGAATTATGAATTAATTCAACAAATAAATTGAAAAACTAATATTGGTATATTGTAACAAGCCTTGTAATTTTAAAAAATCTATACATTGTTATTTAAGTATTTAATCAATTAAGTTATTTTTTTTCACATTTCTGTTTACTTCTGTATTAATAATTAAGTAATTTGAATTCTTTTTATAAACACATGTACTGTTGCTCTTGATTACCTATTATTAAAGTAGCACTTAGCAATTTTATTTATAATTTAGTCATAGAATGTTCTATGTATACTTTGTTGGTAGTCCAATAAAAATAAAATAAAATATAATGACTGTCTGCCATGACCAAATTCCATCATAACAAAATTTAAATTCAGATTTAGTAATTAGAGAAGCTAATTAACTACCTTATATGTAACCATTTTGTAAGTATACAACTTTTTATAATAATACATAGAGTATATTAAGAAACATCACCTTTAAATTTTGATTCATTTTTCATCTTCTCTTCATTATCACAGTCTTCATAATTCAAACATATATCATTATCAGAAAAATCAATCTATAATATAAAAGAATATACAACAGTTGTTCATGTATCCCTTTTTTATAAAAAATATGTTACATGAAAATTAAAAAGATGATAATGGCAATATTTTTTCCACACTAGAAAATGTAACGAATGACAATTTAAAATGAAATGAAATTTATCATTAATAATTTTACTTGGTGGAAGGGCTTTGTGCAAGCTTGTCTGGGTAGGTACCACCCACTCCTCAGATAGTCTACTGCGAAACAGCGATACTTGCTATTGTTGTGTTCCGGTTTGAAGGGTGAGTGAGCCAGTGTAATTACAGGCACAAGGGGCATAAAATCTTAGTTCCCAAGGTTGGTGGCGCATTGGCGATGTAACCAATGGTTAACATCTCTTACAATGCCAATGTCTAAAGGCATTGTTGACCACTTACCATCAGGTGGCCCATATAATTGTCCGCCTTCCTATGCAATAAAAAAAAATTAGTTTGAGTTTAAATTTATGCATATTTTGGAAAAAGTTTTCGAACTTGTCTTATATCTTAATATTTTTTAAGGCATCTACTTACATATTCATCATCATTAGGTTCATATTTTACATATATCAAAAAGTCTTCTTCTGGAAGGTATAAATTTCCTTTATCATTATTTAATCTTTTTATTAAAGTATTGTTATAGTAGACATAATCAATCTCACTATTAATAATATTGTAATTGAAGTGGCTATTAAATCCTTTTTTATCAAAATCAAACAAGAAATCTACTTCTTCTATATTATTAAATTTAAACACTTTGTTAAGTTTATTTAATTTTAAATCAGACCTGCAACAAAAGAAACATGAGCATTAAGTAAATATTCATTATTTTACAAGCACAATCATTGCAAGAAATTTAAAAACATAATATTAAGAATATCAATTATAAATTATTGGTTCAAGGATTAGAATAAGTACAACAACAGCAATTTTTCAATTATGTATTGTCTTGAATTAGAAATATTAGAAGTCCTACCTCTCAATCAACAGTTTAAATTCATAGAATTCTTTCAGTTTCTTACGACATGAACAGCATATCATGTCACTACTCGTATTCACAATCTAAAAAATGTAAGTTATACTTTGCTATTTATTTCAAATAGTGTATTTTATGATATCTTTAGATAAACATATAATAATGTGCATGCCTTTACATTTGAGACAGATGATATAATTGAAGCACAATTAACACCCTCGTCACTATCATTTAAAGGATACATTTTTTTTTTCTTCTCTAAGCATATTCTACAATAATTCATTTTTATAGAAAAGAAAAATAGTAACACTATTTACATTTTATTACTATTATATTATTAATTAGGTTTAATGCAATGGTAACTAAAAATGTATTGTTTTAATTTGAATTTATGTATATCACTATCTCTCTTTATTTTGCACGATTATTCTTCCGTTTTATGTTGTTTGGTTATTCTTATTAACAATTTAAAATCCATTTTTCAATTGACATTTGACATTATTCTTATTGATATTGACAAACAATAAGGATGTTTTGTATTTATCGATATTAAACGGATACTATTCGGTAATTCCTTGATATCACATATTCTATTAAAATATCTAATAAAGTTTTGGTAGATTGTTATCTACGTTAAAAAGAGATAACAATTAAAATTTCAAGTTATTTTTGTTTGTTTCTTTTTGACGGATTAATTACTAATCCAGGTGATACCGGTTTATTGACCTGATATCACCTGAATACCGGTTTATTGAATTTTCATATTACGATTGTACCGTACGCGTCGTAAATTAATATATTGCATTTAATTTTTTGAGATATTGCATAACTTATTTCGCTTCAACGCCGCTGTATAACAATATATGATAGAAGAAGAGATAATTCTATTCTGTCGTCATGCCTCTGGCGGCCATAAATTGAACATAACAGCGCAACCAAGACCTACTTTTGGTGTACACGATGTATGGTCATGTATAATTTGAAAGTCGATATTTTGAAAGTCATGTATTAAACATCGTACGCAAAATATACAATCTTTTGAAAGCTTTAAATTTTCATAACAAAATAAAAAAGTTAAATTGCATTAAGTTCAAAGATTTAAATAATTAATGCAATAACTTATTACGTGACAGTACATACTTCTGACATCGTCTATGAATGATTGCAAATGGAGTTTTAAGAACAGAATTGTATATTATAAAAAAGTCGTCCACATTTCCATACGGTTTTTTTTTCAGCAAATGCTATTCTTTGTAGTATATTGTACGATTCACTCAAAACGAATGACATTTTGAAACGAAACGGTACATCACTGGTCTAGGTATAGATCTTAGTGTCAGACTGTCTATGTCAAACTGGCACGGCAACTCCGATATTTTTCGAATTTCACGTTTAATGTTATTATTTGTAATTTTTAGATATAGATTAGCTGAATAGCTAATGTAGTTAAGCCGTTTAGGTGTTTTTTTTAGTAGTTGAGTGACAATTAAGAGATATATTCATAAACATATTAATTAAAATCCATTTTTGTATATTTTTAAATTAAACAGTATTATTCATTAGTGTTATGTCTAAAAATGGAATTTCCACCGAGTACTGATAAAAATGAATCTTTAAAAGGGTGGACAAAAGAAGAAAAGTTTCAATTATTGCAGGCTTTGAAAGAACATGGATTAGATAACACTAAGGAAATTATTGCAAGTTTTGCAAACAAAAATGAAGATGACATAAAAAAAGCCATACAATATTACAAAAAAAAGGCACTTGCACATCCAACTATGCTAAAAAAAAAGGCAAAGAAATGTAATAATCTGCCAATAATACCCCTAGCTAGCTGGGCAAAATTTTTAGTTGAGTCTTATGGTTTCGAAGATCTACAAACTGAGACGGCTACCGCTTTACGGATAATAGCAGACTTTGAAGAAAAACCGCCAGCTGTCTGCACAAACAAGTTTGATTTCAAAAAAATATATAATATGCTTGCTGACGCTTTGGAAGGCAAGCCTATACCATATGACAAAATGACAATGGCAATGTTTGATAAATGTATAGTTGAAACAGCACTTACTAGTAAAGCCTTTATTAGAAGTACAGCATATAAACAGATCCTACAATCAATAAATATATCAGAAAAAAATATTAATATATTAACAAAACCACCTGAAGACACTGAACTGTCAATTTTGAGACATTTAGCTTCTCAAAAGAACTACAATCCTTTAAATATACCTGAAAACTATTTAAAATCCTCATCGCATACATCATAAGCTTTACTTTTTCTTGTAATGAGAGTATTTGCTATTATTCTTTCAATGTTTACATACCTACTACATGTAAAGTTAAAAAAGTAGTAGGTCGTCATAGCATGTAAATGTATCCATATTTAATTACACTAGTTTTTAAGATGAATTTAACCATTCAATAAATTTATTAAACAATCTTAGTGCTACTTTTACTACTTTATCCCAAAACCCAGTTTCTTGTTCCGCCTCTTGTGCTGAGGGTGTTGGGTATTCATCATCTTCAAGATCCTCGAGCTGTCGCTTTTCTCTTATCAAAGATGTTGTTTTTGAGAGATACCCTCCTGCAAGAAAAAAAAATTAAGCAATATCCTTATATTTGTTAATTGGTATATAAGTTTATAACAATATAATTTATATAACTTATCAGGACATCATTGCATTATTATATTTGTTAGTCTAATATAACTATAGACATAGACTTGAAAAAACAGATTACCAATACTGGTAATTTGTTTTTCCATTTTAAAATTAAGCATGTTTAATTAATATGTACTTACTTGAATTATCAACTGATGACTGAAAATATTGAGTTTAATATTAGTAAGTTTAATAAAATTTAAAAAATTATTCATAAAAAAAATGTATTTATACCTGGAACTCTAATGTTGAGTCTATTAATAAGAATAACAGACATAGAGATACTAATAAATAAATAGTATGATGTCGCATGGCGTTGGATTCAATTACTACATTAGTAACTGCATGACTTTGAACTTGCGTTTTATACCAAGGCGTGGTACCGGCTGTGTAGCGGAAAATCATGACTTATAATCATTTATAGTACTTACATACAATAAATGAATACTGAATCGTTGCTTTTTGCTTGTTCTTTTGTTAGATTAGCTATGCCGGTTACTGACGATAACAACACGTTAAAATGAATATACTAGCGTTCTGCCCGCGGTTTCACCCACGTCGGGAACCTACGTGGGTGAAACAACGACACTTTGTTCCCGTAGGAATACGGGAACAAATTGTCGTTTATTTTACTTGCTGATAATGAAGCTTTCCATTGCTGAAATATTTTTTAAAAACGGCTTTAGGCGTGAAAGCGTTACAAACAAATTCACTTTCGCATTTATAATGTTAGTTAGAATTATCAAATCAAATACGTTTTATTGTACACCACACTTAAACAATTATGAATAGTATCTAGTATCAACTAGGATCGCTAGAAAGCGATTATTATCTAAGTTAGTATTAGAATTTCACCTACTCCTAACTTCTAACTTACTACATATTGAAATAGGTACAATTATCGATCTAAGGACATCCTATATTTATGATATTCTATATAAGTAAAAGATTAAATTCTAATTTACAAAAATTAAGAGAATCTAAGTAGAAGAGTTCAGGTGCAGGACTTGACAGAACCAACGGCTTTACGTGCTGCTACTATGGAGAACATATTTTAGATAGGTAGGTACTTGTCTCATATTAAAGAGACTAGTCTTCTCGAGATTAGCTGCCGTGGCCGAACCCAGTCAAAAGGACTTTATTATCATTAAAGATTGTATTTTATTACAATAAGTCCTTGAACGAACCCTAACACGGTACATACTTCGAAATGTTGTCTTTAAGGAATCAGTGCCAAGTCCCAGCGTATTAACTATTAGTTTTACCTATATGATTAGTAAAAATATTGGATTACATATTTTGAAACGATTTTATTTTTGGTGTAATGACCTGTTATAATATATAACAACAATAGTTTTAGTTTGCATTTCGGTAAATTTCAAGTGGAATCCTTTTATTCTTATTTTACGTTCCTAATATTAACACTTTTATAAGCGACTGTATTAGATGCATATAGCATGTTGGAGTTGAAACGACCTTCGTTCCACACGATGGCACACATAGAATACTTGTATAGATCATTGTGTCAGACATATAATAAGAGTTTGTTATCAGTGTTCAATAGTTATAGAAGTAAACAGTTTTTGTAGAATAGCAAAGTAACAATGTGCTTATGTCCCACTGCTGGGATAAGGCCTTCTCTCCTTTTGAGGAGCAAGTTTGTAGTTCATTCCACCACGCTGCTCCAATGCCGGTTGGTGGAATCTCATGTAGAAGATGTGTAAATTAAGCACAAGAAAATAAAATTCAGCAGTGCTTGCCCGAGTTATAACATTTTCTTTAATATATATTTGTAGATATTTATATTTTATTAATATATACTTGTAGATTGATAAATATAGACACTTAATAAAACAAACAAAAAGTAATGTAATGATTTATTGTTTTGAAATTTATTCTATTACAAAAAATACCTATGCTAATATTTTTTTATTATAAGTTTTATTTCTATGTAATATGAAAAAATATATGCCTATATTTTAATACATTACATCTCATTGTATATTGAATAAAGTTGTCATATTAAGCATTTAACTGGCAGGGATATTGGTTTTAGTGTAGTTGATTGTACATACATTTGTGAGTAAAATTTAATTATTTCGATGTAAGTTATCTCATAAAAAATCACCCTCACCAAGCACAAAGACTATTTATTTGAATCCTTCCTGAATTGTCCACTCATTCTCAATCGATTCATTCATTCAGTCATGAAGGATTGATTCATTCAATTCAATCCTTCGTGACTAATAGTTCAATTAAGTTAATATTATTTTTTTGCTGCTCCAAACCCTGAGAAGCCCATAATTTGAGCAAGTTCTGACGGAGCAGGGCCGTCCTCAGGGTCTTCGGTTTCTTGAAGCTTGCGTTTTTTATCCCGACGTCGTTCGCGACGTAGTTCCTTTAATCTTGCCTCTTCCTCTGCAGCTTCTTTAAGTCGAGTGTCAAGCTCATATTCGTGTTTCTTGTCTTCTAGTTTACGTTTATTTGAAGCAAACCTTGCTTTTACCTGTCAATATATTTTTTATTTAAGACAACAGAAAAAATGTCTAACATCAAATCATACATTTGGCGGTTTTTTTAAATTGTTAATATTAATTAATTGATGTGATACTCATAACATTGGTACAAGGAACAAACACAAATTAATTACTCCCGTTATATGACTCCATAGAGTCAGTAACTCTTTTGTGGGGAAATAACAGGATCCCAGAAAGTGGTCAAAATGCTTGAGTTGGTAAATTAAAAACAGTTGTAAAGGAATGCTTGTGTGCTAAAAGTTATTAATGTTATTATACAATCAATGAATTTATGGGTGATAGCACACCTTGGGAATGAGACGATCGCCGCATAGCTATTTTTTTTTTTTATAAACAATACATAAAAAAAAAATTACAAAAAAAACAGCCCGCTGAGTTTCTAGGCTGGGTGTTTATTTTCCGAACTGGTAGTAGTTTCCAGTTTGACAATCAATAAGAAAGTGTAATACTTCAATATTGAATTGCTTTTTTGTCCAGCAAGTGGCCTTCATATGCCGCTTGCACAAAACTTTGACTACATTATAATAGTAAAGTTAATTTCAAATTCTTAATAAGTTATAGTAATGAAAGCAAAGTTTAAATTGTTTTTTGTATTGTATAAATTGTACTCTAACTGCCTCGTTGGTCTAGTGGCTTGATATAAGGCCGCAAACTCGGTGGTCCTGGGTTCAATTCCCAGGTCGGGCCAATAAATAGTTATTGAGGTTTTCTTTCAGAAAACTCTCAGTAGCAGCCCGGAGTCTGGAAGTTGGAAGTGTGTACACTCCCGTGCCTCGGAAAGCACGTTAAGCCGTTGGTCCTGCACCTGAACTCTTTCCGGTCGTGTCGGATTGCTGTCCCATCGGATTATGAAAGCTAAGGAAAAGAGAGTGCACCTGTGTTTGCGCACACACTTGTGCACTATAATATCTCCTGCGCAGTTGGCTAGTCTCTCTTGAGATTGGCCGCCGTGGCCGAAATCGGTCTGGAGGACCTTATAAATTGTACTCTGAAAATCAATACTGTCCGAGTGTTTATGATTTACTTTATATAATTGTCTGTTTTTATGCACTTATATAATTTTTATTGGTGTTATATAAGCCATGGCAGAAATATACTTAATATTCAGCTATGGTTTACCTGATCTAAAGAACTCCTTTCAATTTTCATGGACATGCCAAGATTTCTTTGATGTTTTTTTCCATTGATATGATCCAAAAAGTTAATAGAGTCTTTGACAACACAATCACAAACATTGCAGTAATAACCCCCTGATTGTGAAGTAGGTGTATTTTTAGTAATTACGACACTTTTTCCTAGTTTTGAATCTAAGTCAACTTTATAATCACGTTGCTTTAATAGTTCCCTTTTGATTGGTGGAGCTGAAAAATTATAATTTTTTAATTTATTTAACACTTTATGTACAAGACATACAAACATGATGAAAATATAATAAAGATATGCTAAAAAGAAATTTTAAAAATAATTATAATGTATTATAATACATTACAAGCACATACACATATACTTTACATAATACATACACACTTGTTCATTATTTATGCTTCTAAAAGTAATAATTTTATGAAAGGCACATATGCTTCCATCCTAGCTACAAGACCTGTTAACCTCGGTATGTAACGCTTTGGCCATTGGGTAAATACTCCATCAACTTTATGCACTTTATCATAATAACAGAATATTATGCTTTGTTGTTGTTTTTTATTGTAAAATGGACTAGATTATTGCAAATAGAGTGCAGTATTTCAGTTTGAATGCGAAACAATAAAGGAGTAGCAAAAGAAATAAGTAGGAGTAGCAATAGAGTTGGATAAGACTGATGTCAAGATCATAAGAGTAAAAAAAGTAAATAGCTCTCCAAGGTGACATATGATTAAGAAGGATAATGTAGAGGAGACAAAGGATGTTAGCATTTGCAAACCAGTTAAGGTAGACATTTGAATTCCATAGCAAATTTGGTAACATGGTCAAAATGACAGAGACTAAAAATACAACAAATGTATGTTTTGTGGGATCTCAAGCTTAATAAGGAGTTATTCAGGTCTATTAATTTGATTAACTTTTAATCATTTTAGCTGTTTTATGATTTTGCTCTATGTAGTAAGTCTCTCTTTACTTAATCAGTTCAGTAACTTTTAAAGAACTGAGAAGCATACATTGCGAGTTGTTTTTGGGTTAAGATTGACAGCAAATGTTCAGATTCATTTCTTAAAGCTAAAAGCAAAAATTTCAATTTGTCTTTTAAATACCTTTCTTTTTGGATCTCTCTTCTTCTTCTATTTCCGCTTTTAGTCTTTCTGCAGCAATTCTTTCGAATTCATCTTTATCCCACTTCCGTCGATGGTCGTCGGGTCTCAAACTCATGATGAAAGGTTACGTTTGCGTAGTCAGGAGATGAAACTTAAAATAATAAGAAATATATATAAAACAATATCCAGATTATGTTTACCTTTTGAAACTACTGTCTACTACTAACTTTCGAGTTTCGACATTTACCTAATATCTGTCATCTAACATTGACAATTTGACAGTATCAGAACTGACGTCTGCTACATACACAGCATACCACAAGCAGACAGCAGACAGGCTACAGTCCGCAGGCTATTATCTGTATCATCATAAATGTTATCAATACCGATATAATTGGATTTAGTTTCTAGTTATTACGGAGAGTAAAGGGAAACATCTCAAAAGGATTTTTCACTCGAAATGATTGCTTCCAATCTATATGAAATGCTTTTAAAAACTGCCACTACTGGCGCTACTGTAGCTGAAAGTAAACTAATTTCAGATAGTACATTTAAAATTAATATATATGGTCTACTATTTGATTGATTCTTGTAATAAAATTTTTATATATTTAGTTTTTCGATTTAATTTGTTTTATGAAACTTTTACCTCTAATATCTTAGTGCCTAACGTTGGTGGCGCATTAATGACAGGGTTGGTTAATAATTCTAACAGTACCAATGTTTATGGGCTGTTATGACCACTTACCATCAGGTCCACTTATAAAAGAAATGTATAATTTACTTCAATGTACGTACAATGAAGCTACTAATGGATTAGTATATTTTTCGAAGTTATAATAATGTATAGTAATTTAAATAC
The DNA here is from genome assembly GCA_963151315.1 of Nymphalis c-album. NCBI lineage: Eukaryota > Metazoa > Arthropoda > Insecta > Lepidoptera > Nymphalidae > Nymphalis > Nymphalis c-album. The sequence goes on from OY720591.1 coordinate 7,713,572, forward strand.
GCATCGAATTTCAATTTAAAGGGTATGTTAACAATTTGAAGATGTTCTCTTAATCTTATACTTTAAATGAATAATTGCTATATGAACATGAGTTGCAAGATTTCATTTAAATATGTATATGTGATGTTTATGGATTCTTAACAAAATGAAGTTTTGTGCTAAAAAGCTCTTAGAATACAAAGACTACAAACTCAACATAAAATAATACGATTGTGAATATTTATTTCTTTTATATAAGAAAAGTAGTAACGTACTGAAATTGCTCTTTTAAAATGTAAATTTTCTATTTTCACTTTGTAAAAGCAGTTTTCCAGGTCGGCTACCCTTTCGTACATACTTGAGAAATCGAGTTCGTACATTTGATTTTATATTTTTCCGCATTTAAAAATGTAAAATGTTTGCAGTTGAAAATAAGTATTATCCAACATATTTAGCAAACTCAGTGTTTAATGTAAGTAGCTTATTTTTTTGTTACTTTTAAGTTTATTATTAAATAGTGTATACACGGGTCAATACTTGTTTGCATTATTTGACAAAAACGTTTTTAATCGATTTTTTTATTTATTCACTACGGACCAGTTATACAGGGTTATTTGTTATGACCCAGCAACCTCGCAGGACTAGATAGCTCACATCATAAGCAACAACTTTTGTTCTGCGACTTCAGTCATAATTCAATACATGAAAAAAAAAAGATTTCACAATTTTTTTCGTACTGTCGGGTTTTTTTGTAGGTCTATATTTCATTCATACACGAAAGGACGAGGCGACCGTCGATCTTTGCGTTGTGCGTAGATTTATAAACGTTTAAGCGGGAAATTAACTAGTATATATAGTATTTATTAGTATATATACAAAAGCTGTACTTATTATCTGCCTATTAACAATATCGAAGCGGGATGCGATGGGGGAGTTTTCGAAAAATTGCGTTTCTCCTAGTAATAACACCTACCAACGTAATCGAGGCTCTAGTACTATGTTTAGGTAAATATCATAACTAAGCATAAGGCTAGCATTTAACAAATTTCAGTTTTTGTTATAATATTTCGTATTGGCTCATTTATATTTTCTCAGAATAAGTGTAATAAGTGTATAAAATCCTTCTTTTTAATAAATATAATAATAAATCAAATAAAAATAATATCAATTGTTATCAGAAATGAAACGAATCAACTCTAATAACAATTGTAAATTGCAATTTTATTAAGTTTATTTTTCTTTTGTTACGTTTACTTAGAAGTTCGTATTTCATAGCCAGAGGAAGAAGGGTCTTTGTGGCCTCGGGATTTTACTGAGGCTTCGTTGGAATCTACAATGATAACTAACTGCACGGCTCGAAACATATATTACTACAAACAAATCCCAGGTTTCAGCGGATTTGCTTCACGAAACAAATACGTATTTATTCCTACTTGTAAATGGAATAAGAAAGTACCTTACAGTTAACTTTGTAAAATTTACAATATTTATCATTCGAATTTTTTTATTATAATAGAGTGCCAACTCTACTGTGAGTTCATTCGCATAAAGCATGGAGCTAGAGGCTAGTATCTAAGATCTTTTAGCTGTCGACTTGAAACTTCCATCGTGACAAAATGTTGCTTATATAAAACTATTTTACACAGTTAATAGTACGATAACTTTTGTTACAAGCATTTTAAATTAATAACTCCTTGTGGTTATAAGATGAAAAATTTATGTAATTTTGTGCTTTTCATTTTGCTCTTTGCTCTTGCTTTTGTTCCAAAAAACTGAAAAAATCTAACTAATCTAATCTACTAAACTAATCTTGTAACTTTTATGAAAAACATATGTAATTTTAAACAACACGGTAGTGCCAAAATGCGCAGCTTCACTCAAATATTTTTATTTCACACGGTTTTTTTAAAGTATGGAACTTTAAAAAAATAAAGTAAATACTTATTCTTGTATACATATTATATTAGTACTTGATTAGGATATTTTAATTTCATCTATTTTTAAAAATATTTTTTATCTCCGCTGATTTCGAAATTAATTAAATATTATTTATTAAATATTTTTATACAAACGTAATCCTTCAAATAAAAATGAACTAACGATTGAAAAATTGGCCCTTAGCGAAAAATTGCTGATAAAGAATTCCGTTTTTAGTTTTCCTTGCAGATCAATTTGATATTTACGATCCGTAAAAATTTATGTGCCTATCCTATTACGCAATGGGTAATAAATCAGAACGTATCATTCATTGGCCTGCTTAAAAAGGTTCAGATTTTGAGATTTTATATAAAATATGCCGAGCGTTTCTGATTTCATTGAATAATAATTATGCAACAATTATTGTACCAACCGTAAGTTATTTCTTTCTAAAATCTGTTACAAAAATATTTTTGCTACTTAAGTATAAATAAAAGTAAAATAAAATAAATACTTACGAAAGAAAGTAAACTGTTATTTTCATATTTTCTATTTGACGGCGTTCCGTCAGATGTCAGGTTGTCAAACTGTCAACCTAGCGAAGCGTCATTGTCGATGGAGTGCGGGCAGCTATGAGAAAGTTCTGGAACGACGCTCTCGAACGGGACGGCTCCCGCGCACCACGCTTGTGACGAATCGCTTAATACTATCACATCGCTATTTAATAATTTGAAGTTGATTTTATGTTGAACTGATTTCTAATTACCTAATCATCGTACTATTTCTGTGCATACTTATTAAATTACGTCGATTGTATCTCGGAGTTGATCATTTATTCTACCACGCCCATATACCCCACTTTAATAAGAAAATGAGTTCTGGTGAAGGCCCTCCTGGCTCTTCATCAGAAGTGGGATGCGATGGGGCCCAAGCTGAGGGCCAACGGACGAAAACGGACGCCGATCGGATGAATGTCGAAAACGTCGAGACAACTTCGGATCTGCATCTCAAGACGTACCGAGCTTGTCACACACTTCGGATACAACTTCCGTGACCTGTTACACTTGTGGATAAAGAGGACACGTAACAACTAACTGCCCCGACAAGAGGAATGGAAGTAAGGCTGTAGTCAATAAGGTCCAACATTGTGGCCACCGCCCGTCCAGGGGTACTTTGAAAACATCATCCGGTGAGTCTGTCGTTTTTTTATTTGATAGTGGATCGTCTTGTTCGCTTTTAAAGGGAAGTTATTGCGATAAACTCTTGGGTACTGCGCGTAAAGACGTTGTTTATCTTAGTGGTATCGGTGGCAATGATCTACTATGCACTACACAAATTCAGAGCGAGGTTAGAATTGACGATCGTTTAATTTGTGCTTTTTCATGTAGTACCGGATTGCAACATATCAGATCCTATTATCATTGGCAGGAATATTTTCGATTTAGGGCTTTGTCTTAAAATTGACAACGATAATTTATTATATATGTCAAAGAACAATCAAATTTTTGTAATAAAGCAGATTCTTTACATTTTAATCAAATTGATACAGATTTGCAAGGACGCGATAAAGAAATGTTGATTTCAATTTAAAAAAAATATTCTGATACTGTTATCGAAGGTACACCGACACAACGAGTTAAGACAGGATTATGTGAATTGATATTGGTAGACCCACAAAAAGTTGTGTATAGATGTTCTAACAAACGCTCGCCTATAAAGAAACAAATAATTAGAGAACAGGTTCAAAAAAAAATTGTAAGATGCTGGAGTGATTCAAGAGAGTTCTTCTCCTTTTGCAAGCCCGATTGTCCTCGTTAAAAAGAAGGACAATTCGGATAGGCTTTGTGTAGACTATAGGCAGTTAAATTCTAATACTGTACCGGAACGCTACCCTTTGCTTCGCATCGAAGAACAAATCGACCAGCTCGCTGGGGCCAACTTCTTTTCTTCTTTAGACATGGCTGCTGGCTTCCACCAGATCCCTGTTCATGCATCCCAACTCAATTCAGAAAACAGCATTTGTCACAAATGAGGGCCAATATGAATATCACTCGCCATGCCATTTGCTTTGTGAAATGCGCCTTCAATCTCTCAAAGATGTATCACACAAGCTTTAAGCCATCTAAAAGAAAAACCTTTGATATATATGGACGACGTGTTAGCCTATTCAGTGGACATTTCTGAATGAATGATGATGATGAAGTGATGACCGCACAATTAGAAGCTGGATTTTCACTTAACCTAAAGAAGTGTAAGTTTATAAAACAAGAGATCGACTACTTAGACTTCTGTACAATCTGGTGAAGTTAGATCCAACTCCTGAAAAATTCAAGCATTAATAGATGCCCCAGAACCAAAGTCAGCTACAAACGTTCGACAATTCCTTGGATTGGCATCTTATTTCCGAAAATTCGTCCCCGATTTCACTCGTATTGTTGGTCCCTCCTATCCACTTTCGAAACTCAAGGGACGTATTATGGACCTAATGGGACGTACCTGGCCTCCAGAATATGAAAGGATACGTGAACGATTAATAGATATCCTCACGTCTGAACCCGTACTGACCATATTTGACCCAGACCTCTCTGTAGAGCTGCATACAGACGCCAGCTCCGACGGTTTTGGAGCGATCCTCTTACAAAAGAAAGAACCTTCCTCACGCGGTAGAACACTTCCGGCATTATCTGTACGGAACGAATTTTGTGGTTGTTACGGACTGCAATTCACTAAAAGCGTCGAAGTATAAGAAGGACTTAACTCCTCGCGTATATCGATGATGGGCATATTTGCAAGCCTACGATTTCGATATCGTGTATCGTGAAGGCAGTAGGATGGAACACGCTGACTTTCTGTCCCGAAACCCTTTATCGAATCCTGATTCCGTAAATACCACAGAACCCGGAAAGGCACAAATGAAAACTGTTCATTTTATCGAACTCCACCACGGCTGGCTATCAGTTGAACAGAAAGGAGATGCCGAAATCCAAGACCTTATCGTAAAATACCATAACAATGGTTTTCCGGAGACTGTAGCTCAAACTTATGACGTTAGAGAAGGTATCCTCTACCGAAAAATAGTTCGGAATAAAGTGGTTTCTTGGCTGCCAGTAGTTCAACGATCTCTTATCTGGACACTCATAAATCATGTTCACACTGAATTGCAACATCTTGGTAAAGACAAGATGCTAGACAAGCTTTATGAGAAATATTGGCTCCCGGACATGTCTAAATGTGTTCATCTGTAAGGCATCTAAAGGTCCATCTGGAGCTCAAGCCGTTCAGCTCCACCCGATTCCAAAGGTTCCTGTGCCTTGGCGCACGATTCATATTGACTTTACGGGAAAGCTGAGCGGGAAGAGCGATCGGAAGGAGTATTGCTCAGTAATCATTGATGCTTTCACTAAGTATGTTTTACTCGAACATCTCTTTACTCTAGATGCAAAGAGTGCGATTAATGCACTGCAAAAAGCAGTATCTTTTCGGAGCACCAAAAAAGAATTATTGCAGACCAAGGTCGTTGGTACATCAGTTCTGACTTTAAGTCATTCTGCGATAAGCATAAAATAGAACTCCACTTTGTAGCGACGGGTTCCAGTAGAGCAAATGGCCAAGGCGAGTGAGTGATGCGTACGTTCAAGAGAATTTTAACTATAGTAGAAAATGACCCTAATAAATCGTGGCCTGATGAACTTGGAAACAACAACTTGCCCTAAATAGTACCAAGTTCACTGTTACTAAATATTCACCATCAGAGCTTATGTTCGGGATTCGTTCTGATTCTTTGGGTATGTCCAAAATAAACAGTACCGATAAAAAATAATGCAGTTCGCTTAGATCTTGATTCGGTTAGGGAGGATGCCTCGGTAAATATTCAGAAAGCTGCTGAATCTGAAACTGTAAGATTTAACCGCGGTCGCAGAAAAATTAAAGTGTTTTCTAAAGGTGATTATGTGTTCATTAAAAACAGCGAACGCAATAAGACTAAATTGGATAGGAAATTTAGGGGTCCTTTCGTGATTACAGAACTTTTAAATAATGATCGTTACGAGCTTAAAAACATAGCAGGTAGTTCCAATCAAATTCTTAAATATTGCCATGAGAATTTGCGCGCAGTGCCCCAGGGACATGACGGATTACTTGGAATCGCGACTAGTCTTTCGAATGAGGATGAGGCCGGGACGGCGGCGGATGATGTAGAAAATACATTGGGCTTTAATAATGAGAACAAGTCATTAGACCGTCTAGACACCTTGACCGTATGCTCCGATACTGTTTCCGCAGACTCACGTACTATGACAGAAGTTCAGACACTATGAGTGCACGTAGGACGTCATTCACGAGGTTGAAATACATTCGAAAAAAATATGGTAAATGATTTGACTGGTTTGAAATTTGGTGTTAAATGGTTGATCCTGGGCGAAGAGTGTCGTCCTAACTATTCCTGAGTGATTAGGTGGTGGGCACACGTCTTGGTCCCAGAAGGTAGACGAAATTTGTCGTCCGAGCCACACCCATGAAGTGGATCAGCTTGTCACTGTGATGTACTGAGCATCATTCGACGAAAATTGTCGTCCGAGTCGGTCCGTTCGGAGGCCTGACTTGTCCTGGGTGATTGCTAGTTATAATTGAGACGAAACGTGTCGTCCGGGTCATATCCTGCCAAGGATTGGCTTGTCTCGCTGTAACAGAGACGAATTGTGTCGTCCGGGTCACGTATCGACTAAGATTGGCTTGTCTGGCTGTTTGCAAAGACGAAAGTGTCGTCCAGGCCACATCTTGGTTGGGATTGACTCGTCTAGATGTTTAAACATGTGAAGTATGGTGTCATAGTCAAATTTTGGGTAGAATATTATAATCAAAGTTCATATTTCTATTTGACTGGTCTAACTGAAGTGTAGTCCAAGTCATACCTATGAGGTTGACTGAAGTGGTTCACTTAGCGGGTTAGTCCATGTCATCAAAACGATCTTAGTGTGGAGCTGATGACAATCATTAAGTCAGGATGAGCGAACAGATTGCGCAGTTAACTCAACTTGTTTCAGATAAATCGCCCGAGGACGGTCGAATGTCAGTTTGGCCGTGACGGCGTTCCGTCAGATGTCAGGTTGTCAAACTGTCAACCTAGCGAAGCGTCATTGTCGATGGAGTGCGGGCAGCTATGAGAAAGTTCTGGAACGACGCTCTCGAACGGGACGGCTCCCGCGCACCACGCTTGTGACGAATCGCTTAATACTATCACATCGCTATTTAATAATTTGAAGTTGATTTTATGTTGAACTGATTTCTAATTACCTAATCATCGTACTATTTCTGTGCATACTTATTAAATTACGTCGATTGTATCTCGGAGTTGATCATTTATTCTACCACGCCCATATACCCCACTTTAATAAGAAAATGAGTTCTGGTGAAGGCCCTCCTGGCTCTTCATATTTAAAATTATCCTTTTATATATTAGACAACTGTCAGTCGATAGCTCGACACAGACTAAAGAAAAGCGTTTGTACATCAATGATATTATAAGTAAAAAGGTGTAGATAGGTTACAAGCACTCCGTGAGCAGTAGTTCGAAATCAAGATTACTATCAACACTTCACCTCAGTATTATATCACCATTGTCATTGGATAGACGTCACGTAGCGAGTACAATTATAATTAAAAGTGACCCAAAATAACCAGAAATCCCGTCGTGTGTTATGAGATATTGCACAAATTATACTATCAAAACTTCTTAAACTTAAGGAATCACTTCTCATTAGTAAGTTTACTATCTATCTTAATATTTTTACAAATCAAATATTATATTCGTAAAATATGACGTTAGAAATGAATGAATGCAACAAAAGTATATCAATGAACGAGTGCAATAGAGGTAGACGATGTTCCTGATCATAGAGTAAAACACAAACAGTGGTGGCAGTTGGCACATATATAATAATTTTATATGTTTGTATAATTTATACAAATGAAAAAGAATATTAAATTATTAATTATATTATATTACTAAATTTAAATCAAAATATAAATAATTTTTTTTTTCACTATGTCGTAAAGAAGATGTTTATTTAGAACTATAATTGTTTCTAGATTTCCATCGAAAAGTGCATCCAGTTGGTTGATATTGTTTATTTGATATTCAACTTTTATATTTTTGATAGTTTTTATTTGCCTATTTTCAATTAATTTTTAGTACTTTTACAAAATTTTAGAATTTAGGAGGAATCGCATTCATAGGCATAAATCCGGGGAAGAAAAAACGTAGTGTCTGATAATTTATTCTATGTCGTTTCTTTGACACGAGACGATGCACTCTCGCAAATATATTCGTCTTTTTTTCACTCGTGATACTTAAATCATGCCACCCTACTTTAGCGACGAATCGTAATATAGTGTGTATATTGCAGTATAAAGTTATTTATGTGTGCGTAACAGTGTCATTTTCATAGATTGAATGCTATGTATGTAACCTATCTACACCTTTTTACTTATAATATCATTGTTGTACATAATGAGTTTTTCTACATAATTGTATCTCATGCTATATCAATGATTGTATTGACTAAATACAGCAGTAGAAATCGTAGATATAAATTATGTAACATGAGTATGCAAAGATGATATATATATTTGAATGACGTTTCAGTATTCGGCCGTAAGTCAATTCATAACAAGTGAAAGTTTAAAATTTAAGGTTTAATTATATGTATTATAATCGCTTAAGGTTTTATTAGTATTCAACATAATCGCTTTAAAAAGACGAAGTATGGCGTTGTTTTATGAGTTTTGCCCAACATTCGTATTAATTCAAACAAAGAAACGAACAAGAGCCATTTATATATATGTATTAAATATGCTAGTTATGTGATGATTAAGATCTTTCATTTTATAACAAAGCAGCACAATTTGAAAAGGATAGATATTATTGTATGTTTTATATACCGTTCTTTTAAATAAGTACTCTAAGGTATCCTGAATTACATATTACGTCTTAAAACGAATACATATAATACAATCTTATTCTTTTGTTATCTTGTGTTTTTATTTACAATAAAATATATTTGTATTGTAGCGTATCATAGGGAACATGAAACATGGAGAATAAAACTCGTTTTTTTGTCGTGTCAGCTTAGAAAGTATGTATTATTATTATATCAAAATGTATTATAAGCAGTCAAAAAGTTGAGGACAGAAATCAGGATCAGCAAACAAAGAATCTCAGTTTTTCATTTACGTTAGTAAAGATATATTTTTATGTCAAGCGGGCAATGCCTCAGGCAACAGAAGTTGAAGAATAAAATGAAAACAAATTATAAAAGTTGGAATTGCTTTAATAATATCAGTCCTCGGTTAACTTAACTTAACTCTTAACTTGCGTTAACTTAGCTTAAGTTGCTGAGATTATAAACTTTTGAAGTTGCATTTGATACTAAATCGCTATAAGAAATTGTTGCAGATACGATAAAGAAAAATCATTAAGATTAGAATTGAAGAGACAAACTTATTCTCTTTAATTATAAGACTTAAATGGCTATAATATATTTTTTTGAACTTTTTTTATTTTTGTTTAATTTTATTTAGTTCTATCTAGTCTCAATTTTTATTTAGGCAGTTCTTGCGTACTGTCCTTGGGCACTTAGTGCTTAGCGTTTTATTGTATTGAGGTAGTAATTTCGACAATTACCAGTTGTTCCCAGTGAGTATAACATGTTAACCGATGATCGCGGCTTCAAACCCAGGCAAGTATCACTGAATTTTCATGCGGCTTAAACCGAACACTTTATTTTTTAAATCGTAATGTGATTCTGAATAAATAGTCTGAATTGGTCTATTTTCACTAAATATGGTTAAGTCAGTGTGGTAATTTTTTATAGTTGTTATTTTATATATTACTAGCGACCCGACCCGGCTTCGCCCGAGTAGCAGAGTATATATTCCTAAAAAAAAATATGTCGCAGTATTGTATAAGCTTTTAGACACAGTGGGCGACAGCGGGACGCGGGGGCGCGCAGGCGGTTGCATCATGCGATAGTATGATCGATGTGGGACCGCTTGAATTTATTTAGTGCGCGATAGTTTTAAAATTACGATAACTAATAAGGAATTAATTTAAATTGGGGGTGTAAAGGGCAATTATAATATACATGAAATGCTAAAAGTAAATAAGGTATTTAATTTGATAAGGATTAAAAATCATATCCGTTTTTATAGCTTTCCAATTATAACATTATTATGTAACCATTTTTTAAACATTAAAGTGGATTTAGTTAGCTATCCTTAAAAGATAGTCTATGATATGCCATCGCGGACTTTTCTGTAGATCTATGAAAGGGGAACAATTTCACAATACATCATTTTGTTATAATTCAAAGGGATTTTACAGCGTTTTCGATGAAAGCTCCCAATCGGCTCGTTTTTTTCCGACTTCTTCAACAATAATCGTCATATTTCAACAAATTTACAGAAAACATTAACGAAACCGTAAAACGTAAACCTTCCTACTGAATCACTTTATCCTTTGGCGAAAACCGTATGAAAATCCGTTCAGTACATTTTTAGTTTATCGCGTTCATCAGACAGACATGATCCGCGGGGGACTTTTTTAAAATATTATGTAGTGATGTATATAGCAGCCGTACTGGTACTGGACCACAATATTATGCATACGTCTCAAAATCGGCCAGTAGCCGCATCGGCACCGCAAATTATTTATTTACTGGTGGTAGAGCTTTGTGCAAGCTCGTCTGGGTAGGTACCACCCACTCATCAGATATTCTGCCGCAAAACAGCAATACTTTGTATTGCTGTGTTCCGGTTTGAAGGGTGAGTGAGTCAGTGTAATTACAGGCACAAGGGACATAACATCTTAGTTCCCAAGGTTGGTGGCGCAATGGCGATGTAAGCGATGGTTAACATTTCTTACAATGTCATTGTCTATGGGCGTTGGTGACCACTTACCATCAGGTGGCCCATATGCTCGTCCGCCTTCCTATACAATAAAAAAAAAAATCCCGCATCGATTTAGGCATCATAATAATTATAACTGGATATGTAAATAAAAAAAAAAAAAAAAATTGTAGTTTACATTAAATAATATTAATAAGCAGAAGAAAACACTAATTATTCTTGTATTAATAATAATGTCCTCCAGTCCTATTTCGGCCACAGCGGTCAATCTCAAGAGAGATTAGCCAACTGCGCGAGACTTATTATAGTGTACACAAGTGTGTGCGCAAACACATTCATCTCACACTCTCATAACTAGATGGGCCAGCAATCCGACACGACTAGAAGGAGCTTAGGCACAGGACCAACGGCTTTACGTGCTTTCCGAGGCACGGCAGAGTACACACTTCTAACTTCCAAACTCCGGGCTGCTACTGAGAATTTTCTGACAGAACTGAACTGAGAAGAATGAACCCAGGACCTCTGGGTCTGCAGCTTTACATCTAGCCACTAACCCAACGAGGCAGTCATTATTCTCATATACAAACAACGGTAACACCACAAAAACGACCGTAGAAGATTATATTGGTACCTATATCTCGTTTTAGTCTGACTGGAAGACTTCTTATTGAGGAGTTAATTTTTAATTCCATCCTCACCAACTCGATGTTTGGAAGTCCACAACACAGTATTTCCTGCCTCGTACAACTCTGTGGAACAAGCTTTAACCGGCGACTTTAAACACCGACAGGGCATAAAAACCTTCAAGAAGAGAGCATACTCTTTTCTCAAAGGCCGGCAACGCACCTGCAAGTCCTCGGATATTGCAGATGTCCATGGGCGGTGGTAGTCACTTTCCATCAGGTGAGCTTCCAGTACGTTGCCCCCTCTTACATAAAAAAAATCAGACTGTTGGCATGAGGTGTAAAAATATTATTGACGATTTCTTTTCCACTATTAACACCTAACTGCAAATATACCTTTAAATATTAAATGTCACTTAGATTGTATAAAATACTTAGAAGTACGTTTAATATGGTAAGATACACACCGCGTCATAATAACATTATCTCATTTTTAAGACAAAATAATAAAAGGAAACTTTTGTAACGAATTAAATTCAAGGCTTCATGTGAACCACTTGGCTTAGCACTATGATTCAAACTTTATAAAGAATTCTCGTAGTAATAAAGTGTAGCTTAGCGAGTAGTTACCTAACGTAGTTATATTATCTATATCTGTATAGTATATTCTCTACAACTAACTATTAATTATACAAAATATATTTGTTAATTTTTAATAGTTGTTGTAAATGCCTTATTTTTTGTGAATATGGCGCCGATGATGAATATTATTTAATGAAATAAAATTTGATTTGCACTCTTCATTATCATAAAGCGGGGAGTAGTCAAAGTACAGCAACTACAAAAAATAACAATAATTCAAAATCTTTCCTATACACCGTCCAACCATTTTAGACAAAAGCGCCTATAACGTTCCATAATAATTTTTAACGGCAGAAAAATGCTTCATGGACTCTTTTTCCTTACAATTGTGAAACGGAGTGCGAAGACGAATAATAAACACGTTACTAAAGTAGCCGTCTTTATAATATAATCCGTCCGATTTTTACCGATATCGATATTTATTGAGCCCACCGAATTTGTAACAAAGATTTTGTTCAAAAATGTTGTCGAGTAAAATATATAATAATATAATCGAGTAATAGAGCGTACTTTTTCCTAAAAGGCCGGCAAGGCATCTGCAAGTCCTCGGATGTTGCAGATGTCCATGGGCGGTGGTAGTCACTTTCCATCAGGTGAGCCTCCTGCTCGTTTGGGGGCAAACATAAAAAAATATCAACATATCTTAAATAAACATATCTTACATAAAAAAAACCTTTTATTTACGCAAGTATATTAATGATCAAATTTTATATTATTTTATTACAATTAATCGTAGGATTCTTCTTCATATGAACTGGACTGATTCCTCTGTAACATATTTATAATTATTTATTTATGAATCCTTGAGTGTACGAATTGTCAACGCAATCAAATTTGTTCTTCCGACGACATTCGCCCAGTTTTCAGGCAACACATTATCATCTAGATAATAGATCTAACATTTTCTTTGTGAGGAAAGGAGTTGTATTGTTTCTAGCGAGGTGTCCATTGATTTGTCCCCAGAATAGATCAATGGCCATTGTACTGAGAGTACGGGGGAAGTCTGCAGACGGTATGCCATTGCGTCGATTACGTATCGTTTCGGGTGCGTCTTTATTTTTTATATTTTAATAGGCTTACTTTTAGTATTGACTCGTCCACATCATACCCATTTTACGTTATGTTATCATTAATAGATGTCAATAAATTTGGCACTATTGGAGCATTAATACTTAGTGCTGCTGCCGGACGATTATACAACAAAACATATTACCAACTCCAAACAGTACGGGTAGATTGCTTGGTCCAGTACTGATTGTTATATAACTTTATTTAACATTTATTTAAAATATCTAAAGAAATTTTCACCCTTATTTTACTTGCCTATGTAAAGATGAGTTATGGATGGATGCTACTTATAAATATATCATTATTTTTGTAAGTACATATGAGTCAAGTCACTATAAAAATAAAATAAAAATCAATTTATTAACAAAAAGGATTAACAATATCCCAAAAAACCATTGGCCCCACAGTAGGCAAGTCTGTTTTGCCGTTTTCCGGTTACAATTTTGCATGTTTTATCAGCTTCGCACATTAATCCTAAAACTATGTAGAACAAGAAAAAAGTTTACAGGTGAACTCAGAATAATTCCCGTGAGAGAAGAGGTGGTTGGTAATATATATATATATATATATTAAGTAGATATGCTAACTATACCCAATCCAATCTGAGCGATTGTTTAAAGTTCATGAAACTTTGATTACTATACGTCGCGCAACCGTTGTTACGAAGGCATTGAACTCATCGAATCATTTTGATTCTAATATTCTTAATCTCACACAATATGACATCATTATTTCTCTTAGCAATAAAATAAATAAATTTAAACTATATTTTATTATATGTATAGTCTTGACACAAAGAGAACAATCTCACCCAAGGGCTTTTACCTATGTTTCATGTGATTTCAGATCAAGTTATTAAAGTATATTTATTCCATAATAAATTTAGAGTTTAAGATTTATTGGATAAATAATTGTAAAATATATTATTAGAATAGCAAGTAATATAAGACACCATTTATGGTAATTAACTCCAAAGATTTATGTCGACATGCTCGGCCTGACTCTGATCGTATTAACATAAGCCGGATAAAGATGGATCGATCTACGCCGATGTTACTCTGAACACAGTGGCTGTATTGCAATAATTTTAAGGTTTTCAAAGTCATATGATAACAACAAGAAGCCTACAAAGCTGTTACACGTTGGACATTATCCATTTAAAGACGTAAACTACGCACATGGTTTGGTTGGTTGGTTTGGTTTGATGCTCGTTGACGAGAAATATTTGAGGTCTTTTGTTTAATAAATCTACAAAAACATTAACTTTATCATAAATATATGCCAATCTTGTTATATAGGATAATTTTATAATTCAAAGATTGGATTTGGTTTTGTTTAAATTCACATCTTTTAATCATAATTTGAATTCAATTTTTTTCTAAAAAAACCTAAACCGATGCAAGCTTGAAAGACCCTTACTCTCATATTCCAAACAGGAAAAAATGAAGCGTTATATCTTTAGTATACCAATTTCACACAAACACTCCTCATTTTCTTCAACACTTGTCAATAAAATACGAGAAATACCTTTTACGGTTCGTAAACTCAGTTGATCTTATGAATTGACCTCGTCATCTTTGTTTGACTTTTGTTGTATATTATATATTTATTTTGTATGTACCTATGTGAGGAGTGACTACATACTATATTTTACTATCTTTTATTGGAATTATTGTTAGTGGCCGGTTTTAGTTTACAGTGGTGATACCTACCATTTGTAACTTTCAAAATGACGATATAAATATAATATCAAATACGACGGTATTAAATAAAGTTGATTTTGATTCTATTTGGTCCAATAATTATGTTTCCAATATTATAATTATTTTGTTGGCATTGTAGGTAAGTTATTATTATGTTAAATTATTATTATATTAGCTTTACGATATGGTTACTGATTTGAAAACGATTACGTTTAGTAAAAGCTCAAGCTGGCAGGGATGGAGATTTTTATTCTTCGTCGTGATGTAAATTTGAGATAAAAATATATATAAGTGAAATATTTTAATTATATTTGTCATCATTACTACGGCAAGTAAGAAATGTATTGTTGACATTTTCAATAATCATTATGCACTGAATTTTAAGTAGTGCGCGAACATTAGTGTATTAAATGATGTAATCGTATAGAATTTAAATTAAATCAACAAAACGATAGGTTATGTTTCAAGAAAACATTTATATATCTCTTAAATACATATAAATAGATATAATTAAAGGTTCCGTTAAGACATATTTCCAATGTAAGTCTAAAAGATCATTCGCTTGCTAATTGAATTCTTTGGTTATAATTACAATTAATTTTCGATATCTCGACTAGCCGTACATATTATTTGAGCGTAAGAATACTACTTATCAGCCGTTGATATAACATAACATGGTAGAAAATTATATAAACGGTAATATGAGAAATTATTTGTATCAATGGCAAACGCAATTATTTTTATAGTAAAAGGAAATTTCTTATTTGTTTCGATGTTATAGAGAAGATTTCAAGTTAATATATAGGAATTATTTTTAAAGCGTAAAATAATATTTATTTATCACTTGTATATGTTATTCGAAGAAACAAGTTTATTTTCTGCTACTCGTAGAATAAAAAATATAAAATAGCGATTTGTTACTTTGTCTACTTTTTAAGAACATTTAAAAATAGAATATTGTTAAAGAAATACGTTTTTGTTCATATACTTATATTACTAGTATAATCTCGTTTTGCTTTATTACATTTACTGTAATACGAAGACATTTAATAAAGTAGACGTAGCTGTGACATTTGAACAGCAGTAAAGCAAGGACGGAATTTAGTAAGAATTTCTCTTTACTACATATACATTATGTTTTCAAGGGCTCACAAGATCATAGAAAACATTTTCACGTTACTGTGTGTATGCAAATTGAAAGCATTAAAACATGCGCTAGCGGGATAATATAATAGTGAATCTAGTTTTTGAAGGAAAATTAAAGGTTACATAACTGGTTATGACTCAAGAGGTGAAGTAACTATCAATGTCAACCAATCTCGCAAACTAAGCCGTGCCAGAAGCCTTTTTACTCGGTGGTAGAACTTTGTGCAAGCTCGTCTGGTACCACTCACACATCAAATATTCCACCGCAAAATAGCAGTATTGTTGTGTTCCAGTTAGAAGGGTGAGTGAGCCAGTGTAATTACAGGCACAAGGGCTATAAAATTGGCGCATTGGCGATTTTTTTTAAAAGAAATGTTCAATGCCACTGTCTGTATGTAATGTATGTAATAAAAAAAGCCAGAACAATGACAAACGACACTGTTAGATATTTTGATTACAAGATGCACTTGGTTATGTGTATGTTACATCATCTGTGCGAAGTAGACTAGATAGAATTTAGAATTTAGCGTTATTTTAATTATAATTATGTTGATTTTTTTTTATTTTTTTTTATTTTATGTTCATAGGATTTGTATGTATTAGTTTGTTATGGCGTGACGTTATAGAAGATCAAATCTGAATGTTAGGAAAACTTTTAAATTAATTTAATTTTAGATGACCAAGTGAAAAATGATGTATATTTTTTTCAAATGATCGAGCATTATTAGATACCAGTAAAATAAATACATTTTAAGGGCTTATTTTATTTACTGGCATTGTTAAAACGAAGCAGGGCGCACGTAAGTATGCTCAGTGCTCAATCTCACTAAGCATTTCCTCTGTGGTTGTGGTCGGGTTCATACTCGTATATCTTAATTTGCAAGTGCTGCACAATGTCCATCTGTCTACGCCGCAGCTTAAGTTGAATTCGAAACATAAAAGATACCTTGCATAACTATGAGATATCTTAAAGTTAAGATATAATATAATGGTATGTAATCAATTTTATAACCTATAAAATAAATATTTATAAATTTACAAACAGCACTGTGTGAATAATTAACATGCATAATATTTCAAAGACATACCGTTGTCGTGGCACTACAATAAATAATCCCTCTTATGCAGACAAAGGAAACATAATTCTTCCGAGTCACACAAACAACAAGGCTTGCTTGAGCCTTCAGCGGCTGTCAATCAAAACTGATGTTAGTGGTAACGCTTTTATTTTTTCTTTTAGTTGCCTTAGACAATTGATGTTTCATCAAAGTTACGTATTGGATACTAAATTAAACCAAACAATGTTTTTGTTTATTGTCGCAAATACATATTTATTTAATCGTATTCATAATATTGTTAGCGCTCGCCTTCGTCGCTCGACTTGATCGGACGCCTTCTTTATAGCTTCTAAAGAAAACTTTAATACTATAAATATTATAAAGAGGTAAATTATAGCGTCGAAATGAATGTACATTCATTCTGAAGCTTCATATACAAGATATAGACATCTATTTTTTTGTGATAGTTATAGCCGTAGAGAAAATAAGAAGGTCGAGTACTTTCTGTTCAAATGCAACTCAAAACTGTAACTGTTACACAGTACGAGTAGATCTCCACAATGTCTAGCATAAAACTTTCAAGGCCGACATCAATGATAAAATATTATTTTTTCAAGTAGGCACTTATAAATACTTTTGAGCCATCACGATACAGAATAAAATTGAATGAAAAGTTACCGATCATTACCACCACAATTACCACATTTAGGAGTCTCGAGAACCAGAAAAAAACCTTTGTACTTGCTGTTTTTGTCAAATGAAATTCATAGGTATATACAATTAAATGTATATGCTATATTCTGTATAGAAAGCATCGTACACGAATCCCACGCTACTTCATCATCTATATTTTTATTTTGTAATTTCTCTTAAAGATTATTAATATATTGTTTAACATAAAATTTAAATTTATCAACATTAATAGTAAACAATGTCTGTAGAATCTTATTATAGAATCGACTATCTTTCACCGCTTGCTGATGTATTGTCAGTGAAAAGTGAAAAATTGGTTGTGTTGTGATGTTGTATTGGTGTGTACTCATATTAGTTTACCTTTACTTCTCGTGTTAAGCAACACGAATGAGTTGATGGTGAGTGGTCGCCATCGCCATACACGTTGGCATTGTAAGAAATATTAATCATCCCTTACAGGGCCAATGCACCACCAACCTTTAGAACTTCGATGTTATATCTCTTGTTCCTGTAGTTTTACTATCACACTTAAAACCATCCAAGTATTGTTGCTTGGCGGTAGAATATATAACGAGTATACTACTACTAAGTAAATAATAATCTATATTACTGTGAACAAACACAATATTGTCTTAAAAACTTGTGACGAAAATGCAAGTAAGTAATCCTTATTTATAAATAAAATTTCTAAAAATAGTTTTTATTACTATTTACTTAAAATTATTTATTTGTTTGTACCTACTGAGTGAATAAGTTTTTTATCTATTTTAATAAATATTAATTGTAATTACTTGTTTGTTGTGTAAGTCAGTATTAAGTATTGGTATCTATATGTTAATACGTGAAGATAAATAATTGTACTCCTTTAATGCCTTTAACATTGCACGCACGGAGGATTCTGATATTCGGCTTTACTAAAGTTTATATAGAAGTGCTATTATAAAAAAAAATACGCACAGAAGAAAAAATAAAAAAAATATACATTGAATGTTAAATCTCATTTATAAGAGCCATAAATTACGGTCGAATTTCGACCACTTTCACACTTTCTTATGATTAATTAATCGTGACAATCAATTATTTGTCAGTTAACAAAAGCTGTTATTTTCTGGAGTCTTTGTCACGCCGATATTAGATATGTATGACACATACACGATGAGGATATAACTAAGTGCATATCAGTAGCTACTCGTACCAGTATAAGTATAAAATTGTCAGATTGATTGACGACTGTGGTTGGTTTTCTGTAAGTAATGTAATTTTATAAAACCTTCCTCTGTTATTAAGCTATTTAACACAAACAACATTTAAAATCGCACTAGTAGTTGACGCAACGATATTATACTATATTTTTAGCTTTACAATATTAGTATAGAAACTGAAGCATATAATCTTTTTTCGTGAATATGTTGGTACTTATTTAATAAAATGCTGAAAACTGGGTGCAGTATTTGCTGATCATTTTTTGAGAATATAAAGAAATATGTAAAAGCTGTAATAAAATGATGCATTAGACAAAGAAAATTTACAGGAAATAATGCTTATGTATAGGTACGTGAATAGGTGTATATCACGGGAAACATAAAAGTGTAAAGCTTTACCTAAATTGAGAAGTCCAGTGTAAGAAGAACAAACCGTGTGCAACATATAATATATATGTTATAGATGTTATATATAATATATATTATATGTTATTTATTTATTTATTTATTTAATATTTGGGAAACAAACAGATATAAAATATAATCTAATTACATAATACAATTTAAATATCACATTATCCAGCGAAGTTTCCACCGATTGATGAAATGCACTCAAATATTTTAACACAATAAGAGAAAAATTATTGGACAATATTAAAAGTATATAATTAAGTTAATTTAAGATTGTTACAAATATTATCTTTAAATTTAATCAAAGATAAATGAAATATATCAATGTTCCCAAAATGCTTATTATATTCGCGACAAGCTCTGATTAGAAAACAGTTAGCATTATGTGATGAATGACAAGTGGGAGTATAAAAACATATAATTTACATTATATTTTATGTACAAATACTTAACCTGACCGTAGCTATACTCGAGTCGTACTAAGCAAACTGAAGGCGTTATTGAAACAAATCTAATTTAAAACCGTTTTCGTTCGCTGTCATCGCCACTTGCTCTTTCGTTACCAAATAAATTATCTGCTTCCTAAATTAATATCCTTGTAAATCTCAAGCTATCAACGTTAGTGCAGCGTTTTATTACATTTTAAACTTGAAGTCGTCTAAGTAGATACTACGTAAAATCCATAATGTCTATTGACGTAAAATTGATTAAAAGTCAATTTATTAACTAAATTAATTGATAAATCTTCATATTATTATGATTGATTACATTACGAAACAAGTGACATATACAATATAAGCTAGCTATGAAACATGCAAAATAGTGTTTTCTTCTAGTTTTAATGATAATAATATCTTAAAATATAAAATATTTTCAAAGATAAAATGTCCAATGGTATGGTAGCCTGCCATGTACATATTACAGGAATGTTCATAATATTAACATTATTTTGCAACTAAAAATATATAAGAATGGATGGAATGGATGTTTTTATAGGTATTTTAACCGTGAAATGTTGATATATTATTTTGCTTACATTTTGCGATGTTCGCGTACATCTCACTGAAATCTTACAATATGTTTTTCGACAACACTGGAATTCCGTTTAAAAAACCCGCCAAATGCAAGTGGGACTTGCGTGGGTTTTTTACTATTATGATAGAAAATAAAAAAGAAAAAATAATTATAGTTTTCTCTCTCTCTATTTCTTTTGTATATAGATTACGACATGTTATATTTTAAAATTATAGAAATAATAAAGAAAACGCATTCGAAAGCATACCGAAAGTACAGTAACAGCCTGTCAATGTCCCACTGCTGGGCTAAGGCCTCTTTTCCTCTTTTGAGGAGAAGGTTTGAAGCTTATTCTATGGGTTAATAGTTTTATTATAATATTGTCAATAACTCCACAACCATTTAATTTCAGGTTTGATTAGTTGGATCTGGTTTGTAAGACCCAATCGTACGGTACAGCTTTATCTTCGATTATTTCTGTACAAAACACGCTTTTAGTATTCATGTATATCGTCTATAATATCGATATCGATAAATTTCCAAAGCAAAATTATTTTCTATCTGAAAACAGAAATAATTTATGCTGCTTCTGATTTAAATGCATCGAATAAGTGCCAATTTTCCAACGCTCAGCTATAAACGGAATTCCATATCGACAAGGACTTTAATATTAAATTTTCAGAGTGTTGTCGTAATTTGAGTTAAGTTTTTGTAATGTAATGTTTTTACAAGTAAAAAAGTGTAGATAGTGTGTTGTTTATATATAGCAATATTTGGTAAATATGAACATTGAACGGTAATGTATTAAACAAAAGTGAAAAACCTAAAATTGATGTTTATTTTATAACTTATCGCTAGATTTAAAAAATATGGTTAAACTTTTCGTTTAAAGTTCGTCACCTGTTGGAAATCAAGTTAATCAAGTATAGTGTTTTACTAATAAAACTCCTCAGGGATAGAAACATTGTGATTTGAAGAAGTCTTGAAGAGTTTTGAATAGCCTTTCACGATCTTGAGCTTGATCTTGAAATAAATATCCAACACCACTTGTGATTTTTGCTACCACTTAAGTGTCTTAAATGGTAACAAGTTATATTTCGTCTTCTATACTTTTTATTATACTTTTTATATCTATTTACTTTAGACACTACTCATCCAGTTTATAGGTTTAGTGATTTATGAAAGGCGACATACTTTGCCCGCTTAAGTGCCACAAACGAAGTTGGATAGATGTATGTATTTTAAGGCGCATTAATTTAATGTCATACAACATTAGAAGCGCCTATTGGGACTATATGTCTGTATAACTTTGTTTTATTACATAATGTAATATATAATAATTATATTTTAACAATGACTTATGTCTTAAGAGTAGTGGAATGTGTGAATGTGTCGTTTTCGTTAAACGATCGATTAGGATTATTTTTGATAGTGAGGTAAAGCCCTGTTTCATTTCAATAGTCAATTTTTAAATTAACGGTAAACGTGTTCGTATTCTAAGAAACTGAACGACTTTGAAATTTTGTACTTACTGAAAAATCAATAACGATTATTAGTAAAGATCATAGCGGGAATATTCTGAGGAATTGTTCGGATTATTCCCGGCAGCTAAATTTCATTACCGGACATCGCGCCAGATTTCGAAATTCATTCAATTCGATATGACATAGTAACCTTCAACAAAAGAGTGTACTCATTCCTTAAAGGCGGGCAAGGCACCTGCAAGCCCTCGGGTGTTGCAGATGTCCATGGGCGGTGGTAATCACTTTCTATTAGGTGAGCCTCCTGCTCGTTTGTCCCCTCTTACATAAAAAAAAATCTTTTTATACAAAGTCAGACACTAACAAATACGTACTGAGTTGCGAGCAAGAGTTACGAGCCGTAAATTAAAAAAAATCGATGTTATCTATATTTTTACTGTTATCAATTATTTCTATTCCTATTTATTCAAAGGCTTTTTAAAAATAAGAAAATTTTAATACATATTAGTCAACCGATAACCGACTTACCTTATACCTACTTATAGATAGAATGTATACTTTGTAATATATGTAATATATGTGTATACTTTGAAGAACTACAAATCTGACATACCTGCAAAGTTTTTTGTGTTCTATAATAGTTTTGCCATTGGCAACTGGAGTTGTTCGCTTGGAAAGTACCCAAACATACCTAGACTTCTTATATCTATACAATGAGCTATGTATGTAAATATACAAAACATAAACGTACTTTCGATTCTCAAGTCTGTCCTGAAACCTATCATAGTATATAAGTTTCATAACAATCGGATTAGTAGTAATAGTACAATAATGTAGAAAAATAAACCAAGCTGATTTACCCCAGGAGCAAATCTGATATCCTTGAAAATCTTCACAAGCGGACAAGCTTAGTTATACTTGCCACAGACTTAAAAGTTATGTAATGAGATTTTAATAGTATTGCTAATATTAATATGATATTATAAGAGACTTTTACGAACACTTCCGATGAAGTTAAACTTTAAGAAAGTCTTAACCGATAGGAACAAATCTCAAGAGTTTTTTTATCCATCAACCCCATAATACTCCTCATTAAGCCGGCTTAGTAAGCCCCTTAAACTTGACAAAACCGGAGGAACTGCTTGGCAAAAGTTTGAAGCTGTACGCGTAAACCTTGAAGAGCGGTCTTTCTTATTAAATAATTAAATTAACTTGAATTTTAAATTTATACACAAGTAATAAAGATGTCGAAAATGTAAGATAAAAACCACATTTTTTTAATAACACTTATGTAATGATTTACGTTATCAATTTAATTGATATAACATAGTAATGCCAGAATTGATTAAACAAGAATATATTGTATCTGTCTAATCTCTAATTTACTGAGAGTTGCTTGTCGAGGATTAGTTTAATTGAGTGCGCAAGTGTTAATGCGTGTTATCATTTAATGATTGTTATGCTTCTGAATTATTGTTGTTATTATATTCATATATCAAAATGTAGCTTACAAATAAATTACTAGTTAAAAAAGTGTTGTATACGAATGATATTGAAAGAGGGTAATTATAAACGAACAATAATAATAGAAATGGCTAAAAATAATTATTTAATTTTTAATTAAAAAAAATAAACCTGAAACCACGAATCAGCTCAAAATTCTAAAATGAATTTAAAATTTCAATATTAGAGCATAATACTTATTTTTTTAGTCTAATGAAACATTACAAGGAAACGCCGAGCTCTCAAGACAATCGACAAATGTTGTTCAGGTCAGATCGAAGCTAACAGTATAGTACTAGCAGGACAATACTAGCAGGATCTCAACGGTAAACATATATGAAGACCGTTTTTTAGAATGTCAAAGTAAAAGATGTAAGATAAAATGTGAATGCGAAAAGCTAGCATTACACTGGCCGTCATCTATACAAAATTGTGTCGTGACAGCGGGGCGGCTCGTATGTGGATCGTATGCGTTTTGTTAACATACACAAAGTCGTGGTCTAGTGCTTGCTTGTGCTATGTACGCGGAGCCTAATAATTGCAAATGTTTTTCCATACACCTTTATGACGCTGTAGATCATAAGGTTTTTAAGATGTGAAATTCTAAGATCTATGTAAATGTTATAATACAAGCCAAATAAACGCTCGGACCTGAACAGATTAGTTAAAATAGATATTGATTTCTGTCTCAGCAATAGTTTTCTAGGTCTATTATTTGTTATATTATAACCTTATGATATAGTACATATATATTAACATTGAAATATTTTTAATCACGCTTATATGAATTAAATACTAGGTAATACTCAGGCCCCCCCGCGTGGGATCTCCACCTTGTCGTGGTGGGGGGGCTCAGTACCCGTGGTAAGGTCGGCCACGGGGAAGCTAAGAGGGATCTCGGACGTGGGGCGCTCCTCGTGGGCCTCAGGAGGAGGCTTGCGTTGGATGCGCCCAGGGGGCGGGTGCGGGGGCAGTTCTGTCTGTCCCTCACAGTCGGGAGTGATCGCGGGAGGAGAGGCGTGTCGGTGTTGCGTTGCCGCGCGCCCTATCTCCCGCGACCAAATGGGGGCGCACCATTTGTGCGTTGCGGTGGGGCCGCAGAGGAAGAGGAGATGCGGTGTTGTCAGGTTGCCGTCCTCCCTGTCCTCTGCGGCCGCTGGGTGTGTCGCTGTGGGGGACGGTTCTGTCCATCCCCTGTAGCCGGGAGCGGTCGCGGGAGGAGAGGCGTGTCGGCGTTGCGTTGCCACGCGCCCTATCTCCCGCGACCGAATGGGGGCGCACCATATGTTGCGTTGCGGTGGGGCCGCAGAGGAAGAGGAGATGCGGTGTTGTCAGGTTGCCGTCCTTCCTATCCTCTGCGGCCGTCAGGGTGTTTTTTGGCGGCGGAGCCCAACACCTTCATCCGTCGCCAACGAGCTTGTAGCCTTCGGGCTATCCGTCGGGGTGTCAGGGTAGAATGCTCACGCGATCCCTTGGCACCCCCATAAAGGCGGTGAAGTATACGCTGTGGTTTTAGTGGGTATTACGGCCTTGCACTTCAGCCGTCGAGTCCCACATAACCCCCCGCTTTTCACCTTGCGGGGGGTATGCGTAAATGCATTTCCACAGCGAAAAAAAAAAAAAAAAAAAAAGGTAATACTCAGGCAATTATAATATATTGAAGATTATAAATTAAATATTCATACGATCGTATGTAGGGTCGACCTTTGTTTCAGGTAATTCTAGGCATGTGCGTACCTTTTTAATAATAACGAATAGTCGTACGAGTATACATTTAAAGGGATGCTACAACGTTACATATACGACGCGGTCTAGTGACAGGAAGCGTATTTGCATACAAATTGCAGTTAACGATTTTCGAATAAGTAAAAAAAACTCGCACTAGACAATACAATTGTGATCGATCGACAAGATAAACCGAAGTGACTATACAGTTACAATAATTGTATAGTATACATACCGCAAACGGAAAATTAGTTTACAGTATGTAACACCTGCATATGATTAATTAACGAAATACAATCAATTCGACGCCACTACTCTCTAAATTGCTCTGCATTATATATAATCACTACATCATTTGTTACTTTACTTTAAACAAAATTTCGTAGTGATTGTTATAATTAGAAGCATTTTCATGACATTTTTGTATCATTTGTACTGATATCGTATAAAACTTTGCTTCGAATTGCAATAAAAAAAATTGGTTGCCTGTAAAGTCGGTATACGGGCGAAAGTTTTACGTGACAACGACTTTGAGTGGTAAAATAATTTTAATGTGAATATTCATTCGTATAGTAGGAAGAAGGATGAAATAATAGTAACAATTTAAAACATTTATTTATACAAAGAATTATATTTAAAACATTAATTTATACAAAGAATCTCGCACTGAATTTCGCTCTGTCTCTCTCGCTCTTAGGCGGGCTAACCATGCCCGAGTGGAAGGGACGCGTGCCTCTCACTCGCTCTCATTGTGAGCGCATAACGTGAGCGGAGCGTAACGCAGTTTCTTGAAGTGTCACCCGGCAAACCAATTTATAAGACGTTGTCACGTCAATAAAAATCTTTGTTTCATGTTCAAAAAGTAAAGTAAAGTAACAGCCTGTGATTGTCCCACTGCTTTAAGGGTTAAGGCCTCTTCTCCTCTTTGTGAGGAGAAGGTTTGGAGCTTATACCACCACGCTGCTCCAATGCGGGTTGGTGGAATACACATTAGACAGAATTTCAATGAAATTTGACACATGCAGGTTTCCTCACGATGTTCTCCTTCATCTTCATAACCTACATATATTTATATTGTAAAATAAAATTGCTACTTCCCTATTATTTAAGTAAAACACATTTTTTCTTTCATTTAAATTGTATATATTCATTTTGTACTAATGCATTCACCGTATTAATATATTTTAAATAAGTAGGTATGTTTTAAACCTCACAGATGGTCGGAATCTGTAGCAGCAATTACTGTGGAAATTGCTCGCCGCAAAACATTTTTTTACGGTTACGTAGTTTACATTTCGAATTCGAGAGCTTTGCTTATATAACTTGCTGTACGATATCTCTTAAAATGATTGATAGAAGTTCGTCATTACTTTGATTGTGAATTTTAATCTAGGTTTCTTTTTAGACAATTTGTAAATTTATATTTTTAAACAGTTACACTAAAATATATTTTATATAGAAATTTTAAAGTTAACTTCATAAATTTTATTTAATAGATAGGTTGAGAGATGATAAAGTAATAATGTTATTCAAGTTATATAAGATTAGCAACTAAACGAATGTCGACTTATCGCATTGATATGGATACTTCTTATTTTGAAACCGTTCTTATTTCACTTAACAAACGTTGCTTAGCGAGTATTAAGTTGAATAGCTATTTATCTCTTTCTATCATAGATTTAATAATCGAATGTAGAAGACATCAACGTTTAATTAATATCTCCTTAACAATATTTATACAACTCTTAGTTGCCAATCTATATATATAATATGTTCTACTATACATTCGTAACATACAAAAATACTGGTTCTTTGGCTTGGCACTGTTTCCGATGTCATTACATTAAAGTTTTTGTAGCCATATAATATCATATAAAATACAACGTTGTCAGGTTCGTATTTTTCTATTTTCACGCAAATTTTCTGGATATTGAAATTCCATTTTTCCTATTTATGTTTTCTGAGAATATCGATTAAATTTAGATTTATTATAGTAATTAGGACAATGATGCTTCATACGATTCTGTCGTTGATAGGTTTCACCTGCAAAAAAGAAAAAAGAAAGAAAATGAAAAAAATTACGCACATGATCATAACGTCGTTATTCAGAATTTTTCATATTTCTCGACGGCAACTATTATTTATTTTTACTCATATTTAAATTGTTATAAAAAGGGTGTCCTTTTACATTTAAAGATATATAGATAATAATCTCAAGAACAAAACCAGAAATTGAATACAGCAAAATACAATTGTTACTAAGATTCCATTGTCTGAAAGCTTGTACCTTCTCATGTAATGGCTATAATTCATCCAGTAATACTAATGAAATGAAATTCAGCAAAATAGCCGTTGAAATAAGAAAGGAAAATCAACTTCGATTATCTTGATTCAATTTAATGTAATTAAGTTTAGAAATCCTTAAGTGAGTGTCTGCGGTATTGGATCTGATATCATAAAATAGAAAGATTAAAAAAGGTTGCTCATACTTTTTCTATATACTTATCAATGTCTAAGCAAGAATTCCATACGGAATGTGCATTATTTAATGAAATATTTAAACCGGTGCACTTGATATGATATGTAAAACATGTCCACGAATTCTTTCGCGTCATTGTGATATTAATTTTGTGAATCTTTTAATTTCCCTATAATTTTATTCAGAACATTCCTCCAAAATGCCAAGATTATTTTTATATCATATTATGTTGGTATTTATGTTATGTCCTTCTTATCGATATTCAGCTTCAAAAGGTAATAATGTGACAGCAATCTATAGATATGTTTTTTACAAACATTGATTAGTGGTTGTTACGGCATATAATAAGGCATATTTGACCAAAGGATAATCATGAAAGGTTGATGTCATATGACAACGTCGTCCCAGTCTAGTAGATAGGACATGTCAATCCCAATATTGATCGCAGGATCAAATATTAAGCACTATTGTGTTTTCATGTGCTCATTTTAAATGACATGAAAATGACGTGTTGTATATAACATTGCACATTTATTTCAAAGTAGCTCCAACTTCGTTCGGATTAAACAATAACTTATCTATCTTAGTAGATATATAGGATTTTTTTGATACCTTGGTTTACATTATTGCAATTTTCGTAGATAGCTAATTTTTTTTTAAATAAATGTAGACTAAGTTACTTGATGTTAATGAAGCTTTCTGTAGATAAAAGAAATTTTAAAATCCGTTTAGTAGAGTTCATCCATTACAAATAAACATACAAAAAAATCTAATCTTATCACTTTATAATATTAGTATAGATATAGATTGTTTCAAGGGCCGAGGCATTCTCATGACAGTTTTATTTTAATTCTGTATTCTCTTGAATGTAACGTAGGTACTCAATAAGCTTTTACAGCCTTTTCGATTATGCTGTCAGCGATACGACAAATCAGAAGAACGTTCCTACGTCAAGACTGAAACGTGACGTTGATAAATGGCTAAAATCCATTTTTTAAATTACTCTCCCTCTTCGTTTTCTTTTTATTTATCTATTTATTATTACATTGAGTTATGTTTATTTAACAATATATGATTTTTATAAGCATCTGTTTTCTTAGTACCTGATGATACGATAGAATTAAGCCACTTAAATGCATTAGTACTTAGATTTTATTACTTTAAAATCAGAATATCTTTCGGTATCTAATACTTAATCACTCTTATAAAAATAATAAGATAAAAACTTACAACACTTTAATGTCGTTACCAAGTGCTTCAAGTTACAAACAAAAAGGTTATATTAAGATAATAACATTTTTTGAACAGTTTTCGTGGTCTTTGTTGAGTTTCATTGTGTTCTTTCTAAACATCTTTAATTTAATTTTGTTTGCGTTTTGTTTCGGTTGTGTTATCTTGATAAAACCAATTAGTGTAGTATGATAATGTAAATATAACGTTATTTTAAATTATATAATAAAGGAATAATACTAATACTAATTATAAGTATTTATTAACTCGAAAATATCAGATTAAAACCATTTTCTTAAATAAATTATTCTAAAGTCATGAAGTCATTAGGTATTCTGCGTATCTATCTCTTTATTAAAATAAAGATAATGGCATGAGATATAAATTTAATAAATCGCGTGTGACGTCACCGCTGATACTTACCTAATAATATCCGAGTTTCAATGTAAGTACAGACATGTACCATTTCAAAAGAACGAACGGTACAATATAAATTGATGAAAGTAAAATATTAAATAAAAAAATTAAAATTATAATGTTAGTGTTATTATTATTTAAATTGAATATTACAACGATAAAAAGAAAATGAGTAACAATATACTAAAATAGGCAATTCTTGCAAAAATGAGTTCTAGGCATCCAACTTGAACACGACAATTTTTACACTTAAATAGACAATAGCGTGCTATAACAAAAGAAATGGCTGACTTGATTTCAGCCCGTAAAGCTTTTGATAGTGTTTCACAAAAGCTTCAGACTATTCTATGAGTAAGGCACCTGTAACAAATATCTTTTATATTAATCTATTTGAAGTGACAGTAAGCGTAGGCGTAATTACAATATTATTGGTACATGTAATATTCGCATCCAAAAGACCGTTTTGTCTACAAAAATGCGAGCTTAACCTAAATTAAGGAAATATCAATTAGCAAACTAAAGAAAGAGGATTCAAAAAAACATTCACAACTAATAATTAAAGCATAATATATAATATTGACAGAAGTCAATGTTAAGATGAAGATATATATTTTATTTTATAAGGAATTTCCGCAAATATATAACTTTGCCAATTTGTACACTAATTACAGTATAAGATTACATGTATGATAATAAAGCGTGGGGTTAGTATTAGTTGATTTAAGATTACTGATGAATAAAGTCATACTGATTTTCTTACATTTTCTTCTCGTTAAAGTCTACATTCCAAACGTTATCTATCTTAACATTAATTTCATATTTGAATGAAAGTTGTAAGAGTTTACTTAAATAAATTATTTTATTTTGATTGACATAATATTTAAACATTATGTTAATTATAATTTTAAGTGTTGTCTAAAAATACTATTTTGAATTTATATTAGGATGATAAATGTATAAATAAATAAATAGACAGAATATATATTTACAAGATACGACACGACTTTGTTTTCAAAAACATTGTGTCTAAACGGAAATATCATTAGTACACAATTATCCACTTAAGTCACAGCTAACATAAAATTGGACTGCTTATCAGACATTAAAAGATATCAGCAAGCAAAGGGCGCCAATATAAATCGTCTAATATGCTTTTATGGAAGATCCACATAATATGGCATATTAACGATGTCAAATTAATCTTATTTCGTTTCATTCATGTTTTTACATGGCGATTTTATAGATTACTACGCATATATTTGATGAACAATGCGTCTTGGTATATGAATTTTGTATAAATAAAAAACATCCTTCGACATTATTCACACATAGCCATCTGACCCAAACTAAGCAGAGCTTGTACTATGGAAACCAGACAACTGATATACTACATATATTACTATTTTTTTGTAAATACATACTTATATAGATAATTACACCCAGACTCAGGACAAACAAACATGTTCATGCACACAAATGTCCGTCCTTGGTGGGAATCGAACCCACGACCTAGGGCGTGTAAGACAAGTGTCTTACCAACCACGCCAACCGGCTTGTCAAATGTGTATTGATGATTCTATGGCCAAATGCAAAATTTTTCATCAAAATCAGTGGTCCAAACGCCTAGCCGTCATAACGCTACGTAATGGGATAGCTTGTGCATCTGCTTTAGAATAGGTTCTTACTCTATAAAGCCTGTGAACGTCCAGTGAGAAAGAATTGATATTAGTAAAGTAAATGATCCATACTTTATATATGGTCATTCAATATAATTTCTATATTCATATTTTGTAATAAATAATTAGTGGTTAATATGCATGTTAATATTTTGATACATAGATCTTTATTTCTTTTCATTGAATAATCCCTTTGAACTTGCCCAAGGACATAAGGAAGTATAATAAACTGGTAAAACGGATTTGTTAGAGAGATTCAGGAAATGAAATTTCGCAGGCGTATTACGCAGAAGTTTCAGATGTTTTAATACTATCTTTATATAAGAATCTTGCAAAATAAAACTTAAGATTGTTGTGTGATGTTTGGCAAATAAATTATTAAACACACTCAAGACATTTACAGATATATGGTTGAACCAATTTTTGGCCGTATTAATAACAATTAACTTTATATTAAATAATAAGCAATCTTTGCAACTAATATTAATTGAATTAAGTAAACTTTTTTTTTATTGCATAGGTAGGCGGCGGACGAGCATATGGGCCACCTGATGGTAAGTGGTCATCAACGCCCATAGACATTGGCGATGCAAAAGATGTTAATCATCGCTTACATCGCCAATGCGTCACCAACCTTGGGAACTAAGATGTTTTGTTTTCTAGTATTATGTTCTCTTTTAGCTATTCTCTATTCCTTCACTTCCGAAGAATAGATAAAATATTTATAACCTTAATTAAAATTCTTGAGCGAAAGTAAACCTTTACAGTCTACGCACGCTTCAAGTTTAAGTTAACAGTTAAACACGTTATTTTAATGTTTACTGAAAAGTTATTGATTATATACATTATTCATATAATGAATATGTTTTATTAGCTCATGCGTTATATTTATTAAATTCATTTTTCACTACAGTATTTTATCATTTAACATTTGGTATTTACATAATAGGTATATTTCATTCTTAAAATTAATGAAATTTAAATACCTATATGACTGAAATAATATTTTTAATATCAATAACTAATACGCGTTTGCGTCTTTGTTATAGATTTAAAAAACTCTAGTTATAAAATACTTTATACTTTATTTTGTGTGGTAAATTACTCTCTCGAGGCAGTTTTTTTAAATATGAACTCTAATAATAGTTCTTCTAGATTTCATAGAAATGATAAAAAGTGCGCAGCCAGAGTTTGCCAATTTAATTTTTATTTAACCAAAGTCACTTAGAGACACATTTGTTTTTTCTTTGTAAAAATATACATTTATCTTCGAGCGCGTCCATTACGTTAATGAGCGTACAAATAGTTTCAGAACGACTAATGTCTCTGGCAAAACTTTATCATTATTGTACTCCAAAAAGTAAATATAATTAAACCAATGAATTAAGTAATGTTTATAACATGAGGTCGCCATTACATATGAAGCGATATCTTTAGTAAAACTTCAATTTTTCATTTCCGCCGTAGTGATTCCAGTAATTTCAATTAAATAAAATGTATAAAGAAATTTATTTCTTATAAGAACTCAATTTTGATAATTTATAATGAGACTAGCTGGGCTCCGGTTTCACCCGCGCATAATTAATAAAAATATAATGAATAAAAATAAGCCTAGAGCCTTCCTCGATAAAAGGACTATACAACACAAAAATAATTATTAAATTCGAACCAGTACTTCCTGAGATTAGCCTGATCATACAAACAAACTCTTCAGCTTTATATAAGTATATATTAAAATTTCCTTAACATCAAGCAATCGGTTATCACTGTTTTCACTGAAGCAAATTGTGTATTCGTTAATACGAAAGTTTTTAAATACTATTGCATCGATGCATCCATATAAAATCATGTAGAATAAAAAACGAAAATGATACGATTTACGAAGCCATAATAGAATAGACACGTATAAAAAAGAAATCAAAAAGGCACGCACGCAGAAGTCTGTTGTTGAGAAGAAAAGAAATAGCAACCAAAAAATAAAACATTTTGCTCTATGCTTAATGCATGTGCCTTAATTGTGTTAGGCAGCTTACTTAATAACTGTGCTCCTTTCAACATAATATTGTTTTGACCGTTGGAGAAAGTTGATATTTATTATTATTTTCTATTTCATGTAATAATTGAGTGGATCGATTATAACACATACATTTGATTAAATAAACATGCGTGATGTGACGTATGTGTCGGTAGATTAGAGGTATTAAATAGTTTACTTTCTTAAATAATTTTATGGTCGGTGCCAGATAGTTGGCTTAAGTGAAACGGCCACAACGAAAACCCATATAAGATAAGATTAGGCACAAAGAGCGAGCGAGGGAAGAACAGCTCGTTGGCCTGAAGAGAAACCCGTGGTGTTCGCCACCACCTCACCTTAAGTGAACATACTCCGTGGGCTGGGAGGCACCAGAGGCATTCTCTGGGGGCTATAGTCGGCGGCGGTGCTGGTTGGAGATGGTCTCTTCCTGCTTTCTTCTGTATGTCAAGTAGGAAAACTCTATAAAAATATATAAATCAAGCCGAACGACCTTAGAAATTATTTCTGTATAATTTTTTTTTTTAAATTCATACATGTAATATGTTAATGCAGTTAATATGACAAAAATAAATAAAAATACAACTTAGTTTTTAAAAGACCAATCAAGCGCCGGTCGTGTGGTTAAATGCACGTTTGTTAGCATTAGCTGATTGGCTTATTTTATTGACTTCTCAATTGCCAGAGGAATTGTTATTTTAGAATAACGTAATGTCTCAATTTATTATAAGGCTTTGAAAATAAAATATTGTTTTTATTATCGTTACACTACTCTATTATAATTTTTTGATGATTTTTTTTATTAACTTAAGATAAGTAAGTTACGTTCAAGACGCAATGGCTCTGTTGATCCTCGTCCAGCAATGATATGTGTATGATACGCAATTAAATTTTACATAAAAAGTTTTCGAGTACAGAAAGTAAAAAACATCTTAAAGTAATTAATGGTGATGTCCTCCTGACCAATTTGGGCACGACACTCATTCCCATAGCAGTATTGGCTAATTGCGCAGGATATATTACAGTGTAAAATTATGAGTGTGTGCGCATACACAAGAGCTCTTAAGATTTGCGGCACTCGAGTTACGGCAAGGCATAGGACGCATATAAATGTTCTTGTTGATCAATTAGTGTACAAACTTTTTATAAATGACATATATTTCAGATAACCATGGAGATAGAGTACGTTAGACGTTAATAATGATTTCACATTAATTATTACAAGCACTTCACGGTTTTAACTTTAAAATATGAACTAGAAAAAACTCTATATAATTTTTTTCGTCGATGGAATAGTAAAGAACGTTTCGTTATACTTAGTTTCACGACAATTTTGCGATAGTTAGTTTTGGAACGAAACTAATTACAGTTGTTTCTAATAGTCTAAAATCGAATATCATGTATTGTAATGAGACCGCAGCTCTGTTTTATTGGGTCGTCACCGCCGTCACAGCAAACAGGATGCACAGCTACCTATGTGCTAATGCGCTCGAATAATGCAATTAAATACAACACATCCTCGTTGCACTCAACATTGCTCCAAATAACACTTCAAACTGATGGCTCCACTAGCTTTAATGTGTTGAACTGGAAGTTTGCTCTTTTAATACTCAGTTTATTATGTTTTGTAACTATGGCGCTGCAAGTGCCAGCAAACGGATTACGAACTCCATGCAAGCCAAGATAGGCTAAGGGCTACCGCAATGTAATTATTTCCATGTATATATTAAAAAAAATTATATATATAAAAATACATGGACATAAAAAATATTTATACATATAATATATAATATTCGTTTGTAATATATTTTGTTTATTCAAAAAATAAATCGGTTGACAATACGAATTAAAAAATATAACAATATGTATATCTAATACACATTTCTTTTGTTTTTCGTTATTAAATATTTCAATTGGTAAATTCGCTGGGGCGTAAATATAGGTAAAGGATAAATGGTTTTAAGGAATTCTGTGATTTTACCTTTTAACCCAAGTAGCATGAAGTGTCATTCTGGTTAGAAAAAAGTATATTAGTAAACTTACAGTGATGCCTGTAGTTTGATTTAATATATAATTTTATAGTGACCTAAATGTGTTAAACCAAAATTTGTTTTATATAAGTTTTCCGATTCACGATGCTGAAACTCAAATGCCCCCGTCGTCCATATTGTTGTTAATGCTGTAAATGACCAATTGCAGTATTTTTTTTATTATTCCAAAATATTCAGTCGTATTATTTGTCGATTCATATTTATTAAACTCGGTGATAGTTGTATTTATTTTGACTAAAACATATTATAAAGCAGAGTTGGAGGAGCATATGACCATTTCTTAAGGTTGACTCACTATAACCCTTTGTACTGTAATCAAATTTGTTCTATAATAATGCATTATTTGTCGATCGTCGTTTTAAAAAATAAAATCATAGACACTTTTAAGTACTTAATATAGTTTTGACATATTTCAACAGGTAGTTGAGTAGGTTGTTTGAAAATACTCAGACTTAAGTATTTGTTTTTCGTTTGTAAATAGCATTGTGAGTTAAAAAGTAAGGTATTTCGTTTCGTCGACGCATGTATTTTATAATAAGTACATATATTTTAAAGTCACGGATTTTCCCTCTAGTTTTACAATTCCAATTAATTTTCCTGTGAAGTTATCGTTTGCAGTCACAACAAATAAAGCGCAGGGGAAAAAATTTATCTCGGAATAGATATCTTCTTCTTCTTCTTGTGTCTCTCCACTACTGGAGGTTGGCCGTCAGCTCAGCGAATTTTTCGCGGTCTAGATATAAGGGAATGCTATTCCATCTTATGTACATATGATCTCATGGCCAATTTTATATTTCCCTGTCTAGTTCCGGGCGCGAAAACCAATAAATACGACGAATGGGACGAATATCCCACGAAAGTATAACAAAAAATTTTGTATGTACTGAAATATTATAAGTGTATGTGAGGAATAAGTGTTTTCTTAAAGTTGTATGCAGTTGAAACCTTGGACACAGCTAGATGTTAATAAATGCCTTCCTGTACACTACTGGTAGGCTTCAGTTCGAAAAATGATACGTTTAGTTAAACAGGGCTAATTTGACAGCACCTTAGGGAATTTCTTGTCTATGAAACGGTACTAGACAATTTACTTCATTCATTAAACTAACATTCATTAAATTTCTTAGTATTTACTGATAAATTAAATGAAAGCCTACAAGTGCGTCATATGTTGGCCTTGGATATAAGTGATGGCTTATATCTCATCTAACAACATTATATCTTGAAAGCTTTGTTTCTATGTCAAACACACAAGTGTATCAGAGTTCACAAAAGCACCTATGATATGAATCAAGTTGACAATCTCCGATTGTATATATGTCATTGGTCTTTGTTCTCAATAATTGATACGTCACTGACATCGTTTCAATGAAATTCATGACGCTAAAGTAGTTGTGGAAACATAAGTCATGTGCTTATAATATAGAGATCGTGATTTCATTGTAGTGAACGTTATCAGTAATATTTTATCGGCTTTAAATGGCAATTAAAAAAAAGTTTCACACTTTGTATTACATTTTGATGTATCACATCTGTATACAAGGCTGTTAAAAATAAAAAAGTCTGAAAAGCACATTTCTTTCTAAAACATGTCGCAGGCAAATTTATGAAAAATCTTTGTTCGTTTAAAGAATAATATGCATTGCCTGTTAGTCAGTTATTATTGCAACGGTTATGAATGCGTGTTTGTAAATTTTTACACGACAGAACATTTATTAGAACTTGTTTCAATTTTTTTCAAATAATAAATTTCTTGTTTTTGTATTTTATTTGTACAGCATAGCGTTTACATAACGATATTTAACTGTTAATTGTTTTATTTTTAACTAGCATTGCTCATAGTTCGTACTTTTAAACGTGTACTCTAATTCACAATTACCACTGACTTCACAGTATATTGTTTGGCGTTACGAAACACTGCATTATTCATACTTTAGTTAATAATAATAGTTTACATACATATTCCAAAACTTTCTGCTGTATTCCCTCGACAGTTTAGATATTACGGATAAATGTGTTAAAGAGATCTTAGTCAATAAATTAACATTAAATTCGGAAAATAAAATTAATATAATGACTTGTAAAGATTTTTTTTAATGCAGTCAAATAAGTACATATAAAAACTTTTTAGATTCGAATCTCTTATGTCAAAACATTTCAAAGGCGTTTGCATTTGG
This sequence comes from Nymphalis c-album, assembly GCA_963151315.1. Lineage (NCBI taxonomy): Eukaryota > Metazoa > Arthropoda > Insecta > Lepidoptera > Nymphalidae > Nymphalis > Nymphalis c-album. The sequence goes on from OY720591.1 coordinate 7,750,703, forward strand.
TAGTTTATTAAAATAATTTGAGGCGAGAAACTTCACATAAACATCTGCTGTAGACACAGATATCAAGTCTTATGTGCTTACTGAGTTATCTCGTGTGTTCGAGATAGTTGGCGGTTAGTTATAATATCATAAGTAAATGAAATTGTTCACAGCCAGATTTACTTACAAATGACCTTTATCGAGTGACTACTTAAACAATGTAATGTCTTCTTCTTTTGAACGTCACTTCAATAATGATAGAAAGAGCGAAATCAGTACCTATTTAAATAAACAGTAGTGGTAATAAAATAAAAATATAATCATTAATCAAAAAAATCTTATTCGTCAAGCATAACAATTGGTTCTTAATATGATATCTAACGAGAATAATCTACAAAAAATCGGCAGTTAATCTAAGCCGAGATGGTCTAGTGGTAAGACCGCGAGAATCTTAACCGATGATCGTGGGTTTCAACCCGGTCAAGCACCACTGAATTTTCATGTGCTTAATTTGTGAATTTCATCTCGTGCTTGACGGTGAAGGAAAACATCGTGAGGAAATCTGCATATGTCAAATTTCACTTCCACCAACGCGCATAGGAGCAACGTGGTGGAAGAAGCTCCAATAATATCCTTCTCCTTAAAAGGGAAGAAGAGGCCAAAGCCCAGCCGTGGGACATTCGCAGACACTGACACTGACAATGTTTTAAGAATACAAACAACTATATAATATCTAAACGAAATGAAGCAATCATTCAATCTATGTATTTTTGTCAGGTTTAATATATTATAATACTAATATAAATGTATTAGGCATTACTAATTATATTCTTTTTAATAATAAATCGAAGTTATCTTAGCAGGCAAGTATAAACTGCAGAATTTTATTATAAATGAATATATCTTGCACTACAAACGAATTATTTGTATAAAATTTTCAAACAGATTTATTCTTCAGGTTTCTTTCTTGCTAAGTTTGCGAAGAAAACACCATAAAGTAGAAGACATCCCGAGGAAAATTTACAATACTGTTGTGTGAAATAAATGTTGTTACGGCTTGTGAAATATAAAGTTACTGGACCTTTTTCTTGTTACATTATATTCCTTTCGGAACTATTCACAGGCTCGTTAAGGTAATGGCCCTTACCACAGATACATAAATATGTGCCACTAACATAAAACCAAGTTCTCTTAAATTAGAACAACGGCCGGTTGTAAAAATAAGCAGTAAGAGGACTGGTGAACATTTTTCTTTGACAAACAAAGAACGTCATAACATGAAAACAAGCACGAACTAAACGTGTCACAGAGATCGTTGTATCATAAGATATGACATTTGTTTAAACCTCAGCATCTTGTATATATATTCTAATTTCAAATAATGTTCACAGTTCGGAACTTTATTCTTTTTTAAATACACGGCCAGTTTCCTTTATCACTGAAAATCTATTGACACGCCTCTCTCCTCGCTCTCGATAAAAACAAAGAATATTTGATTTGAATTGTCCCTAAGTTTTTTGTTTTATTTTCTTTGTAATTGTATTCGTGTTTCAACTGTTGTTTATTTAACAAACTCCAGTTACATAGTATAAAATTCTGTTTTTCCAGTTTAAGCCCAACTCGCCGCACATAAATCAATACCAATCTAACGAACTAACAACATGAATGTCTAACTGACCGTGTTTGCCGCTTACAAAGTATTTTCCTTTTAGAGTTTTCTTTGTATTTTTACAAAAAAAAAAACTTTTTTTGCCTTAGGGTCTGCTGTTGTATCCGACTATTTATATTTTGATATCACAAAAGAAACTTTCACTGTAGTTAACAAGGGATTGCTCCCTAACGTGTAAGTTCAGCCTTATATCTGATAACTAAGGCCAATAAGTGTTACATTTTTAAAGTAGTTTGTGGCTTAAATATTATAAGTGATTAAAAACTTATGAACTATTCATAGTAAGCTAATTTCCGCAACTTCGTCTGCGTCTTGTTTTTTCTCTGTAGAACTGCGAAAGTGAGTTTGTTTGTTTAAAATATACGTTTCATTATTCAGGACACAAGAGTCTATATATCCCTATATATATTTAAATATTTATTTACAAATTCGTAATGAAATTAGTTCACTGCTTTATTAGTGATGAGATAACAAAGAGACAGACAGAGTCACTAAGTAAATAAGTACTCAGCCTGTAAATATTCCACTGCTAAGCGAAGCTTATCCCATCATTTTTGCTACTGGGCCGTCTCGGTAGAATTACTTAACTATTCATTTATTTTTATTTTGTCAGAGAATGTCACGTAAAATGTAATTTAATTTAAAACTATCAAGAACAGAAACATATTTTATGCAATACTTATTTTTGAACTTTGTATCTACAAATGGATATATTATGTAGTGTCATAAAATAATTTGTGATGCGAAATCTTATATTAAGCATATTGATATTTCCAATTTCACTTTCATGTTTTGTATTTTCCCTTGTTGTCATTGATTTGTCAAAGCAGTCGTGCGGAATGCGGGCCTCAGCAATCAGGAGTGATATTTCTTTTTCATGTTCTTCTGCTCTGCGCCTGCTCGCTATAATTGGAGCGAATGAAATTTATAGTTCCTTGTGAGTAATGATAGTAACCAAACAAATCGTTAATATATTATGTCGCTAAGAAAATATATAATGAATTAATCGTGAAAAATCGTGCATAATGTAAGTTGAGTTAATTGCGATTTTTATTTTCTAGCAATAACAGAGCTTTACTACATCGCTTTTTATTCGAGGTGCAATATTTTTTTATAAAAGGAAAGTAGAATTTAAAAACACGCTATATATATATATATAGTATGAGGCCAGGAGGTGTTCCGCTCATTACGATTGGCACGGTAAGAATTTTAAGGTGATCCATCAAACAAGATTATATCAATGAGATGTTTTTCCCTTGTGGCTTTAATTAATTACACAAATACGCTTTCAGTAATACGATAATCTATTATTTATGGAAATCGTATCGATAATCTGAAGTGTATCAAATATTTTCTTATAAGTACATATTTAATAATGTAAAACTATGACTTCAGTAATTATGCTGTGCAACTTCTGTTACTCGTTTACACAGCTTAAATCTTTTGTGGGACAATGTTTAATGTTTATGCAAAATAATAGTTTAATAAGAGGATTGCTGAAACTGAACACAATATTGTTAGTTACCGTAAATGCAACGACTATTTCGCTATACAGCTTGGAAAATAAAACGAATGATTGTTTCAAATAAAATAAAAACTAATTTTATTAATTGTATACAAAATTGCTAGAAAAATGTTATAAGAACTTTGTCTATATTGCTCTTAAAGTAATATACACAAATTAGTATGTATTTATACAATTTAATATCTCAAAGTATTATGTAATTTAATTATAATGACTTATCAACAAGAATGTTCGTTAGTGTAGTTGTTGCTAAATTAATTTAGTTCTCCTTCTAATATTGTATTTACCGCGTGTATATGGCATGTGGTCACATGAAGCTGCTTGTAATTGTCTTAGTTTACTTTTCGTTAAATGTTTCATAACAATATAAAATACATGTTTACCCTTTATTTAGAGTTATAACATTTATTTAACGACTTATTATTCTCTAGTGTTTTCTTAAGCTGATAAGTTTCTGGGCATCCTTTCGTTCATTATTTTCTCAAAATAATATAGTTTAATTCTAACTTTTGTAACAGAGATTTTTTATGGTCCAAGGAATCTTTATTTTATGGTGGTAAAGTATGGCAACTGTCGTGAAGAACATTAGCTTAACGAGCTTGCGCATAGTTCTGAAAGGGATAATGTAGCATGAAAAGGGCCCATTCACTTTCCACAGTCACAGGTCGTAAAACAATCGTTTTAACTCATATTTAGCAGTTTTCCTACACATTGTTGAACTGCTTGAGTAACATTATTTAAGAGAACTATTCTATTTTAAATTAAGTATAGGGATGCATATATAATACCTGATAACATATTTGTATAAAACATAATTGATTTATCTTGACTACAATAGTTTCTATGTTTTATAAAATAGGTGACGGTTAAATCGGAGTACATTTATAAATAAAACCTCTATTAAAATAAAACTCGACTTAAAAAATATGTCTGTCTACAATTGTACATTATAAAACTCTACTGTAAGTCGCGTAAAATAACTTCGTTCCAAAAAAAAATGTTATACTGCGTATTAATATTAATTATTTTATTTTGTCGTAATCGTCTAAAACTTTACAGATAAACAGATCGACAGACATTATTACTGAATTTTTGGAAATATTTCTATTTACGGACATGGATATTTTACAGTTTACTTAAGTATTAAAAGCGCAATCGCTGCGAAAAAGTTCTCCGCTACGAAATCTGCTGGAAAAGCTTCGCTGTCACTTTGTTATTTGTGGCAATGAGAACACCACGGCATAACGTTAGTCAGTACAGTACATATATAAATGCATCAGTAAATAGCAACACACGCCGTTTGCTTTGAATGCGATCAAATGACATAACCGTAATTCACTTAACGGATTTCGTCATTGGAATTAATATGATACGTTATGATACTGTCATAGTATGAGATCATATTTTATGGTCCAAGGTATAGTCCTGTCATGTATTTTACATTGACCAGTGACTTATCATGGGCCTAATTTGTGTTTAATATTCTTCTTCTCGTTCTTCCGGCTGAATAAAATATGTGTGTACATTCATCAACAATCAAGCGATAACGAAGGAGTATGAAAGCTTGTCGGAAGTATGAAATTTACTGGCATTGTTACGATGGTAATGTGTTGCTAATAGATTACTCAATTTTGCAATGTAATCACAAATTAGATTTTCCAAAGTCAATCTCTATATATGAATTGATTTTTCAATCATTCCATTAGTAACCATAAATTGCCGCATAGTGTAATAAAATTATTGAAGTAATGTTGAAGGTATATATTGTAATCACTATTAAAATATTAATTAAATTTTACTTGATTATTTTTAGTGCATTTTAGTGTTATTATATTTGTTACTTATACAAAACGAGCCCAATTCTCATGGTTTCTAAAAAAAGTAATTTACTTCTTTCACGTCATGTAAAATTGGGCCCAACGAGCACCCACTTAAATTGTTGTAGGAGACGACAGTAGTAAGTATTGTGTTTCGTGAGGACCGTCTACGTAGTATTGCGCTTCTTTGTCTAGGAAACAAAAAAACCTCACAATTCTGCACAACTATGCGACTCGCAATATCTTCATGAGTCTGCGCGATAGGATAATGGAGTGTTTTAACGCTTTCAAGCGGTTTCAGAACATTCACATTTTCGTCCTAAGTCCTTGCTCCAGTTCCGTGTTTTCGTGCTACTTATGTTTTCTTTTCAAGGAATAAACAATATAGTTTGTTTCTTTTTACCTTACAACTTATAAGTTAAATATATTAAAATATCTTATAGAATGAATTTTAGTTTTTGTTTGTTTGAAATTAATATGTTTCTGTACAGTTTTATCTACGACCTTAAAACAAAAGTTTTTCCCTTTGTTTTAAGAAAAGAATAAATTAATCTGTCTAAATTACAAAATTGTACGGTCGGTCCCCGTCAGGAACGAAATTCTTTGCGATATTTTTTCGACTCAAACCGTGTTTTAAAGGACAGATTTTTATTGTTTATATTACTGTATTTTTGACTTCCTAAATTCGAACGCTCAACGCATTGCACTACATGCATATTGTAGCATAGCATTTAACGTGACGTTAGGCCACTGCCATTTCACTATACTGTCGCGTTCCGCGTAAAAGAAGGGTCTAAAAAATATTATACTGTGTACAATATAATATAATACTTATATTTAATAGTATTGCACTAATAGACACTTCAGTGCTAAAGAGTGGTAGAGTTACTCTTTTTTTGGCTTAGTCAATACCGTATTAGTAACGTAATTAAGTCATGTTATTAACAATATATAAAGAGATTAAAAGGCATAGGCAATAAATTACTTGGTTATAAAGAAAAAATACTAAATATATCCATTCGAAAAAAAAAAGTTGTTCAAGCTTTTAAATCTCTATTTCAGACGTGTGTTATTCAGAGCAAGGTTTCATAATTTTCTTCATTTTAGCTTAAATATAATGAAGACTTCCAACAATAGTATAAAGCGGAATAATTGTACTTTTACAATGAATTTCGTTTATTAAACAGAAGCGCAGAGTCACATTTGTAGAGAGCTTTGTTAATTCTCTTGTAAGTAGAATAAAATTAGACACATGGTGAGCATTGCGAGCGGAAAAAGAATATTTAAATCATTGGAGACATTCTTTTGTGCGTCTACGGTCTATGGATAAATTTAAATTTTTGTAATATTTTATAAAAGTATTTTTTTGTTAGATTTGATTTTTAACACGTTTTTATGAAATTGCTTTCTTGCCTGCTTGGTTTTACGTTTGCATGTTAAGTAAATATACAAATTTCTACAAACATCATATTTTTATACCTAATTCGTATTCGGTAATAGGTTAGAATAACAAAACACAACAATATTTAAGAATAAATAAATACGTTTAGAAAAGAAAAAATATTTTATTCCACTTTCATTTGTTTTCCATTTCAGGTATAATGTAGTAACAGTGTGACCCACAGTATACTATCCTTACAACAGGGAACATATTTTTCTGCCGGAATTTAATTACAGATTGGTATAAAGAACAAACTGGTCGACAGTTGTAGATCGACTTTCATATCCGATACACAAAAATGTCATAAAATAGTTTAATATTTTATATGAAAGTAGCAGATATAATCATTTTTAAAATTAAAAAGAATTAACAGTAGGTTTTTTGTACATTGATAAAACCTTATTATCGATATTTGTATCCACAAATATTATTCTGATATTTATCAATAGCAGCATTAATTATTTTGATATGAGGAATAAGGATATCTTTGAAGAGCAATAAAACAATGAATATTGTATTGTATTGTACAAAGATAGACGTATTTGAAAATAAAAAGGCAAAAGGACAATTTCGGTTTCACATACGACTATAAATAAAACATTATTAATGTGACGGTGATAAATATGTTAGTGTTGTTATGTGTAAGTGAATCTTTGGGTCGTAAAATAAAACATTTTTAATAATGTTGATAGAAAAAGGATTTAGTAACTGAATACACATACAATTATACATGTCAATAAATATAAATAAATCGACTGTGTAGCATCAATCCAATAATAAACACTGCTTTCGTTGGGATAAAACACTACGAAACATACACAGTCACCGTTTTCGCCGGCGGAAACGAGGCCGCCGACAAGTGACGTCACGCAAGCAGAACTGAAGTGCTCCCTACACCACCGATTACGTTCTGAGCCGATCCCATAGAACCTCACTCGGAGCTCAAGAATGGTCAAATTTCGATGTGGAGTGTTGTACTTGCTCTCACGCCCAGCGAAGCAGTTAAGGCCTGCACGGCCTGGGCTAACATTGTATAATATATTCAATCAGAGGCCCCAGTCAAGTTGACATTTTATAATAGTAAGCGCTAATAGAAAACTAAACAAATGTATGAGAATGACCACGTGACTTATCGTTGAGAGATGCCATATATTTATATATATAATGTTTGTGTCGCACCCTCTTTAGAGAGAAGGCTACTTTAAAGTGTAACATAGAAATAATATAAAAGTTGTCGTAGATTTTTTGACGTGACAACGTCTTATAAATTGGTTTGCCGGGTGACACTTCAAGAAACTGCGTTACGCTCCGCTCACGTTATGCGCTCACAATGAGAGCGAGTGAGAGGCACGCGTCCCTTCCACTCGGGCATGGTTAGCCCGCCTAAGAGCGAGAGAGACAGACATAAAAAGTGAAAGGCACGCGTCCCTTCCACTCGAGCACAGTTAGCCCGCCTAAGAGCGAGAGAGACAGAGCGAGAGAGACAGAGCGAGAGAGAGAGAGTGAGAGAGATAGGCATACACACCGGTTCATGTCTTGCGCTTCTATTTCGCTTAGGCGCCTGCATACAAGTTTACACGTTGCCAGTTAATTGTAAAACGATTGTGTAGTGATAATGTGAAGGTAGTTTCGTCCATCGCAACAATTCAAACAGCAAAGGTAAATAATTTCAGACTGATAATATAACATGATGAAATAAATGACTAAGGCATAAGTGAATAGGTTATGTTGTAGTAATCACAATGTTGTGGTAGTTTTCATACAACATGTATTACAAGTTATTGTATGTATATTTGTATATAAATACGTATGTATGTGTAAAGGTAAAAATAAAATTTTGTTAATATGAAATTCAGTGCGAGATTCTTTGTATAAATTAATGTTTTAAATATAATTCTTTGTATAAATAAATGTTTTAAATTGTTACTATTATTTCATCCTGCTTCCTACTAAGTATACGAATGAATATTCACATTAAAATTATTTTACCACTCAAAGTCGTTGTCACGTAAAACTTTCGCCCGTATACCGACTTTACAGGCAACCAATTTTTTGTAGATATTTTGTAGATATCAAAATCTTTCATAATTTTTTGAGTATCTATTATATAGTTTTGTCAGCATTTGCTTTAAAACTGAACTGACAGTTAAAGCAGAATATGTCGCCAGAAAAGTCTGGCTGACTGGCTGACTTTTAAAGTTATAAGTACATTAGGTATTTAATTTCTATATCTACGCTTGGTTAACCCTTGTAAGGTAATTTTCATAATTATTATTCGAGATACTTATATCTCTTTAATGTGGAGCGTATACACCAAATTTTATTTCTTATTATTTACACCTAAAATATAATAGACTAGGTTTAAAAGCTTAACTATTTTTATTGTATTTGGTGCTATGGTATAAGATCTAAATATTTCGTAGTATTCTATAATGGAAACATTTATTATATTATAGTGTCTAAATTATTAACTTCAATATTATTATTATATTATTATTATATTATAGTGTCTAAATTATTAACTTCAATAAAATTTGTTATATACATTATCACTGCGATTTTACAAATTCAGATATAAAACGTTTTATGGGAGGTAAGATATTGTTCATACAGCATGAACAAACATCAATTTTTATAGTCCCTAAATGCAAAATTGTACCCTAAGGTAATTCGAAACTTTCTGTAGCAACGTATTGTTTGAATTTGTCGTTTTGTGGACATTTTTATGTTCGTTTTATTATATTACAGAAGGGTATTTCGACTAGCCATCTTTTGCTATCTATGTAATTTTTGCTTTTCCAATTCTTTCGTTTTTAGTAAACATGGTAATATAATTTTATTACAATAGTAATTTCACTAAATTTTATATTTATCATTTAGTTTTTCCACCAATCCGCATTGGAGCAGCGTGGTTGAATAAGCTCCAAACCTTCTCCTCAAAAAGAGGAGAAGAGGCCTTAGCCCAGCGGTGGGACATTCACAGGCTGTTATTATTATTATTATTATTATTATTATTCTGTTTTTATATTTAAACATGTGGAAAATTATAATTTTTTAGTAAAGAATAAAATGAGATACGATTCAGACCTCAAAAAACTAAATATTTTTTATACAAACATATTTTTGATATAATACTGATAGTTAAATAGTACTGATTTACGTTTAATTACTATATTAGATCCTGTGCTAAAAAAAATTATAGTATATCTTGTGAACTTCATGTTTTCCTTAAATAATGACAGTAATATGTTTCATGAACATTTCGTCCGTGACCGTTGTAATTTGACAAAGGCTTCAGGGTCTGCTAAAATATTCAGCTCCCGTTTATTTGAGGAAATGCCTTGTAATCTATTTTGTACTTTATAGCGAATAACTCATATCATGCTATATTGTTAGAACATATTGTGATTTCAAATGCGTAAAAAAATATTTTAATAGAATAATCATTGTAGGATAACAGTTTCGTAAGAATCAATATTATAACGGCTTGTAGCTTGTTCCCACCTGGGCTCTACTTTAAAAGCAAGAGAGACATAATTATAATCTTTAAACGTATAATATATTACATCTATAATACATCAAAGGTTTTTATGTTTCATTAATAATATTATATAAATAACGAAAAAAGTATGAATAGAAATTCTTAAATTAAAAAAGTAACGAAATCTCTAAATTAAACATGTAAATACCTAATACTTGAGTTGAAATACGTATTTATCGATATTGGCTATTTTTCGAAGCAAGTAAAGGGCGCCTCCAGATTAAGTGGGCTGAGGAGTGTAACGCTTTTACACTCCTCAAGTTTATGTAGGTACCTTTACACTCTCATCTAAAATAATTTAGGTTTATTATTCGTGTTTGGGTAAAAAGTTTTAAATGTCATGGATACTGCCAATATTTTATTCCAATATTTTTTAATCAATACAAATAAGTTAAATTTAAGTGTATGTAAAATAGGCAGTTATTTATAATCACAATAAATAACTGCCTATATTTAAGTTAATGTGGTTATTTGCTAGCTACGAAAACTAATATTTTTATTTTGTGTCATGGTATACGATTGTATAAAATCGTTTACATCGATTATTTAGCCCGAAGGTTTTTTAACCTAATTAAAGTTGATTTTATTAATTTCGCATAAGTAAAATCTAACTCTTTATTCATAATAACACAAAAAAAATATTGCAGTAGTAACATTATGTTAATTTGATATATAATTGCAATTATTTTGAATTGTGTATAATACTTATAATAAAAAAATAATTTACATTGAGGAATAAATTAAGTACATATATATGAACTTTAGTTCATATACAGGCTGTAACAAAATTCGTGTCCGACCCGTGAAGGGGTTATTAGGTATCTTGAGTCGATTTAATATATGTAATCAATTTTAAAATACTAAGAAAAAAAATTACCCCGAATAAAATTAATATTTAACTAAATAAAATGACGAAAATCACATGGCAACACAGGCGTGACGACAGCGCTTGCTAGGTACTTACCTATTGGGTAGCGAGGACATGGGGTCATGAGGTCATCTCAGTTGAAAAATAACTCGGTGTTCACACTAATGTGATGGCCGAGCCGTTGCATAATTGCAGTCACTTTTACCCAGACACATTAACATGTCAAATACTCTTGATTAGAATACATATCGCGGAACATAAACTTAACTGCAAAACGACCACTCTTAATTAGTTTACGCGCCAAACTGACCGAATAATAGAAATAGAAAAGAAGTTAGTAATAGACAATCGGTTATTTATCTAGTGAAGTAAAAACAATTGTATCGATAATTTATCGATAACAGTGACACGTGTGAAATTTGGAATACTATTTATAAGAGCAATACGATCCGTACTATTGATATTGATAGTAATTTATTCTATAAAAACGATAGTGTCGATTGTATTGCAAAATACATTAGTTTTAACCAAAACCTATCGATACTATTAATAACATCGATGGTTTTGTACTATCAATTTAGTTAATGAAAAATCATTAAGATCAAAACCATCGGTGAAAATCGATAAGTTTTAGTTAAAACTAATGGGTATTGCAATACTATCTATACTATCGCATGCATTACTATCGATAATCAAACTATCGATTATTCTACAACATTACTTCTTCACATGACACGTGCCGACGCTCGCTCGGCCGCCTCTTTGAAGACGCCGACATAGCCTTTCGGCGTGAAACAGCGGCGGCTTGACAAAGAAAAATATTTTAACGAAAAATAATAAATATTTGGTAATAGTTTAGGGCAGTCTTCCATCACGCTCATTAATTTATTTTTATTTTATATTTTATTTCTCTTTAGTCTCTTATAAGCTGTGTGGTTAATGTTATTGTTTATGTTTTAATTAGTCATGGACACTTGATTGTGTAGGAAAAAAAATGTATCACTTATAAGTATAAAATTAATTATCAGTTAATTAGTATGTGTCCCTGAAAAAATTCCATGTCCGAATCCAATCAGCTCAGATCATTTGCTGAGTGTGAGCTAGGTGATTCGAGAGCTAATTTATTTTAGTTGAAAATTAATATCGCACATTATCGCGCTTAGTAGTAGTGACACGGCCTTACACGTTCCAGCGGCGTTTCAAAAGCACTCAAAGAAGCCGCCTAACAAATCTGGTGTTGTCACATTTCGAAAAATTTGCTCGATGTTGGGGAATTAGGGCACAAAAATGGGTATTTTAAATTACAATAACTATTTAAAATTAATGAATATGGGATTTTTAATATTATTTTTAGTAATGTCCACAAAACACCAATATTCCCCTATCGCGCCAGATGGGGGTTTTGTTACACGCTGTATATGTACTAAAGTTCATATATATAGTAAATTTATTTAACAATATTTAGCTACTTTACAAATCGTGACCGCATGGAATGGTGTCAAGAATGCTGCTAGTATTTCCCTGTTCAATTGCAATTTGTGTTCTTAATTTAAAATTCGAGGAATTAACATTTTAATTAAAACGCAGAATAATGTAATTATTTTATTTTATTAAAAAAAATCCTTTTCCCCAATTTATTTTGTCTGACATACTTTATGGCTTATTAGATGTTATTTTTATGTTATGTACTCGTTAGGCTAGTGCTAATTTTTAGAAATTCGACGTGAATATTTCACATCTTAAGTAGGCAGCAGTTACTTCATTTACTGGAGAAGTAACTGAGCACTTGAGATAAGTGATCTTCACTTATTTATGAACCATAAGCTTTTAAGTTACAAATGAATATTAAAAAGTTGTTTTTTAAAGTAAAACACGTATATAATTACACTCGTTTATATTAATATATTTTATTGGTGGTCGGGCTTTGTGAAAGCTCGTCTGAGTAGGTACCACCCACTCATCAGACATTCTACGATTATATATTAATAGATGAGAAATGACGTAATGAACCAGCCATAGTGCAACTGTTCCATAATCTAAGTATTTTTAAATATAAATAATTGGGTCTTATGTGAACAGAGATCTGGTAGTAGATTACTACTGGTACTATTCGCACGCTCGTTAGCGTAATGAGCTCAGCTGAAGACAAATGTGTGATTACTATAGCAAAACCTAATTCAATCTAGGACTTTTGTCTAGAATTCTAGATAATCAATTTATTCTGTAACAGTTAAAAAATAAAATATAAATTTCAGTTTTAAATATCATGAACCTATGTATGTAACCTATATTTTAAACCTTGACAGTTATTCTACTGGTATTTGTATCAGACAACTATTCTATAACACTTCATAATGACTGCATACATTTAAAAAGAAAACAAAAACGTCGAGGAAATATGATCTAAGCAGTAGTATACAAATAAGCTTCAGGAATGTTTTTAAATATTTATGCAATTTATACAATCTAAAAAACAATTATATGAATTATATGTAGGTGTGTTTTAATATTTACTGAATATAATATATTTGGCCCTTATGTTTTGCAAATGTTCTTTGAATAATATAATATTTTCTTATATGAGAGTCTGATTACAAAGCGCCACAAACTTTTCCATTACGTGTACGAATTTTCATTCTTGGCTTCTATTTGTTAAAAAATTCTTACTCATTTTTTTCGTACTTCCTTAAGCTCTGATGGAAAAGGTCGTGATTTCGTCAATTTCCTTCACAAACCTTTTAGATGAAGTAACTCACTTAACAAATATTTTTGTATCCCAGATAATCTTTTATGGCCAAAATCGTAAGAATTGAAATTCGATACATCAAAAAAAAAAATTTTTTTATTGAGGACGAAAACTTTGCATGTGGGTGCGGATGTGTGTGAGGATATATTTTTTTGCAATCAACTTAATTGGATATTTGTCAATATAATGTCTGCTAACATTGATTTTATTTTTTTCACCATTTCTATAGATAAACTGACATAAACGAAAACATTAGTCATACCATACTGTATCATATACTAACAATCGTGAATCGTAAATAATATTATTTATGTTGAGTGTGCCTGTAATTCAAATAAAAATATATTTATAACAGTATACTTGTACAAGTAAATCAATAATCATACTATAAAAATTGCCACATAACTCTTATAAATAAATTGCTTAAGTTTTAATTGAGAAAAAACATCGCCTTGTTTGGCCGTCCACAATAAACTACACGCTTTTTGAGAAAATATTATTATATAAAAAATTAAGATTCAATTCAGTAAAACCTGTATACTGAATAGTAATGTTATTAAGTCGATATAATTTTTAGTTTCAAATTATACAAAACTTTTATGAGCACAAAAACGTAAGTACATACAAGGATATATAAGCATAATTCTATAAATATTATTAATCAATATTCAAATAGTATAAATTTAAACAAAACACGAGTGTAATTCTCGAAATCTATTAATGAAAACAATTGTCAAATGGTTTTAAAAAACTGACGTCCATTTCTTTATGCTTAAACATCAGTATCTTTTTTGTCACTTCTTTGTCTTCGACACGAGTATATTTTTATTTAACAACTTTTTTTATCAATGTTTAGTAATTTTTCGTAAATTGAACAAAAATACCTAACCTTCTTGTATGTGGGTCACTTCGCGATGAGACCACTCTGTCAAGATTCTTGTCCCATATTGCGACGCGTTAACCCGTGTCTATATTACTTTAGACGAGTCGAAATTACTACTCATTACTAGAATATAGAAAATGTTTATAAACAAACGAAGAACAAATAAGTTAGGGTATTAAAGACATATTGACAAACTATGATTCAAGTATTATAATGAAATGAAAAAAATATTACTTTACCTAGTAGTTTCTTTTAGTCATGCTTGTATTATAACATCTTAATGTATTTTTACTAAATCTATAAATTACAGTGACAACTTATATATCTCAGATGTTTTAATTAGTAAAATGTTATGATATGAAATATGAAAAAAATAAAAATAATATATGAAATATATTAAAAAACTGACCTTTTTTCATTAAGTACCTACTTTCAACGAACAGTTTCATGTAATCGTAAAAACTTCAATTACATGAAACACGAACAAACAACGCAGTGCAAATTTGTAATGCTAAAGTTTCGATAGTTACAGTGATAATACTTGTAGTACCATGTATTACCACTTGTAATGGAATATGATAAATGTCTCAGTCACCCTGTAGTGCACCTCTTCTCTAACTGGTCAAATATATCTATCGAATTCGAATACATCAAATATTTTTTCAAGCAGAAATTCCCTCCGGTCATACCGTACAACTATATGCTCACCGTCGGATACCTATTTGGTATATTATTCTGACGGTGTACGCTGAGCAGTTGGCTCTCCTATTCTTCAGAGATGATGGCAACTTCAGGCTTATTTTACTGAAGTAATTTCATATCCACAGATAGATTGATTTGAATTGGAATACTATGTGAACATATCCGTGGTAAGCACTGACCTCCCTTAAGCAAATTTCCAGGCACGGTTTTAATTAGTACATCAGCTTTTATTAATTAGTACATTCGCAGTTACGTCTTTTTACCGGTATAAATATTTCAGGCCTCAAAGGCAATCAATAGCGTGTAAGAGGGGATGAGGCAAAATTAGAATAAACTTTTATGAAGTAGATGATTTAATTCGGATATGAAAATAAATATTACTAATTACAAGCTTTTTTATTACAGAAACAGGTTTTGTTCATTGGTAAATCTTAAATTATCAGTGGAATTTCATCATGGAATCAAACACCCCACCCAGGAAAGATGTATTGACTTAGCGACGTCGGAAACTTGGTGTTACAAGTTTATCTTAACTTCTCGTGTTTATACAATGCTTGTCACTACTTCTATCGAAGTCGTCGATTTAGTTGATATACATAATATTGTTGTAAATATATTGTGTTACAAAACTACTTAGGTAAGTATTGCTTCTTTGTTAACAACTTTCTCGAAGAATTCTCTAGCTTCGGCAAAGATTTTATTTAGATATTATGTAATGAATGTGTTATAATATAACATCGTTCCATTATGATAAGAATAAGAAAACATTTATTCAGGACAAACACATTGCAAACAAAAAATACAAAAAATAATATGTACCATAAAAAGAATAAATAGCTATTGAGATTTGTGGTGCTTCTAGGTTTATACTACAAAAGATAGATACTGTAGTTATAAGATTCAATCAGTATCCTAGAAGCATAGTAGTATATAGTGTTAAAGTGTTACCTATGCGGCACATTTGTTATCATGTTGGAAAAGAAAAAATAACTATCGTATTACATTGTAAACGAACTATAATTAATTCTGACATTGATTAAGCAAAAATGCAAGTATAAAGAAAGCTTTTGTTTTTATTTATGTCACCTAATACCGAGGTGATAAAGAATAAGCACAGTAATTTCTTAGTAACAAAAAGAACGAAATGAAGTAATTTTTTGTTATGATATTGTGGCCGTGTCACATGTCAGTGGGACGCGCCCCGCGACGACTCCACTCTGTCATGCTTGTGCCATATTGTGTCGCGTTAACCTTCACTTTATTAAAAGTCATAATATTTCATATACTAATTGTAAATGTGAATCATGTGATGCTGAATAACAATATGCTTGGTTTAGTTCTAAATGTAAATGAAAAATGTAATATTTCTTTTATGCAGTAAAATTGAATTTTCTTAGGAATATATAGAAGCGTATCGTTCCATTTTTTCCCACAGTATATAAAAAAAATCTTGCAAGAAATTGTATAGATTCTGTCGAGAAACGCAAATAAATGAATTGTCCATTGGTACGCCAATAGCACGAGACAATGTTCTGATTACAAACGATGAGATTGACATAATACACATTTTGAATTCTTCATTTTTTTTCAAAACGACAAACGTTTACACGATTGATCTGTCATAATAAGAATATTATTATATCTTCACAAAAAAACGTTGCATAAATAAAAAGTTATGTTTAAATCTAACGATTTTACATTCATATCAGATATACAGATACTAAAAGCAAGGATTTAAGTAAGAATTTAAGATATTTTTTTATTGCATATGAAGGCGGACGAGCGTACGGGCCATCTGATGGTAAGTGGTCACCAACGCCCATAGACATTGGCATTGTAATACATGTTAACCCTCACTTACATCACTAATGCGCCACTAACCTTAGAAACTAAGATGTTATGTCCCTTGTGCCTAGAATTACACTGGCTCGCTCGCCCTTCAAACCGGAACACAACAAAAGCAACTACTGCTGTTTGGCGGTAGAATTTCTGATGAGTGGGTGGCATCTACCCAGAAGAGCTTGCACAAAGCTCTACCACCAAGTAAATTAAAGTTAGGTATTTAAGGTTTAAAAAAAGACACATACGATCTAATATAGATGTGAGTCTTAGGTTGTCAATACATGTGTGACTTTGCTATATGTTTAAACTGCATTATAGTTAAAATTTAATTTTGTAGTGAAACTTGTTCAGATTATGTATTTTTAGGGTTCCATACCTCAGTTACAAAGGAACACTTGTAGGACCGCATCGATGTTCGTGTTTCCTCGTTGAAGCCTCTTTTTCTCTAGAACACGTAGAAATCAAGTTACAATTAATAATCAAATCTGCAATCCTTTGGAGCAGAGAAAAAGTCAAACTTCTAAGTCAACACCATCAAAAGATACGGCCGTTAACGGAACCCTCGTCGACTTGCATTGTGTCATTTTTCTGTAGTTTAATTTTTATTAAGATAAACAAACCTTACGTTAATAATATTATAGAGAAAAAAATCGTTCGCAATACAAGAAGCTTCATACTTCTCTTCATGTTATTTACATAGCTTAAGAAAATGCTAGCTAAACTCATTTTGCTGTGATTCTTTGTTAGAACAAATCACGTACCCTTATCTGCATTTAGATAGGCTTATTTCATTCGGATATTCATGATCACGGACGGCTCTGAGCCAATACAAATGACAAGGCTTTGGATATTTGCAGTTGGTGTAAAATGTGAAGGTGTTTTGAAACACGCTTACATTACTTATAAACCCTTTCTTATGTAAGTGTTGCGTTGGATATTTCTAGAAATTCATTAATAAAATATATTAGGTTTTACCTATTTACTATGAATTTTATATATATTTACATGATATATGCTTCGAATAAAATTTAGTAACATTGACATTAAATAATCTTGTTGTATTTTTTAGTCTTATCTTAAAATATTTTTGTCAAATCATATCTTAACCCACTTCTGCACCTCACCAGAATTTATTTCTAACCTTTTATAATCCGTTATTTCATTTTGTTTTGATAAAGCATCCTTAAAAATAAAATGTATGTAAAATACATTATATTTTCAAGGTCAAATCAAATGTCACATCAAAAACATAAACATTTTCTCGATTGAAGCGAAATGTTTTCTAATATTCCATTTTTCTTATTTATATTTATAATACTTAAGGTTCGGGCACTGGGTAATTAATTATATTAACAATTAAGGATTTAATGTAAATAAATGGTTATTATATTCTAAGAAAAATAAAAAGAGGGCCTTTTGCTTAACCCTTATAATATCGTTTTATTTTTGGAACGAAGTTCTTTTACGCGGCTGACAGTAGAGTGAAATGGCAGTGGCTCAAGATCACATGAGTAACAAAATAGCGTTCATACGGTGCCTACCGAATGCTACAAAATGTGAAAGGTGTTGAGGTGCTTTTAGGTGTGACAAAAATACAAAAATATAATCAATAAAAATCTTCATTTTTTAAAACACGGTTTGTGTCGAAAAAATATCGCTCAGCACTTCGTCCCCGACTGCTATTTTTTTTTATATCATAACGATGTCTTACCATTTACAAAATTTTCTTTCCGCCTCAAAACTACACTTGTCGCCTTATACTCATACATCAAAGATATATTTCTTAAATCAGTTG
This sequence comes from Nymphalis c-album, assembly GCA_963151315.1. Classification (NCBI taxonomy): domain Eukaryota; kingdom Metazoa; phylum Arthropoda; class Insecta; order Lepidoptera; family Nymphalidae; genus Nymphalis; species Nymphalis c-album. The sequence continues at coordinate 7,769,511 of OY720591.1, forward strand.
CTGCGGCGCTGTCAAGCCGAGAGGATTGGGGAAACATTTTTGACAGCTTTGTATCATATTGTAGTTATAAAAGAACTATAATATATTCTTTAGAATAACTTGTAACATATATGCAACGCAAGAAATAAATACAATACCACCGGTCGTATTTATATCACGCGTGCAATGGGTGCGCGGGTGAATTCATTGTTGGAAATATTCGAAGTATATGGTAATAGGCACGCTCTTAAATTGTAATTTTAACGAATCAGTAGCCTTACAGTTGCTTTACTCTTACAAGCCTTTACGGCGGCAATTTAAAGACAAATAATTATTTTTTTTAATTTTACATCGCCCACTCGAATACCGGATTACAATTGTGGAAGTGACAAGACATTTTAAGAGGTTATCGGCCGCATACTGAAACGTCATTCAAATATGATTGGGACTTAATTATTTGGAACGTCATTAATTTCAAAATTACGCATACTAAATTTTGAAATTAATGACGTTCCAAATAATTAAGTCCCACTTCATTTTGAATGACGTTTCAGTATTCGGCCCTATATTTCTAAGAATCTTTGAATAACAAATTGTTTATAAATACCCCTTATTATTCTTCAAGTTCGATTAATCGTCTAGCGATTACGCCCCAACGATCGATACGATCGCTATTAATTACTTAATTCAACTAAGAGTTACGAAATATAACTTCGTATCTTATTGTCTCTAATCTTCAGGTTTTTACAGGCAGGATACAAGTATATTGCGGGAGGTAAATTAATTATTTTTTAAGTTTATTATGTGTCTTAATGTGTATCGTTTTATTTAATCATTTACATTTATCCAGAGTTCTTATAAACGATATTTATATAGCAAAATAGCAAGGACCTACCTACAACTACATAACACCGAGTGGATACAGACTAAAAGGGTGAATTTGATATTTATGAATATTATCTATTATCTAGAATATTACATATTATAAGTATATTAAATAATTCATAATAACTAGCATGAGTCTAGAATCCTGACTAGTAATAGTAGAAATTTCAACAATAAAGTGTTGCATTTTGTTTTACTGTTTTGTTGTACTAAAGAGGAGCAATATGATATTACTTGGAGAAAAGATGCGGAAAGAAGTAGTGAATTGTTACTACATAATTTTAAATGCTGGAAATCTGAATATAAGTTGTGTTTTTTTTAAATTACTGACTGTATCCGACCGCTGTATTAGCACATTGAAACACTACTAAGAATAACATTTTGTGTAAATGTAAAATGAATATAGCAGAATTGTTATTCAGAAATACGAGACGAAACAAATAGATATTCGATAAAGTGCTCAAATATACGATTACGAGGCCCTGCCTCTCCGATGCACTTTACATTTGCTTCGAATAACACAGAACTGATATTACGCGATGCTGAACACTATATTTTCGAATAACATAAAGTTTTACTAGCTGCCAACGCCAACTTTGCAAGGATATTTCGCCTTTTTATTTTGAAATAATTATATATAGGTATAGGTTTTAAAAATATTAATAAAAAAATGTGGTCGTCACGGAACACCTGGCTGAATTAACAAGATGAAACATTAATAATAATTATTATTGAAATAGTTTATAACTAAATAAATATATTTTCCTCATTATTATAATGTTATATACTAACGAAGTATACGCGTCACAAACACAAGAGTAGTGAGCGTTGACGGAGAGAGAGCATGAAACGTAAAAGAGCGACAATGCGTTTGCCGTTAAGGCATACGAGGTAATCTAATCAATGTTTCACATCAATAATATTTTGATTCATACCGTGTCAAGCGAGTATCATCTATCCGCTCTTATGAGATACCTATCAAGATGGCGATGGCGATATCCAACATGTCTGCAATCGCCATATTTTAAATAATTATGTTGTAGAAAAGCCGCATGTAATATATGTTGTATAATTTGCAAGCTAAAATAGAATTTCCAAACGAGAATAGTGTCTAAATTAATGAATTCCTAGGTAAGAATGTAATCCTTGTCAAACTTCGCCGTCGCGCTGCTTGAAAATATTTAGAACGTTGATTCGCTAAGATTAATGGATTACATTATGCCGTATCTCAAACGTATTCTGTATAAAATATAAAAAAATAGATTTTGAGCACATTTATCTTAATTTAAATATGATTCAGTACTAATTCAGAATATTTTAATAGTACATTTACTTGATGGTAATAATACGGCGATGGATTAATCCTAATTAAATCTGTTAATTGGAAAATAAAAAAGTAATTCAATATTAGAATTTAAGCTTAGATTTTTGATTCTTAAGGAATTTCCTCGCATAACCACTCTGTGGAACCAGCTTATACTTATTCCTTAAACGCCAACAACGCACCTGCAAGCCGGTGGTGTTAGTCACTTTCCATCAGGTAAACCTCCTGTTCGTTTGCCCCCTCTTTCATAAAAAAAGTTTTTACAATGTACCTATTTTATATTTAATGATTTAAGGTTTTTCATTAGGTATTAAATACGAATACTTGACTATAACGTAAGAAAGTATTCGAATTAATTTAAATAAAAGTTCTCGTAAGATTTTCTTAATTCGCAGTCAGTAACATAAAAGATCCAATTTAAATCTTTAATTAAAGTCTATTGAGTTAAATAGAATAATTACTAGAATTTAAAACATTTTATATAAATTATACATTAAATACTTTTTTAATTATACATAAAATATTTTCTATACTTAGGTCGCTAGTCTGAACGAATGTTATTGAGGTTGTTAATAACGCTATTTAAGTAAAAGAAAGCCCATATTACCAAACAGTTAAATAAAATCAGTATCGCACTAAGAATTATCTGTGCCTATTTTCTTATTTTAATTAAATATAAATAATTCAAAATAATGTTTTTTGGACATCAAGAGAAAAAATCACAGTCAATTTATCTTTAGATAGCATATGATATAATTATACTACGAGGACACCAATAAATATTGCAGAATCAGTAAAGATAACATAGGTACTTGAAAACTGTATAATAAGCCAAAATAAGGTTGAACTGATTGAACTGCACTGAATAATATGCTATATATAGAGTGATGAGAAATGTGAACGAGTTTCGACAAGAAGAACGTAGGTATACCCCGTTAGAACGTAAACCGTAAATACACTTTTTTTTTATGTACGAAAGAGATGAGCAATATACAGCATAGCTTACTAAGAATATAATTATTCCTATGAATTGGGAGCCACTTCAGTGATTTGCGAATTTCGGATCGTATTTGCGTAGAACAAATATAAAACGTATGCATAAATTTTGAATGCGCTTATTTAACTGATCCTCATTGATGAAGAATATTACGTAAAGAGAAAACAAATATCTTTCGTCTTATTTCACACACCTCACGTTCTCCATCTATGATACCAATTCTATAGAGATCTACTTACAAAACGCAGTAACCGATATATTTATGTGAGTAATCTATTTTGTAAATTCTAAAATAACAATTTGCGTTGTTATTAGATTAATCTTTTGATATTTATTCCAGTTGGCTGTAGCTAATATATCGCTAACATCTTGAGCAAACGTAATAGAGTTAAAGTATTTCTGTCTATCGCTGTAGCTTATCTATGAGATAATACATGGTGGTAGAGCTTTGTGCAAGCTCGTCTGGGTAGGTACCACCCACTCATCAGATATTATACCGCTCTATTAATTATTCCCAAGGTTGGAGGCGCATTGGCGATGTAAGCGATGGTTAACATTTCTTACAATGCCATTGTATATGGGCGTTGGTGACCACTTACCATCAGGTGGCCCACAGGCTCGTCCTCCTTCCTATACAATAAAAAAAAAGTGTGGTATAAGTTGTTGCGGTTTCTTCTTTAGAATTAATGGAAATCTAAACATCTTACGTACAAATATTAAACCTGTCATGGTTATATAGCATATAAAGCTCTAATAAATGAAATTAAAAAATTAAAAATTATTCTCCTCAAAAATAGAAGAGAGAGAGTCAACCCAGCTGCGAGAACATTACAACCTGCTACGTTAATTATATATAGGTATTTTATTTTGACTCGATGGTAGAGCTTTGTGCAAGCTCGTCGGAGTAGGTACCACCCTTTCATCAGATATTCATCAAAACAGCGTTGTTGTGTTTTTAATATATATGCAATTACATCAAATATATAAAATAATCATTATTTATTTTTATAAACACACATAGATGATTAGATATATGTGCTAATATAAATAATAACGAAGGTACTTACTTATAAATATAAATGAAGAAGGATGAACATAATAACAAAAAGTCACGTATAAGTAAAAATGTAATGGAAAATCTAATATGATGTTCTCATTTGTATTGGTTTGCAGCTATTAAGGGATTTATAACAGCTGAAGCTTCGTTGTAAGCTCCTGTATATGTTACGGTTTTGCCCTTCGGTATGATCTAATTTTGTCTCGGTACGAAGGCAGTAAAACGGTGTAATGGGCCCGAACAAAACGGCTCTGATTTATTGAGGGCATGCCACCCAGCTCGCACTGACATGGATATATCGTGGTAGATATCAAAATATGGTGCGACAAATCGTTAGAAATGATCTACGGACAATTCATTAGAAATACTTTTCTATGAACAAAATATTTCAATAGTACTCTCATTCAATTACTTACTTAGCATGTATTAATATATATATACGTTTCGGTCCCAGATTATCAATCCAATAATTATATTATTTTACTTTTGTAGGGAGGGTTGTAGCATGCAGTTATACACCTTATAATTTATTATAATAATATTTCTTTAATAAATTAAAGAAATATTAAAATTTATTGATAATTCGTTGTAAAATATATTTAGTAAATATCACAGCCACTTAAAGCAACAAATTATCGAGGGCTTAATCTTACGTTTGTAGAACAATAGCTACGTGGCAGCCTTCCATAATCCTATACGGAGAGCAGCGCGTGCCTAACAAGTCGGTCGGGACATTGTGAGTGCCATATTCTGGAACATAGATAATGAATAAAAGTCATCAATATATGCAACTAATCTAACAAAAGCAGCGAAATATTGCTGAATATTGATTATACTATCACGAAATATATAGAATAATATAAATATAATTGTTTGGATGTTTGTTATTGAATCACGCAGAATCAGCTGGACTGGAAATTTGGAATTAAAATATTGGAATAGATATAGTTTATATCCTGACTTCTATTCCGACATGGGCTACCTCACACCTACTTAATTCCACCTTTATCAAAGCCAAGGTGGCGAAGACATGGGCTCAAGTTAGTCACAATAATATTAAGAATTATCGATCATATTTTGATTATACGTTATATATCTACAGCTACTAATGAATAGACCATAAAATATTATGGGTTTCTGATTTACTAAAACAAACCATGTAGGCATGTTATGGCTGTTTTCATCCACCATTGTCTATAATAGGAATCGAAGCAAATTGAAAGCAGTAAAATCTAAATGTGCCATAAATAATAGGAAAAGTATTATCACAGCTAAATTTAAGAACTGAATCTATTAAATGGCTTAGATGTAAATGGCATTTATAATTTGCATGAATTTCATTTGCTAATTATTACTTTTTTTAAGTTTTTGGATACTAAAATATAAAATAAGATGAAACTACTAAAACAAAAATGTATTTTCATTGATTTACTTAAATATAGAAATATTTATTTACTGCATAATTTGATATGTTTCATATCACTGCTGTTTTTTTTTTGTTTAAAAAAACTATTAATATTGTTTAAGAACAATATACGCTAAGCTGTCCTTACTTCCTATAAATAACTACTTGAACATTTAGCTTGGTTTCAAATAGTCTAGGCCATTTTAAAAGACGGAAGTCAAAAATAGCTTTGTAGAGGAAAGAGGAAAATTTTTGCAGACTCTGTGTGGCAAATTGACTACATTGTATTACGGCCAGAAAGAATTCATGGCATTGAAGAAACTACACACAATGTATAAATGCAAACCTCTTTACCCTTATTGTTAGCGTTTTAAAAAAATGAAAATTTCATTATTACTGACGTTTTGTTGTCATAACAAAAGTAAAAAGCATAGAGGAACATTGTTATACAATAAATATATAATTTATAAAACACAACGGAGAGTCAAAGAAAAAAAAATCGCTGGAAAATGAGTGAACAATCTCTTGTTTTACTCTTAATTAAATTATCTCTTACAGCGAAACACTTTATTTAGTTATTCAACTTGAAATACTTTGGAGGGCTACTTCAAAGTGTTCCTAAAAGTCAAGTGTTTATTTTTAGTATTCGTAAGTTCTCAGCTTTCAATTAAATTATTAACAAAAATTTATTTAATTAATTTATTAAAAAAGTACCTCAAACTTCATAAATATTTTTATCCATCTAAAATGATTCAGTTTTTCTAATTGCCATTGTAAGGCATCAGTTGTAATTACTCTTAATTTATAACAATTGTAAATTTAGCAACATTTCGAGTATTTGTATAAGCTAATAGCTTATTAAAATAATTGTTTGTCTATTACTTAGAGTCTGACCACAATTGAGAATAGGTTTCTGTTACGAAGACTGATAGTTCATCTTCAAAGTTTGATATTCGATAAATGGTAATTATGACAGATGTTACAGTCGAAATCCCATTGGGTAGAACACATGTATATTTGCTTTGAACTGAATGTGATCAAGAACTTCACTTATACATACGTAATGAGTAATGACGCACCTTAGACAGTATGACTGTATGAGTTAATATTTATCTAAGTAATTTACAATTTATTAAAATCTATATAAGTTGGCTTCAAAGGTAACCTGATTAATTTTTGTTTGGTTTCTACATGCTTGCCGCAGAACGTAATTATGATTTATACATTGATCAGCTTTATCTTTACAATCTTTATTAATACCTCATTGTAAATAATTCTTATACAATAGGCTATTTATGTCATGTCTAGCTTTAGGCAAGCAAATTTTAAAGGCAAGGTACTAATTCAGCTTATTGTATTACATACATAATAATATAAATTATGACCCTAATAATGTGTTTATAGAGTAGCTACTTATCCATCAATTTATACTGGATTATTATCATAACAAGGCATAGCTAATAAATTAATAATGTATAGACTAATGCTAATTCGGATTTAATAACTCATTTATATTGTCTTAAAGTTAAATATATAACACTAATATTATAATGAAAACAGATTAGTTTTTTGTTTTGTTAAATTTTTTTTTTAGTATTTTGTTTCAGGGCGGACATAAGCTACGTCACATATTTAGATATAGCCTTAAACAGATCGGCGAGAAAATTTTTAGGTCAGGCGCTATCGAACAGATTCACAAAAGCTTAATATGAGAGATTTGTAGGTTTCCAAAAAGTCTGCGACAGCATATACCTCTTCGACGTAAAATAATCTATTATTATAGGTAACTTACCATAACTATGATTATGTTTAATAAAGGGGAGAAAATATCAATCGTAGTTCGTTTAATTTTAATCAAGCAAAGTTGACAAAAATGTCCTGACCAAAATGTATAATATATTATTTTGCGCGTTTTAGGTTGACACATTTTACACTATGTAATTTGAACTGATAGTTTTATAAATATTACGAGAAATTTAAATAAATGCATGAGATATATATATAGCTCTGTAATGTACGAGGCATTACCACACTACGGGCGAATAGTTGGGTACGCGAATGTTTTTTTTTATTTTCTTGGTAAAAAACAGGCCGAGGCAAAATCTTTATTTTACAAGTACGAAGTCGGGGCGGCAGCTCATATCACATATTTAGCGAACTTTAGATGATTATTATATATTCATTTTTTCTTCAAACAAGCGAAGTTTTATATCACAAACAGACAAGTAAATACGACTGTAAGTATCTCACACACACTCAGTCGCAAAGGGTCCTGGGACCACAAGGTGGGGATATCTAGCTTAGGTGGGATTCATGCCCAGTAAAAATTCTCACAAAGACACTGTAACACAAGCATCCGCTGCACGACCCGTGCCTTGCCCTGCTCTCGGCTCGGCGGTGCTCTCTTCAGGGATGAGAGTGATCACGTCCCCTCGCACTCTCAAACTAGCAACTAGACTAACGAGGCTGTCAAGTATATAATTGAAGTAGTTTGATTGCAGATGAGGATAAAAAATATTTTGATGTTACATGGTTTTTCTCTCTTAATTATATTGTTTAAATACAGTCAAGAGGTATTCTTTTGTAGATTGTCTTTTCTACTTGTTTATTACCTAGTAAGCTCTAATTGGTTTAACATTTGAATAAATAAAGATTAGAATTGAATTAATGCGGGATTCGAACCCGCAGTGTCTCTACCAACTGCGATAATGGGCGAATAATAGAATTTTATTTTATGAATCGTGAAAAAAGATTCGCTTTATTTTATGAAAGTATTTTTATACAATTGAAAATTTGGACAACATAAATTATAATTGTGTTGTACCAAAATTATTTGATAATTTACTTTAACAAGGTTTACATATAAATGAAAGAAAGGAAGACATTTACCTATAAAACAATATTTCTTCAACCCATTGAAAAAAACCTTTAATATACTTTTTTCTAACCAGAATCATTCCAAGCTTCTTACTTTAAAATCACAGACCAATCCAAATTCCAAGAATCATTTATCCTTTACTTACACTTAAGTCACGGGCAACTGCTAGTAGTAAATAAAAATCTTATTTTATTTAACAATTTACGAAGTTCGTAGAGCACATCATAAAAATGAAAATGAGATAAAACAAAATTATATTTATGCTAAATTATCGGACGTAGAGTACGAAATAAAGTTTTTTACCAATTTATACTGTTATTATGAAAACATCTAATATTGTCAGACTCGTTTTATAATGCATGACTTGTTCAAAGCAATGTATAAAACCATCTCCTTAATGCGCGGTCAGATTTCCACTATACTAGGTATGTATTTTTCCAAAGACCGAAATTATAATATTTTTCTAATTTTCGTACTTACTATAATATTAATTATTAAAATAATATTAAAAATTTAATTTATATAAACATCATATTTCACTATTCAATACCATTTTAAACGCTGTAAAATTCTTCCTTCATCCAATCAATAATAAAAAAAAAACAAAATTTACGCGCCATTATAAATTGCAATATTATTATTAAGTAATGTTCTAAATTCAAAGAACGGATTGTGTTGATTTATGATAGCACCCATGTTGTCACACGGAAATAGAACGTAGGAATGGTTACCATATTCGAGTTTTATCGTTCGTAGAATCAGTTTATGGATCGTGTATATTATAAAAAAATATATTTCTATAACATCAAAAAATAAGTGTTAATTTTGAGTCTTTATCGTGTGTTTTTTCATTATTTTTTTGCATTAATAAGATTATTTTTATCTACTATAATGACCGTGTATTTTTTAATTCCCTTTTCTTCGAATTTTTCACAAAATCGATGCCCGAATCTTATTTGCATACTGTCTAAGGCTAGACAACTGTTGTAAGAGCCTGAGTTATAGTTACGAGGGTGGATATAGTGTACTCTTCAAACTCCTTTGTTTACCGTGAGCCGCTTTAATGGCGTCGACGCGTTAAGACAATATATCAATTATTCACTCGCAAAAGCTGAATCCACCTGTGTTTTGACTAAAGTAATACACAGGTGCAAGGATGTTATTACATTATTATATTTAGTTTACTAGTATAAATAAAATATAGATTAAAGATAGATTATCTAATAAATCTATCTATTTTATGTAATAAATTAGTTGCAACAACTTAAAAAAAACATAGTTTATGTCTGAATTTACTCAGGTTTAGTAAATATTTATTTTATTGTAAAATTGTTTTCAGCATTATTGTTACCGATAGACCTGTTGATATAGTTGATATATTGCTAGCTATAAGGTTGCAAATCCCGTAGTCCAGGATTTAACTCGTAAACTATAGTCCTAATAAAACGTTAATCGATTTTTGTCAAGAAATTCTCAATAGCACACAGAGTTGTTTGATTCCCGTCCTTCGGAAAGTAAAAGTTGATGCTCTGTCTCTGCCGTCTTCTATTTTTATTATTATTTTAAGTATTATAGCTACTTACCACTTAATATATATTAATATGATATTTTAATGCACTATGAGTTTAATTTTTTAAATTCGCAACGGGAAATCCAAATTGCTTAAATTGTTAATTCATATCATATAATAAAACTAAATTATATGAAATTATGAAAATTTTCAATTGAGATATTAAATTAATATCGAAAGTACTTATCATAAACATAAAAGCACTTCAAACATATAAATGAAATTACCTTTTAAAATCAAACAGAATCCATTATTGGAAGTTTGTGTACATTAAACTTTATGATAGCTAGGTGTTCTCGGCATCGCTCGGGTAGAAAGAGTCACTAAAAGGTGCCTTCATATCGTACTACATATTACAAATATATTATATAATAATACATATTAAAAATAATTTATTATAATAAATCGACACAATTCGTTCTATAAATTTGATTTATCGACTGGCTTTGTGAGTAATACAGCCCGGTTGATAGACCTCAATATAGCTTTAGAAGTGGCTACAAATATATTGTTTGACGACATCGGCGTTCTACTAAACATGAATAAGGGCTCATTTACTTTAGGTAAAACGGTATTTATAATTAAATTTTTATCGTACGTTGTAATATTAGAATATTGCCACAACTGCGAATGTTAACGATATATTACTCTTTTCTCTCTACTAATTAGTAGTATACTACATAGGTATGCTGTAGTATTGAAGAAATTTAATTGACCAGTTTGAGTTTTTATTAAGATAATTGGCATTTTTATTATTACATTGCTTATAGCGATACCAATTACATAATTCTTAATTTTATGTACGTTAATAGTGGTTGCTTTGCTTAGTCAGTAGAACAAAACAATGTCAATATTTCTGTTTGGCGGCAGAATATAATGAATGGGTGGTATCTGTTCAGTCGAGCCAACCACTAAGTAAATATAAACTTTACACATGATATCATTATAATTCAAACAGGTTTAAAGAAACGAATAGCTTTTCTATCTAACAAAGTTGTTTTTCTCACAGTAATGTTCTCAATTTAGGTAAAGGCTCTGCAGTTTTATACATCCCCTGAGGTTCACTCGTTCGCTTTGTCTGCAAAGCATTATTTCATGTAAACTTCCTTTGTCTATCACTTTATTTTATTGCAATGTTAATATTATTCTTTCTATTTCAAGTTTTATATTTTAACAATGAAAAAGTTTTACATATTTCTCGAACATTTTATACCTGATAGTAAGTAATGTAACTATAATAATATAAAATATATTAGTTATTGAGTATAAAATATAATAGTTATGGTTATTATAACGATTCACTACTAATGATGGTTTTATACGTCCCGTCTGGATGGGAAAACTACGTTAAGTGACTGCGTTCGATTTGAAGCCAGTGGACTTGTATAAACGAGAGGCGTCTTGGATTCCGTGGCGGTGCGTTAATGGTGTTAATGGTGCTGCTTATCTTCCGTCATTAAAATAAATACAAAAAAAAAATTGCTATTCAATGCAATAGTATTTATTTGATAGTAAAGAAATGGTTTTTTAAAGCTGACTTAATAATATATAAAACAAATATCGTGCAACTGGAATTTTGCCCTTATGACTTTTCCGGTCATTTGTACCAGTATGGTGACTAAAGGGGCTTGATTACGTAATGAAGAAAAGAAAAATGATGGTCATAGCGCTGGTACCGGCGGCCCAAGCGCGTGGGCGTTAGTCAAAAGTGTCAAAAAATACGGAAGGGATTTATTCCATAAAAAATCTTGTTATTTCTGATAGTCGATGAAAAATAAAGTAGGCGGTAGCGCATACTTCGTCGGTATGGTGGGCTGTATGTAACACCGGAGAAGTTTTTCGTTAAACAAATCATTTGGCTTCCGTAATTTTATTTTATCCGACACGTTCGATTAAGGCTCACGCGATGGGGCCGCCGCCGGTAACAGCGCTATGACCATGATATTCGCTTCCTTTTCGTCATTACGTTATTAAGCCCTTGCAGTGTCGCCATACTGGTACACAGCCCGGAAAATTTCTGTCGGTATCTTCCGGTTGAGTGGAAGTTTGGTTTTAATTAAGATTGTACATTAGTATCGGTATGTATAAACGATATTTATGACATATATACCTTAATGAAATACGTTCCTATCTATATCTATATTATAAATGCGATAGCAACTCTATATGTCTGTTACATTTTAACAACTAAACGCTGAAGCAATTTTGATAAAAATTGGTATAAAGGAAGCTTGATTTTCAAAAAAATACTACGGGCGAAAACTAGTGTTATGTAATATTTTTTTGTATCAATATCATTCATCAATATCATTTTACATTTTAACCTAAATTGTTCTCAGAACCACAAGAAATGTGCAAAACAAATACGAAATCTATTTAAAAAGAAGCGAAATTTTAATCACATAAAAACAACAACCATAGAATTAAAAACAATTCAGCAAACTTTCATTGACTTCGAAAATGTAGTGAAGCTTCAAGGCCTTAGCTCTGGAGCCACATACATTTATACATACTATTTGCTTAAAACTAAAGCATGTTTTTTATAATCACAGACAATCAGAATATGGCGTATCAGTTTCTTTTTTTTATTGTATAGAAAGGCGGACGAGCACATGGGCCACCCGATGGCAAGTGGTCACCAACGCCCATAGACAATGGCATTGTAAGAAATGTTAATCATCGCCCACATTACCAATGCGCCACCAACCCTGGGAACCACGATGTTACGTCCCTTGTGCCCGCAATTACACTGGCTCACTCACCCTTCAAACCGGAACACAGCAATACAAAGTACTGCTGTTTTGCGGCAGAATATCTGATGAGTGGGTGGTACCTACCCAGACGAGCTTGCACAAAGCTGTACCACCAAGTGAAGAATATTTACATTAAGAATATTTACAGTGTTATTTTTTCGCAAATTTGATTTTTTACGATGTTTCATGATTCATCAATAAGTTTTTTCAGCACAGTCAATTCAATTCTATGCCAGCAAATAGTAATTATTATTAAAGAATTACCAATCGAATTTGTTATTAGATAAAATATAGATGAAGCCTTTCAATAACATTTAATTTCTTGGAATTAATATAACAAATCAGATTTAATTTATAATATTTCGTTATATAATATAATATAATTTTAATCCGAATAATGAAATGACAAATAAAAACAATATCAATTATTTGCACGTGTGTTTCAAAATTATAGAAACTGTAATGTACTCGAAACACATCGGGTATTCCACGAAAAATAATGTATATGAAACTAACAGCACTTAATAGAGAGTTTTAACTAACAATAAAACTTACCTATTATTTTTCCGACGATATCCGGAATCCATCTTGAGTCAAGCACCTGTCTTTTTTCACGTTTTTCGTCCTAGCAACTTCCTCTCTTTGACTTCCGGCGCCACTGTCGCCTCGTTTTAACGGTTAAGATGGCGGCGACCCGCATGGCGCTCGGCTTTTACCTCATTATACTTACTCACGATGTACCAGGTAGGTATTACCTGGATTCCGGATATCGTCGGAAAAATAATAGGTAAGTTTTATTGTTAGTTAAAACTCTCTATTATTTGTTCCGTGACGATATCCGGAATCCATCTTGAGTGATATGTTTGTTATCTCCTGGTATGCCCATAATTATTACAATAATTATATAGATGCTATAATGTGTTATGTAAAATAAAAAATAATAATTAAATTATAATAAGTTATTGAAAAGTAAACAATATTTATTCAAAGTTATATATGAATCATACAGTTTTAATCATCAATTTAACCAAATCATTGTTATCGCACAGGTTCAAAGAAATTTGACAAGGAAACTGACGTCGTAAAATCATTATTTCTGGATTGATTCGCTAGCTCTCTTCGATAGTATGTTCTAAAAGTATGTTCTTGTCGCCAATTTCCAGTCTGAAGAATCTGATCAATAGGAAACTTTTCTAGCCAATTGAGAGAGGCTACGGCAGAGCGTACTGAGCCTGGCGTGGCATCGACACCCGCGTCCTTTAGAACAGATTTGATCCAACCACTGATTACAGTTCTAGAAGCTGGTTTTGGATCACCTCTAGCAGTTATAAAAAGTTCTGACAGCATACCTGATTTCCGACGATCTTGTGAAGTACCGATTAATTGACGAGTCCAAAATACACAGTCGAGATTTTTGTTCGGATGTGCTTTTAGTTTCCATCCAGATTGCCTGTTGTTAGCGTCATCCGTCTTCGATCCAAAACAAGGCCACATGACAATAGAATTGCCCTCATCTATAAATTGGTCGGCATTGATCCTCAGCAGTGTCAGGTCGTGTACTCGTCGTCCTGCCGCTAGCAAAAGTAATATAGCGGCACGTCTGGATACTTGGTACAAATTATTTTCATCTGGTGTATTATTTTCTAGGTATTGTAATACATTCTTTACATTCCAAATAGGTGGTTTCATTTTCTTGTCCTTTGCCACTGAAATAGCTTTTAAAATATGTTTAATAAGAAAGTTAGATGCCAATGTAGTATTACCTGATAATCTGGTAAAAGTAGAAATAACAGACTTATGGACTAGTATAGTTCGATAAGCCAGACCTTCGCTGTTGTGTAAATGCGCCAGGTAACGAGCAACTTGTTCTGGACTCGGATCTCTGTAAGAAGAATTGTTAGAGGAGCACCATACCTTCCATTTGTTCCATGCTGGCATGTAGGTGTTTATTGTAGATCGCCGCCAACTTGACAATAACAGTGATCTTTCTTCTACTGACCATTCTTTGATTTCGTCTGTCCACCCAAAATCAGCCAGGCTTCCAAATGAATGTCTTGAATCTCTGGCGGGTGCATTCCGGTTTTCGTGTCTATCAGAACTTGTGGAAGGAGCGGGATGTGATAAGGTTCTTGAATGGCCCGGGCTTGTAGGTCTGCTTGCCAAAATACCATCTTCCACTTCGGAGCGATCAAGATGTACTGACCGTTCGCAGTGTTCAGGTGAGACAATACTTGGGGTATTAGGTTCGGTGGAGGAAATAGCCACGCAAGTTCGTAGTCCCACTGGTGAAGGAATGCGTTGTGAAATAGAGCCTGCTGGTCTTGCGTGTCCAGCGATACATACCTCATTACTACGTGAGCTGTTTCCGACGCAAATAAGTCTACTTGCGGTGTGCCCCACATCTTGAATATGTTGTCCGTTGCTGTAGAGAGTAGGTGCCACTCGGGGCAGACCTTGCCGCGTGATAGGGCATCCACTTCGCAATTGAATCGGCCCGGAAAGTACTGAGCCGTCAGTTGTAGATTTAAGTGGTCCATCACCTTCAATAGTTGCCGTGTGAGGTTCAGAAGCTTCTTCGATTTTGTTCCGCCTTCCTTGTTTATGTAAGCTACGACTGTTCGGTTGTCTGTTTGCAGTAAAATGTGAGCATTGTGAAGCCGGCTGTTCTCTTGTTGTATTGCCGCGTAGACAGCAAACAGCTCTTTTAGATTGACATGCCATGACTGTTGCCGTTTTGTCCACTGTCCTGACATTTTCGTGTCGCCCAGCTGAGCTCCCCAGCCGAAATCCGATGCATCCGTCGTGAGCAGATGAGAGATCGAGTTTGTATGTATAGGAAGTGAGCCCTGTGCTGCCTTTAACCACCATCGCATTTCGGAGAGTACCGGTTGTGGCAATTTCACTTGTTTGTAGGGGTGTTCCGTGGGAAGGTATCGATTGTGAAATTGCAGGGTTCGACAATGTAACCTCCCTCTGCGTATTACAAAAGAGGCGAAGTTGAGTCTCCCCAGAAGGGACTGGGCCTGCCTGAGGGACCAACTGCCTCTGGACATCTGACTGAGAAGTGCTTTGCGTAGCGTTTCGCACTTCGGTTCCGACAGGGACTTCGTGTTGAGTTTGGTGTCCCATGTAACACCCAGAAACTCCAGGCGTTGTGTCGGAACCAGTACAGACTTGTCCATATTGATAGTCCAGCCGAGGTGTCTCATTAGGTTTACCATAAATGTAATGTGTTCGCGTAAAACTTGACAGGATTGATTCACTACTAAAAAATCGTCTAGGTATACCACACACCTCATATTTCGCCTTCTCAGGAACTCGGCTACCCAGTTCGTCAAGGATGTGAACGTTCGTGGCGCTGATGAAAGGCCGAAGGGAAGGCACGTCATTTGTAGAAGTTGGCCTTTGTAGCTGAGTCTCAGAAATCGCCTGTGTTCTTCGGCTATGGGAAGGTGAAAATATGCCTGGCTCAGATCTACCTTCACCATCCAATCGTTGCTCTGTAAAAAGCTTGGAATTCGGAAATGACTGAAAAGCTGAAAACCTTTTAGTTTGACAAAACGGTTTAGTCTCTTCAAATTGAAGATTGGGCGAAACGATCCGTCCGTTTTCGGAACTAGAAAAAATGTTGATAGGTAGCTGGGGTTGATCTCGGCTTTTTCTAGTACATGCGTGTCTATCATATTTTTTATTAGCTGTGTCATATGATAACTCTGCTTTGTCTCGTAATTTATTATGACAGATTGATTTGGATATATAAGTGGCGGCTTCATCACGAAAGGAATACGTATTCCCTTGAGAAGTTTGCATATGTGGTTGGGCGCACCTAAGTTCTCCCATGCATGTATATATTGCTTTAGACAGCCGCCCCGAAATGATTGCGAGTCATGATCGATTGTTTCTATTTGATGAGTTGAAATTTGATTTCTTACCTCTTGACGAATTGTGGTGTTTGTTCTTGCCATTGGAAGTCTTGTTGCCAGATGCCCTCGAGTGACCTTTGAACTTATCTTTCGACGCTGAAGTATTTTTACGAAAAAAGTTTTCACTCTCTTGCTTGCTTGTCGATGGTTTCGACTGGTTATCATACGCACGCCTCTGGCCGGTAGCTGTAGCTGCAGTTGGCTGGAAGCAAGTGGTTAGTTTTTCGGCCCCCCCAATTTTTTGAAGGTAGGCTGCAAGCATATCGTTGTCAAACAAATGTTCAGCACTGGGTGGAATTTTTTGCAACGCCCCACAGTGATATTCCTCCGAAATTTTCTTAATTAATAAATCCCTGCGCATGCTAATGCAGTCGGCTCGACGGCCGCAAAATATTTGTAAAATATCATCGGTCACTTTTGTATAGCTCGAATCTTTATTAAACATTTGTTCAATCTTATCGAAAAGAGATCGTGGTGTAAGTGTTGTACTCTTATCATTAGACCAATCGACTAAACCTTGCAAAGTTGTGCGCAATTCGTCTTTTTGAGTCAGTATAGCATTGGATAAAGCTGCAAAAGTTCTCTCTATCAAGTACAAACGATCATCGTTAGACCTAGACGCATTGAAACGTCTCAGTTCATCGTTTACATTGAGTTCTATAAAACCCGGAGTAGTGACGTACTTTTTCTGAGCTTCAGAAAAACGAATTGCATGCCAGTCATTACATTTAAAACGCTGTAATTGGGTTATCTTTTCTAAATGTTTATCATCAGACTTAGGGAATGGCGGATCTTTTAACGTAGTTGATAGCTCTGACAATTGGAGCTGTTGATTATCCGCATCACTCGTGGTCGGCGGTGGGCGTAAGCCCAACTCGTTTGTTGTATCATTGTTGGGTCCATTTATTACCTCGGCAACCCCCGAAGTACTCGTTTGAGGCTCACCGTGTTTTTGCGAAATCAAATTCGTTAGAAAAGCCACTTGTTGAGAAAGGAATTCAAACTGTGCGTCACTTACATGGTTAGACCGCCTTTTTCTCCTTCTATCCGGACTAGACTCCTCCGATGATGTACTGCTCGAACTTGAAGAACGACTTCTCTTCCGTGACACGTGTTCACCATCACTTTGTTCTTTATCAAAATATATTTCGTTCTCCATTACGAGAGGATTTTTTCACTACGTATTCAATTTACGTTAAATTGAAAAATAAATGATTGCTAAGACGTGTTAACGCTACGAAAAACGACGCTATAATGAGGTAAAAGCCGAGCGCCATGCGGGTCGCCGCCATCTTAACCGTTAAAACGAGGCGACAGTGGCGCCGGAAGTCAAAGAGAGGAAGTTGCTAGGACGAAAAACGTGAAAAAAGACAGGTGCTTGACTCAAGATGGATTCCGGATATCGTCACGGAACAAATAATTGCTCAGTGAGATTAATAATTTAACAATAACTAGTTAAACGGAACTGATACGGACTTAATTTGTATTTTGTTTTATCTTTACGTTACGATCTTTAATATTTAAAGTCATGCAATCTATCAGTCTTTATGGTTCGTGAAAACGAAAGCTGACTCCTTTCGCTATATATAACAATGTAATTTTTCGTGTCAGTGTTTATCTTTTACAATATTTCAAAGGAAAATTGAATCCGTATGCAAAATTCAGTTTTTCTTAATCAGCATAAAATATGCTAAAGGAACTCATTCATTAATGCATATTGTAAAAAAGACGTTTGAGAACATTTTTCTTTTTTGAGGGCGATGTTCTCTTTATACATATGAATTATAAAGAGATATTAAAATTCACGACGTTTATCTACTATATACATTATATAATTTAGACGTTATATATTAAACAAAACAAGCTTGAGTACATTCAAAATGTATGCATATGTTTTTAAATATTATTGACAAATACGATGGCTCTCAATTCACCTTTACAGGAATCATATTCTTAGTATGTTATTCAGTATAGTGTTCGGTCCTATTATTTGCTAAATTAAAAAAAAAACGGTTTAAGTACTATGATTTCGTCTTAAAATTAGGTTCTCCTCGATAGACCTTTGGAATTCTCATCTGCAGCTGCCAGGTATTTTTGTAGCGGTCACCTGATGGTAAGTGGTCACCAACGCCCATACATATATAATATAATAAATAATTTTTAATTTATTAATTATAGTTATATTATGTAATATTAATTTATTAAATAAATTATTGAAGCTTAATCATTCATATTTTCACGATGAAAGTATTTTTTAATGTTAAACAATAAAATAAGTTCAACGACATTTCTATTCATAAAATAATATAACATCTATTTCATTTATATTCAGTATACATTTCTGACTCGTTATATATTTGTCAAATCACCTATAATTTACAGTGACATATATCCTCAAATTAGGGTAACTTCAGTCACTTCAGGGACAGAGGAAAAAGTAAATAATTGCCTGCAATTTACGTTTTAGCTTCATGAAGTACTAAGCTAAAACGTAATTAAAACTCTAGAATATTCTAATTAGGACTCGAAATAGTTTTTTTATATCAAATTTTATATAAAGCATATTTTATTATTTATTTCTATGGTTTAATTTCTCATAACACTATAACAATTTATTGAGTTACTTGCTCACCCATCCCGTCATCGCACAGATAGAATAAGCGTTCACATAATATGTTTACATCGTAATACATATAACTCAATTGGTTTACGTGGCGTATTTTTTCTTCAATAATAAGCGTTTCGAGTTACTG
Source organism: Nymphalis c-album (assembly GCA_963151315.1). NCBI lineage: Eukaryota > Metazoa > Arthropoda > Insecta > Lepidoptera > Nymphalidae > Nymphalis > Nymphalis c-album. The sequence continues at coordinate 7,789,035 of OY720591.1, forward strand.
TGTCTAGATTGTCAGACAAACAGTCGGAGAACTTTATATAAATTATGTAGTGATCAAGAATTAAAATCATAATTTTTTTTTAATTTGGAAATAGAAAAAGAACGGTTTGTCATTAAAATAAAACGAGCATTTAAAAAATATAAATTCAACGTTTTTAAGTAGCATACTAATAACACTTAAAAATGTTTAAATTATCTTACTTCATAAGTACCATCGTAAATAATGTGACGTTGAATTGCGGAACTTCAACACAAAGAAAGGCGCAACTGCTTAGTTCGTTAAGGGTACTTACCGTCGTTCTCTCTTACGAGTCATAGTGCTATTATACCCTTAGGAGACAATGTAAAGATAGTCGCATTGAATTTCTTGAATAATGCCCGTTGTATGAGTTACTATAAATATGTTAGTCAGTAAACAATTGCTAAGGATTTATTTAAGGAGAAAATCGTTTCTAAATATCAAATGTATCTAACGTGATAATTCTTTATAACAATAATACGACATAAATCTCGACTCAAAGCATAGTTGTAAAGAATAAAATGTAACAACAACAATAACGTATATGACTGGATGTCCACGCAGGCCTTCTTGGGCTTCGGGATAACTGGTCGGGGCGACGGCCCCCTACAGTGGTGGCAACGCCGTCTGCAACTACAGACGGGTCACTGGGTGGACTCTTGTCCGTGGTGTCTGATCCGGGTGGGGTTCCTGCCGCAGAGCGATCAAGCTTCGGCGATCGGCGAGCTGCGGCGGAGTGGTAGATCCGTGTGTTGGCTTCGCCCGTCGCGACCGTGGCTTTGGTGACTACTTACCATCATGTGGCCCGTATGCTCGTCCGCTTGCCTGTTCTATATACAAAAAAAATGTAGTAATACAGTGAATAAAGTGAGTAATAAATTTTAATATAGTAATCAAACTAAAATACTACGGATTAATTGTGCGCTTAGGAAGTTTGCTGTTTTTTATATAAAGAAAATGTTTGCACCTGCTCGCCTCTGTGTGAAATATATATATTTATTTCAAGCATCATTGTCATATATCGTGGTTAGTATTAATATTAATTGATAGTAAAACTAGAACTATTTAATCCTATGGGAAGACAGTTTTTTCAGTGATTTCTTTTTTATATGATTCGTCACAATAATAGTTGTAAAAGTATAAATTCTTGTTCTCAAATCCTAGAATTCTATTTCAATATACTTTCGGAATGTCCCTGAAGCTGGCTGCTCTGGGAAGAGTGACTTTGACACGGAACAATGAATAAAGCTACGAAAGATCATGTTCGCCCTAGCCCCTAACAAACAGCACCTTATGGCCGAATACTGAAACGTCTTTCAAATATGAAGTGGGACTTAATTATTTGAACGCCATTAATTTCAAATTTCGCATACAAAATTTTGAAATTAATGACGTTCCAAATAATTCAGTCCCACTTCATTTTGATTGACGTCTCAGTATTCGGCCGTTAGTCTCGTTCTCTACGTCTACAATGCTTTTCAAGTCAGAGGATACCACGTGCCCATGATATTTTAACCGTTTCATTTTCGTTACTGGAGTTTAAATACTTCCACCGATAATGGTTAATTCAGTCCCTTTAACTCAGTTAATTGTATCATTACCAAATAGCTTTAAATTTTTATATTCGAGTATAATAAGAATGCAGTTGTACGATTGGGCCACTTAAAGGTGACCTCTATAGATAAATTTAGTTACCATTTTTATACCAAAAACCATAATATTTACTTATTTACTTTATATTATAATAAAAAATAATTCACTACCACAGATTTGTGCTGAAAATAGACAAGATAGACCAAACATACCTACTAGTAAATATTTTGCTTTGATATATTATAAATAAAAGTTACTAGTTAAAAAAATAAATAAAGCCTTTTTAGTTTCAATAATAGTAGCTACACGTGTAAGGTTCTTTGAAATCTTTTAATGTTCACATGTCCGCTTTTATACTGGTATATTAGATTTTTTGTATTTATTGTTTCATTATACACGTGATCGTATTGCTAACCGATTTTTAGAATGTGTCTAAGGAAAAATTCCAAATAGAATGAAAACTAGAACATTGTCTTACTGTTTGAATACTCTATTTGGAGTATTCTCAAGCTTCGTTTTTGCGAAAATAGTATTTCTATTGCTAGGCATTTTGTGTCCAATAGCAACGCCAAGATGGCCCATAAACCGCAACAAGCAACCAAACAAGGATAGCCCACTGTCTTCAATTATATGTGAGCTAAAGGCGTAAATACACGTAATATTTGACAAAAACGTTATATTTTAAGCTGTCGTTTTTTCCGCTGTGTATTGTTATTATAATTGACTAATAGAATGGTCATTAAGTGTACATAAACGTATCTAAAAAAACAAATAAAAAAGCCTTTTTGACTATAATATTGATGCTTACAATTAAAATATAATATTATTTTGCTCGAATAAAACATGTGAATGTATGTAGTAGCGACCCTAAGTGAGCTTAATTATTGACTGAATTTACATTAACGCGCCGTTGATGTTAATGCCACGGGCACTAATGTTCATATTGTTCTATAAGCATCCAAATACGTTGAATTAGAAATGAGCCATCGATTATCGTAATAAACGTGCTTTACTATTATTATAAGTATCTGTTTCAATATTTTAAATATGACTATTTTATATAATATATAATCAATCCTTATATATAAAGCTGTAGCGTTTGTTTGTTTGATCCGGCTAATCTCAGTAACTACTAGTTCGAATTTAAAAAATATTTTTGTGTTGTGTAGTCCTTCAATCAATGAAGGTCCTAGGCTTATTTTTATTCTTTATATTTTTATTAATTATACGCGGGTGAAACCGCTGGGCACAGCTAGTATTTTAATATTTTCATCTATATCTATATACTACTATATAAATCTTTTGGTTCTGTCTATACATATTTTTTTCACCTAATTTTGTGATATATAATCGTTTTATGATGCTGTGATTCACATTATACTATTTTTTCATTTTTGACATTAAGTTTACTTTCATGCTGAGAATTTCTTTTTTAAATAAATGAAATTCCACTAGTCGTGATTCGAACGTTCTACGAGTCGCAGTCGCATACGTATCTTATAATTTTAAACTGTAACTATCTGGATTGCCCTTATACGTTATCTTATCATCATTTCGGCATCATTAATTCTTTTTCCTTTTTTAAATAGTGAATTCGTTAAATGAAATGTATTACGTGCTCTTTGTTCACACGTCCACATACAAGTTAACATCAGCTATAATTGACATTGATTTGAATACAATATAAAATATATTTAAAGAAATGTTGATTTATGTATCGGGACTGTTAATGCGAAACTAAAAATAAATTCAATTCAAAATAAATCCATTTCAAGTAATATTTATTTTGTTTTATGTTATTAATGTGAATATAAAATAAATATTTCATAACCATACTTCACTTAATTAGAGAGCGGTAAGCATAAATATAAAATAATCATACAAACTGTACCTACTAGTATTCATTTAACGAGATGCACTTAGTGAATTGATGAGCTAATTATTTTGAGCTTGTCATGTTTATAAAACATAAAACTATATGCAGTTATTTTCGTATGTTATAGTATTAAAGTCTGATGATTGATCCCGATCTTTGGCTTTTAATTTCTAACCAATACCAGGTAATTTCATAAGTCGTCACTTCACCTAGCCTGAGGGCGTACTCACTCACGTTTTCCAAGACACGAACGCCTTTGAAAAACTAATCTTCTCAATTTTTGAATTTATTTAGTAATAAATATTGTATTTGGGTTTCTGTTTAAACAAACGGTAATAACAAACGGACTGTTTATAAAGGACTCTCACTAAACCGTACTAATTGATGAAAAAATAATTTAGGAGTAATTTTCATATTATGCTGATCCAAAATAAATGTTTAACATATGTTTACAAAGTAAACTAAATTTTATGATTAAAATATACTTATTTTATTACGAAAACAGGAAAAAACGAATAATATAACTCTCTTTTTCCATTAAGGGAAGGGGGAGTACTAATAACTTCGTATTTTCAGGAATTATTAAAATTTCTGTTTTCTCTTTTGAGCCTACTTATGTTAGTAGTAGGATCCTGGAACGTGCAACTAGGCAACTCGTATACCATTGAACTATAGATAAATTAATAAATATAATATACCAACTAATACGTGGTATACTTTGCTACTAATCTCTCGAGATTGGCCGCCGTGGCCGAAATCGGTCAGGAGGACCATTCAATCATCATTATACGTTGCCTTAATATCATTTCAAAGTGTGTAAGATATTATTCGATATTTATGCGACTTGTGTTTAATTATTCTCCTCTACCTACCACCAATTGCCAAAGCGATCACTTTGACGTTATACTGATGTACTGCACCATCTTCATCCATGAAATCTTTCACTGTAATCGGTCGAACGTTCTGGAAATTTCATCTTATGCAGATAATATAGTAACACCCGTTTTTATTAATAAAATATTCATACAGTTAATGATAATCCAATGCACATTTAATGTCACCTGATTGAATGAATCTTAACGGAATATTAACGGAAGAAAGGTCCTTAACACTCTTTGAGTATAAAAAGCTTTAAAGCTCAACTCTATTCGAGGAACTGTCAAAATTTAGATAAGTATTCAAAATAAAACTATTTTCGCAGAAGCTTTGAAACGATCATCCGGTTCTAATCCGACTATCCTATCTGACTATACCGTATTTATTTCAGATAAGTAGTAGCCATGAATTTGTTTATATATTTATTATAACTCGTTTTAATTCAAAGGTCTATAAATAATATTTTTATAAAACAAGAGTAAATATTTAATCTAACTTATCTTTTTCTCTTTTGTTCTAGTAAATTTTACAAGAGCTATAAGAAGGAACACTTTAAGCGTTGAGTTTATTATTTTTGATAATACTTTTAAAAATAATCTCATACCTGTAATATTATATAATAATATCGATATTTAATTAAATGTAATTTTAATAAACTTGAAAAATAGAATTTGTTTAATTTTAAGAAAGTGTGCAATTTTGAACTATTTTAGTATTTAAGTTCTTAAAAACGAATATGGTAAGAGAGGAATTAATTTGTTTTAAATATTTTTTTATTTATTTATTATAAAAACTATATGAATATTGTTAGTTAAATTTAAAAGCTCACGTTGTTGTGTCCTCCATAACAAATACCACAAGCTTTAGTCTCCATAATCCGTTAAGTCTAGATTAAAATAGGTGTTGTACTGTAACACAAATAAATGTGCACGGGGATTGGGGCCCAGACAAGGTAGATTATAATATTTATTTTAGCATTTAGTAATAAATGAATGAAACATTTTTTTTAAAAAAATCGTCATTTTTATAATTTATTTCCAAAAAAATATTGACCAAAATAGGTTTACCGTTTTAGAAACCTTTTTGCTTCCTTAAAACTGGCGTAGTTTTTGCGTATAAAATATCAAATGATTTACTTAATTATTATTTTTTGTCAGTGAGTTTTGAGCAGTGTAGAAGATGTTTTGCACAACAATGGAAAATACAAGGCTTTTTTTTAGTATTTTTCCGTTTTTTATTGGCCCATAAAAAAATGATCTTCAGAAGTTCACTTAGGGAGAATTAGTTTTTTTTTTAATATTACTTTAATATAATATATACAAACCGATTCAATCATAACAGCTAAATAGAGTTTAGTATTATTAAAAAAATTGTGTTTTAAGGATTAAACTTAAATAGTAATTTTTAATTCAAATATTTATTTCGATGCATGGGCGCGTCATCGATATGTCGACGTGTAAATGTGAATGTGAATGAAAAGCAAAATGAAACACCCGTGAAACGAAATGTACCATATGCAGAAAAAATTTTGATTAGCATGGAAACTATGCTTGAACGAATATTCACAGCGCAACATACGCCGCCAGTAAGCGTGAAAACGACTTCACTCCTGAAGTGACCCAGCCGGATGAGGCGGATGCCGATATAGAAGGTTGGTGCAAAGTGACTGAGGTTAAAGTGAAAAGCTTACGTCTTGAGGGAGTTTATTCACTAACTGATTTGGTCGAGCCGCTGTATGTATCACTAATCACTAAGGCAAATCTAAACGAAATAACATGAAGCTTCGTGAAAGAGTTTTTACTCGCGAGATTTTTGAAATCGACACTACTTCAAGGTTACTTCGACGAAATAGTACGTTTCCAAATCAGCGTTAGAGACTGCATCCGAAGAGACGGCTCTGGAACCTCATCGAATGGATGCCCAAATGTTCGATTCGCTCTATACACTTTTAGTTTGAGGACTTTTACGCTTTTAAAAGTGAAACACGAAATAAAAATCGGGTTTTCATTTTATTTCAATTCCGTTTATTTTAACGAACGGTTGCCGAGTTACGATCGCTAGACTTTTCGGTGTGAAATCAGATATGCTATATGTTTCTCAGTCTAATAAATAGAAAAAAATGGTAAAATGATTAATGGCATATATTATTTTCTTTATTAAAAATAACGAAGAAATTGGGGAAGTCTGCTGTAGCCCAAAAAAAGCAGATTAGTTAGTTCGACTAAAAATGTATAGTTCGTTTTCTGTAAGTCAGTAATTTATAATGTAGACTTTCTCTCGGAATTTACAATTTCATATGAACTGTATAATATACAGTTGCATTCATATTAATATCATCCTTCATGAGATTCATCCTCTTAGTGTAAAGCCTGTTGTCAAGCTGGTCTAACTTGATTAATAATTCAGAAGAAACTTAACCCAAGTTTATTCTAAGCTGCGTCAGACTTTCACAGTAAGTGTACGTTTATTATATCGTGTAAATGTTCTAAGATTATAAAAAAGTAGCCTTTACCGCAGATGTTATAACAATTGTATTAAAAAAGAAGGGTCTTATGTAAACGTCGGATATCGGGTAAACATAAACGAGCCTATGTTATTTTGTAAAAGGCGGTCAAAATACAAATTATTCATAGAATCATCGCTGTATACGTTATTCAAATACATGTAATGAACAAAAAACATTTTAGTCACGCGGTGATTATTTTGATTTATGTATTTCAATTCTAGTTATATGAACATTAATATTTACGGCAACTGAACTTGCGGAAAGATATTACAAGTAAAAATAGAAAGTCAACGCAAATATAGGCATGCGTCAAGAATATCTCCGGAAACATCTTTCAGATATATAAAACGGCTATTACAAGAGTGATATAGCACTGATGTCCATTCCGTCATCCAAATATAATATAGCTAAATGCATCCATTTAAAACTATTATGGTAAGCGAGCAAGTCCATGAAATATTTTATCTGACATTCTATGAACCATCAGAGAAAATGATAATAGAGAATCTACGAGTATTATAAATCGGTATGGTATATTATTTAATTTCTCTCAACACTATAGAAAGTAATTTTAGTACAAAAAAGGTAATCGCGATGTAAAAAACTATAGATCAAAATTACCAGAATCACTATAGGTCGTCCCAATACGGTACAAATGAATAGACAAATCTATGTAAAAAATTGCCAATTCACCTATTATTTAAATTAAGCTTATTAAAAGAAGAATACTTTAATCCGGAATTTACTATCAAAGTAGAACATCCTATACGTACGCGTGCGATAACAAAAAAACAGTTACGCACGGTAAAAGCTAAAAACAGCTACGGAAAGAGAACCAATCGGTATTTAGTGCCGCGGTTAATAAATAACCTACCCTCGTACTTAAAAAAATCTATTAGTTATAAAAACATAAAACATAAGTTAAAAACATACTTTATGAAGGAGATTAATGAAATACAATATTAAAATGTACCCGCGTAATTACGTTTTCACATAATTAGCCTAATCTTATTATTGTTATAGCCTGTCAATAAATTTAGATTATAGTGTTTAATTTATAGTAGAAGCAAACATCGATGCTGGCATTAATAGCATGCAAGACAAACCTCAGTGGTTTTTTTTTTTTGTATGTTTTTTATGAGTGATAAATTATAATTTTTCTTATGTGATTGTGAAAGATAATAAATAAAAAAAAAAAAAATATGTATTATATTTGAATAAATAATATCCAAAGTTATAATTATAAACTCACGCAGATCAGACTCGTCATTGGTTTCTAATATAACTGCGCTGCACCAACGCCAGTTGTCTACTTAACCAATACGTGCATTTACAAAATATAAAACAGAACATTTTTATATTATTTTTACTCTTTAATTAATTTGAAGAGCATCTAAGTCTCAAATCGTTATATTCAATATAACTAAAACAAATTGGATACATAAATGAGTAATACGGATACTTTCCATTCAGTTTCATATACATATAAGTGCTTCGTGTATTTCTGAACTCGCTACAACATTAAAATCAAATTTATTTTCAAATGCAGACCAAATGATTTAATTGCGTTTCAAATGGCTCCTAATTAATACGTTACACGAGGCAATTATTGCTTTAACATTGCTTATATTACCTTTATCGGTACGAATCATGAAACCTAACGACCTTACTTATAAACGTTATTTAGCGGGTAGATAGTGAGATACTGATTTATCTCTTTCTGTCATCATTGATTTGGCATTTGAAAGAAGAAGATCACATTATTTAAATTGTCACCCCTAGTCAACATTTATCAAGTAAGTCGATTAACTATTTATGACGAGAAATCATATCAAATAAGTGTTACGTTATAATGGTTAATTACCTACATAACCTATTTCACGACAACCTCTATATATTGAATACTTAAAAAATGTGTCAGGGGATTACTGGGTTAAAGTTAGGTATGCATTGCTAGACCACAGTTTAATTAGCATGAAATTTATTACTTTACGAAACTGCTCACTGGAGGCTATGTGGTGAAGGTATGTGCTAAAGCTTTCGTTTTAATGTCAAGCACATCGCTATGAGATTGTAAATCTGGATTAATTTAATTTATATAACATATTTAAAATGTTAGTATTATTTTCTGTTATATGTAGACAGGCAGGCATATGAGCTACCTGATGGCATGCTGGTGATGACTCAGAAATATTGGTGCCGTAAGAAATACTAATGATACCTTACATCGCCAATGGGCTATAAGCCTTGGGAACTAAAATGTTATATCCTTTTTAGTTATACTGGCTCACTCACCCTTTCAACCGAAACATGTATTGACTGGATGGTGCCTAGCCAGAATGGCATGTTTATAACCACCAGATAAAAAGTATCAAATATTGATTCCCTTTCCTATTTATTATTATTTATCGAATCAGTTGATTTATTTCGTCATTTTATACTAGTCTTGTACTTAAATAGTTTTGTCCTTTTAGTTAAATACTGGTAGTATCGTCTTTCTTGTCACTTTAATTTGATGCTTTCAAATTGTCTATCAAGAAATACAGTGTTTATTCACTAAAAATCAAAGTTGCGTTTAATTTAACTAACATCGTTTTGACTAAATTATTTGATAATTTAGTCAAAACAATGTAACACACTCGTAATTATGCATAATTCCAAATAAAGGGCGCACCTCCTTCCTTCCAAATTAAAGAGGTCCGCGTTCGTAGCTTATTCACAGAATCAATTACGTTAACGTGAATATTTCACTACATCGATTAATTGAATATTTGCTATTTATTTATGCGGCATTAACTATTCTTTGAGAGTAGCAGTCCATAGCGCCTGCGTCCGGCAGCCGGTCGGGCTCATTAATTCTCTCGACAAACACAGCCCGGTCTATGTGTGAGAATGACAGGACTCGTTTGTTATCCAAACGTACGCCACGTTATTATGAGCTCCATACCTATTATCGTTCCATCATTGATGATATTTTCTGTGATTACGTCTGAGCCCGAAAAAGGGTGGAGAGCCCTTATATTTGGACTGTGGTTACTTACACTATACATGTATGTATAACTGATATAAAAAGGTTTCATATGTTCAAAGCTACTATTTGTAAATATCAGTTATAAATGTCACGGTAAGACCTTTAAGGATCATTCGATTAGGAAATAATACTACTGAATAAATAACTATTTATTATATTCTGAGAATAAAATCACTCTGCCAAAGCCGTATGATCAATCGGTTCGTTATTAAGGGTCGGGATGACGTAGAAGGTGTACGATATGGATTTTACCTAAAGGTCACGGTTTGATTTCGTTCAAGCAAGAAAAACATAATGAGGAAATTTGCTTGTATTGGATGAAAAACTGTATTATTAGCATGCGTGTCCACTAGTATCTGGTCAGTAACAGTAACAGCCTATGAACGTCCCACTGCTGGGCTAAGGCCTCTTCATCTCTTTTGAGTCCGATCGATGGTATTAAATTTTTGGCCAAAGGAAAGTCAACATCGGCTATCGCCACAATCTTCAGCCGAAGCCGACGCTGACGTAAAAGGTTTAATATAATAAACCTTAGAAATTCAGTTCAAGATTGACAACAAATTGAATAAAATATTTTTTTTTCAAGTGTAGGTGACTGGATACAATCAACTAAATAAGAGGATTAGAATCACTTGATAACACTTCGAAAACAATCATAGTTAGTTTTAATTTCTCTCAAGTACTGTGAAATCATCCTAGCATATAAACAATTTCGAAACTTTAATCGATCAAATAAAAAAAAAGTAATAATTGCAATAAAATTGAAATTGCAAATTATATTGAAAATGTTGCATCATCTATAAACATTTAGTTCAATCGAAAATTCCAATGCGCATAATCAATTTTATTTCTCAATTATCCGATGATATAATTTGTATTTATCATTTCGTATACATAATTAAAATTGTATTTATTCATATTGAAATACTATTTCATTTATTTTAAGTAAAATACTTGTATAATGAATTATATTTTAATATTTTTAAGGTACGAAATGTCGACTTAAACAATTATGAAGGTTGAAGACCCTCTCTGCCAGTTTACTTGAAAGGTATGATGGTAAATAATAATTAACCAACACGGCTTAGATCAAGGCCACACCCTCCTCACAGGACCCGACACATTTGATGTTTATGATGACAAGCCCTTAAGCTTTATAATATTATATTTTGCTATTACTCTATAATTTTATGTAAAGGTAATTTTTACCTTTACTTGCTAGGTTTAACTATTAGATTTAAAGTTAATGTCTATTTAATATAATTAATAAATAAAGAGCTCGAGTTCGTAATAAGGTATTTATTGAAAATATGTTTTTGTAACATTAAAGACGCCAAATAACATATAAAAAAATACATCTAAGTAAAGTAAACAATACAAATAGGTTCTTTGTTTTACTATTAGTTTAAGTTCATTACAATTCATTAAAAAAGTAACTTATTTTATTTAAGATGTTTTTGTCGTCATGTTTAGTTTTTTTAGATATATCTACAGATTCTGTGCTCACGTTCATTACACATGTTCTTGTTAATTGGGTTGTCTGAAAGAAATGGCTAATTAGCAATAATACTGCCACTTGTACTACAAAATATTTAATTAGTTCGAAGCATTTCTCTTGACAATTATCATGTAGTTAATTTTAAGTTTATTGTATATATTATAAATTAATAAACAACAACAGTATAAATTAATATTAACTGTTATATAAAAATAAATTTCTTGTGGCTTGTGGGTGGGTGCGACTCGTGTGTCAAATTGTCAAATTCAGGGGTAAATTGAAAAGGTATTTATGGTTGCGTTTAATAACTGAATAAAATATATCGGCGCAAATATAATATAAATAATAAATGAATAAAAACGAACGAATGTACTAGTCTGCCCCACCACCGGCGCCTTATAAAAGGCGTGCGCACCAATGAGAGCGGCATTCGTTTGTCGGCGCTCAAGCTAGACGGACCTCAGTGTTATATTATTGTGTTACTTTGTTAAATTATAATGTGTTTTATTTATTAGTTATTGTTGTAGTTGTATTTATTAGTTATTGTTGTAGGTGCATTTATTAGTTATTGTTGACTGTTTTAATTAAATAAGCATGGCTAATGAAGATGGTATTTTCAATATAAACAACCCTCTTCCTACAAATATATATCCGACCTGCCTTTATAAAGTCATGAGATTATGCACGCATACCATTTCGGTATGCGTGCGTAATCGTATGATAATATGTTCTTCTGATTTTTTTTTGTCAGTAATTTAATCGTTTTTTTCTCAGTTTCACATTAACAGCTCGATATTTGTTATATAATTGTTATTAAGTTTTATTTTATTGTTTCAACTATTTAAATAAATCAAAATGCCTTCACAACTGTATCTAAATTAAATAGCTTATTCATAATATATCAAAATATAAACATAGGATACTACAATAAGTATAGAAAATAATGTGATAAAGGCGATATAATAAATGTATAGGTATTCTATTAGTTTCGGTTTTCAAAGTTTCTTTGACACAAAAGGTGATAGTTTTTACTAGTTTGCGAGACGTAAGGAAACCGGAGGTGACAAATCAGGGCTCGTTTCCGGATGGACCCATTCGGATATTGAGGAAGTCTCCGGCGAATGCGGACTCAGGATAATTTCAGAAGAAGTATGACGATTTCCTTTCATTTACCGGCAAATGCTTAACCGCTATTAAGTACCTGGTGATTCAGTTGTTTTCTTGATACAGTAATGTAATATGAGTCTATATAACCCTTAAAGGACATGTTTGATGCAGCATGACAATGAAAACCCTTTTTAGCATTATTATTTATTTAATAATAATGTAGATTATGTATCATAATAATATATTTTGACTGTAGATAGTTATTACATAAATGTAATGTAATGAAAATTACTTTATTACGGCACACTGCGCACAATAACAATATAAATATATAATAATTCTGCTGTTATTGCAAATAAGATGAAAAACAGCTGTTATTTTCAATTTAACCTTCAATTATTATCGGATTGTAATCTTATTAATAAAAATTGAATATAGAAATGTCTAGAGTATATTTATTTTGTAAATAGATTGCTAACATACATAATATATACCTGATATCTTTTAATGGACCGACCTTGGGTTTGAAACCAGAACGTACCTGCGACCTTATAGTCATCATCATAATTATCAAGTACATGAATACCTTTTCATAGGACGGACTCATTACAGAATAAGAAATTCAATTAAGTGAATGTGTTATGAGTTTCTATGTCGTGAATGCGGGGAAAATTTTCGTGAAGTAAATAGAAATTGTATACGTGTAAAGAAATAAACATTTCACTTTGAAAGAAAGAGAAAGTAAATATGTATAAATGTATTTCTCTTACATTTCTAGTGAAACATACACATTACACTTTTATGTTTGAGTTGGAATGATAATACAATGTTAGGGCTCTTTTGTTTTCTTTGTAAAATATCTTGACATATAAATGATACGGAGTTCTCTACAATTTGTTGCTGCATCAAAGGTCACGGATTTGATGTTTCTCGAGGTCTACGTGTTTAAATGATAAAACATTCGCTCCAGAAAAAAGTACATTGTGTGTCTCTTTCTTACTGAAATTGAATAAAAAAATATCATTTATGAAATCCTTGAAATCATCTCGTCTGCCATCTAAATCTATTTATTATTATTTATTAGTTTATTATTAAGCCCTTGTATCCATATTTTTAATAATTTTTTTAAGCGCATATAGCAATATAATTTATATTATCTGCATTCGAAGTTACCGTTCAGAACAAATTATATTACGTCGAAACTTATATAGAATTTCAGCAGTCAGCGGGGGGTATATGACACCTGTCTGTTGAACCATTTGGGAGAGCCTTTTTGTGTACTCAGCTGCACTCCACGTTCCAGAAAATAAATATAAAGTATTTTATAAAAGTAAGCTATAATTTGGATTTTCTTATACTAGAATTATTGAAGTCTCTTTTCAACACCCGTTTCTTTAAAACACTCTGGCAAATATTAAAAGTTTATCATATTTATAAATGTGATGTATTTCACGAATACAATTAATAACGGTAAAGCAGTTTATATGAGAAACTATAACAGGTTTACAAATATAAAGGCAATTTTATTGCATAGGAAGGCGGACGAGCATGTGGGCCACCTGATCGTACATGGTCACCAACACCCATAGACATTGGCGTTGTAAAAGCTGTTACCATCCCTTACATCGCCAATGCGCCACCAACCTTGGGAACTAAGACGCTATGTCCCTTATACCTGTAATTACACTGGCTCACTCACCTTTCGTACCGGAACACAACAATAACAAGTACTGCTGTTTTGCGGTAGAATATCTGAAGAGAGGGTGCTACCTACCCAGACGAGCTTGCACAAAGCTCTACCACCAAGTAAAGTAAATTATTAAATATAAACATAATTATATATATCATGCTTAAGGTGTTGTAACGTATAAATTAAAAATATCATATTACATTGTTTGTAAGTAAATATACATATATTGACTTGAAAAAAATATATTTATGGCGTGGAAAATTGATATGATTGGTTAAAGCAACATGTTTAAAACAATAATTGTATATGTGCAATTATATTAAACATGTTCGGTTCAGATTTACGATTTTCCGTTGCATTAAACAAGGGTTGAAGAGCTTATTTAATAATTATATTTGTGTGTCAGGTAATTTTTAAATAAATATCACAATTTTATATTAATTTTATTTCTAACATTAGAACCATATATTATTTTCCTTTATAATACTAGTAAATAACTTATAATTATACCTTAACTTATACTAGTCAGCTTCCTTATCGACTTCATCGGCCATGATAATTTTTAAATGAAAATTAAGTTTTAAACCACAAGTTGAAATAATAACCTGAATTTTAACAGCAATTCATAATTCCCTTTTTTATGCTTTGACTTCTATTACTAATATTTTTGCACCGTACCGAACGCTTGCTCAATTTGTTAAAAATACTAATATTTACTCGATTTCAAAATATTGTATTTATCTAGCTGGTTCGATTTATAAAAAGGCATTTTTGTATTTTATTATCGCTCACGCTCGTTTTTTTATAAATGTATTCATCGAACGGAGACACGGTTTTAACTGCTTTAAATTATACAATTGAAGTGGTTATTAGGTATCGCGAGTCGGTTCTATTTATGTAATCATTTTTAAAATACATTATTTTTAAGTAGATTATAATGTATCGAAGTAAAACTTTAATATTCACTTGGTGGTAGAGCTTTGTGCAAGCTCGTCTGGGTAGGTACCACCCACTCATCAGATATTCTACCGCAAAACAGCAGTACTTGGTACTGTTGTGTTCCGGTTTGAAGGGTGAGTGAGCCAGTGTAATTACAGGCACAAGGGACATAACATCCTAGTTCCCAAGGTTGGTGGCGCATTGGCAATGTAAGCGATGGTTAACATCTCTTACAATGCCAATGTCTATGGGCATTGGTGACCACTTACCATCAGGTGGCCCACATGCTCGTCCGCCTTCCTATGTAATAAAAAAAAAATACATGATCGTAATTTACAATTTTAATAGATGTTATTCCGTCATGAACCAAATTAGAGAGGATATGATTACATAATTTTATTTAAATGGTACTTATATTAAACGAAGTTTTCCCCGTTCCAACCTCCATGGGGATTCGGATATCTGTAACTTTGTCCCTAACTCAATTTCTCATTATGATAATCTCCTGTGAGCCTACTTACATTGATCGTGTTATAGTTAATTGGTAAACTCAATTAGTTATATGATAAAAATGAACTCTTATTACGTTTTTAATATTTAATACAATATTAAGTTTTCTATAAAAGATAAATAGAAATAGATGTACGAAAAAATATGCGTCACCTAATAATAAAAGGTATAACTACCCTGATAAACATTTAAGTATGAAATGACCAAAAAAAACCTTCCACTATTACTTAAGAAACGCTTTAATTTATTCAAAAAAATCATCGCAATTCGCTTGGGCACTCAAATCTAGTTATTTTGATTATTTATCTACAAAACGTACTAAATATTTGAAGATCTTAAGTACCAACGATTTATTTAATGAACATTTACTTTTTCCAACTCGACGCGCCATGTTAATGATACTCATTAACTTCTTTATAGAGGGCATAGATTTTTTCGACTTATTCTTTCATAAAAAATTACAACGATGTTGTTATTTAAACTTAATAAAGAAACAAGAAAAACAAAATATGATTCTTTGATCTATTAAATAAAACAATTTTGCCGATGTTATTTAAGGTTAAATTTATAAACTTTATAGTACTAACATTGTTAAGTTACCTTATAAGCTTGTTTTGTTATGAAAACATAACGAGCTTCAAATATGAAAATAAAGTATCCTGGCTCGCCCAACTTTCCAATATAAGCGTCCATACTTGATGTTTATGTTTCATCAAACATCGCGTTAAGAAGGCTTTTAGGCGATAATGTTTATTAACCGACTTCAAAAAAAGGAGGAGGTTATCAATTCGTCTGTATGTTTTTTTTTTTTTTTTTTTGGTGTTGTTACCTCATAACTCTCGACTGGATGAATCGATTTCGATGATTTTTTTTTTATTTGAAAGGGTTTGCTTTCCCATTGGTCCCATTTTTTTTTGGTCCAGTTTTGACAGTGGAATCCATGAGAAAACCATATAAGTCGTAAATTTGCATGAGGTATGTGCGCGACAAATGGTCGAATAACTCGATTTCTATTCAACGGATTTCGATGATTTTTTTTTTATTGGAAAGAGTATACTTTAAGGGTTGTTTGATGATAGTTTGGTTAGATTCTGATTATAGGATCCATGACAAAGTAACGGAAATCTTCAATTCTTAGGAGCAAATTAACGATACACGACCGAATCTTTTATAGGCTATCTAGATTTATCATTCACCTACCATAACATCGTTATAATCAAGTACTTGTAGTACTATTGTATAAAACACTTCTTTATATACCGTCAATAGTTTTCGCAGCGCACGCGAAATTATAACTTTTATAGGCAACAGTTAAATACGTTGGGTTACATTGCTCCATTTTAAGAAGGGATCTATAAGTTTTTTAAAATATAATATAGCCTATGTTACTTGGTAAAGACGTAGCTTTCTAAGGGTGAAAGAATTTTTAAAATCGGTCGAGTAGTTTTTGATTTAAATCGTAATAAAAAATCAAACAAAAATCAAATCTTTCCTCTTTATGATATGAGTTATGCATGTAAGCATTAGTATATATGTTATGTTTGTAATTGAAACATATTTGAACATCTACTAAAAGTTGAGACCAATTTTGAAAATTATATAATATATCGTATAAGTACTCTTATATACATGTTATATTTATGTATATTTATATATTGATTACTAGTGTTTTTCCCGCGGTTTCACCCGCGTAGTTCCCGGTCCCGTGGGAATATGGGGACAAAATGTAGCCTATGTTACTCCCTGATAATGAAGCTTTCCATTGGTGAAAGAATTTTTTAAATCGGCTTAGTGAAACCACTACACGCATAAACATGCGTGAAAGCGTCACAAACAAACTTACTTTCGCAATTATAATATTAGTTAGGATAATATTGATACTTCCCCTTTTTTTAATATACAGACTTTCCGTCATAGTTTATGGTGAAGAATGGTATAACGCAACATCTATAAACATACAGTTTATTTAATGATTACTAGAAATAACTATTTGATTATGTTATGGCTGCCCAACACCCCACCAACTAAATCTATTTAATCAAAACATGTTAATTTATATTCCTACATTTAACCATATTAACTAATATTTATTAATTAAGTACCAAAATGCATTTTTCTTTATGTTTCACTGTTTTAGATTAATATATTTAAATAATAATATAAATGGCGCTGTCTCATATGAGCTGCACGTTTAGTAGGTCTACCCATATTCTACAAATTAGTGAGTGTACTTCAGGTTCACTAAAAATCGAAAAATAAATAAAAATTTTAACAAAACAAAAACCGACTTCATAGGAAAAACAAATTAATATGCACTAAAAAGTATAAAAATAATTGCGTATTCTTCTATAATTTGATAATTAACTTACTATTTTCTACTCAACAATATGTAGGACGAATGTGTAGTGTGGTTGATAATTTATTTACAATTATTGTTACTTTTGGAGTCGATGTCAGCTAAGGAAACACTATAATATACCTAGCAATAATAATACGGGAATCTTTTAAAAACAAACAAAAACATACACATTACAAATTGACTTTTATTCGCCTCGTTAAGTTGCGCGTGCGACACAAGTACATCTCACCTATAACTAACTATGTATGTAGTTATAAACCCATCTTGGCTGACATCGACTCCAAAAGTAACAATAATTGTAAATAAATTATCAACCACACTACACATTCGTCCTACATATGGTTGAGTAGAAAATAGTAAGTTAATTATCAAATTATAGAAGAATACGCAATTATTTTTATACTTTTTAGTGCATATTAATTTGTTTTTCCTATGAAGTCGGTTTTTGTTTTGTTAAAATTTTTATTTATTTTAGTCTATATAAAAAACAGCAAGTATTTTATAGGTACCATAAATCATTTTTAACATTTGATACATTTATTAATATTAACTAAAAAAATCAAATTAAAGCAGCTACGACGAGTGTATTAGTAATATAATTTGTTTCAATTTTAACAAAAAAAAATTTTAGATTTCAAAATAATAACTGGAACAGATTTGTTTCAATATCAAATAATATAACTCTTACAGAAAATACAACATCAATTATTTCATTTACAAAGCGTACACTGAGTAAATAAATAATTTATTAACTTCTATTCGATTTCTACGACTGTGCTACGAATTTAATGGAAGTCAAAGAAAGTTTCCGACATTAGCTCGACATACTGACAGACAGCTGATGTCACTAGACTAAATTGTCCGATAAATCGTAAAACTATTAACATGATGTGAGAAATGCTCACTATTTGTGACAGTTATCAATAATTAAGAAACAAGAGAAGTCGGAAATACGAAATAGCTCTTTAAATCTAATCAAACTAGTTTACACCCGACTCACACCCGACTTCGAGGAAAGGCGCTACTGCGTATTTAAATCAGCTTAAAATCCTACTTCTCGAAATCGAAATTCAAAGTGAGTGCTATTTAGTTAATAGCTTCTGTGGTTTACATTTGTAAGAGTGAAAGCGATGAAACTAAATTAAACTTAAAATCACATACAGCCGAGCGATAACGTGACTTTTCGAATTTCATTTACGATTTATTTGTTTTCGATATTTATTTAGCTACTCTAGCGAGTATTTAGAACTATGGTAATGTTAGTTAAGATTTAAAAGTATTGAAAAAATACGTAATAAACGTATCGTAATATCCATTGTTCTTTTTTATCTAATATTTAAATTTCTCGCTGCAAATAATATTAAATAGATAGAAGAATGGCAATCTTAATGCAATTAAACTTTGTAAACGTTCCCTAATTAAAATTAAAAAAAAAGACCTATTAATGAACACAATTTTAACTGTTCTAATTTTAATATCACACAACAACAAAATTATTAATCAATTGATATATTAAGATTATACTCGATTTGCACACCCAATCTGTGTTTATTATATTTTCCGTTAAAACTGTTTACGACAGCTTTTCTAATTCCGACACAGTATTTTGAGCAAAAATGACATTCTTGTTTACTCAGCTTCGTATTTTTATAATTTGACGGCGTCAGTCATATCTTGGAACGAATAGTGTTGATTTATGGCGAACCACCCATGTCGCCACGAAAATAGAATGTACTAGCACGTGATAAATTAAACATGCCTCCGTATATTAAATATTTCAGTGCTATTTTCATACTATAGGATTTAATTTCAAATGTTGCTAGTAGGTATGAAATCTGCACCAATTTTCATAATGACTGATTTATTAACCACGAAGGGTACAACGAAAATAACCCTTCGCCTGGTTTAATCCTAAAGACTCGAATATATTCTAATGGTTAATTAAAAGGAGATAAAATCAATAAAAGCAAAGCTGATTGTCAATGTATATGTAAAACATTTATAGCTGTGTCATTAAGCGTAAAATCACCCATGAATAATACAGCTTTTGTTTCATTACATAAATATAGCATACGTAAATTTTTCTGCGAAAATTGGCAATAATCTGTCGCCGAAAACAATAAATCTGGAACGTATTATCTGAATGTAAATATTTATTCAGTAGCTGATTTTATTTCTCTTCTATAGACGGGTTTTATTATTACCTAATAACGCTAATAACATTCTTCTGTCTAGCATATATCAGCCTGTAACATTTATATGCCAATCGAAATAATTGCATACGTATTACCGTGGAATTGTTTATAAATGTGACTTAATATCTCAGAGACAAACGTGTTTGCAAAATATATAAAATATATATAAAAAAATGTTCATGATTTATCAGTTCATGTCATTCCTGCTTCAACGTATATTCTAATATGCTGACACAACACAAAATCTATACGTCTGATTTAGTATTAGTGTGGGTGGGGCACACTTTAGAGTTCTGTTTACGAAGATACATTATAATGGAGCGGCGTTAGGGATATAAATTAAATATTCAAGAGCAAATTCGGCAACCACCTGATCCCCCACCTAAAACAATTCTGCGGGTTGAGTACAATATTTCAAAGTGAAACATTATTTTATAAACGTTTTGCTTATCAAAACTTGCTTTTATCGACTCATTGTAATTTTATGTTTCTCTCAAACATGTGCGTCATAGGAACATTTTTTGTATTAAATAATTGAATAAGGCTGTAATTGTGTATTTATTTAATGACGTAATAGCTAATTTTCGTTTATCGTTTAAAAATAATAATGACCTCCAGACCGATTTTCGTCACGGCGGCCAATATCAAGAGAAGTTAGCCAACTGCGCAAAAGATATCATAGTGCTCAAGTGTGTGCGCAAACACACGTGCACTCTTTATTCCCTAGCTCTCATAATCCGATGGGATGGCAATCCGACACGACCGGAAAGAGTTCAGGCACAGGACTAACGGATTTGTGTACTTTCCAAGGCATGGGAGTGTACACCCTTCCAACTTCCAGACTCGGGGCAGCTACTGGGAATTTTCTGACAGAAAAACCCAATAACTTTTTAATGGCCTGTTCCGGGGATTGAACCCAGGACTACCAGGTCTACGGCCATGAGACCAATGAGAATGACTCGTTTAAGAATAATAATATATTATGTTATTACAAACACTATAAGAAGAAGAAAAACATATTTTTTTTACGAAATGTAAAAAGCGCATCCATTATACATTTTTATTGTCATAAAAATATTAAAATACAAATCAGAAACTCCTTCATCAAAGCTTTTAACGTCTTTAAAAATCCATCAGAATCTAAAATTACGATTTCCTTTGGCAGATTCAAATGTAGAACAGGAAAAAACTAATTAAGCACTTCCTATTCTCCTCTAAGTAACCCTTTAATGAATCAGCGGAAAGAAGCCATATAAACGATTGATGAAATATGTTCTACGCATCGAACTCATTCTAAATGTGGCGTGTTAAATGATCGATGACGGAAAAAAGAATTCGTATAGTTAATATATTTATAAATATGGAAGTATTTGCTCACGAATTATTCAAATTGAACACTTAAATATGTATATACTAATCCAAAATAATAAATAAAAATTTTAACAAAACAAAAACCGACTTCATAGGAAAAACAAATTAATATGCACTAAAAAGTAAAAAAATAATTGCGTATTCTTCTATAATTTGATAATTAACTTACTATTTTCTACTCAACAATATGTAGGACGAATGTGTAGTGTGGTTGATAATTTATTTACAATTATTGTTACTTTTGGAGTCGATGTCAGCCAAGATGGGTTTATAACTACATACATAGTTAGTTATAGGTGAGATGTACTTGTGTCGCACGCGCAACTTAACGAGGCGAATAAAAGTCAATTTGTAATGTGTATGTTTTTGTTTGTTTTTAAAAGATTCCCGTATTATTATTGCTAGGTATATTATAGTGTTTCCTTAGCTGACATCGACTCCAAAAATAACAATAATTGTAAATAAATTATCAACCACACTACACATTCGTCCTACAAATTGTTGAGTAGAAAATAGTAAGTTAATTATCAAATTATAGAAGAATACGCAATTATTTTTTTACTTTTTAGTGCATATTAATTTGTTTTTCCTATGAAGTCGGTTTTTGTTTTGTTAAAATTTTTATTTATTTTTCGATTTTTAGTGAATCTGAAGTACACTCACTAATTTGTAGAATATGGGTAGACCTACTAAACGTGCAGCTCATATGAGACAGCGCCGTTTATATTATTATTTAAATATATTAATCTAAAACAGTGAAACGTAAAGAAAAATGCATTTTGGTACTGAATTAATAAATATTAGTTAATATGGTTAAATGTATGAATATAAATTAACATGTTTTGATTAAATAGATTTAGTTGGTGGGGTGTTGGGCAGCCATAACATAATCAAATAGTTATTTCTAGTAATCATTAAATAAACTGTATGTTTATAGATGTTGCGTTATACCATTCTTCACCATAAACTATGACGGAAAGTCCGTATATTAAAAAAAGGGGAAGTATCTATATTATCCTAACTAATATTATAATTGCGAAAGTAAGTTTGTTTGTGACGCTTTCACGCATGTTTATGCGTGTAGTGGTTTCACTAAGCCGATTTAAAAAATTCTTTCACCAATGGAAAGCTACATTATCAGGGAGTAACATAGGCTACATTTTGTCCCCATATTCCCACGGGACCGGGAACTACGTGGGTGAAACCGCGGGAAAAACACTAGTAATCAATATATAAATATACATAAATATAACATGTATATAAGAGTACTTATACGATATATTATATAATTTTCAAAATTGGTCTCAACTTTTAGTAGATGTTCAAATATGTTTCAATTACAAACATAACACATATACTAATGCTTACATGCATAACTCATATTATAAAGAGGATTGATTGGATTTGTTTTTTGTTTGATTTTTTATTACGATTTAAATCAAAAACTACTCGACCGATTTTGAAAATTCTTTCACCCTTAGAAAGCTACGTCTTTACCAAGTAACATAGGCTATATTATATTTTCAAAAACTTATAGATCCCTACTTAAAATGGAGCAATGTAACCCAACGTATCAAACTGTTGCCTATAAAAGTTATTATTTCGCGTGCGCTGCGAAAACTATTGACGGTATATAAAGAAGTGTTTTATACAATAGTACTACAAGTACTTGATTATGACGATGTTATGGTAGGTGAATGATAAATCTAGATATACCTATAAAAGATTCGGTCGTGTATCGTTAATTTGCTACTAAGAATTGAAGATTTCCGTTACTTTGTCATGGATCCTATAATCAGAATCTAACCAAACTATCATCAAACAACCCTTGAAGTATACCCTTTCCAATAAAAAAAAAATCATCGAAATCCGTTGAATAGAAATCGAGTTATTCGTCCATTTGTCGCGCACATACCTCATGCAAATTTACGACTTATATGGTTTTCTCATGGATTCCACTGTCAAAAATGGACCAAAAAAAAATGGGACCAATGGGAAAGCAAACCCTTTCAAATAAAAAAAAATCATCGAAATCGATTCATCCAGTCGAGAGTTATGAGGTAACAACACCAAAAAAAAAAAAAAAAAAAAACATACAGACGAATTGATAACCTCCTCCTTTTTTTGAAGTCGGTTAAAAATAGCTACCGTGCAAATAATGATTGTATACATAAAAAGTATGCGAGCAGCATTCTCTCGTTGAATTGTAATTCCGAACCTGGTTGAAAATATTATATTGAAAGTTTTGGTTATTCAATGAAAATTAACTATATATTGAACTAAATATTTAATAATAACGTTAATCGTAGACTCAACACATACCGATTTTAAATTAAGTGAATTCTTAAATCATTCTTGTTTGGTATGTTTAAAGATATAAGTAAAGTCTGAAATGTTCGCAAGAAAATTCATCTTAAAGTTAGACGATAACTCAAATGGATATCAGCTACTCAGGGAACATTCAAATCAAAAACTTTCAAAATCTCCAACGAAGCGAGAGTATCAGCAATGACGTGCATGAAAACTACCCCACTTTGAGTTAAATAAATGCGTTCAACGGGTATCAGTTTTCTCTTCGCTATCCATTACACATATTTTTAAGGGTGATTTAATAAAAATAGTGACGGTTATTTTAGCCTTAAGACAGCTGTGAACAACATTGTGGTGTATTTTGGTTACATTTATCTGTATTTTGTTTGAAGTTCTTTTCAACATTATCTATTTGGTCAAATATTGAGAATTTGTTGTTATTCTCAGTATGTTTATTCCTTTATGCTACTTTTACGCTAACGATAAGATGTTATGATACATGACCAGACGCCGCGCTGACTGAACCCCTGACGATAGCAGTTATTATGTAAATAGCGAGAGTAATAGGCTATTTCACCCTCACTGAAGTTAAAAATAATTGACTTATAAAAATGTCGCCTCCATATAAATTCGACCAGATTTGATAGAAAATATTGTTAAAAATACATACTAATGAAATATCTATTAAATGTTATGCCAGTCTAATACAATAACACAATTATTTAAAATATGTTTAATAAGTTGCATACAATTTAAAAATATAACTATATTATATACTCATGTATTTAAGTACTGCGTTTCTTATCTTATCAGGGAGCATTTAGGTGTCAATTTTTTAAAAATTCAATATCTTAATTCAAATAAAAAAATAATATAATATATAATTATTAGTTTTGTATTATCCAAGGCGGCCCAGCGCATAGAACACGTGAATCATAACCGAATGCAGGGAGGTCGAAACCGAGCTAACGCTGTTTTGTCAAGCTTTTTTGTGTTTATCATTAATGTCATGCTCGACGGTGAAGAAGACATCGTGATTTCTTACGTACAGAATGAATTTGTCTTATATATGTATCTACGAGCCGGCATTGGAGCAGCGTGGTGGAATAAGCTTCTAAGCTTAAGAGCAGAGGATTGTCCAGCAGTGTAACATTTACGGGATGTTACTAAAAAAAGGTTTGTATTGACATAAAAATATTAAGTATCTGGTGTTATTATTGCGATATACCGTCTATTGTGAAGATAAGTAGGTTATAGAGGCGTAAACACAACTACCTTGATTTATTATGTGTCCGCCTACACGCAATAACATAAATACAACGTGACATATAGACAAGGATTACTTAAAAGGTAATTCAGGAGAAAGAAAACCTTAATATTCTTTGTTTTCTTGTCCTTAATTTTCTTGCGTATTTTCTTGTGTTAATACATAAAATATGATATATAAAAATAAAACAGTTTAAAACAATTAATAATTTGATTACTAATTGTAATAACGATATCTATTACGCTAGACTATCTTGTTATCAACTCGAAATTCAAGTGCCTTTTAGGATTAATCGATTGAATAGTTCTATTCCGAGAATTGATCCATACATAATAGCAGCCGAAGTAAACTATGACCTATATACTGCATTGAATGATAGTAATTGTGATTGTGTGAATCAAGTGAATAAGTGATTGATTTCGAAATGAAAGTCTTGTTTCAAGTTAAAGTTAGATGTACCTAAATATTTATGTAATCTCGAAACAAGTAGGTAGGTACGATAGAATCTGGTGTTTATCGCAAATAGAGCTGAATGCTAGCGACGTAAATTCGGTCCCTGTAAGTAATTTATGGGATAAGGCAAAGTCGGCTTAAATAATAAAACAGATTTTATGATAATGTTACATGTTTATTATTTGAGGTAAATATGTCGAACCATTCTACATTTCTACCTATTGCTATTGGTTGATATTTTTTATTGACTGACATTAATAAAATTTACCTTATAAGATAATGATATATAAAAAAATAATAATTTCGAAACAAAAATCTTACCTTTTTAAAATGATATCAGTACAACCAGGTACAACTTATTACATAATTTAAAATTTGTACTTATGATAAAATTCTTAAGGACTTATGGTTTAGCTTAAATTATGTGTGCTCAAAAATATTGTAGAAACAGAATATCTCAATAGTTCATACTTTTTTTTATATTTATTTACCCGATAATTGATAATTGATTTATAGCATTTATTTTTTATAACTATATCATTTCTTATATTTTTATTCAGAATAATTATTTAAAAAAAACTATTAAGATGTTATAACCTTATTTTAATTTGAGAGTGGTAGTAGAAACGCAGCTAATGTTTGATTTTATTTCGACTAAAATTATTTAAGGCTTCAACTTATCTCAGAATAGCCTTAGCTAATAAAGACAGCCTAGATCTAAACCGAAGTTGCTAATTATAAACCAAGTGATATTCTATAGACCTTTGCAATCCAATAGCGATGAACTGACTGAACAAAGGCTAGACTGACGAATGAAGCACTAAACATTTAGCTATTGTTATCGAATAATTAATTATAATTAATGGCAATCTGGATGGAAGATGAAAGCCTTCGTATTAGTATCGTAAACCAAGCATTTAATTAATAATATATATATTATAAATATAAAAGTTTATTTCAAAAAAATATAATTCAACTACTCTTAACATTTCATAAATGGAGGGATCATAACAGTTTTTAGCCATTATTATTTTGTTTTTTTTTTTTTACTAATATATATCTAGCGCCAGTATACATACAATACTGTATACATTCGTATAAAATTTAGGCTTAATCGGAATATATAATTATTAGTATTACTAATTTATACTAAAAAGAATAATAGCTATTAGCCTAGTTTTCTCTATTAGAGATATATATTTAACTCTGTGATAGAAAGAAATGCGCCCGAACCGAAAGTTCTATATATTATGATGATAATTTTAGAGATAACTAATAAAATTAATATTTTGATTTGTAAAAACAACTACTTTTTTCGTGAAATGTAATATGTAATTATGATTTTTTGTTTTTCTTGTTCTGAAAAATAAATATTGCTTTTATATGTATTGTGACTGTTTCTAGTAAAATGTAATATACGAGTATAATTCTAATGTTTTACTATTCTTTAGCTCATTGTTTGTTCAAGATATTCTTTGAAAAAGTTATACATGATGTATTATAAACAGTATAATTCAATACACGAATCATTATTTTGCGTGGTGTGTGACTGCATGAAGGGGATTTGTAAGAAATTTACTGCTGCCGCCTGCCTGACGCCAACCCTCCTTGGGAATGTTTTTTTTGTAGGTTGGTTTGACGTCACTACGCGCTCATGTGCTCTGTTGATGAATTCGTTTAACAAGAAATCCCTTTCACCGCTCTTACCTACGGGTTGAGATCGTCTTTCAAAGATTTTCCCTACGTCAGAAACAAAAAGGATTCCTCTATAATTCCTTTATAAGTTTATAAGAATATTATATAATATATGTATAAGAATAATACTTATATAAATAGTGTTACGGTTTAGTGCCAAGCCTTGCAGGATAGTTAGAGCCTACGTTATAGTTGTACCGGTTAACCGCAATGCTTAATATGTTGTGTTCCGGAGTGAAGGGTCTAATTACTGCAAGTACCAAGTTTAACAACAGAGATTGGCGGAATATTATAATAAAGGCCAATATCTCCACAATCGGGTGGTCTTCTTAACAAATATAAATTTTATCCTCGCTTGCAATCCATATTCGAATATAAATCTAGTTTACATAAGAAATAACACATAAAACTGTTTGTATCCCTCAAGTGAGATTTTTCAACAAGTTTCTCAATTTTGGCGAAGGTTTAGCGATTTTATGTTTCCCGCGAGACGTGCCCGATCGCTTTGCGTACAAAGTATTATTTCATGTGAATTTCCCCTGCTGGTTGCCACACGGTATCCAAGTATTTGGTACCTTTATCTGAATTCTGGATCGGACGACACAAAAAGTTCAAAAGGTTTTTTATCGTTGAAGCAAATATACTGTTATTGGATTTGAAAAATTGTGCTTAAGTGTGGGTGCGAATTCTTATTAGTTGTACATATAGAAGTTGGTGCCTTATATGCAGATAAATGCGTATATATATCTATGACATGAATTATCAAAATTAAGATGTATTGATGTTGGCCCTTTTAGCACCAGGTTACAAATATATATGTATAAATCTGTGGTCCACTAGTATAATCTATAATCTTATATAATATTGTAATAAA
This sequence comes from Nymphalis c-album, assembly GCA_963151315.1. Taxonomy (NCBI): domain Eukaryota; kingdom Metazoa; phylum Arthropoda; class Insecta; order Lepidoptera; family Nymphalidae; genus Nymphalis; species Nymphalis c-album. The sequence continues at coordinate 7,817,203 of OY720591.1, forward strand.
ACAATGTACTTGTATTAATCTTCTAAGTGCATACCGCTTAGTGACTGCTCAACAATTATATCTCAGTTACAATCAGTTAATTTGCTATATTAACCAGTTCATTAGCAAGTTTTTCATTAATAAACAGCTTTGTAATGAACTAGACATAGCTATGCTAACATACGTTCACTTACGCAGAAGATAGATTATTTTTTAAGTACAATATAGTTCTTACAACAAATATGCCTGTTCTCGCGGTTTTGTGAACGTTAATTTTGGATAATACATTCCTGTTGAACACTCATGATGAACATTTCACTAAATACCAGTACAGTTTGCTAGATTTGGTTGACGTTTATGGTTACTGCCTTACTGCTTAGGGTCGTAACGTAAAGTAAAATAGCCTCATACTTTCTTCGTTGAACTAGCTGACACAACAAGAATTATTCAAATAGAACTTCCCAACATTATGGAATATATATAAATATATTTGTTTATAATTGTTTTTGGCTAAGATAATTGTAATCGTAATAAATTGAGTTCTAACAAATCATAATACCTAATAAGACCGGTCTTTTATAAAATAAACAAAAAGAAAATAATATTATAAAATTCTAAGAAACAAACGAAAATAAGATAAAGAATCTATTTAAGAAGTTAGAATCAAATAACACCAATAAAGACGCTCAAATTGAAATATTTGTTGTTCAATTCACAGCAAGTGACGTTTAATTTATTCTTTCAGAGATTGTTCGAAGTGACAGCGTCTGTCGTCATAACGGTATGGACAGCTGGGTTCGCCGGATGTCCAGAAATAGACTCCCCGCATACTTCGCAGGTGTTACTTTGGAACATGTATCATCCGTAATGTAATTAAGACGCAAAGGACCGTCTCAATGAACGAGTATTATTTAAGCATAAATAATTTTATTTTGTCATTAATTTTTTATTAAATGTTGGCAGTACTTTTTTCATAATATGAATGTAATGTATTTAATTTTAACACACATAGCTGGCTTATTATATTATTTATAAAAATGGGAATTTATGAGTAATATAATTAAATGTAGGTATCAAATTAAGCAAATGTATATTAAATTATGTTATTGATTATGTAAATAACAGTTTAAACAAAATAGATTGCAATAATACTAAAAATTCTTTTCAATTAGTTCGCTTTATGTATAAAATTTCATTGAATAAAATTTTATGTTATCATTTTCGTAGCCATGAAATAAGTAATAGGTTTGCATTACTATCAAATTTATGGAAAAGAGCAAAATGAAGGTAAGTATCAGAAAGAATAACGCTTTATGAAATTGATCCCTAGAGACAATTTCGCTAAAGTATTATAGGTAAAGTTTTATGTTTAGTGGGACGTTATTCGGTATCGCATAAAGTAGATCGAGACGTCATTTTAATTAGATAATGTTGAATTAGTTTTTACCATAAAAATATATTGGTATGTTATTATGTTATTATTTACTTTGTGAATTCAAGTGCATAGGATTAACAATAAATTTAAATCTTAATGTAAATAGATAGAAATATTTTAATCTCTACCTCAGTAGAGTTTTCATGAGTTTTATTTTATAATTCATTTTGTGAAGGAAAACATGGATGAAATTCTGTCATTTGTATATATATATATATCCATAAACCTACACTAGACCGGTGTTGTAAACTAAGCTCATTCGCTTTAAGAAGAGAAGCGTACTTTGCCCAACTGTACTACATATATAGGCTATAACTATTAATTATATAATTTATAATTATGACCGTGTTAATGATTCTCAAAACAATTGCTTTAACAACTTTCATTGCATGGATAAATTTAAAGAAAGGAAGCGATAAAAGTAAATAGAATTTTTCCTTTGTTTCAATAACTGTTTCGGCAAACTCGATTGCGTGAGCGGGAAACAAAGTATACTCATTTGTATCGAGCTGTAACATTAATGCTGAAGTTTCCATCGTTCCGAAGCTCACACCTAAACACATGCAATGTCTCTGAATGTCACCGCCTGTTTCCATTTTAAATAATAAAACTATACGATTGTTCGTAAAATGTACAAATCATAAATCAAATTCGTTATAACCCATGTTACCAAAACCAGAATGTCCATTTGAATATTTCGATCTTGTACATAGTGGTTAGAACACGTGAATCTCAAGCAAATACTGCGGATTAATTCCCCGGTCAAGTCTCAAGATGAAGGAAAGTCTCCTGATGTAACAAGCACGTGTCGGAACTCGTGCGTAGCGTGATGGAATTAGCTCTAAGCCTTTGCTCCAATGTGGTAAAGAAATGGCTGTGCCAATGACACCACATTGACAGAGCCGTGGGAATAATATAACAATATTATCTTTGGAACATAAACTATAGGATTTCTATTTTTAAATTGAAGAAAAAGTTACATAAGTATATACAAAAGCTACATAAGTAAATAAAACATCTTGATTTATTTACTTACGTAGACCATGTCATCAGATATTTGGATGTTCGTGAAGGTAAAACTAAGCACAATATTTTTTTAAATTGAATCTCTTAAATTTTGACAAGTGACATCAACAAAAGAAAAAATAACTTAGATAATAATGTACTATTGCTAAATAACAGCCAACTGATTTTATTTGATTCCAATTTATGTAAATGATATCATAAAAAATACCTTGCACTTAAAAATATATAAGATTATTGCTAGTTAATTTTAGCATTAAAAATACGACCGAGGGAAGTTGAATCAATGAAAAGAAAATAAAGCGAGCGAATAAATACAGCATTAGCTTTTTACATCCTTTCCGTAAAGATTGGAAAAAAGGCAATAAAACGGAACATGTGACGTTGCCCTCAAAATAAAAAGAACAAGTATATAAAAATATAACGAGAATGTAAGACAGCGGGTGTTGGGGCTGCCATTAATTTCGACTTTATTATAAACACAGATGCCAACTAAATCATAAACACGTTAAATGCGTACTCAGTAAGCTCTCAGATGCTTCTGTTCGGATTGTTAATAATGTCAGTGGTTTCGGTTCGTGAGTCAGCGACGTTTATAAGAAGATTTGTAGATTACTGTCAAATGAAAATAATTATAATTTATCATCGCTATAAACACGTAAGCAAATGTATTTCAAATACATTTTTAGCATAACTAAAACAAACTTTTTATATTTTTGTCGGTTCTATTAAGTGCTTTACGCTGAATTGATATGATTTATTTATAAATAATAATCGCTCATTAAAGCATAGACTACTGAAATAATGTTTTATTATGTTTGAATATTTTTTATCGAATTCTGTTTTTCAAACAATTTTAAATTTTTATTATTGACATTTAACATACTAAACAACAAGCAATGCGAATAAAATATTAAGTTCTTGATACACTAAGAAACATATTTCATATATCCAAATTATACCTTCAATATCTCATGATAAGAAATAAAATATTTTAAAAAATATACAAAACCAGCTGTAACGTTCACCTGTCACTTTAAATTCAGAATAATAATGATTTATAAGAGGTATATTATTTGGATGCCTTTGTAAAATAATGTAAAATAAATAACGCACCATGTGAAATTTAATAAATTAAGACGTTTTCGCTTTCCCACAAATCAAGTCTTCAAGCATGGTGTCACATCTCGGGAACAAGAAAATAGCTATAAGGCGATGGAATGTGAAAAAGCGAAAGAGAAGGTAAACGGGAGAAAAAAGATTGTATATAGATGATAAATAAAGTACGAGTAAGAGCTGGTATTTGTTTGTTTGTTTTCATCCAAGATAAATAATAATTAAATTAAAAACTGTGTAATTTGTGTAAGATAACTCTATCACAACTGAGTTTCTTGCCTGTTCTTTTCGGTGTAATTTACACTCCAAACCGGTGAATTCGAAAACAGTATATTTTGTCATTATACCAATAATTTATTTTCTTTTGTCAATAACCGCCACATTGAGATGGAACAACGAAACAAACGTAAAAAGACAATACAAAAGAGAGTATGGAAAACGACTGTTACAGACTAAAATTCCTCGAGAGAACTATAGCGCTAAATCAATCACAAGACTAATCAATTAAAACATTAAATATTATATCAAATTGCAACTATTCATTACATATTACTAAATAATGTGATTAACAAATGTTATATAATTGGATGTAATTTAAAAAATATTATCAAAATAGATTATCTGTCTTTGTTGGATCCGCTTATATATAATATCTTTGAAGATATCTAAGTCGTTCATCTGTATTGTCTCTCAGACCTGATGCCGTAGGCTCTGTTTTTGATAGATTAGATTCGATATTTCGTGACACAATATTGTGTTAGTAATTAAAGGTTTACTTTATACAAAATATAATAATAATACTAAGAAAAACATAACATTAAATAAACAGTGAGTTTGTATGTACGAATTGTAAATGTTAACTAATTCGAATGATATAATAATACGTAATACAGTTATACCTTTGTTCATTTATTATGGCTATATATTTTTATGAGATAATTATGGCAATTTTAGTGACGCCCTTCAGTTAGAGCGCTGAACTAAAGAACTGCAACATTAATGATAGGAAAAAATTGAACTCAGGTGGTTTTATAGTAAGTTTTTTCATTTTATTCTTCTTTAATTTGGTTCTTACGTAGGCGAATTTTGTTCAAAATCGAGTGGGCAAGATATACTGCTTTTACCACCATATACTAATACTTAGTGTTCCACTTTATATGATAAGTATTCAAATATTTTAAAAAATATACAAAACCAGCTGCAACGTTCACCTGTCACTTTAAATTCAGAATAATAATGATTTATAAGAGGTATATTATTTGGATGCCTTTGTAAAATAATGTAAATTAAAAAACGCACCATGTGAAATTTAATTAATTAAGACGTTTTCGCTTTCCCGCAAATCAAGTCTTCAAGCATGGTGTCACATCTCGGGAACAAGAAAATAGCTCTAAGCCACAGCACTTTAAAAGGTAGGTAAATGACCCAGTGTAACTTTAGGCACAAGGGAATTACCATTGTACTCCCAAAGGTTTGTCGATTTGTCGATTTTTTTATTGCATAGGTAGGCGGACGAGCGTATGGGCCACCTGATGGTAAGTGGTCAACAACGCCCATAGACATTGGCAATGTAAGAGATGTTAACAATCGCTTACATCGCCAATGCGCCACCAACCTTGGGAACCAAGAAGTTATGTCTCTTGTGCCTGTAATTACACTGGCTCGCTCACCCTTCAAACCGGAACACAACAATACCAAGTACTGCTGTTTTGCGGTAGAATATCTGATGAGTGGGATGTACCTACCCAGACGAGCTTGCACAAAGATCTACCACCAAGTATGTAATGGATGGTCAAAATGTTTGCAGTCTAGGGTGGTGACCATTTGCCAGACGGCCCGTTTATCTATAAAATATAAAAATATCTTTTTACTAAATAAAAATGTGCCGAATCTAAACTGAGTTGGATTAAAAATTTGATGTTGTTTTATCTAGTAAATGATTTTCGAAAGTATGGTAAAATAAATAATACCCATTCATTAAATAACATCAAGAACTTTTTCCTCTTTCAAAGATAAAATAAAAAAGGATCGAAATTATAAAATAACTTTGTATTTTAACTAAGAGCAAGATTAAGAAGTTGTTTGTTGCTTAAGCTTTAGGAAAATCCTTTTTAAAATATGTCTAAGCGATTATTATTAGACGTATAAAAACAAATTAGAATTTAATACAATTATTCTGTTCGATAGAACCGTTTTTAAAAACGAAACACAAAACTTAGCTCGAGAATTTTACTTTCATCGTACTAAAGGAAATTTAACTTTAGAAAACTACTCTAAATTTCAGACATCGATATGTCTGAAATATAACATATGACATGCAATATCACACTATACAAGTTTTTTGTAGGAAAAGAATGTTTCCTGTAGATCTCGTATTTTTCTGTAAATACCGCAGCTTATATGCTTTTATCCAAATTCCAGGCTATTGCTAAATCAATCTTTCTGATTGGTTCATTGGTTTAATAATAATGAGTTGGCAAACAAATTGACTATGTCTCTTTCTTTGTATTATTATTAAGACCTATCGGGTACGATTTACTTTCACAAAGAGATATACATTATTAAATCAAGTTAACAAAATAAGTTTCATTTCTAATTTCCTTTGTCTACAGGCATTTATATAATTTTCTTTCGACGAAATCTTTGTCTGTCACATACAGTGCCCAAAAAAATAATGCGTGCGTAATAAGAATTTTCAGTTCTATTACGATAAATCGCGATTGTTATAATCATATGTAAAAACGCTATGTTTATTTATTAGATTATTTTATTTGTGAATTGGTTTAGATTAAAAATATGACGTGCATCGGAATTTTATTCCTAAATTTTACTTTTTTTCAGAAGGGAGACTCCCAAATGAGCTATCTGGTGTTAAAAAATATAAAACACTCGCGCAATATTACAATGACAATGCGCCGCCAACCTGTTTAAAGCGCGATAACCACTTTAAAGTGCGATATCTCTTCTACCTGTAATAACAATGACTCACTCACTTATGAGGCTACCCCCTCTACTCACTTAGGCGAGTCTGCACAGTTACAAAAAATACTAATAAAGTCATCTTTTAACAATATTCATGAATTTTTAAATATAGATAAATTCTAATTATTACAATTTATGCAAGCTTAGTTGCTCAATATTTATTACTTTTGAGATATTCTTCATATAACACATTCCTTTCAAAGTATATGATATGCCTGGCTCCGTAATTACAAGCATAATATTTAATATTCGTCAAAACTGACACTATGGTACAGGTGTTTCAAATTTTAATAACTCCCTACGTCAAACATGTAGAACTACGTTGAATGTTATACAGTGACTATAGTGAAAAGTATATATTATAACGTGTTCTTTAAAATTCAATTAAATTAAATATAATTAATAACATTAAAAAGAATTTCACCCTCATAATAATATACAAAATCTTGCATATATGTAGTGCATAGTCCGAAAGGTAGATTTTAATTTAATCTCGAAAAAATGCAAGTTATCGAAGCCACGTTACGTAGCTAGTATGTGATAAGTTTTGTTTTCGTGTACTTAGCGATTTCTGTCATAATAATCTGTGTCATAATGTTATAAGGACTTCTACAAACAATTTAAAATAATCATATTTTAATTGTATTTGCGTGAAGCACGCACTTGCAAAGGCTCTGAGGACAGTTTTTAAAATAAAATAAGTAAATATTATTAGTAAGGTTTCATAATACGAATATATGCCATTTAGCAGCATATAGCTCCCATACAGACAGATAAGGCGTCGAGCATTCAGACGGGCATTCACACTTTACGGGAGATGACTTTACGGGAGATGACGATTACTTGAGATGAAGGTCCGGAATCCTAATTAATTCAGTGTGAAAATTAAATTAGAAGTTTAAGTATCTACTTGGAGGTTCAACTCGATTTGCATTACCGTCGGATCTCAAAATGAAATAAATCTAAGTTAAAAGTTAATTTTGTCAATCCGGATAATTCCTCAAGGTTTAATCAGACTAAGTTGGGTGTAATTAATGTTCACTAAGGCCACACAATCTAGGAAAGCTTCGGCTTAGCCGGTGGAGTTTGGTAAGGGCGGGCGACGGCGGGACGCAGCGAGGGCCGCGGAGCCGCGTTAGTAGCGTGATAGAGCCCGCCTGTTCAGAACGCCTGCTGCTCTACCGTGACCTTTCGACTCGAATATTACGTTAATCGATAGGCAAAAATTCATTACAATAACTTTAATAAGATATCAATATTGTGTTGTCTAAATACTGAAAAATATGTGAAACAGTTTTAAAGACGCCGTTTATTTTGTGAATAAAAGTTTTGTGCGCGAACTTTTGACTTTACCGCTTTTGGAATTGACTATATTTATTTTTTGCGTTATTATTATTTCTAAAAATTGTTTTTATAAACTTTCCGATGCTTTAGCTAAACAAAATTGTATGTTGTGGAATTCCAAAGTTAGAGAGACTACAGGATGTCAAATAAGGTAAAATTATAATACGATATATTTTTTTGTTGTATTGCTCATTTGCTATATTAAGTTGATCACAGGGAATCCATTATAACTTAGCTGGCTTCGTTAAGCATATAAAGTTATGAAAAAAAATAATATGAATACTATCCATTAATATTTAATATTAAAAGCAATTTTTTCGAATATGGTAATTGGTAGATTTATGTTTAGTTTAAATTTTACGGGACTTAAATCTCGATAAATTTATTTCGGCATTATAAATAATAATACATAAAATAACATAAAATACTTAGTAATTATACGGATATTAATTAAAATTTACAACTCGAGAGTATCACAAAACGGGTGTTAAATCGAATACAAAGAGCGGCAACAGCTGGCGGCAGCCGTGCCTAGTAGTTTTTTGGGAGTCGATCAGTAACATAATATGACCGATTGATGTCGAATATTTGATTAACCAAAAATGTTTCGTCAATGACACACGCCAATTAAAATGGCGGAAATCTTGCAAATATGTATTTAAAAGAATATTTAAAATACATGTACATATGTATGTACAAGAGTATGTAAAATTTCTGAACGTGAAAAATATGTTAATTGGTAATGAATTGTGTTGAGCATGAAAACTTTTATTTAAAAAATATTAACTAGGTTTGTTGAATGCGTTATATAATTTATGAATTCAACCTTCTACAAATAAACTCTTATTATTCACATTAAAGCATACATTTAAGTGTAAAATTCTCAGGCGCCTTTAAATCTCTGGCCGCTTTCTTAAGTCGATCCACTGGCATATTCAACGCGCAATAAAACGACAGAAGTAATATATTATACTGGAGTATATATTATATGGATTATTCACGGTTAACACTGCGTAGATGTTTTATAGAAATGTAAAGTGATACCTTTGTTATTTGACTTTAGATGATACATACTTGTCATACATATTTCATGTATAAAAATGATTGTATCATAAAACTGCAACATGTTATCTAAGCTTTCGTCAAATAAATCTCATATAATATAAGGTTATCTCTGCAAATACTAATCCGATTTCGATTTTTTTCACTAATGCTTACAATGAACATGGGCTATATTATATCGTTAAAATTAAAGGGTTTTTCATGGAGATTCATTTTGCAACGTAAATCGAAGAAAACACGGTAGAGCAAATGCTTTTCTTACGAACGCTGCCGTAACGGTGAAAGATACTGGTGAATGAATGCTTTCTATCGATACGGTGCAGAGCTCACAAATACCCGTAAAAATATCTGCGATTACGTATGTATCTATATCTATATGTTACGGTATTCACTAATTGATAAAATATGTATTTAAAATAAATAATATTAATATAGCATAATATAGGCAGGACAATTGCTGGGATTTGCTATTACATTTATATTTTTGACTTTTATATTAAATGGGGGTTTGTTCAAGTTTATCTGGGTAGGTGTCATCATTTCACCATATATTCTAGCGTTAAATAGCAATGCTTGTATTACTACTATCAGTTCTAAAGATGTGTGAGACATAGATTTATTATTATAAGAATATTTTGCATTTCTTACAATGTCATTGCTCGTAAATGGCTTTCCACTCGAAGTTGTGCACACCTGGGCCAAACTATTCAACTTGGTCGGCACAACTTTGTGAAGGAGTCTAAAAGAAGAGTACGTTTGGGTGGGCGCGGCATTCGGGAGGTAGCGTCATATTTTTAAATCGTCAATCCCACAGTCGTTCGCTTTAATCAGTGCGTCTTACCTGTAATGACTTACGGTGCTGAGACGTGCACAATCATCGTAGGACTGGTCTACAAATTTAAGATCATTCAGCGCGCTATGCTTGGGGTTTCTCTGGCAGATACAATCTGAAATGAGGACATACAGAGGAGCAACAGAACTAAACTTGCCGACATCGCGCATAGAATTAGCTCGATGAGGTGAACGTAGTGTAGGACGAGTGTAGTATGGCGAGGTAGAACGACGATTCAAAAAAAAGTTGGCAGGTCCGGGGTGGCTGCGAGCTGCCCAATATCGGGATGGTTGGCATATTATGGAGGATGCTTTCGTCCAGCAGTAGATGGTAAAAGGCTGACAAAATATATTGCCATAGTGGCTCTGGTTACATAAGGTAACTTCTCACAAGTGGTCTATACGCCCTGTGGACTAACTGCCTATCTATATTAATTAAAATGAACATATAAAAATCGTATAATAGTTGTTTTAATAATCAACACTAATATATCATCGCTAAGTGAAAAGTCTAAGTAAATACTTGACATTAAAATATGTAAAGACCTTTGTCATTTTTCCAAAGGTGTTAAAATTGATAAACAGCCGTGTTTATAATACTGACGTAACAAAACACGGGGCGCTTCACTCAAAATATCTCACGTAGTCTACTTTGTCTAGCTACAAATATAAAACTTAAAGTGAATATTGCATGCGCTCGGATCGCGTAGTCCTATAAAATTGATTTCGAGGGCGTACAGTCTATAGAACTCCCACTGTTGTTCATCGGCTCCTCGCAAAACTTTGAGACTCGCAAGACTTCACCGATCCTCTATTCCGGGATTGATTCCGGGATAGGAATGGAATCATTCCGCAATCTTTGATTTGTCTCAGTTATGTAAATTTAAATTGAACAATAAACTTTTATTATAAAACAAGGAAATTGAAACCGTGTAAAAGCTTGCAAAAAATAATATAATAAAATTGATTGATTGTAGAACTAAAAAATTAAAACTAAAATACATTGTTATTTAAGTATTATATCATTAATAATGTTAAAGTATTTAAAAAAAAATATATTTTATTTTAAAAGGATTGCAAACTAAAAAAAATCTTAAATGTTTTTAGTATGGATTCATTCCTTTGAATTTGAGAAAGACATGATGTGTTAAAGAGATTCTAGTAAAGTTATATTGGTAGTAAATTAAAGTCAATGCGATACCCTAGTGGGAGCTGAATAAGGCTAATTTCAAAACGGTCGAAGTAAAAACTACCAGTATTGTGCTTCGAATTTTTTTCACTTGAATGACAGAAATGCATTTTAATGCATTTCTTGGTGACTTTTGTCTTTTATTGGATAATTTTGTAAACTTGTATTACGGAAGTAAAAGTAGGTGACCTGACGGTAAGTATAAATTCTGCTAAAAAACATTATCTCTATGTAAGTATTAAATATTCCTTATTGTCAAAACGCAAACCAGTGGAACTGGGATGCTGTGTCCCTTTTACTCGTAAATACCCTGGTTAATTCGCCCTTCAAACTAGAAAACAGAAATAGAAACAAGATACCAAGCGAAAGAATAACTGAAACAGTTTTCAAACCCCATATATATAAAGAGTCTCACAAATTAATATACCTACCACCTGCAAACTGTTTCTCACTGTACCAAGTTTTAATAAAATGTATATTTATATAATATTAATTAGTACTGTTTTGTTCCGGTTTGAAGGGTGAGTGAGCCAGTGTAATAACTGACACAACGGACATAACATCTTAGTTCCCAAGTTTGGTGGCGCAGTGGCGATGTTGTTTTTCTTAAGAAATGTACTAACCAACTGTATATGGGCGTTGGTGACCACTTACCATCAGGTGGCCCATATGCTCATCCACCTACTTATTTTATATTTAAAGAAAATATATACATATATAATATAAGCAAGATATATACATTAATATATTTTTGAAATACATTTTTTTATAGGAATGTGGACGAGCGTATGGACCACCTGCTGGTAAGTGGTCACCAACGCCCATAGACATTGGCATTGTAAGAAATGTTACATAATAATAACATAAAATTAAATGTGATTTATTTTTACAATTTCAAATTTACCTTTTTTTAAAGAATTCTACATGTCCGAAACAGGCAATGTTATCAATAACATTATTTAATTATCAGTAATGTAACAAATCAATTGGATTTTACAGTTAATTTAAGAAACTGAACTATAGTAAACGTGTTTCTGGTAAGTAGATTATATAAAGATCCCTCCTTTAATCCCTCGCAATAGATCGTCGATGTATATGGCAATGCAAGATCATCCCACGAAGTGGCTGGGCTCCCGCCAGGGTTGTGGGCTTACCAACACGCCAGCCACCACAGCCCTGGCGGATAGCGTGACTCGCTGTAAGAGAGCAGGACGCAGGCGGCGTAATAACGCCAGTCATCTGCCTCCATAATAAGGATCTAAGTACAAATGAACAACCGCCAGCGGGGTCGCGAATTAATGTAACGTAGCCATTTGTGGAGCGAAGGAATAACATGGTGATTTTAGTTGGTAGGAGTCCGATATAACTCTCCATCATCTCTGCAGGTATCCATGAGGATTCCCCCACGAAAAAAAGCCCACAGCCCGCAAGTACGACAACAACTATCCACCGACCAAATTTGTAGTATATCAGTTGTCTGGTTTCCATAGTAAGAGCTTGTTTGGTGTGCTTAGCTTGGGATCAGATGGCCTTGTCTGAATAATATCCCAGGATACGATTATTGGCAAATATATATGACAATACTAAACAATTTTATTTTTTATTTTCATCCTTCACTGTGCTTTTTAATTTCGTAGGATTACGAAAAATGATTAATTCCTTTATCTTACAAAGTCCACTTTTTACGATAAAAATGAGTTTAAAATTCATAAGGAATGGAAATCTTAAATCACCGTATAAATTCCATTTGTTTGTTCTTAAGTCTGTGTTTGTGTAACTTAATTCGTATAATTCTTAAGAATTTAAAATAAAGGCGTTACTTTAAATTCTAGGTGAAATAACTTTAAATTAAACAATTTAGTTAAAGGATCCACTCAATCTACAAATAAAATATTATTTACACAAATTATTATATTATTGGAAATATCTTCTTTGTCTTAATAATATTTTACTAAAAAATGGTACGATAATTATATTATTGAAGTTTCCTTAAAATATTATTAACCAACTTAAAACTTCCAATTATGTTCGGTTTTCCTTTGGACTACTTCGATTAAACGTTTCTTAGATTTCGGGGTGAAAGCTTTGAAAAGGTTTTTTATTCGTTTAAAAACATTTACTTTGAAACAGGCTGTTGAGTTTCAGCTCTCCTATTTGATACTTTTACATTCATTTTTATAGTCGAACTTCTAACTTTCTTTCGCTAAAGTAACTGAATATTCTTTGAATAAAACTATTTTATTTAAATTGAAATAAAAAGTAAACAAAAAAAGAAGTCAAAATTTTTTGTATGTATTAAGACGATATATAATATAAGAGATTTGATAGTTTTTTTTGTTTTTGAAAATAAATCATTTAAAATTAATTTCTAATAATTTTTACATTAACTAATATTTACACTATAGAAGTAATTTGGAAAATTTAAAAAAACAACACGGTGTATAAAGTTAAAACACATTATAAACACTGGAAAAATACACAAAAGTAAAAGCAATCATTGAAATGTTAATAATGAATGGACAAATATTCCTTAATCTGCGTTTGAGCGGAAACCATTAAATTAAATATCTTAATAAGATTTTTCGAGACAAAACTTAATGTTGACATTTTACCTTACGTTTACTTGGTGGTAGAGCTTTGTGCAAGCTCGTCTTGGTAGGTACCACCCAATCATCAGATATTCTACCGCAAAACAGGCAGTACTTGATATTGTTGTGTTCCGGTTTGAAGGGTTTGAGCCAGTGTAATTACAGGCACAAGAGACATAACATTTTAGTTCCCATTGTTGGTGGCGCATTGGTGATGTAAGCGTTAACATCTTTTACAAGGCCAATGTCTATGGGCGTTGGTGGCCACTTACCATCAGGTGGGCCACCTATGCTCGTCCGCCAACCTATACAATAAAAAAGCTATAACAGTTGGTGGCTTATTGATAGTGAAGTTTTTTTCGTTTTTTAATATATGGGACAAAGGTAACCGCCTTAACAGCTTAACAAAGGTACCATAACGTATGTACTTGTTTACCATCTAAAATAAAACAAACAAAACCATCAAAAGATTAAAGCTAATATACTCCACGTTCTCATATTAGTATTCATTTTACTGCATATACACATCCATGTTATGGATTGTATATATTTTCTAAAATAAAGTCAACAAATATATCGATAAATATATAGATTCTCTTTACCTTATATGAACCAGTAGTATGTAGTTATACACCATCTGTCATGAAAGTCATACAATAATACAAAACGTGCTTACAAAACTCTACTTGACTGAAGTACTTTATACAATCGAGTATTTCTCTATTTTATTAATAATCATATTGAAAGCCTTGCTAGTGGCTAGTATGTTTTGAGTGGCAAGAATCACAGTTTTCATGTTATGGGCGGTAAAGATAAACAGAAGGTTTAACAATCTCTCTATTAAGTGTGAACAAAATTAACAATATTTGTTACTCGCTTTGTTTATAAACTTCTAAAACAATTATCAAAAATTTTATCTAGTATAAGCTGTCGTTCATTGACGTTACGCAACTGACGTCTGGTTGAAACTGTGAATATTGTGAAAACGAACTAAACTACTCCTGGCCGGAGGGTAGATCACTGAACAAAAGGAGACATCACAAAGAGCAATGGAACACATTTCGCTGAGCGCTTCGCACCGTGTCCTATATTTTCTAACGAGATGATATGTCAGCGTGTTTTCCGTACTTTACGTATTACATCCATGTTTAGGTGAATTCGTTTCATTGTTAGATTTGCATTGCGCGCATAAGTAATTGTTGCACGGGTTGAAGGACAAAGGTACATCTATTGTCGTACGGTACATGAAGGGAAAGGAGCTTCTCCGACCGAATTAAATTGGATCAATTACAAATTGTAGCAAAACCACACGATCTTAATCATGATCATGATCAAAATAAAGTTAGATCAAACATAGTTTTATAAATCGATGATAAAATAATGTTTAATAAATAAGTTTTAATTTGTAATAGCAAGAAATGCGGCCATAAATAATATGTTTACTAGTTAGTGTTCACCTCATAGACATAAGAACTAATTATTTTTTCGTCTGACTAAACTTAGACTACGGTGACAAATCTCAAATGCAAGAGCCATTATCATTTACAATTATTGTACGCGCAAACACAAGAGCACTCTCTGTTTCCTAGTGAAAAGATAGGGTTTACTGATTTGATACGGTATTTGAACCTTGTCACTGAAGTAACGAGGCAAAAAAAATATAATTTTCCCTACTATTATTGTGTAGCGAACCATAGAATTTAAGCCGTTTTATGTAATTACACCGGTCACTTACCATTTTAAAACAAAAAACAAAAGAGTAAAAAAAAAACAAAACAGTTATTTTTATCTTTAAAATAACTTAGATACTAAATAACGAATTGTATCCTATTTGTTATGACTTCTATGCCAGCATAGCGTTTCAATATATTTGATAATATTTTATATTTATACATGAAGCTAAAAGCCGGTAGCAAGTTACCATGTGACACCTTAATTTATATAACGTTCCTTCTTATAATTTAAATACCCTAAAAGCTACCAAATATCAATTTAAATATTTTAACGCTAATATATTTTATGAGACTCGCTAGCATGAAATAAATTGGTTATAAAATGGTTTACGAAATAATGACACAGCAGTTTCCTTTCATTAAATAACTATACAAAGGATGTTTTGGCTGACCTTTTAGGAGAGACAAAAGCGAGGCCTTAATCAGCGTTCGTCTTATTAAAATTGAATTTACCGGCTCTGAGTGAACCCGTGCTGGAAGAAAACTTATAATTTCGAAAGTAAATCTGCATTAAGCAATCACAATTTTAAGACACTTGAGAGAGAATTGAATAAGAAGTCAAAAACAAAATTGTAGTACGCTGTTAGTCACAGTAAGATTAGTTAGTAGTAGTACTGTTGCGTGTTAATCAAATAAACGATTGGACCTCCATAAATTATTCGTATTTTATATACAAGTTTCAAATAACTTCAATTGAGTGTTGTCGATTAATTAATTCCAATCCGTAAATCGGATAGGTGTAGAGTATAACAGTTTAAAAATACTATTCTATCGTATTAATTGTGAATTCGGAATATAAACTACCCATAAAAAGCACAAAATTTTATTGTCAAATAAAAATATATTGCAGTAATAAATATCGAATATCAGTATTCCGCAAATCAAATGGACGGACACCTTTAAAAAATCGACCTTTATTACACACATTCACGTTTATCGTATTAATGTTCCAAATGTGACTGTTTGTAGGTTTATCACTCATAAACAAATAAATGCATTCTCAAAAAAAAACATACATAAAAGTGAGGTAACATAATCATAGATAATGTTTTCAAATTGTTTAATTTAAAAAAACAAAATTATATTTTCAAAATTGACGAAAAAACACGATACAAATTTAATTTTTTATCAACGAAGTAAATTAAAAAAAATGGCCGTCTTTAATAAAATATCATCAAATAAAAAAAATATACTATCTGTATTATATTGAATCAATAAATGATGTTGTGAAATATACATCTTTGGTACGAGGTACGAGTACTTCAAACCTTCATATTTTAATATTTACGATACTAGGTGACATAGATAAATATCGGTATCGTATTCTCCCGACGCCGTTTGTTACGAACTCAATCTTTTTATCGGTTCGTTTTCGTTATTATGAAAATAAATTGGTACTAGAAAACATTATATCACTCCCTCATTAACGAGATCGCCAATGGAATGATTACATTTAGTCTGATGAAATTTTTTTGATTAAAAATGTCAGTATTGATTGTTTCCAAGCTCGATTTCACCGAGATCGGAAAGGGCGGCTAAATTGAAGGATTAAGTTCTGTCTGTGTCAATATGATAAGAGCTCAGTAAGGCCGGGACTCTATAAAATGCAAACAGACAAGCGTGTCATTGAGATTGATCAGCTGCGATTGACGACAGCTGTGACCGTGAGGAAATATGTTTCATCTCGCTTTCATCTTTGTACAACATTTGGACCAGTTGCTGCGGAAGCAAAGAACAAACGGTAACATGATTCCTTAAACTAAAAAAAAACCGTCAATATACATTTTCATATATTTATAATTTACACACATAATCGTAGATTAAAACAGCAGCAGCATTAAAACTTAACATTTTAGTCGACGGCTTATATAACAATAATAAACTTTTCACTCAAACAAATTTATGAAGTATATTATTGTGTGAAAAACGTTTTATGTAAATATTTCAATGTTTTCTCATATACACTTGAGTTTAGTTAATCCAACATCTATCTTTTTATGTTTCACATAAGACACATTCATTGTATTTCGATTGTTTTTCAATTATAACTATTTATAGTCAAAGCATAAAAGTACTTTTTCTGAATAATTTGATATTTATAAATATAAAATAAATAATCGTATAAACTTCGCAAAACTCTTATAAAGAAAAACTTGAATTGTAGGTATTTTAACTTCTCTTGTCGGAAAACTCATGACTACAAAACAGATAGGAATTATTTCAAACTTTGTTAACATTTCTTTTCATCTTTCAAGATCGAAACTGCTTTTAAATGAACCAATTTTATAGACACGATGTTTTTTAGACATATGGCAAATAAGTCTAACGAAATGTTTAACAGTTAGTTTTACGGCACGGCGTGTACTTTTTTTAAATTATTGTATAGGAAAGTGGACGAGCATATGAGCCACTTGATGGTAAGTGGTCACCGACGCCCAGACAATGGCATTGCAAGAAATGTTAACCATATATTACATCGCCAATGCGCCACCAGCCTTGGGAACTAAGATGTTATGTCCCTTGTGCCTGTAATTACACTGGCTCACTCACCCTTTAAACCGGAACACAACAATACCAAGTACAGTTGTTTTGCGGCAGAATATCTGATGAGTGGGTAGTACCTACCCAGTCGAGCTTGCACAAACCTCTACCACCAAGTATGTGTGTATGGTACATATTACACAAATCAAGCTCAACAAAATTATAATTAAATTAATGATTATACCGTATTTATGTATTTATCATATTATATTATTTATATATTACATTGACGTAATTAGTATTCATTAGTGTTACATATTTCATCATTGTTTACAAAGATACATTTTACTATCCTACTTATTTATATACACATGAAATAATACAGAACGAAATATAAACACGAATGTTTTTTTGATGTTTGTTACCGTTTCACGCAAAAACTAATGAAAGAGTTTTAATGAAACTTTACAATAATATATCTCATATATCAGAATAACATACAAAAGGCTAAAATTTACAAAGCTATTAAGTAAATTATCCAAAATATAACAATAAGTGTCACTTTAGTCGGAAATTTTTCTCCTATCTGCAAGCCATTTTGGCGTGAAAACCTTAAGAATTTTTAAGAATATAATGTATGATGGAAATATTTGTCTTATATATCTATCTTTTATGCCTAAATCGCTAAAATATTGTCTCAAAAATACAATGAAAATTGATACCTATTTCCATTATGCACATATTGTATTAAATAATTATTTTTTATGAAAACAAATACTTTTATCACTTCTGATATTTAAAGTAGATAAAGTTTGTGTTTTATTTATATATTTTCTGTCATTAGGAAAAATAGATTAACATATATATAATGGATTAATATTACAAATATAACAAGTACAAATAATTATGGTGCGGTCGAGATTAAAATGACAATTATTTTTTATTAATTACCAAGGTTGCACAAATAATCCCTGGGTTCAAATCTTTGTTTATGCCAATAACTAGTACTTAGTATAAACTTGGTGTTTTGAATCAGATTATGGGATTGAGGGAAATTGTATCGTACCTCGGTTTGAGCAGGCACTTGCACTATATTATCTGCTGCGCATCGTCTTTGTTTCCGTTGAGAATAGCTGCCATAGTACAATCGGTCCGGAGGATAATAATATTGTAAACAGATTAACGATAATACTCGTTTATAGTAACTATTGCCGGAGCCAGAAATTAGCTCGTAGCTGTACTTTTAGTATTCATTTATTATCGTAATATAAATTAAAATATATCTTTCCTAATATAAACATTTCCTTGTCTTGTGGTTTTTTTCGATACGCATTATTTAATTAATTTTAAAATCTAAAAGATACAACATAATGCTTAACTGGCCATATAAAATCATTATAGCAATAGATAATTCTCTAAAGAGTAAATTACGACCATAAAATAAACCAACTTAAGTTATTTGGGAGGAGTTTAATTTTGTTAGTCAAAGATATTTTTAATATTTATACAACATTATAGTTCAACCAAATAAGCAATTAGAGGTAACCTAATAGACTTTTTAACCGACTTCAAAAAAAGGAGGAGGTTATCAATTCGTCTGTATGTTTTTTTTTTTTTTTTTTTTTTTATATTTGTTACCTCATAACTTTCGACTGGGTAAATCGATTTTGATGATTTTTTTTTTATTTGAAAGGGGTTGCTTCCCATGGGGTCCCATTTTTTTTTAGTCCCGGTTTGACAATGGAATCCATATAAGTCGTAAATTTGCATGAGGTATGTGCGCGACAAATGGACGAATAACTCAATATCACGCCAACCGATTTCGATGATTTTTTTTTTTATTAGAAAGAGTATACTTCAAGGGTTGTTTGATGATAGTTTGGTTAGATTCTGATAATAGGATCCATGACAATGTAACGGAAATCTTCAATTCTTAGTAGCAAATTAACGATACACGGCCGAATCTTTTATAGGCTATCTAGATTTATCATTCACCTACCATAACATCGTTATGATCAAGTAATTATAGTACTATTGTAAAAAACACTTCTTTATATACCGTCAATAGTTTTCGCAGCGCACGCGAAATAATAACTTTTATAGGCAACAGTTTGATACGTTGGGTTCCATTGCTCCATTTTAAGTAGGGATCTATAAGTTTTTGAAAATATAATAAAACCTATATTACTCGGTAAAGACGTAGCTTTCTAAGGGTGAAAGAATTTTTAAAATCGGTCGAGTAGTTTTTGATTTAAATCGTAATAAAAAATCAAACAAAAATCAAATCTTTCCTCTTTATAATATGAGTTATGCATGTAAGCATTAGTATATATGTATATGTTTGTAATTGAAACATATTTGAACATCTCCTAAAAGTTGAGACCAATTTTGAAAATTATACATATATATATATATATATATATATATATATATATATATATATATAGAATCGTATAAGTACTCTTATATACATGTTATATTTATGTATATTTATATATTGATTACTAGTGTTTTTCCCGCGGTTTCATCCGCGTAGTTCCTGTTCCCGTGGGAATATGGGGACAAAATGTAGCCTATATTACTCCCTGATAATGTAGCTTTCCATTGGTGAAAGAATTTTTTAAATCGGCTTAGTGGTTTAGGCGTGAAAGCGTCACAAACAAGCTTACTTTCGCATTTATAATATTAGTTAGGATAATATAGATACTTCCCCTTTTTTAATATACAGACATTCTGTCATATTTTATGGTGAAGAATGTCATAACACAACATCTATAAACATACAGTTTATTTAATTATTACTAGAAATAACTATTTGGTTATGTTATGGCTGCCCAACTAAATTACCCCACCAACTAAATCTATTTAATCAAAACATGTTAATTTATATTCATACATTTAACCATATTAACTAATATTTATTAATTAAGTACCAAAATGCATTTTTCTTTATGTTTCACTGTTTTAGATTAATATATTTAAATAATAATATAAATGGCGCTGTCTCATATGAGCTGCACGTTTAGTAGGTCTACCCATATTCTACAAATTAGTGAGTGTACTTCAGATTCACTAAAAATCGAAAAATAAATAAAAATTTTAACAAAACAAAAACCGACTTCATAAAAAACAAATTAATATGCACTAAAAAGTAAAAAAAAAATTGCGTATTCTTCTATAATTTGATAATTAACTTACTATTTTCTACTCATCAATATGTAGGTACGAATGTGTTGTGTGGTTGATAATTTATTTACAATTATTGTTATTTTTGGAGTCGATGTCAGCTAAGGAAACACTATAATATACCTAGCAATAATAATACGGGAATCTTTTAAAAACATTCACATTACAAATTGACTTTTATTCGCTTCGTTAAGTTGCGCGTGCGACACAAGCACATCTCACCTACAACTATGTATGTAGTTATAAGCCCACCTTGGCTGACATCGACTCCAAAAGTAACAATAATTGTAAATAAATTATCAACCACACAACACATTCGTACCTACATATTGATGAGTAGAAAATAGTAAGTTAATTATCAAATTATAGAAGAATACGCAATTTTTTTTTTACTTTTTAGTGCATATTAATTTGTTTTTTATGAAGTCGGTTTTTGTTTTGTTAAAATTTTTATTTATTTAAATTACTTAATTTGATGCATAAATAATTCCTTTTAGAAAGGAAAAAAATGTCAAGTACGAAACATAAGGGAATAAATTTATTAAAAAATATTGAATTAATGAGAATAGTTCCACTCCTAATGGTTGAATGGTTGGGCCGAGATGGCCCAGTGGTAAGACCGCGTGAATCTAAACCGATGATCGTGGGTTCAAACCCGGGCAAGCACCGCTGAATTTCATGTGCTTAATTTGTGATTATAATTGTTAAATAAGAAGTAAATGGTTGAATAAGAATGGAAAACTAGAGGATTTTTTTAAAATACGTAAATAATAACCGAAAAACAAAATCTATTCTAATGAAACCAATTCCAATTTTGCCTCTAAAATATATTTTTATTACGTGGCGTGGCGTGGCGTGGTTTAGAAATAAACATTCTTAATTAAAAAAAAATACGTTGCAATTGTTTTTACATATAATATGTATGTATGTATAATAATATTATTAATATAATTCATATTTCGAATGTAATATAATCTCGTACCTAATAAAATACTTGTCCATTTTTCTTAACGAGAATATCTGTCCAATTACTTGAGATTAACTAGTGTTTGCTTTTCAGGTACCTCGAAGCGCCGACGTAATAAAATGAACGAGTGTGTGGCGAACTATCAATATAGACGTACTTGAAATGTTTAACTGATAATAAAGAAGATTAAAGTTAAACAAAGTGCTATATGCGACGTCGGAGGTATCGAATATCAGGTGGCATGGAGGTGATTCTGTCAACAGGGAGCCGCATTTTCGTGGCCTTTATCGCTACCGCCTTCTGGGGGATGGGTAAGTCGTTTAATATATAAGGGCCCACACTTTAATTCATAATAAACTTTATATGGAAATATATTGAAAAGTAATAAAATAGTGAGTACTTCTAAATATACAAAAAACTTAATAGAGAATTAAGAATAATTATTTTATAATACGCATTTCCATATCATAAGCCTTTTACGTAAGTAAGCTGGAATATAAATTAGTAGGAAATGTATTATTTAATATTTTTATAATTATAATAGATATATAGTCAGACTTTGCAAGCGTTTTACTTTTTTTTTTGTTTTAAGTATAGATATTGTAGCAAATAATGTAATTACTAAGCGATTTCTACGACTGTACCCACATCGACAGGTCAATATTTCTAAACGCACGTCCAACACCTTCTTTGTATATGTAATTTGAACATTTTTCAATACCTATTAGCTCATTGAGGGAAAACATTTATCAAACGAGGCAGGCATAGAAATAAAGGTCGTTCAGATGTAATTGGCCAATTATATAATTGCTCGCATATGTGTTTCGTTGTACGTTTTATTTCGGACGTTCGGATCGGAGTATTATAACTGTCACAGATTTTAAGTCAATATTATAAAGGATTACGTGTAGCAGTTAAATTACTTTAACCATATACATATGCACGTTGTCGAATTATTATAACATAGCTTTATTATATATAACATAGATTGCAATTGTGAGACGAACAGATGATTAAGACGATAAATTAAACAAATCAACACAACAACAACAATAATAATAATATTATAAATGCGCAAGTTAGTTTGTTTGTTTATGACACTTTCACGCCTAAACCACTATTTAGCCGATTTTGAAAATTATTTTGCCAATGGAAAGCTACATTATCAGCGAGTAACATAGGCTACATTCTGCCCCCGTATTCCTACGGGAATGGGAACTACGCGGGTGAAACGGCAGGCAAAACGCTAGTTTTATATAAATATGTTCGATATAAGAATCGATGACGTAAAAATATATATGATGATGAATAAGAATAAGATAACTGACAACAAAAAGCCACTTAATATTCACAAAATAAAGCCGCAAATTAAGGGAGGGAGCTCTGTTTTAAATATTAATTAACATCTCCTTTGTTTCACAAATCATCAATTAAGTTTCAATCACAATAGTTAAACTTCAGCATTGCGAAGTCTTGGTATTTGCATACCGAACTTGGTAAACAATTGCCAATGAATATCTAAACAGTATAATTTCGACACCATAACACATTTAAAACTCTTAAATACAATTTATTATTGGCGTGTGACCGTTATATGGAAGGTGCAGTCAAGTTTCCGTAGAAATGGATCTTTTTAGTTACATTGTTTACTATACTACGGGAAAAATACGTTGTCTAGTTTTGTTTTTTTTTTCAATACAACGATTATTCAAGCTGCCCTCTTTTGCCTTTGTGAGTTACCGTTTTACAGAACACGTATTTAACTGCACAAACTGCTTTGTACAAGTGCGAAGTAAAACATAAGCGTGTAAAGTTTTTATCGTTCACATTCGTAGCATCGTTTTAAATTTTTATAAAGTACAAATGTGTGATTCATTTTAAGCGTCAATAGCCCAATGGTTGACGACCCGCCTAGCGCTGATAAAGTCGTAGATTCCATCCTGATCCCTTACCTTATTTTCTTCCCCACTCTTAGCACAAGTTTTCCGCTCAATTATAGGAATTCAAAAACATATTTACTATAATATATAAAATAAATAAACTATAAAGTAATAAATAGAATAAAAAAATACATGTTGCAAGAAATGAAAATTTATTTTTATTACGAATCAATTTAGGAATCATTTTGAGTGGGTTACAAAAGCATTAATATATTTCTAAATTTAAAAATATATCAACAAACCTCTTTTGTATCACTTCAACTTTCTTGGTCCATATAAATCCATATACACTCTTTTCCAGCTAGGTACCTTAATAATGTCTGACCATCTGGGCTATTTCTAAAAGAATAGGTTAGTTTTATATGTATAATGTATGGCAAAATATTAAACACATTTAATTCCAAAAGTTTACT
This sequence comes from Nymphalis c-album, assembly GCA_963151315.1. Classification (NCBI taxonomy): domain Eukaryota; kingdom Metazoa; phylum Arthropoda; class Insecta; order Lepidoptera; family Nymphalidae; genus Nymphalis; species Nymphalis c-album. Next base: position 7,841,472 of record OY720591.1, read on the forward strand.
ATTTTGTTTTATAAATCCATGTTACGACATTTTCATTACTGCTATACGTGTTTTATGGGACAATATAATTAATTAATATCCATAGTTCAATATCCAAATGATCGTAAATGTCATTTTTTATGATTATATCGCTGAAAAACACGATATATTTTAAATGCGTTCGTTATTTTAACCAGAAATCATAACTAACTTTATACTGTTAATTTAAATAAAGTTGAAACGGTTTAATGTTTATCAATTTTTATTCCCAATATTATCTTTGCCTATCGAACTATATCTCCATCTAGCTATTATAGATTACATATTGAATTGAATTTGCTAGCAGATTCATTTTATTTTAGATTCATTTTCTTATTATGACAAATGAAAAATTATAATTGTATTTGTTTGTTTGCCATCGAGTGAGAACAACGAAAGGGATAAAAATAAATTACATTTTAAGTTAAATAACCAACAATAAGATTTCGAATAAAATTGCGTAATCCAAGCTAAGTCTTACTAAAATTTCCGCTTTACAAGGCACGACTAAAGTAACGAATGAGCGCTCCCTATTCAAAATAATGGAATGAAGCGAAATATTCTCGCAATTGGGCGAAAGGATCTCATTTTGCCGGCGGTGACAAGCGAGACAGACATCTGAATAATGAAATAAAAAATATATTGCGTTGTTTATGCTGGGTCAATGGAAATTTAGTTAAGCTTTACAGTCAAATTAACAGCATTCAATTAATAAACTTTGACATAGATTTAAGTGAGTAGTTTATGAGGTAACAATAATCTTGAAAATAAATCTAATTATTCAGTGAATATATTAATATTCACTGAATAATTTTAAAACTTACAATATGATACGTTTGTCTTTCAAAGGCTTTTAGAGTAAGTTTCATTGTTCTAGTAGAAACTCCTTGAAATATTTACGTAATTGTGGTTATCACCTCACAGATTACAATTGTATACGTCTTATACCTCCAGATTCTGGAACGCATTTAAATTTCAATCAAATCGAAGGTCAAAGTCAGATTAACTACTTTGGCTTTAATCTTAATATTCAATTTCCGAAACCAGTTAATGACGTTATCGGTGACCAATGTACGTTTAGAAACAAGTATCCAAAGATATCCAAATCTGGTTCCAATCCAAACATGGTTATCATTTCCAAAAATAAATCATGAAGTATGTATTAATCATAATAACTCCATAAAAATTATATTATGGTAAATGGTAAACATTAGACAAAAATAGCCCAATACATGTTTCCATTTTCTCTTTCATGTATTCTCCCTGACCGTTTATCATGACCAAAAGTCATAAAATAAGACTTATGCTCAAAATGGTAGTTTAAACGTATTTTACAATATGTGTACATAAGTTTTAAGTGTTTTTATATTACTGTGACAATGTAAACTTATAATAAGATATCCGTCTCGACTTGGTATTAGTGACATAGAGTATTTTTTCATAAATCTGGAACACGATCGCGTGGTCAAATATAAACCTAGATGGACCCATTCAAACACACAAACACAAAGTTATCACTCAACTCAGTAAGGAGGAGTTCAGTGACATACAGAATATTGATATCTATAAATATTTAAACGAATAATGCAATGTAAACCAGTAATATCATGAAATATTTAATTCATAATTTTAAAAAATAACTCTTCGCGATACACATACATACTTACTAGCTTAAGGTGTTTTTTATTAGTTACCACGCAAGATATTATATTTATTACATTTTATAAAACTTTGTAAAAATAAATTTAAGCTTTATCCGTTTGAATTGAAGCATATATTTTGCCGATCCCTGCGAAAATTATTCAGTGAATATATTAAATAACTAGACTCAATCAAGCGTCAAATTTGATTTCAGTTCGTTTTGGTGACGAGCGAAAATATCACGATTTCACACGCCACTCGCGTGACCGCTTATTGTTGTATTATTCAACGCAATTTGATGCACACAATATTTGTAGTTTGCCCATATTATTATAGTCAAAACGAACTAGGCACTTATTCATTGAATGTTTAAGTTGTAAAATGAGTTTATTGTTGCCAAAATTAAACCGCTTGATTGTTTATTTACCATTAAAATTTCAACATCATTAAATTGTAAATATATTGACATACAGTTGTGCCAAGTCGGAAACCAGAATCTGAATGAATTATTTTTCAACAACAAAAATATTAGGTTGATACATGAAATAATAATAAAGCTTAGATATGTATGTATATTTTGATATGTAGAGTAGATAGTATAAATCGAACAAACCAAGCAGAAGAACAATTAATAATAAGGAAAGAGAAAAATCAAGTAGGATAGAATAAGAGCTTTTTAATTTGCTTTAAAAACGAGATTCTAAATCGACTAACCATCAAGTCAAGACACGTCAGTGATAAAATTTTTATAACCCCTTTCAAAGTTATTTTATCGTCTCCACAAGCGGTCTATTTACTTTGAAAGGACTGAAGCGATTTATTGAGATTAATTTCAAAAGTTAACTTAAAGTGAGGTATTTTGTAATTGTTTGTTTATTGAGAGTTTTAGTATACTTTTGTTTTAAGCTGAATCAATACTTAGAAATGAGTACGTTATAAGTGATAATTATATTCCATTTCTGTTTAACGTCAAGCCCTTTAAGTCTTTCTCGACAAGTTCTCACCTAAATTTAGTAGTAAAATTATTTAATTGTAGTTTATATTCAATATTATCCCCTAAATAAATATGAACAAGACCGAATAAATTGAGAACAAGACAGCAATTACTATCAACGAATTATTGCTTTGTCCCTTTACTCGCTCAAATTAACCTAAAATATTTTATTTATCAAAGTAATTTAGACATTTAAGTTTATATTTCAGTGAATTAGGTTACATTATGCTCAATAAAATAATTACAATCGTATCAAACATAGACGAGAAAATAGAAAAACGATAACTTTAAATAATTTATTTTAGAAATGAAAGCAAATTATATTATTTTATATTTTAATATAATAGCAATTTATATTAAAAAAAATACAGAACGTTTAGTTTTAACGTTTTACTTTATATTTAGAATAAGTTCAAGTATTCACTCATTTAATTTGCTCAAAATTCTTACGAATTCATTTTCTGATTGATTGAGTACAAATATTGATATAAGAGATTCAAGTGGATAGGAAAATTTTAGATTTACTTTCTTTATACAATGATTTTATAAATTTAATTTATATTGGAAATGATAAATATTTTTGAAATGAACTTCGTAATCCGTATATAATCATAAGGGTTGTCATGTAGGCGTGGATGGAATACGTGGTATTTTGAACAGAGACTATTTTTTATTTAGGTAGGATTATGTTTATTATTTAATATAAGAAACTTTATATCGAATAAACTCATTATTTTATTTTTTATTATATAGGTAAGCGGACAAGTATAAACAAAGTACTGCTGTTTTGCGGTAGAATATCTGATGAGTAGGTGATACCTACCCGGATGAGCTTGCACAAAGCTGTACCACCGAGTGAAAAAAAATAGAATTTTTGACATTTTAATTTGAAAGTAGCCATAATTTTAAGAAAATTAAATTTCTCTCAAAAAATCTTGGAATCTTCACATAAAAATAGAACTCCAACTGTGCACACGGCTGTGCTTTGAATACAAGTTGCTGTATGAAAAGGAGGTGGACTCTTTCGGCTAACGCGGTAAATAGGGCTTCTCCACTACGGTACACTTATCGTTAGCATTCTTTCAATCATTTCACGTGATCATATTTGTACAGTTACTATTTTTATATATTCAAGGATTTAATGTAAATAATTCTTACGAAATTATATGTGTCGTTAAAAAATGGTTGTCTGTAAAGTCAGTTTACGAACGATAGTTTAACGTGACAACGTCATAACAAAACATTGATGAAATGATTGCAATCGAGTGAAAGAGAGATAGATGCAGCGCAAGCGTACAATCAGCGTAACGGGACAATTTTTCGTGCATGCAACCAGCGTTCATATATTTATTAGACGTTGTCACGTCAAAAATAAAATCGTGTTAAACGAGTACCTTAAAAGTACATACTTGTATGTATGGGTATTGATGAGAGATCACGCGATTCCAAAAATGCACTTGTCGAAAAAAATGCTACCACATTTGTATTCACCAAACCACAAACGCGCAACGTTGTGGAATTCAGCAATATTACTTAAATTTTCCTAAAACCCTTTGTCTCAAGTGTTTCATATTTTATTTATGGTAGATCTAATGTAGTTACCTTCGCTCATATACATATACAGTCATGACAAGAAATATAAATCACTCCACACTGTCAACGCGCTGGCAACAACTGCTATGACCTTTTTCTATAATTACACTGGCTCAAATTAAAACCAAAACACATCAATACAATGTATTGATATATCAGAAGGACCCTCACAAAGTGCTACCACCATTAAAATTTAATATAACAATATGTATTTAAATTTGTTTATTATGTAAATATAAAATGATCTATGAATATAAAGTTGGTTTTAGTTTGTACGAATAAAATATTTAATGTAGGTTTATTAAGTAATGTCTGCTCAATTTATCTCATTATAACAAACAAGCAGAATTAATACTATGAATAGGTTTACGTTCGATTTAATTGATATAACGGATTTATATAGATGAAATGATATTATAATAATCCTACTTATAGCACAATAAATATATACTATACGTGGAATAAAAGATGTTAATATGAATACATACGAATTATTTCACGAATATCTATTTATGGCTCTAGTATGAAATAATGAAGGATTTTAATCCTTGGTGAAAATAGACATATTAAAAAAAATTGGAATATTATATTAGGTCCTTACATATGAAATTGGCGTTTAGTACGGGAGGAATATAAAGTCATTTTTTTTTTGTAAAATATATTTAATTAATCAAAGTATGCACCGTTGCTATCTATGCACTTTTGCCAATTCAAAGGTAGTTCATGTATCCCTTTACTAAAAAAACCATAGGTGCGCGAATCAATTAACTCTTTGAAGGCGGTTTGGACTGCCGCATCGGAGTTGATTTTTTTTTCCTTGTAAGAATTTGTCTGCAGCACTGGTGCCACGGTAGAACTCGTACTCTTAAATATACCGATATTTCATGTTTTTCATTGTGCGGTAATAAGCGACGCCAAAGAAAAAAAGGATGAGGAAAAAACAAATAAATGACTGTTTTCAAAACTCAAATGTACCAGCCAAATGAATTTATAAATTTGAATTTGGAATTCTTAACTAAAGAGGATATATTTCAGATCAAAGTGGTCAGTACGACAAAACGCTAATTTCATATGTAAGGACCTAATATTTAAGAACTTTGCCATTATAACTTAGATTCTAGTAAGGGTTAAATGTAACGAAGGCCTCAACTATGCTCAGTTCCCTCGAGAAATTATTTTAATGAAATTCAGTGGCTATGGCTTATTAATTTCATAATATCTTGACCCCAACCGTAATGCTATACACGCTCAAGGAGAGATTTGTGCTCACCTGTGCAAACCAGTTTGCTCAGCTTGGCAAATATATCTAGCCGGCAGTAGCAACAAGCATCGCTTTAAAAGCTATAATTAATATATATTTATATTTACTTTCATAATCGAAACCATAAATCATTAACTGGTTAATGTCATATTGATGGGGCGAGGGTTACTTACTTTTAAGGGCTTATATATTAAAACACCGTGCTCCAATTCGAGTGTGGAACAATCAATACACATGTAGAGCAATTTCACCTGACACGTGAGATTATTTAATCTAGATGTTTTTCTTCATCGCAGAGAAATAAATTAATAATAAAAACAAGATATACATATGAAACATAGTTAAGATTCACGTTTTCTCACCGCTGGGTAATCTTTGTCATATAATACTTAAAATGTGACCATTTATAATAGACTAGCTCGATTGATGTAGTATATGTCGACACAGGTGGTAGACACTATTCTTATATAACAGAGACACTTTATAATTATAATGCAAGATGTGCACCGGGCAACTGATGTCGAAAGAATGAATGCTCGCTTAAGCGCTGCTTTTTATAGGGTTGTAGTGGTGGGTAGTTGACAATTGTACGTGCTGCTTTTAAAACAAGGAGGCGGCGCCGTCATATATTTATATCTACTATTTATAAGTATTTGAATTTTTTTACTCCGATTGTGAAGCAAGTTACTACTTACATAACATTTTGGCTGTACATTATCTTTCGGTCTGTCTGATATCAATTCCATAAATATAAACATATAACCGAACTAGTTATACAAACCTTCACTCGCATTCAATTTTGATGTTTCTCACTTATGATATATTTCAACTAAGGTTAATAGCTTTTCATTGTCGTAAAGTCAAGCTACATTAATTTCCTCGATAATTATTATCAATTTACATATTAAAGTTGTTATTTTGTTTATTATACTCTTATCTGATACTCACGCTCAAACAAATGAACTGAAATATTATATTAGTAAGATATTTTAATACAATTTTATTTATCGGAATTATAATAATCATGACGTTTCACGATCTATCTTCTTTCGGGTTCCGATAAGGTCCGAAAAAAAAATGGTTTTAGACAAAAAATGTAAATATAAAATGGCCATTTTTCCGAATATAAAATGGCCAAATTTAATTATCATAGTGGTGATCAGCGAGTCAAAATACGTAAGACTACTAAATTTCAAAAATTGTTTTTTTCTTGATATTAAAAATTATTTATAGATATACTTGCGAAACTTATATTCTACTCTACTCCTTATTAACGACCAATTCATTACCTACAAGTTCATTTCAGAGTCCATACATCTTTAGGTCCTAAGTCATCAATATTTAATCCAAAGTGCCTAAAGTGTCGAGTGATTGATTGATCACCGTATATTGTATAGCACTCAATACAATTTGTATCATAACTTCACCGAACAGCTCTTAGCTATTTGCAGTACATTTTGACCATAAGTGCGATGATTATCACAAATTCAATTAAGGCTTTAATTATCTGCTGTTAAACTTAGTGATGTATTGTTCAATGATTGATTACAAGACGCCAATATACAAAATACAAATATCGATGTAATTACGAACAACTATATGTTTATGCACATCTATTCATGTGCATATATTAATGTATAATATGAAATTCCATTTCAAAATCCATTCATTCCATAATTTAAAGTAACTAATACATATTTAAAAAAATATAAAATTCTAGTACAACGATTTACGTAAAAAATCTATACCATGCACCTTTCTAAATGCGACTTATATAAGTATACGTAGGTCAATATCGATAATTGTCGTTAAATTTCATTGTATTTATAATAAGAGAACTTAAATTATACGAACTGCCATATTAAAAGTGCACACGTATTTTGTGCTAAAAAAACAGAAATTCGCTAATTTTTTTTGTGCCAAAAAAAATACACTTATATTAATACTAGTAATATAGAGTGCACTAAAATAACAAGAATATTAAATAACACTTAGAGAAAATAATTATGTATATTTTCGAAAACAGCGTGGAATATAATTTAAAATCACCGAATATGACAGCGAAGGTAGCAATAGCGTCGCCAACTACCGCCCGCTCTGTCCCCATTTCAATAAAGATAATATTAAACGAGATCCTATGTATAAATTTTATTGAATAATAATAAAATGAAAGAGGCCAGTTTGTTGTGTAATATTCGCACACAATCACTTATTATTTAACTACCTCGATATTCTCAGTTATTAGATTTTCGAATATAAATTTTATTTATATTGTAATAGATACACACTCCCACTTCGCATAAATACAAAATATAAGCCTCTATATCGGATTTTAATAACTTGTAATTAGATAAATCATTGCTAATTAATCTTTTAATTTCACGTGCTTATGGAAGAAAACAAAAAATTACTCTTTATTCGAAATCGTTGGCTTAAAAATCATAGCAAGAATAATTAAAAAAACTGGAACAAGTGTACATAAAACTGTAACATAATATATAAAACTGTAAAATATTATGTACACAGTACATGAGACAATATTCCAAGAAAATTTAATGTTCTCGCTATTGCTACACATTTCAGAGATTCTTTAGAATGTAAACAAAACAATTTTATTAACATTTAATTATCTTATTGGAATTCCTTTTTGTCGTAATTAAATAAAAAAACCGAAGTTATTTCCTTTCATCCTCGAGCCTTGCTTTTTGTTTTCTAGCATTATATTTTATTAAAGAGTGTTGACATTTAATTAAAATGATAAAGCCGTTATATTCATGACGCAAAAAAGAGTTTACAGTAGAGTAACAGCTCGTAGACATCCTACTGCTGGGCAAAGACCACCTCTTCTCATAAGGAGAAATTTGGAGTTTATTCTACCGCGCTGCTTCAATGAGGGTTGCCGTATACACATATGGCATCCATTATTTCCTTGATTTCTTCACTCACAAATTAAGCACGTGAAAACTTAAAAGGGCTTGCCCAGATTTGAACCCTGATTAATATTCAGGTCAGGTCCGGTAGCCACTGGTTTATCTCAGCTTCAAAGATATTAATTCGAATGAGGCTATTAAATCTTATTTAAAAACACCCATCCTATTTAGTAGCTCTAAGAATGGTCTAACAACTTCTTTTCTTACCACCGCTCCGGCAGATTGATATCTGTATAAATTAAGTTTGTGTTGTAATGAAAAACAGTTTCGAACTAATTTTATGAGATATTTAATAAAATTATTTTACCATAAAACAGTTATTAAGATTATTCCATCTTCATTAGAAATATGTAGAAGCAAAATATTAAAACAACGTAAACATTTAATTTAAATGAAAATTTTTTCGTTAAATAAATACAAAAGTCAAGAAAAACAATCTTCATCTAGATGAAGATATTTTTTCTGTTGCTATATCGAAATCATCTAATAATTGACAACTTCCTAATTATATTAATTCTAAATAAATAACTTACTAATAATTCGTAGAAGTTTCGATATAGATTTGTACAAGAGACGGACTTAATGCCGGAGGGCATTCTCTACCAGTCAACCTTTAAATCAATCTAATCAGAAATAAATGTCGGCGGTATTACAACAACAATAATACTCAAATAAAATTTATTAAACAAAATTATTATAGTACTTTGATTATTATTTGTTTATCACAATGAGTCAATTATATTAATTTCCATTTGATTTAATATAACGGATTTGGTGAGAGTTTGTATTGAAAGGCTCGGAAGTGGTCACAGAGGATCGGAAGTCGATTCCTATCTAGCTTCGACTATTCCTCCATAAACCGAATAGGTATGATATATACAAAAGCTAGAAAAACCATGTCCAAGTCAATCTTACTTGTGAAATTTTGACGAATCGAATCGCAACTGGATCATTGTATTAGTAGAATAGGGAAAAAGCTAAATGTCCACGATTATGTTTCGATTGATTTTTTTAATAGCATAAGAATGCGGTCGAGCATATGGGTCGTGCATGATGGTAAGTGGTCACAAGCGCCCATAAACATTGGCATTGTAAAATATGTTAATCATCGCGCGCATCCCCAATGCGCCGCCAACTAAGACCCTTGTGCTTGCCATTGCATTGGCTCACTCACCCTTCAAACCGGAACACAGCAAGTACTACTGTTTGGCGGTAGAAAGCTGATGAGTGTGTTGTACGTGCTTAAAATTTTAAAAATAATTACATAAACAGCACCGACTCACGATACCTAATAACCACTTCACGGGTCGAACACGTATTTTGTTACAATATATACAGGATATATACTAAACAGAAAATACAGAAATATTTTACGACAAAAAATATAATCAATGTAATTATATTAGTAGGGTACGATATTATGTTTTTATTGCGGTTGACTAGAAAAAGATTGGTCTGAGTATACACACAAAAAAATGCGAACCCACACCCACGCGAGCATACAAGCACATTAATTTTGATATTTCCACTTAAATGACATTTGGCTAATTAACGTAATAGTTGTCTATATAAAATAAAGCTGTAGTTGAGATATCAATGATATTAAGGATAATTACAACCTGCAAACAACGATTTAAATAAGGAACTTATATTTTTTGTCTGGACCGGGCTATACAAAAGAGGTTATTCAGACAGCTAACGAGTTAGAGATGCAAAGCTCTGCCCTAGGCTGCGCTGTGAACAGAGCGCAATTAGCACTTTGAATGCCTATCTTACAATACTCAAATGATGTTGACCTTATAAATTATTCTAAGCAAGAAATGCACTACAGTTACATATCGGATAGGGATAATTTTAGTTTTATTTTAATTTAGCCACGAAGTTTTTTTGTTAATAGAAAATTTAATGATATTTGTGTATGACAGGCATGGGAGACTAGCGGACATCCGAAAAGAATAGACTCGTCCGTCTACCTATACAATAAAAAAAAATGCAAAATTAATATTTATTTTGATGTGAAACATTTATTTCCGCTTCTTGAGGGTAAGATCGCTCGTATGCCGTGACGGTAGACGGCATGACGCTCTCATGTAACCGACATGACCCATGTGCGTATAGTATATTACGTGTTTTTCGTTGCTCTATATTGGTATAATAGAAATAATAATAAATTATATTTTAATAACAAAACTCCGATTTTTATTTATGTTACTCCATATTTATTGTTTTTATTACTATTCATATTATTACAATTATTTTAATAAACATCAATTTATATGTTTTATCTATGGCACATGTGCCGTGATGAACACATATTTTTTAATTTCATCATTTAAATTAAAATGATTGTGCGCACGAAATACGCACATTTATGTTTTACCTCATAATTTGGACCCGTAGCAAAATAGCTGTCGGTGATATTTAGAAATCTTTTAAATAACAAATTAGTTAAATGGAGGGGTTGCTGTGAAATGAATAAGCGTTAAGCTTGGCTGAAAAAAATATTTTCGGCGCGAGGTTACAATTTTTTATTATTAGAATACTCTTTGTTTTAAAATATATATATTTTTAAATACCTTCATTGTTCTAAATAACGTTAAAGCGAGTAGCTTAGACATTATAATCTCGTAAAAGCAAACGTGCCGTGCATGCGCTAAAAGCCATAGGAATTAATAAGCTAATTATGGAATGAATATCGGTTTCTCCTTGATATTAACACAACTTATTGACCAGAATATTTCCTGCTCACGCCATTAACAAGGAAAGGGATTTGATTTAACTATTACAATTTTTTTTATTTAGATTAACCAACAATTGAATTAATATTAGTTAATGTTCTGAATGAATTGGTATTTGATTTAGCTGAAACATCTAACGGTCTCATTACAGTTTTTCTGTTAACTGTAGATTAAATTTATCTTTGTAAAACTATGATGATTAAGATCGCTTGTAGGAGCTCAGTTGAAAAACATGTTTTGATTTTGACTAGTATTGTATCCTGATTGACATCTTTATTCACGCCACGCTCACGGTATTCGAAGTGAAATATCATGTACACGAAATAATAAATCAATACCTGGCGAGTGCACCAGAATTCTAATTGGCTCAAAAATGTGCAGACGTGTTAGCTTTTTGAACATTTTAAACTTGTGTTACAATTATATGACTCTTTTTTAGTTAATATAAAGTACTATACAATATTACGCCACTATTGATTTGAAATCAAATAAAAATATTTCTTCAAATTGACTTTTGCTTTCGGATTGTGAATTTGACCGAGATTATGCGGCGGACGGGCAAATGAGTCACCTGATGGTAGTGATCACCACCGCACATAGAAAGGTATATTAACCATCCCTTACATCGCCAATGTATCAGTAACCTTGGTTACCTTGGGAACTAAGATGTTATGTCTCTTACTGGTTACACGGGCTCACTCACCGTAAGTACTGCTGTTTTGTGATAGAATATATATCTGAAGAGTGGGTTGGACGAGTATCTATCTGGTTGGTTAGATTTTAATGTATAATAAAATGTAATATAAATTATGTTATAAGTTTGTAATATGTATTATTTCTATTTAAACCCAGTTACTTGGACTTGTGTGACAGTAATTTTTTATTCTCATATTTTTATCTTATAATGTAGGTATTTTTATTCAAATATTTGTACGTAATATATCTTTACTTAAAAACAATCTGACAGATATATTATGTTAATAATAACAAGGTGCGCCATTTTTACTTGAGATATGTTATTAAAAATGATTACAAAAAATTAACATTTTATTTTAAGACTATAACAAAAAAAGGCTCGAACGATAATAGATTCATCTATTTACATAGTAATAACATTTCATATTGGGTTTTGTAAGTCACATATTCATGTTCATATATAAATTGGATCTGTTTTTGTCTACAAAGCGTACATATCTGTACAAAGTAGTTTATAGCATAACAAAAGCTCCTATCTAACTTCGGTACTAAGTATTCAAACCATGTTATTTGGAATGCAAATTTCATTCTATAATGTTCGATTAGTTTTCCAGTGAATATCGTACGCTTTCCATTGACAAAAGGAGCTTAACTCAGCCACGAAACTAATGTTCAAATTATTTAACACATTTAAACTAAGCTGCGATATAACCAATGATACCATTACACGTTGCCCATTTGTATGAAAATTTGAGTTGTCATTCTCACGTATATGTCAATAAAAGTAAACTTGTTTTATGAAACGCAACTTGTACCCGAACTGATGATACAAAATAACAATATTAATTGATAAAATTTATTTATTCAATAATTTCGGGTAACAAATAATTCCAAACAAATAAATCGCAAATTAGGACAAAACATTAACGCATTATAACGAACAAGTCAAAAAACAAGAATGATAGCCTTTACGAAAATTAAATGTTAACGATTTTTTTAAATTTAAAAACGAATGTATTATTTAATAAAATATTTATATAACATATTCGATATTCAATTTAATAACGATTATAAATTTTATTATTGAATCATGTAAATTAAAGCATGATTAAAGTTTGAGTTTGTTCATTCAATTTATTTTATGCTTTATATAATTATATTAAAGGAAATGGGTAAGTGAGTAAAGTGAGTTTGTCAATACAAAGTTGGCATTTGATTTTTAATTAAAATTGAAGCGTTTCGGTTAAAATTTCAGGAATTTAATTTTGTCGATTATTTTAGTGCTACGGCAAATACTTATCAATCATTATTGCTTTTAATTTATTTACATTTAATTGTAATACTATTAGTATTTAATTGGTATAGTGCTTGAAATTAAGTTTGAAGAGTATAGACAAGTTTTATTTCATAGTTAAGTTTTATTTTAACAAATATATGGAAAATGCTTCGTCATTGATCTCAAATAATTAAGCATTTCTAATCTTTTTTTCGTTATAATTTATGTCTACATTTTATTATTATAACGGCCAGCATTTGTAACGTAATAATTGTCATTTAAGTTTTATTAATTTGTAAATATAAAATTATATAATTAAATACAAAATTAATAATTAATAAATAACGCTGCAAATCACGAGATATTCAGGCTCGGGCCAATACAAACATTCTCAAAAGATTTTTTCAGTTGCAGTTGCTTGAGTAGTCTTAACACACCTGTACCTCAAAAAGTACGTGAAGCTGTGATGGTCCTGCCCCTTACCTTTCTCTGGTCGTGTCGAATTACCGTCCCATCAGGTAATGAGAGTGCACACACTCGAACTTTCTCCTGCGTAGTTATGGATATTCTCCGTTTAGAATGACAACGATGACATTAATTGGTCAGCAGGGCACCATCACGAATATCTGCAAGTCATTTGATCAGATTATGAATTAAAATTTTAGAGGTTTTATGAATAATAAGGTCCTCCAGACCGATTTCGGCCACGGCGGCCAATCTCAAGAGAGACTAGCCAACTGCGCAAGAGATATTATAGTGCACAAGTGTGTGCGCAAACAGGTGCACTCTCTTTTCCTTAGCTCTCATAATCCGATGAGACGGCAATAATAATATTAGAGACTCGTAATGTATTTTTTCTTAATAAGGGATTGATAATTGATATTATACATAAATATGGTACCTTTCGCTTTGATAATTAGCTTATTAATTCCTAAGGCTTATCGGGAATTGTATTGTGGCTCGTTTGTTATTATAATATTAATCCATCATAATCCTTTACCTGGCTTTAGAAATAGAATACGCGATAATATTCATTCGAAAATAGAACATTTTCTTTAATAGAACATTTATTTTCATAGAATAGATAGGTGAACGAGCATATGGCTCACCTGATGGTAAGTACTCACCAACGGCAATATACATTGGCATTGGAAGAAATAAGACTGGCTCACTCACCCTTCAAACCGGAACACGAGAACACTAAGTACTGCTGTTTTGCGGTGGAATATCTGATGACCCGTAAAATGTACATGTTGATACATATCCTTTGAAATTTATTTTTTAAGATATCATTTATCATATGTATATACAACATTCAAAGGTGACGCACCTCATCTAAAAGGAAATTAATTTTGTCAGCCGATTTATTTTCTCTTATCATTTTGTGTAACAACTCTGCATAAAATACCCAACAAAGAAGCATACGATCGCGAGCTACTAATGACAAAGTATCACTTATCTCTAGGTTATTCTAAAATGTGGAGTATTAATCAATAAAACCGGATCAATTATATCGGAACAAATAACGGAAAAAGTTTGAAATGTGAAATGTTAATTGGTGTAAAAAAATACATCCATAATGACATTTAAATAATGAATATATTATTATATATAAAAACATTGTTTTTTCTTTAGGCATTTAAATGTGCCATGTGATACAGGTCACCTGTGGCCTTAGCCGTTGGTATAATAATATAAACTCTTGTTTGAACTGACAATACAGTCACATAGTTTTTAATTATATAATATTATTCAGAGTAATCCCAAGTTTCGAAAATTGTTAAATTCGTATATATATCGTCGTGTTATTATTTTTTTTATAAATTGATCTAAATTGAACGAAAGATAAATTAATCTTTCGTTCGTTCGGCTGTGCTCTAGGCATTGGGCGAAAAGAGATCTCGCCTGCCGCACTCCTCGCTATTGCGTATGGTAGCGCAAGACCACACCGCCTCCCAATCTCCGAACACTAGAGCAACGAGGCTGTCGTCGATCCATTATTACGTGCTATTTTCAACAGCAATACTTTGACGTACCTTTCGGTTTGAAGAGTGAATCAGCAATTATTATAGGCACGAGGGACATAAAATGTTCCTACTATAGTTCGCAGCGCATCGACGGATTAAAAAATAAGAAAAAACATAAAGTAGAGCAAGCGACGCAATACACTTTTTCTTCCATTTCGCAAGTGACGCAAGTTTGTTCATTTATATCAAACCTTCTAGTAAATTAATACCTATAGCCTCATCCGCGGTTCAACTTGCTTTGTATTATAATTGAAATAATAAAAAAGACTATCACTACGAAGGGAAATTCGAAAATCTTTATTATTGATTACACCTACACCACATATTAATATGCCAAATTTAAAGCCTAATGATTGAACTCGTTAATTTATTTCTATGTCTACATTCTAAAATATATCTTGGTACAAAATTTTAACTTATTATGTCTATTGATCGTGAGTCAGGAATTTTCAGCCTAAATGTAATTAATACATCTTTTCTTAACACTTCAGTTTTATTTCATCCTTACGTACTTTCAATTAAGATAGGCATCTTCATAGTCGAAATTGCATAAAAAAATACTTCGTAGGAAGAGGATATAGATTAAAAATTAATTTAATAATGTTGAAACATTCCTCATGGTCATTAATATGGGACTAGGAATTGACATTCGGTGCGACCTCAATCCGGGCTATTAAAAAGAAAAATATTTATTTAATAGCTTATTATAAATATTCCATAAAAGAATTAAAAAAAACTTTCAATGCGTATTTATTGAGTATGGATATTTTCAAAATATATAATTACAGTCGTCATGTAGCTTTACTTCGTTATATTCCTAACACATTATTATAGTATTACCTATAAGTATGTACCAAAGGCAGGTAATATGATGGACGATTATGTTTTGTTTCATATAACTACTTAGAACAAATATTCAAAAAGAAAAAAAACATATCATATCGCCATTAAAATCATAAATAAGAATGTTAACGTTGGTAATTTCTCAAAACAGGCATTGCTATTGTTCTTTACCGCTCTTTACCTTCAATACGCCAACGTTCTTGTCTGTACATGGTTTTTGGCTGGACCTTTAATTTATACCCTTTGTTTTGGAAGTAAGCCACAAAAGCCGTTTTCGCAAAGAAGTAAATCAAAATATCTTTTAATATTTCTCGTACGTGTCTAGAGTAAACTCCTTTATTAGAATTCAATTAAATATACGTATGTTTTGTGTTGATAGCTTTTTTAAAGAACGATTGCACTTAGTGTTGCTTTTTATAACATTTTAGTTTTTTGCACGTATTGTTGTACTATCAAATCGACTCTGTCAAAATCTTTGATAGCGCCGCTCAGCAATCGCTCGCCTCCAATCATCATTACGAGCGCTAGCAATTTCTCTATTTCTGTGTCTAATTTGAAATTACAAACAATGTAACGATAGCCTAAGAGCGCCTGTTTTAATTATCTCATAAGCTTGTATCTTATTGTTATGCTATTGCCAATGATACCAGGTCACAAAGTAACTTAAAATAGTAAATAGCATATTAAAAAAACATGCAACCAATATAATATTATTCTCGAAAATATACATTGTTGTATTACTAAGTTTTGTTGCTGCAATTATACATTTGCGTTTGAACACATATTTTAAAAGGTGGTCTTATTTAACAATAAATGAAGTACCTAGATACCTCATGCTAAATCGCCCATGCAATTTATAGTGTTACCGAGCAAAGGCAAAAAAGGCTAGAAGCATGTGGCGAAATAGTCTCATACGCAAATTATGTGATTTTAAATTTATAACTCTTTTAATGTTTGGCATTGCGAACGAATTCGAATGAAATTTTCAGAAACTTTTATTACCTATAGTTGTTAAAA
The DNA here is from genome assembly GCA_963151315.1 of Nymphalis c-album. Taxonomy (NCBI): domain Eukaryota; kingdom Metazoa; phylum Arthropoda; class Insecta; order Lepidoptera; family Nymphalidae; genus Nymphalis; species Nymphalis c-album. The sequence continues at coordinate 7,858,506 of OY720591.1, forward strand.
AAGAGAAAGAAAGTATATAACAACTACCAAATTAGAATAGTTTATGCAAAATAGCCGCAGGATATTGGGGAAAAACTTGCCACAACTCTATCGATTTATGTTTCGAATATAAATGTTATTTTGTTTATACTAGGAATAACATTTATAAAAATATTTTTAAGCAAATCTAATATTTTATGTTAGAAATACTATAAGAAGAAGTTTAAAAAATGATTATTAAAAAAGAGTAGTCGTTCTACAACTTATGACATCAACAAATTTTATGTTTCACTTTTAATGTATTTATTACAGACCAGTATCACTGATCATATAATACATTCCATTACAAAGTCTGACTAATAATACAAAAACTGAAACAATTCTTTTGGAAAACTTAATTAATACCTTGTTCATATTTTTCCATTTTACTTTGTTTATGAAAAGTATTTTTTGTATGCGTATTTTTTTATTTTAACTCTTAAGTGAATAACTGATTAAAAGCTAAAAATAAAAGAGATTTACATTACAAAAGTAGGTTAGCATTTGTCTAGAGCAAAGTTAAATCTAAAATAATAAGTATATTATAGGCACAAAGGCCGCAAACACCCATATAGGACCTTTCAATTAATGGAAATCAATTCCGTCATAATACATACCTTTCCTTACTTAAAAAAGGCTATAGGATCAGATACAGCGCATGATTTACCCCAATAAGCTCAGGATTTTTTCTCTGTTTGAGACGAAAAATATTACTAGCTTAACAGAGAAATGCGCAAATGGGCACTCTATACTAAATAGTCCCCATCACCCATAGATATTTGTGCTGTCTGCCTTTAAACTAAGCTCAATACTAAGTATTGCTGTTTTACGGTAGAATATAATTATAATGAGTGGTTGGTACCTATCCAGTCGGGCTTACATAAAGCCCTTCCACCATGTCATTTTAAGGACGCGTTTTAAAGATTAGTGTTACGGACAAGATAAATTACATTGTAATATGACATAGCTTTAGAAATACGTACGGTTCTTTATGGCAACTGACAGGCATTAGAATGATAATGTGTTCTGCTTATCTTAGTAACGATAGTAAGGCTCTGGTTTTATAGCGATTAAGTATATAAACCAAACAGTTTTTACGTGCAGTTAAACTACATTAATTTTGAGTTAATATTCAAGGATTTTTAAACGGAGCGTATATAATATAAATTATGATAGCCATTCATTTGTCAAGCCGGTTGGCGTGGTTGGTAGATACTTGTCTTTCGCGCCGCGGGTCGTGGGTTCGATTCCCACCCAGGACAGACATTTGTGTGCATGAACATGTCTGGTTGTCCTGGGTGTAATCTATATAAGTGTATATTTACAAAAGAAAAGTAGTATTATGTAGTATAACAGTTGTCTGATTCTTATAGTACGAGATCTGCTTAGTTTGGAATCAAATGGCCTTGTGTGAATAATGTCCCAGGATATTATTATTATTTAATAGCTATTGTAAAATACAAATAAATCCATGTACCTTTTTAAAGCATCCATTGCTTTTATAATAACTTTGTAAAAATACAGGCATTGAACTCTGTATTTAATTAAATAAATAAATAAATAAATAAATATCCTGGGACATTATTCACACACGGCCATCTGATCCCAAACTAAGCAGAGCTTGTACTATGGAAACCAGACAACTGATATACTACATAAACTACTTTTTTTTTGTAAATACATACTTATATAGATAATTACACCCAGACTCAGGACAAACAGACATGTTCATGCACACAAATGTCTGTCCTGGGTGGGAATCGAACCCACGACCTGCGGCGTGTAAGGCAAGCGTCTTACCAACCACGCCAACCGGCTCGTCATTAAACATTATTTAACCACGGCGGGGTGTATTAAGCGCTACATATTTCCACTTATATGGAGTCAAGTAGTACAGGCTCTTAGCCCGCAAGAGACCGCGTGGTGGTTGCCATATACGATTAACTTAAATAAACTCTTATATAAATGTAAGAACATGCTACAATGTATTTAAGGCTTTTATCGTAATCCAGTGTTCATTCACCCTCTGCTTTACGGATGATTAAGTTAAAGACTTTAAATATTATAGTATTGCTGTGGTATCTTGGTATTTTCGATATAATTTGTGCATATGTTTATATACTTACACAATATGTTTAGATTCACAATATTAAGTCGTGTTTATAGAAAAATAATTTCTTTCTTCATTTCTATTCCTAGGAGTTCGAGGTCTTCACAATTTGGAGATAAACGTACCAAGCGCTGTTTTAGTCGGAGAGACAGTAACCCTGGAATGTACATGGCAGTTAGAAGATGAAGAAACGCTGTATAGTGTGAAGTGGTACCGGGGAAGAGAAGAATTCTATCGATACATACCCAAGGAATTACCTCATACAAGAGTTTTTCCGTTGCCAGGAATTGAAGTCGATGTAAGTTAACGTTAGTAGAATGACAAAATGTAACATATGTTCTTAATAATTTTCGTGCAAAATATATTTCAATTATATCAATTAAGTAATATCAAAAAATTACTAGTGATTGATGATTGCGTACTGAGTGCTCGTTGAAATTAAGGTGGTGAATTCGGTTTAGGTTATGTAATTAATTATTATTATTGCACACAGCTTTATCAAGCATAACTTTCATCATTTAAATTATAATATTTGAAATATACATAAATTTTATTTTTGCGCAAACTTAATTATAACGTTAATCATCGTCCAATTATAGTTTGTTTTTGTTTTGTTATAATACGGTTTAAGAATATATTATTACTTTTGATATTTTATGAACACTATCTTGTTGTAACAGCCAGCTGCTAACACATCGCGAATTAAAACTACATATTAAAAAAAGTGATATTTAATTACTTTTAGTCATATTTAATAACTGACGGCCTAATGATAATACTTATAAACAATGTTTAGTGGTGTCAAGTAAAATACACCAGCGTTTTTCTCTTTCTTCCATCATTTATTTGAAAGAGATAAGAAAATATAGTATTGTTTAACTTAAAGGTATAATAACCGTCTAAACAACATCAGATAAAAGCCGTTAGTTAGTAAGTCATTAAGTGCTGAATATGAATATTATGGTAATAAATTGCTAGATATCGCGGTCAGGAGCAAGGCGGGTAGTCCTGCAAGAGGCGACACCGGCGATGGCGGGTCGTTTCCGCTGCGAAGTGTCGGCGGACGCTCCCACCTTCCATACGGAAATACGCTCCGCACCGCTAGATGTAGTCGGTGAGTATAAATAAATATATGATTTGGATAATATTATTTAGATCTATTTATTAAGCTCATGTCTTTCTCCCAAAGGTAGCCTGGAAGAAATCGCTCTCTTAGCGATAAGACCGCCTTTACCGCTACCGAAATATGTAATTTTTTTACATTATTGTATGTTTCTATAACTATGTGTGTACAATAAAGCATATATTAATAAATAAATAATAATAATAATTTAGTAAAAACGTGTAGTAGACTGTGGTCTTACGCCTAAACTCTTTCCAGTCGTGTCGGAGTCACCGTGCCATCGGATTATAAGAGTAATAGAATAGGGAGCGTTTTCATACTTGTATTTATGTACATACATTGCTCTATAATTTCTCCGCTTCTATAACAATGTTTGTTTGAGAATATTCATGATAAAAGACAAATAGAAATAGTTGGGGAAGCCAAAATACGGTCATTTGAATTTCAAACATGTATTTATATTGTTTAATTCACAGTAGTTTTAACCAACAATATACAGATTATTATTTAACTATCATGCTATTTATCGGATATATTATGTGTATTATTTCTTTCTGAACTTAACGTTGCTTATGAAAATAAATAATTATGACATTTTCAGTCGAGGCGCACTAGTAGTAGATTTAGTATGAATCTATTTGGATATATGCTGTATGAATTAAGGACGAACAATAGTTTAACTACAACTAATTACAATAATAAACAGTTTGTATATAATAGTACAGTAAATCAATTGGAAATGTTATATTGTAACATTTCTTAAGATTTTATGGAACTCGCCATAAGATCTATTAACCAAAAAAAAAATAACAACTTGTAAAGATCCAACGAAAGAACAACATTAGGTTTTAATTTATTACGCATCTTTTGATTCATAATATACAACTTAATCCATTACATTGTCCTTCACCGCGAGTACGAGATGAATTCTAAATTCAACTCGAACTCTCAATGTATGTCCACTACTTCTATCCATATCCATATATATGGCGGTGGCGGTTGAACATCTGCTACGTATTGGAGCAGCGTGGTGGAGTAACCACCAACCGTTCTACTCAAAAAGGAGAGGAGGCCTTGGCCTGTAATGGAACATTAAATCACAGTTAATAGTCAAAGTTAATAAATCATAAAAAATTATAACCGTATATAATTACTACTATTTTGTTTGATCAACAAAACGAGTACGGTACTAATATGTATATTATATAGTATTTTTTTTTTTTTTTTTATATTAAGACGGGGCAAACGAGCAGGAGGCTCACCTGATGGAAAGTGACTACCACCGCCCATGGACATCTGCAACATCCGAGGACTTGCAGGTGCGTTGCCGGCCTTTGAGGAAAGAGTACGCTCTCTTCTTGAAGGTTTTCATGTCGTATCGGTTCGGAAAAGTCGCCGGCGAAAGCTGGTTCCACAGAGTTATTGTACGAGGCAAGAAATGCCTTAGAAAACGGGCTGTTGTGGACTTCCAGACATCGAGATGGTGAGGATGGAATTTTGAGTTCTGGCGCGATGTCCGGTGGTGAAACTCAGCGGCCGGGACTAAACCAAACAACTCCTCAGAACACTCCCCGTGATATATGCGATAGAGGATGCAGAGTGACCCAACATCTCTACGCAAATCCAAAGAATCAAGCCGGTCGGTAATAACTTGATCGTCGACAATTCGAACTGCTCTACGTTGAATGCGGTCAAAAGGAAGAAGCTGGTACTGTGGAGCTCCCGCCCAGAGGTGAGAGCAGTACTCCATGTGGGGCCGAATTTGCGCCTTGTAAAGTTTTAGGCGATGGGCCGACGTGAAGTACCGTCTCGCCTTGTTGAGCACTCCAAGCTTTTTGGAAGCCAATTTGGCTTTAACTTCCAGTTGACCACGGAACTGAACAACGTTCGAAATTTCGACGCCAAGTACCCCGATACTGGCTGTGGCAGTGAGGGGAGTATTCTCGAAGTGAGGGGATACGACAAAAGGAGATTTTTTAGCGGTTAACGCGCAAACTTGAGTCTTTTTGGGGTTGAATTGGACCAAGTTCAGTCGGCCCCAGTCCGAGACCATGGTTAACAAGGTCTCGACTTCAGACACAAGTTTGTTCCGACACTCTTCGACGTGTTCCCGAGAAATATTAGCACGGCCGGTGTAAAGTACGTCTACAGTGCTGTCATCCGCATAGCAATGAATGTTACTGATTTGTAACATATCATTGATATGCAGAAGAAACAGAGTAGGTGAAAGAACGCAGCCTTGTGGAACACCAGAATTGACGTATTTTAAGTCGGAGCATGCACCGTCGACAACGACCTTGATGCTCCGATCTGCCAAAAAACTAGAGATCCACTTGCACAATTTCTCGGGAAGCCCGTAGGATGGAAGCTTGGTGAGTAGCGCTTTATGCCATACCCGATCGAAGGCTTTCGCTATGTCCAGACTGACTGCTAATGCCTCCCCCTTGGACTCAACCGCCGTAGCCCATCTGTGAGTTAGGTAAACTAGAAGATCACCAGCTGAGCGACCCCGACGGAAGCCGTACTGGCGGTCGCTAATCAGCTGATGCTCCTCTAGGTACCGCAGGAGCTGGCAGTTAATAATGGACTCCATTATCTTGGAGAACAAGGAGGTGATGGCAATAGGCCTATAATTTGATGGATCAGAGCGATTGCCTTTTTTAGGGATCGGGTGCACTAAAGCAGTCTTCCAAGAATTCGGGACTATAGTATAGTTTATAAAAAACGTATGAAATAGTTTTTATTCAAAAATACATAGTCCATTACGTCAATTTAATCGGAGGAATCTCCGGTCCGAGTGCTTATTTCGTGAACTTCAGAATAACTACAAAGTAATAGTTGTATAAAAGTTTTATTGACAGATTTGTCGATCTAGAAAATGTCCACAATAAAGTTTTCTGTAACATATTATGTTTCATAGACAGAAAATAAAAATAACGTTGGTCACTTTTGCGTTTAAAAATGAAAACGATAGGTTCATTATTGAATTCACTTTTTTTTATTAATATAAATAGCGTTGTACTTTGGACCAGTAGTTACGGAATGTGAAATATATTTTTATATGATGTAATAATGAGATTATCTCGCCAAACAAATCCCACAACTGTTTTACAATGGTCCAGGGGTTTATACGCAGGACTTCGAGATCAGCGGCCTTAATAACTAAATATTTGAATTTGAATATCACTAATTAAGGTGACTTAGTACCGAAGTTAGTCTTTTTAAATCGTCGTTTTTTTTAAATAAATAATCGAATTAAAAGCTTAACGGGGCTGCATATTTATCTTGGATATGCATTTATTAATAGAACTGGCTCTTCTCGGAAACCTAAAACTTCTCGTAAATTTATGTCTGTTAAAACAATTAAGTGATTTATGTAAATAGACAAGAAGTCGAACAGCTAGTAACAGCGAGGGTCTAATTCACCGAGCTTGAACTAAATATGTAACTGGGGATTGTAATAAATTACTTTTGCTCATATTCAATAAGTGAACAAGCAAGTCAGTAAGCGAAGTTATTAGAAACTGAATCACTTATCTTAGTATGCCATTGTCCATCAAAAGTGTAAAATATTATATGCAATCACAAATAAATTTCAATAATGATATGCCTTGATGTCCAAACGGGACGAGAGCTCCAGTTAAACACAGATGTTTTTTTTCTTTTTCTCAAGTAGTTATTATTTAACCATCCTTTACATCGCCAATGTGCCAAAACCTTGGGAACTAAGATTTTTTATCCCCCATGCCTGTAGTTACACTGGCTCAAATACCCACCAAATCAAAACACCACAACACTATGTATTGGTGTTTGTGTTGAAAATGTTTTTAATGGATGATACATAACCGAACGGGTGCAAGCCTTACCACCAAGTCAAATTATATTATTACTCAATTAGTGAGAAAATTTGAAGCATAAGGCCCTTCCATATCATTTATATTGGTCGCAAATTAAAATCCACAAGTTGATAAATGATGCTGCGTGTGTACAGCAGAAATACGAAATCTTGATGTTTTATTAGCCATCCGTGAATTTATGAAATCCATAGATTGCGTACGCAATGTACTAGTAAAAATAAAATTCAATGCTCATTCACGTTGAAGATATTTACAATGTTTGTTTATACCGCCGTATTCTAGACGCTGAGTACAATGCGGCGAAAGGAATGTAAACGGACGTGCCGAACATAGGTTTGCTCCGTATTACTTCGTTGCAATAAAATTCACCTGCCAATATAAATCGATTGAATAAAGCCAAAGAAATAGAACTCATTTCGATATGTTAGCGATATTGAACTTGTTTTCTGTTTGACATTCCCGTCGTTTTCTTATATTACATAATTTTATATATTTCACAACCGATACGGTTAAAACTTTAAAGGATAATATTATATTTAAAAAACTTAATAAGTTTAAATCAAGAACTTTAAATAAGGCAAATTATTTTTAATAATGTTGTTTATAATAAAAAATAACATAAAGCAAATTCGATGAAAAAAATGGTTGTCAGTAAAGTCGGTTTACGGACGATAGTATAACGTGACAACGTCATAACAAATCATTGATGAAATGACTGCAATCGAGTGAAAGACAGGTAGATGCGGCGCAAGCGTACAATCAGCGTAACGGGACAATGCAGCCGGCGTTCGTCGATTTATTAGACGTTGTCACGTCAAAATATAATATACCCCTAAATAATAATTGTTAATATAGCGTATACATATATTACTCTCTCTTTTACAAATTTACCCCAAAGTAAGTTAGGTTCAAGCAGACCGTATTGGCTCAGAAACCGATGAAGATCGATGGTTTCATTATGTAACTCCCTATCCTAGATACGACGGTTTAAACTTAGTAAGACCTCCAACTTGATAGATTAGTTTTGCGAACTTAAAAATATATGTTAAGTTTTCTTCCATCTAGATCGACAATAGCTCTTTGATAAATAGGAGGACATAACATTTAAAGAGGTACAATTTGGTGGGTTTGTATATTTCGTTATTGTTTTTCTCGCTGATTAAATTTGATGCGGGCTTAAAAAATAAAGGTTCTCTAGAGACAACCTGAATGTGATTGTACAAGCTTGATTAAACGGTAACAGTGTTACCGTGTTGCGAAAATATAGCAATAAGAGTTTTTACAACTCCAACATGAAATTAGAACGGTTGAAATTACGCAAAAATACGAAATGAAAATATATTATTCGACCTACTTTGAATTTTAATTAAAACGCATGTGTCAATTTTTATTTAATTATATTTAAACGCAAGAAGGATTTGTTGTCTTATTTTGCACATTTGCAATTGATGTTAAAAAAAATATATTTTTAAAAATGTTATGTTTATGTAAAGCTGATGCTTTCCCGATAGTACTTCTACGACTACACTAATAATTACGCGTTTATTAGGTGAAAAAAGTGTAAACCTGAAAAAATAATTTTGTTGTGTATAAAAAATATAAACTAAATTTTTTTTTTTCTGTTGTAAGGAAATGATAATAGGAAAGTAGACTAACAAATGGGCTACGTGGCAGTTCGTGATAGATAGTAAAGATATATATCTCCTGTGACTACTGGGTCGGTCACTCTTCAGTTATCCACCAATCCGCTTTAAAGCAGCGTGGTGGAACAAATTCAACCTTATCCTCAACAGAAATGGAGTCCTTTATCCAGGAATGGGAATCATCGAAATAGCTACTTTAACTTTAACTACTCTTCAAACCGAGATAACAAAACAATACATAGCGCTCACTAAGACGAGCTTGCATAAAGCTTTTCTACCAAGTACCAAGGACCTTAATAACTAACTAGCAAATATATTTAAAAAAAAATAATGGTTCTTAAAATTTGTAAAGAGAAGTTTTTAAAATAGTACAAGCAATTAGAGTTACGTGCTATGCATGGAATGATTAAAGTTATTTGTTTCTTGCAGAGTCTCCGGAGTGGGGTCCTAAGCTAGTATCGGATCGGTCGTGGTACGGGGTAGGATCGACACTACGAGCCACATGTGCGTCACCGCCCGCGCACCCTGCGGCGAATCTTACATTTGCCCTTAATGGTCTAGAAGTAAGAATAAAAACCCTCAGAAGATAGATTTAACGTTTAAATAAAAAAATTGAAGTCAATAAATATGAAGTTCGAATATTAGAGTTAATAAGAAACCCACTTTGATCTCTTCTCATATTGAAATATAAAATACCTACTATATAACCGACAGACTTAGTTTTTATAATGTATCAAATGTTTCTTTAATAATAATAGAAGCAAAGAAAAACAAAAACATGCGCTCAATAAATGTCCAGTCTAGAGATGCCAATACAAGGTTCGTAGAACAATGAAGCTGTACTTTCCTACTTCGCTTTGACGGCGCCATAGTTTTTTCTGCCCACTGCGTAGGCGAGTCATTAATCACAAAGCAGCGCCAAGCAACATTAGCTTTTAGCGAACTAGCCATTATCTATCTCAGGGAACAATATCCCATACAAGTAATTCATCCTATCCAAAGTTATTATTTCCTTATTCAATTTTATTTTTCCGTCTCAGATCGACATGGACTCATTTGGGCACGAGTTGCCGGATTGGTTTAAATGGGATCCTCCTTCGAAATCAGAAACGACTACGACGGAGCTGCCCGATGACGATATCAATTTCAACATATTTCACGATGAAAGTAATATTCAGTATTTGGACGAGTCTTACATAAATCTTCATAAAGAGGAAATCAGACGGCCCCAAAAGGAGGATAAGAAGATCGTATTTGAAAGATCTGGGCCTGACAATAGATTGCCGTCAGTAGGTGAAGTTTTATTTGTCGTTCGCAACGAGGCATTCGTACGGGGTAGTCTGAGATTGACCTGCATAGCAAGTATATACAACCTGTATGCGGCACGCGCCGAACTAATTTTCGATATGGAGCAGCCAGAAGTTGCTTCGGTGTTGGGCGTCCGTAATAGTGCTATAGGTAAGTGTTATTGAATTGAACAAACTTTGTTATGTAAATTTATCCTCTCTTCACATAATATAGGCAACAAAATTACATTATAATATGCTTTAATAGCTTATATCTAAAATATACGTTCAACAGTTTCTGATATTAAATTTGTTTCAGGTTCAAACGGCGTTTGGAGATTTTCATCTTTCATACCGTTACTTTTATATAAAATTCGGTAGTTATTTAAATTTAATTTGGTTTGAAAACAAATCTATATATTAACGTAAATAATTCATTTTCAACATTCATATTGTACAAAATCATGTAACATATCGCTAGGTAATTGTTAGACATGGTTGTCATAAGTTTTAATTATAATAAATGTAAATAAAAAGTTAGTTTTAGGTCTAAATGGCCAAAATAAATACAATACATTGAAAGATAAATTAGAAAACGACCTATTTATATAACAAGTAGGTGCCTAATAAAATGTGATTTACATTTTATATATAGTATATGGATTAGTTTTATTTGTCAAATTACGATTTGTCACGTTATCGTTACAAGCTAAGTTAAATTTTAGAAAGTATAAAACAAGTTTTAACTTTCGATTGTTTAATTTTAGCAAAATCAAATAAATGGGTTACCTATCTTAGGCACGTAACCTTGTCAAAGACTGATTACTTATTTATAAATTCAAATGTTTCGAGTGTGTTAAGTTAACCCTATTTGCATTTATTCTAATAATAATTAATTTCATACGTATGAAATATTTTAAATGTTATTTTAAGGCTAAATGAAATCGTGCATCAAAGTGATTCCTTTTTTAAAAGATTTTTCATACAAGTTGAAGAAGAGAAATATATTATCTAAGATCTTGCACACACATGCATAACGTCAATGCAGAACCATATGCATCTAAGAAAATGTAGGCTAATGATAGTTTTTCCATGTCACGTATAAACGGTAGCAGTTTGTCTCAACTTTGAACGTTTCCTATAAGCGCGTGTGTGTGTGTGTGTGTACATATAAACTTTTTAAGACCCACGTGTGTTTGATATCTGAACAATTTGATCTTGTACGCCATATTGTTATTTAATTAAAAAAATATACTGATAGATATTGTGAGCAGTTCATTTTAATTAATTTATGTGATTTAGAAGTATGTAAAAGATAAAGCCAATTACTTTTTAAAATCGTATTGGTATATTGTGAGACGTAAATTTGATGAACTTCTAACTGTAAAATTTATCTCGAAAATATTTAATTGTACATAAAAGACAGAATGTATTGAAAATCATTGATAATAGAATTAAAATGTTGGTATTTGGAATTGTTTTATTTTTATAGAACCCATATTCAAAAGAAAATTATTATATGTTTGATAATATTATATTTAGCTAATATTATTTTATGCGTACTGAGTAAAGTAAAAATAATCATACCAAGCCGTATTGAAGCACTTGGTACACAGGCTTGGTAGACGCACGTTTGCCAGATCTTAAATTAAACTAGATACATGCAAGCTCAAGCATATATAGCTCAAGCCGAGATGGCCCAGTGGTAAGAATGCGTGAATCGTGAATTAACCAATGATCGTGGGTTCAAGCCCGGGCAAGCACCGCTGAATTTCATGTGCTTAGTTTCTGATTATAATTCATCTCGTGCTTGACGGTGAAGGAAAACATCGTGAGGAAACCTGCATGTGTCAAATTTCATTGAAATTCTGTCACATGTGTATACCACCAACCCGCATTGGAGCAGCGTGGTGGAATAAGCTCCAAAACCTTCTCCTCACAAAGAGGAGAAGAGGCCTTAGCCCAGCAGTGGGACATTCACAGGCTGTTACTTTACTTTACTTTTACATGCAAGCTTAACGATTCCTTCATCGCCGAGAACGAGATGATTTATAAGGACACGAAAATTCAGTAGGGCTAGCCAGGGTTTGAACCCACAATCATCGGTTAAGATTCACGCGTTAGGATAACAACATTAGGGCCATCTCGGCTTTACTAAGCAAAATAATAATTAGAAAAAAGAATTTCGTCATCAAGATCATTAGCGACCAGTTTTTTAATAAAAATAAGTGAAACATGTTTCGCTTTCAGCTAACTGATAAAATGTACAAATAACATATCGTATTTCTTTGATATTGTAGTATAAATATTAGTAAAAAATAACAGCGTAATTTTCTCAAGAAGAAGTTCCCTGTAAGCCGCAATCAATCATAGCCGGGGGTCGAGTATACAATAAACAGAAAATCTAGCTATTATCCTTAAGGGGAATAACATTTATTGAGCACTTATATCGTACAAATTAGATTATTCACTGTCGAATTAGACGTGACGTATGACTTTGCTTAGTAACTCAACAGTAATTTATCCATAAATATATTAGTAGATTACTTTATCATAACCGACTTATAAACTTCCATTACATTTATACATATATCATTTTTGTACGTCAAGTCAAACGTTGATATATAGCTCCCGCATTTTATGAATTTGTTAAATGGTGCTCGACTAACCAGCTCCTATCAAGATACTAATATCCTGAGCAATTTCCAGATAATTTTTATCACTTAATTCCATCGAACATTTTAAAAAGATATAGAATATCAACTCGATAAATATACGAAGGGATTTACTTTAGAATGGCGTTTGCGCTAATTAAATTAAAGTTGATAATGTTTAAACATTAATATTATTATTGGAATGTTGTCGTTACATGCATGAAATTCGCCGAACAATTCAGATTTGCATTAGTTCAAACACGAAACTACAACAATTCCCCGTATCTATTAATTTGTAGAGGCAAAGCTTGAGAACATGAATAATCACTTACAAATTAACACAAGTAATGAGCCATCGTGATCTAGTGACTAGAACAGATCTTTCCAACCAAAGATTTCAATTATACTTCTTATTGTACAACTGACTATTTAAAATTTTTCAGAAGATCGGAACTGCGATTTAGCGATGAAATGCTGCTAGCATTTTTACCATTCCATCCGATAATTATTATTTATACTTGAAATATTTTTTATTAATTTAATAGAAATCAAAAGATTCCCAATAAAAAGAAATAAAACTTATCTGACTAGTTTCGAAGTTGCATGTATGTAACGTTAAAACTTAACTTTCCTTTACATTATTTATCAAAAAAAAACTTATCAAATATGATTCATTACACCAATGATACTTAATTAAGAGTAATTTACCAATTGTATTTATTATTTAGATTAAGAAACATAGAATTTGAATATCTTCATTACTTAACCTCACATCAAGATGACAGTTAGTTTTCTTGCACGCAAAGAACATTGTGGTACAACCACAAACAGGTTTATTTAAATCGAACAAAATGCTTCAGTCAATTTTGAGTAAAAAGTTAAAGAATTTCATGCCAAAAAAAAGAGTGACTTTTAAGTACTTCAATCTAGCCCCGGCAGCCGAACATACGTTTGGCAAAGCACTATATATTGTTCGTTAGTCCGCTCTTCCATTAGTCTCACTAGTTGATTGAGTAAAATCTTTCATTCAATAAACGCAATACCCACTTCCTCCCTTGAGCCTGATCAATAATTCCTCCACCAGTTCCCGAATTCCTCAAATTAAAGTTCAAATAACTTTCAAGCATTTACGGTCTCCTATAGTTTAATGTAAAGAAAGGAAGGTTTTTGTGGTACAATAACAGTAAACCTTGATATTTCGCTTTGAGATAAATTAACAACATTGAAAAAACATAATATAAATCAATACCAATGTTTTCAATTACAACATCTTAGTGTCGAAGTATAAATAAATAATTTATTTTTCCAGATAAACCAAACAAAAGATTTATTTTATTTATTGAAAGCATCTTATCTGTCATTAATACTATTATTCTAAAACAGGTAAATGCTTACTTAACAATGTAATTTTGTGATATTGTAAAACACTGCTCTAATAAATCCCTTTTAGGTAATAATCAAAATAACATTCGAATTTGTATTCGAACGAAGGGTGTAAGGTTGATGTGACAGGGCGCGCCCCCCTCGCACCCGATTTCATTTCTGTGCTAATGGATCACACGAAATTCACATTCAAACTTTCTGAATTTAATTAATGCTATACGTAGCTCAATTTATTGATCATAAATCTAGAATCACTTTCAATAAACAATGCCCTGTTTTGAGCATTATTTATTCTATTTCTAGAGTATTCAAATATTGTACTACAAACATCATTTGTTACATCCAAAAATATACATAGGTGTTTTTGCCTTCTCACTCACCCTTCAAATTGGAACAATAATACCAAGTACTGATTTTTTCCTGTAGAATATCTGATGAGTGCGTGGTACCTACCCAGACGAGCTTGCATGAAGCTCTACCACCAAGTAGTACCAATCTGATGATGTGTCAATCACTTTATGTATAACACGTCTTAAATTATCAATGTACTGCCAACCAATTTAAGATATTAGTCCACAAAGTATTATTTTTATTTATTTATTTATTTATATACTCTTTATTGAACACCAATATAGACAAAAATAATAGGAGTAAAACAAAAACAAAGAAAAGAAAAATGTACAATAGGCGGCCTTATCGCTAAAACAGCGATCTCTTCCAGGCAACCTTTGGTAGAGGAGAGAGATAGGATCGTCTGGGTAGGTTATTAGTATTACTATAGAATAACTGATGCGTATGCTACCGATATACAACATGCAAGTGATAATCCAATATATTTATCTTTATTTATCGAAGTTAAATTGTATCTATTAATATTGTACGTGTAGATTTCAAGACATACTACATATGTCTTGAAATGTTACCTATTTGCAAATGTTGACTGGCCCAGATATATTGCCAAATGTTCAGGCATTAGAAAATATAAGACTTGATTTTACAAACGACCCAGATGTATAAAATTGTTTGTTAACGCATATATCATGAGATACAATAAAACTTATATGATTTTATTTTTATGTAATAGAAAAAAAAATCTTAAATAAAATAAACTGTCCGTTCAAATTTAGAACGAACATCTTATTGAACGTTGTAATCATATTCATCAGAAAACAAATAAAAACCTAAAATTATTTATTTTTATCACAATCAATATCAATATATATCAAAAGATTATGTTTGTTTCTTCTATACATATACACAAGTAAATAAAATTGACGTGTATAACTGTGATTTCAAAATAAATGCCTTTCTTAAAGCAAAGATGTTTATTTAGGATTAACAAAAACCAAAACAATCATGTTTTTTTTTTTTTAGTGTGGTAGTCTCTCAATTTGTCTGGGGTTATCTTAAAAATGGTTAAAAATTACAAATTGAAATAACTAAATTATTAAAAGAAGTATTTCAAGGTTTAGTCCGTTTAGTCATTAATTCATCAAAGTCCGCTTAGTTATAAAAATGCAAAGTTCACGAACGTAAATATTGT
The DNA here is from genome assembly GCA_963151315.1 of Nymphalis c-album. Classification (NCBI taxonomy): domain Eukaryota; kingdom Metazoa; phylum Arthropoda; class Insecta; order Lepidoptera; family Nymphalidae; genus Nymphalis; species Nymphalis c-album. The sequence goes on from OY720591.1 coordinate 7,874,123, forward strand.
GTTTATAATAAATGTTGCAGTTATTAACTCAGAGAGTGTGCTAAATATGTCAATTTATAAATTGCGGTGTCCAGATTTTCCGCAGTAGAATGCCATATATATATTAGCATTCGCGATTCGTTCAAATCTGCGTTGTCTTTGTTCTGTGGTCTTTAAGTCTGGTTATTTTGACTTTTTTCATTAATATCATAATTATATTGATACTATTAAAAACTTTGTGGCTTTAGTTGGTAATTTATAATATCGGTTGTGACTTTAAGACGCGGGAGAAACGCTAACAGTAACTGCCTGTATAGTATAGTAAAGTAACAGCCTGTGAATGTCCCATGCTCGGCTAAGGCCCCCTCTCCTTTTTTTGGCGAAAAGGTTTGAATCTTATTCTACCATGCTACTTCAATGCGGGTTGATGAATACGCATGTGGAAGAATTTAAGTGAAATTAGACACATGCTGGTTTCCTCACGATATTTTCCTTCACCGTCAAGCGAAGATGAATTATTACTATCACAAATTAAGCACATGAAATTTAATGTTCCTTTCTCGGGTTTAAACCAACGATCATCGATTAAGATTCTCACATTCTTACCATCTCGGCTTCAATAGTATTCTAATCTAATTTGCAGTGTTAAGGAATATAATATAAATAAATAGTTCGTTAAACTACATAGAAAATTAAATACGATTTGAAGATAACATAAACAAAATTGATTTTATATAATATGTTCTCAGATATATTTACAAAACCTTAATTAACTTTCTACATAAACACGACTATACGCCTTCTACGTTTATATTACTTATTTATCCGTTTGATTTTTTTATTCGATATCAACTTATGTATCGTCACAACTAATATATAATAATATCATATAAAAATCTATTAAGTTAGTCATACTAAAGAAAGTTAATAGCAAATATGAATGTTTTTGGTGATCGGAAAATAAAAGAGCGTAATACTGACATTATGCTTACATAAAACGTTTCTGTCTCTCACTTTAAATTCCCAGTTACAAATCATTTAAACATAAAACTTCCGATAAATTTCAACAATTGGAACTTTGTACGAAACATTTCTAGATCTTAGAAACATCAATCGAAGTATTTGTTACTTTAAAAACGCATCAGAAAAACCGGATTTCGAAGTTTCTTTAGTGTCAAACTTGTATTACTAATAAACAGTTATAAAAATAGCATTTGTATAAAATAAACATATATTTTGAATTTAATCCTACAGATAAGAGTACGAATTCATGGCGATACTAGTATCATATATTTTTGCGGTTGAAATTGAAGGAATTTTTATAATAAAACTTGGCACCCACTTAGATATCAATTCTTTCTTTCAAATCAAATCGGCAAATCTGACAAACCCACTTGCTCGTTGTATTGAATTGGCCGCCTTCTTACTTATATGTTTTTGACACTATGAGTTATATTAAGACATTTAATTGGAAAAATTGTAGTTTAACTTATTTTTTAAAAACATGTAGCATATTTTATAACAATTAAAACTTATAATATGGATAATTTCGAAATCTTCCTCGAATATTACAAATAAACTAAAATAAAAGTAATGAAATATTTAGCCATTATACTAAACTTTCAAAACAGTAACAAAACAAATAATAATAAAGAATATTGATGAGTATTATATAAAATATATTAATAGTGGAAAAATATAAAATATTTTTGCATATAAAGTTTCCACGATGGCCTCAAACGTACAACTAATATCAAACATTAAATGGTTTTATAACGTACATACGCTTTGTATAAAAGAAGGTATTCTCCAGAGAAATTTAACTCGGTCTAGCAGTAATTGCAACTATTGCGAATTTAATCAAACGAAATTGAAGAAGGGAACAATATTAGCACTTAATTTGTGACGGGTAACTCATTATTTACATACATATTTACATAATTATTCGTACTACTTTAGGTATAAAATCTTCTATTGCGTAATCGTCAAAGGAGAGAAAAAGATCAAACAGTTTTTATTTTATATTCTTACAATATGACAAACAGTAATCTCTATGCGAACAAATAGAACTGTAAATATTACTAAAAAGGTTTTATTTAATAAACATATGAAACTTACCTTTCAGATTACCGATTATTATTTGGCTTGAATTCATTGTTATGATACGTATTTAACAACTTACGTTGAAGTTTCAAATCCTTATCTCATTTCCTTTACGGATAATGGGTTTTTGAATGACAGCCGGAAAACCGATAAGTTTCCGTTCATACTCAACGGCATGGGACCATAAAATTAAGTTAGAACAAGGTAATATGTGACGTATTCGTTCACTTTAGTTTTACTCTAGATTATTATCACTCCTGATGGTCAATGTGATCTTTAGATAAGTAATTAAATAAATACAGTTATCATGCAATACGCTTAAGTCACATCGTATCCACCGACGGAAACGGAAAATCCCCCTAGTGACGTCACGCAAACGTACGTGACGACAATACTACTAGTGCTAAGAACAGAAGCGCACGCCGCACTACCGTAACGTAATGAGCTGAGTTACGACCTCTTAAGAATCTCCTTTAGGATGCACGTCATTCGGAGCATGAGATAGCTCAAATTTCAATTCGGACCTTAGTACTCGCCCCATCACCCTTTGAGACTGTAATGGCCAGCAAAAATTAAACGCATTTATATACAATCAGAAAAAAACATCTAACCCCGCCAATAGTCAACATAGGCCACAATTACGGTGAAATAGTTTTGTTGTGTAACGTGTAGGGGTAACGCATTTATTCCTCTTTATATTATTATAGTCTACATTTTGGGAATAACTATAGTAAGTAAAACTGAAACATATGAATAAGGTCTGAAATAATTGGAGTAGTAATATAATTTGTTAAGTCACATTAAATAATGTATTTTCGAGATAAATAATTAACAAAATAAATTGTAATATGTACAAGTACTAGTAAACTATTGTATTTTACCCAACTATTAGCATGTTAATGTTTCACAGCTGGGCTAAGACCAGCTCTCCTTTGTTAAGGTTTGAAGTTTACTTGCTCAAATTGTATTAGGCTCACAGATTCGACAATAATGAGCACGAATAAAGATTTTTTGTTCATTAAAGGTTACACCATACAAAATTACACAGAAAAGACACGAAACAGCGAATACTCAATGACGGTGATAGCAATTAAATGGGCTTAAACAGTATTTTTTTTATATGTAACTGTGAATCGTGCTTTTCCATGATAATATTTTCTTATTAAAACGCGTGATGATTCGAATGTGCCAAAGGAAATCGAAACTTATAATTGTGATAAAGGTATTGTTAATTTGTTTTTGTAGTGCCTCCCTTGCTAGTCCATCTATTATATAAAAAAAAATGAAATCATCTGTTTTATTTGCTAATAAATTTTATACTTTATAACATAAATTAATATAATTATAATTCTATACAATGTTTCCTTAAACAATGTCGTGACCAGGTATATCTGATACTACCCTACGTCAAGCGTACTCATCTGTAATGTGGACAGCGAACATTATCCTTACAATGGGCGTTTGATGGAAGACATGAAAAGGAGGTAATTTCAGGAATATAAATCTATTGTTTTTACTATCTCGATTGTATTACTGATGCAATTAGTTTACATAATCTTCTTCTTCTTAAAGTGCCATCTTCTTTCGAAGGTCGGCGATCATTAAGGCAAATTGTATCTTTGATGCCGCGACTTAATAAAGAACGAATGCTTTTTCCAAACCATTGGCGTAGGTTTTTCAGCCAAGATGTTTTACTTCGACCCACACTTCGTTTTCCATTTTACATAATCTTGGTGTGTTGTAATTCAATTCCACATCAACGCATTAATCGTCTAGTTTTACCTATAATTGTCATTCAAGGGATGTCTAAACTACGCTAATAAACTTTTTTTAAATGTCAAATCAAAGATGGCAGAGCGAGAGAAAACAGTTTTAACTCGTCTGGGTAGGTATCACCCACTAATCAGATATTCTACCGCAAAACAGCAGTACTTGGTATTGTTGTGTTCCGGTTTGAAGGGTAAATGAGTCAGTGTAATCACAGGCATTAGGGACTTAACATCTTAGTTCCCAAGGTTGGTGGAACATTGGCGATGTAAGCGATGGTAAGCGATAGAATATCTGATGAGTGGGTGGTACCTACCCTGACGAACTTGCACAAAGCTCAGCCACCGAGTTAATGTTGCGATGTTTTTTTTAAAGAAATGTTCAATGCCACTGTCTATGGGCGTTGATGACCACTTATCATCAGGTAGCTCATATGCTCGTTCGCCTACCTATACCTTAAAAAAACTGTGTTTAACTAACCAACCCCTAAACAATGTTTATAAGCAAAGCTAATCGAGATGAATAAATAATAATATGTTTCATAAATATTTAAATTAAGAACTTTTAGGATCAATTCCTACTCACTTAAAACGTTAATTAGCGATTAATATAAGTTGTATTTAACTTTTTATGTTTAAATAAGGCTGAGAAAATGTCAACCCTTATCCATTAAAAAGGTTGCTCCCGAATTTGTGAGTCTTTTACCCTTGGGCCTGTTTTCATATATCAAATGATAGATAAGATGCAGATAACAATTAAATTTCCACTGAAAATACTTTTAAAAATATTAAAAGAATATTTTCCAACTTACAAATATGTCATAGGTATAATCAGTATTTTCCCCAACGGATTTTTTATTGAAGATCAAAGATAAAATGTCAAAGTTCCCATTACGCACGTAATATTGATCGCAGTTAATATTAATTTAAGGTTAGAATGACAATTACAAAAACTAACGTTTTCAAGGTCAAAATACTTTGTCATCATGATTCCGTAATTAAAGCGAAACTTAAAAATATATACTTTATGCGGCTTAGTAATTCCTAGTATTTGTTCAAGTTGTCGCCACTTATAAATAATTATTTTTATATGTGTCCATGAAATCACATTTTTAAACTAAATTTGTGTTGTTTTTCTGATTACAATTTGGACATGTATTCAGTCTATTTAACCAAAGCCCATGACATGTGTACAGCTCTGGGAGAAATAATATAATCTATATACTAACATATTAAGTTAACTACTAGCATGAAGCTAGTTTATGAAAATATGAAATTCATATCAGGCAAAGCGTTAAATGCAAGCTCTTTTGAAATTGATAAAACGTAAAATATTTCACAGTAAAAGGTGGCGCCGCCGCCGCAGCGGGTGACAAGACCGTAAATTGAATTACTCAATAAAGGATATTACACCTCCATTTTTCAAAACTAGTGAAAGGATGGTATCGATCAACTCGAGAAACGTTTATTAAAAGAAGGAACCATAACCGTCGAATAGTTTTTCATCACTTTTTATGATATTATGATATCTTATTAATATCGTAAATATGTGAGTTTCGTTTGTTCGTTAATTGGTTTTTCAAAAAAAGTAATCCGATTGATATACCATTTTCAAATAAGAATTGTGCCATGTTATAAGATGTACCTCTATAAATAAATTATGTAAATTATTATTTATAAAAACTATTTTATTTAGTGATTAAATTTTGGGCCTCGTTAAATAAGTGTGTTAGTTTTGACTTAATCGGCCCAAATTGTCAAATTTAGAGACTAGATATTTTACAGATACAGAATTAATATTGATTTAATAGTAAGTGAACTAAAAACTATTTATGACGCTATCGAACACTTTTTATTTTTTTGGCTGACATTTTATAATAGCATTTCATTACACATAAATACCTGCTAAGCATAAAACTTATAAAAACTAAGAATTACAATCGAAAAAAAAGATCATCAGAATAATCATTAACGAGGTACTTGTGTATCACTTTGTGATTGCAATACAAATACAGGTGCAATTTTTTCTTCTTCTAATGAGAGATGTCACCTAGCTGCCCTTTATCGACTGAAGTTGTTCCAGCTTCTATGACGCCTTGCCATTTTACCGAATAACTGTAATGTACCTACTTACCAGAATTTAATGAATGCAGCGTATGCATGTGTGTATTTCGTAGTATTCATTAATGTTTACAAAAAATGTTTTCTGTTTGCTTCTGTCTGTTTGTTTTGTGTGCATGTTAATTAACTGTCAGCTAGTTACCGTACTTACGTGTATTGTATCGGTAATTATTAAATTTTATGTTTTCCTGTAAATATTCGAAGGAAGCGAAAAAAAGGAATCGGGTGTTATTTTTGTTAGAAAGTAATATTGGACAAACGAAAATTCGCCAAAAATTCCATTTCAAATATATATGTATAGTGTATATATAATACTTATTTAAAAAGTCAGTGAAATGAATTAAAATATATTGCAATCAGATTTCCGAACATGAGCCTGTTCGGAGTTAATAAAACAAACTGTTAACGAGAAACAATTGAGAGCCAAAAGCAGTGTACTATTATACAAAGGAATTTAAAATTTTTTCAGTAAAAAGAGCCGAACAAAGTGGCAACAATACCGATCTCTGATAGCGAGATAATAGGTGAGATAATGTGAAAGTAACGTAAATACGCGTGACCTGCTTGAGCTTACTGTACGAGTTTATTTTTCCTTTAATGTGAAGTATTTTTTTCATACAAGATCAACTTATGTTTTTGAATGCCTCGGTCTTGTGGCTAGCACGTACAGTGGAATGACCTCAAAGTCCCGGCTTCTAATCCAGTCGTGCACATATAAAAATTATTGGGTTCTCCCGTCAAGAAATCCTAAAAAGCGGCTTCTAATAAGAAAATGACAAAGAACTATCGCACCATCGGCATATGAGAGTGAGTAAATAGAGAATGCCTGACCTTTATTGGCGCCCATATTGTGCATTAAGACGTCTTCGCTATACTACTACACACACTTATCGTAAAGACTCTGCCACGAACAGCTGACTAATCTTTGAAATTGGTCGCTACGACTGATATCAGTTAAAGGTAATTTATTGCTAAATAATATGTTCTTTACAAAATATTTATTATTTTCGAATTTCTATAAAATTAATGCTATTCATTTCAGATAGAATTTTTGTGACAAAAAATGCAATATCTCAAAATCCCAGATTCTCATAAGCTCAGATTATTTTATTTTTTTGACAATGTTCATTATAACAAGACAACGTATTCACATCCCTTTATCATGTTAATACAATTCACTGTATACTAAAAATTAAACATGGATTTTCATCAAATTACCTCAAAGCACATCTAGCATAATAATATACTATTTTTAAGATCGATAACAGACAAAGATAACATAATAATAGTGATATTATAATATTTTATATTAGATGTCATGTTATTCAAAAATAAACATTCGATAAAATTATGTTTATGTAAAGGTTATGATTAATAAACTAAATAAATCAATTAACTATCATTGATATAAAATTAGTTAATTTTGTTTTAACGTATATTTGAAATAGGCACTAACATAAAAGTGTTTCTTTATCACGTACACATACAAATATATTTACAATTTCAATATGATATTATTAATCTACCTAATAAATAATTTTATTTGAAAAGAACTTCCTTGCTATACTTTTACCTTCAAATATTAATTTTCTATAATACCACGAGTAAAAAAAAATCCAGCTATAGGCTTTTGGAAGGCTTATCAAGGCACTTCGAGTTGAACTGATATTAAATCTGAATATACTTGAAATTACGAGTAAATTTAATTTATAACCATTGATACAATTCTAACAAAAGAAACATTTTCTACGATAAAAATATAAATTTACAATTGATGCCTTCAAAATTCTTCGTAGGTTCGTCTAATATCATATTAAAGTTGCAATTTTGTTCTTAATTATAAAGTTTTAACCATAACACAATAACTTAGCATAATGAAATGAGCTTGTACCTCGCGGGAATTCTTTGTCTGAAATAAAAAGTTTTTTGGCAAAAAACTTCAGATTGAATTTAAATACTTAAGAAACTAAATAAGAGTTTTTTTTTCCAATTTCAAAAAAAATCTAGATAAATTTATAAAGGTGTGGTTTTAATATTATTTTCCAAGCACTGTTCAGAATGTTGCAATGCCGGCTTCCTAGCACCGGGCTGCTACTGAGATTTTCTGGATACAAAACTTTTAGTGATCCCACCCCGGGATTAGAACACAAGAAACTCTCTAAATTATGCCGTAAAAGCTAGGGAATAAGCCAATGTGAAGTTTTATGCTGCCTCTCTGTGTCTCTGTCATGAATATTATTACAATAAGAGCTATCCACAGTTTCATCATAAATGTTGTCACTGTATATTCGCCTATACTGTAGGATATATTCTGAGAAAATAGAACCGATAAAAGATGAATAATTCATGTCATTGTTTTGTACCTTTTGAGAAACGTTTTGGCATTATAAAAGTTTAGACCACAATCAACAAGACAAAGACGATGATGTAAAAGAATAATTGAAGCATTCAAATGTTTAAACGAAGTCACATTTGGCTTAATAGTTCTAAGTGCACATATTTTCTAGTAAGCATTTTGATGGATGTAAAAATGTGTCCTTACCAAAATCTCATAATCGAAAACCAAATTTACTCGTGCTTTATTAAACAAAGCACGTAACACAACGTACGCACTGCGAATATAAAGCTTTCCATTATCATATATATATTTTGCTTAAATCTATTTTATAACGATTTCTTAGATTTGTTGATGTTAAAGTTCCTGTTATTTATTTCACTATAATTTTTTCAATATACTTTAACTAAAAACCAATTTGCCACAGTATTTAGAACACATGAATCTTAATCAAAGATTACATGTTCAAAGCCGTGTGAGCACCGCTGAATTTTCTGGCGTTTAATTTATGTTTATAATTCATCTATTACTCGGCGGTGAAAGAAAACATCGTAAGTAATATGACGGGGTGAAAATGTATCACTTGTCTATCTACCATGTCCATCACTGAAGCAGCGTCGTGGAATAAGCTCCAAACTTTCTGAAAAAACTATAGATTCTTACGGCTCATAATTAAATATGACGAATAATATTATCTTTATATTTATGATAAAAAAAGTATTTCATTCTTCTTATAATGCATGATAAGTGACAACATAATGGATAAAATTCTTTATCATTAAAAAGAAAATGAGAATATTATTCAAATATGTGTGATATAATAAAAATGTTATTTTGAGCTGTGTGTCGTTCTATTCGGATGTTAATAGTGTTTTTTGAAAAGGGTTTATTTTCCCTAGAGCTCGGTGTGAAAAATCACAAGGACGTGAATAGGTTAGTAGAGCTATTATAATATTAGCTCTGCTTCATACGTATTCAACTGAAGTTTTAATCTCTTTTTCGCCGCTATACTTGTGTACATGAGATGATAAATTGGAAACGTTTTTCGTCTATTTTTATTCGCTTTTCGGTTTCACGCAAAAACTACTAATCCAACTATGGAACTTCTATACTTTTTTATTTTATTGGCTACATAATATATTTAAAATTTGTAGTTATATGTTGTAGTTGTATATGTAAAACTTTATAGCCTTTTTTAGCATTATCTCAACGTGGTTGGTGATACTAGTGTTGGTCATCGCGCTTTTGAAGCGAATGCTGCACAGCAATACTGCAAAAGCGCACTATTACCGATACAAAAAAAAAACAATATCTCAACGTTTTGTAGATACGTGACAGTAAGTAATTGTATTAAACATACAAAATGACGATAACGAAACCTTAATTTAACTGGTACAAACTATTAATCCCTACTGAAATCATATTATTTTTAATGATAATATTTCCCTTTTACATTTTGCGATTCAAATTAGTAATTTTACCAATTTTATGATATATTAAAGTAAACGGCAAAAAAGGCGAAGCGTATTTTACGTTAGATACTACGTTGCATAATTAACAATTGCTTATATTTAAAACACCTGGTGTAGGCAGTGGCGTAACTATCGTAGGGCCAGGTGATGCAGTGCACCAGTACCCTGGAGGTCCCTCTTACCTAAGCTATGAAAATAGAGGAGCATAAACGAAAAAGAGAGAATATCTTTAAGGCTGACCCCCCCTTGCACACCTGCAACATCCGAGAGCTTGCAGGTGCGTTGCCGGCCTTTAAGGAAGGAGTATGCTCTTTTGTTTAAGGTTTCTTTGAAATATCGACATTCGAAAAAGTCACCGGCGAAAACTGGATCCACAAAGTGGTTATGCGAGTCGGAAAATGCCTTAAAAATTGCACTGTTGTAGATTTCCAGACATCGAGATGGTGAGGATGGAATTTCGAATTTTTGAAATCTGGCGCGATGTCCGGTGGTGAAATTGACAATCAAATACAATTAAATTTATGCATATCCTGCTTTTATTATTGAAACGAATAACTTGCTCCAGGTGGGTTCATAGGGGTTTAAACTTTGTTGAGTCAGAAACTTGGCGTTATAAGTTTATCCTTACTTCTCGTGTTTATACAATGTTCATCACTATAACCATCAATAATATCGATTTCAATTTTAATATACAGAAAAACAATCCGAAGGAAATCTCGAACTCCGAACCGGACCAGACAGATTTTATTTGTAAAATGAAAACAAATTTATTATCCATAACAAATATTATATATAGCATACATTTGTGTATACAAATAAATAAATCTGTATTAGCTGAAAACTTACTAAACTCAAGAACAAATCATTGGATAGAGCTTATGACCAAAAATTCTCTCAAATTATCAAAAATGCTGTCTTGCACGAGAAAGATTTAAATTAAGAAATTTCAATTTTAATTGTGAAGATAAATTTAATTTGTCAACGACATGGAACTCGGTGCTACATGAATTTTATAAAATTAAAATTCCTTGAACAATGTTCGCTCGGTTCGCAAACTCCAATTGTTTTAGTGTGGTGTGTTCGCAACGTAATAGTAGACATAAATACATTAAATGGAGGTAGACGGAGAAAACCCAACATCAGTGGGCGAGGCAGACTAATGCAATATTATCGAAAAATCGTGCAAAATATATATGTAGGTACAATACACTATAAATGGTTATTATATACCTCTCAAAAGCGTGTACATGTAAATGTGTCAAAATCTTAAACCATCTCATGTGTCAAAATCTCAAAATAACTGTTCAAGTCACTTATTCAACTTTGTCTCGACTGTCCAGGTTGTGAGTTCAGTAAGACCGCTTGACTTCAAGTATCAATCGATTTTCATATTATTTTTAAAGCCAGTCAATTGCAACTATATATTTTTTTCTGATAATCTTTAGAACAATTACATAATACGTCATTGTAAATTAGCACTAAAAATAAATATTTTACGTATTTTTATGAAGTTTGCTCATGCTAATTTTAGGTAGAAATTAAGTGACGCACTTATTAATAATTATTACAAAACCATACTACATAATAGAAAATCTAGTCTTGTGATATCTACGAACATAATAGTTTAATCCTTAAGTTAATTTATACAATAAACAATTGTAGCCGTGTCCTGGCAATCGTTATTAACAAAACACATTTGTACAAATTATACAATCATTTGTGGAGGATTAAAATAAACGTTTTATCTCGGTCGGGACGTGAGTCTTCCTTTAAAGTAGACGATTAAAGCGCACGTACAAGGGGAATTACGACAAGACATGGGCACACGCCGCACGCATCTTTGTTGAGAACAGATCCCGAGAGTGCGATTTAAAAATCTTATTATACGAGCTGCCGTTGTTTCCAGCTTCAACAAGTATATTATACGCGCGAACATGTACACTGATACCTTATGAAAGCTTAGCTTTTATCCATATTCGTCTTTAATATAAGATTTGTTGTAAATAAAATGTTAACATATGTATGTATGATACGATACGATTATATAAAAACATATGTATGTCGGTATGTATGCTAGACATTAATAGATTAAACACCGTTGGACCATAAACATAAAATTAAAAAAACACAATAAAAATTACCTCTTGGTTACCGCATGACTCGAAGAGTCAAGCTATTTTAATAATTTATTTTTAAATATTATTTATTTATCTGAAGCACATAGATTCAACTTTAACTATTTTTATATAGATAGCTTCCTTTTTAAAAATATTTATTACTATATATTTGAAATCCAAATATCTAATACCCAACTGGTGAGAAAATTCTTTGTTCGCCTGAGTTACATATTTTTATATGCAATTTTGGTTTGTTCAACTCATGACTAGGTATTTCATTAGAATCAGGCGTTTTGCAAAGTTCAATTAAATATATGACTTTATTGTCTGAGGATTTAGATTTAAGCCAATATTTTCTCAAGGTAGGTTTTTATCTTCGAATAGAAAACGATGCAAGCAGGGTTCGCCCTCCACTATATGGATAGGATTATTTACGATAAAGCCTCCTTTAATTATTTATTATTGGTTGTTATTGCACTTCATCTAACTTTATAAGATTAATGAGAATAAATTATTTTATCCATATTTACTTCCACTGGTGACAGGCGGGCTGGTTCATTTTTCGCCCAGAGAATCGAAATTGCGATTCAGAGGGGAAATGCTGCTAACATTCTTGCCACCATTCCACGGGGTCATGACTTGTATAATAATTATTTTTAAATTTTTATTTGTATTTAGTTAAGGTTTTAATGTAAAGAAATTATCTGTTTTAAGTTATTTAAAAAAAAATGAGAATAGAATTTGCATATAAAAAACAGGTGTTTTAAATATTTCATTGAATTATAGAATTAATTACTAATATTACGTGGAAACCCCAGTCCGATAAAGCCAATACATTAAAAGTATAAAGATAATAGTATAAAATTTAACGTTAAGATATTTTATAGTTTAGAACTATTTTCATTTATATGTTTACCCGAAGGTTATTAAGGCTCCAACCATATCCCAAGTTATTTTACAATTTTAATACATTTTATTAGATCTTTAGATACAGTTTATTTTCTTTTAAAAGTATTTCTGGTGTTTAGTAAGGAGAAGTTGCGGTTCTATAGCAAGTTTCGATAAATTGCAATTTTAATGAGGCTTCGGAATAAAATTTGAATTATGATTTAAACACGCAGTTTGGATATTCACCGGTAGATTTAAATATACAAGTTGTCGCCCGGTAAGATATAGTAATTTGTTTTGCCACTATTTCGATAAATATCAGTTTTATTGGGGCTTAAATTATATTTCAATTGAGTAAGAATTGTAGTTTTAATATATTTTAATAAAGAGATGCGTACACATGTGATTAGAATATTTGTTAAACAGGAAGGAAGTCAGATAAGTGTTGCCACTCTTACAAACAAAAATAAATCTAATGTTTACATCTTTAATATTTATAATTTAACAAGTTTTGACCGTTGATAATTGATAATCGTGGATTCCAGATGTGACAAATGCATTGCGGAAAAATATTCAATAATACCGCAATACGTATGCCACTAGGATTTTATAACTTGCCGAAAACAACCTGTTTAAAACAACCCGTATTGGACTTCGGTTGCCGAATCTGATTGCCCCGATATATTTTTTTAGGGTAACCCAACAAGCAAAACATTTCGAGAATGAAATTAATACAATAACGAGTAAAATAATGTACAATTAAAATAAATGAAAAAATGTCTTTACAAGAAACAACATTCGTGAGGCTTACAGAGACGGATATTTCCCGAAATCACGATGGCTCGTCCGTCGAAGAAAATACATAATCCCAATTATTCTAACTTGTTCTTAAGGACACTACTAATATTTTATTAATGCATGTGAATAATTTCTTCACGTGAATAATTTCGATGAAAAAATAAACCTAGATTACAAATGTATGTATGAGCTTTAACTGAACAATGAATAAAAGCTACGAATCCTGCATAACCATTTTGCCTGTTAATTCGATAAATATGACATCCACTAATTTTTAAATTAATTCCAGAGTCTAACCACGTTTCGCATATAGCAGAAATATGAATTTTCTCTTGCACTCACTGCTGGACTGCAGCTAACTTTCCTTTGATACTCTCATTGCATATTAAATAAAATGCTTATTTAATAAAACTAGAATGTCCACTGTTGTAAAAAATATCTATGCATCTGTTCCAGTTTTAATTTGTTTCCAAAAATAAATTTACAATTTATATGATTTTTTTAAATTAAACATAACCTCAGTAACGCTCCTTAGTCACATAAAGAATCACGGAATGTTCAGATTTTTCTGATTTATAAATACTCGTAATGATAGTTTATTGGCACAGAAGCTGGATAGTTAATTATATTTACAAATTCTCTAGGGCTGGCACTACGGATTATTTTATTTGATAGTATAGGTAGGCGGACAAGCGACGCACTCACCGCTTCCAACCGGGCCCTCCTGCGAAAACCGCAGAGGGTCATAGCGGGTTTATCGTACGGTGTCGTGTACAGTGGCGACCCTCCTCACGGGCGATTTGCCCTGGGAACTCCAGGCGGAGGTGAACCACTTCCGGGTCGAGGCAAGGGAATGCGGCGACCGTCTAGGGTCAGCGGAGGTCGGGCGGATCAGGGCTCTAGCCCAACAGGCCCTGATCACCCGATGGGAGGAAGACTTTCGGTCCCCCACGGCGGGCCTCGCAACAGTGGAAGCGGTACGTCCCCACTTGAGTCGCTGGGTCAAAAGGAAACGAGGGACGCTCTCGTTCAGGTTAACGCAGGTACGGGACACAGATGCTTCGGTAAGTACCGGCACAAGATAGCACGGCGGGAGGTGTCACCCTCCTGCCACGAGTGTGGTGCGCCATTCGATACGGCGCATCAAACCCTGACGAAGTGTACCGCGTGGGGGCCCCAGAGGCATTCCCTGGCAGCGCTTGTAGACGGAGACCCCTCCTTGGCGAGCATTATCAACGCGATGCTCGGAAGGGAGGGGTGCTGGTCGGAGGTGGTTTTCTTCTGTGAGAGCGTGATGTTGCAGAAGGAGGCCGTGGAGCGGGAGCGGGAGAAGGATGCCGCTGCAGATCCACTCCGCCGTAGAAGACTAACGAACGACGGGGAACAGAAGACGGGGAGTAGGAAGCGCCTTCTAAAATCAAAAAAGAGGCGGACAGGCCACATATATAATTACACTGACTCACTCACCCTTCAAACCAGAGTACTAAAATACACAGTACTATTGTCTTGCAGTCGAATATCCGATGAGAGGGTGGTACCTACCCAGAGAAGCTTGCACTAAATCGTACCACGAGTTTTCTAGTATGTATATAAGTATAAAAAGCTTTTAGCATTTACTACAAAATAATATCTGTCGTCGCATCTCACTCATGATACTCCAAACATAATATTTTTATTTCGCGGCGCTGTTGAACCGAGAGGACTGCGAAAAACATTGATACAGCGTTTTTTATTAATTATCATATTATAGTTATAAGAACTATACCATATTCTTTTTTTATATGAATATTTTGTTCGATATAGTCATATCAAACCCTACTAAATAAACGTGATTCAGAACAGTTTACACATTTCAAATCTATTGCTTTCACAATAAGGGTGTCGAGGTATACACAGAGCATGTCACTTTTTACTTTGCCATATGTTATTACCATGTACCAATAGTCTATTATATGAATAAGGAATATGTATGAATCAATCTTAACTTTCACTTTACATACATTATACAAATAATGTATCCAAAGACGTAATAAGTTTTTTCTCGGCACCATTCGTTTTACAGATTTGTTACTGGTGAATAATATATATTTTTAATATAACCTTATTTGGAGTTAACTATCATTATTATATTATCCGTTAATTAAAAAAATATGATTTCCCCATACAATTTGACGGCCGGCCACAAAAAAAATTTAGACAATTAGATTGTTCTAGTTTTTCAAAATTTATTTACATGCAATGGTAGAAAACACTGGGGGCATATTTCGTAGAATTACGATTGGAATTGATAAAAAAGCAACATGGATAGTAAACCTGAAAATAAAAATAAAAACAAATTGAAATATCTCTTTTTAATAAGTCGGATAGTAATTGTTTATTTTTATTTATATTTTAGATAAAATTGTATTGATGGTTAAGAATATAATAAAAATTATCGTATCGTATGAACGCTGAATTTAAATGATTATAAAAAAGAATGTTAATTATTTGACATACTTCTGGCTATTTGTTTTAAAATGAAAACAAAATAGAATCTGTAAATAACAATATGTACCTTTATTGTCCAACAATAAAGCTATAAAATGATGAAACAAAGGAAAACCCCAATCATTATGGATAACCCATTTAACTTTTCCATTTATCCGCGGTCGATTTCGGATATGAGATTTATTATACAAAGTATCCATAAATATTTTCATTTATAAGGAGTTGTTATTGATTATAACTGTTTATTTTCTAGCTAATAACATTATTCCAAAAATAGATTGTTAAACTTCGCATTTTTTATAAAGGATCTACTAAAAATTTTAACTTAATCCTCTTCTGATTGTGAAAAGCTTAATTGTATGTAATATTCCCTCATATTTAGTTTAAAAGAAATATTCTTAAACTAGATATACTGTTTCGTAGTTTTTTTCTAAAAGCAAGGTCAAAAGAACTTTTACGTGGTAGACAGTCATACTAATTCACAAAAAAAAATGTTTCAAGATGTGAATCTCTCTCAAAAAGCCTCGCCCTAGTTTGGCGCAGTGCCAAAACGAACAAAGATGATAATTGTAATGACGAAACCTGTATATTCAACGAAGAATTTAATTCTTCTCGAGCAATAGTTACAGTGTGTGAGCGATCACGCTTTTATTTTTCATTAATATAAAACTGCTTTATACTTTTAAACTCAAAATGAATATGATACATACTCTGCCACCACAACTATGTTTGCATGAGCAATTATCAGAAGTACTTTATCCGACAGTCTAACTTGGGAGACTAACTTATCACGCCATAGTGTTTCTTTTTCTTATTGTATAGGTAGGCGAACGAGCATATGGGCCACCTGATGGTTACGTTAGGCGATTAATCAAATTATTATTTAAACAATGATGATGATAATGTCCACCTGGCTGATTTTGGGCATGGTGACCAGTTTTAAGAGAGACTAACCAATTGCGCTGACACATTATGAAGTACATGTATCTCATAATCTGATGGGACCGAAGAGCGATCACAAACAGGACCAAAAACTCCACAATATTTTTTAACTCGTAAGTTCTTAAAAACATTATAAACTCGCCTTTCTCCGCTATGAATTATCTATCTAATTTTATTCTTACGAATAACGCACTAGTAAAGAAATTATTTATGACAGAAAAGACAAGCATAAAAAAATAACAATTAAGTTAAACGAAAGTGCGGCCTCTTAGACTGTGGAAATTTAAAAACAAGATATAATCCTATAATATGTGGGTACGGTGCTCAGTCTATGACTGTAGATAGAAAATGAAACATTGCCTAATTATAATTTAAGTACAAAGCACTTACAGTATATTGTAATTATATTACTTAGATATGAATCTAATTAGATTTTGTGTTCCAAATGAAACCTTGACGCTTTATGGATTAAGTAAGTGTCAAGGGAATGAAACATTTTAACTGTGTCCGATAAAATTCAAATTACTTAGCCTCACTTTCTTGAAGTTTACGGCCTCTTTAATCCGGAATATACATTTAAATTCTTGCTTTAGGAATTTACAATGAAAATAAAGATTAATAATAATATATGTGTATAATAACATAATCATTAGCGTATTACAAATAGCGTATTCACAGGATAAGTGGAAGTTTTGTTTACATCTCTATAGTTTGTTGTCGCTTCCAACTGGTGAGTAAACATGGGATTGGGACGTCTATGAATGAAGACATCAAAGACATATTGCATTATTGTATCGTTCTCAGTATTTTGTGAAAAAATGCAGTTTATATTTTTGGTTATATATACTCATAAAATAGTCATAAGTTTATTTGAATATTGTTCATTTATCTTGATTACTAACATACTAGTGACTTAGTTTAGATAAACACATAAGTGAAATATAACATTAAATAATTATTCTTTAATTAATAACACTTTGAATATTATTAATTTTGAAGTGATGTGATGATGTTTTGATGGGTTATGAAGTTTCACTTCGGTATACTATTGTTGAATGTTATTTAAATAATTCAATCAAAATCTCGTTTAATTATAATAAAATAAGCTACTATTTTATATTTGACGAGCCGGTTGGCGTGGTTGGTAAGAGACTTGCCTTACACGCTGCAGGTCGTGGGTTCGATTCCCACCGAGGACGGACATATGTGTGCATGAACATGTTTGTTTGTCCTGAGTCTGGGTGTAATTATCTATATTATAAGTATGTATTTACAAAAAAAAAAAGTAGTATATGTAGTATATCAGTTGTCTGGTTTCCATAGTACGAGCTCTGCTTAGTTTGGGATCAGATGGCCGTGTGTGAATAATGTCCCAGGATATGGATTATTATTATTATTATTATATAATTTTAATAAAAAAGTCAGTACTCCAGTTTGAAATAATATGTCAATAAGCCTATTTACTTAAATCGATATCTCAGTCAAGTTCAAAAGAACCACTGAAAGAATATTGAACGACGAGAGTCCTTCAGCCGTAAAAATTTACCTGAAAAGTGAAATCAACAGAATTTATGTTTTAAATAATTTCACAAATGAAATTACATTTTGAAAGTATTGATAGCGGGTACTAAAGAAGCTCTCGCTAACAATACATTCAAAATTTATTTCATATACCGCGCTAACATAAAAGTTGGTTTCTTTTTTAGTAGTCATTGCCTGTTATTGTCATTCACAATTTATGTTTTAAATATTTTTTTCAGTCAATAATTTATACTTTTCGTTATTTACATAAAGCAGTTTTTTCTAATTCAATTATATAAATAAGGAAATCATAATATGAGCCAATGTAAATGGCCATCTTTATACGAAATACAACTCACTTTTCTCCCTGGGAACCAAGATGTTATATTCCACGTACCTGTTGTTTATTCTTTAATAAATAATTTTGATGCTTGGCAAAAGACTAAATAAAAAGGTTAGCCACCTAAGAGTCATTCGCAAGAATAACCGGAATTGCATTAAGCCTTATTACAACACGAAATCCACATCATTTACTAAACTAAAACATGACATCATTTTAGCAGGTCCCTTATTTTTTTTACTTTTTTGTATCGACGTTGTACCATTTCTTTGAGTACATACCTATAAAAAAACTATACAGACATCCTATAAAGTCTACACAGCCGAGTTAAGTTAAGATGCAAAAACATTTTCAACGCTACAAATACTAAAGCTTCTATTCCTATATCAAAGTCTGTGAGATTATACAATAAAGACAAAATAAAACAGAAAAACTTTCGGTTGAGCCGTGAGTGCTCAATACGCATTTAAAATAAAGTTTTTTTGTAAAAAAGTATTCATGTCAAATAATAGTTAAGACAAAAAAAGAGTATTATAATTCAAGTATTTTTTTGTAAGAGCAACTGACCTATACCATTACAAGTTATAAGCGGACTTGTCACAAGGACATATTATACATCATCAATAACTGTCACAGCTAGTCATATGACTAGCGTGGAATGTATGTTATATTATGTATATATACATATAATACGTCTTACCGAACATTTTTATTTATTATATTTTAATTTTAATTATTAATTACTTTATTATATTATATAAACCGAAAGTATTATAACAACAAAGTGAACATTATATTATTTATTTACATTAATGGTTAACGTATCAGTACGGTACGGTAACGGCAACAGCCTATGTCCCACTGATGCTGGGGTAAGACCTACTCTCCTTTTGTGAGTAGAAGGTTTTGGAGCTTATTCCACCACTCCGCTCCAATGCGATGATAATTTTTTTATGTAGAATTGTATCCAAATTAAATGTATATAATGATGCCATACTGTAAAAAACCGGACAAGTGCGAGTCGGACTCGTCCACCGAGAGTTCTGTACAAATTTGTAGGTACATATTTAGGGTTATGTTTAATTACAAAATTTTAAATTAAATAAGCAGGTATGTATAACAGTGTCAACTGTTAGGTACTAGGTACATACACCAAAATGCTGCTGCTACCCTATACTTATAAAAAAGGAAAAAGGTTTTTTTTTATTCTTTGGCATGAATCAAAAATTATACATCATAAAAAAAATAAAGAATCTGTGTAAGCTTGTGCCAATAAAGCCCTTTCATACGATACCCCACATGACACGGTTGACTCAATTCAAAATTTGGACCGCCGCTTCTTGCATAAAGACCCTGTTTTTCTATGATTCAATTACAAATGTATAGCTTTCAGATTTTTCCCTATACTTATAGTATAAGACGGTATTACTTTCCATATTTGGTACTTCTAGGTCAACGGGTAATACCCTATCAATTTTGATTTCCTTGAGTTTCGAAATATACGGTTATACGGATAACGGAATATAATATATATATATATATATATATATATATATATATATATAATTTTTTTGCGGCATAAACGGTCGTAACTTTTTTTTACGTTAACTTAGAGGTTTGATTTTTTCATAGCATCAAGTGACTGCAGACTTAAGTAAATAGTTTTAATTTCAACTCGATACCTCCACGCGTTTCCGAGATAAAGGGTCTTGACATACAGACAGACAGACAGACGGACGGATAGCATAGTGATCCTATAAGGAATCCGTTTTTACCTTTTGAGGTACGGAACCCTAAAAATGATTTTATGCATTGTATTTACAATTATTTTTTTCTTTTTCCTTCTACTAGAAGTATGGAAAATATAATAACTGTCACATTGTATCATATACTTTCCAAAAACCAAATGCCATTCTGGTACAAATCATTTCACGAAAAAATAATTTACTCCATTGCGGCAGTATAGCGGCCGTTTGGGACCGTCGGAAAAGTATAGCATGGTGATTTTCGTGTTTTTTTTTTGTATAGGTAGGCGGACGAGCATATGGGCCACATAATGGTAAGTGCCCCCCCCCCCCCCCCACGTGAGGTGGGGGCCCCCCCACCTCACGTGGAAACGCGTAAATGCGTTTTTCCAGCGAGAAAAAAAAAAGTTGATCCAGTCTAATGTTTGACATTGAAAGTTAAGTATTTCAATTCAATAGCTTACCACAAAAAATAAAAATGTCTAGTGAATTCACCTTTCTGATAACAAGTTTATATCTAAGTATGTGTGAACGTAATATATAAGGCTAAAATCTATACATTTTTAGTTGCTAGTTCGTAGTCTAACCTGCGTATTGTGTACGTACTGAACCTATTTGAACTTAATTCGTTGGGTATAAATAATGTTTACACTATATTTAATTGTGGTTGTCATCACGTTGCTGATACTGGATCGCTGGAAACCAAATAAATTTTTGAAATTACATCATCAAGTTGGAAATGATTACACTCTTTTTCCTTTTATCGGAAATGCATTAGTTTTTATAGGAAATAACGAAGGTCAGTGCTATTTTTATTTTTTAATATTAACAATTTCTAGAATTTTTATGTCGATAAATTAAATAGTCTGTGACTATCCTGGACAACTTGACGTCATCTTGATGTCAGCCTTTGACGAGAAAATTTGGTAATTAATCTAATATGCTGCTCGAATCCGGAAGAAATACACATGTAACAGCGTTTTGTCTAGCATAGTTTCTTCATGTTGTTTTCCTTTACCTTCGAATAAACACAAAATTGAATTTGTGTATGACCGCAGTGGTAGAACACGTGATTATTGCACCGCCGGGCCATCTCGGCAATAAATGCACCTATTATTTTATGGTAATGCCTTACCTTGATGGTGTAGTCACGCTAAAAATCTTTATCAGTCATTGATTTATCACTTACAAAATATCGATGGGTCACAACTTAATTTAAGTGATATTTAACTAACATGTGCCATATATTTCAGATCGGATGGCAAGAATGATAGAAATATCGTTACAATGCTATAAGAAAAAGCACAATGCTGTATCAGTGTTGATGGGACCCTTATTGTTTGTTAGTAAGTGATATTATAATGATAAGAATTTAATAATAATAATATTTTTTATTTGCCTTTAACATAATATGTATACATGTTTAGTCAATTCATCCATGACATGCAAATATTCCAAGCTAAGATAGCCATTAAATTAAATATTAAAATGATTACTTATTACCTTTCATTAGTTACATTAAATTATATCACAGAGGTACAAGACACAATATACAATTTGTGTATGATTTTTTTTATTGCATAGGAAGGCAAACGAGCGTATGGGCCACCTGATGGTAAGTGGTCACCAACGCCCATAGACATTGGCATTGTAAGAGATGTTAACCATCATTTACATCACCAATGCGCCACCAACCTTGGAAGCTAAGATGTTATGCCACTTGTGCCTGTAATTACACTGGCTCACTCACCCTTCAAACCGGAACACAACAATACCAAGTACTGCTGTTTTGCGGCAGAATATCTAATGAGAGGGTGGTACCTACCCAGTCGAGCTTGCACAAAGCTCTACCACCAATTTTTTTCAAGAAATTCTAGACATATAAAATAAAATTTGATTAAAATTAACAATTATTATTTGAGCTAAATATATTAAATGATTTACTAATGCTTAACTTAATAACATAATATGCATAAGTAGTAATAAGTAGTATTACTCACTGTACGTCACTGAATAAAATTCCAAATGTCAAACTCATTTACAAAAAATAGTCTAGAAAATAATTATTAATTAATACAATACATTCTTACATTTTAAATATATTATAGAGTAAATTTTTTTATCTTTTAACCATTTTTTTAGTTAAGATTTTAATAACCTTAAGGGTAACTCTCTTCAGCTTTTTGGTATATTATTAAATATTTTGATGCACACCGTGTAGCATTTTTTTTGAAAAATAGCACAGTGGCAAGTTGGAAGTAGTAATCTCGTTGGATCTCATAATCCAAGCCTGCTTCTATCACCTGCCTTTTCAAATAGGTGTGGATATATTTTTATGAACATGACTACGTCCATAATGTTTAATCCGGCTAGCGGCATTTTTTAAGAACAACAAATAAACAAACAAAGTATAAATTTTTCTGACCGATAAAAATGTCCGCTGCACCTGTATATTCTTAGATGTGTTCAAAAGTTAAGGTTAGGTTAGGAGGTTGCGTAGGATTTTTTTTTACCAAAAATAGCAAAAAATATAATATATATTATTCGCAAAAGTTTTAACTGTTAGTAAAAATCTAGCCTGTTAGCAGCATATTATTTTTTTTATTCTCCAAGACATAAAATAAAAAAAATATTTATTGCATCCCTTACAATTATTTTTTTCATTTTACATGGGGGGGCACTTTAATAAAGATTAATGATTACATTTATGATTACAACTGGGGGGCAGTTTAATAAAGATTAATGATTTTCCATTTGACAGATATAAATCTGGCACCTAATTTGCTAAAGAAATTATGCAATTATGCATATTTCCAGTATTATCTAGTGCAGACCAAGCAACCATGGTATTAAAGTCAACATTACATAAAAATAGTGCTCATGATTACACGAAGCTTCACCTCGGCGAAGGATCAATATTCGCACCAGGTAATAAAAATATCATCCTTTAAGTTATAAGCCTAAATAATTATCGAATTGTTACAGAGTACACGAGGCGGAGCAAAACTTTTTCTTCTGGGTAGAGTTTTATATGCTCGTACCTAACACCAGCCCACCCCCAAGTTGCGAGCTAAGCCGTGAGCGAAAAGTAGTAAATATAGTTTTACTCGGTGATAGAGCTTTGTGTAAGCTAGTCTGGGAAGGTACCACCCAAATCAAATATTCTACCGCAAAACAGCAGTACTTGATATTGGTGTGTTCCGGTTTGTAGGGTGAGTGAGCCGGTGTTATATTACAGGCACACGGGACATAACAGCTTAGCTCGCAAGGTTGGTGACGCATTGGCGATGTTTTATTTAATAAATATACAATGGCACTGTCTATGGGCATAGGTGACCACCGGAAAGCATAAAATACGTTTTGCTTGCAATACTTAAACTATACATACATCAAAAATCGTATATATATACGACACCGCAAAAACTTACTTAAGTACATTTTTCAACTGCATAACCATCATCTAAAAACATATATACGCCATAAATCTTATACATGATACATGAAGATCTTATACAGATTTATGGCGTATTTCATACATATTATTTTATTGCAGTTGATATTTGGCATCGAAGGCGTAAAATCGTAGTAGCAGCATTCGCGCCAAAGTATATCAATAAATATATATCTATTTTTGAGGCACAGGATAACATTTTAGTCGAAAAACTAAAATCTAAAGTTGGAAAAGGGAATTTTTCATGCTGGGATTATATCACAAGCTATGCATTGGATTCTATATGTGGTAAAACGTTAAATCATATATTATTAAACTCACGATAGTTTCATATGCGAATCCATGAAAAGAATTATAAATATGTGGTCGGCATATATATGTTCACGTCCTGGAAAGTAAAAAGATAAATGATGACTTTTGTAAAAAAATAAATAAGCACTGTAAGCCCGTGTGATAAAGACCACGTTATGCTTAAATTATTTTGATTATATAGTGATGCTGTTAAAACAGGTTATTTGAGGCACAGGATCTTTATTTCAATTTATTTATTACGTGTTTCTTTAGAGACAATGTTTGGATTAAACGTTGAGATGCAGCGGCAGCCGGATCATCCAGTCTTTAATGCTTTTAACGAATTCATTAAAACTTTCGTTTCTCGCCTATTTAAACCTTGGGTATATAATGACATTATTTACAAATTAACACCGACGTATACCAGGCAAAAGCAACTGAAGAAAATCCTTTTCGAATTCATAGACGATGTAAGTTTTGTTTTATTTTTTGTTTTTGATTGTCATTATTATAGCTTAACGTTTATCCACGCGTTTGCGAAGAAAGTAGGTATGTTGAATGTAAAATTTTAATGACATGTATATTTTCAGCTCATTAACAAAAAGAAAGCGCAGATTAGAGAACAAAATGGAAATAAAGTGGGAACTAATGACTGTAAGAACATTTAGACAATATGTCGTATTCTTTTTTATATCAAATATTAACAACAAATATATTTTTAGCACTACATAATACCAAGTCTCAATTCAAGTCATTCGTAGAGTTAATGATAGAGAACTCTAAGGCTGATCGGTTTACGCATGATGAACTACAGGAAGAAGCACTTGTACTTCTGATAGGTGCTACTGACTCCTCAGCTGCTGGAATTTCCACAACAATTTTATTATTGTCCCAACATACTGATGTACAGGAGAGAGTTTACAAAGAGTATGTACTAATCTTATTTCCTTAATGGAATTCACTTATTATAATTGGATGTCCTTCAGACCGATTTCGGCCACGGCGGCCAAATTCAAGAGAGATAAGCCGATATAGTGCAAGATATATTATAGAGACTAGAGTGTGAAAGACCACTGTTGAAAAGAGGAGAAGAGGCCTTAGCCCAGCAGTGGGACATTAACAGGCCGTTACTGTTACTTACTAAAGTGTGCGTAAACACAGGTGTACTCTCTATTCCCTAGCTCTCATAATCCGATGGAACGGCTATTCGACACTACCGCAAAGAGTTCAGGAGCAGGACCAACAACTTTATGGCCTTTTCGAGGCACGGGATTGTACACACTTCCAACTTCCAGACTCCAGGCTGCTACGGAAAATTTTCTGACAGAAAAACCCAATAACTATTTATTGGCCCGACCTGGGAATTGAACCCAGGACCACCGGGTCTGCGGCCTTATATCTAGCCAGTAGACCAACGAGGCAGTCAAAGCTACCTATAAATGATAGTCTGTAAAAAGATGATTGAAAGTTAATAGGAACAATACAACATTAAAAAATGGACAGTTTCAGAGATTTAGATAGATCAAAAGTAAGCTGAGCTCAGATCGATATGATAGCTTATTATAAAATGCTAAACATATTATGGAAAAACTATAACAATATAATGTACATGTAATACACATTTCTTTTGGTTAAGGCACTATATATTTAACTAGCTATTGCCCGCGGTGATTTTAAAGTATGTCATTTTGGGTAAAAAAAAATATATATTAGGGCGTTTTTATTTCATCAGTGAATTTACAGTGATGAAAATACAAGAATGTGCAGTCGGGCACCCGTCAGAAACAAAGTTTTTTGCGATATTTTTACGACTCAAACCGTGTTTTAAAATGAAGATTTTAATTTATTATATTACTGTATATTCGTCACACCAAAAAGCGTCTCCGCCTCCTTTATTCAACTATCTAATCACAGATTAAGAATATATATACAATATAGGTTACATTATTTTAGGAAAATAGTCATTTATTCATATTTAAACATAAAATAGAGAATTATAAGTTATTTATAAAAAAATTAACTCACTACGTCACCCACTCATCAGATATTCTACCGCAAAACAGCAGTATTTGCTATTGTTGTATTCCGGTATGAAGGGTGAGTGAGCCAGTGTAATTACAGGCGCTAGGGATATAACATCTTAGTTCCCAAGGTTCGTGGCGCATTGGCGATGTAAGAGATGGTTTACATCTCTTACAATGCTATCTCTATGGGCGCTTCTGACCACTTACCATCAGGTGGCGCATATGCCATTATATATATATATATATATATATATATATATATATATATATTTATATATATCCCACGTGTCTGCTCCATCGGCCATCAATTCGTCTGGAGACATCCACAGCTAACTTCTATTTTAACGCGCTAATTCTACGCGCGATGTCGGTATTTAGTTCTTTGGCGAATGTCCTTGTTCTATCTGAATAGAAGCTGCAAACTTGACTAAGTACAAGATGAGAGCACAAGACTAATCCAATTGCATCGCGGGGTAAGACATCATGTAGTCTCACCGAAACGAAATTAACCAGCAAAACTAAAAATGTCGTATATACTGATGTATTATAAGTCTGCTCTTAATAATTTCTTTGAGTATACGCATTATAGTTATAAATATACTTTTTAAGAAACTTTTGATTTGAATATTTTCGCAAAGAACTGTTCCTGGCGGGGTTTTTTGCTCAATCGTTTTTTTAAATTTGTGAAATTGAAGTACAGCTGAATTTTTATTTTGTTTTTATAATTTGGACAATTTTTTTATTAAAATTATCTATAGCCTATTCCAACCACAACAGGAATAAACATAAATAAACAAAATTGACACCGAATTAATGCGATATCATTGGTCATCGATATCAATTGACGCGATGTCATTGGTCGACATCTTGAATAATCTATGACATTCACTATGAATACGCGAAAAATGGCGTTTTCAATGTCCGCGAAGTTGTATTCGGAACTTTGAAAGTTAAATTAATGTGGTTATAACTAGTTAATTGGAATAGTGTTGTATTATGAATAAGGGTAAATTAATCAAGAACTGTTTACAGTGCATAATAATTCAGAACGATTTGACAATCGCATGCAATTTGTAAATCTACGGTTTGTTTACATTTATTTCTATTCCCATTGGAATAGGGTATAGTTCTCATTTTTCATATAAATAATAAATTTCAGGATACAAGAAGTTATTGGTGATATAGACAATCCTCTTCAGTTGAAAGATTTGCTTAAATTAAAATATACGAAAGCAGTTATATATGAAACATTAAGACTTTATCCACCGGGTCCTTTTATTATACGAGATTGTATAGAGGATCTAAAAATTCGTAAGTATTTAAGCCAAGAACTTTTAATAGAAATATAAAAGTGACTTTGAGGAAAGAGTACGCAGAGAGCGTACTCTTGAAGGTTTATATGTCATATCGGTTCGAAAAAGTCGCCGGCAAAAGCTGGTTCCACCGAGTGATTGTGAGAGGCAGGAGTTGCCTTAGGAAAAGCGCTATTGTGGATTTCGAGACATCGAGGTGGTGAGGATGGAATTTTGCGTTCTGGCGCGATGTCCGATGGTGAAATTCCGCAGCCGTGTTAAATTTTATAATGTATAATTTCGGTATTAGAAGTAGCAAATGCGTTTGAAAGAATTATTGACAAAGTCGCTACTAAAATAATGTACCAATCAAACATTAATGCAGCTACATAATTATTAAGGAACAATGTATCTAAGTAAAGTATTATTGCATTTTCGCTTGAACTAGTAATTGAAGTAATATCTACTTAAGTAAGGGTCAACAACTCTTAATATTTAAAAAAAACTGGTGACAAAGTGGGTATTTTGGTTTTTCTGTTATTTGGTATATATATTAATGAAAAACGACCTACTATTTTGATATTTAAGGCAGGGGTGAAATCGGAAATTGTTCTAGCTTTAGGCGCGCTGTAAAGTACTACTTTTACGCGAAACGCGTAATCTTATTTACACAATTTAAAATAAAATTCATTTTTTCCCAGCGTCTGGTATAACTTTGCCTAAAGATACTTTAGCAATTATTAATATATGGGGCATACACCACAATCCTGAGCACTGGGGCGAAGATGTGGATGTTTTCAATCCTGATCGTTTTATGTCTGGACAAATACCAAAAGCTTTTATGCCATTTAGTCATGGCCCAAGGAATTGTGTTGGTAAGAACAAACTACAATAACATCTCATATAAACATATACAGTCAAACATTTATTGGAATAATCATTTTTATTAATATATTTTTTCATATTATTGAGACGTGTTGATATTTTTTTATAACAATCGAAATTAATAATTGAATTTCAGGTCAACAATATGCGATGCTGTCGCTAACAACAACCTTGGTGACACTCTTACGACATTACCGTTTCACTCCAGCCACAAACTTCACATACGGCAAAAATAATCCACTTCGTATTTCCTTTGATATTATGTTGAAACACGTCGATAATTATACAATTCAAATAGAAAATCGCGTTTAAATGTAAATTAATATTATCAATAATCTTATCAATAAAGTCGCAAAATAATCATCGAATAAACCGCATATTTATGAAATATGTGTCATTTCGTTAGCCTTTAATATAATTAAACGGATAATTCAATATATTGTATGAAAAATTAAGTATCTATAAAACACGAGCTGTTTGTCCATGCTTCCCCGTGGCTCCGTTTGATTAATAGTGAAATAAGTGAAAGTATTGTAGTGAACAT
This sequence comes from Nymphalis c-album, assembly GCA_963151315.1. Lineage (NCBI taxonomy): Eukaryota > Metazoa > Arthropoda > Insecta > Lepidoptera > Nymphalidae > Nymphalis > Nymphalis c-album. The sequence continues at coordinate 7,903,224 of OY720591.1, forward strand.
ATAAATATACATAGATTCACTGAGCAAACACATCACACAATTCAACACCCAGCTATGTATCTGTATTTTTTCTGTGGAATAAAAAAAGTTAAGAAAAAGTATGGTTTTTTACCGAGCATAATATGCAACTTACTGTTGGATACCTGATGGTAAGTGGTCACCACTTTCAGTAGACAATGCCAATGTAAGAAGTTTTTACCATTCCTTACATCGCCAATACGTCACTATCCTTGGTTATCCACTATTCAATTCGGAACGCAACAATACTGAGTATTGCGCACATGAGTGAATGGTACTTGCCCAGATTTCAACGAACAAAAATCTCACCGACGTTTTAAAAAAGCAGATATTTTTACAAAACTTTTAATTACAGTGTGTTTGGGACATAAAAAGGAAAAGTTTCACCAAATTTCGTGAGATTTTTTTTTTTTAAAAAATACAAAATCAAAAATTTGGTTATTTGCATTTTTTACATAAATTTTGATGTTATGTGAAAAAAGTGTTAATAAAAAAGTTGTAGATTTATTAATTATTTTATTTTTATTTATTTATTAATTAAGACATTTAACTTTATTAAACTTTTTATTTTAACTTTTCATAGGACTTGTAGTTTTGCCGGAAATCGAGATAAACCGTTTTTTACCCTTAAAAACTCTTCCCCTTCCACTTCCCGACCTCAGATCGCCCGTAAATTATTTTTCCTTTCATTTATAGGGTTCCGTACCTCAAAAGGTAAAGACAGAACCCTTATAGGATCACTATGTTGTCCGTCCGTCCGTCAGTCTGTCTGTCTGTCTTTCAAGACCCTTTATCTCGAGAACGCATGGAGGTATCGAGTTGAAATTAAAACGATATACTCAAGTCTACAGTCCCTTGAAGCTGTGAAAAAAACTTCTAAGTTAACGTAAGAAAAAGATAGAAGTCCAACTCGCACTTGTCCGGTTTTTTGTTATACTTTCTTTCTTTTTCCAATGGGTTTCATCCAACTATTATTATGAATTTTCAAAAATTATCGGCACTGATCTACAATGTTTCTAACACAACTGCCTTGTTTTTGGAAAGTACAGCAAATCTCTTATTTTTAACTTAGTTTTAGAATCACCATTGTGTGATAAGATCGATCCGATCAAGCGCACCAGATGAGACCCCGTTTGGGCCCAGCGAGCGACCAGCGTTCGTAGATGGCGACATTCTCAGCGTCACGAGCGTCTGCATGCCTCGAGAAGCGTCTGAACTGAAAAAGGCTGAGATTACATTATCTAGACTGTCTCAACTAGTATCGTTTCCAGATGAGTACATGTTACTAAAGAATGGCAAGTCTCTATACAATAAACATAAGGTATGTAAATTTGGTGGTCGCTCACATATTGACATCAATTTGATTACAATAAGAAACATTCAATTTTGTTATCTTCTACACATCATTTTACTATTTTATTAGTCCGTTATGAGCACAAGCAAACACTTCACGCTGCACCTCAAGCATTGTTATTCAATGTACGTGAAATATGGTGGCTGATAGGCGGCAGAGATACCGCCCTTAAATATTTCCTTCATTCTGTTTCTAGTATTTGTTGTTATAGCGGCAACAGAAATACATCATCTGTGAAAATTTCAACTTTTTATCATGGTTCATGAGATACAGCCTGGTGATGGACGGACAGACGCACAGACGGACGGACGGACAGCGAAGTCTTAGCAATAGGGTTCTCGTTTTACCCTTTGGGTAGGAAACCCTAAAAAGCAACCACATTTTGAAGTAATTGTCTACCAATTTTAATTTTATTTTAGTTGAACCTACACTTACTACAGTGTGTATTTAAAGTTAGCTACTGAGATTCTGACAGACAAATTCTGAGCATGGTTGTACATTTACCAATTATTATTAAACATCACTATTATCACTACATATCATAAAACAAAGTTGGCTAATATCTCTTAAGATTGATTCATTAAGAGGTAAATTTAAAGAAATTAAAATAATGACTCGCTTCTCAATATATATTTGATAATGTTATGTATGTACGCAGAAACATAAATAATTTTTTCAGAAATTGTGACATACATACTGTTAACACCAGGAACATGTATAAAATTACAACCACTGTTACTAGATTACACAGGGTTAGTAAGTATTTTATGGGACAATGTATACGTTTTTACAAAAGGATCCCAGAAAGCGTTCAAAAATATTCAATTGTGAAATTTAAAAGGATTGTTAAGAAACGCTTGTGTGCTAATGGATATTATACAATCAATGACTTTTTAGATGATTGTACACCTTGGAAATGAAACGATCGCCTCCAGGCTGTTTCAAATAAAGAAGAATATTATTATTGTATTGTTATTATATAATACTAGCTGCCCGTCCCGACTTCATACGGGTAAAATAAGCATTTTATTCCGTGCATTTTTTAAATCAATAACGTTTAAATGTTCACTTATTCTATTCGCCCGTACATTACCGTGTATGTTCAGTATAGGGCATTGTAATAAGGAACTACTAAAGAAAATGTTAAGGAATCGATGATATCTTCTAAAGGCTTCTTTTTCCTGCCCTTACGTAGGGTAGATAAAATATGTATTTTTCTTTCACTTCTTTCTGTCACTCGTACTTACACTTTTCTTACACAATCCATCCACACTTTCTTCGGCTTCCCTTATATCCATCAACTTTCATACTGATCATCCTTCTAGTAACATGTTTTTCATCCTTTCTCATGCCCATACCACGCTAATCTATTACTCTTTAACTTTTGAGCTATCGGTGTTACTACCAGACTTCCTTTAATATACTCGTTTCATATATTGTCTATCCTAGTTACAACGCACATCCCTCTTAATATTCGCATCTCTGCCACATGCATTATTTTTACATCATCTTCTTTGGCTGCCCAACATTCAGAACCATACATCATGACAGGTATTATAACGGTCTTATAAATATTCCCTTTGATCTTCAAGGGCATTCACAAATCGTCCACCTGTCGCCATTTCATCCACCCTGCATTTATCCGGTTCCTCACATCCCTGTCAATGTTACCATCGATTCTGGTTTAATGAACATATCTTCTAAAGTATTCATTCAAATAAGTGTAATAGACAATTTTAATCTATATTAAATGGCCAAGGTATTAATAATTATAATAACAATTATTAACATATTTATCTAAATGAGGATTATAAAAAATAAAAAAAAAAAACAAAAACGAAAACTATTACTAGATACTAAAAAGAATGTACTAACACTTATCTTTAACAAAAAAAATAGATCGGGAGCCTATATATCTATATATCTAATAATTAGGTCACAATTATTGCTTTTTGTTCAAATTAGTTAAAACAAATCAAATCAAATTCAAATCTTTCCAATCGTGTCGGTTTGCCGTCCCATCGGATTATGAGAGTTAGGGAATAAAGAGTGCGCCTGTGTTTGCGCACACACTTGTGCAATATACTGTCTTGCGCAGTTGGCAAACCTTTCTTAAGATTGGCCGCCGTGGTCGAAATAGGTCCGGAGGGCAATATTATTATTTTTATTGTCACACTAAACAGCGTTGTCCTCCTTTATTCAACTTCATTCTCATTAGTTTGTATATTTGTATGGTTTTCAATGCACAAATGTTAAAGTAGGATACAAACAAACATACAAAATAACTAATTTTACCTCTTTTTTAATTGAAAAATAATAATTTTATTTCAAAAGCATTATAATTATCAGATCATTAACAAAAAGTGAACAATAATAACTGCTATAGTATAAAACTGTGGTGCAGTCTGTTATTAACGCCCGCCAAAAAACGACATTTCTCTATTTGTTTCAAACGCTTGAGTTGTACAAAATAAAATAAAAGTAAGAAAGAGACACAATATCATTAAAACTGATAAATTACAAAATTGTAACATTTTAAACGAAATTTGTTTGGTATCGCATTGGTGATATAAGCGTTAGTTAACATTTCTTACAATGCCAATGTCTATGGCCATTGGTGGTGGACCATTTGCTCGTCCGCCTAACTATGCTATAAAAAAAATTACAAACATACACACACACACACACAATCATACAAAAAAACTAATTTTACCTCTTTAAAATATGTATTAGTATAGTTAAAGAACGAAGCCGCGGGCAATAGCTAGTTTATCAATAAAAACATCATGAAATCGGTTACTATGGCAACTGTTAATGATGTTTGATATGGGCTCTCCTACATATAAAGTGAATGATAATATATATTATGTGAAAAATCTGTTTTGGATGAGAGTTGAACAAAATCAGCTTTCTTAGCTGACCTCTAATCGGCGAAAGGAATATGCCTACCAAAATTCAAGTCTCTACGCTTTATGGTTCCAGAGATATGGTGATGAGTCAATATACTGGTGGAAATCTCATATATAATTATATATATATATATAGATTATCTATTTCTAATCAGAGGCTTGTATAATAAATTTCATGCTTCTAACATCAAAAATGCTATATTTTCATTCTCTTAGGGAGTAGATAAAAAACCCTGAAATATGTATTTATCTATTTCTCACCAGAGGCTTGTATATAAAACTTCATACTTCTTACATCAAAAATGACGACCGACCAAATTTCAAGTCTTTACGCCTTTTGGTTTCAGATATATCGTGATGAGTGAGTATATACGTGGAAATCTCCTATATGATATAGATTATATAAATATTGTAAAAAATGAGCTGAAAAAAAAAATCCTGCTGAGTTTCTGTCGCCGGTTCTTCTCAGGTCTGAGGTGTTTATTTCCGAACCGGTGGTAGATTTATGACAATCAATAAGAAAGTAACACTTCAACATTGAATAAAGATATTTGAATTTGAATTGAACGCCGTGGCCGATATCATTAAATGTATATTATCTTATATATAAAATTCTCGTGTCACAGTGTTAGTTACCTTACTCCTCCGAAACGGCTTTACTGATTTTTACCAAATTTTATATGCATATTTAGTAGGTCTGAGAATCGGCTACTATCTATTTTTAATACCCCTAAGTGATAAGGGTTTTTCACCCTTAACATTTTTTTTTTAATTTTTGGACATAATATTTTGTTTTTATTTTTCTATAATGTGACATTAAAAATACATACAACCCTAAATTTTTACCCTTTTGTCACCAACCCCTATTTTTTAATAGCCATTTTAATAATTTAATCATTTTTAATCCCGCTCGATAACTGATCAATTATCGTCTTTTTTGTTAATGTTTTTCACTCTATTTCGATTAAAATTTCCCTTTACAAATTATAAAACGATAATCACGCTATTGTCATTAATCCTGATAAAACACCAGCTGTGGAGCATATTCGTAGATTCAATGCACCTGTTGTTGATGACGTTGCTGGAGTCATGGTTGGCGATCGTACAGGTGCACGAGAAATTGTGATTCGTAGAAGAAATAATAATCTTCAGTTCATTGCTGATACACATCGTTCATATGACGCTCTCCAATATCCGCTAATATTCTGGAAGGGGCAAGACGGATATTGCATAAACATAAAACAACGAGATCAGGTACTTCATTTATTATGAACTTGATCATTATCCATTTAACAAAACATTTAAATTATTGAAATTTAAATTAATATTTATGAATATATTATTACAGGAGCTGAAACAAACAAGAACGTTAGCTCGAAAGATTATTATGCGTACCTATTAATGATTAGACGCGGCCTGGACAACGTCATTCTACGATGGCGTGGGCTTTGTCAACAATTCATGGTCGACATGTACGCGAAGATAGAGAGCCAACGACTACGATACTTACGATATAATCAACTAAAGCTGCGTGCGGAAGAGTACATTCACTTGCGAGACGCTATTAACAACAACGCCGACGTCGCCGAAATTGGTAACTCTGTCATTTTACCATCATCGTACGTAGGCAGTCCACGTCATATGCAAGAATATATACATGATGCTCTGACTTACGTGCGTGAATATGGACGACCGTATTTATTTATCACGTTCACATGTAATCCAAAATGGCCAGAGATTACATATTTGCTATTGCCTGACCGAAATGCAATACATCGTCATGACATGACAGCACGTGTATTCAGATAAAAGTTGAAGTCCTTAATAAGTTTCATTACTAAATTACATGTATTCGGTCCCACACGTTGCTGGCTGTATTCGGTTGAGTGGCAAAAGCGAGGATTACCTCATGCACACATTTTGGTTTGGTTAATCGACAAAATCCGTCCTGAAGAAATCGATAGTATCATTTCTGCGGAAATTCCAGATTCGTCTACTGCACAACTGCTGTGTGATATTGTTACAGCAAACATGATCCATGGTCCATGCGGTACTCTTAATCGTTCATCGCCTTGCATGGCAGATGGAAAATGTACTAAAAATTTCCCTAAAGATTTCACTAATGATACGATAACAAATATCGACGGATATCCAATATATCGTCGAAGAAATCCCGATAATGGCGGACAATCATTTATTAAAAATATCAGCAACACAGACATTGACATTGACAATCGTTGGGTGGTGCCGTATTCACCTCTGCTAAGCAAGACATACAATGCTCATATTAATGTTGAGTTCTGCAGTTCTGTGAAGAGCATGAAATATATTTGCAAGTATGTCCATAAAGACAGTGATATGGCTGTGTTTAGAGTGGAAAATACTAATGTAAATGCTCCTCCAGTGAATTAAAACGATGAAATAACGCTCTATCAAATTGGTCGGTACATCAGCTCCAATGAAGCTGCTTGGAGTATCTTTTCCAATCCATGAACGGGATCCAGCAGTTGTTCAGTTAGCCGTCCATCTTGAAAACGGTCAGCGTGTATTTTTCACAAACGAGACAGTGATTGATCGTGCTATAAATCCACCTAAAACTACACTCACTGAATTTTTTGAATTGTGTAATCGTGCGGATGATTTTGGTGCCTTTGCAAGAACATTACTCTATTCACAAGTACCACGCTATTTCACATGGGATCAAACAAAAAATTGGATGCCCCGCAAGCAAGGCTCACCAGTTGATGCATGTCTCAATTTATTTAAATCAAACGCTTTGGGGCGATTATTTACAGTCAATCCAAGACACACTGAGTGGATTTATCTTCGACTGTTGTTGGTTAATGTTACTGGCCCATTATCACTTCAAGATATACGTAAAGTGAATGGGCAACAGTATCCAACGTATAAAGATGCATGTCTTGCACTCGGCTTGCTGGAAGACGACAACCAGTGGGAATATATGCTTGCTGAAGCTGCATTGATCTGTACAATAATACAAATTCGTCTACTATTCGCTATAGTGTTGACTACATGTGTCCCAGCCCGAGAACAGATATTGTGGGATAATCACAAATATTCAATGACTGATGATTTATTGCATCAACATCGTACACGGTGCAACGATCTAACGATAACATTCAGCGACGCTATTTACAATGAAGCATTGATTGCTATTGAGGATCTTTGCATTGTCATTGCCGACTTATCACTCAGTCGTTTCAGTATGAATTCGCCAAATCGAACTGCATCCGATTTAATAAACACTGAAATGAATCGTGAACTGCAGTACAACACTGTAGAAATGGCAGCGATTGTTACTCGCAATATCCCACTAATGAATGGGGAACAAAGAACCATTTATGACCGCATTTTGCTCGCAGTTTCAGCAGGACAAGGTGGGTTCTTCTTTTTGGATGCACCGGGTGGAACTGGCAAAACATTCCTTATTTCGCTATTTTTTGCTGAAATACGATCAAATATTGGCATCGCATTGGCCATTGCATCATCGGGCATTGCGGCAACTTTATTGGATGGAGGCAGAACAGCTCATTCAGTATTTAAGCTGCCACTAAATATTCAAAATAACCCTGACGCAGTGTGTAACATTAAACAACAATCGTTCATGGCCACCGTGCTGAAACAGTGTAAAATTATCATCTGGGATGAATGTACTATGGCACACTAAAATTCAGTTGAGGCGTTGAATAAGAAATTGAAAGATATTAAAAACAACGACAAACTATTTGGCGGCACTCTGTTGGTACTTTCAGGTGATTTCAGACAAACACTTCCCGTCATTCCACGTTCAACATACGCTGATGAGATCAACGCTTGCTTAAAATCATCAATCATCAATCCATTGTGGCGTAATGTTGAAAAAGTACAGTAAATATGCGCAAATGCTTCAAGGTCCATCCGCTAAAACATTCTCAAAACAACTTTTAGATATCGGTGATGGAAAAGTTGCTATAGATGAAACTGGATACGTAAAATTACCGACCGATTTCTGCACAATCGCTGATTCGCAAGATACTCTGATTGAACAAATATTTTCCGATGTACACACACAGTACATAAATCATGAGTGGCTTGCAGAAAGAGCAATTTTAGCGGCAAAAAATGTAGACGTTGACAATTTAAATCTGAAGATACAACAGTTTTTGCCAGGGAACTTGGTATCATACAAATCAACTGATACAGTTTGCGATGCCAGCGAAGCTGTAAATTTTCCCACAGAGTTTTTGAACTCACTGGATTTGCCAGCCATGCCACCGCATAATTTACAATTGAAGGTTGGATCTCCAATTATCTCGCTTCGTAATTTGAACCCGCCACGGCTGTGCAACGGTACGCGATTAGTCATTCAAAAATTAATGAAAAACGTTATCGAAGCCAGCATTTACTTGGTTAGGTACCACCCACTCATCAGATATTCAGCCGCAAAACAGCAGTACTTGGTACTGTTGTGTTCCGGTTTGAAGGGTGAGTGAGCCAGTGTAATTACAGGCACAGGGACATAATATCTTAGTTCCCAAGGTTGGTGGCGCATTGGCGATGTGAGCGATGGTTAACATCTCTTACAATGCCAATGTCTATGGGCATTGGTGACCACTTACCATCAGGTGGCCCATATGCACGTCCGCCTTCCTATGCTATAAAAAAAATGTGTTTAAAAAAAAAAGTTCCGAGGTAAAAATATATAAATACCACCAATTCAATTGAAACGTATTCAGTTTCCGATTAGATTGGCATTTGCAAAGACTATCAACAAATCCCAAGGCCAAACGATGTTTATTTGTGGCTTAGATTTGAGCACACCATGTTTTTCACATGGACAATTATACGTGGCATGCTCTCGAGTGGGTTAACCATCCAGTTTGTTTGTGTTAGCTAAAGATGGGCTAACAAAAAATATTGTTCACGCTATAGCATTAAGAGATTGATATTGTTTGTTAGTGTTACTGTCGTAATTAATTAGTGATATGTAATTTTAAGAAATAAACTATAATAACTTAAAAATTATAATGTTTGGCGTTTGTTATTTTTATATTCCCTCATCGTTCACAACGCTCCATATACCACACACCACACACCACTCCATACACCACAATAAGTCAGTTATTTTTTGTCTACACTAGAAATTACCAAGAAATAATTTATATGGCAAAACAACGCTTACCGGGTCAGCTAGTGTAAATATAATAGAGGCATATTAAAATCTTAAGAAATCTTACCAGTTATACTAGCCCTTATTTGACATTGAAAGTTAAGTATTTTTTAATTCATTAGCATATGACAAACATTAAAAACGCCATTTAGAGAAATCACCTTTTTGATAACCAGTTTATATCTTATTATGTGTGAACGTATATAAAGCTAAACTCTATATAATAAACATGCCATTTTTTTAGAATTAAATATTAGCTGCTTGGTCGCAGGCTTAATTTTGAAATTGTCAAATTGAACCTAAATTCGTTGGGTTAAATAATGTTTACACTATATTTAATTGCGGTTTTCTTCATCTTGCTGATACTGGATCGCTGTAAACCAAATAAGTTTTTGAAAATACATCAACAGCTTGGAAATGATTTACCGTTTTTTCCTTTTTTCGGAAATGCATTGATGTTTATAGGAAATAACGAAGGTGAGTGTTATTTTTATTTTTTACTTTGAACAATTTGTAGCGTTTTTTAATCAGTAAAAATAAAAAGTAACAGTCTGTGAGCATTCTGCACTGCTTGATCTTATCCTTGACAAGAAAGGGTTGGAAAATATTCCACCACCACTTTTATAATATCAAATGCAAAATTAAATTTGTGAATGAGCGCAGTGGTAGGATACGTGAATTTTATACCATTAGGCCATCTCGGCAGTAAATTCCCCACTTTTTTAATGGTAAAGCACTTGATGGTGTAGTCGCGCTAAAAATCTTTATCCGTCGTTGATTTATCATGTACAAAACATCGACGCTTGAAATTACGGGTTTTCAATTTAAATTAAGTCGTTTAACTAACATGTGCCATTTCCATTCCTTATATTTCAGATCGGATGGCAAGAATGATAAAAATATCATTACAATGCTATAAGAAAAAGCATAATGCTGTATCAATGTTGATGGGACCCTTATTGTTTGTTAGTAAGTAATATTGTAATCATGTCTGCTATACCTGTATATTCTTAGATGTGTTCCAAAAAATAAGATCAAGGAGGTTGCTTAGAGTGTGTTTGTGTCACCATAAATACCAGAAAATATAATGTAATATATAAATTACTGTTCGCAAAAAACCTATAAGAGTACGTATCCTGTTTGCGGCATAATAAATATGTTTTGATAATATATTGCACTGTTGTTCATCATATACTTATTCAATCGATTTCATCACTAACAAAATATTTTGCATTAACTTTGAATCTCTCAATTAATTATAATTAATGACTTATCAAGCAGTTACTTTTAATTTATCTAGTTTTTAATCTACTAATGTATATTTAAAATGAATTGTTCTTACAAAATTAATCAACGAGATTTCCTCTATCGAGCTTGCCATCGAGGACACTACTCATGTACTGAGGTAATATGAGAGGGAGAATGAGACTCGTGTAATGTATAATCAATATCAACCTCAATATTCCTCCAACCTCTACTATAAAGCGCGTGGTCTGAGAAGCCATCTAGTCAGGTTTTGAATCGAATCTTGTTCGTATCTGTAGACCCGTATGTTAGATTAACAGCCAGATTGTTGTCACGCTATCCTACAGCTTTCTGCTTTTTGTGGTTAATCTGGAGCTCCATAATGTGTGTGTTTTAGTTACTGCCAGATATAAATCTGTCCCCTAATTTGCTAAATAAATTATGTAATTGTACTTTTTTTTCAGTATTATCTCATGCAGACCAAGCAACCATGGTATTAAAGTCAACATTACATAAAAATAGCGCTCATGATTACACGAAGCTGCAATTCGGCAAAGGATCAATATTTGCACCAGGTATATTATTAAAAAAAAATATCGCTCTTTAAGTTATGAGCCTGAATGATTACCGAATTTCTAGTTTACCTGACTCACAGATGGGCAGAGGCAGTTGAGTCCAGAGGGGGGGGGGGCATTGTCAGTCTGGACAGCGAAAGCCTTGATAGGGTATGGCACAATGCGCTTCTTTCGAAGCTTCCTTCCTAAGGGCTTCCCGGGAAATTATGCAACTGGATTACCAGCATTTAGGCAGATCGGACCATCAAGGTCGTTGTCAACGGTGCAAACTTTGACTTAAAATTAATCAATGCTGGTGTTTCACAAGGCTGCATTCTATCACATTCTCCGTTTCAATCAGCAACAATCACTGCTATGCAGATGACAGCACTGTAGATGCTGTATACACCGGACTCGCAAATATTTCTCGGGACACGTTGACGAGTATCGGAACAAACTTGAAGTCGAGACTTTATTAACCAAAGACTCGGACAGGGCCCGACTAAACTAGGTCCAGTTCAACCCTAATAACTCAAGTTTGCGCGCTAAAAAGTCACCTTTCGTCATAACCCCTTCACTTCGAGAATACTGCCCTTGCTGCCACAGTCAGTATCGGGATACTTGGCGTCGAGATTTCGAACTGTGTTCAGTTCCGCGGTCAGTTGAAAGCCAAATTGACCTCGAAAATGCTTGGCGTGCAGCTTGATATTTTAGATCTGCATATAGATGTTGGGTCACTGCATCCTCCATAGCATGTTTCACGGGGAATAATCTGAGAAGTTGTTTGGAAATCAAATAATCAAATCAAATCAAATCAAATAATCAAATCAAATCCACTACAGCGCACAATTTTTTCCATAACATAACCGTCATCTAATAACATATACGCGCCATAAACCGACATCATTTCGAGCCTATTATTTTATTGCAGTTGATATTTGGCATCGAAGGCGCAAAATCTTAGTACCATCATTCGCGCCAAAATATGTCAATAAGTGTATAGCTGTTTTTGAGGCAAAAGATAAGACTTTAGTCGAACAACTTAAATCCAAAGTTGGAAAAGGGAACTTCTCATGCTGGGATTGCATTGCAAGCTATACATTGGATTCTATTTGTGGTATAACGTTAAATCATATATTTTTAACCTCGCGATAGTTGCATATGTGACGCCATGAATAGATTTATTAATATATTATGGTCGGCAAATGTTCATGTCATTGAAGCTTTTCCTCTCAAAACTGATTTTTGGATCACGGGCTATTATTTTAATTTATATATTACGTGTTTCGATAGAGACAGTGTTTGGAATGAACGTTGAGATGCAGCGACAGCCCGATCATCCACTTTTCAATGCTTTTAACGAATTCATTAAAAGTTTCGTTTCTCGCATATTTAAACCTTGGGTATACAGTGACGTTATTTACAAATTAACACCGACATATACCAGGCAAAAGAAAATGAAGAAAATCATTTTTGAATTCATCGACGATGTAAGTTTTTGTAAGTTTTTGTTACAAGTATAAACTTACAACCACTATTATTAGGTTACATAGGGTTAGTAAGTATTTTAAGGGACAATGTATGACGCTTTTACAACTCTTCTTAGGTCTGATGTGTTTATTTCCGAACCGGTGGTAGATTTATGACAATCAATAAGCAAGTGTAACACTTCTAAATTGAATAAAGACATATGAATTTGAATTGAATTTGAATTAGTTTTATTTTATTTTTTGTTTTTGATTGTCATTATAAAGTCAATATATAAGTTTATCTGTTATTATGTGTAAGGAAAATGTGAGTATATTGAATCAAAAATTATATATTTTCAGCTCATTTACAAAAAGAAAGCGCAGATTAGAGAACGAAATGGAGATAAAGCGGGAACAAATGACCGTAAGAACATTTAGAAAATATGTCGTATTATTTTTGATATCAAACAATAACAACATAAACATTTTTTTAGCACTACATAATACCAAGTCTCATTTCAAGTCATTCGTAGAGTTAATGATAGAGAACTCTAAGGCTGATGCGTTTACGCATGAAGAACTACGGGAAGAAGCACTTGTACTTCTGCTAGCTGGTACTGATACCTCAGCCGCGGGAATTGCCACAACAATTTTATTGTTGTCCCAACATACTGATGTACAAGAAAGAGTTTACAAAGAGTATGTATTAATCTTATTTCCTTAAAAGAATTCATTTTAAGCTTTAAAAGTATTGTTCGATTAACCAATGTGTTCAGATCAGTCAAGTGACTGTAATACCAAGTCTCTCAAAATAAAACTATTAGACTTAAAACTTACTGATGAGAATTCATCCCTAATATGGAAAGGCTTGAAACGCGATTGACTATAAAAGCATGGTTTTTCGGAGAGCATAGTTTTTATATTTTCTTAAAATATATTAATCGAAACTTACGAACAGTACCGTTCCTTCGTCACAGCATATTTACGTAACATTTGCTTCGTTTTGGGAATATTTATTAATTAGTCTAAAATATTTAAATATTTAATATGTTACATTTTGAAACGAAGTTCTTTTACGCGGCTAACATTAGAGTAAAATGGCAGATATTGTTACATATCGAAAAGCGTGATGCCTTCTCTAAGCGTCCTCTCTCATTTCTTTTATTACTGTGTCATTCTATTTTATACGGTTGATGTGAGATCTATAGTGAAATTACTTAAGAAAATTATATAATAACATTATTTGAATCGATTTATTTGTATGTTCATGTTAAATTCAAAATATGAAAAAAAAACTTGATGGTAGAGCTTTGTGCAAGCTCGCCTGGGTAGGTTCCAGCTACTCGTCAGATATTCTATCGCAAAACAGCAGTACTTGCTATTGTTGTATTTCGGTTTGAAGGGTGAGTGTTATTACAGGCAAAAGGGACATAAGATCTTAGTTCCCAAGGTTGGTGGCGCATTGGCGGTGTAAGCGATAGTTGACATATTGTACAATGCCAATGTCTGGGCGTCGGTGACAACTTACCATAAAAAAAAATTTGGTACCATAAAAAATAATAATGCGAAAAGCATATATTCAAACTTTAAAAATACTTAAAACAAGAGAATAGGAATATAATGAATAAATGGATAAGAGTAATAAAATGATAAAATACAGTTTTAAACGTTTATAATATTAAATATTTTTGATGGGTTTATTCTGATGGGTGTTACACTGTAACGGTATGTTATTTCTTAAGAATTATATATTTAATGGCACTCCAAGCAATAACAATGATCGTTTATTTATTTATTTACGTTTGGGTTCTTTTTCGCAGAAATTCAATTAATTTGAAGTAATAAAAACTTAAAAATGCGAAACAAAATAAAATCGAATCGAAACGAACATAAGCAACTTACAACTTCTTATACAATAGACATATTAAATTATTCCAAAATATTTTTTGTTATATAGTTCAATACTTGAACTGAATATTTAATAGTATTATACATAATTATGTCGAAATGATTTATTTTACACATAATAAAAAAATGTAATTTATCAAAAAATAGAAACAAACATTATATTGTTATATAGTGCTCAGGTGTTGCTGCTAGCAGAATTCAAATAGAAATAGGTTTTACTTGCTCAAAATAAGGAAATTTGGTTCAAACCAATGATAAGAATTATAATCTTTTTTTTTATTTTTGTCACAGGAAATTCAATATTTTAACAACAATTTAAACATTATAATAAATTTCAGAATACAAGAAGTTATTGGTGATATAAAAAATCCTCTTCAGTTGAAAGATTTGCTCAAATTAAAGTATACGAAAGCAGTTATAAATGAAACATTAAGACTTTATCCACCGGTTCCTTTTATCATGCGAGATTGTATAGAGGATCTAAAACTTCGTAAGTATTTAAAAAAGTACCTTTAATAGAGATGTAAAACTGACGTTTTTATTCAAGAAGTATATCAGGTATAGGATACAACTTTTTTAGAATAAGTTAAGTGATATTAAGAACTATTAAAGTAAGGTCCTCCAGACCGCTTCGGCCACGGCGGCCAATCTCAAGAGAGACTAGCCAACTGCGCAGGAGATATTATAGGATGGCATTTTTCCTGATACTTGGAAAAAATCCTTAGTAGTTCCAATTTATAAAACTGGAGATAAACAAGTAATTGCTAATTATAGACCCATATCTCTTTTATCTACGTTAGTCAGTCTTTAAAAATTAGTAACCGAAAGATTATCTTGGCATTTTAACCAAATCACAGCTTACCAACATGGTTTCGTTAAATCACTGTCAACTATAACAACAAATCTCTTTTGCTTCGCGCCGGACGCGCGGGTGAAATCAGAAATTGTGCTAGATTTAGGCGCGCTGTAAAGTAGTACTTTTACGATACGCGTCATCTTATTTACACGATTTAATATAATAATCATATTTTTCCAGCATCTGGTATAACTTTGCCTAAAGATACTTTAGCAATTATTAATATATGGGGCATACACCACAATCCTGAGCACTGGGGCGAAGATGTGGATATTTTCAATCCTGATCGTTTTATGTCTGGACAAATACCAAAAGCTTTTATGCCATTTAGTCATGGCCAAAGGAATTGTGTTGGTAAGAACACACTACAATAACATCTCATATATACATATACAGTCAAACATTTATTGGAATTATCATTTTTATTAATATATTTTTTCATATTATTGAGACGTGTTGATATTTTTTTTATAACAATCGAAATTAATAATTGAATTTCAGGTCAACAATATGCGATGCTGTCACTAACAACAACCTTGGTGACACTCTTACGACATTACCGTTTCACTCCAGCCACAAATTTCACATACGGCAAAAATAATCCACTTCGTATTTCTTTTGATATTATGTTGAAACACGTCGATAATTATACAATTCAAATAGAAAATCGCGTTTAAATGTAAATTAATATTAATATTATCAATAATCATATCTATAAAGTCGCTAAATAATCATCGAATAAACTGTATATTTATGAAATATGTGACGTTTCGTTTGCCTTTAGAGATATAATTAAACAGAAAATTCAATCACTTCAATCAATATTTTATAAAAAAATAATAAAAAAAGTTAAGAAAAAAGTATGTTTTTTATTTATCCGATTTTTTATCCGATTCGATGAGAGTTCGATTTATAAATTTGAACCGCATATTACTCAGGATCTGTTGATAACTGGATTCGGGTAGTTCCCTAGAAATTGTATTTCAATTGTTGGAAAAGTTTGAAGGTGAATACTTATAAGCGCAAATTATTTATATTGTATAATTTCTTTCTGTCGAATATTCTATTCATAGATATATTCGGTGCTTTCAATCTCAATTTTACTATAGCAACAAAGGCCCCTTGTTGCCAAAGCTTGTATTAAAGCTCGGCTCATAAAATATAGTTTTACGATTGTCACCCATATATAATGTAATATATTGTTTTGGTCGTGATATCAACTTGAATTTATTTATTTAATTAAAAATAAAATAAATATTGTCTTTCTTTAGCTATATTATATTCTTATTGTATAACACATTGTTCACAACTAAATCTGCCTCTTAACCAGACCATTTAATATATTTTAATTTTATGTTATACGTATTTTTTCTCCGTACAGGTCGGAGTAAGAATGCATTTTACTGCCCCTTTCTTTTCCATGGGGACGACTAAGGGATTTCTGAGCGAGCATCTGTTCATCTGGTGGTAGGACGTTTAGCATCCACCTGGCTTATTACCACCATACCCATGGTTAAAAAGTTGTGAAGTAGCTGCTTGAAAAAGGCAGTGCCCAAACGAGTATTGCCGCGATAATTGTTTGTCCAGTGGAGGCGACTGTTGGACCTATGCCGGGGGAAACTGTATTGACCTGCAGGGAGACCCGAAGAAACGGCTGTTCCACTAGCTGCACGTGGTAGAGTGAGTTGCCAAATTTCTTTGTGCGTGTTGATAATCATATCGTTAATAAGCATTAATACCTAAAAATAATTATATAAAACTTCAATAGAGTTTATTTTTAGGTACGAAATAATAAAATTATTTTCCGACTGCAATATGATTACTGGGTTTTGTTAAACTGCAACCGATCTGAAAATTACAGTTTCACAGTTTTATTGTAGAACGTTTTATGAGATCGAGTGCCGACTGTAATTAGCAGTATTATTCAATATGTATAGTTATGTTATATGTTCAGACAAAAGGCCAAGAGACAATAAATATTTCCAACAATTTTATGTTTTAATTTTATAACTCCAAACCGTAGTATTGACGGTTAATTGTATTGGATGAATATTATAATTACTGTACATAAAAGATACTTTGATCAATTGATGTGTAAGCAAGTATTAGTAGGATAATGTTAATTTATAACTAGGATCATACATGTGTTAGAAGTTACGTGGAATTTTCATAACTAATATTACTATTATAGGAATTTGAACCTATAAAGTTATAATAGAAACGATTCTGCATTCAACACATATGCGCCAATGGCCGCGATATAATGAAAAAAGTTAAATGGACTCTCGCACCAATTGAGGTTAGGCTTTGAACACTAAATTTGACGAATGTACGGATATAATTTTAAAACGGTTTTTTTTTTAATATTGTTGATCTTATATAAAGAGTGAATCTAAGGTGAAAAGTGTGTCTATAAAATCAGAACAATAAGTTATATCATTAGTATAATCTGAATAAAGACCGAAATCTAACTGTAATTCTAAATTTACACTATTTTCATAGAATATAAATAACTCAGCAAGTTGTGACGTACATAGTAAATTGTTGAAGTTTACCTGCATCTTGCCCTGACATCGGACAAAGCGAAACCGCTCATCCCTGAACAAAACGAGCGCTGCCAGTACCAATTCCTGTTTTCCATTTTAAATTTTTCATCCGCACAACAATGGAACTATTTTATTATAAGTTTTATTAAGTGAAATTTAATTACTTAATATTCATTTATTCATTTTTGTAACGGCTATACGATAAAGCGACTAAGCATAGAGTTGGGACTAGTGTTGCATGTCGATAGTTCGATCGACAGTGTTGCCACAAAATAATAATTTCGATAGTACTATCGATATACTGAATAGTTTTCGAGGTCAACTATCGATAGTCAAACTATCGATTGTTCTGCAACACTGCTTGGAACATACTAAGAACATCGAGATTCTGGCTGTCAGTGACTGTGGCTTAAATATACCAGTAACAATCAGTAGCTATGAAATGACGTCACTTTTTTATTTAAAATACTTTATAGACCTATACCTATACTATTAAAACATTGTAATTAATACAAAAGGCGGGTTCAATGCCGGAATGCTAAAACAATATTCAATTCAATTAATTACCGAATTAAACTAAATATAAGTAAAATTTATTTTTATGTTTGTTACACATATATTATTTTTTCATGAACGGCAACAGTGTCAGACGGGACTTGGTAGTGCGATTGTCAAAGATAAAAATATACCGTTATTGCATAATGATATTTACTAGTACTGTTATTTTATGAGTATTTATTTTAACGCCAGTGAAAATCAGTCACAAGTATGGATGAAAACTTGTCACTGTGACAGTTTTGTATACCTAGTATTTTTGTCTCTGGTGATAAATACGCCTCATTTCTAATAATAAGCTAATAGGTGTTTTTAATGTGGATTGGTGAATAAACATCTGATTGGTGATGCCTATATTTGAACCCGCTATCTTCGTAAAAACATGTGTTATAAATATTTTATGAGGGCTGCCGAAAATAGGCCATGATTGCGAAGCTCTAACATTTTTTGAGAATCAAAAAAAGAGTATAATACATTTCTTTGTTCATTTTTCTTACATTTTCATCCTCTTTTAAACTATATTATGTATCATTTGAAGTCTCTCATCCAAAATTTAATAAAAAAAACTAATTACAAAATCGTGGTAATACTTAATTAAAGAAAAACAAGTGCTTAGTATCTAAGTATATATGTATTAATTTAATCAGTTCTATTAAAATCATATATTTTATATAAACATTTGCTTATGTTATTGTATGAGATGTTTGTCCATAGACATGGGTTGACGTTTTCTTGACATAACATTAACATAAAAAAATAATATTCGACATTCATCTAATATAAATATTTATCCAAGCAATCATATTCATTCTACGCATATTAAATGAATTCGCTTGAAAAAAAATACGGTATATTTTTATAGTTTCATTTTCCAAGTCTAACTTAATGGTTATTATTGTTAGATTTTGGTTGAGATTCTTGAATTATTTTGTAAAACAAAACTTCGTCTAACGACGTTTTCTGTTGCTCTTAAAGGAGTAGCCTAATTTATTTCTATTCCCCTCGAAGTTTTCCCTTGTTTGCGAGATGAAAAAAAAGCTTAACTCCTTGACAATAAAATGCGATCAGATAATAGGGTCTTTTAATTATTTTATTTTTTTGTCTTGCAACCGAGTCGTTTTATCTCAACCACTTTTAAATGTTATTTTTAATTTAATTGCGTATATATAATTAATGATTGTAAATAAATAATTAATTTATTTTTGGAACCCCGTTATACAAATACGAACGATGTGGTCACGTTTCGGTTGCGCAACTTTAATTTATTATACGAGTTTTAAAAGTAGGGTTCTCAGCTTCCCACAAATGTAAGTGCGCAATTTTTCAAAAACTACATGACCCACTTTTTTTATTCTTTCACTGGGCTAATCTATTACAGTATACAATACACAGACGATGTTTCTGATATATTTTGTTTTTCTATATTCTTATTTTATTATAATGTATATCTTAATGTATATTGGACAGAGACGGTTTATGCTTTCGATTGCGATTCATGGTTTTTTAGTTTATTGAATTTTATTGGGTAATCTAACAGAGGTTTCAGTGTTTTAAGCCTTGATATAATATGGTAGAAAAAAAATTATATTATCATATATATAAAAATTAGCTTCTACAGCTTGTCAGTCAGTGTTATAATCTTATTAAGATAATAATAATAATAATAATAATAATAATAATAAGCCCCCCAAATTCCAACCTTACGTCCGGGCTGAACATCTAGTCCACGTGGGGGGCGGACGTGTAATATAGTATTTATACTATATATAAACTTACACGGCTAACAGGGCAATGGTAACCCATTAACATGGAGACACGGTCAAAAAGGAAACGTATAGAGTCGCTACCCGGGGGTGATCGCCGGGGCACACCTGGAGCTGACGCTGGGTGTTTCAGCATGCGAACCGTCAGTGGCGAGGAGTTGAACAGGCGGGCTCCCACCGACAAAGATACTACAGCCGAAACCACTGATACAGACAGACTGACAGACAGAGCGATTAGCCCTAGCACTATTTCCTACATACCCTCAAATCCATCATCACCTTCAATATCATCGTCAATATCCACATTACCTGAACTTTCATCCATCCCAACTTTGGCTGTTGCGCGGGAGGTAAATGCCTGGTTACCCGCGTCCACCAAGGCTGGAAAACCCAGAGTACGCATGAAATGGAGCGCAACTGTAAACATGTTTATCATGCGTACCTATTACTATGTAACTAGATTAGAAACCGATATGACTACCTACAGACAACAATTGCATGAACATTTCTCCAGACAATATCCAGAAATACATGTTAGTGAACAAAGAATTGCTGATCAGAGAAGAACAATAATCAGAAACAAATTACTAACCCAAGAAGTATTAGATAGACTAAAAGAAGAAGCACGAACACAACTAGGAAACGAGTTGGATAATAATATACAACAGACACACTCACAAAACCAATCACGACTACAATTTTGCACACAAACACGTCCTGAAATACAAACTCAATCTCACACTCAAGCTCAATCACACTGGCAAAACACCCAAACATCATGTTCATCCACCCAAACTGAGTCTATAGCATTAACACTAGAAAACGATATCGAAGCTTTAGACATTCACAACACTATAACTGAAACATATACCCAAGAAACACTTGATAAATTTAGAGCAGCTTTAACACAGTATTCTGGAATGGACCCAGCTGCACGACCAAAATTACCAAAGCTAAAATACAGCCCTCAACTTTGTCAACTTACTCAGTTATTTAACCAAAAAATACTGAATCTGTTTATTAGTAAAGACACAAAGCTCATAGACATACACACTATTATTTATTGTACAGCGTTAGTAATATCTGAAGAACTCAAATATAAAATAACAGAATACACAGGAAATAGAAGACCACGCCTCGATTGTAAGCCCTCGTGGCAGATTAGACTAGAAAGAGATATAGAAAAACTAAGAGCAGATTGTGGTAGACTCACACAATATGTTAACAATCGAAAATTTAAATTTGAAAATCGAAAGTTAATGATCGAAAAAAGTTGTGAAAAGGGTTGAAATAATATGTAAAAATACAAAAGTACACACAAAGCACGAAAATAACAATAAGAAACCTGAAGAATTTTTAGATACGTTAAAACAGAAACTAGCACTTAAGGTTCATAGACTAAGACGATATAAAAAAGCACAACAACGCAAAAATGATAACATCACATTCAGTACAAATGAAAAATTATTCTACAGAAATTTATTAAAACCACAATTTGACAATGTTTCCAGAGAAAATGACAAAACACCAACACAAGAAGAATTAGAAACATTTTGGAGTGATATATGGGAAAAACATACACAACACAACGATAAAGCAGATTGGATAGATAAAGAGAAAAATAGATGGAGCCTAATATACGAAATGGAATTTCATGAAATAACAGCGACCGACATAACATTCATTACTTCTAAGCTACATAATTGGAAATCACCGGGAATAGATAAAATACATAATTATTGGTATAAAAAATTAGTACCACTACACAAATCCATAGCTAACAATTTAACAGAAATTATCTTAGAGCAACAAAATATACCTGAATTCCTCTCAACAGGAATATCTTATATGTTACCAAAAACTACACATTCAACACAACCTTCACAATACAGACCAATTACATGCCTACCCACAATATATAAGATCCTTACATCAGTAATAGCTACAAAAATAAATAAGCACATTGAAAGACATAATATAATTGCAGAGGAACAAAAGGGATGTAGACGGGGCCATATGGGATGCAAAGAACAGCTAATTATAGACTCAATAATTAATAAACATGCCACTACCAAATACAGAAATTTACACTGTACATATATAGATTATAAAAAAGCATTTGATAGTATTCCTCACTCCTGGCTATTACAAATATTACAGATATATAAAATAAACACAAAAATTATAAACTTTTTAAGCACTATTATAAAACGATGGAAAACCACTTTACAATTAAACTATCATCACAAAACCATTGTAACTAGACAGATAAATATTAAGAAGGGTATCTTCCAAGGTGATTCCTTAAATCCTCTATGGTTTTGTCTCGCCCTAAATCCTCTGTCTCATTTACTGCACACTTGCCAAGCTGGATACTCTCTTAAACACTCAACAGCAGAAACGATAATCTCACATCTCATTTATATGGACGACATTAAATTGTATTCAAAAACCGAAAAAGACATGAAAATACTAATAGACACAACAACAGAATTTAGCAAAGATATTAATATGGAATTTGGACTATACAAATGCAAAACTATACACATCATTAAGGGTAAGGTTAAGCCTGGTAACTACGCGGTCAACGATAATGAAATAATCACAGCTATGGAACCAAACGATTTTTATAAATACTTAGGCTACAAACAAAGTAAAGGACTAGATCACACAATAATTAAACAGACAATTACAACGGAATACAAAAAGAGAATAAATGCCATATGCCAAACACAACTTTATGGAAAGAATTTAATAAAAGCCTTAAATACCTACGCTATCCCTATTTTAACATACTCATTTGGAATAATAAAATGGTCAAAAACAGATTTAGAAAACATAGAACGATCCACACGTACCACACTCACAAAACACAATATATAACCTTCATCAAAATCAGCAATAGAAAGACTAACAATTAAAAGACAAAACGGGGGTAGAGGTTTAATAGATATCCAAAACTTATGGCAAAAACAAATTAATAAACTTAAAATCTTTTTCGAATTAAAATCTCACTCGAGCCACATACACAAAGCCATAACCGTAACTGATCAGAACTATACTCCACTTAACTTAAACGAAAACGATAAAATAGAAAATGATAGTAATAATGACCCACAAAAACAAAAAATAGACAACTGGAAAAAGAAAATACTTCATGGGCGACATCCTCATGAACTAGAACAACCCCATATTGATGCAATAGCATCAAATAAATGGCTTCAAATTGGAAATTAATTCCCGGAAACTGAAGGATTTATAATAGCGATACAGGACCAAATCATTAACACAAAAAATTACAGGAAATATATAATTAAAGATCCTACTGTGAAAAACGATAAATGCCGAAAATGTCATAGACACCCGGAGACTATACAACATATCACAGGAGCTTGCATAACCCTTACACAGACTGATTACACACACAGACACAACCAAGTAGTTAATATTATTCACCAAAAATTAGCATTGAAACATTCACTCATACAAAACACGAACACTCTTTACTACAAATACACACCCCAAACTATTCTCGAAAACACATCACACAAACTCTATTACGATCGCGCTATACTCACCGACAAAACTATTCACTACAATAGACCCGATATAATCTTACAAGATAAAAAACACAAGTCGACTTATATAATAGACATAGCAGTTCCTAACACACACAATATACAAAAAACAATAACTGAAAAAATTAATAAATACACAGAACTTAGAGAAGAAATCGCACGAATCTGGAAACAAGATAAAGTATATATCGTACCCATAGTCCTTTCAACCACCGGTGTTATTCCAAATCACCTTCATCACAGCCTGAAATTATTAAATCTAAAAGACTCTACATATATACCACTACAAAAAGCAGCCA
This sequence comes from Nymphalis c-album, assembly GCA_963151315.1. NCBI lineage: Eukaryota > Metazoa > Arthropoda > Insecta > Lepidoptera > Nymphalidae > Nymphalis > Nymphalis c-album. Next base: position 7,927,448 of record OY720591.1, read on the forward strand.
TACTGAATACGTGTAGAACTGTGAGAAAATTCATGCAGTTAGAAGAAAATGACAGTCCCCCACCAAACTAACACACCACATGCTGCATTTACTTGGTTATTGCCCGTAAATGTAGCCAAAACCAGCCACGAGCTGAGAAACATAAATACATTCGAAAATAATAATAATAATATAATAATAATAATAATACTTTATTGTTATCCATTACATACATATTTCTTTAAAAATAATAGCCCTGACTCCTGAACTGGTTTCACCCGTGCGTCAGAAGTCAGTTCCTTCCCATTAAATTATTACGAAGTAAGTATAACAATAAAAAAAAAAATACAATACAAAGTGTCTTATTACTAATTATCATTTTAAGTTATTCCAAACCTTATGTTTACGTGTGCGTGTGTGTATGAGTTAGTGTTTGTTTGTGTGTGTGTGTGTGTGTGTGTGTGTGTGTGTGTGTGTGTGTGTGTTCGTATGTGTGTTTGTGTGCGCGTGAGCATGCTTGCTATATTTTAGATGTACATATTATTTTCTTTTCAGGTAGTTAATAGTTTCTCAACGTCTTCATAATTAAGTGTTTTTAACCATGTTTTAATTTTATCTTTTAATTGGTAGTTATTAAGGTCCTTTATTTTTGAAAATTGATTTAATTTTTTATAAAGTCTAGGCGCAAGACTCTTATATTGTTGCTGTGCAAATTTAGTTTTAATTTTATTGAATGGAAACCGATCTCTTCTACTGAAATTAGTTCTGGGTAAGAGTGGGACAACTGTTTTATGGTATTTTTGTATACATAGGTGTACAAAAAGTTTTCTTACAGATAAAACCCCCGCCCTCTCGTAAACATTTTTTGTTGAATGTCGGAATGGTAAATTCATAATTATTTTAAGCAGTGCTCGCTGAGCACGCTCAGCCTTTAACATATGGGTTTTGGCAGCAGCACCCCATGAACAAATACAATAGGTAAGTATACATTCTGCTAGAGCTTTATACGTTCTGATTAAGAGCGGAAAATCCGCAATATGCCTTAGGTTTTTGAAAATGTATATTAATTTTCTTAGTCTTTTGGAAACTGCTGCTATTTGTTTTATCCAAATGATATATATTCAAAACACATATAGTAAATTGTCAATAAAAAATCTATTAATTGTAAAATAAAAATTAAGACTTAATTTTTTTAGTTTTTTAGTTTAGTAAATGACGTGAATAATTTTAATATGGGTGGTAAACTGTTTAGTGTACAGTTTACCCTTCAGATATTTTACCGCCAGACCTCAAACCTTTTTAGAAATAAAAAATAATAATACTACAAGGGATCATCTAGGGTTTCGAACCCTAATTGAGAAGTTTGTTATAATTCTTACAGTGGCAGCCTGTCTGGGCAGATGGACGAATTACTTATCTGCTTTTCTAAATTAACATAACGTCTTTTTTATTTAAGACTAGCAGTTGCCCGGGACTTTACTTGGGCTTAAGTATAAGTAAAGGATAAATGATTCTTTTAAATTTAGACTGGTCTGTGATTTTAAAGTAAGCATTAAATGTCATTCTGGTTAAAAAAAAAAAAATTACGAGTTTTTTTTTAATTTAAGATCGCTGATTATTCTTTTAATTATTGTAATGTTTTTGTATATTTATATGTCTAGATAACCTATTTTATAATCAAATTACATTTATATAGGTATAAATATAAAGGCTCAAATCACCATATATTTATAAGTTTATTCTTAACAACAAATAACTAATGTGTTACCGTTTTGTACAGAATATTAATAGATTTACCATTTAAGTATAAGGCTACAGTAATGTTCCGAAACTAAAGACAGGAAAACGCTGCAGAACCTAGCTTAAGATAACAAGATAGGCGAAACTCATTTAAGTTTTATGTTCATCTCTGGGCTGCACTTCACGAGCTGTTGATCTTATCTTGTTCTCTTTATAAAAGTGATTGTACTGAGTGTTATTAGGTTAATAAAACCTTTTTCTGCCGCTGGTACCGATTATTCGCTAGTGATAATTACGTTTAAAAACTTATACTACGGGTAAGTAATAATAGGAATGTCGGTAATTCTGGGGTACCTACTCAATCTCTGCATTAAGCTATTTTGAATACTTAATACACGTTGTAACCCATAATTTAATTTTACATTGTATGCGCTTTGTCATAACATATTGGAAAAACAACTTTGATCAAATCGCATAAACGGATTTCGCAAAACAGGATTCCTAAAAAATGAGACTAGATTTAGGTACAAAAATAACTTTTTTACCTCGTAATATTGTCCCCGGGTCACCGCCGCACATTAACAGGTACATTTCTTGAACCATACCAACAACAATCTTAAATAATTACATTTGGTAAAACTGGTAAATCGTTGTGTCTGCCAGACAGTTGCAAGATACGATTCATAAAAGTTATTATATCAATAAGCAATTACTATTTTACTCCAATTCCGTCTTAAAGATTTTTATTGCGGTCACATCTTATTTGTCCCAAATTCCTTTCGAATCTGCATTTTGCTGAAAGTATTTTAAGAAAAAAAAAATCAAATACTAATTACAGAGTTCCTCAGAGTCATGTATTCCTGAAAATGTTATTAATGGCCATTTTTCGACTTAGGCGGTATTGTTCCCTAAGCGACGATTTGTAATTGGTATTTGAAATGATTAATTTTGAAACAATTCAAATACCAATTACAAATAACATTTTCAGGAAGTAATTGAAATGGAAAATTAGATACAATTATTTCAAATACGTATTTCAATTTGATATGTTGTTTATATCAAATTACGATAACATTCACTGCCCAGCGCTTGTTATAAGCTACCTCAACCATGAGTATAATTCTAGTTATATAATAAAAAAATAAAGTAGTCACAATTGTTTTTAAAAATCGTCTATTCACGTTTAATGAACCTTCAACCTTCACTCAAAACTCGAGTGTATTCGGTATAATATTCCGATAATATTAAAAATGAATAGAATAAATTAAAAAAAAAGTTTTTGAAATAATGCTCATTGTAACGCTTAAAACTATAAAATTTCACTGGTAAGGCCAGCTCGTCTGGTTAGGTACCACCCAATCATCAGATATTTTGCCGCAAAACAAATAGTACTTAGAATTATGGTGTTCTTGTTTGAAGGGTGAGTACGCCAGTGTCATTACATGCACAAGGGACATAAAATCTTAGTTCCCAGGGTGTTGGTGGCGCATTGGCGATATAAGCGATGATTAACATAATATACAAATTTTAAATGTAAACACAAGTATAATCCCCACGTTTCAAGATAAAACAATCAACACTGAAAAGTATTATATAGAATATTATTTTATAAAATATAGGACATAAATAAAATTATTTACTACATAATTCAATAATAGATAACAATTCTATGCCGTTAAATTTAATTAAAATGAATGATTTAATTAACTTTGTATCGTATACGTTAATTTATATGAAACAGATAACTTTATTATTATATTCTGTTTACACTAACCAAATTTTAGGTACGGGATGGATGCGGGCTGCCCAAGATCGGGATGGTTGGCGTTCTTAGCGGGAGGCTTTCGTCCAGCAGTGGACGGCGATAAGCTGAAAAAAAATATCAAATTTTGTGGTTGACCCGACCACTACTTAGCGGTATCAATACTTGATACCGATATCTTATTGTTAGGGATACTTTTCAGATAATTATGCGCGTTTGTGAAGTCCTATGTAAACTGGATTTTTATTTTATTCAACAGCAAAAGAAAAATAAACAAGCTAATTTTTTATATGTATATTGTAAGTGTTCTTTTACAAATAAATAAAATAAAAAAATAAAAGCTAATAAGTATCTATTTTAACCATTCGCTATATGAGTATAGATGAATCATTTGTATTTATAACCACTCTTAAATAGTACGCATCGCAATTTAATCTGCAAATTGGTCTACCGTGAATGGACTTTAACCTATTTGGACAATTTCCAAATATTGTAATAAATGCTAAGTTATCATGATAAATATTTAAATAGTATCACATATTTATAGCACCGAAAAAGAGGAGTCAGTATTATTTTTATATGATTATAAAAATATCCCCTTAACAAATTGTTGTTCGAAACAACTAGCAAGTCGTAGAAGTTATGCAACTCCGACAATGCTATTACTAAGCTGTTCGAACAAGTTACTTTTGAGATATATCTTTAGTAATAAGCATTACTGAGGATGAACTTTGCATTGTATATAATTATTATCTCATCTCACTTATATACAGATTAATTTATAATGCGATCAAATTGTATGTACTTATTGAAATCTTATCTTAGATATTATAAATGCGAATGTGAGTGTGACTGTTTGTTACGGTTTCACATCTAACGCCTACACCAATAAACTGACTTTATAAATTCTTTAACCAATGGAAATCTTCATTATCAGCGTGTAATATACGCTACATTTTGTCCCCGTATTCCAACGGGAACTACGTGGGTGTAACCGCGGGCAAAACACTAGTAAAATTACATGTTAACCACATAACGTATTATCAAGACATAATACTATCAAAAATTAACACAGAATTATTTACACTGAAGTAAGTATGTAATATTTTAGACTTATAGTGTCCATGTGATTCACGGCACGGCAATGGCACAAAGATAATATTTTTTACTGAATTGATCTTAAACTTTGAACCAAGAATTTAATATCTAGAGCCATATAAAGTAAATATTAGAACAAGGGGCAGTTAGCAAAAACAATATCTAGAAGTAATTATTTCTCAATATTATTGTTCAATTGTATACTTTAACTTGTAAGAGTAATTTCAACTACTACCTATCCGTGCGGATATATATATTTAACTTCGTTTGAAACTACGTGCTTGATAAATTGAGAAATAAATAAATAAATAAAGGAGACGAGAGGACGTTTCACATAAGTGAGGCATTTACAGGTTGTTACGGTGTACTATATTTATACTAATCATTCCTGCCTTAATGTTTGAATATATTTCATTATATAAATAAACTAATGATATATTAATAAGTATTATAGTCCCTCTTCATTTTTATTTTATAAAAACCGACCTCAAAAAAATTCCTGCATGTAAAATTATAAAAAATATATTTTACACATATGATAAATAAGGGTAGGCCATTGAAAAGCCGCGTCTCCGCCAAAGAAAACTTGAGTATTATTTGTGTCACCAACGTGGATCCGTATAAAAGATTACGTAATTAATTTACTAATATGAATTGGTACAATACTTTCACACAAATAACAGGAATTAATTTAATGATATGGAATCTTATTATGTTACGCGTGAGGTACAAACAAAAAACAAAAATATATAATACATTTCGAAAATTTGTCAATAAAATATACTAACATGGCGGACTGACTTGACGAATTTCATTTAATATTACAATGATCTTACTTTTTTTTTATCTTAATGTCTGCTATTTTGCATGTTTATATAAACTATAAAATCTTCTACTACGTGTAATGAACATACAAATTATCCCCAAAAACTTTGTTAACAAAGCCTTTTCTAATGTGATTGTTAATTTACGACGTTACTTCCAAAGCTCGCCCTTGTTTGGAAGTTCGGTTGAAACTATTGTATTCAAGCCAGCTTCCAGAGTTACGGATGAGTTCACCTAATGATCTTTTTGTTAGGAAAAATATATAACTGTGTAATGGTTTTATGTCGAATAACGATGATTATATATATATATATATATATTAATAAAGAATTATTATCACAAGATTTTTTGTAAATAAATAAGATTTATATAACCCTTCAGCCATCTGCACTGACTTCATTAAATTTAAATTGCGATAGATTCAAAAGTCACATGTATAGAATGAAAGTAATTAGTAATATATCCACATGTATAAGTCGTGGAAAGCGATATCGCTTAATATTAAATTACTCATTTGAGTATTACCCTTCTCTAGTACTATGACGTGACGTCACTTGTTATTGTAAAGGCGGCACGAGGACAGAGTCGTGTTCGAAAGTGAGGAATTTAAACGGCACATTACGATTCGGGACTGACCAGGTCACTTCTCCAAAACGAAACTGTCGATTTACTTAATGTACTTTAAGTGTGTTTATTGTGATCAAAAGAAAATAAAGTAAGGTTATACGAAGCGTACACTATCATTTTCGTCACCTACACAATGGATCCTGTACCACCTACTCAAGTCGGGAACAGTACTATCGCTCAGCCATCGCTCCCGCCGACATATGTATATATAAAAATGTGCATACTTATACATATATGTAGTCGGAAGAAACAGTCACGAAGTCAAAATCGTTATTCAATATACAAGCATAACGCTTACTTGTTGCTTGTATAATATGGATTTTGATATGTGGATTTCAATATTCTTGTATAAAATGTTACATTTATTTCGTGGTTGAGCTCTGTGCATACCCGTTTTGGGTAGGTCCCACCCACTCATCATATTCTACCGCCAAACAGCAAGACTCAGTATTATTATTTTCTATTAAAACTACCCTATTATCCTAGTAAGACACAACAACTACACACTTCATATTAAATTTTCATAAACTCATAAAGCAGAGTAACGAGCACTATATAGTTAACATTCGCAGTTATGGCAATATTCTAATATTATGCGACATCCCATATAAATTTAATTATAAATACAATTTTACATGAGGTAAATGGGCCCTTATTCGTGTTTAGTAGAACGCCGATGTCGTCGGACAATATATTTGTAGCCACTTCTAAAGCTGTATTAAGGTCAATCCACCCGCCCGTATTAGTCACAGTGCCAGTCGATAAATCAAATTTATAGTACGAACTATTAATGAAATGTTTTAAGGAACGACGGTCCTACGAAAGAACTTCTCGCAATATGTATGCGGATAAATGTATATGTAATTAATCATTATATATTACAAGAACAGTCTCCTCGCCGCATCTGTGTCCTGTCTGAGCGCGATATCAACCGGATTTTCATACCAATGTACGTAGTGATTCATGAAAAAGGTTTATGTGTATAATTCAATATGGTTTCGTGTTAATTGGTAATATGACAAGCCAGATAAACAGCAAGTTTATTATAAAAAAAATGAAAACTATATGTTGTATAAAATTTTAAAACCCTCCATTGAAGTATGAGCAGAATACAATAAGTGATGACAGATGTAGATAATTAGTAAATGTAGATAAAAAAAATTGTTCATATTATGAATTATGAAACGTAAGATACTTGTTGCATAATACTCCGCTTAGGATATTAATAAAGGCGGCCGGATGGATTTATTGTTTACATATGATTATAATCTACAACAAGTTTATTAAACATTTGTTAAAGATGCAATAGAGTTACCGTAGCATTAAGCTTTTGAAATACAATTGCTTACAAATCGAAACTAAGTCGCTAGCCTGTTTTCGATATTAACAAGCCATAAATTATGCCTTTTGTTAACGACAAAACTTTATCAGCCGCTAAGTGACCTAGATTTTGATATTATTGCTATATAAATTAAAACACGATTTTTAATATGTAATAATTGATTGATCTATAGTATAAATCTATATAAATAAAATGATAGTGGTCTGCAGTTGTGCGCGCGTCACGGAAAAACTACTAGATAGATTTAAATGAAATTTTATAAATTTTATTTCTTAGACACTTGGCCCTTATCAAAATTCAAAAATTCAAAATTCAAATATCTTTATTCAATGTAGAAGTGTTACACTTACTTATTGATTGTCATAAGTCTACCACCGGTTCGGAAATAAACACCTCAGACCTGAGAAGAACGGGCGAAAGAAACTCAGCAAGAAAAAAAAAAGTTATTGCGATATCTTCATTTAATAAAAAGTTATTAAAGTTTCAAGAAACAACGATTTGTATTTGCACTGCGTGTTCAGTGATGTATGTTTAAGCAAAATATATTTTTGCTTGCGATCTTTTTGATGTTTTTTTCCTTCGTACATGAGAAAACGTTGTTAATATATCAAGCAACGCGGACGGAGGTGCGGAATTTTGTTCGTTTCTTTTTTTTTACGCAAAAACTAATAATGCGATTAAACTCATACCTATAACAGATACAATATAAGTTTCTATCAAATAATTGTAGATTTTAAAACGTCTGTAAAGTTATAACGACAGAGTATATTATTTACTTTATATGGGTAATCGTTTATTAGATGATAGAAATTTCATAAACCGTTTTTACTTTTAATGGCAAAAATAAATGTCAAACTTAAGTTTTTATTTCAATTTTATACTTATACAATATAAAGCTTAAAATATTTTATCATAACTTTTTTATACAATGCGTAAACACAATTAAGTTTGTCGAAATATTTTTATTGTAAAATAAATGTTGAATTGAATAAGATTAATATAAAAGTACTTGGCACGAAATTAATTCAACCGTTTCGTTAGTGACCGTTGAGATTTAGCTAATTTTGTTCGGAACTTTCCCAATAAAACTCGCGTTAACGCGCAACTTTAATGTATAATGCAACGAAAGTTATTCTTTCAATGTCACGTACTTCCATTTTAGAACTTGAAAAACGTTCTTAAAGTTTCAGCCTCATTTCTGTATTTTATAGCTCCTAGCAATTATCTGATAAAAATATAAGTATGCGATGTTACTATTAGCTTACATTCCCAAAAAGGTATACACTACAGTTTGAACACAGAATCTTCCTGGGACATTGTTCACACACGGCCATCTGATCCCAAACTAAGCAGAGCTCTTACTATGGAAACCAGACAACTGATATACTACATATACATATTTTTTGGTAATTACATACTTATATAGATAATTACAACCAGACTCAGGACAAACAATCGTGCTCATGCACACAAATGTCCGTCCTGGGTGGGAATCTAACCCACGACCTGCGGCGTGTAAGGCAAGTGTCTTACCTACCACGCCAACCGGCTCGTCGATTTAACTATTTTGTTTTTAAAAGCAAAACTGTCCTACGAAGAGAACACGTAAATCCCAACTAACCCACTAAGGGCCGGGTTGGATTTCAGATAAGTATCTCCAAGTATTTAAAGTTTTTACTTGTAAACAATTCATTACGTGCGGTTAAAGAAACACACAGAAATCACACTGCTCTTACACAAACTTACAGTCTAAATTTTCATCAAAACTGTTAAAAAGAAAAAACAAATTCTTCACAATAACAATTAAAAAAAGGATACATCATTGATAAAAGTAAACAGATTAAAAAAGAGGAATAAGATATTCAGTACAATATTCAAAATCTATTAAATTACTAAAGTCAAAAACTATTAAACGCATTAAAAATAACTCTGGTAATGACATTTGTTTCACAATAACAGGTAGAAACATTCACCAGGCAACAACTCCGTGTTTTCCTTTGCCTTTACAATTTCGCACTTCGTTGATTTCCTTAATTAACTACATACGTAAAGCAAAATATTCAACAATAATTGTCTTTTGGTACTAAACTATTAATGATACTTATTCGTATTTCTAAAATGATCTACAAACCTGTTTAACGGGTTGATAAATATCCTTATCAAAATAAAATTTACAAAGTTGTTTATGACAATGAGTGTACTCTACCGAAAGAATAAAAAGTCAATCTTTTACAAACTTTACATTAGTCTGAACGGAAGGTATTATCTATAGGTAGCGACTACACCGGCGTTGTTAGTTTCGAGTTTCTACCGTGACTGGCGACATTGTTGTTTTCGCTAATGACTAATGAGTTCCTCGCTCATACTCACACTAAGCCAATATACTTAAGCATTACCGCAATCACGAGCTCTTACATAAGACTTTCCTGATTAAGAATTTTTGTTTAATTTTAACTTATAATAATAAACGAACAAAAGTTTTTCACTGTAACATTTTTTTTTAGTTATTCTACAAAACCCTTTTAATAATTTTCAAGTAAATTATTATAACTTTGTGGTGCAGTCTGTATTTAAACTAAACGTTAACTTTTGACTTCTTGTCTTCAACCTTTGTAGTTTCGAAGACCCGCTTAACGAAGTTCGTAGTTTGTTCAATACTGTGACCACGAATGTAACCAACATCGAAGTTATCGTAGCGTTGAACGGTTATTCTGTTCGACAAATATTTTAATGTTATATTTTAAATTACGCTGTACCATACAACATAAAATTAAAAACACTTTTTGGCTTTGTATAAGTCTTGTTTTTTTTAGTAATAAGTAAAAAAATACTGTGAATTTTTTGGTACGAATATCAAATCAACGATATCAAAAAATAAGTCAGTGTTTAACTAAACATCTACTAACCAACGTTTCTTAATATACATATGTGATAATGTGTTTTATAGAAGTATAATTGATTGAGTAAAAGGGTCCTGAAGTATGTCCGAACCGGAGGTAGACTTTCTATCTTCAATAATAATAATATTCCGCTTTCATTTACAATCACCGTCTGTTCGTGTTCGCCTTATAAAAACCAATCGATTGTTTGTTTGTTTGTTTAATAACATATAGCCACTTCACTACATATTAGTTGTTCAAAGCGGTTTTGTCAGACGTCATATTTTTTCGCCAATGTTTTCTAAGATAAAAAGGAAAGAGAAGGTGTATAAATATTATAAAATATTATACAGTGTTAAGGGGTAGCATGCTAGATGGTTCGATATAGTTTCGACAATACCAAATAGTAATAAAAATACAGTTAGTTGCGCGTTAATCAAGTTTGCTTAACAGTTTCGACGAGATTTGTAAAGAAAACAATGGCGTCTAGTAACGACGAGAAAATATTATTTATTACCTGAAAGCGTATATAAAAATCAATTTCAAAGACAAATAAAGCGTTTTCTGCAAGAACATTTTGTGCATTTCATGATAATAAAAATAAAGTTCACCTTAACGTATATTTAGACGAACTGTTTATTAATTAAGTAAGGTTATTATGTATTCAATTATGTATATATGTATTATAGTAATTTTTGTGTTTTAATTGTTTATTGTATTGTGTATGCTTCCTGTTAGTCGAAATAAATTATTTTATTATTATATTATGAAAATAAAAAAGATTTTTGTTGTTATTTTTGTTATTGATTTTAGTGTGTAGTGCAAATTGTCAATCAGTATTTGTATCGCGCAATTTCACGCAAATATATCCTCCGAAGATCAAAAGATAAATAAACAAAATATAAAAAATAATTATATCTATCTTAAGTAAATTGAAACAAAAACAATTATCATGGAAATCAAATTAATTAGCTAAGAAATCCTGGTCATTAAAATTTTCCAACAAGAAACTGCTACAAATACATACTACGAAGTTTGTTTTGTACACATCTTTACATAATTCGCCGACTCTGTGGAAATAGAAAGCCATGGCCTAGATAGGTGCGGAACCGAAAAAAGCACAAAGGTCATGATTAATATGACGACTATATATTCTACTCTATTTTCAACTATATGTTAAATATTTCGTATGCTATACATATTTACAGCTCATATTACCTTTTATGTTGTTTATGGGGTGCTTAGATAAACAATGTAACAGCCAAAAATAATTAGTATTGATTTCGTCTGAAAGCAGACTTTTATTTAGAGCTAAAATATACTATTAACAATACAATAATAATTTACGAGTGTATAATAAATAGTATGTAAGTAAATAAATAAAAGTTTTATAGGAAATGTGATTTCTTTATGATCCTTGGTTTCTATTATTTTTCGAAATACCAATTACTTTCAATTTCGCTTATTTTAATTTACTATACAGTTTCTTTATACCAGGTACTATTGTTAACGAGGAATGCACATAAAATGTTAAATGTTTTCAATTTATTAATAAAATGTAGATAAATAACTATGAATAAATTTAGTAAATGTTATTCTTTATTTAATTTTTAATATCGCTTTTTTAATTAAGCACTAATATTCACATATCCTTTTCGCTTTGGGGTCATTGTGGGCATGTACCTACTGCCTCAGATTCTACCACTGCACTGATTCAAACTTTGTATATTAGTTAATATGTATTGCTCATAGTACAAATGAATTGTAACTCTCTGAACATAAAACACATTTTTATACTTACTTTAAATATCAGCTGAACTTTAAAATGTATCTGTAAGTCAACATTAACAGAAACATTTATGATTATTAAATTAATAACTACGTTTACATTTTATATCTTTATCGAATATTTTATTATTTAATTACGATGATAATACATCGTATCGTCGTTCGTTTTGGATATATAATTTAATTAATGAATTTGTAATATTACATTAAACAAGATAGTAAACATTCTTTTTAACGGTAAAAATGGTACATGAAAATTTTTTGACACAATTTGATGCTATTTTATTTTTCTAGTTATTTAAATGCAAACTAAACATAAAAACAAACAGGTTTTTTTACAGATAGATTATAACCTCATCGTTATATGCTTATCGAGGCTCGGTAGTGTACACACCTCTATCTTCCAGATTCCGGGCTACTCCTGAGAATGTTCAACAGTATAATCCAATGAATTTTAACAGTAACTACCAATAAAACCACTAAATCTACAAGGCAGTCAAATATATAATACATAAACTTATAAGTATGGCCACGAAAATTTTCATGTAATTTGTTTTTTTATATAAGTCCTAAAACGCGCTGAATGTACCCTTAAATATATACGTACTGAAAACAAAGATAAGAGTGTAAGAGCGGAGTTACTATAATTTAAAATATATTTTATTATCGGATTTGTCTTAACGCGAAACAGAGCCCCGGTTCAGATATACGTTAATAGAAAAATAAATTTCAAACTCGGGAGAGTTACAATTTACTGAACGACTGAAACCGCTCTTTTTTTATAAGTCACGTTTAGAACACGTAATATATTCGTTTTAGCGCCTGTAAAGAATACATACAGACGACTAAATTTGTAACGTGCTTATTTATAGATACAAAGAAACAATCATTTTTAAAATATTTATTTACAACGAAATAAAAACAATTTACGATACAGAACTGAAATTGGCAATATTTATATAGACGTGAAAATAAATAAATTTATGTAACTACATGATAATACAGGCGTTTCTTATTTGTAGTGGTTCTCTTTCTTTTTTTTAAATGATAGGTAGGCGGACGAGCATGGTAAGTGGTCATGGTCACCAACGCCCTTAGACATTGGCAGCGAAAGAAATGTTAACCATCGCTCCCATCGCCAATGAACCACCAACACTAGGAACTAAGAATTATGTCCCTTGTACCTATAATTACACTGGCTCACTCACCCTTCAAACCGGAACACAACAACAACAAGTACTGCTGTTTTGCGGTAGAATATCTGATCAGTTCTTAAAATCGTGATCCATATCACATCAGTAAAATGGTTCCACGTTTTATAGATGTGATATGGATACAGCTATTCCGTTAGAATTGACTCAAAACGAAACACAGAACGATCGTGAAATATCAGAAAATTATAAGCGTCATTGAATCGAATAATTGAAATTGTTAAAATATATGTACACGCATCAAAATGCTTATAACCGTTCACAAGTGATATACGAAGTAAGTTTTTCCAGAATTGCACAGTTTAGTGTAATTTGTGAAATGTTGACAAATTACACTAAACTTAGAATAAAAACTTAATTAATTAAACAATTACTTAACTTATAATTTGTAATTAATTAATCAAACAACTTAAGAGTGAGATTGTGAGAGTGAGAAGAAGAGATTTCACCCCTATTTAATTTGTAGCTTGAAACAGGATTGATGCTAAATCAAATAAGTTATAAGCAATTTTTCTTCATATTTCCCTCTTAAAAAAATGTTAGTTAAAATATAGCTGTTATCTAAACTACTGCAAAAATGCAAAGATAACAATTGTCATGATTTTATACTCGAAACCATTCAGTGAAAGATTTTTGTTGGACGCGGTAATAAAAAAATAACATGACACATTTTTTTCTTCATTTCTTGCAATCCTTTGTTCGTTTGCCGGTGATTTTGCTTTTTTGACACAGTGGGACATAAAATTAAAACTAAGCGATTTTTCATAAATTCTATGCCTTCACAAGTTAAGAGCGATTTATAATAAAAAATATTCATTACTTTATTTACGTAAATTTTCATAAGACAAAGAATATTTAAATTTTGGATATACTTCGATATTTTAAAGTAAAGTGAATGTAACATAAAAAATATTTTAAATATTATATACTATGTCGTAAAGCTAATTTCGCTTCGAAATATAAATTTAACTGGGAAGAACCGTCCAGAAACAATATAGCATGATTGTATTAAAAACATACGTCAACGTACAAACAATGCGTCTTTCGTGGGGCGTTGACATATGTTTTTCACAATGTATTTGGTAAATTAATATATGTTAATGTATTACTTTGTCACCCATATAAGAAAAGCGGACATCGAAATGATAGCTTTCTGTAAATAATATAAATAATTTGTCATCTTAAATAAAATCTAAAACAGTATTTATTTTTGTTCTAAATGGGCGTAGAACAAGGAAGAACTTTAGCAAATGAAATATTGTGCAACCTACTCATAATACTGTTATTATAAACATTTTTTTGAATCTAGTATTTTTAAGGGGCCTTTATAAACAGCCTAAATGTCGGTCCCATCGTTACACGTTAAATTAAATCAAATTGATTCAAAAACTGGGACTAATTCAGTTTGAGAGAAACACTAACAAATTTATATATTTTAATTGCCGAAATATTCGAAGGTTTACTAAGAATTATTTTATTTATTTTACTATTTTAAATAATTTCTTGTGCATCGTTTTAGCATACATAATATTTTATTGTAAACATATTATGCTACATTTGTTTATAGAAAAAATATGCATTATTAAATAACACATTTTAAAAAACTATGATATAAGATTGAAGTATAATAAAATTAAAATGTAGCTGTAGCTGTGTTCTAAATGCATTTAAAATTATAGCATAAATCATTTTATGCCGGGATATCACAGCACACGAATATAATGTATGACCTTCTAGACACCGACTACAGCATTTTAAAACTAATGGTTTTAAAAATCTCACTGCCAGCATAACGTATGTGAACATGATATGTATTTATAATTAATTTTACATATTTTTTGGTACTATAATTATGTTTTGATTTATATATAAATAAAAATGTTTACCGACAATTATTTTTATACTGGTTTACCTTGGAACTTACCTTAATTGTTGTAAGTTTAAATTATCCCGGTCTGAGGTAAAGCTAAATTTATATTATGTCATCTAACCATTTTTTAAGTCGGTGAAAAATGAACCATATTTTTTCAGTATATGTTGATTTCTGAACAAGTGCACTATTGGCTGACTTAGGAACGAATGCATACTTTCACACTGCGCTCACCTTGACCTCTTTTTCATTTACTACATTAGTTACTTTTACAATAAAACGAAAAAGTACACCCACTTACTTAAAGCGAGTAATTCTAAGCGTTTCCAAAATGTCATAGACATTTTGAGTATGAAATTTATTTAAAAATTACGGCGGCTTTTATTTATTTATTTATTTATTTATTTTTTTATGCACTACTTTCACGTTTTTTAACATTTATCTTGAATTGCATGCTGGTCTTTACATCTATTTCCACACTACATGCTTGGGATCATAAAATATGTTTAAGACTAATGACTTACCAATACTTTCATAAAAGTATTTGAATTTAAAGTTTAATTTCATTAAAAATATGGTGACTGAACAAAACAACAGCAAAAAACAAGTTTGTTTTCTTAATTCATTTTAATTTATTATTATTAATTAAATTTTGAAGTCTATCGTTTTAAATATAACTTATTTTGCTTATGTAATTATGCACACAAGTATAAACGTCGAAACATCGAAATTTGGGATTACTCAAATAATTTATAATTAAAGAAATTAAATGAAAAATCAGTTTCTATAATAAATGAAATATATATTAATGTAGCTACAAAGTAAAAATTAAATTTAGAATTAAATCAATCCTTATAAAGTTAAAGTAATATTAATGAATTCGAAATTTAAAAGATATACATTCAAAATATCTTGTAAGTTTTAAACTGTAGCTACGTGAGTAAGAGCGGGCCGAAGTTCGCTGCATTTTACATTAATTTCTGGTTAACGTGACTCTTATTAAGAAACTTTCTTTGAACATTAGCTAAATTCCACAGTACCAATGGCGTAAGTTGAACATTTTTCCTGAAACTTAAAATTAAAAATATAAAGTACATTTTTCATTAAAATATTATTTAAAAAAATACAATTCACTGATATTTGTAATCATTTTCTATATAACTAGCTAGTATTGTCACACCTGAACAATGTAATTGAACATACATAAAATCATAAGCAATTACCGGCCAATGGACTATTATAATGTCTCTTATCCCTGTAATTACCTAGCTTATTCTGCTTTATTACCGGAACAGCTATTTAATATAATTATGTTTGAAATGTTAACAATCGGTATGAAGTTGTTAATCTGCATTAGTCATAAAATTTGTACAGGCATACAAACGCACAGATATAATAAACAAAGTTCATATAGTATTGGTTTGTTAAAAGCTCGTCTCTAATTCAACGATTAGTTGCTTTAGAAACGGTTACAAAATTTGTATTGAACGAACAACATTCGGGTGAGTAAGCGAAGTTATAATAATACCATTTTAATGTAATCGTTTTTTTGTTATAAATATATTAAACAATAACATTTATATATATATACATTATGTACATATGTATGATATTATAACAAATAGGATAAATTTATATTAAAAAAAACACATGACATTTATCTTCCTTTATTTAGATCCTTTTCTTTCAGATTTGCGAGTTCTGTCCTACATTTTTATCAGAGATTTATGGTATAACCCCTTTTTGTTAAAAGGGAAATTAACCATATGGTTCTTTTTATTGCTTTTCCACAAAATTCATTACCTTTATTAAACTACTTGCTTTCAACAGCAACTTAAACTTCGGTTTGTTTATTTCGTATCAGTAGTGCGATTCTGTAAGAACTCATTACTCGTCCGTAAAATGTCGACAACCGATTCATGGTTATATTCTATCTTGAGGCGTGTATTCGTACGAATTATTATTAGTTTTGTCAATGTCGCATATCTCTTTCTGACGTTTTACTGCAGTGAGTATAGAGTTTATTAAAAAAAATGTTTTCACAAAAAAAATATGTTTTTTTAAAATCTAGAATACTATATATATTTAATACACAAAATCAAAAAATAACAATATATTATTTTCGGCAAATGAGACACTTTTTTATGCTACTTGCATAAATAATAAATTGAATTTATGTTTTCATATCTTTATTTATGTCTATATATCTATTATGAATTTACAAAAACGTATTATATTGATTAGTTGGTATACCATTAGGCCATGCGAAAGCTACGTTAGGCCTTACGATGTCGTGGACGGCGGCTACACTTCTCGCGGGAGATCCGCCCTGGGAGCTCCAGGCAGAGGTGCTCGCAGAAGTGTATCGGTTTCGGGTACAAGCTATGGCGAGCAGCGACCGTCCAGGATCCGCGGAGGTAGAGGGAATCAGGGCTCTAGCCCAACGAGCCCTGATTCACAGATGGGAGGAGGACCTGAGGCAGGTGCTTAACGGACATGGCTGTTTCGGTAAGTACCTGCATAAGATAGCGAGGTGGAAGGTATCACCCTCCTACCATTACCTCCTACCAGTGTGGTGCGCCTCAGAGGCATACCCTGGTGGCGATTATCGGTGGAGATCTCTCGCTGCCGAGTGTGATTAACGCTATGCTCGACAGTGAGAGGTGCTGGTTGGAAATGGCCTCCTTCTGCGAGAATGTCACTTTGCAGAAAGAGGAGCGGAGCGACGGCGTGAGGAAAGTGCCTCCGCTGATTCGATCCGCCGAAGAAGACCGGGGAGAAGGTGTCGATGCTATGCGCACCTTCTCTTCCCGCCGTAATGGCCGCCGCTTGCGTGGGCTAGGTGGGTTCCCCGTATCCGGGAACCCCCTAGAAATGGAGGCCCACAGAGGCGGGCCGACGGGACGTCTCGGTAGCATGCGCAAGCGATCCTGTGGCGCCTCCCGACCAGGCGGAGAGGATACCGCTGGTTTTTTAGTGGATATTCCGGTGCCTTCAGTGCCGGTGAGCCCCACATATCCCCCCACTTCAAGTGGGGGAAACGCGTAAATGGAGTTAAGAATAAAAAAATCTGATTTTATGATATCCCAATCATAATTTCACGCAGGGTTGCCACATGACTCGGAGGTCATTTCGTTTGAATGTATAAAATTATACTTACAGATTTATGGTTCCCTATCCTATTATATTTATTTCAAAATACCTGAATAAAATTGCATTTAATGAATATCAAAAAAAATCGGTTATCTGTATGTAAACTTTACGCGTAAGAAATCACACACATTTTAGGAGGAATTATATTCCAAATGTTTAAAATTTTTATAGCGTCTTTTGAGATATCTAGGTCTAGAAAATATATCTAGATACCATTGATATCGCTATGATCAGTGTAAATTACTGGAACGAAGTTCTTTTACGCGGTTTACTGTAAAGTGAAATGGCAGTGGCCCAAAGTCACGTCATATAACGTCAATATCGTTGATATTGTGCCTACCAAATGCTACAAAATGCGATGCGTACGTTCGAATTTATGACGTCGATAAAGGAGGTTGAAGTGCCATTTGGTGTGACGAAAATAAAATAATATAATCAATTAAAATCTACATTTTAAAATAAAAAAATATCGCACTGAACTTCGTTATTGACAGGGGCCTCCCGACCGCACAATATATTTTTCTTATTATTTAACTTTTATTGTTTTTTGATAAATATTTGAGACAAATATTAAAATTATTTAATTATTTTTTTTATTATAACTACGTATGTTATTAGTACAGCTGCATCCCTAGCGACAAATTCAACTTCAAATGATAACGGATGCGTCAGTTCGGTTTCAGGTAATGACTGCTCGTTAAAAGTTAATTTCAAGCTTTTCGGTCCGTAATGGTTTTACTTGAGCTAATGAAATTTATTAGCTTTTCAATGGGCGGAGTTTTTCCTCATAATATCGCAACATTTCATTTCTGAAATTCATTTAGTATTTCATAATATTTTTATTTATTAAATTTTGGAGTTCATCGCTTTAAATATAATTTATTTTAATTTCGTAATTATGCACACAAGTATAAACGTCGAAACGTCGAAATTTGTGATTACTCAAATAATTTATAATTAAAGAAAATAAATGAAAAATCAGTTTAAAAAATCATTTTTTGTAATAAATGAAATATATTTTTGCCAAGGGTGCAGTACACATAGTACATACTCATGTGAAGAAAATGTGTGTTGTGTGTGATAAGGGAGTAGAGCGCCTGCTGAGGGGGTTTGTAAAAGAGCGTCATGCCTTTTGCCGTCACGGCTGAGTCGACTTACCACCAAGACGCGCCACTAAATGGTTTTATACCAATAAGGTCAAATCATTATAATTTATTTTTATGTATAATCGATACTTATGCAGGGATGCTTACTTTATTTTGCTTCTTTGATTTTCATATTGTCACTCAAGCAGTTATCTAAATTACATTTCAACATTCCTAATAATTGACTGAACGACTGTAAAATTAATTAAATCGATTTCTATTGAACTAACCTTTAATCCGATACGAAGCAACCTATCCGAGTACCGAGCTAATCGCCAGTCCCCACACTTATATATGAGTTTGGTCACACAGGAAACCATTATCTACCACTTTCATGTTCTATTCTACAGCTATTTTTTTAAAGTCATCATAAAATTTTACTTTTTTATAAAAAAAATCGGATACTATAATAATTGACAATTAAGATATATGTAAATACAAGTATAAAACATAAAAAAAAAATAAAATAAAAGCTATACCGTGCTTTTAATAATACAAAATGTTATGTACTACAACCCATACAGTACAAACTACAAACTATGCAAGCTTGCTTGTAAAGTTACCAATCAATCGACACTCATTCTACCGCCATACTATTTTGCATTGCTAGTTTTTGATTCAAAGGGTGAGTGAGCCAATGTATTAACATTGGCTCACTTTTATGAGATGCATATGCACCTGTCTACTTTTCTGTTTTAAATTATCAGAAGACGGTACCTAAATAACAAACAAATAAATAAATAACAGATAAATAAAGTTTTACAATTTCCAATAGGTATAATTCAGATTCTTGGAAATAGCCTTCATTTGCTTCTGTGAAACTGTGCGAACGCTTATTCGGATGGATCGCGAATTTCACGCGAGTCGAGACCTAATGAAGATGTAGATCCATATTAACTATTTAACCGACTTTAAATACACATAATTGTGGACATCCAAAAAACAGAGCGTTATATAGTAGACGCTGATATTTTAGCGGCCATGCTCAATCTAGTGGACCAAATCGCGAATATATAGGGATATGCACACTTTTTTACGTTGACTGCATTAAAATGGAGGCGTGAATGCATATCAGGTCTAGAGCGCACTTTACGCTGTTATAGCTTTTCAACTTAATTACGAATACTGTAACGAATTTATTGAAAGTGATCAAGAGTATAATAATTTGTTAATATTACTTTGTGAGTTATCTTGAGCTAACTCATACAAAGTTTGAGTTTATTCTCTTTAATAAACGCTGCAGTCCCTCTGGCTCAATATAAAGTTTTACCAATTTTAATTAATAATTCAATCGTTTCAAGTATTAAACTTTTGATCGTATAATAACAATACTTCAGGATACTTACCGAACCTCCAACCATATAAATATAACTAAAAATAACAAAATATCACAGAGACGAGTCATCAAGTGAATTATAACATTTTTTGGAATATATCGGTTTCATATTCTTATTCCTTAGTTTGCTACTTACTAGTAGCAAAGTAAGAGCTAGGTTATATTACTAAATAAAAAAAAAACCTAACTCTGACCCTTACATAATATATACTACATAACACACATACATAATACCTACGGTTGTAATTGCAAAACTTCAGGAACGTGACACTGAAAATAAATGCTGTGATTGCGCTGCTAACGACGACAGTACGCCACACGGCACACAACTATACCCAAGAGACTATTACAACATTTTACTTTTAATTTTTCAATACTCGTGTGGGATTATTTTAACAATCATTAAAAATGTTAACTTTTAACCCTTTTTTAGTATAAGAAAATATATTATTTAATTTCTGATAAATAACATATTCAGTGGTAAGTATACAAATGAACGGTTATAGATAATAATAATTTTATTAGTTGATTTTATTCGTCGATATATTCGTTGCTTCATTTTTATATGTAATAATATTTCATTAAATTGAAATTTTTGCCATTGAAATGTTAACCATCGCTTACATCGCCAATGCGCCACCAACCTTGGGAACTAAGATGTTATGTCCCTTGTGCCACTCACCCTTCAAACCAGAACACAACAATACCAATTACTGCTGTTTTGCGGTAGAATGATGGGTGGTACCTATCCAGACGAGGTTGCACAAAGCTCTAACACCAAGTAAATGACCAAGCGAATGAAATATATAATCCGTTACCGTTTAGACATATGTAATAATATAAATACATTACATCGGTAAGATATTTTGTATATTTATAGAGATGAATCAGTTAAGAATTACTTTATCTGAACTTATATATTAATTAATCTATATAAATAAAATAATAGAGGTCTGCAGTTGTGCGCGCATCACGGAAAAAATTCTGGATAGATTTCAATGAAATTTTCGAAATTTTATTTCTTAGACACTGCCCTTATCAAAAACAAAAATGATTGCGATATCTTCATTTTATAAAAAGTTATTAAAGTTTCAAGAAACAACGATTTGTATAGGCACTGCGTGTCCAGTGATGTATGTTTAAACAAAGTATATTTTTGCTTGCAATCTTTTTGATGTTTTTTCTTACGTACATAAGAAAACTTTGTTAATATATCAAGCAACGCGGACGAAGTCGCGGGTATCAGCTAGTCATAAATAAAGAAATAAATACAAACAATTATATCACTATCTAAATTTCCTTTTATTATTGTACACTTAAATGTAAAATAAATGTAAAAGTTTATGTTAAATGTTAATAAGGGATCCGTGATAGCGTCGATCCCGCATCTCTACGAGCAATATTTTTGAAAACGATAACTTGCTAACATTCTCTACAGCTTTAAGGGATTGACCCCCATAAATTGGCGCTTAAGTGGTAACATTTGTTGAATTTATTACTTACTCGGACACGTTGAGTAATGTAATGCATATTTATCAGTTTCAAATATGAAATAAGCGGAAGCTTTGGCTTCAAATTAAAAAGTTTAATAATTTTTATTGTTAATACAATATTGTGTTATTAAAATGTTGTAATTAATATTAGGTCATTTTTATTGAATATAACAGTTATTTTAATAATTATTTACTTGAGTAAATTAAAATTGAAATTTCAGCAAAAAATAACTTAAAAAGTTGAAATACCACAATCTATAATAATATAATTGTTTACATAAAAAAATATTTATGATTTTCAAATATCATATGAAAATCATCAAAACAAAACAAATCAAATGATCATATAATTTGTAATAAGAGACCAACGATAAAGATTTTGTCATACTAAAATAAATCAAAAATCTAAAATAATAAATCTTTTTATCAATTTCAATTTATTATATCACAAATTTGTGTGTTTAGATGTGGAACGGAGTTATTACAGAATACAATTTGTCAATTTATAATATCACTTGATTTATTTATTAAGGTCTCGATAATTACAAATAGTTATCATTGAAAAATCTTCAAATTTAGACATATGTTATCTATATCTTTATGTATTATGTTAATCGATGCCCTCGCAGTGCACGGTCGAATAAATTGGCCGGCGAATGTTTATATCTCATTGATTAAATTGACCCGTACGAATTTGGTATGACCGCACGCCTATATTATAAAGCTAGAAAGTTAGTATAATTTAATGCTATAATTTTAATGACTGTTAGTTTTTAGATTTACATTTTTCTTTAAATTGTCCTTTTATTGACGAAAACCATATTTTATAAAAATTCACGTCAATAACGTCAGCTAATCTGGCAAACTGAGCGCGTCTCAACCATGTAGATGATAATAAAATATACAATAATAAACGTGAATATGCTTATTTATTCAAAACATTTTCGTACATCAGGAAGCAATTATTTTAATCAATTTAACTTAAATAACTTCAGTTTAATGAGGTAATTGCTAAAATTGTCGTCTGCCTCGAATTCCTCTTTCTTTTGAGCATTTATAATTTCAGCGCGAAAGTTTCTTAATTAATTGAGAGTTGACTTTAAATAAAGTCGTTTCAACTTTGGTTCTCTTCATGCAAAAACAGTAAAATAATTCAAGACAACAAAACTACATATTTAGATATAAGAGGACTGCGTTTTCTAAATAAACAATAAACATCAATAATAAAGTTACGATATTCAAAATGGTACTCACTTGGTAGTAGGGGTTTGTGCAAACTCGTCTGGGTAGTTACCACCCACTCATCAAATAGTCTACCGCAAAACAGCAGTATTGACTATTGTTGTGTTCCGGTTTGAAGGGTGAGTTAGTCAGTGTAACTACTAGCACAAAAGACAAAACATCTTGGCTACCAAGTTTGGTGGCGCATTGGCGATGTAAGCGATGGTTAATATCTCTTACAATGCCGATGTCTATGGGCGTTGGTAACCACTTACCATATGCTCGTCAGCCTTCCTGTGCCCTACAAGAAATCAACATTGTCAATAATGTCGCCAGGTTTAATTAACTTTAAGACGATTATACCTACAAGTGTTTTTAAAAATTTCATAATTTTTTTTAATAATATAAACTCAATACATGTAAACTAATTGCTGTCTTCATTTCTACATGAACAGTGTAACTTTTTGCTACACTGCTATTCATTAACAGTTTCCCAACGAAAGTGACTTCATATGATTATATTATTTTTAAATCTTTCTGGTGGAAATTTGTTTTACAAAAGTTAATAAATGTCAAAAACAGAAAGCTGGTTTTAGGTAGTTAATTTTGTAAAGGGCTTTTGATTCTTTACAGCGAATTCTATTAGTAAAAGCGGAATTAAGGCGACCTCCCTGTTTGATAATTTATCTGCTAATTAAGTAATTTCAACCAACTCACTTCTTTGTTGAATAATAAACAAATTTCTTAAATATTTCATAACAAAATTCTTATATCAAATTGTAATTACGTTCAGTCATTTTATAAGACAAAATCAGTAAATATGTTGTTATTTTATATAAAAAAACCAAAGGTATTGTTTTAATGATATTTTATGCTTGAATTGAATTTCAAGCTTATTTACTTAAAAAAATAAAAATAAATTATAATAAATTCTAAAATAATATGTAATATAGAATAGAGAGGTTATGTATAAATAGAACTTTAATATAATAATAATCTATTCTTTCACCCTCACACTTCAAATTATCTTAGATATCAAATATTTGATAAAATGGTTTATTTAATGGAGAAAATGATGATATTTCATCTTGATTGATAAAATTGTTCCTTACTAAAATCTTTGTACAATGGAATATCACTGTCTTTGTCGTTTTGTAAAATGTAGTGCAAGTTAAGCGTAAATTTCACATGTAATATATAATATACAGTTTCTACCCTTTCATCACTGACTCTACCGCTACACAGCTCTATTGTTATGGTCCAGTTTGATGGGTGAGTGAACCAGTGCGATTGGTTGATGCATAGTTCACCTAGTACGGAGGGTAATATTCAATTCAAATTCAAAATTCAAATTCAAATATCTTTATTCAATGTAGAATTGTTACACTTACTTATTGATTGTCATAAGTCTACCACCGGTTCGGAAATAAACACCTCAGACCTGAGAAGAACCGGCGAAAGAAACTCAGCGGGATTTTTTTTTTCATCTCATTTTTTACAATATTTATATAATATATAATAACAATACAATAATAATATTCTTCTTTAATTGAAACAGCCTGGAGGCGATCGTTTCATTCCCAAGGTGTGCAATCATCTAAAAAGTCATTGATTGTATAATATCCTTTAGCACACAAGCGTTCCTTAACAACTCTTTTAAATTTCACAATAGAATATTTTTGAACGCTTTCTGGGATCCTGTTGTAAAAACGTATACATTGTCCCATAAAAGACCTACTAACCCTGTGTAATCTAGTAACAGTGGTTGTAAGTTTATACTTGTTCCTGGTGTTAACAGTATGTACGTCACAATTTCTGGGAAAATCTTTTAAGTTTTTGCGGACATACATAACATTATCAAATATATATTGAGAAGCGACAGTCATTATTTTAATTTCTTTAAATTTACATCTTAATGAATCTTTCGGGCCCAGGTTATAAATTGCACGAATAGCCCTCTTCTGCAGTACAAAAATCGTATTTATGTCGGCTGCATTACCCCAGAGTAGAATGCCATAAGACATTATACTGTGGAAATAGCTGAAATACACTAGGCGAGCCTTTTCAATATCAGTCAACATTCTAATTTTTTTTACCGTGAATGCTGCAGAGCTGAGTCTATTTGCCAATTTATTAATATGAGGGCCCCATTGAAGCTTAGAATCTATGGTGATACCAAGAAATTCTGTGGCTTCTACAGAATCTAACGGTTCCTCATTAAGAAGTACATTCGTTTTTACAAATTTCACGTTGGGAACAGTGAATTTAATACATTTTGTCTTTTTACTGTTTAACAGTAAATTATTAACACTAAACCAATGTACTATTTCAGAGAGAGCATTGTTTACCTCGTCATATATCGATAGGCGTCTTTTAATTTTAAAAATTAAAGAAGTATCATCAGCAAACAATACTATCTCATGTTTATTATTTAAAAGATGGGGCAAGTCATTTATATAGATGAGGAACAGAAATGGACCAAGAATAGATCCTTGAGGGACCCCCACACCAACTGGAGCCCCGGGAGATCTCTTTCCATTAATATCAACCCTCTGAATCCGATCGCTCAAATACGAATTCAGAAGGCTGAGTGCTTTATCTCTAATGCCATAGTGACGTAGTTTCCTGATCAACGTTTCGTGTTGCACACAATCAAAAGCCTTAGATAAGTCACAAAATATTCCTAAGGCATCCTGTGACTCTTCCCAGGCTCTATAAATATTTTTAACGAGCTCGACACCAGCATCGGTTGTCGAGCGACCCCTTGTGAAGCCAAATTGTTTACTGTGTAGCAACTTGTATGTATCAAAATGTTCTAGCATCTGATTAAGCATTAATTTTTCAAAGATTTTACTAAGCGTTGGTAGTACAGAAATGGGTCTATAATTATTGGGGTCTGAAGTACTACCAGATTTAAAAATAGGAATTACCTTACTATGTTTCATAAGGTCAGGAAACACGCCACTAAGGATACAATTATTAAATATAAAAACTAGATAAGGTGCAATCACATCAATAACTGATTTGACTACCTTAACAGAAATCCCCCACAGATCGGCCGTTTTCTTAACATCCAATGAGTTGAAAGTTCTGATTATATCATTTACAGTTTCAAAATTAAAGCTAATGTTGCACCTACTTACATTATTTCTTAGTAACGATTCAGCGACGGTAGGAGAGGAATTTAGTGCTTTGGTTGTTGAGATCGGAATATCAACAAAAATTTTTTCAAAAACAGTAGCAACATTCTTGTCAGAAGTAACTGGCATATTATCTATAGACAGAGGGAAGTCAGTAGTGTTATTTTTGACTTTTCCAGTTTCACTATTAATAATTTTCCAAGTAATATTTATTTTATTTGGTGCGTCTACAATGTTTTTTTTAATATGCAAAGACTTGGCTAGGGAACACACTCGTTTGAATAGTTTAGAGTAGGCACTAACATAATTAATGAAAGAAAGAGACCGGTTGTAAGTTCTTTCATTATAAAGTTCATATAACCTTTGCCTACTCTTATGAATTCCTACAGTCGCCCAATCATTAAATGTGAGAAAACTCTTTGAATTGACTGTCTTAGAAGTAAATATGGCATTGAATTCATTTTTAATTAATTTAAAAAAGTTGTTATAAAACACATTGGAGTTTTCGTGAAATGGTAGATATGAGAGCTTTGCCATAATATTAGCTCTGAACTTCTCCATTCGATTCTTATTAATTGGGACAAAAGTTTGTTTTAATTGTTTATTATATTTTTTGATTTGTGAATTAAATGAGGCCAACTGTCCACAATGATCAGAACTTAACATGTTTATAATAGATTTATGATGTGGTACACAATTTGTAAATATGTTATCAATACATGTTGCAGTGGTTTCTGTAATTCTAGTTGGCTCCAGGAACAAGTTAACAAGGTTATACGAATTTAAGAGAGATCTAAATCTTATACTTGTACCACAGTTTTCTAATAAATTTATGTTGAAATCACCACAAACAAAGATATGTTTATTAGAACTTGATAATTTCAACAATACATTTTCCAATATCTTCTCAAATAATTCATACAACCCACTGGGAGGTCTGTATACGCATACAACAATGACACGCTCAAGCTCTGCACAGGCTATTTCAATAGTCTGTTCAATAGAAAGGCTCACAATGTCCTTGCGTTCTTTAAACTTAAAATTTTTACTAATGAGAATTAATGAGCCACCGCGTTTTGCTTTTTTTCTACTAAACAGACTAGCTAACTGGTGACCATCAAAGTTAAACATAAATTGGTAATTTAAGAGCCAATGTTCTGTAATACATAAAATATCAATGTCATTACTGTTAATGAATAGCTCAATTTCTAAATCTTTTCCTAACATTCCTTGAATGTTTTGGTGCACCAGGTTAACAGATTTATTATTTGTATTCCTATTTGTTGAATTAACTGCTACTGATTTAGCAGGTAATAAATTACTATTGACACATTTAAAACTACAATATGTCAAACTATTACAAGATTCTAAATCCATGCCACCTAAGCCCTGTACATTTTTATGTACAATATTTAAGTCATTAAACTTAGGCTTTGTCTTCTTAACTAGTTTAAACCTACCGTAGGTATTGGCGTGTCAATACAGTTTATATCCTTATTATTTAAGGAACAGTAATTTCTTAAATTATTCTTCGTTATATCACATATAACGGAGTTAATATGAATCGAACTCGGGTTGCTTAGTATTGTTATATTCTATAATCTGATTTTACTTACGTGTTTACTGCATAATACATTATACCCTTTACTCTTGTATATCTGTATGAGAAATAAGCTAAGCTGTCATTTGGAAAAAATAAATAAATAAGTAAAAAATAGTTTGTTTGTTACGCTTTCACGCCTAAACCACTAAACCGATTTTAAAAATTCTTTTACCAATGGAAAGCTACATTATCAGCGAGTAACATAGGCTATATTTTGTCCCCGAATTCCCACAGGAACGGGAACTCCGCGAGTGAAACTGCGGGCAAAACTCTAGTAGTTAATAAATGGTATCGTCTAATTGATAACCTATTGGTACATGTGACTTTTTTGTCATTTCTTACAACATACTTGGAGCGTGTATTCATATTTCTGCAATTACGTATACTAAGCGTATGTGCGTGTCTATTTTTTATTACTTTTCGAATAGATAAATTAGTTAGACTTAAATAAAGTAATTAACTGAATGAAATTGACAAACACTTTTTACTTTTTTAAGCAATTTTTAAACAGTCCAATACTCTTTCTTTACTTCGCTTTTTTATCATTTGAATTTTTAAATATTATAAAGCTTTAAAAGTTCTTGTCCATAATTTGATAGAACATGAGGGTGTTAACCGCGGTTCGACATTACAAATCGGACAAGCAGAACTGGGATTTCAGGAGCTTAATATGCGTAATAAATGATTATTTTTTGTAACTGACGGGAAGGCAAATGTCTCCACTACACTTGATGTTACGTGGTAGTAGAATACAAACGTGAAGACGGCCAGTACATTGCCAGCCCGCAAAATGCCTCTTCACTCCTCGTTTGAAGGAACCCAGGTTTTTGGAGCTCGATTATAAAGTACCCTAAGGAAACATGTAGATATAATTTTTGTTGTAGTATTTTACATTTTTCCTGAGACATGTGTACTCGTGCCTATGATTACTTTATAACATTATTCCGGAAGCAATAAAATTTACAAGACGGTAAATCATTTAACATAGTTTATTACATCATACATGTACATTACTGTCCTATTAAATATCTAATAAATCTTTACTATACTTTTTTTTATAGTATAGGTAGGCGGACGAGTGTATGGGTCACCTGATGGTGAGTGGTCACCAACGCCCGTAGACAGTGGCATAGTACAATTTCTTTAATAAAAGCAAACATCGCCAATTACACTTGGGAACTAAGATATTATGTCCCTTGGGCCTGTAATTACATTGGCTCACTAAACCCTTCAAAACGGACAACAAAAATTCCAAGTACTGATGTTTTGGGGTAGAATATCTGATGAGTGGGTTGGTACCCACCTAGACGAGCTAGCACAAAGCTCTACCACAGAGTAAAACTATATTTACTAGTTTTCGCCCACGGCTTAGCTCGCGTGTTGGGGGTCGGCTGGTGTTAGATACGAGCTTATAAAACTAATAGGCTTTCGTGTAGCTCAAGCTTGCTTCATACCAACTTTTATCAAAATCGGTTCAGAGGCTTAATCGAGAAAATGTACCAAACTGCGTCACTTTCGCATTTATAATATTAGTATAGATTGCCTATATTATAACTTTATTACACGTTTTCCCTTATCTAGTAATGATTATAATCAGACAGATTTCTTTACTAGTTTTCATTTATTTGGGATTATTGCGATCTTACAATGAATGTAATATTCTACTTATATGTTTACTAACCAGTATGGAACAGCTTAGTAGAATATGCGGCAACGTTTTCTTGTGTGTTTTCTCCATTAACGAGCTATTACTATTTTAAATTGATTGAATTTAAGTTAGATGAATATTAATTTTCGTTTCTTACACCCACTCTACATTCGCAGTTTGTAGGTAACGTTGCAAGTATAGAGGGCGGTATTTTTTTATACGGACACCATGCTGGAATCGCGGCTAAAGTTCCAGTTCGCGAATCATAAGCGAGTAGAGCTAGATTTATAAGGAGCCAAGACAAGGTTTTTTTTTCCTAATGGCGTTTATCCAAACAAATATTTTATAGAAAGAAAAGTACTACACGTAATGACTTAAATTGCATCCTTTTTTGCGATGGTTGATGATCATGGCGGACATTTTATTTAAAAAAAAAACAAATGTAAGTGGTGATTTAAGCAATACAGATTAATTGTATTCAAATAAATGAAACGCTAAATAAATATAGTATAAATAATCTGTGAGACAAAGTAAGAGCTATGAATCAGTATTCTCTAGAAAAAAAAGGTTATAAAAAATACATAATAAAACATTCTCCTCGGTTGTTAGGAACGTGATTTCACATAAAATGTTGCTTACGCGTATAAACTTGCAAAATATTCTAAGGTTTATATGACATTTACACTTTTAAGACGCATTTCAAAGTATACGTCCTGGCTTATTTACGCAGATAATAAACTGCAATATGACTTTTTTTACTATTTCATTATACCAGGTTATGATATGAATTCAATGTTAATGTTTTACTTGGATGTAACATTAAATTTATATACTTTATTTAATTTTGGGTTCAACTCATTCACCAGTTACTCTTAAGTGTATCAATTGTGCCTTTTTTTTACTAATTCATTACATTATAATTTGCCAGAATCAATTGAATAACAAATAATATTATAATCTAAAACTAAAATAAATAAAATAAAACACATTAAAAAAGATTGTCCTGTGGCATTTTACCCAAGACGCTGGCACTATTGCCTCTCTGCACCGCTAGACTCAGCCTTTGGGCTAAATAAACGCCAGCTCTTGGGTCACCAGAATAAATTCTTAAGTGTATTAATATAAATAAATTAGGTCTTAAGTGTATTACATTTATTGACGCCATACTTAATAATTAGATGTTTAATATAATTAATAATTAAAAAACCAAAATATTGAGTAAATAATATGAGATTATACGCGCATGTGAATGTTTATATATGTATTTGTGTATAAGTGTCAGTATGCAATTACGACTATAAGGTTACATAAATAAATACATACACTTTGAATTATTAGATATTTATTTATTCTTCTTACAGTGATGAAATTACAAGGTAACAATGAATAAATCAAAAAAAGTATTAAATCTTCTTCACAAAAATTATATAAATAGCAACACCGTGTACGTAATTTCAGTGATTACCCTCCGAAACCTCTAAAAGCACGTAAAGCCGTTTTTCTTACTCGTGAACTCCGGTCGTGTCTAATTGGCCTCCCATCGGATTATTAGAATTTGGAAATTAAAGCCAACAAAAAATGTTTAACGATAAAAATAATACATATTAAAAGGTGTTAAAAACAATATAGTATTTAGTATTTGTTTAACCATTATATTATATACAATTTAGTATTTGTTTAACCATTACTATGGCCTAAATAGTATGTTTATTTATGTGTATCAAGTTTATAAAATATTTAGCCAGTGCTTATTCTTTAACAATATAAATCTCACGAAAACAACTTAATTTCTAAATGTCTATCACATGTTCGTCACAAATAGTCGACAACGTATTGTTACCTAAAAGAAAGTTAAAATAATAATTTTCCGCAATGTTACAACGAAATAAAATGAACCCGTTAACGCGTAATTCGGATAACGAAGCAATTTTCTATAGCTCCAGGTTATTACATTTTTCGCCAGCCAATAGTTTATTATATAGACTCATAAAACATTGTAAGTTATAAAAACTGTGACTTTTATAAACTTTATTTATGCTTGATTTGATTTTATGATTGACAATATGCCATATATATAACCAAAAAAAACCTAATGATATATATATACATGTTATATTAACTGGTTTTAAAATTATGTAATAGCCAAACCAGACTGTTGACTTGAATATGTGTTTTTTAAGTATATAAAGATTCCTTCAAATTGATTAATTTATTTAAATATTAGCTCTGGTTTAGGAAAGGTGGACATTTATTTATAAATAAAATTATAATTATATAGACGAATAAAGTTAATACTTTATTTCGGACCGCCGATTTATTAGATAATATTAATATATTATCTAATAAAAGAAAACAAAAAAAAACTGTTTTGCGCTTAATGTTTATAATATATAATAGAACAAATAAATTCAATCGCAGCCCAACCTCAAGAGATTTCTCTCTGTTTTGACTAAAGCAGTCTGCAGAGGACGAGAAAAAACATAATCGCTTATATTTTATAAAAAGTGATATATTATAAGATGTAGAAACTATATAGTTACTTTTGTTTTCTACAGTTTTAAATCTACTCACTCGAAGCCACGTGAAGAGCGTATCTATTAATAAATCAGCAGTAACCACGATTGCTGATTATAAGTCTGAATTAAAAGTGATTAGACGCGATAGCTTTTTACCGTCTAAACATTACAATAATAACATGATGAAACATAATAAAACCAGATAGAACAATTTGCTGAACAAAACAATTAATATCCGTAACGGCTAGTGACAGCAGTTACCTATAGATGGCGTGTTGGGGGCCATTATTTAGCCTCTATTGTACCATGTCACGAACATTCGCGTCGGCTGTGTAGCACTTAATAACTCAGCTTCAAGCAACATTTAGGCTTACTCAGACAAGGTTGAAACCATCTTATTTAAACTCTAACAACATGTTAGATAAATAAAATTAATTAACTTTTAAAATAACAATAACTAAAAATTAGTATAATAGATTGTCAATAGAATTTTTATTCTCAATATAATATTTGCAGATTTCTCTCATACCTATTGATAATAGTAAGTCAGTTACCCTATTTTTTATTATATTGAATACTAATGATAATGAATGAATGAATAATGATGATGAATGAAAAATGATCTATAGGGTAGGGTAAGGGTAGCTACCCTTACCCTACCCTATAGATCATTTTTTCGGGCAGGAAGGCGTGCTGCGTAAACGCAGAACAACGGAATCACTGACTAACATGAATGGCTTAGCAACGCTTAAAGGACAACCATACAAACATAACTTTTTTATTAATTATAAAAAATATTATACGTCTTTTGTAAATTTCAACCAACTATAACTTTTGAAAATATATAATGTATGAAACCGTCAAGCGCAAGTCTTCACGCATAGTGGTTCCTAACGTTATACGGAAATATAACTTATTAAAGTACTTGTTTATATTTTGTACAAGTTATATTAACATCCTCCAAGTTGTCATAAACGGAAATGTATACCGCAAACGTTGTTTCCATACCTTACATGTATTATATGAAAGCTTTTGAATTTTTAATGAAAATAAAGATAAACAGGGTGAGGCACTAACTGTTGCCACGCAGAAATTCTACACGATCCGTGATAAGGATATTGCAGTAATGCATTGATTCCGATGTGACGACACTTTGAAAAACTTCTGTGATATATATTCAAAATTAAGTTATTTAGACTTTTTTGCCACAAAAAAGAAATAATAAGAAAAATTACAAAAAGTCATTGGATTCTTCTCGATAGCAGCCATCAGAAAATAAGTACCAAAACATAGCATCCCATGTAGAGAAACGAAGTTGTCCTTCAAATCACCAATACGACTCCACCTAGTAACAAAAAACTAACGTCATAATATGATAGACCCCGTTGTCCCATGCAAAGTTTTGTTTAACAAAATTTTCTATTATTATTTTACTTTTGGAGTTATACTACTTGGCAACAGTTAGTGCCTTACCCAATACACCAATAACATGCATATAGGTTATATGTTTTTACTATAAAAATCACCTTTAGCCAAATTTAGAATGAAACGATAATTTACCGTTAAAAAATCTTTACGACATTTATTATTCCTATTAAAAAGTCGTTGCTAGTTTCTATACAAAGAATTTATTCTCTAATGTTTGAGTAGGTAACTAAAATGACTATAATAGATAACGCAA
This sequence comes from Nymphalis c-album, assembly GCA_963151315.1. Taxonomy (NCBI): domain Eukaryota; kingdom Metazoa; phylum Arthropoda; class Insecta; order Lepidoptera; family Nymphalidae; genus Nymphalis; species Nymphalis c-album. The sequence goes on from OY720591.1 coordinate 7,961,505, forward strand.
AAGGATCTGAAGATTATTTTAAAATTTAAACAATTAATAAAAATTATAATAATTATAAATGACGCATAAACAACCTAAATTTAAATTATGATAGACTAAAAATTTATAAAAATATTCTTGCTTAAAACACTATGATTAATCAAAATAAAAACAATTGGCATAGTATGTAAAATAAAGGACCAACAATTAAGCCATAAAATACAATAAGGTCCTCCAGACCGATTTCGGCCAACTTCCAGACTCCGAGCTGCTACTGAGAATTTTCTGACAGAAAACCCCAATAACTATTTATTGGCCCGACCTGGGAATTGAACCCAGGACCACCGAGTCTGCGGCCTTATATCAAACCGCTAGACCAACGAGGCAGTCAATAAAATACAATACCAAGTACATAAACAGAATTAATGTATTAATAAGAGTCTCATCAGAAATTAATAGTCAAATAAAAGGAATAATATATAACTAGTATTCATCAATTCTATGAACAAATCCGAATCATGTACAATCGATGTCAAATCCGTACACTGTAGTCGACCCTGCTGATTGTTCATTAATTACTGGATTCGAATCAATCAATGGCACCCCCTAACACTGAACTTTGTAACTGTAAATAGGTTATCGCGATATAGCCCGCTTATTGAAAAGGCTTGCTAAAACATTTTATAATAGAATTATTCAAGAAGTGTAATAGATGGTAGCAGAAAATAAATATACATACACTCCCTTCAAGTGTTTTTTTTTTATTTATTTAATGCGAATGTATGGATACAAATAAACCCTAGATAATAGAACATAGAATTTTGATAATATAAATATTGCCGTGAATAGTAAAATCCGAAACTGAAACAGCTATTTAAATATATAATTATAGTAATAAGCCTCCGTTAAATGGAACTACAAATTCAAACGATATTTTCAACGAAACAACTGAGTAACATTAAACGATCTTTAGATCTATTAAGATTAACATAATGACATATGGCAGAAATAAGTTTGAACCAATTAATGTTTCACATAAGCTAATCATTTCACAGTTGGCTGATTTTCTCAATTACCCAGTTCAGCGTATTTTAAATTGGCCCTGAGTCGTTTTCTGTTTACGGTAAGCTACCCTTTTCCAACTGAACACTTTACTTGATACGAACATTTCTTTTAGTATTTTAATCATTAAAAAATACAGTTTACTCCTTTAGACTGAAAGTTGTACGTAATTTCCCAAATTTTTATTTTTGTTTCTTTAACACGTCGTTTACTACTGTGCAAAGCGCGACTTCATGATATGTAGCCTTGACCTAAAAAACAACTCCGGTTCGGTTAAAATGAATTTCGACTGCTACCTAATTAAGAGAATCCGTGACACGCGAAATAAAAAGAATGGAATATCTGACGCTACGCCTCAAAAGAGCGGAAATTAAGATCTGAATACCACAGAGTCAAAACAAATGACTTTATATAACTCGTGTGTGTAGTAGGTACCTTAGTGCAATGTGCTGGTAATCATAATTGGCGAAGACCTCCATTTTTTCCAATGTGTGAGTAAGAACCGGCTTCCTTGCGATATTATTTGTTATAGGTGGCCACGGAGCGGGACAGGGGGCAGGGCCGGATCTTCCATATGGCTTTTTGGGCTTCAGCCCAGGGCCCCGTGGATTCAAGGGGGCCCCCAGCTAAGTCAAGTCAAAGTCGAAAATAGACGATAATACAAAATAATCCAAAATTTTATTAAATTAAACAAATCGTATGGTTTGCAGTCCTACGAATCCTGCGATCAATCAAACCCATTCAATTCATTTAGTTCAAGTCTACTGTCTCACTTACTGACTCATTTTTTTATATACTTTGAGTAATTAGGTGGGCCCCTAAGTAGTATTAGCCCAGGGCTCCCTTAACTCACGGTCCGGCCCTGACAGGGGGGAAATGATCTTCATCGCCAGAGAAGGGGCAAGTTGAGAAACCATAGATAATAATAATTACGATAGGAATGTGTAAAATCATCACTTGTATTGAAAATAATTGAAACAATTATGACCGCGGCTGTCACTATGGTGGCGCTGTGTTGTCAAGTCAAACATTTGTTACAGTAAAATAATTTATATTCAGCGCCATTCCAATTGCTTCTTCTTTCTGAAATCTAAGAAAATCGAAAGCGCCCTTTTGATCAAATTATATTTAGAAGTTTTATTTATCATTTTAAAAACTATATGACACACCGACAAACCCAAATTATTCTATTAAGAGTAAAGACAATAAGAATGCATGTAACATTGAAAAAATAATTAAGTGTATGATTACAATTAAACGTTTCAACATCAATGAAGATATAACTACACCTCTAATATAACCATAACCGCCATAACCACAGATGCTTTGGCATTTTTATTACATAATAAGATAAGATTCAGATGTATAATCTGTGGTCATAAACAGCCCGAAATACATGAGAGGAATATATTTTAATATGACGTTTTCATGACTACATAAAATTCGCCTTCTTAATGGGAATAGGACGCATTGAGAATAATTTTCTCGTAGCTATAAAATGTATTTAAAATAAATAGCGTACACAGCATGTATTCAAAAGAAAATTAAGTAAAAATATGTAAAAACGTCCAAACACTCTCCTTAGTTGATGATAGGAACGTGATTTGACATAAAATGTTTTTGGCGCGTTTGCTCCTAAGTGAACATTGTCTACAAAAATGTGAATTTTATAATATAATTTGTAAATATCTTTAATATTTTTTTTAATATATGTAATATTGAATGAACATTCAATCGCACTTTTTAATTATATGACATAATAATAACCTACCATTCACTACATACTAAAGCTAAATCTAAAACAAACGACGCATGTATGTATATTATTGCCGTATTACAAATATAATCTCAAATGCACTAATTAATATAAAGCCTTTATGAATCTAACATTTCATTATGGAATCGTTTGGATTAACGATAATTAAATTATAGAGGTTACCATTGATTCGATAACGACCTCAAATGCATGTTATGCGAATTATATGATTTAATTATTATAACAAGTCTATCACTATTTCATCATATAACTGCAATAGAGTATCAAAGCAATAATTGCTTCTATACAATTTCACCTTATGTAACACTAGTGAGTAAATTAACGGTGTTCACTTACAACTCCCTCGCTTTGACATTGTATTCGTCTTGCTAATGAGTTCTCGATTCAGACAACAGGACTAAGTTCTAAGTCTAGTATCTAAATGAAAATGTATTAAACTATGAGCTGATTTAATATTATTTAATTATATTATGTAAAGTCAAAGAGCCGAAGTAGACCAGTGAGAGCCGAAGGGCCCCAATGGCTAGAACATGTGAATCTTGAAATAAATCAAATGAAAACTCAATGGTGCTCAATCTATGTTTATAATAATTTATCTCATACTTAGCAGATGAAATACTGCTACGTGTTTCCACCAACCCGCAATCAAGCAGCGTTGTGCAATAAGCTCCAAACCATATCTATAAGAAAAACTCACAAGCAACAGGCAGTTTCTTTGCTTTTTTTATTGTAAAGTCAATAATATGCTAAAAATCTGGAAATACAAAATAAACGAAAAATAATTATAGGTATAAAGCTCAAGACAAAATAATTAGTTAGTAATAATTCTATATTTATAACTTTTATGAAGTTGGTGAACATCTAATAAAAATATAAACCTAGAAAACTGAAAGGCTCAGAATTTATTAAACGACCCGACCCACCCTTTCATTTAGTCACGTTCTCAACATGAAAAATTTTCGTTCCCACACTCGCTTAGAATAATATTGTGAATCTGGCTTATATCAGTACGATAACTAAGAGAGGTATGTTCGAAGTGAAACTCAAAGTTACGACTTTCATAACGAAGTCTACTTCAATACTTTATTATACATTTGTATATAATTATATATCTATCTATGAAGAAACTGTTCCAGAAAATGAAGAGAAATAAAAATAATATTTAAATGTTGCCTTTTTATTCCGGTATGTTTGTAGGGAAAGATAATTAACTGTATTCTTATTGATAAATAAAAAAATGATTGTTTTATCAGTACCCAATAGCAATACATACAATTTACCATTTGAAAATAAATACAAGCAGGCACTCCAAACGTATAAGATTTTGATTTGCTCTCGACATAAACTATGCAAAGAACAAATTGCCAATACAGCTTACTATCGTGTCATCATGTGTAGTAAGTATGTTTTTGTCAATCGCTTCGGACGGTATAAGCTTTTATACTCGCTAAGTCATTATATTCAATGGGTGTTTAAAATTTTAAAAGATTTACTTCATAAATTCTAAATAGTTTTTGGGTTTATCTATTGCCAAGCAGCAATAACTTGCAATTTGCATTATTGTGTTCCGGTTGACAAGTTGAGTGAGCCACTACACTGCCAATCTCTACTAACAGTAGCGACCAATAACCATTAGGTATCTCAATACTCGTCTGCTTTTCTATATTTCTATATCTATATGCTGCATTAAAACATTTTTAAAGAGTCGATAGTTTTCTTATCTATCATCAGTTTAGAGATATTATCAATCTTATACACTAAATCAAAAGTAAAAAAAAAAAGAAAGTTAAATATTATGCTTTATTACCTGGTTTCTTTTTTATGGGCACTGTGCATCTGTCTCGATTCTTTTCGTACTTTTAAATAAAACCTGAAAAAAAACTTGTGGTGAATTTCAAGAACAAATATAATTAAATCAACTTAGAACGTAAATATTTTTTGTAATATTTATACCAAACCCTGCTTCGATATTATGTATACAGTTCCGAAAGGGAACTCTGTAATATCTAAAGATCCGAAATTTCCGATAAATGTAATACTCAATGTAACCTAACCTATTCGAGTCAGACCGGACTTATATAAGATACAAAAAAACCTAAGATTTCATATAGCCCGCTACAACCGCCCGCTAAAACTAATTTTATCTTTTCAAATCAGCGCTTCTAACGCTTCTAATGGAACTATTTTAAGATGATCGCTAATGTTTAATATTTGATTTATGGTATGGACCATAAAGTAGTCCTCAGTTTATCTGTTCATATCGTCAAACGCATTATTATTATTCATTCATTGTTCTGAGCAGACCATATCATGACGTGGGCTGCTTGATAAAATACAAGCCATTTAATAAAATACAAGCATTTCTTGAAAGATCCACTACATCCATATAAACGTATATGGTAGGTACTTATATATTGTAGGTACAATACAATACCTTTACAATATCTTTATATATCGATGTAGCAAGTTAATACCTATCTAATATATCAAATTTATCTAATATTTATCTAGTACCTATCTAATAAGTCTGCGGCCCTATGTCAAGCTACTAGACCTCGTTGCTCTAGTGGCTTGACATAAGGCCGCAGACTCGGTGGTCCTGGGTTCAATTCCCAGGGCCAATAAAATGTTATTGAGATTTTCTATCGAAAATTCTGATTAGCTACCCGGAGTCTGGAAGTTGGCAGTATGTACCCTCCCGTGCCTCGGAAAACACGTAAAGCCGTTGGTCCTGCGCCTGAACTCTTTCCGGTCGTTTCCATTATTATTTATTATTCAAATAGATTCCAGTATTTTTTTTTTATAATTAACGTATAAAATAAAACACCGATAAAGCTATCTGCTATCTTTCTGTATATGAAATAGCGTACTTATCGATACTATTTTTTTTTTTTTTCAAAACATTCTTCATGATTCAAAATTATTCTTTTAAGAAAATACTCGACATAAAGCTGCGTCGAGAGTTTTTTTAAAAGAATAGAATATTTTATAAGAAATAATTTCTTGTAAACTTATTGAAAATAGAACACAAAAGTGAAATGGGAGCCAATCATTTCATTCTTCTTCGTCATTTCGTTGATAACTAAGTTGTACTTAGTTATTGATAGGTACAGACTACTATTTATTTGCTACTCTTCGTATCTTTAAAATAATAATAATCATGGATAATAAATCCTTACTTACTCAACTTCTTCAGAAAAACTTTTCAAAAATTGGTTTTTTCCATACCTTGCAATGATTATATTATAATTACAATGAATCAAACATATTATGCTATGTTTGATTCATTGTGATGCAGAATGCGGGTGGAATACAACGGTCGAGACGGGATACGTGCTGAGAATTGTACTTCATTTACAACAATTTCAATAGGAACATGAAATGTTTGAAAAATAATTTTAAAGAAAAATTAATCTGTGAAAATGATTGTTTCCACGTTAGTATAAAATATGACTTCCCAAATTTTAAATAAACAATAAATAAGGAACTTATATTATTTTTTTTTCAAAATCAACGAGTTCAATGCATAACCTATATAATTTCAATTAAGAGATAAAATTTTGATGTGTTGTCTTTACAGTGGAGAAAATCAATACATAAATCTTTGTTCCGAATAAAATTTATTGAGATCGAAGATTTGTATCTTGCAGGACGTGAAACCGTTGCTATAAACATTTCAACGACCCATTACAGTATCCCAAGAAAGAAAATGTCTTTAGTTTTGCCTTAGAAGATTTAATAGTATTATTGTTACTTTGTTTTGTTGTTCTGAAGATTCAACAAGGTTATTTCGTGAGAAATAATTTTGACACTACGATCAATTCGATCCTAAAGTGTAAAAATAACCGTATTATTGAGAAAAAATGCAGTAAATCTAATCTCTAAGTGATCTAATTACAAGATTACCTAAAAAAACACTTGTACTCAATGAATATTTTATGTACGCAAATAAAAAATATTTATACTAAGTGACAGTGACCGAACCTGCCCCATCGCTTTCACACGTGTACAACAAATATGAGAAATAATATGAAAACAAAAACTTTAAAAAAAATATTGGTCCTGTAAAAGACACGTTGAAAAAGTTACTGGAAAAAGGAGTTTATTCGATAGCTGTTTCATTTCCCGTTTTGCAAGCGAAAATTGATACATATCCATCCAGACCAGTATGAGTTTTGTTCCTAAAAATACTATGTATAGATTTAAATATGTGTTTCAAATAAGTTAAATATGCATGTAGTATAAGTATATTTGCTTTTTTTTACATTTTTTATTTTACATTTTTAAATTTGTTTTGATATATTAATAATTTTGGCCACGGCGGCCAATCTCAAGAGAGATTAGCCCTTCGCAGGAGATATTATAGACTATAGTGCACAAGTATGTGCGCAGACACAGGTGCAATCTCTTTTCCTTAGCTCTCATAATCCGATGGGACGGCAATCCGACACGACCGGAAAGAGTTCAGGCGCAGGACCAACGGCATAACGTGCTTTCCGAGGCACGGGAGTGTACACACTTCCAACTTCCAGAATCCGGGCTGCTACTGAGAATTTTCTGACAGAAAACCCCAATAACTATTTATTGGCCCGACCTGGGAATTGAACCCAGAACCACCGAGTCTGCAGTCTTATATCAAGCCGCTAGACCAACGAGACAGTCAACGAACGTACGTATCTTCACTCATCCCTTTGTGGCGGGGTCTGGTGATGGCAGTGCCAAGGGCGAGCCCTTTTGACTGCGGTATCTGGTACGCCGTCCGTTACTACGGACGGGTCGTTGGGGCGGGAAAATCCCTGTATATGTGCAACAGACGTCACTAATGCTTCTCCGTTCATTCGCAGGGCGATCAAGTGCACCGGATGGGACCCCGTTCGGGGAAGTCCAGCGAACGACCTGCTCTACGGATGTCTGTACCTTGACGGATGTCTCGGTACAGAAGGAGTAGCTTCGGGGCGTCTGTTGCTGCTGATTTGATGTGTGCGCACGTGTTGTCGTATTGCTTCCAATGGTAGCGGCAAGGCAGTGAGAAGAAGAAGAGGATGCATTGAGAGAAAGGTAGCTTGTGGTGGTAGTGTTCAAGTGATGTTCGGCGTCGATGTGTGGGTGGTGGTGGTGGCAAGGTTCGGCGTTCTGGTCTGTGACTGCGAGCATTTCCACGATCCGATCAAGCGCACCGGATGAGACCCCGTTCGGGGAGGTCCAGCGAGCGACCAGCGGTCGTGGATGGTGGTCACAGTCTAAGTGCCTTACACGTGGTCGGATACGTCGAGAGGTGTCCCGTATGGGATCTCCTTTCGGTCGGCCACGGCAAGATACTGTTTTGACAGACCAGTTCGTCGGGTGCGGCTCTTTGAGGGAGCCGGGTGTGCTGCAGTCAACGAGGCAGTAGGTATTCGGCCGTTTGACGGCCGATTACTGGAACGTCACGACAGAGACTAATTAACATGATTGTGTATCGGACTTATTAGCAGGTGGAAATGTGGAATGTAGATTATAGATGTAGACTTTATTACGATAATTATACCATATTATGGACGTTAGTTATTGAGAAAAATCTCCCCACAAATCGTGACACATTACCACTGGAATCGTTAAAAATGATATGCCGAGAACTCTGGAGCGATTATTATTCAATTTGACATAATTATATCTATTACATAGTAAAAAAAAATATAACTAACGGTATAGATAAGTAGTTTGTAATACGTGCCGAATTAAGTCAAGACTATTATTATCGTTATCAATTTCCTCGACATTAAAATAAAATAAAATTTAATCTATAAATTCTTGTGAACACCAAACGTGAAACGCAAAAAGCAACATGAAAAATATACAATCTGGTTACAACGGTCACTAAGTTACAGGTGTGTGCGTTTGGTGATCGAAATATTAAAATAACAAAATATACAATGTTTGAATTATTAATGTAAATCTTGACGACCTTACATCAATGTTACGTACTTACATTAAATAGTTATGCTCCTCGAGGATTGGAGCAAAATAAGTGGTAAATGAAAATATTGGCAATAAATTATTCAGTTTTTATCGTAAACTAAGTAATTTAGAAAAATGATAGTTGCTGTTTAGAATATTTGACGATACCAGTACGATACAAAATTTATATTATTATAAATCCAGAGGTTGAAAATAGATATACTTATACTGGCAGCCCTATTATGTTATGTCAAATGGACGGGTGTCAAATGTCAATGCGATGATAACAGATAATTGATGATAAGAATTTAGAATTTAAAAAACTTTAATGTTTTAATATTGATAAGAAAATTACAGAAACAAAAGCCCACCAACAGTATAACATCTTCTTAAAAGTTATTTTTTTTTCATTTCATATAATATTCAAAGAAATTTAATATGGTTCTCGTCTACGCAAAAACTTTAGGTAAAACTTTATTATTTAAAGTAATTAAAAAACTATCTATTTGATTATTATTAATGAGTCGATATATGCAAGTTTAAGGAACTTTCTTTTTTAGATAAAACTGCTTTCAGTCATGTCTACATTGATAAGAATTGTGTCGAGTCACAAATAAAAAATATACTTAACAAATATCACATAAGAGATCGTACAAATTATAAAGAATGGCTACTGAAAGCCGTATCTCTGATTGACTTGACCACCCTATCGGGAGATGATACACGGTCCAATGTTACTAAACTTTGTGTTAAGGTAAGAAGAGTTGCATATTTTTTCTTTTATAATAAACTTACTACAAAAATAGGGCATGACTTGATATATGGCCCCTCTGAGCCAATTACATATTTGATTAATATATAAAAAATGCTGTCAACAACAATAATAAGTATATATTCAAGTATCATTCAATAGCCAGCCTGTGAAAAAATATTAAAATCTAACTTTTCAGGCTGCTTATCCACTTTCCTTAAAAGATAGTTCTACTCAGACTGCAGCAGTGTGTGTATATCCTAATAGAGTCACCGATGCAAGTGATGCCATCAAAAAATTGGGATGTGCAGGGAAGATTCAAATAGCATCAGGTATGCTTAATATATCTTATGAAATAATGATGTTTTGACTTCCAAGATACAGGTTTATTGCCTAGTTTGGTAGTCAAAAGAATATTTCTTGTGCATCACTTAAAATTTTCCTAACACAAATTTTATGTACCTAGTTTTATAGTATAATTGTGTTTTAATTTATTTATTATGACTAAGTTATTTTAGTCCATTTCTGTCATGAAGTTTGGTGTTTAGGTAGTGTTTTTTAGGAACAAAAACATAAATTGGGCAATTAAAAAAGCTCACTCATATTTTCCTGAACTTGAACTAAAACTGTTTAAACCTATGTTAACAGTTGCAACAGGCTTCCCATCAGGATTATATCCCTTGCAAACAAGACTTCTAGAAATTAAATTAGCCGTTGCAAATGGAGCTTCCGAAATTGATGTAGTTCTCGATAGAAGTTTAGTTTTAATGGGAAAATGGGAAACATTATATGATGAGGTGCTTCAAATGAAAAAAGAGTGTGGCCATGCTCATCTGAAAGTCATCCTGGGTGTTGGAGAACTAGGAACATATGAAAATGTTAGTAACTAATAATACGATATATTATTTATACAAATAATAATAATAATATCCTGGGACATTATTCACACACAACCATCTGATCCCAAACTAAGCAGAGCTTGTACTATGGAAACCAGACAACTACATGTACTAGTTTTCTTTTGTAAATATATACTTATATAGATAATTACACCTAGACTCACGACAAACAGACATCTTCATGCACACAAATGTCTGTCCTGGGTGGGAATCGAACCCACGACTAAAGGCAAGTTTCTAACAATCACGCCAACCGGCCCGTTAAGCTTATTATTTTTATCTTGGGTTTATATGCAGTTATGCATGTTTGTTCTTGTTATACTTAAAGCAATTTAAAATGTATGTATTGAATTGATAGGTAATACATATGCCTAGTAGTTCATATATCACTAATAAATAATTAATGTATTTATTATGTTTATGAATAATTTTACAAGTGTTTATTAAACTTGATCTGTTAGTCTTGGTAGGTGGTAACTGGTGGTAGATTTTTGATAAGATATTATTTATTGTAATCATAATGTTGTTATAAGACTATCACGATGACGAAGACTACGGCTAGTATTCAATTAAAATCCCACTTTTTTAATTTATTTATATAATTGCAATATTTAATAAAACATAATGTTTTGTATGCTATTAATGACCTTTTGATCGCACAGGTGTACAACGCATCCATGGTATCTATGATGGCGGGTGCTGACTTTATAAAAACTTCCACTGGCAAAGAAGCGGTAAATGCAACACTACCAGTGGGCTTGGTGATGTGTCGAGCAATCCGAAACTTTTACCAAATGACCGGAACCAAGGTAAATTATTAAATAAGGATAATAGTAAATTATAGAAAGTAATATCATTTTTATACTAAAACCTTAAATCATAAATAAAAATAATTACTGTAGAAATCGTGACCGCGTGGAATGGTAGCAAGAATGCTAGCACCATTTCCCCTTTGAATCGCAATTCCAATTCTCTAGACGATAAAAGAAACCAGCCCTCCTCTCACCAACCTATCTCAAAACGTGAGTAGGCCCAAGCGGATTGAAGACATTTCAATTAAGCTTTATTAATTCGGCCGTATGTGTTTGTCGGTGGATGTCATTACGTGACAATTACGCACACATGAATTCTAAAGTTGCTTCAACTTTGGGCGAAACTTTATATAACGCTATCCTTCTAAACATTATTATTCTATGAACATAACATACAAGATACAAAGTACAAACCTTAGACTGATAGTCTCATTTATAGTTTCCGCTCAAAATTGAAGCAACTTTAAAATTAATGTGAACTTAAGTGTCACGTAATTATATTCACCGACATGTTCACATACAGCCGAACTATGTTTTATGTAATGACGCGAAACTTATTCCACCTATTTGGGTGGATTTGAATGGCTTCAACCCGCTTCGGCCTACTCAGCGTGAGTGTTATTAATCTATGATTATGCTACTAATAGCCGAATACTGAAACGTCTTTCAAATATGAAGTGGGACTTAATTATTTGGAACGCCATTAATTTCAAATTTTGCATACAAAATTTTGAAATTAAATTTTTTTGAATGAAAATTATTTTGAATGACGTTTCAGTATTCGGCCGTTAGTGTTATTAATCTATGGTTATCAATGATATTATAAGTAATAACAAAACAAAAACCGACTTCATAAAAAAACATATTAATATGCACTAAAAAGTAAAAAAATAATTGCGTTCGTCGCGTTCTTCTATAATTTGATAATAAACTTACTATTTTCTACTCATCAATATGTAGGTACGAATGTGTTGCGTGATTGATAATTTATTTACAATTATTGATACTTTTGGAGTCGATTAGGCTTTATTATATTTTCAAAAACTTATAGATCCCTACTTAAAATGGAGCAATGTAACCCAACGTATCAAACTGTTGCCTTTAAAAGTTATTATTTCGCGTGCGCTGCGAAAACTATTGACGGTATATAAATAAGTGTTTTTTACAATAGTACTATAATTACTTGATCATAACGATGTTATGGTAGGTGAATGATAAATCTAGATAGCCTATAAAAGATTCGGCCGTGTATCGTTAATTTGCTACTAAGAATTGAAGATTTCCGTTACTTTGTCATGGATCCTATAATCAGAATCTAACCAAACTATCATCAAACAACCCTTGAAGTATACTCTTTCTAATAAAAAAAAATAATCGAAATCGGTTGGCGTGATATTGAGTTATTCGTCCATTTGTCGCGCACATACCTCATGCAAATTTACGACTTATATGGTTTTCTCATGAATTCCATTGTCAAACCTGGACTAAAAAAAAATGGGACCCCATGGGAAGCAACCCCTTTCAAATAAAAAAAAATCATCAAAATCGATTCACCCAGTCGAAAGTTATGAGGTAACAAACACAAAAAAAAAAAAAAAAAAAAAAAAAAAAAAAAAAAAAAAAAAAAAACAAAAAAAAAAAACATACAGACGAATTGATAACCTCCTCCTTTTTTTGAAGTCGGTTAAAAAGGTGTAGATAGGTTACATACATAGCATTCAATCTACGAAAATGACACTGTTACGCACACATAAATAACTTTATATTGCGATATACACACTATATTACGATTCGTCGCTAAAGTAGGGTGGCATGATTTAAGTATCACGAGTGAAAAAAAGACGAATATATTTGTGTTTTACTCTATGATCAGTAACGTCGTCTATCTCTATTGCACTCGTTCATTAATATACTTTTGTTGCATTCATTCATTTCTAACGTCATATTTTACGAATATATTATTTGATTTGTGAAAATATTAAGATAAATAGTAAAATTACTAATAAGAAGTGAATCCTTAAGTTTAAGAAGTTTTGATAGTATAATTTGTGCAATATCTCATAACACACGACGTCATTTCTGGTTATTTTGGGTCACTTTTAATTATAATTGTACTCGCTACGTGACGTCTATCCATTGACAATGGTGACATAATACTGAGGTGAAGTGTTGATAGTAATCTTGATTTCGAACTGCTGCTCACGGAGTGCTTGTAACCTATCTACACATTTTTACTTATAATATCATTGATGGTTATGTTATAATTACAATAATATCTCAAAATTAAACTTCAATGGCACAAAAGGGAAGAGAAATAATTATACTCTTGTGTTGTGATTAAAATTTAAAACTCGTTGGTGTCATATTTATTGCAAATCAAACTCATTATTTAATTTCCTTAATTTAAATTTATATATTACAAATTATTATTTTATTGACACACACACAGTCTTTTGTTAAACATCTCATTCTCAAATTTTAAAAATATATAATAACATAAAAAGAAGGTTGCACTCTAAACATCCTGTTACTAACTGACAGGCGCGTGCTTTATTTGTGTTTTAATACTTATTAAATACTATATATATATTATACTTATTAAGCAAATAAGAGTTACAATACAAACTCTAATTCACAACAACTTACACTTAAATACGGATATAAACAATAATATGTAACTGTAGCTTATCATTAAGGCTCCTTTTACATTTTAACCGTCATTTCTTCATTAAACGGTATATTTCGCCGTTCCTATTCTGGGAAACTAAACGACTTTGAAATATTGAACTTATTGAAAAATGAAGAGCAGTTATTGGTATAAACCATAGAGGCTCATTTTTTTGTATTTAGGCTTTGCTTTTTTATACAAAATAACAATTCCCAAGGCAGGTTTAACGAAAAATGCGCGAATGCACTTTTTTGAGTAAGAAGATTGAACTACAGTGCTAACCAATTTGAATGGAAAAATTACATAATATACTTTAAACAGTGATTTATTCCGTAGAGGCTACAAAATTTCGATATTTGTATAAATAAACTATGAAAAAAAATTACATTAAAAGGCATAAAACTACTAAAAACGCTCCGAAGAAGTCTTGAATTTCTCCTTAATAAATAATAATTATTAGGAAAATAATATACCAAAATTAACGTTATTTCATAAAGAATTTAAATTTTTTAATGATTTAAAAAAATAACGAATTAAAATACTTTAAAAATAACATAATTACAACTCCTAAATTGCTACAAAATGCGATGCTTTGAACATTCGAATTCAGTACTGCGCGAGCGCTTATAGAGGAAGGACCTATGTCGATTTTGTGCGCGCCGCACGATACGTACGTAAAGAGTATAGTGCGACGACTACCTATTGTAGATCATATTAATATCATGAAGTAATTTTCTAATTTTTATATATTAAATAATTTTGTTTTCTTTATACGAAACTGGCTAATTGCTTTATTATCCAACTAAGATAGAATGTAGGTTGCGTATTTCTAGAGTATGTATGTATGTCTTTGTGACGAAACTGTCTAATAGTTTTATTATCCGACTAAGCTAGAATGTTGGTTGTGTGTTTCAAGAGTATGTATGTATGTACGTCTTTTTGACGAAACTGACTAATTGTTTTATTAACCGACTACGCTAGAATGCTGGTTGTGTGTTTCAAGAGTATGTATGTATGTATGTACGTCTTTTTGACGAAACTGACTAATTGTTTTATTAACTGACTACGCTAGAATGCTGGTTGTGTGTTTCAAGAGTATGTATGTATGTACGTCTTTTTGACGAAACTGACTAATTGTTTTATTATCCGACTAAGCTAGAATGTTGGTTGTGTGTTTCAAGACTATGTTTGTATGTACGTCTTTTTGACGAAACTGACTAATTGTTTTATTAACCGACTACGCTAGAATGCTGGTTGTGTGTTTCAAGAGTATGTATGTATGTACGTCTTTTTGACGAAACTGACTAATTGTTTTATTAACCGACTACGCTAGAATGCTGGTTGTGTGTTTCAAGAGTATGTATGTATGTATGTATTTATGTATGCCTTTTTGACGAAACTGACTAATTGTTTTATTATCCGACTAAGCTAGAATGCTGGTTGTGTGTTTCAAGACTATGTATGTATGTACGTCTTTTTGACGAAACTGACTAATTGTTTTATTATCCGACTAAGCTAGAATGTAGCTTCAGATAGCAGATAGAAATATATGCTTATTTGCGGGGTGGACCGGCTCGGATCATCGTTTAAAAATAGTGAGGGTACACAAGGACGAGAATTTCACAGTTCGCCTTTGGAATTCCTTACCGCTTCACTTAAAACAATCTCAATCGATCAATACGTTTAAAATCCGACTCAAGGCGTACTATTTAACTTTATAATTATCTGTTTCGGTGTGGTTTTATTTGTTTTCGCGCATTATTGCCTATTATTAGAACTGTCGTAGCTATTTTTATTATCTTAGTTACATATTTATTTATTTATTATTATTATTTTATTCCATTTATATATAGTTTATGTAATGATGTACAAGTATATAGTTTATTGTATGTGTAGCTACTTATATGTATATATATATATATATATATATATATATATATATATATATATATAGTATAATAGTAGTATGTATAGTACTAAAATAAAACAATATTTTATTTATTTGATTTGCACACCTCCACCGCTTTATTAAGCTCATGTCCTTCTCCCAAAGGTTGTCTGGAAGAAATCGCTCTCTTAGCGATAAGACCGCCTTTTGTGCTACCGGAATATATTATATTATTTTATTTCCATTACTGTACGTTTCTGTATCTCTGTGTGTACAATAAAGCATAAATAAATAAATAAATAAATAAGGACGAGAATTTTTGGAAAACCGAAATGTTACTTAAATTAACACGTTTTTATAATAAATGTATGCTTCCTGAAATAATCGTCTCTCGAAAAGCCAGATCTATGCCATTAATAAATGTTTTTATTTTTTTTAATAAAAAAAATATAAATTAATGTATAATACCAATAAAAAAAAATATTATACTTTACTACCTAATGATTTAAAAAAATACATAAATCAGTTAATAGGTAATGCATAATCATTCTAAAAATAGTATACACGAGCGAAGCCGCGGTCGAATAGCTAGGGGCATCAACGTGAAGGAATAACAACTCAATTACACAACAACCCACTCAAATCACAAAATGAAAAAAACATACACAAACACTGAAATAAAATAAATATAGCTTATTAAAATGAACAATATTACAAAATATAAGTAAAAAAATATATAATAGAGAATGTATCAAGATTGCTTAGTCACAGCGACAGTACAGTGTCGTAAGCTCAAGAGCCCGATCGAATCGTCGTCGTGCGTAAATACCTAATTTTGAGATACGAAAATTTGTAATATGCCTCTTAAGACATAGATCTCTTCGACTCGACCTTTACATCAGAGATAAGACGAATAACGTTGGGGTGTATTTTTGGAACAATTTTTACGAGACGATATTTTACGATCGGGTTCTAAGTAAAGAGAAAGAACTGTCTTGTTGGTGTTTATTTCATTTCATTTAGATGGGTAACAAGTTGAGCAAATAAGCTTTAAGGTTCAGCGAACATTAAATGACCCAAATCAAGGTTAGGTATAGGTGATTCTAACGACATTGTTAACCCTTTGACTGTTTACAGTAAAAACGTTACGTATTTATATAGTAATGTAGACTTACTTTAAATTGAATGTTGTTTGTATTTCTCTAATAAGCACAAAAAATATTAAATTAAATTTTTATTTATTAATTATTTTTATATTTAGAATTCTTTTATTTCTATAAACGCTATAACCTATAAACTTTTTGACATAGAATAATTAAGTATTTACGTTGATAATAAAATTTAATAGATTTATCTAAATAATGATTTCTTTATCAATAAAAAAATCACATTATTTTTATAATCTACGTATTATAATATATGTATCTTTCTTATAATACATTATTCCACTTAACCAAATTTCATAAAATCTTCGCCGAAATTGAAATTGCCAATTTTCGCAAATCCATCATAGATTATTCCAGACTAATATAGCGTCAATTCAACGTCAGTAAGGTTGTTTATTTTTCTTTACTCCTATGATTGAAATATGCAATAATAGGTTTTGTTGTAGTATTCAAAATTTTCGTTTGTTTTTTTTAAGATGATAAATAAAATTTATGACTTTTTTTATACTCAGGTTGGATTGAAACCGGCTGGTGGTATAAAGACATCCCAGGATGCAGTCAACTGGCTCATTTTGATCTACACGGAGTTAGGTCCTGAATGGCTCACACCTAAACTGTTCCGCATCGGAGCATCTAGTCTCCTCACCGTTTTGGAAAAGGACTTACAACAATAATTCCTTGAAACCATACTTTTTTTTATTTGTTTTTTTTTTTATAATAATTATTATATAAATGTACAAATTGTTACCTCAATAAGTAATATAACGATTTGTTAATTATTCATATAAGGAATGACACTATATTAAGATAACAAAATGTTAAAGATTTTGAAAAAATAAAGTAATTTTATATTTGTATTATGATTTTTTATTCTATATTAATAACACCACAGACAGACAGTATGTCTTTTAAAAAAAAAACAACATTTCAATAACGGATAAAATCATTCTATTTACTTACAAATGTATGTAATTAGTGAAACACGGCTGTCTTCTTTTTTTAAATGTGAAATCAATGTTAACAAAAAGAGAGAAAACAGTGTTTAACTAAACACCTTCAAAACAACATTTATAAGTAAGGTCGTTAATGGTTTTAAACATAGAATTAAGACAAACGTAAGTTTATTAAATATAGGTATATTTAAATATTTACAATATCTACATGACACCATATCGTACGGCATAATATTATCATTTATTCCTTTTCCACGGGAACCTCGGCTCGGAACCCATGTTCTGGATCGGCGTCGTAGTTGACGACGCGAAGTTTTCCGAATTTATCCATGTAGCCATAGTGACCTTTTACATGACCGTCGTTGTCGCGCTCTTCGTATCGAAACTGGCGATTCTTACTGCAAATTATATTATTTTGATAATTTAAATTACTAAAAACTAAAAGAAATATACAATAAAATTATTATAATATAATTGGTTAAGAAATCGTGCTTCAAATTTTTCCACTTTACTACACACTTTTATAATCAAAGACTGTGGAAAAAAAATAAACTAACTGTATCTATTCTCAAAACTTTTGTATCAGTTACAATTTACATAAAAAAAGTAATCGATATTTTTATAATTAAAATTAGTATTAAAAGTGGCGAAAAGTATTACGTTACCCTTTTCCAGTGTCGTAACCAAATTGATAACTATGAGGGCCTTTCATGCCGTGCATTCGAAATTCCGTTCGCTCGCCTTTCGACTTTATACCATGCTTCACTTTCGGATTTTCATGATGTGATTGTTTAAATTCAGTTGGATATTGGTCACCTGAAATTGAAAAGAAAATATATGAAATACATGTATTTTGTTACTAATTATCCCCCTGATAGAAGTTAGGGGAACATTCAACAACGCCGGAGATATTATAGTAGGCATACATAGGTATTCCTGAGGTATTCTCTAATCTCTCACAATCATAATCTGATTAGCAATCCGACACGACCATAGTCCATACAGATCAAATGCACAACAAACAGCTTTAAGTTCTTTTCGGTAGTAAATCACTGCTAACTTGATAGAAAGAATTTCTTAGCTGAAAAACCAACTAGATTTGTGATGTGTTAGCCCGACCCAGAATTTGATTTTTTTTATAAGCCAACAAGATTATATATTAAGTAGGTACCTTGGCTAAATAGTCATGTAAACATAATGAAGAGAAAAAATAAAGATATATTTTCTTACTATTTATCTCGTTTTCTATATAAAATATATATATATATTTTAATAATTGGGTAATTCGCGTACTGACACGGTTTGAATTTGTATAAAAATATTATAAGTACTAAAGGAATTGTAGCGATACTATTATACCTTTAATAATAAAGTCAAAGATCTCTTATCGAAGACTATTATGTTGTAATATATTCTAAACAATGCTGAATTAAAACGATTATTGATAATGTATTTATGTACAATATCAATGACAAATCTTATGATGAATGAACCATTTTCTACACCGGTATTTTTTTTAAATAGTAAAACCTAGCTTATAATATACTTATTGTTATATTTAAGTATTTGATTTTTTTGCCGATATGTTTGCCGTTTAGTACTATTGTTAACAATTTATTTCGCGCTTTACTCTAAAAGAAAACGTTGCGAACGCTATCCCTAGTAGTAGAACACATCTTTGGGTTATTACAATGCTATAAACTCACGTCCAGGACTCCTATAATTCGTTTCAGAAGCTTCTTGCTCTGCTGGGAGTAATTCCGTAAGAGGTTCGTTAGTCGCAGTCTCCAACTGTAAAGATTATTCCATTACAAATTTTGTTAACAAATATTGTATAAGAAAATGTAATCAGACATAGAAAAAAAATTACTTCAGCTACATGATGTTGCTTTAATTTGCGTTTTTTATCAGATTGTTCGTATAAGTATTTCTTTTTCTGGTCGGACGGTACAAAGTACTCATTGTCAGGATTTATAGTTGGTTGTAATGGCTCAGCTGGGTTTCCATTAGAAATTTCCACAGGAGCATCAGCATACTGAGCTACTGGTATCGGCACAGGCTTGAATTCACTATAATATTTTTTAGGATACAAACGTGTTGGGTTTCTATACTCATTCCTGGGTGGTGTTATATATGGTAAAGGAATCGGATCGTGTTTAACCGGAACATTCATAGGATATTTAAGAGGCGCTCTTAAAGTAGGCAGTGGAATGTTGGCTGGTGAATTGTGTAACGTATGATCAATTTCCTCTGACGGTAATTCTAGTTCAACGGAAGGAGATAAAAGTACAAAATCATTAGGTGCATTTTCGCGTGGTGGTAGTAAATTTCTTGATGGAATTAAATATCCTTGTTCTCTGTTAAGCATTTTTCCTGTTCTCAAATTTTCCCTAAGTTCTTGCAGTTTTGGTCGTCCTTCTTGATCTAATGGAATTACCTCAGCTTGTTTTTGAGGCGCTGCTACTATAGGTAGCCAGTCAGTTTGTTCACCTGGCTCTGTGGGCTTATAGAAATATTCGTTTTGGGCATCGGGTGCCGGGGGCAATAAGTAAGTAGCTGGTGTGGCCACTTTTTGATGATCAACCTCCTCGGGCTTATGAGGATCAGGTGGAATTAAATAACTATCAATATTCGCGTCATCGGAAACATAGTAAATTGGAATGACTTGCTCTCCATTGATAGGTACCGTGCTAGTAATAGTCTCTGCTGTTGTTTCCACCGGTACTTTAATTGCTGCTATAGAAAAAGCAGGTAGTATTATCTAAAATACAAAATAAAATAATTAGAAAATAAATAACAAAATTCAAATTAACACAAATCGTTACATAATACCAGTAATAAAGTTGTACAGAACTCATAAAAATAAAATAAATCACAATGATTTATTAGCGCACTAAATGATCAATCTTACAAAATAAAACTTTTTTTTTTCTATTGCATCACGTAACGTAATTTGATCGACAAAAGTATGTCACTATAAGAAAAAGGTTTTTTACAAAACAAACAGGAAAAGTTCGCCACTCAATCGTGCAACGTTAAAATGGATCTGTACGAGTAGGTCGCAGCGAATTATTAACGGACCTTTATTTAATCATTTGACACTGATCAGATTCATATAATGTAGGTTGTAGACTATGTTACACATCATATTATTTGTATAATTCAATAAACTTACTTATTGAATTCCTACCATGACACCATTGTATACCATTGTATACAAATGGAAATTGACAACATACTACGGAATTTCAATATTTTCTCAAACTAACTGACCTACATTTTTGTATAGACTTATAACTTCAGCCCGAAGCTATTTGTTTATGATAGGTATGTTTCCGTGTTGTATATATTGAGTGATTGGTGATTTCGGTTAACGAAAAACATAAGGTAACTCGCTAATCTACGTATAACAGAGCAAAGCTAATATTCAAATAAAGAGTTATATGCAATGGTAGAAAATATCTATTCGAAAATTTCCAGAAGGTTATCGTTTATACTTATTGAACAATATTATTAAATAACAATGTACAACAATACTGCTTAAATATGAAGAGTGTTTACCTACTTCAAAGTGAAAATAAATCCATGAAATTATAATTCGCTTCCAATGTCAAGACGAAGGTAACAATCTACTGTAACTAATAACGTAGTCCATATTTAAAATAGTTGCCGTAGCTAGCATAAATATTGTAGTAGCTATTTGCTGCAGTCAGAATACTGTTTGTTAATTAGGTATATACCTACCTACTACCTACCCACCTTTAACTTTTTTACTAATCTTTTATATTTCGAAATTTATTTTAGTGCACTATTTTTTTACATATGCATTACATTACATTCGTTATATATATTTATATCCTACGTTAAATAATAACTAAAATTATCTGCAATTTCTACTTGAAAATAAACACTAAAAAATTAAATGTTGTTAATAAATAATTTAAAATATTATCGGGATCGAACCTCCTATAATATTATGTATGGCTTTTAATTTTTTTTCTGTTATTTTGTAAATTTATTTTACTACCATTAAGCAATTCGATTGCGACTAATCGGAGTTCAAATAAGAATTTATTGAGTAATTTAATTTATAAAAAATATAACCTTACTAATCATAGTTCGATCCAATTTTTCAATAACAATTATCACAATTTTTAGATTAGCAAAAACTTAAATATTCGTGTTTATTTTTCAATACCTAAAGTTATTACATAATTTAATAATTTTAAATATTATGAAAATCTACATAAATAAATTCTTATTATATAGTAGGTACTCTACCTACAAGGATGAGATGTTTTAATATTTCATTTAACTGCAAGATATTAATATAAGATAGATTATAGGTATATACGCTTTTTATCAATCAATTTTTACGAATTCATTACCCTTTTAAAGTAAGTGTTAACCTTTCAAAATCGAAATCAGTATAAATCGGTATTGTATTTGCATTGAAAATTTCCAATATTAGATACAATTTGCGGCCAGGGTTAATGACGCGAATATATTCACTTTCTAGGACTGTCCTAGAAAGCTGCAACTTTCAAAGACGATCGCCAAAGACATCTCTATAATAGTAGGTACTATTGAATTTATCACACTTTGTACAAATATTATAAAAAAGTATATTTTTTGGTTTGTTTCTTTTAACAAAATGCAAAAACTGTTCGTCCTAGACATTTATATTTTCAGAACAAACGAACATTAGCGACGTACCTACTCGTAGTAGGTACGAACTCACAGCTGTATACATATGTATATTGTATACATAGATATGTATACATATACTAATACATATACAAAGCTGAACATTTTGTTTGTTTGATCCGGCTAATCTCAGGAACTACTGGTTCGAATTTAAAAAAATATTTTATCGAGGAAGGTTCAAGGCTGTTTTTTATTAATTATACGCGGATGAAACTTGGATATAAAGCTTATGTTAACGAAGTATGAATACTTCCAAGAATAAAACATACTTAATGTTAAAAGTTTCCTTTAAATAAACAAGTACATTTTGCAATTTCAAATTACATGTATGGTACCCAGTATAAAAGTAAAGCTCGTGGCGCGTAGTCAGATTGTACGGTACTCGGTAGTATCAATGTAAGGGGGAAAGAGTTTGTGCGCATAATTCCTTATATAAACATTAAGATATATCTGGGAAATGAACGTACTCAACCATAATAAAAAATAAATAAACAATTTCCTAACTGTCACATAATAATCGACTTCTGCAATAAAATACTTTAACGGCCATTCTGCCAACTGCAAAGAGTTCCTATTTCCTAAATTTTCTTTTAGTCATAAACAAAGTTGTCAGCTTACCAGGTGATCCGTTGAGTCTATTTTATGCGCCATTATAGTTTTATTGAACTATCTCAGCTATCGAGAGAGTTATTAAAATGAAAGTGCAACTAATAGGCTGCGACTAGGCGAATGACTTACTAAGAAAACGGACAAGTTAGAACTTGAAAAGTCCATATTGTAATTACCCAGGGACTTCTAAGTTACGTGATAGACATGCGACTAAGAAAGTAACACTTGTTTGTCGCTTTATTATTTAACCAATGGGCGGCACGCTGATACTTTTATATAAGGTAATCTTGTTATGTCGGTAGTTTTTATCTTTACTGTGTAATAAACTGGATGTTATTTCTGGTTTTCGTTCTATATAAGAAAATTATAAGCGTTTCTAAATGTACTTATTAAGAGGGCACGACTGGATCTACGCTACATTTAAGAACCATTAATCTTACAAAAATGAAAAATATTTTGTAAGAAAAAATATTGTTATAAAACAATTGTTTCATTTAAATTGATAAGCTTATTCTCTACGTGCCCATGTTCAACTTTTGCGTATTTTCATATTGTCACCAATCTTTTTTCAATTTCATATAACAGGGATATAATATTTGTAAAGGTTTATTATCAAATTATGGCTCGTAACTATGGCTTATCCTTCAATGGATCCGAGACATGGAATTATAAATACGAAATCTGTCTTTTTATTATCATTTTATAATAAAAATGTTAATATAAGAAGATAAAATATGGTATTATAATTTAAACCTCCGTCTTAAGAGTGATTTATTATTTACTGTACCGACTAAGTAAATTTTATTTTAAATGTTGGTGTAGTTTTTAGTTATAATGTATTGTAAAACTTACTAAAAGTGTCTGTAGCCACATTTTGATTTGAATCAACTAAATAGTTGTCACTGCAAAATTATACTTCACTTCTAATTATATTTTTCACTACACTTCATTAACTGCTCTCGTTGTTATTTACTCTGCAGCTGCGTGCGCGCAGCTTCTATCATTGTAATAATGGAGGCGAACGGCGGTCACGCTTACGTTTTATAGACAACCAATTCCGCTCAATTGTATAGGAAATTGACTTTAAAGTTTTATTTTGTTGACCATCGGTTAGATAAGTGTTGTGGTTCTGCTGCATATTTTTTTTTTTTTTCAAGCGATCAGCGCGTAAAATGTTTGCGTTTTTATCTTAAACTCAAAAAAGTCAATTATATCATATCAAAATAGATGGTGATTTCTAAAGGTTTAATTAGGTCCTATCCATTTATTTATCATATATCAATGTTCTAATAGAACTTTAATTGTCTCGAATGTATTTCATTATATATTTTTTTTTTGTAATTGTTATTATTTCTCCGCACTACGATTGTAATATACCTAATATAGTTGCTACACGATTATAAAATTCGCTATAATTTGATGTAATCTATCCTAGAGAGTAGAGAGACGTTTTAATAATAGTGTTATTTCCAAAAAATACCTACATAGGGGTACCTCCAAAGTATAAAACCGATTTTTTGTCATCCCAGACCGCGAGCGTTAACCGCCATCTTAGAAAACGTCGTTTCGAAAATAACTCGGAAACGGTAAATTTTACATTAATAAACAAAAATTTTAACAAAACAATAATCGACATCAATGGAAAAACCAATTAATATGCACAATTATTATTGCTAGGTATATAATAGTGTTTTCTTGGCCGAATCCGAGATATTCCGAAAAGTAGGGCTAAAGCCCATTGCCATCAATTTAATCTTATTATCCTGTCCAAACGCTGTGAACCATGCTCGTAGTAAAAAGTGAATAAAACATATTTTAATGTGGTAAAAACAAATTTTTAGTATCTGGCGTAGATACCATGTTAATATGGCACGGTCGTGCAGTAAACAAGGTCCCAAATTGAAGAGACACATCAAGGACAACTAGTCAACATAATTATAATGAAAACTGCATCGTTGTCAATTCGTATACAGTGCCTTGCAAAAATATGATCCGTTGTTTAATAAATAACAATATTATTTAGAACCTTTTCCTGGATATCAGTGGATTTACACTAGGGGCAGTCGGGGCAAGTGCCCAGGGCTGCAAATTTTTTAAGGCGGCAAAATTTTGAAATTGAAAATATTTTTTTTTAGCCTTATCAAGATTGCTCAATATAATTAATTAATTCTGTTAATTAATAATTTTTGGGTTAATTGATAATTCCAGAAATTCTATTTATCCATTATTTGTAAATTATAATTTTGGCACGTTTATTAAAAAATAATAATAAAAACGATTTAATCAATTTATTTCCTTGGAGATTTAAAATAATAATCGTTTTTTTTTATTTTCTGGAATAAAGGTAACTTAATTAGTATTTTTTTTTTTTGAAAAATTGAAAAAAAAATCAAATAAAATTCCAGTATTGGGGCGGATTTTTTTCCGGTGCCCAGGGGCGGCATTAAATTTAAGTCCGGCCCTGATTAGACCTATTTATTAGACAATCCTAATGGTTTCTTCCGGATAATCTACAACTCCGAGGCAATGACAGACTCCCTGATGTATTACAAAGCAGCTGCCATCTTACTGCGATCTATATTAGGTTTAATGTAACGATGAGTTTATTGCTTATCAAAAATTGTCTATATATCTAAATATAGACAATTACCCCTCTATGACCCCTCTGATTTTACTATTCGACATGATTTATACAATGTATTTCGACGATAATAATTAAATAACGACGGTCTCTAGAAAACTTTCATTTGGCGATATCATTATTGTTATATACTAAAAGAAATAAAAGTCATAAAAAGGAACTCATCTAGCTGGGTAATGTTTCACATTAAACAGGATTAAAGGATTAATGAAATATAAAAGAGGATAAGTAGGTACCTACTTTATTAACTTTGTATACTCAATAATATTTTTTATCACATTTCTTTTCTCTATTTTCATCGACCAACTATGATTAGATGATCTTTGTTCAGACCCGTATTCTATGAAAATTTATTTATTCTTCTTTAACGAGTAAATCAAGGGTCAACGCCCTTACAAATTGAGCTATCTCCGAGCAAAAAACATGCTATTTATCTTTTAGTGGTTTTGAATAGTATGAATAGTCGATTACTAAGGCTGTTGTTGCATTAGTGCTGTTATTTGGGAACAATCATTTGTCACCATATATACTTCAAAAACACGTATGTCCAATGAACCTTATTGTTCAAAATCTCAATACTTAACTAACGGTAAATTATTCAAATATTTAAAGTGCTAATTTATGACATGTTTATTATTTAAACATTGCCAATACTATGAACCTTTTTTATCTTATTTTTTTTTAAATAAAATTAGACATGTAAGCCCAATTATAATAATCATTTACATTCTCAAGAAGGTTATAAATTTAATTTAATTATATTATTACAGGATTATAATCTAGAAGTTTCTGTTGTCAGTCGGCGAGTAATAACGGTGGTGTAATTTACTGCAAATTGTAGTTTTACATTATTAACCTTGATTGTCATTGTAATTATTTTGTTGTAATTTGAAATACGTGTCATTATTTGATCACAATCATAAAACTAATATTTATTATTCAATATTAGTTTCTACAAACTATAGCTTCATATACTCATCCCACAAACACAATCTATATCTTTTTCTTCTAGATGACTCATATATTTCTTCTATGGCATGACGTTTATCTACTTTTTTTTCACCTAATTATGTGATAAAATATTGTTTTATGATGCAGTAATTACATTATACTATTTTTGTCCGTCTGTCTGTATGTCTTCTTATAACTCAAGAACGGCTTAACTAATCTTGATGAAAATTGGTACACATAAAGAACATGTGATGGCGCAAATGTTAGGCCATATATAAGATGGGTAAACCCTACGGTATCTTATGAAAATTAATTTCAAATCGTTAATTACGTATATTTTTACGAGTAGCCATATGTATGTATATGTGTGTGTGTGTGTGTGTGTGTGCGCGCGCCAGTGTGTATTATAGTAATCAAATAATTTATTATATTTTTATTAATTTTACGCGGGTGAAGCCGCGGGGCACAGCTGGTCTTTTATATAACTGGGTATTAAATCTGCAGTTCGAATTTAAATTACAAGCAGTTTAAACTTTAAATAATGTTTAAAATTAAATAAATCGCAAGTATAAATATCCTCAGATATTTTATATTAAAGAAGAATAACAGATACACATAAAATCAGTATAAATATATAAACAATAACACAACCAGCATCGCGCAAGCGAACTCGCAAGCGATCTTACCGCAGTAGGACAGTGAACAAAAGGATAATTTCAAATGTTTAGTCATCATACACAGATATTTGTAAGAAAAGACAACGTTACTTATTTTGTTAGTTACTTTATTTGATTTGTCAGTACATTACTATTTGACCATTTTAAAATGCAATGTTATGACTTCGAACATTTGTACACGGGACGACATTAAAGTAATGAAATTTCCGTAAAACATTTTACACTTAAAGCCTTATATTTTACTAATTTCCTCTGGCGTGTCGCAAGTTTGTTGTAAAAACATTATCACATAAAATTATCAAAAAACACAGAAAGTAAAACAGCCTTTATTTTTTAAATAAATTAAAGCTGCATATGGAAGTTTATACTAGTATTTTAGATGACCGCTTCTTATAAGTTCGTGTCTGCAGAATATAAAGTAGTGACTGTAACTTGTTTTAATATTTAAGTCTTGAGATTCACACCATCATGTTTCGCGACAGAGACTTAAGTCTTCGAACATTTTATAAGTTGACTTATAGAGAGACAGACTTAAGCGACTTCATTTAAGCGCCTATGCAAAGTTTTACAATGCGACGGGAGCTTAAATTATAACAGAAATACCAAAAACACACCAAAGAAAAGTAACAAATGTTCACAGGAATGGAAAAATAATTTCCAGAATCACAAATCTGTGATCAAACATAATATATAGATAAGATAAATAGTTTTCTATTTATACGGAATACATGCATACTCATTTCGGAACATCACTGGCTTACAGAATAATAAAATGACAACCAAAAATTCTAAGACAATCTAAATTATATGCACCTATCTAAGCTAGTTAAACGATAAATACTTCTTATACGTTACAATCAACTTACACTAAGTCAGCAACATATCACGCCTAGCGACCGATCCACAGACCGACCAGCCGTAGAAATGGAAATACTGCACTCACATCAAACGTTAACTCTAACGGAGTATACATTATAGAAATATTGAGATTTATAACATACATTAAATCTAAACGTTTATTAATTAATTATTCACATTTAAAAATTATATTTGTTCATAAATCAATAATCCGCGTATACTCTCTAGTAAGTACAGATACATTTGATGTTTCATTTGGATTTCATACATCCATAAATCTATAGCAAAAGAAAATTTACAAAAAGGAAAGTTATATCAATTAAATTAACGTGATCAGTCAATCTCAATTCAAATTACGATAAAATAAAAAAAATCAAATCGCTTGCAGGAGATTGCTACAAATAAATGGAGACGGCGACGTCCGAATTCATTAAAATTTATTTTAATTTTTATAAAACAAAAATCACTATCAAATGGCAAAATGACATAAATATGTATCAACCGGAACTATTCAGCATCCCTAGGCGATACGCGACACTCGTAAACAATCACTGAAAATCTAGTATAACTCCTTCACGCAACAAGAGTCAAAAAGTTTATAATCGCGTTAACCAACATTCAAATCCTCGTGTTGACTATTTGTAAGTATTCTCTACCACTGCGGATTCGATGGCAGGTAGGGCTCCGTGGGAGCAGGGGGAGTCCCCGTAAATGGCGCTGGAGCCCCAGCTGCTGCGCCATGGGGCCCATATGGTGGATAATAACCACTTCCATAACCGCCATAGTATGCAGTGTTCGGATATGCACCGTATCCCATTCCGTAACCTGCAAAACACGAGTCAATTTATTTGGCTTGTAAAAAGTTACATTAATATAACAACAATAACTGCGTCCCGAGGTTTCACCCGCGTATAATTAATAAAAAAATATAATGAATTAAAATCAGCCTAGAACCTTCCTCGATAAAAAGACTATACAACACAAAAATATTTTTTAAATTCGAACCAGTAGTTCTTAGATTAGCCGTATCAAAAAAACAAACTATTCAGCTTTATATTAGTACAGATTTAGCTGGTCTACATACTATACCGGTCGTTTAATTTAAAAACAAATAGCAAGAGACAGGCCCTTCATTCTGTACAACGGATGGGATAAACATTGAAACAATCAGTAAGTATCTTTCAATACTCATACAGGCTGCATACGTCGAAATATAT
Organism: Nymphalis c-album; assembly: GCA_963151315.1. Taxonomy (NCBI): domain Eukaryota; kingdom Metazoa; phylum Arthropoda; class Insecta; order Lepidoptera; family Nymphalidae; genus Nymphalis; species Nymphalis c-album. The sequence continues at coordinate 7,991,057 of OY720591.1, forward strand.
TTTTTACGTAAACCCTAATAATTATTACCTGGATATTGACCGTACGGTGCCTCTGGTGGTGGATTACCCGCAGGATATGGTTGGCTAGAAGTTGACATAACATTCGCAGACATTGCAGGAGGAACTTCAGTCCCACTTCTTAGAGGACCAGATGGAGGCTCGTTACATACTGACGGCGAGGCGCTTGGTATCAAGCCACTGTGCCCGATATTTGTCGGTAAAGGTTGATGTTTACTGCCTAAATTGTAAGCAAGAGAATGAGGATCTTGCGGAATCCCCGCAAGATTTTGAGGATTCCCCGTTTTGGGTAATCGACTGTGTTGTATCTGCGGTATCTGTGGTAAAGAATTCTGTATGGGGTGGTCACCCATTCTGGGCTTCGTCAGGTTGCTAGGACCTAGTAGACTAGACACACTGTGAGACATATTTGTCTGTCTTTCGTTTTGGGAATCAGATACATCCACTTTACTTGGAGACCGTTTTTTCCTCGATGAGCTGCTCTTCTCTTCAGATCCAGGTGAGTAGGATTGCGTAATATCATCTAGATTCTTACGAAAATCAGGAAGACCTTCTTTGTTCAAAGAAGTCGCTGTTCTTTCTAACTGACTAAGACTCGATTCGTTTGGTGTGCGATTAACCGGACGTTGATGTCTATAATTTTTCAGCAGATTAATTTTACTCGAACTTCGACTAACAAGGTTCATAGGCGCGTCGTCACTTAATTTATTTTGTAAATTCATGGGGGTTTCTATAGAATCATTTTCTGATTGCAATTTGTCTTCTAACGCTTCCTCTGAAGGTAATTTTTCGTCTGTAGTTAAAACGATAGGTTCTCTATATTCATTAATCGAATTTTCTCTTTCTACACTTTTATTGTTATCATTATCAGACATAGGTTTAGACTCGTCCGAATTTTTATCATCTGAACTTTCTTTAGGCGACTGTGTATTGTCCTCCTTATTCGTCTCTTCTTCATCATCACTGTCTAAAACATGAGGCTCATCATCTGTATTGGCGGTAACTGGTGAATTATTTTCAGTCGTAGGTCTCTTAACTTCTTTAGGTATTTTCGTTATACTCAGGGAACCCGGCAAGTTAGGTCGAAGCATTCGAGCTGGCGACATGGGCAGTTTACCCCGCATGGTAGCATACGAACGTAACTCCCCTAAACGATTTCTAATATCAGAAATTTTCTGACCGGAAAGTGCAGGTCTTTGAATTTTGTTAAATGATGGCCTTATAACTCTGTGATAACCTGGTCTCGGTCCTGTTTTAGATGTGATTGTAATTGCAGAGTTATTTTTTAGTGATCCAGGTATGTTGACTGGAGGTGGTCGATTACCTAAAACTACAAAAATATATAAATATAACACAAGTTCAATATAATATATACTAAAACTTTGTTGATTAGTTTTACCTTTCTTTCCTACGGGATTATCTTTGTTCTCTGCGCCTTTTTGTCCTAATCCTTTAAGTGACGTTTTGATTGCAATTATCTTCCCAGATTCCAGTTGCATATAGATTCCCTTTGGTGACTTCAACACCATTACACGTTGACCCGCCTTAAGGACTATGTTAGTTTTCTCCGCTGAATTTGTTGGTATAACAACATCTATAAAGAAAAATATTAATAGTATTAAAAATATTTTGTTCCTTTATCATATTATAATTATAAAATAGAGATTTTTTATAAGTATAACAAATAACTTCCTTAACAGTATCATATTAATGTTAATTATTATTTAATATTAATTCTCCAATTAATAATAATTAGAGAAATGTTATAATAAAAATATGCTCAAAAACGATTGCCACTGAACTGAAGTAGTACAAAGGAGGTGATACATTTAACTCAGAAATTTAATACAAATTATATTCAAACTTTCAGATAACCAAAAAACCAGACAAAACAAGAGTCACATTTGTTCATTCCTTTAAATTTTTTACTCTATATGTAATGCAACTCTATACTCTATAGATATAGGTAATATTTGCATAGAAATAATATTTTATGTTTAGTTACTGCTTCGATCAACAATACTACTAGATAACGCGTCACGAACATAAACAATATTCAAATGTGGCACCGACCACATAATGAAGAAAACGATGTAAAATGGTTTAATAAATTCAACCTAACCTATGCCTTGTTCCCGATCAATAAAGTGTGGTTTAGATTGTATTGACCTTCACTTACGATCTTAATGTACAATAACGGTCGTTCCATTTTCAATCTTATTTCCTTAGAAATAAGTAAGATTGGACCATACTAATTTGAAATAACCTCACAAACGTCATTGTGTTCTTACTTTCCGGGCAGTTTTTGAGGCGCTTACCGCTAATATAATAATAACTTGGGACATTATTCACACACGGCCATCTGATCCCAAACTAAGCAGAGCTTGTACTATGGAAACCAGACAACTGATATACTACATATACTACTTTTTCTTTTGTAAATACATACTTATATAGATAATTACACCCAGACTCAGGACAAACAGACATGTTCATGCATACAAATGTCTGTCCTGGGTGGGAATCGAACCCACGACCTGCGGCGTGAAAAGCAAGTGTCTTACCAACCACGCCAACGGGCTCGTCAAGTAATGTAAGTCGTGTAATCTAGTACGTTATTGATCGAAGAGTTACTGCTACCCTTTAACAGCAAATGTCCACACACTACTAACACAGGATAATACCTGACGTGGCCGCGTATCAGTTGCATACATAAAAATATTTTTTTATCGGTATCGTTATATATATAGGCGTTATTTTACGCCAGCTCAAGCAATCGACTGTCATATTAAGAGTAGTTCATAAGGGAGCAGTCTGATCGTCCCGCGGTCCGTACCTAGCGGCAGCGTCATCTCCTGCGCGGTCATGCCCTGGCGGCGCCACACGTCGGCGGGGATCCAGCGCGCGCCGTGCTGCATGGGCCGCACGGACGCCACGGGCCGCTGCACGAGGCTGCCGTCCGCCGTGCGGACCGTTCGGTACGCCGTCGTCGGCTTGGGTGCCGACGCCGCTTTCTTTTCAAGCTCGTACCTACAAGCGTAATATATTGTATATATATGCAAACTAAATATGTTCATATATTTAAATTAATATATAACTAGATATGTTTTATATTGAGAATTTTATTTAGAGAATAGTTTGCTTGGAAGAGATCACTGTAAGATTTTATATAATGTTTGTATATTGTGTGGAATAAAGACTTGATAAATGGTAAATAAGTAAATAATAACTACATTTAAAAATTTAATTTGTTTATAGAAACTGACAATATTCCATAATAGTTTGTATTTATTATATATATAGTATGTATTATATTTCATAATTTTGGAATATTGTCATGTGCTGTTAACAAATTCATTTCTGTCCTACAATATCAATTACCTAGTCCTCATAGAGTCGCATATATATGCAACATAAATTATATGCAAACATACATAAGTTTAAAATATGCTCACCCTCTCTGTGCCAGTCTTTTTTCAGCACTCGACAATTTCTTTTCCTTTCTATCGACGAGCAACGATTCATGCTGGAACGGTTCTTTACTTAACAACTTGCTGTGTAATGTTATAACACCTTGCATAAGCATGTCAATGTATTTATCTCTGTGTTCCGATAAATCCTTAATTTCTGCTTCCTGAAAATGTACAATTCGAAATCACATATACAGTTAACTTTATGGGATTAAGGGTCGTCTCTTGCAATCGAAGAACGGGAATGTAAGAGATTTATATAGAAAATGAAGCTCCACAACCTTGAAATAAATCACACAGGTAGTCAATGAATGTAAATTGTCCTTGAAACATTCAAATTTAAGATAATGCTTATGTATAAGTGTAGAAAAACTCCCGTATTCTGACAACTGAGTCCCCCGCTTCATAGCAATTTGTATGGAGATTTTGCGCAAAAAACATGGGCATGTTTGTGATTTTATTTACACAAAATAAGAATATGTTTATTAGAAATTAAGATTTCAGCCGCTTCTGTTTCAGGCGCAAGTTACATTCATTGACTAACTGTGTGATTTCAAGGTTGTGGAGCAGCGTTTTCTATATAATTTCTTACCAAATCCCGACCTTCGATTGCGAGAGACGACCCTTAAGATAGAAAACAATCTGGATTTGGTTCAATGGTTTTCGTACCTTTTCATCATTATCGAAACACAAATTCGTGATCTCTTTCATGGAGAGCACAGCATCCGGATTGCATTCATCCACAACCCGATCAGCCATTCCTTGCTTATTTATTTGCCTGTCATAAATCTTCTTTTCGAGACAACAGTCCATTACAAACCGATATACAAAGCATGGCTTCTTTTGACCGTATCTACAAGATAAAAAGTTACCCGTTATTACAAATTATATTAATTATGGTCTGATTTAAGTAAACTCGAGCGTGTTTTTGTTATTACCATACCTGTAAACTCTGCAAACCGCCTGAGTATCGTGACACGGATTCCAACTTGCGTCAAATACAATGACACGATTAGCGCCTACTAGATTTATACCTAATGATCCCGCACGAGTCGATACCAAGAACAAGTACACGTGAGGATTCGCATTAAACTCGTTTATAAGTTTTTCCCTTTCAAGTGCATGAGTGGAACCATCCAGACCTTAAAATGGAAACATGTTACAATATTTTTTTATTTATTTCAAGTTACTTTTTGTTTTAAATTTTAAGCAAAACTCACGATAGTACGATGTATTCCTCTCCCAAAATCGCGTGGTACCAGGAATAAAATTCCTCTCCAGAAAATCTTCAATGAGGTTAAGTGTGAACAGGCTCTGACTAAACAATAGTAACCGGTCTCCGAGTTTTATGCTCTCATTCAAAATGTAAAAGAAAAGCTCCATCTTAGCAGAGTTTTCTATAATGCCAGGTATATAATCTTTAAATAATTCAGATGCCCAATCGTATGTCACTTCTTCGGCCTTTTTCGTTAATGCTATTTCATCCTCCTTATTCAATTTCTCCTCTTTTTCGCTTTCTTCTGATTCTGATTCGTCGTTATTTTTTTCTTTCGATTTCTTTCGATCTTTTCGCCCTTTCGCCTTAGCTGCTCTGCCTCTGGGTTTCGGTTTATTATCAGTTTTTCTCTCTTCTTTCCCCTTACCCTTTTGTTTGCCTTTTTTAGTAGTTTCGGCGTCTGGCTCCGATACATCACTTTTCACACTATCCATCTTCGAAATGTTGTCACATTTATTAAAGAATTGCATTCCCATGTTTTTGTGTAACATCGGCATTACACTGAAGTCCTTTTTAACTTCGTCTTTTACAATTTTTTTCGTATCTAAGTCCTCTATTTTAACTTCTCCATCTGATTCAGATTTCATTTCCAATTTTTCTTCAGATTTAATTTTATCAACCTCAGTTTTAAGTGTCTCCGTCAATGGCCATGACGTAACAGGACTACCAGAACTTGCGCTACAGAGAGGTGGTTTTGTTTCAAGTGAAGGAGGAAAATTGGGATACGGGCAATTGTAATTACCGTTTGGATTTTCTGTTTCAGGATATCGTGGAGGATAGCCATATGGATTACCATACGGAGCAGATGTCGAAGTTTGGGGCTCATTTGGTTCACCCTTTACCTCACCGGGCCGATAGTTCGTATCCATTGTACATTCAGTTTTCACAATTGGTTGGTTAGAAGTATTATTTCCTTGGGGTTGATTAGCCATAGCATTCTGACTTTGATGTGGAGGTATATTATTCGCGTAATTTGGATAATTCGGAGGTTGATTTCCAAATTGATTGTAAGCGGCAGGCGGATTACCTTCGTACCCAGGATTTCCAGTAAATGTTTGTGGATATGACTGATTGGGAAATTCTTGAGACGGTGGGTTATTCCGATATTCTGGTGCAGGATTCTGAGCGTTATATTGCGGGTATCCAGGTGTATTTGGAAACGTACCTTGGTATTGAGGCCTGATTTGATTTCCGTAACCTTCTTGATTATTCGAATAAGGTGGCAAGGAATTCCCTGGATAAGGCGGATTGTTCGGAGGTGGATTATAGTTTGATGAGTATTGTGGGGCGTTATTATAGCTCGGAGGAGGATTTCCATTGAATTCAGCAGGAGGTTGGTTAGGACCATATTGCTGATTTCCATAATACCCTTGATTACCATAATAGTTACTGTTTCCCCAATAGTTTTGGTTGTACCCCCCCTGTTCTGGATTGCTTGGAGAAAATTGACTTGGATAGTTACTACCATATGGGGCTTGTTGTGGGTAATAATTATTTCCGTATTCCGAATTGTAATTGGGATTAGGGGGGAAATAGCCACTATTAGAGTTTTGATAAGGAGGATATTGAGAAAATGTAGCTCCGTCAGCGGAAGGACGATCAGACGGGGGTGGATTTGGAAAAGCGTTAGGTCCATATGGCCCATTAGAAGGGTACGGCGCGTCTGAAAAGGTAGTGGAATCTTGTCTCGGCTGCATAGGCGCTGTCGTATTTGGTGGTATCGTCGCTGCAGGTTTTTTTGATGACCCCTGTTGAAAATATAATTCTCTTATCCATTTTGACTTTGACTGACTTTGACTATACATTATAGATATAATGAGATTGTTATTGTGTTTGTACACATTATATGAAATGACTAACCCGTGGCTTTGCTGTTCTCCTTGCTGTGCCTTTGCTATTTTTAGTACGGCCAGCTTTAGTAACTCCACCAATTTCCTCCAAATCCAAATCCTCTTCTATAGCTGCATTGACTTCATTGCGTTTTTTCAGAAAATTATAAAGTACATCTGGATGATTCCAGATCTACAAATGCAATACAAAGTTAACATTGAACAAAATTTTCTTATAATACATATATTTTCATACACATTCTTTTTAACTTACCTTGCAACATATAGCGAATGCCTTCAAAGGATTAGGAACTGAAGCAGATCTAACTACTTCATTCATAAATCTATCGTACAATTTACGCTGTAATGGCGTCAATCGTACAAGAAGTACGTATTCCTCTTTTTGTGGTAATGTCGATTGTAATACAGCGTGGGAACGTCTGAAAATATAGAATAATCACATTATTAAGAACATATTAATAATTAATTTATACACACACATTCTCACCCGAATAATATACGTATGGTTAGATGTTGATGTATTTAAAATAAAGCGAATCTGCAAGTGCTTAATGTGAATATGTTTTATTCATAAAATAATAGAAAATAAAGCATATATTATGACACAGCTTTGTTATAAATATTATAATCAGTTACAATTACCTCTGAACAAAACCCACAAGCAACGAGTGTAATACATGTGCTCGGTATCTCATTAGTCTTATATCCTGTGGTGTAGAATCTATACACTGTCCATTCTGTATCGGTCGTTCGAACATGTTACAAAACTCTGTCTTACTACCCAAATAATTGGGACGGACAAAATCTACCATACACCAATACTCTAATAAGTTGTTTTGAAGAGGATAGCCTGAAAATATATTTAAATTTTTAGCATGGTTTCATGAATTTGTCAGACATTTACTTATATAGTGCTATATCAGAACCTTAATTCAAAAGTCAACAAACAAAGTATCAAGTGGTAACCCTATTAAATTAAAATTCACAAATGAATTTAACAAAAACTAACAAATATTCCTATCACATCTTGGAGGAAATTATTGTAAAAATACAATATTTAATTCACTCATTCATAAATATATATTTGAATTAATTAATTAAATTAAAGGAAAGATGGGCTACATAGGACACCACCTTCGCCAATACATATTGGCTTTGTAAGAAATGTTATCTATTCTTTACATGTCCCATTACAATACTAGGATGCAAAGGAAATTATGTATTATGTTAATTTTACCTAAAATTTCCGAGGTTCTAATTGGACAAAGTAATATGAAACAACCTAAAATATTACCTGTCAATACGACACGACGTTTGGTTCTCATTTGCTTCAAAGCGTAAGATATATTCGAATGTGAATTTTTGATACGATGTCCTTCATCACAGATTACTAGATCAGGCCCAGGTTTAACTAGGGCTTCATACATTTCTGTAAAATACCAATAAAAACTAAAAAAGTAGTACAAATAAACAAAATTAATGAAAAATCTCAACACTAATAATGCTATTACAAGAAAATTTTAACATAGCACATACCATCTAAGAGTTTTTTGTCTTCATCATCTTTTGTATCCTCTTTCTTGTCATCTTTTTGTTCTGTATCTCCTTTTCCTAAAGAATCACCATCATCTCTATCTGGTCGATTATCATCTAATGACTTATAATGATTTGAGTGCACTCCCTAGAAATGATAACAATATAAATCATGTTTAAATTTTTTTTATTGTTTTACATTATTCAAAAAAATATTTATTTAATAATTGTATTAATGAAAAATGAAAATATTTATCTGCACTATATAAAAAAAAACTAAAGTGAATATAATTTATTGGAATAGTATAAATAAAGATACATATATTAATCAAGATTAACACCATCATAAAGCAGAGCATCACTAAACATCTGACCATCAGGCAAGCTTGAACCCGGTGTGAGTCAGAGCTGTTTAAATAATACTTCCAATCACATTGTAATCAAATACTTTCATCATGTCATTTTACCAATAAAAAATATTAAAGTTATTAATTACATATATATAGTATTATTACCTGTGTGTCATCATCCAATCTTTCATTTTTCTTTTCTTCTTTCTCCTTTTCTGCATCGTTTTTGTCATTTTTCTTTTTCTTACGTGGTTTTTTATCTTTTTTCATACTCAATAATCTATACAGCTCATATCCAATCATTAAAACTCCACCTACTGTTGACCACTCCTACAAAAATCACATCAAATTTTATTTCACATCTCTTATAGTAATTGATATAAGGAAATACATAGCATACAGAAAAGAGACTTAAACAAATATTTAAGATATTAAATTTTATTTTTTTAAATTAATAATAAAAACTAACAATTAAGCTATTTCAATGTGTTACCTTAACAACTTTAGCCCGCATTTGTAATGTTTTGTGACTATCGTTTAACACATAAATGGGAAAATTTCGGGGTCGAACTTCACCATGTGCGGATAATGGACTATTTGTTGCATCTAATGGAAGCCACATATTGAACTCAGCAACCTAGAACATATATTTTAAATGAAATTAGCTAAAAATATTTATTAATGAAAAAGAGTCGGTACCCTTGTAAACATTTAAGGTTTTATATTTTTTGCGGGGAATGTAGAAAATTAGACAAAACACTTAAAGGATGATGATAGTTGGTTACCTAGCAACATATTGTTAGTAAATAATTCGTTTTGAAAGCAAAAAATTACAAAATATCTAAAAGTAACAATAAAAATCTTTACCCAGTTCTGAAGTGTGTTTATAGGCATAATGCACAAAACTGTCTTAGAGTTTGTGTGTCGTAAGAATATATCACAGAAACAAACAATTTGTAGTGTTTTTCCTAAACCCATGGAATGTGCCAATATGCATCCAAAACCGGTAGATGTAGAAAATCTCTGCACCGATTCTATTATGTTGTCAAATAAAAACCTAACTCCACCGATCTGAAAAAAAATTACTATCATAAGAGCCAGCGCTAACTGTGTACATTGTGTTTAACTTTAGAGTGATTACCAGCAATCTTATTAAAATAACATAGTGTCAGCCAAGACAAAATCACAATAATAACAATCGTACAATTGAAAGTAAAATAAACAAAAACCGCTGCATGAATAGTCACTTAATATCTTTTATCTTTCTATGTGTAAGTAATAGAAACCCCATGCTTATATTTAATGTAAATGTGTATATATCTTTATATATTTTAAACATGTCAATATCAAATTACATATAATCAATATTCATAATAAAATACCAAATAACTAAAATTCTCGATTTTTAATGAGATATTAACACTAGATTTACAATAATTGGTTATCAAATGATTTATTCAATTTCTAGATGATTAAACATAGTATTTATTTAATTATAAATGACTACTGTGCCTATAATATGTTTTTAACAAAACCAAGTAACAATATTGAAGAAAATAAATGTTTGGTATAAAAAAACAAAATCATGTAATACTGAAAATAAAAACTAAAATATTTATATATTATGTTCTTCTTTGATGGTTTGTTATTTTGATGACCAACAAAATTACTATTAAAATACATACTTGGTGTGGTTTGATAATCCTAGCAATTTGTGGTGCAAGGAATATATCTTCTTCATTTTCATCATGACCTATGTTTATTAGGACCCGCCCTTGCTCATCTGGTACATTATATGTATCATTAACATGAAGACCTACAACAAAATATATGAAGCGTAAGTAATTGATCACATAACAAACAACAATGATCAAGCATAAATGAACTATTATAATAATATACCTGAATTGCCTGGATCATCCTCAGCTTCGGGACTGGGAGGTACTTCTGAATCTGACAGCATTATGCAATCATCTGAGTCAGATGATGATGACGAGGAGTCCTCCCCACTACTGCTGTCGACTATTTCCACCACCTGTAATGTAAACATTTTTTCACTTGAAATAAAATATAGTACTAGGTTATAGAGCTTGATTGCAAGCCTACATAGCATAATAGTACTCTTATATTTCAGTTTAAAAAGTGAGCAAGCCGGAGTAACTACAGGCAGAAGGTACTGTCCTCCATATGAGATGTTATTAAGAAGAATATTTTACCTCTTTCTTCTCAGATTTTTGATCAGGTTTCATTTGTTTTTGAAGTATGGAAGCCCCGGATGTAGTCGGTTTTGATACTTTTGTTACTTCTACTTGACCCTGTTTGACTGATGTCTTCTTAACTTCGCCAGAGGGTAATTTAACTAATACTGTGTTTGGTAAGCTAAAAGAGTTATATTTGTATATACAGTAAAATAATATGCACAGAATGATGTATATACACTAAAAATAAACACTCATTAAAAGAGAAACATACTTTAACTTTTGTCCAGAACCACCCTTTTTTAATATAGATGATCCACCCTGAAGTAATGATAATGTCTTTTGATGTATTTTATTTTGTCTATTTAGAGCTATCTGCCTTTGTACCTGTCGCAAGACAAAGTTTAATTTATATATTACATACTCATACTTATTCAGATACAAAGAAGGTACAATGTTTTATAATATCTTAGGTTTTCTTTATTAATAACTGACTTTCAGATGTTTTCACTACTCTCATGTGATATTATACATAAACATGCTAGGGAAATATGTAAAATAGAATTCACCTCTCTAATAATTCTCTGTTGTTCCTGAACACGAGCCAATCTCTCAGACTCCTGTCTTTGTGCAGCAAGAGTAGAAGCATCTAGGTTCTTTTCGTCCATGACTTCTCTAATGTTTCGCCGAACATTCAGTGTACTGGGGTTAGATGCTTTTTTCTGTTTTTAAACATTACACATTATTCACAAATTTAGTAAAATTAAGTATAATTATATCAAATATTTATAATACTCAGTTATTATATATTTTCTAGAATTTAACAGTAGCATAATTTTACCTCCTCATCAGTTTCTGCCTGTGTTTCTTCACTCTGTTCTTTTTCCTCATCTTCTTGTTCATCGTTATTTAAAGGTTTCACACTTATCTGTTCCATTTCCTTTAATTTTTCTGTTAATTCAAAATCCTGACTCTCATCTTCTTGCTTTGACATATTTAACAATTCTTCTGTTGTTTTATCGGAACACAACTCAGCTTGTTCTACTTCAGCTATCTCAACATTTTTTATCAAATCTAAACCACCATCATTTATTATATCACTAATTGTAAGTGTCTTTGGTTCCTGATCACTTTTATGAACCATTGATTCATCCAGCATAGATTCTGGTAAACATGCAGCCATTTGTTTCGATTTCTTTGATTCAACAATATCACCAGTTTCTGGGTCAATGTAGCTCTCATTCTCGTCATTCAAATCTTCTACAGCACTAGGATCAACTACAAACTCTTCTTCTGATAAACCATCACTATCAGTGTTGTTGTCATCACTAGAAAAATCACTTAATTCTAACACATTTTGACCAATTAAACTGCGTATAGTAATACCAGTGTCCTTTTTTAATTTCTTTGTAAAGTCGTGAAATGTTTTAACTGCTTCCATTTTTCGTTTATGGCTCATTGGTCGAGGACGTTGGTTAATCTTCTTCCGAGGGTTCATAGCAGCAGCCTGAGCGAAATGTGCGCGTTGTATCCTTGCAATTGTTTCATCTTCGTCCTCGCTGTTCCAAACTTCCTCTTCCGGATCTTCATCTTCTCCAACTTTTCCTTTAAATTTGCCTCTAACTGACATAGTCCCGCCAGCATCACCCATATCAAAAATAAACTGTCTTTCCAATATCTGGTGATTAACTGGGATACATGTTCGTTGCTCATCAACTCATCAGATAACAGCTTCCATTTTTACATGAGACTAATAACACTTTAGGTTTCATTGATAATTTGGTCGAAACCGGCAAATTATATTAGTTTATTTCAAAAAAATATCATTTTGGGAAGACTTCTTTGTAGGTTTTTAGACGCGGTGTATGAGACAGTATTTAAGAAGCCGGATAACAAAAATCTTCATAGAGAGCACTTTTACCGTCGAAAACACTCTGTTCTACGGTCCTTTTCGAAAATCTTAAGATTTGTAACTTTAAAAAATGATAATCTGCAATTAAAATTTAGGAAGCCATTACTTCCGCAATAAATAGCATTCGCCTATTATACATATAATTTGTGTATTCGACAAGCGTGTTTACTAAAATTGTTAGACATTTTATCGGAGTGTGCTTTGACAACCTTAGTTAAATTTTACATTAAGGCATAAAATTGCATGTCAATAAATACTAGCGTAAAAGCAATCGGTCATGATTACAACAAACTATCACAAACAATACAGATCCTTCTAGTAACCAACCAATAGGGTAAAAGTTACATGAGCACTATGTTTTAAGCAATGGCAACATTATCAGTCTTATTTTAAGGGTTGTCATTATTGTTGCTACCTATCTAAGATCATTACGTTCATTCTTTGTAATGTCAATACTTCCGTTCCGTTGTAGTAATTTCGCAACCTAAAACTCAGTCATAAATATCAGTTTAATATAAATACCTTTCGCAAAGTAAAATAAAAACTCGTCAAAAATTAATAAGACTAATTTTTTTTTTTTTTATTATTTGTTTCTAATTTCTATATAACTCTAAACTTACGAGATATTTTTTAACATTCGCCACAACTCTATTTGAATAAATTTGTGCGACGAAGGCGACTTGTATAATAACTATCACTTATTTATATTAACAAAAGTGTTGCGATCTGCATGTTATTATATGGAGATTATTTATGTGTTAACGTTTAATATTATACTATAAAGGATATTAAAAATAGGTACCACTATATGACATAATGCTTGCCAAAACAATAACAGATACAAAAAAGAAGGTGTGTGTGCGATTCACACACCATAGAAGTGAAACTTCAGTAAATCGACAAAAGAAATAATATAAAATAGTATGTATATTTCTGTCTCATTCTTTGCTGGCTTCATCCTACACATTTTTGTATTTGTGTCTCTTACCTGTCGTTTTTTCCGTTGCATCTGGTTTGAAATCACAACGATTCTAAAGAAGTTTCACTTCAAAACATGTGTGCAATTCACACGTGGCAGAAGTGAAAGGTTGATGGTGATATGATAGGAAGCTAATGCTTCCTATCTCATTTTCTCCCACGTTAAATCTTATGAATTTATGTGTCCGTCTCTTTTTACTGTCGCTTTTTCGTTTCATCGACTTTCAAATCACAACGATGCTCATGAAGTTTTCACATCAAAAACTTTTTATGAGAATAGCAGTTCTTCAAATTCTCTATAGAAAATCAGCGAAAGCCGTTATAGATTTCTAGAGAACTCACAGTAACGACAGTTTCGTTTGACTTTACTTGCACCCGTAGCATAGCGAGTGAGTTCTTGAGGAGTTAACGCTTTGTCTTTGTCTTTCAAATATCAAATTTATATTGACAGAAAGACCGAAATAAAAGTTAAACTAACTAGCCGATATAATATACAATATTACACGTGTGTATCGCAGCCTAGTATCGCAATAAACGATTTTTTTTTTGCATGCCAGCATGAATTTCTTCAACCAGACATTTCGTAATTACCATCATATTAATGATAATTTGTTCTGATTTTGTGTATACTATGCTGAAATTTACCTTTTTAACTGGCCTTGAAATACTAATCAGTTCATTTACCACTTGATATATTTAAAATATTGTTTTCTAAACTTAATTATTTTGTATTTTAGTCTACGATATATTTTCATTTATACCCTATTCCAATCAGAATAAGAATAAAGGTAAACACGACGTAGATTTACAAATTGCATGCGATTATCTAATCGTTCTGCTGTATTATGCACTATAAGCAGTTCTAGATTAATTAACCTTTATTTATAATACAACACTATACCAATTAACTAGATTTAACTTTCGAAGTTCCGATTGCAACTTCGCGGACATTGAAATCGCAATCTCATAGTGAATATCATAGATTATTCAAGATCTCGACCATTGATTAGACCAGAGTCGATAATTTTTAAAACCAAAAAAAATAATAGTAGGATGAAATCCATTAGAAAAGGAGGGGAATATTATAAAAATGAAAGGAAAAATAATTTACGGGCGATCTGAGGTCGGGAAGGGGATGGGGGTGAGTTTTTAAGGGTAAAAAACGGTTTTTCTCGATTTCCGGCAATACTAAAAGTCCTATCGAAAAAAGTCAAATGGCGAAGTTGTAGGTAATAAAAAGATCTAAAACTTTTGTATTTACACTTTTTTCACATAACCTCAAAATTTATGTGAAAAATTCAAAAAACCAAGTTTTTGGTTTTGTATTTTTATCTTTTACAAAAATTATTATGTTTTAACGAAATTTGGTGAAAGCTTACCTTTTTATGTCTCAAATACGCTGTAATTTATTTGATTAAAAATATTTATTTTTTCACCTTATTTTGAATTAATATATTTTTGCATTTTCTGAGAAGATTTACTATTGTAATATATATATTTTTTTTCACCATCGGAAAGTGGAGATTTCAACGAACACAAAACACACCAACTTTTTGAAAAAAGCTGATATTTTGACGGGTGAATTTTCGATTGAAAATTAGGGTGCTTTTTTGATATTAATTCAAAATAAGGTGAAAAAATAAATACTTTTAATCAAATAAATTACAGCGTATTTGAGACATAAAAAGGTAAGTTTTCACCAAATTTCGTCAAAAAAAAAAAAAAAATTGTAAAAGATAAAAATAAAAAACTAAAAAATTTGTTTTTTGAATTTTTCACATAAATTTTGAGGTTAAGTGAAAAATGTGTAAATACAAAAGTTTTAGATCTTTTTATTACCTACAACTTTGCCATTTGACTTTTTTCGATAGGACTTTTAGTTTTGCCGGAAATCGAGAAAAACCGTTTTTTACCCTTAAAAACTCACCCCCATCCCCTTCCCGACCTCAGATCGCCCGTAAATTATTTTTCCTTTCATTTTTATAATATTCCCCTCCTTTTCTAATGGGTTGCATCCTACTATTATTTATTTTCACTTTTTATTATTTTTAAAGGCTTCTACCCTAGTCTAGATATCTAGTCAGTTGGTATCGATGACCAATGATAACGCATTCATTCAGTGTTAAAGTTGTTAAAAAACGGAACCCTTATAGAATCACTTTGTTGTCCGTCCGTCTGTCAGTCTGTCAAGACCCTTTATCTCGGGAACGCGTGGAGGTATCGAGTTGAAATTAAAACGATATACTCAAGTCTGCGGTCTCTTGAAGCTGTGGAAAGTTCAAACTTCTAAGTTAGCTTAAAAAAATCGATACGGCCCTTTATGCCTCAAAAAACGTATATTTCGAAACTCAAGGATATCAAAATTCATAGGGTATTTTCTGTTAACCTTGAACTATGAAATTTGGCAAGTAATACCGTCATATACTACAAGTATAGAGAAAAATCTGAAATCTATGCATTTGTAATTAAATCATAAAAAACCGACTAACGATACCTAATAACCACTTCACGGGTCGGACACGAATTTTGTTACATCTGTATATCTTAATAATTGAGCGACAATCACAGAACGCGGCGACAAAACCAGTTTTGTCACTGTCACGTCACCTATCCAAAGCGGAGTGCGCTCACGGAGGGTGACAGTGACAAAACTTTTTTGAAATCAAGTTTTGATAAATTACTTCACACTTTAGGACCTGCACTAACTGAGTATTCTTTTTACTTTTTATTATTAAATGTTGATCTTTTTCCACTTTTTCTATAAGTAAAAAAATGATACTAATATATTTTTAATTTTTTTGTATGTATTTACCTCTTTGAACTGAACTTTTAACTTTTCTTTTTAACGTTATATATTTTTTAATGTTTTACAGATTAAAAATTACATATAATTCATTCGAATAAAGTCAAAATTCGAAATAAAATTAAATCAAATCAGTTCAAATTCAATCACATTAAATTGAATTCATCATAATAAATTAAAATCAAATTGTTTGCAATCAAAGTTTTTAAGTCGGATTGTTGTTTTTGTTTAGCTAAGGCTGGCAACACAGAGTGACAAATTTTGTAATCCTTGTGTACGCGCTGACAAAAATGTCACCCAAGACCCAACTGTTTCGTCGCCGCGTGAGCGCATCTCCATACAAGTCTTGATGAGGGTGAGAAACTGTCACCGAGACAAAAGTTGCTCGTGCGCGCGATGCCTAAGAAAACAATTAATGTCAAGTTTGAAATGACGTCTGTTGGTGTTGTTATTGTTAAATACAAGGCCGTGATTGTTAACTTGTTGTTGGCATTATAATTAATATCATAGATATATACACGGATTATGATTGATTTATTTTATGTAATGTATTTGTAATGCTTATTTTGTATAAATTTTAGCTATCCTTTCTTTCTATATCACTATGCCAAATCCCACTCTTCTATACGCGTCATATGCTTAAAAAAGGTTATTATTCTATATATCAGATTTTCTTATTAGATAGGACTTAAGTCTTTCTTTCAACCAATATTTAAATGACAGTAATTTTATTTTCTTAAATATCAGATGAAATATCGCCATTATCTATCAGAGTTTAATAGTTAAAGAAAGACCGAGGATAATTGCTTTCTAAGAATGTTTTTTTTTAAGTTATCAGTGATTATATAACTTATTTACAAATCATATATGGTTGCTAACAAAATGATACACAAAATTAATTATTGCCACAATCTATTTATTTTCGTATTTACAAAATTTTAAATATTTTCCAATGCTGAAACCTATGCAACTTCTACGAGTCTGTTCTCTCTCAATCGCAGGCGGCGCTCACGTTCGAATTCTTTCATACGAAGCATATAACTGAAAAATTGTACATTATATATTCAAGTGCTGCCAAATTTTTGTATCTGTAATGAACTCATTTAAGCAAAAAAAAATTATTATTTTATATTAAAAATAAGATAACTTAGTATTGAACTTTGACAAATATAATTCTACAAATAATACTCATTAATTTACAAAACAATGTAAAATAGTACTCAAATAATAAAAATATCGAAATATATATTTTTATTTGATCTTACATACTGTACTAACTAATTACTTTCACACTAGTTTATGGATACTGAAAAAATCCAAATAGAACTTACAGATTAATATTTTTATAAAGTGATACCAAGACTTGACATAACATAAATAACATAATGTGGTAGCTTCAATGTACCTGGGGCACAATAATCTTATGTCATCATACAATCAATAATTATTTCGATGTATATTTTAATGTTTTAATAAACCTTTGCTATTTTAATTTATAAGAATAGAATCTTTCTCTACTTAAATTTCCAATTTTATAGCAAAAAAAAGGAACTTGTTGTATTAATTTAATATGAATGTGCAATTGTGCATAGATTTTTAAAATTGCTGTATACAATTTATATCAGCAATCCTTTTAATGAAATACTTTAAACAAAACGAAATCAGTGTTTAACTAATCAACTTCTGAGCAATTTAATAAGTAAGGACATTTGTTGCTATAAAAGACTTTTTAAATTATTAATGACGTGTATGCCTGCATTTGCTTAGTTATGTTATACATTACAGCATAATAATAGGGGTTAAATAAATATTTAACGTCTAGGTCATAACTGATTCGGATCTGGGCTGGGCTGGCCTTCGGATTATGGGCTGATTCGGATCTGGCACGCACTAGCCTTTTTTGTGATGTTTTTATTTTAAAAATATTTATTGTTGTTTTATTTATTATTACACTCAAAATCGAGATGTGAATTTCTAAATCCAACCCATATCAATTTTTAAGATTACAAATATTAGCATTTGGAATAAAAGTATCAAATTTCACTTACTCTTGATGTTCACAATTTAAATAATCATGTTTTTCATGAGCACATTTATACAACATTGGCATATTCTTGTAACGGCATACTTGGTATTCAAGCAAATAATGGGAACAATAATCACGATATTTTGGTGGGATTCTAGCCGAGACCAAGTCTTCCTCCTTAGCGATCATTTCTGTAATGTTGTATAGTGACCATTATGTAACAATATTTACTATAAAATCGCTTCGTTCTTTAAAATTATTTTTGGCACAAATGCTTGTACATATAAATAAAAAGAAATATATGCAGGACCATTTTATTTAACTGTTTTACCTCGTTGTTTTCGATTGAAAGAAAATCCATCCTGGGGATTAAATGTAGGATTATCGTCCATATTAAGGTCTACATTTCGAGCGTTAAATGATCCCATTATTTGCCCCATACTGGCGGCTTTAATTACTGTTCCTAAAATTTAAATACAGATCAACTTTTAGTTAAAAGATCAAAAATTTAATAATAATTTTAGGATTTAATATAGCAGTTTTTTAACTGACACTAAAATGACAGCTGTCGTCTGTCTCTGTCACGGTATGCTCACAGACTATGTGGCCAGTGATGCGACTCGAGCCGTTTTTTACTCGAGTGAATTTGTTAAATTCGTATTCGAGTGAAAACAAATTTGACTTGATTTTATTTGTTTTGAACAAAAGTATAGTAAAATGATAGATCTGTTATTTATGTCGTCTTTCAAGTTTAAAATACTCTTATTTCATGATTTTTAATTAAAATATAATTCTATTATTGATTGAATATAATGCCTATGACAAAGATGAAAAAATGATAAAAAAAAGTCATAATAAGGAATATTTAGTTTTAAGGTATAAACAAATGGTCATATAATAATTGACACTTAATTATTAAAAACTAAAATCAATTTTGGAATAAAGTTCATTTTGAATAATAAAACTGATAACTCCTACATACATGTAACCTAATCAGTCGTAAGAAGTGATGATGTTGTTTCTTTGTTGATTAATGACAAATAAGGTAAAATAATTTTGTATTTTATTTCATTTTACCAAATATTACGAATTTGATAAAGATATCTAAAAATTCTTAACCAATCGAAACTCAGCTCGGGTGATAAATTCTTACTCGAAAACTCGAGTACAATTCGGGTGACTTGAGTCACAAAATCCTACTCGAGTTGCATCACTATAATTATGTGGCTATGTGTCAATGTGAAGCAGAAGTGCTGCCAACCTCTGAGAAGCATCGCCCCCTCTTTTAGGACCGTCTTTAAATGCCCCGTTTCCCCCTGACCGATGAAGGGAAATAAAAATGAGGTAAAAAAGAACAAAAAACGAAGCAAGTTCTACAAGCAGCAAAACTTGATATTAACCCGATTAAATCGAACCTACTTATAGTCCATACACTATATTATACTTAAAGCAATGTCGATAAATGTCGCTCACCTATCGCCACCTCCGATGACAAAGCGAAATGAAAGTGAAGGAGTCGAGCGTTGCGAATATTTTGGTCGTTGAGATTGAGACCACGCTCGTGGCTAATGTTGGCGGTCACAATTTATGGACGTGTAGCGTTGGCTTTACATAGAGGATAACTATTTACAAAAAGATGGGTAGTCTGAAAATATTATTTGTTAGTTTTTTTTAAAGAAATGAATCACGTGAAAAGTAATAAATATGGATTTTAAGAAAAGATTTAAAAAACATAATTTGAAGATATTGAAGACTATAGGGAAAGGCACTTACGGGTATGATACTATTATATCAAATTACCTCAATTTAATAAAATAACTGCGCTGGATCAGTAGTTTCTTTATGTATAACATTTTGGATATTATTTTGAATATTTTTATTGCGATAAATAATAATACGTGTGTCTTTATGGCAACAGGAATGTTTATTTGTGTGAAATGGTGAAAAGCAGTATGTTGACGATAGTAAAAGATATAGAATTAAATATAAAAATACAAGACCACAAGCAGGTGAGCTGGTTAAGTGTACTTATATATATATTTATTGTTCAATTATATTATAATTAAAAGTTCTGTACGCATTCGAAATACTTCTTTGATACATAACCGACCAAAACATTTTTGGACACTAATTTTTTCAACCACTATGCCTGCCTGCCAATACATTTGCAAGCTACCCATGTTTAGGTGGCCATCGGTTTTAAATGCAATCTAAGTTGGCCGACATAAGCTAGACATGCGAATATGTATATTGTCAACTTATAACTACCTACGCGAACTCCTCGGAAGATTTACCTTTAATCCGACCAACATAATTATTTTATTGAGATTGGGGCGTAATATACTTTTTATCAATTATGGTGTACGTTTAGATTTCACATGACAATAGCATCCACAATTTCATGAGAACTACTACTGTAATTGGCATTACTATTTACTACTATAATTACTTACTAACACACGAAAAGTGTTATATGAACATTTATTTCAGGAAATAGCGAACGAAGTTAAGATATTATCAAAAATGAAACATCCTAATATAATAAAATTTTATGAATGTTATTATTTAGATAATCACGTAATGATATGTATGGAATATGCTGTTAGCGGGAACCTAGCGGAATACATGTATCAGCGATGTCCAAAATTAATAAAACAGCAGGTAACTTTCAATAGCCACTAGCCCAAGCAATATGTTACCTATAATGTTATAGTAGAACGAAAGAAATATTTCTGTCAGCAGCTATGTTCTCTGTATTCTATGAGCGTTGATGACCAACATAGACGGCGCAAGGCGTGGGCGACGTGGACAGCCACCAACGGTCCGGGGAGCCTCGCGGTTACGCTAATGCTTAAACGCTGCCGTGAGATCAAAAAATTGGACTCGTTAGGAATCGATATATATTTTAATTCAGTGCAAGAGTAGTGACTCGCAGGGCAGGCGCACAACTATGTTTCAGCAAAAACAAAAAAAAGGTCGACCGCAAATCCTTCCTTCCTTCCTTCATATGGTGAAACGCGGAAAAGCGACAGCCTCGCAAAATGTATCTCGCCCACATCAAATTTCGGTCTTGCGCCGCCAGACCAATTACCGTCAGTTGAAACTATTATCCGTTCGCTTACATATTAAAAAAAAAAAACCGTACCAGGGTAAAATCAGTTACCATATAGCTTAATAAATCCTCTGTATAGTAGAATAATACCTGTAATAACTATACAGTACCTAAGGCATAGTAGTGCAACCAACAATAATATTTTTTTCCACAGGAAATATTATTCTACTTTTGCCAAGTATTGTTGGGAGTTAGTTACATTCATAAGTTACAGATAATTCACAGAGATTTGAAAGCTGAAAATATTCTTTTGACGGGAAGTAATGGAGTTATCGTAAAAATTGGTGACTTCGGTATCTCTAAAATGTTAGCTAGGTAAGTTTTAGAAAATATAACTAACACCGTACGAACTTGCTGTATTATTATCACACTGTAGTCGATACTATATATTTAATGCTCTATAGTATATGCCTACATAAGAGAGCATCCAGCATAGACCCTACATATGCACGCACATAGCCTTCTTTCGCACTGTCTCACCTATATAAATACGATCTAATGTACATGTACATTGTCTAATACGCAATTTTAACATAATATATTGACGAGTTCGGTAGACATATTTCTAAAAATTACATTATTTTATAAACATTGAATAACGACGATTTTACAGCAGATTAGTTTTTCATAAGCTTAAAGCCGCATTTTTAGAGTTAATATTATTTAAAGACAATATTAAGTGAAAACAATATTAGACCTTTATAAGTTTATCCATTAAATCCATAGCATACATTTCTGATCACCGAAAGTCATTTGAAGGCTACTTATTAATAAGTAAATATTGTTCAGCGTTAATTTTATTCAGATAATTATATTTTCAGTGCGAAAAAAACTTCGACTGTAATTGGCACTCCATATTATTTGGCACCCGAATTATGTGAGGGAAAACCATATGATACAAAAAGTGACGTTTGGGCTTTAGGTTGTTTACTTTACGAAATGTGTACACATCGAAGAGCGTTTGAATCAGAGGTATGTATGAAAAGCCAACATTTATATTATTTTGTTATATATTCGGGTTTCAAGAATATAGTCATCGTAAATAAGTGCGATGAAATAATTACTAATTTCGTCTATTTTTCTTTATGTTCAAGATTTTGCCATTAACATTATATATTATGTTCATGTGACCGAATGGTCTTCAAATGACTTGTCTCATTTTCTAATGCAGTTGGATCTGTCTATACTTTTATATAGGTCCGAGAGTACAGTCCAAATGACCCAGACAATATAACATGTGGATTTTTATAGCTGTTGGGCTCACATATGGACAAATGCTGCTACAAATATTCAGAGTGGAATAAGATGCCTTAAAAGGAAGTCTTTCCTTAGCAGTGACAGTCACGTATGATTGTTTCTCATTAAAACTCCTTATTGCAGACTCTTGTTGGATTGGTCAAGGCTATAACATGTGGAAGTGTACATCCAGTTGATTTAACTGTTTATGACAGAGGTATACAGGACCTTATTGACTCTATGCTTTCTATTTTGCCAGACAAAAGGCCAACAATCAAAGAACTCATGGGCAAAAAGATTATTCTGGAAATGATTTATGTTGTACATTTAGATGCTGGTAATGATGAATTGTTGAGCTTAAAATTTAATAGTTTGTAATGTGTTTTAAAATAGTAATATTGGATGACATTAAAATAAAACAATAATTATGATTTATATTTAGTTTTATTTGTTAAGAAAAAAAAATGATACTTTGCTCAAAAGTAAGTTAATAGATAAATGACCCAATATATTTTCCTGTTTCATCATTATTATTTTAATGGTCATTTAAACTAGGAGTTGGAGCGAGAGCCACTCATACTGTTTAGGTAGTAATGTAGTATCTGCCTTTGGAGCCAAATATGCAATTTGTAGTAAAACACCTGTTCATATCAGCTTAATAATAAAATAAAACATATTTTTAGCATGTGTATCTGTTCTTATAGCTGTAACACCTGGTTGTAAAACAAACCTTATTATCTATTGGCCATTTGTTTGATCCGTCTCCATTTCTTCATCTTCATCTTCTGAAATACGGAACCATTAAAGATGATAACAACATATTAAATATTTATCTTTATCACTAAGTCATTATACACATATTTTTATCATTTTATTGATAATAATAATTATTGTTAGAAGTCTATTAAAGTATGTCACAAGTATTGAAAAGAAAAAATGAGTAAAAAAATGGGAGAAATGCTTAAATTGAACATGCTTATCAACTGGAGAAAATCAACAGAAACAGAAAGCAGGGGAAAGGGCTAGAGAAAGCCTTGGCACGGGGATATACTGAACTTGAAGACATTTTGTAAATACTGACAACATTACAATGTAATATGAAATTCAGGATATAGGATTCATTATTGAATTTAGAAGTAGAACTTCTGGGGAAATAAGTATACACATATAGTTAAAAATGTCCTAATGCTGTTGTAATAAATGTTTGAAATGTAGTTGCAAAACAACTAAAATCCAAGTTTTTCTAGAAAGCACCTGCCCTGCATGCTCAGCCAGAGCGTTGTGAATAATAAGTAAATAATATCTTATGAGATTATTGATACAACTTTAAGAACACCAAAATGAAGGTTCATATGAGTTTTCAGCTTACTCCTAGATCAATTCCCATTTTGACGGGACTAATATGTTTATTAATTTTATTGATTAAATAATAAAACTATTTTGACATCTGAATATTGCATTAGTAAATTCCATAGCAAGTCCTATTTTAATAATCATGGTATCAACCTTTGAGTTTTTATGTTAAAATATTAATATATATAGGCTTTTCCACAGACTGCTATTTTCAATGTTGTGTCCTCAATGGTCTGCTTCTACATTACTTACTTACCATGCAAATCAGAACACAGCAATATGTCCATAGTATTGGTGAAAGAACTCACTCAAACTTAATAGATTATTTAGCAACTGAAGTTATTGAGATGCTACTTGCTTAGTGATTGGATCAAAGCCTAAATTGAAGAATTATATGCATTTTTGAGTAAAGAAAATAAACTTACGCTGTCCATTTGTTGGGTTGGCCTGAGGCTGTAATGGTTTCTGTCCAGGTATTTGTCCAGATTGTAACATTCTTGTTAGCCGCTCAACCTCGTGGAGAGATGAAGCATTCTTTATTGCTTCTCTTATTTTATGTATTTCTTGAGGTGTAAGATCTAGAAAAGAGTATTTTATGCATTGTGAGTAGTAAGTTTATACTTTTGATGGTGAGACTGTGCTACCCTATGTAAATTACACCAACCATTAATGTAATTTTATATACCTTATTATATATAATAAAAAATTTATTATATATTCCTTTTCCTTATTATAAAAACTTCATATTATACATATGTAAGTAATATAGCATATAATTTTTGAAAAAAATAGCTGATTAGAGTTCAATATATACAAAAAACAATGCTCACTTGTAACTTTAGGATCTGGCATGTTTCCACCAGGCACAAAAGTTTTGGCTTTTCTTGTGATTTCCTTCTGTATTTCCTTTCCTTTTTTGCTCTTAAATAGAGTATTAGCCTCATCTCTTTCTTTTTGCTTTATTTTTTTAAAATCTAATAATCTTAGTTCAGGTAATTTGAATGCTACATATGCTCTGAAAATGTAAATTCTTGTAATAGATATTAAATAAATTTAAAATTGAAAAATTTAACTAGTATAATTTTCAGCATAAAATGCCATTGTAATGCAGTCGCAATATCTACTTAGTAGGTTTTAATCGATTACATGAGGTGAAACCAATTCTTATTCTAACAAATTACCTGTAGTGTTGTTTATTTGCTACAGGATTATGCATAAGTGAAAGTGTTCGTAACTTTGTAAGTGTAGCCAATGGATCCAAATCACCTAACTCAGAAATATTATTATTTGTTAATATAAGTGACTCCAGATTAGGTAAATATTGTTCCAAATTTTCACTTAAGCGCCTGTAAACGAAACAATTGTTTAAAAAACTAATTAAGCAATCAGTAATCTTAAATTGTTTCATATGCAATTATAAAAACATGTAGTTTTATTATTCATTACCAATATCTACTTACACTATTCTGTTGTTGTTGAGAAGCAAACATTTAAGTCGTTTTAACAAGGGAAATCCATCCAATTTTCTGACATCATTATCGGAAAAATCTATTGTATCAAATTGATCTAAAGTTGCCCCCAAATTTTCAATTTGAGGAATTTTGTAACCTAAAAAAAATCGAATGTTTTCATTCTAGTAGTTATAAGCAAAAATATGAGGGTAAGTTACTAAAACTTTTCGATAAAAACGTTTAACAAATAATATTGAAATATTTCGTAAAATTTGTTAGCTATTAAAGTTGAGTAGATGATTTCTAATTTGCTAATTTTAAGCTAAAAAACATTTATTTTGTATAAAACTAACCTCTGAGATCTAGTTCGCGATCTCTACAGGGATTAATATACTGCATGGAGTTTTGGATGAGTTCCGTCGTAAGCTTTACCATTTTGATATTCTTTTAAATATGCAAATATAAATTCACTATTCTATTTCCATAAAACATATATATGTTGACATTAAAAATACAAATTACGAGTAACGCAGAACGCTTTGAATTGAAACTTGTAGACATAGAATCATAGACAATACACGGACACAGCCACAGAGCATACAGCACAGCAGTCACTGCAACCAGCCAGCAACCAGCAACCTGCAGACTGTAGGTCTGTTCAATCTTATATAATTATATAAAAGAGGATATTTGAAAATAAAATAAATACGTATTTCAGGGTTTTCAAAAATCTACTCACAAGAGGGTGAAATATGGGTTGAAAGTTTGTATCGCGGGTCCGTCATTTTTGATGTAAGAAGCATGAGAGGTTATATACAAGCCTGTGGTTGAAAATAAATAAATTCGTATTGAAGGGTTTTCGAAAACCTACCCCCCAAGAGGGTGAAATACAGGTTAAAAGTTTGTATGGTGGGTCCGTCATTTTTGTATTTTGGATGTAAGTAGCATGAAATTTTATATACATGCTTCTGTTTAGAAATAAATAAATACGTATTTCTGTTTTTTTTAAAACTGCAAGATTGTGGAATGAGGGTTGAAAGTTTGTATTGTAGGTCCGTCATTTTTGATGTATGAAGCATGAAATTTAATTGTAATTGGCATTGTAAGAGATGTTAACCATTGCTTACATCGCCAAAGCGCCACCAACCTTGGGAACTACGTTATTATATCCCTTGTGCCTGTAATTACACTGGCTCACTCGCCCTTCAAACCGGAACACAAAAAAGCAAGTACTGCGGTAGAATGAAAAAGTCTGTAGAATAAGTAGGTCTGATGAGTGGGTGGTTCCTACCAAAACGAGCTTGCATAACTTCCGACCACTAAGTAAATACATGAGCATACGTATAGCGTGCGTATTATTCCGTTCAATTTAGTGTTTCTCGAGTCTGTTCAGAGTTATTAAAATAGAATAGAATTATCAAAATTATTATTTTGATTTCATCAATATCACCAGCGCTTTGACCGTCATTTTCCTTTTCATCATAACGTAATTAATCCCTGAAGAGTCGCCATACTGGTACAAATGACCGGCAAATTTGTGTCAGCATCTCCCGGTCCATAATGCAGACAGACTGATTGTTGGCGTGGCGACGCGTCGCTAATCATCGCCACGCTATATGATATGATGTCGCTAATCGCGCGTAATAAGCGCGTTGTGCTATAAATAAATGTAATCTTTATTATTCTGTGTTATATTAATATTTTCTTTAAGATAGTTTTAATTTTTGATTATGCCATATATCCTTTCATAAACTATCTTTTTATGCATACTATCCATACAAAATAATTTCAATGACTTTCTTTTTTTTAATAATCCACTACCCCACATTCCTATTTTACATAGGAATACAGACAGAGGTTTACCAGTACCTAAATGCCGTGCGTCTCCGACATCTCTCGTTTAACCGACGATCTGCAGCATAAGCTGAACCATATTCAATTTCATTGATCATATACATTTAAGCTCAACTTACATCGGAAGAGCACGTCTCTGAAACTGTCAATTTATGTCAACTTCTCCCTATGAGCTTTCAATCATCATAATTTTTGTTAAACTCAAAGCTACCACCAACGCGTATATAATTTAGAATAGCCTAATATTTGTTTAAGTTAAGTTGATTTTATTAATGTTTCAATGTTATTATATTTCGTGATATGATTTTACAACTACCTACATTAAAATGTAACGACTTTTGTATAAATAGCGATGTAGGTATTTACAATTAACGATCATAATCATTGTTGAGCTTGTGCAAGGTAGTTTACTCTACCGGTTTAATAAATACTGTTTATAACCATACAACATCTCTTTCGCTATCCTGGCCCACCTTCTGTTACATTTTAGAGACTATCATTTTATAGCACAAGTTGAAGCCAATTGAACTGAACAGTTATTTTATAGCATTTTTGACGAATAAATGTTCGTCATGACAATTTAAATTTACCTTACTTTTTATTTATAAACAGATTTAAATAAAACAAACACAGAATTTTAAGTGAAGTTTGCCACAAAACTTATTGAGTACATATTCAACTTTAACTTTCAATATTAAAAAAAAACTTTTATCTGTATTATTTCTTGGGGTTAAAACTTACATCAAAATCGATTTAGTGGTCTAGTAACTAGTTAAAAAAATGTAACACACATCCTAAGACTTACGCATTTGTTATATATAATAATATTAAAATTAATTAGAATTATAAATAAACAATATAAGAATATTAATTTCATTAACAGAGACACCTATCTGCAATTAATAAAACAGGTACTCAGAGTCGAATAACACCGACAGGTGGCAAACTTCTGTACCATGTCTCGACGGCAAATCTCCTCACATTGCCTTGCCTCGCTTTATATATTTTGTAGTCAATAACACTACTCTGCCCCACCTCTGACTACCGGTTGTTTTATGTCAAAATACAAACACTTCATTTTGATTCAAATCAATATGTTCTTAAATATTTCGTTAATAATATTTTCATTTTCATTTTATTTATAATATAAATAAATCGTTATCTTTCCTATAATTATTTCTAGCAACATCTCACACATTCATAAAATGATGTGTTGATGTCTCGAAATATTTAATGTTGCTACATTCACATACACAATTTGAACTTATATTTTCCAAGCAAATACTGAAATCAATAAAACTTATGTTTTTTAATAAAATAAATCACAGACCATGTTGCATTTCTGATAGTGCTTACGGCCGAATACTGAAACGTCATTCAAATATGATTGGGACTTAATTATTTGGAACGTCATTAATTTCAAAATTTAGTATGCGAAATTTGAAATTAATGGCGTTCCAAATAATTAAGTCTCACTTCATATTTGAAAGACGTTTTAGTATTCGGCCATTAGCCGGTAAACATAAAAGTGAATGTTGTATAAACTTAAAAATCGCTGCACACCAATATAGAGACAAGTTTACAATCTAGTATTTCGGGTTTATTTTTTAACAATTGTTTTTTTATTTAAATACAGCGGCTTGTACTTAAAATATTCAGTCGTTTTCTTAATTAAAAAAAAGTGTACTTAAACCTATTTGAAAAAGGATTTTGTAAGGTATTAAAGTAATTACAGGTAAAAAATAAAACATACATAATTTACTTCAATTATTTTTTATTCTAAATACATTAATATTTTTAATCAACTCAAATATTCATTTAAACTATTACAAGCTATTTTATTTTAAACATAAATAATAAGTAATGCAAATGTCCAGCATTGCACACTTTTAACTCGGTATTTATAATTTAACTAGGTTTTTATTCAATCTTAGTGTTAGTACTCCATACCGACAAACATATAATAACACTGAAACCGCACTGCGAAATACTTATCAGTTAATTCTAAACAAGTAATTCGAAAAAGTGACATGCCAGATGCACATATACATAATATAATGAAATTAGGAAATCATTGTTCTTTGGTAGTTAGCTAACTGTGATAGACTTAAAGGTATTTATTATGTGAGTAAAACATTAGCGACTACTCGCCGTCTGTGTATGTAGGTACATAATGGGTTTATATTTAACCGCACCCATTCGATTATTATTAATATAGGTACACCAATTTATATTGAAATTAAGATTAACAACGATCATATTAATAACTAGTTACACATTTTATTAGGTTTAAAGAGTTATTATCGGTATTTTTGCCAAGATGGGCTATAGATTTCGTTCACATAAGAACTAGAAAAGATTAGGTGCGCACGTAGATATATCGCGCGACATCACACAGATCTAATAGTACAAACATTATTCAAGATAATTTACATACATATTATGTATATATTATAACACAAATGTTTCTAAGCGTAATGTTTCTATTACACACAATTGTAGTTAAGCGTTTTTTTTATATTTTTTTTTTGTCTTTGTACGACATACTCTAATGCTATGCTTTTAAAATCAGACATTTCATAAACATGGCGATAGCATTCGTACGTATTTTCGACGAATAAAATCTTAATTTATCTACGAAAATAATGTACATTGGACCTTCATTCTTGACACAGATGAATGATGGAGCTAATGACATTAAGAATACTTGTAAATAATACTTTTATTATAGGTACTATGTCTCAAGCATAAAAGCAAAAAAAAAATGAAATTTATCAATCAATTAAACAAATATCTTTTGAGTACATGAAAGTAAAGAGACCAGCTCACAAATATTTATAATTAAAAATAACATCGATGAATACATAAAAATGCATACATAATACATGTCATAAAGTATTGCATCTTTTTTAAACATATATACCTATTACAAACTAGGTACAATAGTTGCCAGTTAACAATAATATGTATGAGGGCTATATTCACAGTAATAGATCAGATTAGCAATGATGTTGTTCAACAGTTAAAAAATAGAAATGAGTTCTTTGCCACGTGTGGTGAATGTTGTGCGCAATTTACAATATTAACTTATTTATGTTGCTATTGCAAGACCCGGCCCGTGCTCTATTTTACTTTGCACTTAATATTTATTTCAGCAAACATTTAAACTCTCAAGAATTTTTTTATTAGCAAAACACGCCTTTGTTAATACTTATAATAATAATGAAACGCTTCAAGACTTCAAGCCGTTAGTTGAATATACAAACATTATATTCTAAGGGATTCATGACTTAAGTTTTTGGGTTAACAAACTAGAAAAAAGTTTGTAATTTATAAAAATAATACATTACTCTAAAGAGAAAAAAGGAGGATCGCCAGCGATCCTTTTTACGAAATGAGGTGCTACTAGGTTAACAAATCAAGTAAAGCTATTTAACAGGATGAATTTGGTTTGCGTCTTACAATAAGAGGCCGACCGAATATTCAACCGGTAGGTACTCAGAAAAAGACAACCAAGAAGTCTGAAAGGCATTTTAAAAATTTACCTTAAAATAGTTTTACATTTAGGAATACCTATTATTTTAATATATTTTCGTGAATAACATCATTATCGCAAACCCGTATTAAATATGAGAAACGTGGATGATATGACAATATAAATTACCCTTTCATACCAATTAATAAGCGTTTTCAATGTCCTTACTTAGCCGAATCGATACACGAAGTCGGCATCTAAAATCTACTTATACAACTTTACGAATCGAAGACAAACTACTCATGGGACTCGAACGAACGAAATGATCTTTTCTTTGGTTAACAAAACAAAAATGATAGACGTAACTTGAATGTACAATCATTGGAGGGACAATTTAGTCGTTAGGTAACTCTAAACAACAATGCAAAGTGATCACATAATATAAATATTTTTTTGAAATGTCACGATATATGATAATCGTTACATTTCGAGAGTAAGCGTCAACAAGTATTCAGTGGCATAGCTAGACGATTCTAAAGTACAAGTGGACCCCCAAGTTCAGAATATGCGTGCTTCTTCTCTTTAGGAGTAAGCCTCTGGGGTAGTCTACCTGAACTTCGAGGTCCTAATGAACTGTTTGTCCAGCGACAGCTACGCCACTGGCAAGTATTACTATCAACAAGAAACCACATCTGGGCGTTCGTCTTCTGCGTCCACCCTCTACTGCCAGAGCTTCCACCAAACCTGCATTCTTTCAGAGAGTTTCTTACAGATTCCCACTAGTTTCCGTCACATCCCACCATCACCCTCTCCTTCGCAATCTTCGGAACCTTCACCCTCTTCGAGTGTTACCTAGAAACAACGACTTGTGTTATAAAATATTTAAAGTGTTTAAGCAAGCATGAATGTAAGCAAGTTACTGAAAAACATGCTCCTTTTAAAATAACATTATACTATATAAGTGTGCTAAACACTTACTTGTTTTAAATCAAAGATTTAGTTTTTGTATGAAAAGTAAATTGAATAACACTGGATTATTCCCAAGAAAAGTATTGTGGTAAAAAATAATATAACTTACTTGAAAACGTATTTGTTCGGGGCGTTCATCTTCGGCTCCTGAATGTGTCTGTATTGGCGCAGGTGGCGGTGAAGGAGGTATCATGCTTTGGTAATAATCACGGTTCTCTTCTAGAGTATCTAAAATATCTTGAGCATCTGGATGCACAAGATCTGCCCAAGTCTCCCACAGGGGATGTACGATGTAGTCGATAAAACCGACTTGAGATTTTTCGATTGTCGCATTATGTCTGTCGCACATAGGACTAATATCCATGCCATGTTCTCGTTCTCGATCACCTTGTTGAAAGAATTCTTCCATAAGTAATGCTACCCATCGTTTATACAGCGGTAGTGGCTTTGTGGGATTGCTCAGATCGGCACAGTGTACGAGATTCTCCAAAACTTGTATTCGGTCTGTATAGTTGTCAAGTAATAATACTCCACTTCCAGCAACTTTCTTTGTCTCTACCATTGTTTTAAGATCTGCTAGTAGACTCATATGTTTTGACATGTCAGTTGAAAGCACCATATCAATGACCATTTTTCGTAATGTTTGCCTCTGCTTCTTATGAAGATTCACGAATATATCGCATCCGTCATTTTGTAGTAATTTAAACGCAACAGCAAGATGGTGATTTTCAAGAACAGATTCATCATTATACATAAGTGCCAATTCAGAACTGGAGTTTACGAGAAACTGGTTCGTGAGCCCCGGATGATCAACATCATGAACGCACGCAGCAAACAAAGCAGCGCATACTTCTAGGGGCGTAAACACAGCGTCTAGAGCGGGTGTATTCAGAAGTACATTTGTGGATTGTGTTACGTCTGCAGCGTGCAACGAGTTGTGAAACGGATTATCACGTACGTAATGTTCTTCGAGAGTAACAGCAAAGGCAAGAAAAGTGCGTGAAGGAATTTGTAGCGTGGATAATAATTCCCGAGATGTAAAGGCGGCATAAGCGACAGCTGTGAGAGGGCGCCCGCATGATAAATCTCCAATGCGGAAAATATCAACTCCCCAGCGATCTATTTCGCCCAAACAGCGGCCCAACTCTTCTTCATGGGGTGTTTCAACTCCATATCTTGGGACACGCTCTCCTGTGAAGCTGTTGGTATGTGTAAGTGCCCTTTTCACGCCAGAAATCTGAAAAAAAATATATATTTTAACTTTATCGAATAAACTTTAATATAAATTTATATAAAATAATCGTTTAAATAATATCCTTTAAAGGATTATGTGAATTATTAAAATAAATATAAATTTTTATCAGTTGTGTTTACTTACTATACTTACTTGGGACATGGTAGCCCCAGGTCCGGCATGACGTGGCTTTTCTTTTTTCTTAGTTCTCTCAGTGGTTTCATCGACTTGCAGCGATGGTAAATCAAGTTCTTGTTGTTTATCTGGAAAAAAGTAAATTTATAATGAATAGAATTTTAATAGCAATATAAATTTAAGTCACAAATAAGTAGTACTATAATTTAATACATCAATAATTATTAATATAATCAAATAAATTATTTATCTTATATTTTTACAAGTCGAATACGTAGATAATAATCATATATGTTGTTTGATTAACTATTGAAATAGTTGATAACAGGAGTCGACGTGCGGTCTAGCAAATGTTATGATGACCTAGAATTAGTAACAGAGTACAAACTGCGCATTTAAGTAGGCAACGAATAGGAACACCTAATAAATTTTATTATCTCTGCAAAATTGTGTCATTGGGTATCAATGCCGAAAGAAAGTAGGTAAAATTATGAAGTGCCTAATATTAGTTATAATAATACACATTTCTGGGTCAACATTGCTATCAATAATTTATGAGCTATCAATTTTATTAGCCTTCGATAAATCGATATTATAAATGCTTTAAAATCAAAAATAACACCATAAATATGAATATTCTGATTTATTATTGACGAGAAAATTGTATTCTAATTTTAATATATAAGTAGACAAGTATATTTTAAGTTAATGCAAAACACATAATATCATTTAAGTTATATTTAGAGTAACTACAGTTTTATGACTAATGATTAAATTACACGACTAAATGAAAAATCTAAAAATACTTTATTGACTAATCCAAATGAATACATAAGCATGTTACGATGGACTATTATCTCAGATTAATTTGATAGTACAAGTACCTACTTAATGCGCGTTTATTTTCTATCAAGAGAATCAAGCAAGTAATACAACTGCGCAGTGGGCGAAAAATATTTTAATGTTTTCTCGACGTACTAAAATAAAATGGAGCTCGTGGAACTTGTACAAAAACATACAAATGTTTTTGATTGAAATCGATTTGTTTACTTTGTTTTACTTTAAAGTAATGTAAGTAATATTATAGCATTCAAGTCTTTTTATGTATATAGTTAATAAACAGCTTTGTAAGCTCATGTATCGTTCATTCGATTGGGTTGAAACCGCGCAGGTATTGTAGACACTTATGCGATAGTTTCTGGCATAGTGAGATCAACGTAACATACATAATATGTGGCGCACACTTATTATCGAATAATTGTTTACGAAAAAAATTATTTAAGAAGCCATTGCAACGCGCGCCTCAGTGTTATAAGAGTTTAAATAACCCTTGTAAATTTGACAATGAAATTGACAATTTGAAAATATATCTACATTAATTGAAATCTATTTTTAATAAATAAAATTATCAAACGCGTCGTGTTATCGTGGAGGAGCAAAACAGATTAATTATTATGATCCCAACATGCCATCTCTGGCATTCATGTGTGACGGGACTTGATATACGAGTAACATTACTAGTAGGTAGGTACCTATTATTCTATTATTAGTAAATAACATTGAAATTTACTCAAATTAATTTTGTAAACACAACAAAATATTGCTAAATAAAATGTTTTGGAATGCCAATAATATTCCTAGCATGCACGTTATGTACATTAGCAGTTTGTAATACATTTTCATTCAATGTTTATTTACGTATGAGAGTTCCAAGAACTTGCCGAACAGCCGAATATTTTGGTATCAAAGATCATTTTGACTTTAATCTCTGTGAGAAATAGTCTTTTTCGAATTAATGTAGTTCATAAAAAATACAATAATTATAATCCAAAAAAAACCAACAAGAACACGAATTATCATTTTATTTAATACGTTTAGTCTTGTGAACAATAATAGAAAACTGGAAATCAATCGGTGATAATACGAAAAGTCAATATAAAAATTGAATAAATTTGTAATATTGTAATATGGAACTTCATGTGACGTTAATATATTGATAATTGATAAAACGCACAAGACACCAATGAGAATATTTTTTAGTGTCATTTAATTTTAGCCTTTTTAAATTTCTATATGCAAACACGCGTAGTACTTATTAGGAACTCTTTATCGTAATACATCATTATATTAAGTAAAGAACATATTCCCATAATAAGGAAAAGTTCAATATACGATATCGTTTAATAATATGTTTATTTAAATTAATTTCCATGAATCAATCATATTCCGGTTTTATTATCATAACTAATTTTATTTTGGTTTCCTTTTGGAACTACTTTAGAAATGGTGAAGAGCTAACCTAGCCTAGCCTAGTCTTTCATGTACTCGTTTGTTCATTCTAGCTTATTTAGTAAGTACCTTTGTTCCGATCAGAAGACTGTAATAACTAGAATGAATTCATAAAAACTAAGCGATGTCAGCTAAAAGCAGTTTCGACCGGAGAAGAGTCCACGTATATGTATATAAAAACATACAGTTCAAATGTATCTTTGTATCGAGTTATCTTTTATGTTCTATTTATCGAACTACAAATCAATAATTCAAAATATTCCTCTCTGAATTTAAAACATTAACCTGAATAAATAGATATAGGTTATTGAAAAGAAGTTCGTATCGATCATTTAGATCAAATGGTTATTTCTGTTCAACCATTATGTGCTTTAATAAAATAAAGCGGTAACTACATTGTAATAAAAAAAGAGATAGCCTAGTTTATAATGGCGTGCTCTCAGTGCATCTAGAGTTTTCTTTTTGATTTAAATTAATTAATATACAACTAGATATTATTGTATTTTTTTTAATGACTAGTATATTGTATCATTCGAATTAATAACAATTGTATATGCGTAACATATAAAATCATAATTAGATAAAATATTCACAACAACATGTACAGACTTGGATTATTATCAACTATTTCGTTATAGTCGCAAATGATAAATAAGATGTTATTGCATTCAGTTAATACGTATTTTTATCGTACAATAATAAAAGCAAAGGCGTCAAGTTGAAAGATATGAGAGTAATATATCTGCTTATTATGTCTCTTTGCAAAATCAACATACAATATATTTTCAGTGTTAGCATAAGTTACGTTTGAAATTTCATGAACAGTTCTTGTTTTGAAAAAAGACCAAGGTGATTTTTTAGAAATATTTTGATATTATTAATTCTTAATCAAATGAATCTAACTAAGATGGAAAAAATATATATAGTAAAAATAAAATACAAATACATACCCAAGAAAGTAGAACAGATGTACTCCGAGATCTGGTTTCCGGATTTGCTTGATTCTGAGAAATGGCTCAGCTCCTTGTTCAGCATCCGCTTGAACTGTAAATGCAAAATCTCGATTGAACGTGCCATTCTAGCAGCACGGCGTTTTAGCCAACGGGCCGGCGCACACCGAACGCACTGTCTCTCCTCAGCACACACGCGCATTTCACAGCACATGAAGATAAATAAAAACAGTTCAATCAAATCTTCCAAGTTCAAATTAAATACGATTTATTTTTTATTGTGCGTATATTATAATCGTAAATGTTTTGAGCTGCTATTATAAAGAAACGTCCGTTTGTTAAGAGCGCTATCGGCGAACTGAAGCGTCATTATATGGTAACTCGCACTTAGCGGAACGTTATCCGTCATCGGCGCCTACGTACAGAAATATACATTCTCAGTAAAATGTATTACTAGTAGTGCAAAAACCAAGTTTTCTAATTTCCTCGTGAATTTAGACGACGGAAGGGGCGGAAAGGAGCAGTAAGAGTAAATGGTAAGAGTATGATCTGTGGTAACCCTTAGAAAGGTACCCGGCACCCATTGGGGGACCAAGTCATGTGGGATTATTACCCACTATAACCACTGCGATGGCCACGGATTGCAGAGGCTGCGGGCTCGTAAAGCGCTACCAAATAATAACGCAACACTTAAGTTATAACTTTGCTGATATAAATGGCTTTTGTTTGGTTGTCACTGACTAAATAAGCTTCAGGCAACGTTGCAAGTTTAATTGTATCAGTTTTATCTAGAATTAGCAGCGAGGTTGGTAAAATTAAGAAGTCGTATATCAATTACTTTAATCAAGCTCTCAATGGATGGTAATTTACAGTTCGTTAAACATCGAGGTTGAAAAATTGCTTTGCGTCTATTTGAATATTAAGTATGTCGAAGTATCAAACCAGATAAAATATTAACAACGACTGATTGAATTATATCAAAGTTTTTGGCACAATTTATTACAATGCATACATCCCTTCTTCACCAAAATGCTGCAATGCGGTAACTCAGACTTTTTTCCGCCATGATAAATTGTTCTACGATATTTTCCTAGACATGCCACTGGCTAGATTCATCTGTCTCCAATACCCATAACCTAGGGTTAAAGTCCTTCACTAAATCATCCTTACACTAAATTAACCTATATATATATATAGAAGTCAAAGTATTCAGTGATTATGTTTAGTCTAATATTAACTAATAACGCATTTTCGTGTTAATACTAAAATTTACCGGCGAAACTGATATGAAGTAAGCGCGGATATTACGTTGAAGCTTAATGCTAACAGTTTACGTCATTTAAATATTTTATCCCAGCACGACGACTGGCAAGTTTTTTTTATATTTAGACATGGTCTTGACACACTTTTCTTATCACCTTGCCTGTTATCCCTGATGACAACATACTCGGGATAGGAAGTTGAACGATCGAGGTCTTACCGGCACAACGATATCAATCTTATGTTTCGAACAGTTTTCAACAAACATGCGGGTTCTTATTTGAAAAAAAAACTACATATTGAACTTTTTACTATGTTATTCAATGCATAAAACTTATTTGAAAATATTAACGCTAACAGTATCGATCTGTATTATATATTATAGAGATATTAGATAGTGATTTATAAACACTAGACGTAGGTTTTAGTTACAGAAGTATGATGTATCGAATATGCATGCCTTTTTTTATATTATTTGAGAAATATTCGATGGCATACTCGTATATAATCATACTCCTATACAATAAATAAAATGGGATTTCATTTAATTCATCATACCAATTCTATAAAACTTATTTTAACCACAACAAATATAAATGAAGTATTAAAAAAATACGATTTCTTTATAAAATCTATTATTGGCGAAGTGACTGAATCTGGTGATATAGCAGTTTCATAAATGCCATTCACCATTTTTTTTTTTGTAAAAACTTTAACATTTAACAAAACCCTTTTTTTGTACAAATACCCAAGAATAAACATTCACTAACTGCTGATTCAGTGAGTCGACATGGCCCAGTGGATAGAATACGTGGATCGAAAACCGCGGCTTCGAAAACTTCTTTTTTATGCCTAACTCGTTTTTATACTTCATGTAATTAGTCGTAAAGCTTCATCTTAAAGGAATATGAAAAGTGCTGCATTTTTTAAAATCTGCTACTTGTGAGGTGAGGAATCAGTTTCCCGGCTTTTTATTTTTTATTTGAAAACGGCATTAGGTATTGTTTATTTTTTTTAATAGCAATTCTTAAAGTATACAATGAAAATAAATATGTTTCATATAAGCGCGCTCTAAATTTAGTTTTCATTTAAAATCGATTCACCTTTTTTCCTTATAAATATATACACATAAAATGAACGTTCCCAGAAACAAAAATCTTAAAGGAAAAAAGATACTTTTAGCTAAATGAATAATTAATATACATTTTTATTTAGAAGAGCTATTACAGAGCTATTTTTTCGTCAACTATTCCTATATAATTTCAAATGTACACAAATTAAATATATTGTTAAATCATAATATATTTTTTTTAAATATTTACA
This sequence comes from Nymphalis c-album, assembly GCA_963151315.1. Taxonomy (NCBI): domain Eukaryota; kingdom Metazoa; phylum Arthropoda; class Insecta; order Lepidoptera; family Nymphalidae; genus Nymphalis; species Nymphalis c-album. The sequence continues at coordinate 8,030,112 of OY720591.1, forward strand.
TACAAATTAATCCTGATCATACAAAAACATATGATTTCCGGTTTTTTATATACATATAACATTACATATTTCTAGTTTATTTTTATTGTAATGGAATATTCGTTTCTACCATTACCTTCTGGAAATATGACATTTGAAATACATATGTACTGGGGTAGGAGGGGAATTATAGAGCATCCCGATAAAGAGAAGGAGTCGAAACTTCATGAAACTGTTTCAATGCGGGTTGATGGACTTACATGTTTTCGTTAGCGCTGACACATGCAAAATTTCAACATTATGTTTAAATTCACCGTCGAACATTGAGAAATTGTAAAGCCAAAAGACATTTGATAAATGCAGTTGTAATTGTTAAAATTTCATTATGATACACGTGTTTTTTCGCACGATTTCGTAAAACTTAGGTACCTTTGATATTCCTATATATTTTATGTAACTAGATATATTGGATTTCTTTGTAATAGCTGTATGTATTGCGAAAACTTTTAAAGTATTTCGTAAATGTTAACATTATTATATATGTATGTTACTGCAGTCCATATATCAATCATATTTATCGTGAGTCACAGCTCTCGTAATATAGTATGACGTCTATCTGGTGATCTAAAAAAATGTAACGGTTGTTATGTCGACATAATATATAAAATTCTTTATTTATAAATTACTCCTATATGGTCACATGGTACGTGCCTCCTCACACGTACATGTTGAATACGTTTGTTTACTTTTGTATATCCTTATCGGACATACTATATTTTGATGCGTTTAATAGATTTAAACGATTAATCTAAATCTTAGGCCTTGATTTATACGCCTTTCCGTAAAAACACAAAAATAAAAGTTTTTAAAAACAGCGTCTTCGAATAATAATCTTAAAAACTTGAGATCAAATTTATTATTATTACAATAGCCTTCTAGTGATTTTTCAAAATATTCTACGTAAACATTTTCCTTACAAACATAAAACATAGTTATAGGCGTTTAAGATAATACACAATCACTCAATATCATTCTTCCTGTAATTTTTTCTAGGAACAGTTGTTTCTTATGAATTCTGGCAAGTGTTTCCGTTTCATTTACGCATTACCATACATTGTTTATAATGTATTTATAAGTAAAAATTTCGATTTATGCCGTTCAGTTTAGTGATCTCTGAAAACGCAATAACAAAATGTATGGCGTGTTATCATTATAATGCTTTATATTTATTACTTCAAGCTTTACATTACGGTATCATTTCTTACTTAGCCACCCCGAAAGATCATCGATATCACTTAAAAAGATTTCGTTAATCGAAAACAAATTAGAATTATAAGACAATCCTTAATATTTAATTTATTAATTTAGATTTAATTTAAAAAATAGTTCTTTTTATAACTACGTATCAGCTACAAATAACACTGCGTCTATATCAACAATATTAAAAATACTTAAAAGTTAATTATGTAGACGTTGACTTAGCGTGTCATAGCATCACAATGCAAATATGAAACAATAAATTGTTGATGGAAAATACCTGCTGAGGAAAATTGTGTAAGTTTACAAATTACAGTGGATAATAGAACGAATATTACAGAACACACAAGACATTGTAAAAACTAAAACTTTTATTGCTTGTAAAATGAAAGCAATTATATCAACAAGTTGACGTTTGGATTGGTGATCTCGTCAGAGTGATTCGTCTATTTTGATAGATAAGGTCTACCCTACCCTATCTATACTCAATCCCACCTTAAGCATCAAGTCCACCTTAGCAACAGATCGTACTATTATTCGATCTGTTGCTAAGGTGGGCTTGATCAATATTTTATGACATTTCGCGATCGAATCACAAAATGTAAAGGTTTTTATAGATAAGATACAATTTGTAAGATAGTTAAATATTATGGAATCACGTGTTGATTACGTCTAGTAATCGAACTGGTATCGGCCGTGACCTACATTTTGTGTGTAGTATTTAACGACACACACGGTATTTGCTTTCATTTATAAGTGTGTTATGTATCTTTGGCATCTATTAAAATAGTTTTTCAACGTCATCACGTAGTTATGTAGGTGGTATTATGTCATATCATATCGATGTATGTGGTCGTGCCCCAGTTTCAAATCTCTCGATGACAAGTGTGTTGCGAAATTTGTCCATTTTTCTATTTGTGGCTATGCACACATTTATAACGCAGATATAAAAAAGCTACCGATACGATTTAGTTTAAAAATCCACTAACTCCTTTATTTGCAAAAAACTTTCATTTACATCTGTATTGTAAATTGAAAATATTGAATACATTAATTACTGTTTCAATGTATTTAAAAAGTGTAGTAAGCTACATAAATAGGTGAAAAATAATAAGAATATAGTTATGCAAAAATGCAAAGTATAAACAATGACTTTGTTCACAATTTAACAAATAATCAAATAAACTAGACTGTATGGAACATATTTACACTATGAAAAGTACATAATACGTATTGCTTAATAAATTCGATACAAAATTGTATTAAAACTATCACGACACACTGTATTGATCCTATTACACCGGTCTACATCTACGTATACGGTAAAGGTAAGCTTGACGTCGAACGACGTCACTCAGTTCAATATTTGATTATTTCCTGAACAGAAACCTTGATAATATATAACATTTAAGATGATAATAAAGTCACACATATTTTTAAATTAATTGCTTGTACTCTTATACATTATATAAATTACATTAATGACGTTTATGTATGAGTAAGCGTCACAAAATTCTACTTAAGGAGGAATAAAAGCTTTTGTTATTCATAAAAAAATATCGTAAATATTTATTTATCATTAGTACGAATATTTATAGAAAATGAGTAGTTTTCCTCTAAATCGAATAAATTATCGCAATTATTATAATCTTCCTTAAAATCGATTTATTATCAAATAAACTAATTGAATTTCCGACATTTATATATTTTTAAAATGTGTATTTTAATTTTAAACTAAAGTAAGCGTCAAATATATAAAAAAAATTAAATTATTTTAACTCAATCGTTAAAACTGCAACAATTTTCTTTAAATGCATTTTCTATAGAGGACGTGATATCGGATGGGAACGAATAAACGGAATAGAATACACGCTAAGTGGTCACTTTTCTAATTATATTGACGGAATCATACAATAGAGTATTGTAGCCAGCTAGTTGTGACAACTATCATGTGTGACGGTGCGACCGGCGGCGGTTGCTCAGAGGTCGCTGTATACGTCACACTGTAATCAGGTCATTCAAGTAACCAGACGTAGCATTTATATTTCACTATCGATTGTTTTGTCAGCTGACAAAATCCATTGATTGTTTAACTGTTATTTAATCGCACAAGGTTAACATAAAATATTTACGAAATGTAACAGTTGCTATGCTGTTATAGTTATTTATGAAAATATTAATTAATTATAAGTCGAAGAGATCAATATCGGACGTAAATCTACGTAAAGCCGTTATGTAGTACCATCCTAAATTAAAAGCGACCCTTCCCATTCAAAACCTACTAAATCAAGCCCCCTCATTAATACTTTAAGTGCCTTCGAGTCGTTTGAAGGCGTATTGATTCACTTAAAACGTATATAAAACTTAGAAAGCCCTTATTCGGAGAAATATCGTATATTCATTTTAATCCTTTTAATTACACATTTATAGAAAAAATAATAATTTAGAAAATTATATTGTAAAAACATATTTCTATAGCGAAATACTATTTCTTTTTGTATATATTTCCTCCTTTTTATGTTCACTTTAATAGTAAACCAAATAAGTAGATAGCTACTTATTTGGTTTTTCTGTCATGAAATTCTCAGTAGCAGCCCGGAGTCTGGAAGTTGGAAGTGTGTACTCTACAGTTACACTCCCGTGCTTCGGAAAGCCGTTGGTTCTGCGCCTGAACTCTTTCCGGTCGTGTCGGATTGCCGTCCCATCGGATTAAAGAGCTAAAGAAAAGAGAGTGCACTTGTGTTTCCGCACACACTTGTGCACTATAATATCTCATGCACAGTTGGCTCTCTCTTGGGATTGGCCGCCGTGGCCGAAATCGGTCTGGAGGACCTTTATTTATTTTACTATCTAAATATATAAAATCAGTTATTTATAATTATACATACATTATTTGATTTTTTTTTTCTTTGATAACGGTAAACTTAAAATACCTATGTGTTGTTTACGTATAAATCAGACATTTAATTAATACATAATCAAAATGATTCATTATTTGTACTTACGCATAATTAGTCATTGACGGATATTAGGAATGGAAACATTACCTACCGATTCAAGATTAAAGTGCAATTTTGAGAAGCTCTATACAAATGTGGTTTCCTTTGTTCCCAGTAGTAGCTTACGTATATGCTTACCTTGGATTTGTAAGACACGAATCGGTGTACAGAATGGATGTTTCGTTAGGCCTCGTTTGATGTAAATATTCAAAAATAGTCATTATAACAACCGTATTAAATATGCGTAAAAAATAATTAAATTGTATTTTGACGTGTTGTCATGGAATGGAATGAAAACAAATTTATTATGATAAAATAAAATTGAGAAGTTTTTACGAAATTCTATATTTTCGTAGACGTCATTTCGTATATATGTAGCTCGATTCGAAATAATAAATAAAATGATTGTTAAAATAAGTTAAAATGAAAATATGTATTTCAGAATCATATTCCGTAGATACCATATATATAGTAGGAGAGAAGGGAGCTATTTTGACTAACCTGGAAGTAGTGAGTACTGTAATGCAACATTTGATTCGATTATTATTGACACGTATTAGTTTTTACTATCGATTATTGATTTTTGTTGTTGAATAAAAGTTTGTTTGTTTTGCTGCGGTTTCTATGCACTCAGTTTATTATTATCACATAAAAAAATTAAACCACCTTTCAGTGCAAGTTTAAATTTTTCGTGGCAAATAATAGCGTAAAAATAATAAATTATAGTTTAAAAAACTAAAAAACATGCGGCTCGACCTCGGCCCGGCTACCTATAACTCACTTGGGATGGGGGGCGCCACTGGGTGAGGGGACAGTTTTTAATACGTATGCAAATTTTCAAATCAATTGGACGTCTTGAAGTGGGTGAAAATTGCATTGAAAGATTCCGTTACATAGATACATACAGGTCAATCTAATATAAGCGTGTTAATAAAGAATACTAAGCAATAATAAAAATAATGTTGTATTTCTTCTAACTAATATCATTAAACCTTATCAGCTACTCACTATTTATTTCGATTTTACAAATCCTCTACCCAAAGGAAAGCTACCCTTTAGGCGATAAAATCACCTTTTGTGCATCTCTCGTAACATTTATTTTATCTCTGTTTTATAATATTATGTAGACATTCAATTTAATTTTACCCGTATTAAAAGAAGTATGCACTAAATACGGCCCTTATATATAAGTCAAAGTGGCCGCCAACTCTCGTTTTAATACGTTTGATGTATAGCAAGATTTTCTTTAGTAAATTCAGGGAATCAGATCAGAGTATTTCACGATATACCTTCTCGTTAGTCAGGTAAACCTTGTAGATATTCTTTGAATTTATATTTATCTCAAGAATGAAATGTTTACATAATTAGAGCATTGTTTCATAAATAAATTTAACGGGAGAAAATGTTCTTTAATCTTTATCACTCATTTTCTCAGAAGATCAGACCGTAACATATTACATATCATAGGTATATAACATATCAGAAACAACGAATTATATTTTAAGTTTGTACCTTAATCAAGAGGAAATCCGTTAAATTACGTCTCTTCCAATTGAGTAGTATATATTCTATTACGTTTTATCGGAATAAAAATAAACTCTGTATCGTTACAATAATTAAAATTCAATCTTCAAAGATATGATGATTAGATAATTTTTTTGTTTGTTGTTGTAAGGCGGGCGCCGCCTTTAAACGTTAGTCTGAGGGCGTACGTGACCGACGGAGCGCAAGCTGCGACCGTGGACCTTATCCGTTTAACGCAACACTAAAACGAGTAGTAACATTCCATAGTTTATATGTATATGCAAATTAAACCTTTAGATTTTACTATGTAGGCAACCTCGGAATTACCGTTTTCTTAAACATCATTTAAAATTTCAAGAATAGATCAGACACACTACACACTACAAGGTTGTTAAGCGACATTGGAGAGTCAATTTGAATTCTTTAGACATACATTATTTTGCAAAACGTGTCATCTAACAATTACTGAGTTAAATCATACTACATATTATTATAATATTTTTGTTACATTTTAAATATTTTTGTGAATTTTTGGTAAATAACAATGCAATAAATATATATAAATGAATAAGAACTTGATATTATTTCAATTATATTACATTTAATTTTGTTTGAATTTTGAATATATTCAATTTAGGTTTAATATGCATTCATACATACTTATTTATTTGTACGGTATTTGCTATTATTAATTTATTTAACCTAGTATCTATCGTGGTCATAATTCAACCAAATTTTGTTTTGTACAAGTTTAATTCCCCTTCTTTTATAATAAACAGTTGTTTAAGACGAACATTTGAAACTAAAATTATTCATTATGATCAAAGAATATTTTTCCTTATATAAAAAATATTAAATAATATTGCCATTAAAAAAAAGATATAGAAAGATGCAAAGAATATAAATAACTTCAAAGCGAAATTAAATAATGTTTATAACGATAAACGGCAGAGCGAAGGTAGAGTTGTAATGTCCTTCATTATTGATAGTACATACGTCATACACCTATGTTGTTCGTATCAATAATAAATAATATCTTCCTATGTTGTTTAAGGTCACTGACTTATATTTTGAGCAACTTTTACGTTAATTTATTATAAATATGTCTTCGTATATTTTGATTGTTTTCATAATAAAAATAACATGATATTATAAGAAAATAGCATATAAACGAGAAGTAACATAACTACTAATTATTAATCTTGGTCCATTATATAATCCGTTACCTGTTCTAATAGATTATTTTATATAATAATAATTGATAGAACTATTAGAGTTTTACTCAGTTAATACTAGTGTACACAATAACAATATCCTACATCCATTCTATCAATGTTACTAAATTACTATAATAGGTTAAATGATGTTAAATCGTTTTCTAAAATAAGCTAATCGGTACGTTCACGGTTTAAACTCCGGATAATTTAGTCATGAAACAATAATTACCATTAATTATCGAGTGATTAGCGAATAAGAGCGTGTAATATATAAAAAAATATATAAAAAGGTTGATATGTATGAGAAATCTAAATAGGGTATAATATGGCAATAATATTTATATGTGAATTCCATTGATGGGAAAATGCTCCTTGTTTTATCTCATAGGACCTGGGGCTTATTCTAACACGCTGCTCGAACGCCAGTTGGTAGTAGATTTTCATCCAAAACGAGTTTTCACTTGAGCGTACAAAGAATTTTATACACAAGTTAAGCATTTGAATTTTCAGTGATGGTTTCTGGGGGTTCACGTGTTCTAGACCTGGATATCACGGCTTATGTCATGTACCTAAAGCTATATTGTAAGAATTATTTTTCTACGAAAATGTATTGTACAAAACTATGAATGCAACGTTTGGGATTGTGTTAACGTGACTCTGCAATATATTATTTATCTTATATAAATAGAAATAATTCATTTGAAAAAATCTTGAAAGTCATGTTTTTCTGATGACATTATAGTGAGCTAACACTAATCGCTGCTTTACACCACAATCCCACAATCCCAATACTGTAACAGTATATTTTTAGTCTATTTTAAGATCTAGCCAACCTAAGCTAATTCGGAAATATATCAAAATAAAACTTCTATATGTATAATTAACTATTTGGTGGAATGAATAGCTATTTTTTATGGTAGTAAGTATTTTATTTAAATTTTATCAAAGTTTTTAAGTTTAGCCAAAAAATGAGTTTATAGTACCTAGTCTTGCCATAAATACTGATACAAAGGAAAAAATATTTTTTCTATTGAAAATAACATTTATTACTTTTACAGTGTGTTAGTTTAATACATAAATAAAAAACAATTTAAAATATAAAAAGCTTATTCGAAGTGGTCTCCATTGGCTGCAATACAGTCCTTTAAACGTTGAGGCCAGTTATCAATAGAAGCACGCACTCTTTCCATGGGAAAATTCTTCACTGCCAATCGTATGGACTGTTCTAGGGACTCCAAATTATCATGGCGTTTAGGGCAAGCCATACTCTCTAAAACTGACCATAAATCATAATCCAGCGGATTAAGATCAGGACTCGACGACGGCCAGTCTTCAGCTCTGATGAAGTCCGAAACGTTCGTTTCCAACCAAGACTGCGTAGACCGAGCTTTATGACCCGGGGCCGAGTCTTGCTGGAAGGACCATTCTTGGTTATTGAACATGGTGTTGTTAAGAGGCTTCACTAACTTCTCAAGAATGGTATCTTGGTACACTTGTGCCGATGTTTTGATACCTTTTTCACAAAAGTATGGCTCAGTCACTCCATCATAGCTAATATCCCACCAAACCATCACTGAAATCGGATAGTGCCCACGTTGCACTCTATCAACTAATTGGGAAGCTTCCTTAGAGCTTTGAGCATAAATACGGTCATTTTGTTTGTTAAAATGTTGCTCAATTGTAAAAATTTTCTCATCCGTAAACAAAATTTTTCTGTGACCTCCCTTTGCGTACCGCTTCAGTAGTTGTTTCGATTTTACCACCCTATATTTTTTTAAATTATCATTTAAGAAATGACCAGTACGTCTCTTATAGGCTGCAAGTCCTATGTTATCTTTTAAAATACGCGACATGGTTCTAGGTGCTATCTTCATCTCCCGAGATAAAATATTTTGCTTTCGGACAGGATTTCTTCGAATTCCTTCCCTTACTGCTTTGACCACCTTTTTCGTACGAACACTACGTGGACGGCCAGATCTTTTTCTGTCACAAGCAGAGGAGGTCTCACTGTACCTATTAATAGCCCGGTACACAAACATTTTACTAATACCAAGCGTTTGGAGAGTTTTAAAAATTGCATTTGGCTCCATACCTACTTTGTGTTATGCAATCACAGCGATTCGGTTCTCTTTATCACCCCACTCCATTTTAATATCGCAAAATATTGTACAATGTATTGGCGCCAAAATGAGAAAACTCAATGAACAATCATATAAAAAGGACAGATTCCAAATTCAAATGTAATATTTTGTTTATTTTTAATTGTAACAGTATTTATGGCCAGACTAAGTATTGTCTTCACGTTTTCCTCGATATTTTATAAACAGACCGAAATAGGATCAATTCAGCGAAAATGTTGAAAGAAGAAAGGATGAATATTATTCCTTTCATCTCAAAGCATATATTTAATGTTAAACGAAATAATTCAATACAAATAATTTATATAAAACCTTCAAAGATTGTTATCCTTTGAAGGTTCTCATAAATTGAAAATAACAATAAGACATAAATAATAAATAAGTACGAAATTATAAATAACGCGAAAACATATTCAATCAAAGTCCCTCCTCACCGTAAAATCCTACGGGAGGAAATTTCCCAACACCTTTCACCGTATAACGATCGTCGGTAACCTTTATCCTATTTATGTGAGTGAGAGTGCGTTCTCAAAAGAAGATAAACGCGTTACCGTTTGAGAACAAAATTAACATTAGTCACGCTTTCATAAATCTTGACTCATAATTATTTCGTCAGTTACATATTGAGGTCATTGTTTAAGAAATATCAATATACGATAAACATCAATCACAACATCCAGGAAAACATATTTTTCTAGGTGGCGGTGCTATCGATCATTGAATTCCGCATGTATATAACACGTTATCTGTTTCAAGTTTTGCAAGCATTTTCGGAGAGATGCGGTGATAAGTGACGTAACGACGTACACGTAACGCCAAGATATACATCTAAAGTAAACAACTCGAGTTCTTTGAAAAAAACGCGATATTTAAAATATGACTATCTTTCACATTCGGAGATATTCAACGGTAACTTAAGGCTCTCCTTAGTTTAGATTTTAAATGACAAATATATATAATATTTAATATTATCGAATCTTGTTCAGTATAAATTATCGATTTAATATTTCTATTTAATTACGAGTTACGATTTAATTATGCAATAAATAATGTTGATTAGGACGCGGTCGATATTGAATCTCAATGAGAATACCGCATTATTTACATAAATGGTTCTCGCTTAGTTACTTACCTTGAGCGAAGCCATATCAGAGACGGAGCGGTGTGTTTGTATGGTCTCGAGCTGATCCAGACACCAATCCAGTTCCTCAACGGTCTCGAGCGCTAGCTTCATATAAGCTTCATCTGTAACAATAAAAACAATCATTAAGCCGTGCTAAAACCTAAAATAAAACGATGTATTAGTATAATGTCAATTAACATCTAAATTAAGTAATCTAAACAATTAAGTTCAAAGCTAAATTTTATGGTTCTTTTAGTTTGAAGTAGTTAATTACGATGTATTATTTAATAAAGTCGAAACAAATCAGTGGCTAGACCAAGTGGACGCGAGTCTTAACTTAAAGTTTGCTTCAGATCCGGTCAAGCGCTACTGAATTTTCTTGTGCTTTGTGTTTATAATTAATCTCGTACTCGTCGTTGAAGGAAAACATCGTGAAACTTGCATAGGAGCGTCGTTAAATAACCTCAGAACGTTCCCGTCCATAGGAGAGGAGCATAGCGGTGGGATATATAAATTTCTCCCTAACGATGATCCAGTAAGTTATTATGGTTCTATTTTCACAGATTTGATAACAATGGGGATCAAGAGCTTAGTAACTTATTTGGCACTATGATACAATAACCAGTTCTAAATGAAGATGGTAATCATTATCATTAATCGAAAATGGTGAGTACATTAAGAAGAGTACATGTACAATAATAATAATCAATGAAATATAATTGTAATATGTACTCTTAATTAACAGCCTTAAATATAATTAATGGTTTTCGATCACAAGTTTTAAGTGAAAATTCTGTTTCGGTCAGGTGTTGGGTACCTTGTTTCCTTTTTAACCGACTTCAAAAAAAGAAGGAGGTTATCAATTCGTCTGTATGTTTTTTTTTTTTGGTGTTGTTACCTCATAACTTTCGACTGGGTGAATCGATTTTGATGATTTTTTTTTTATTTGAAAGGGGCTGCTCCCCATGTGGTCCCATTTTTTTTTAGTTCAGTTTTGACACTGGCATCCATGACAAAACCATATAAGTGGAGTCGATGTCAGCTAAGGAAACACTATAATATACCTAGCAATAATAATACGAAAATCTTTTAAAAACAAACAAAAACATACACATTACAAATTGACTTTTATTCGCCTCGTAAAGTTGCGCGTGCGACACAAGCACATCTCACCTATAACTAACTATGTATGTAGTTATAAACCCACCTTGGCTGACATCGACTCCAAAAGTAACAATAATTGTAAATACATTATCAACCACACAACACATTCGTACCTACATATTGATGAGTAGAAAATAGTAAGTTAATTATCAAATTATAGAAGAATACGCAATTATTTTTTTACTTTTTAGAGCATATTAATTTGTTTTTACTATGAAGTCGGTTTTTGTTTTGTTAAAATTTTTATTTATATGTACTACTGACAACGTGTATACAAAATTTCATAACGACCGTTTGAGTAGTTAAGACGTGAACGCGTAACAAACATACAGACTTACTTTCACTTGTATGATATAACAAATAATGTTAATCTAAGCTGTTTGTATATACGTGTAAGATAATTATTGTTGTATTAATGTTTACCAATTATCTGTAATAGAGTTGTTGACGAGCGACACGATAGCAGCAATCTAATATTACCAATTATATTATTAATTAAATATATAAGCGATACATGAAACGGTAGCTGATATGATAATAATAAGTGTGTCTTTCATAAATAACGATTTATATATCCTACTAATATTATAAACGCGAAAGTTTGTAAGTATGAATGGATGTTTGTTACTCTATCACGTAAAAACTACTGAATGTATTTTAATGCAACTTTACAATAATATAGCTTATACATCAGAATAACACTTAGGCTACAATATATAAAGATATTGTGTGAATTGTGCAAAATATGACGATAAATGTCAAGTAAGTAGAAAAAAATCTACCATCTGCGAGCTATTGTGGCGCGCGCTGCCGAAGCCGCTAGAGTTACACATATGTAATGTAAGATGGAAATATTTATCTTAAATAGCCCTACAAAAAAGTCCGCCACATTATATATTTATATCTTATGTGTAAGCCATTATAGCCAACATAGTGAACCATAACTACAATAAAAATTGTTAATTTATTTCAAATGCACATTTGGTAGTAATAAATTGATTCCTGAATGAAAAAAGATACTTTTATCGCTTTTTTTTATTGCATACGAAGGCAGACTAGCATATGGGTTATCTTATGGTAAGTGATCACCAACGCCCATTTGTGCCTGTAATTACACTGGCTCACTCACTCTTCAAACCGGAACACAACAATATCTGATGAGTGTGTGGTACCTACCCAGACGATCTTGCACAAAGCTCTACCACCAAGTGAAAGTAGATAATTACGTATTTAAAGTAGATAAAATATGTCTTTCACGCTACTTCATTTAGACAAATATTATTGTAATAGTTATGGCGATGACAAATAAAGTGCGCGATACTACTGCTGCTAACAGACTACGAGCAGAAGCTGCTACAGAAGAAGCGCGTCATAGTGTTAGTTCTTTTCTACGCCACGCTAATATAAGCTACTCGAAATACTATTCTGCGCAGACGAAGTCGCGGGCACCAGCTCGTACATATATACTATACTAGCTGTGCCCCGCGGTTTCACCCGCGGATCACTACATATTATAAAACAGTCTCCCGCGTTTCCTGTCTGTCTGTATGAACGCGAGCGAAACCGGGGCGGGTGGCTAGTAATGTAATAATTGGAAAGCTATAAGAACGGATATGATATTAATCCGTATCAAATTAAATACGTTATTTACTTTAAACATTTCATATATATTATAATTGCACTTTACACCATCCAATTTCAATTATATCTTAGGAGTTATCGTAATTTTAAAACTATCGCGCACTAATTAAATTCAAGCGCTCCCACACTGATATGTACACTTAACCTATATATAGTAATGAATAAAAGTCAACCTAGAACCTTCCTCGGTAAAAGGATTATACAACAAAAAAATATTTTTCAATTCGAACCAGTAGTTCCTGAGATAATCCGGATCAAACAAACAAACTCTTCAGCTTTATATATTAGTATAGATACGCGGGTGAAACCGCGGGGCACAGCTAATAATTAATAAAAATAAGCCTAGAGCCTTCCTCGATAAAAGGACTATACAACACAAAAATATTTTTCAATTCGAATCAGTAGTTCTTGAGATTAGCCGGATCAAAAAACAAACTCTTCAGCTTTATAAAATATTAGTATTAGTATAGATATATTGACTCTTATTTCAACCAACTAATTATCTTTATTCTAGTATCGTTCTTATAAAAAATATTTAAATACAGATTACGTTCAATTATGTAAATATTGATAACATTATTTTTTAAATGGCTTATCTGTTATTAAAATAAGAGACTTGGCCTTTTATTCTATAAGCGGTATAGATGTCTAGATGGCGGACGTGATTTATGTCACTGAGATAAATGTTACAAGAGAAACGAATATGATTTAATATAACTATCGTAATATTCATTCCATTAAGCTATTAAGATACTTCTATCGATATAGTTGTTTGTAATTTGTGACCGATCTCAATGACTATTCTATTATAGGGTATCTAACACACAAACAAGGACGACGCCGCGAGCGGCAACTAGTGTATTAATAAAAAAAGTTACTATTCATCTGTGCTGTTGATATTATAGAGTAATAACGATTTTACATACTTTTCTTTTTAGCTTCGGGCAGATCATGTCTAGGTATACCTCTAATAGCATTTAATTAAATACAGCATATATGGTTCCGACATTATAATTCGAACTAACATTGTAGTCTGAAGTAACAAAAGTGATTTTGTTTTTTTTTTTACGATTTCACGTCTTAACTGTTCGATTGATTATAATGAACTTTTACAGAAAAGGACGTAGGGTACCTAACACACAAACACACAAAGGACGACGCCGCGAGCGGCAACTAGTATTAATAAATACCAAATTGTTTACCTCTAACAAAAATAACAAACTATATACATTATCAGTAACGACCTTAAGCGAGCAGTTCCGGTAACAAACAAGCGATTATTTTCCTTCAAATCATCGATACTGTCTGTCAAAGATGCACACAGAGGTCCCGATAAGCCTCGACCTTCTGCGATTACACTACTGTTGCTAACGAACACGTCTGTGGGCCGTGATCACATACGTCACAATCTAGATAATTAATGAGTTCTGACCTCAGGTTATGTAAACATTGATACATAAGCCTGACCGCTTAGTGCATGGAGTAAGTCTACCGATATCTGTGACGTATTATTACAACATGATGCCGGGCACGCGGCTTCAATAAAATAAAATGTATCTTTCACAAAACACGCGACAGCTGTATCTTATTAAGTTCATTCAAGTACAAGTCCCGCTGGAGTACGATATTTTATATGTAAAATTAATATAACTAAGAAATAAACCGGTAACGTTTTCAACAAATTATTATTATTGCTCAAAGAAAATTTTGCCAAAATGGTCTTGAATGGGTGAGACACGTATTAAAATAATTATAATTTTTTGCCTCACTTTATTGTCTACGTAAATTTAATCTTTACTTATTTTAAGGACTATTAGAATATCAAATTTATAATCAAAAAGGACTTTGATGGACAGACCATTGAAGAATCAAATTAAAATTGTATAATATTTAATCCGTATCTTTATAACTTTGTTCGTAGAAAAAAAAATACTGTTTTTAAAAATGAGGTCTAATTTGTTTATATTACTTCATATCTTATTTTTATGTAAACATTGTTGAAACCGGTTTTAGTTAAAGTATTGATATTTTAAAACGTGACGTTACTCAGATTTATTTAATAGAAAGTGACAATTATTCTGCAAAATAAAACCTTTTTTCATATTATTTGTCAGTGGTCTCTTTAAAAAAAAACACAATATTATATTTAATTAGATGTATAATAAGAAAAGCAATTCTTTTTTTTAATAGAATCTAAAAGAAATATTATATGAAAAATAGCTACTCGTCCGACTTTGTGAGTCGCAATGAAGGTTTTTGTTCTAAATTTTTTAAAGGAAAATCGTCATTAAGATATAAATATTTTGATCATTTTTGCGGCATTATTGCGGCAAGTACTGATTTTCAAACAGCTCATAAGCCGTCGTCTATATATAATATATATTATCTTATACCGTACGCTTTTTTATTATAAGTTATTTTAATATCTTACTATCAATAACAGCTTATAAAGATTAAAGTTTCTGTTAGTATAGATATCGATCACCAAAAAAGAAACAAGTTTTTTACTATTTTAAACTAAATACACTATAATGCGACTTATGTCGTTCAATTAATCTGTTTTCTTGTTATTTTATAAAACAAATTGTAGTATAAACGTAAGATCCTACTGTTATTGGGCTTAGTGATTCAATTCAAAAAGCTCTGCTGATGTTGGCATCTGCATTAAGTATGAAATTTAATAAGGTTGGCACGAGTCGTTTTTTTTTTTAAATTACATCTCGATTTTGCAGTATTACTTTACCATTTTAACAATACTAAATAATACAACGTTATCATATTTTGTGTTATCTGTGAGCAAAAAAATCGGATACTTTTTTCTCATTATAATATAACGACCGATTAATTATTTCAATATGAATGTAACGCAACTAAATAGTGTAAACTTTATTTAATAATTTCGATGTCAAACGTTCACATCATCATCTCATCCTTGAGTATAAATATAAGTGCAACATTAACCTATTAAATTATTATTAACTGTAATAATTTTACCACTTGCTCTTGATACAATCTCTCTTCTCTTATGACATTTTATGATTCGAGGAGTAATTTCATATTATATTAAGACCTAATGGTATTATATAATTACGTATCGACTGCTTAGAGACATTAAAAAAATCATGGTGAATATAGTGTTTTTTTTAAAAGTAAATCACACGCCATGATCTGCATTAATGCATGCATTGATCACTCGTTTATTTAAATTTAGAGTGTGTGAATTGACGTAGTGTTTATTATGCTTAATACGTTGTTTACATTAAATCAGTTTCAACGATCAGCTCTTAATTGACAACCGATGAAACTATTTCACATTACGATTATATTTTAATTAAAATATTTAATGAATCGTTTCACGTTTCATTTTGATGCTAAGGATTAATTTATTCTTCAATTTATTTTATTCAAAAACATTCTCAATGTGCATACATTTTATTTCCATTTCAACCCACATGTATAAAATAAAACAAGTACTATTATTTAGTATACAGTAAGTTTTTAAATTAAAAGCACTGTTGTGCTAGATATAAAAATGTTATATGCAACACGTGTGTATGACGTCATAAAAGAACTTATAGTTCTTACGCGGCGTTGTAAAACATTAATGTAATAAAATTAACATATTAAATGTTATCAATGTTATTTATTAAAAACAGCTATTAAATTATGTTTCGTTAAAATTTCAACATATGTGTACAGAAAAGTATGCACGATAAAATGTTGTAAATAATTCAATCATGGTACTAAATTGATAAATAAAATACAATTATCTGAGATCAAGAAAATACAATAAAAGTAAACGTTTTTAAAACTAAAGTTATAATATTCAATATATTTTCCTTAACATTTATCTGGATATGTATATTTTATTCATAAAGCGACCCCAGTTTTGGCAGACTATTGTTTTTCTTTCCTAACTTAATGGTTTTGTGGATTAAAAACAGTGGTGGGAGTATATCGTATAACTTATGTAGGGCAACTAAATACTTTATCAACAATAAGTTTTAAAATCACGCTAATGTTGACTAATTGCGTGTAAGTCTGAAAAGTTTTGCAATGGCCTACATTCCTCGTTTTACTGGAAATAACGAGTGACAGTGAGTGTCCTGAATTGAGATCGCGTCGGGGAGTCAGTGGCTCATTAGTACTTGTCACGCTCCAGATTAATCCGCTTTTTGTTTAAGAGAATTTCTGAATTATTTGCACACCGATTGGTGATATAAACCATATAATTTGTATTGTGTTGTAAAGCGGTATCTGTATTCTTTATTTATTTTTCAATTAATACAAATCGAACGTTAAAATAAAACACATTAATAAAAGTGTAACTGTTAAAATCAAAATACGATTGTTTTGATATTACCATTTTGCTTAAGCTAACTCCGACACACCAAAACATGATAAGAATCATCTATGCATATAAATAGATATATATAACGTACCGGGTACATACACCAAAATAACATTTTTACAATTTTTTTCTGTCTGTCTGTTTGTTCCGGCTAATCTCTGAAATGGCTGGACCGGTTTTGACGGGACTTTTATTGGTGTAATAAGGAGTAACTTAGGCTATTTTTATATAACCAAAAAAAACTAAATAAACGAATTAACTTTTTTGTTAAATTCCACGCGGTCGAAGTCGCGGGTACAGCTAGTAAGAAATAATTATAAGAAGATGAAAATATATAATTATTTTACAAGGATTAAGCCTTTACGGATGAAATGTTTTCTTTCAGTTTATATGTAATCAACTCCAATCTATTAAATGTATGAAGAGAATTTAAAACCCGATCACAATAGGCTAAGATGTAAAATATATACATAGAAGCACAATAGAGTAATATGAACAGAACAAGTGATTAAACTGCAAGATTTCTAGGGTAGAAGTATTTATTGTTTATAGTGTCTTTGTGTTATGTTTCACTCATAGAGATGTGGGTTCGAAATTTATGAAAATTAAACCTTGTCTGATACTCGAGTAAGATACAGCAATAACAGATTTAATTTTAGTTAAGATTTAAATTTATAATTTGACAAATAATCTTAAATAATATAGTGTATATTTTTCTTTTTTGACACCATTTTTATAATGTCAATGTTTATCGCTCAAATGTTTGTATATTCAATAAATTTTATTTCTTAAGACATAATCAATATCGTACAGTACATAGATTATCTTTTTCGGGTTTGATCTGGGCTGTAATACGAGTTATTGCTGTATAATGTGTGTTCAGTAATTTTCACTATTTGAAAAGAAGCTTGCTGCACTATAATCAAATTTATTGGCGAATCTTAACTGTTTCTTAGTAATTAAACAGATTGGTTAAAAACGAAGGAACAATTGAATTTTCAGTAGTAGCTGTCCGGTAATGGATTGGCCAATTAATTGATAGGATTATTTTACATAACAGGACTATTAATTACAGATGAGGATTCGGAATGCCGGAATTAGAACGGAAATTTTCAACTTTCGATTTTCAAAAATGGCATTACTTGATTCAAAAGGAGAGTCGTGATGGCTCAGTTGTTAGAACACGTAGATTTTAAGTGTAGGTCGTGAGTTCAAATCTATTTATCTCGTATTTCGTGGTAATGAAGGCATCTTGGAGATGACTTCATGCGTCTTAGAAAATAAGACACAAGTAATTTAAATATCCAATTTGTTCAGTAAGATTTTTTTTAATAAAACAATATGTAGTCGTTAGTGCATTTAAACTTGGCTTATATTGTTATTTTGATTTAAATAGAGAAACCGCCTTTTTAATTCAGTTACCCCTTCCCGCACGCCACCATTTACGGTGCCGGGATCTAAACCCGATTAAAAGGTATGTAGTTGATGCCTTTTAATCATGTCTTCAAAAAATTGGTACACAAACGGCAAAAAGTGACTTACGCAAAAAAGGAATGAGCGAAATAAGTAAGCGTCACTTCAAGCTTTAAGATAGCTAAAGTCTCCTAAACGTATTTATACGTTTATGAATGCTATTTCATGACTATTTTTTTCTTAGATAATGTTTTTTGTTTTTTTCGCTTGGTAAGTCGTGAGACATTCGTAATGTGTAGCCACCAAAACAATATAAAAATAGCTTCTGAACTAAGTGGCGTCGTACTAGTTCAATATAAACCAACCTATTATTTTTGACTTTTTAAAAATATATATATATATACATAAAAAAAATGTCGAAAGAAGGTTGGTGGGCGAGAATTATACTGGTTCACTCACCCTTCAAACCGGAACACAGCAATAACAAGTAATGCTGTTTTGCGGTAGAATATCTGATGAGTGGGTGGTACCTACCCAGAAGAGCTTGCACAAAGCCGTACCACCAACTAAACACAAGAGGGATTCTACTAGTTATAATAATTAGCCTACCTATTTTATTCGAAGGAATGTGATTTTGACGAAGCATTGTTAATAATTCGATGATCGTAAAAGTATTCTAACAAAATAAATAAATTTATGCTAAATTTGTCCCACCATAATATTAATTTATCAAATTATTTATTGATAACAAAAGAAGAAATAAATAACCCGTCCTGTGGTTGCAAAAATAATTTGATTACTGAACCTATTGCTACTAGCTTAAAGTTTATAATCGCAATATGACATTTAAGAGGACAAAACTGATTTAGTTTTAATGATTATTAATTTATTATTGTTCTATTAAACGTACAAATGATGACCACGAAGTATGAACTATTCTTTATAATTAACTATAACTGGTTTTACATTTGTACGACAGGTATTTGATAAAGTGTTATTAATTAAAAACAGAAGCACATGGAATAAGACAAATAATTTGTTTTAGTAATTCATGCTAAATATCACGTAATCACGTTCATAAGCAACCTGTATCTTCAAATGGTGGTTAGTGACTTAATTGCGAAAGCTTTAAATACTTTTTATTAATACATATTATTAAAACTCAAATTCTTCTTAATTTATTATCTATTAATATTTAATTTACAGGAACTGTAAAAATCAATAAACTTAGGGCTTTGTAGACGGACTAGCAAGCTTCAGCCAATAACGCATAAAATAATATATGTGAAGATGACTCATATGTAAAGATAAAACTGTTAAATGTTTAGTACAAGCCTAAAACAGAGTAATTGTATGTGACAAGTGTCGTGTCACGATTCAAGAAATATTTCCAGCTCAATGTTCATTAACAAGATCCGATGGAAGAAGTTAATAAAATAAGACAATTTCCGTAAGTCAGTCGTGAATTTATACATATTGTGTGATTTATTTTACTTACATTTAAGCACGTTAAGCCGTTAGTCCTGCGCCTGAACTCTTTCCGGTCGTGTCGGATTGCCGTCCCATCGGATTATGAGAGCTAGGGGATAGAGAGTGCACCTGTGTTTGCGCACATACTTGTGCACTATAATATCTCCTGCACAGTTGGCTAACCTCTCGTGAGATTGGCCGCCGTGACCGAAAATTGGTCCGGAGGACATTATTACTTACATTTTATAAATGTTTTTCATACAGAGTATAAGAGACTTAATCTGCAATTATGATAACTAAGATAATTATGGTTTAATCATATCGCATACCCCATTCCAATTAAATTAATATATAATATGACTATTCCAACAAATTGATATTGATGTAACGTACATAATATGTAATACTATTATAATATGATTTATTGCTACAGTTACTGCCATCTAGCGTCATGTACATGTATCATTTATACGTTTGTACTTTACCTTTTTTTAAATATACGTTGTACGTTGTACCGATACCGATAAAGGTATAGCCTCAAGCAGTTTTGATGTGATCATCCACGACCTCGTTAAATAGTGTATGTGGTATTATACAGTAAAGATGACCTCCTGAACGATGTCAATCACAGCGGCCTTTCTCAAGGGGCCTTATCCAAATGCGCAGGTCATAGTACAAGTGTGTACATAGTACAAACACAGATGCACCCATATGGGACGACAACTTTACAACGACCGGAAAGAGTCCAGAAGCAGGATTGCTACTGAAAATTTTCCGACTGAAAAACCCCAACTAGTCTTATCTAGTCACTAGACCAACGAGGCCGCTTCCAATGAATATAATGAGATGACGAGAGAAGACCATTAATAATAATATAATAGCAATAGAATAGCATCACAGACCTCAATTACGCATTTTGTAAAAATGGAAATTGGCCAGTTTAGATGAATTACCGCATTACTTTACCAATGAAGTTGAAGAGCGGAACAATTGAACACCTAGACATTAAAAATACGTTTTTAATAATATATATTTATTTTACTTCCTGGCAGGGGTTTGTGCAAGTTTTTACTTGGTGGTAGAGCTTTGTGCAAGCTCGTCTGGGTAGGTACCATCCACTCATCAGATATTCTGCCGCAAAACAGCAGTACTTTGTATTGCTGTGTTCCGGTTTGAAGGGTGAGTGAGCCAGTGTCATTACAGGCACAAGGGACATAACATCTTAGTTCCCAAGGTTGGTGGCGCATTGACGATGTAAGCGATAGTTAACATTTCTTACAATGCCATTGTCTATGGGCGTTGGTGACCGCTTACCATCAGGTGGCCCATATGCTCGTCCGCCTTCCTATACAATAAAAAAGCCCGTCTTGGTGGGTACTATTCACTCATCACATTTCTACCATCAAGCAGCAATAGGTACTTGTGTTGTTCTATTCAATTTGGAAATGTAAATGGGCCAGTGTACCTACAGGCACAAGAAACAACATCTTAGTTCCCAAGGTTGGTGACGCACCGGTATGGCAAGAGATGGTATTGGATGATGAGGAGATGGTGAACATTTCTTACTGTCAATGTCTATAGGCGTTGGTGACCACTTACCCATTAGAAAGCCCATTTGTAAGCTACCATTTAAATAAAAAAATATACTATTTACGGCCGAATACTGAAACGTCATTCAAAATGAAGTGGGACTTAATTATTTGGAACGTCATTAATTTCAATATGTTGTATGCGAAATTTGACATTAATGGCGTTCCAAATAATTAAGTCCCACTTCATATTTGAAAGACGTTCAGTATTCGGCTATAAGAGAGTACAATATTAAAGTCTCGTTATTTAAAATATCACATGAGTATATTTTATACTCTTGACTAGGTGTCGTAGCTATTATTTAAAGAACAACAAACAGGTAAATTCATATTGAATAATATAAAAGTATTAAAATATTTCTTATCGACTGACATCCTAATCAAATTTGCAACGATAGATATAAAAATTACGATAGACGCAAAACAAATTCCTGAAAAGCGTTCTTTTTAGGCGTAAATTGTATGAATTATCATATTATGGTTTATCAGATAAAAACATCACTATTGAAAGGAAAAAAAAAACAAGAAAATCAAGATTCTACGAAAAGTGTAAAGTTTTATTTTGTATTTAGATATAAAATTTAAAATAAACTATTAAAATGTAAATATAAAACTAAGTAATTTCTTCTTAAATGTGAATTTAAAACCATATACTGAAGCTTAGAGAGAAAGCAGCACTCGCTCTAGGCAGTATATAAAAGCGTTATAGTTAGCAAAAGTTGCTAACAGTGGTTGAATATTTCTAGCGAAAAATAAAAGTTATTTATTTTCTTTTTTTATATTTTTTTCTATTTTATTGCATTGGAAGGTGGACAAGCATGTGGGCCACCTGATGGTAAGTGATCACCAACGCCCATAGACATTGGCACTGTAAGAGATGTTACTATCTCTTACATCGCCAATGCGCCACCAACCTTGGGAACTAAGATGTTATGTCCCTTGTGCCTGTAATTACACTGGCTCTCACCCTTCATACCGGAATACAACAATAACAAGTACTGCTGTTTTGCGGTAGAATATCTGATGATTGGGTGGTACCTACCCAGACGAGCTCTCACAAAGCTCTACCACCAAGTAAAGTTGTAGGATCATTTTGATATTAACGATAATACTCGGCAAGGATTCCAATGGCAAGGGATTTGGTTTATTTCTAGATAAAATTTACGTGATTTCAAAATGTATGGGCTATGATAATAATGGCAAAATATTAGGTTATATAGTTTGCCTTCTTTGCTCTTCCAGTGGTCAGTTTTTAAAGGACATTGATTTCAAGACCTTAAGTCAAGCCTTGGCTCGGAGAAAGAAAAAGTTAGTGTAGATAAATTTTCAGAATAAGCCATAGTTTAAAAGTTGACAGTGCCACCGATGCTTACACTTCCACACCATCTTGAAAAGTATACAAAAGTAGCCGTTAGCCAGAAGTTACCGTCCTATTGTATTGTAAGTGAGACAATAGTGTGCCCTTGTGTTTGTGCCCACATTTGTGAACTGCAATATCTATTCTCTAGGCAGTTGGAGGTTTGAGGGTGGCCTTCGTGAACCAAATAGATCATGAGAAGATCATCATCATCACCACAGTCTTGATTGGAAACAAAGGTGTGCCAAAAGGCAGAGTCGCTCTAGCCTGATAACAGCATGGTTAACAGGGAAAAGATGAATTTTATCTAAACTTGTCAAAAAGTGTATCGATATAGTAGAATGTGGATAATAATTTATATCTATGACTATTAAGTTATTAACACTAACTATATACAATATAAAGAAAAAAAGTAAAAAATAAAGAGATAAGTGGCTGCTCGGCAAAGGACCCCTTTTTCTCTTAAGAAGAGGTTTCAAAGCCAAGATAGCCTACCCTAATGCAGGTTTTTGGACACAAAACAGACAGATTTTATAACACAATTAAGTACATGAAAACTCAGTACTTGCCTTGGTTTGAGCCCGCTATCTATCGATTCAGATTCACGTATTCTAGGCACTGCGCCATTTTGATTCAACATTATATAAAAGAAAAACCTTTCGTCGGAGGACTACTACTAAACGAAATGTAAATGTAAATTATCTAACTAGAAACTAGTAATTAAACTAGTAACTAGAAATTATTTATTTGCAGATTCACGCCTTTTATCTTTGTCTAAATGTAATTGTAGTTCAAACGTTTTTTAATACAAAGAAATTTATACTGGTTGACAATACTAAATGGTGTAATTTATGGAAACTGTTTTTAATCGAACTGTTTTCGAAGCGAATTCGCTTTACATTAAAAAACTTTTTACAAATGAATTATAGCTGATAGATTTTAAATGTCTACCCGTTCCCCCATACTTCGTCTATGATTTCTAATTATATAATTTTACTAGATATTTGTTTACATCAATTATTCAACACGGGAAATAACAAAGAAAATTTACCCATAGGTATAATTAATACAATAAATAACACTGAAAATTGACGTACATGTTTTCAGTATTTATTCAAAAGTTACAGCGGTTCTGTTATGTAAGAATTTCCTATCTCGTAATGCTAATTTGATGAGTGTGTTCTTTATGTTGTAATTAATATTATAGTCAAAAGCTTTCTTTGTATTTTACTTTCCGACATATTACAATCGTGTTCTGCGGTGAGTTTGAGTTTGTGTAACAGAAAAGCACTACTTTTTATACAGATCAACCATAACACCAAAAGTAGGTCGAATTAAACACAATAAATTTAAATGAAATTAAATAATAGGCTTTGTTCAATCACGTACGAGATACACTTCCGTTGCTTTTTGTTATTTCATTAATGAAAAATTTATTTGAAATTTATTTTCATTAAAAAATTGTTAATTATATAGAAGCTTATACATATATTGTTTTAGAAGCATATCAAATGCATTTTTTGTCAACGCGTAGCTGACGATGCGAATATGCTTCTTTACTAAGCATATTCAATTAGTTAATACATTTTATCTACTATTTTATTTTTTATTATATTAAATTGTCGCTTACCCCCCGGATTGAAGTTTTTCGGTTGCGGTGTGACTGCGGTAGCGGCCCCTGACGATCTTCGCGATCTGGAATCATAGAATAAAAAATTTAGTACTGTGTTATACAAAAATATATTTAATGTCACATAGGTACTTTCTTATTATATACATACAGTTATTATAATATAGTATTCTGCAAATTTCATTTGATACGATACGCAAGGATACACCTACATAGATAAAGTGTTAAAAGAAATATGTACAAATCTAAATAAGAAAAATGTTACATAGACCGCCTTTTAAGATTAAAGGTAAGCATTGAAGATTATACGTCTAAGAGCTTATTTCTTTTAAAAGTATTTACTTTGTAATAGTCTATGAGAAGAACTCTTTGAAGATTTTTTCCGTGAAATTTTATTTTATTTCTTTCATGATCTAAATATATCAAGAACATTTCAAATAAAAAGGCTAACTAATATTATTATAATATGTATTAAAAATTTACTGCGTTTAAAATACTGACAAAATTCATGTATAAATTTTATCAAAGAGTAAAATAGAGTATGTTACCGTGGTACCATCGGATTCGGGGAGATTAATTGGATATTAATACTTTTATACTTTTTATGAGATATTCATTGTTCATTAAAAGAAGTTTCTACCGAAAAATATCGGATTCTGCTGTTATATAAAACTTAAGCGTACGGTTATTAAAATGGTTTTTGTCATACTTTTTTAGTATAACACGACATAATCTGGCCCCGTACAGTCAGAACGAATTCTAGTAAAAAGAATACTAATTTTATCTTACTTTCATCAATAACCTCCGAATAATATGAAGCTTACTACACGACTTGTACTTAGTACGTACACAAAATTATACAAAATTATTAAAAAGACCTAATTATTTAACCTATCACAAATATAAATATATTTTTATTATATAAGTCCTTCAAATATAGCAAACCAATACGATCCATTCACAATCTTACTTCTAGTCTACATCAAACAAATATAGTCTTAGCAAATTAGAATTTAATCGTTAATATATATATGTATGTATATTTATCTTATTGGAAGGCGGACGGGCAAATGGCCCACCTGATGTTAAGTGGTCACTTCCGCCCATAGACATTAGCTATGTAAGAAATATTAACCACTCCTTGCATCACCAATGCGCCACCAACCTTGGGGATCGAAGATGTTATGTTCCCTGTGCCCGTGTTTTGTTAAATAAAATTAATGAAGAATATGTTAATAAAGAAGGTATTAACAATATACGGGAAGTGATTTAAGATTAAGTAATTTTAAAAAAAAGATTGCTTGTGTTCATTATTATATGCATACACATATATATATGTTAATAAAAATAAGGATTATTTGCAAATATAAATGTAGTAAATTACAAGCATTTGTGGTCTTCATTAATACGGCCAGACTTCAGTAGGAAAATAACTGGGAGGCACGTATTCCACTCATCTTACGTAAAGGTTGCCCTCGAGCAAATATTTGCCCATCCCGGGATATCTCACGAAGGACGACCCAAAACATTTTTCATTAACACACTTAATTTAATCACGTAAGTCTTATAATTATTTTTACAATAGCAAAATAACTTAGATAATAAATATTTTAATATTTGTTATATATATTAAAGGTCAAAGAAAAGGTTGATATAAGATTCCTTGAAATATAGAACCTACAACTTAATTAAAGAAAATTGAAGCACTTTCGCTCTCTTGAAAGATATTTAATCTTGGTTCGTAAAAGGAAGATTATTCATTCACAAACGACCTTCACTTTTACATAGATACAAGTATAAAATATCGCCACTGTGTTTATGACGTAATAATTTTACTGAAAAGTTTTTTAAACACGAACTATAAAGATAGAATAAAAAGAAGTACCGTATATTACATACTGTATATTACACGTACTACGTTTATGACAAAAGTGTTTCAATTTTGTCATATTGTTATGTAATATATGAATGTGAATGGCTGAGGGGTAAGTGTATATGAATAGAACAACGCAAGAAGACTAATGTCTGCAATGAGTGAATGGAATATCTCTTATATCATCAAACGCACGGTGCTCACGTACGAGACAAAGTTAAACGAATGATCGAACTATATCATATAGCATATTTTATATTATAAGATAATAATGCACAATTAATGACTTAGTGTAATTATATACATTTGTCTGCAGTACCTAAAATGTACTAATAACTTGTTGAGAGATCGTAAACGTCGAGGACTTCATACGAGAGATTAATAACAATGTCAGAACTTTCCGCAACAGTGTTTGTCATATCCTTGTTATTTATCATAATATTACACAAGTTTGTAACAATAATAACGATATTGTCATTACACCGAGAGGATTTCATGGTCCGTACAGAGGCAGGCTAGTATAAGAAGTGTGCTTACTACCAGCTGTGTATAACATTGTTGTGTTTCAGTATGAAGGTTGAGCGAGACAGTGTAATCACGGGTTTATGTGATATAAAAATCGATCAAGTATATTCCATCGTCTGACGTAAAGATAAATAAAATATCTGACGGTTATCTCATTACGTGTTTCAAATAATCTATAACGTATGACTCAGTAAACAATTACCTACTATAGGTTGTGTCCAACTGTTAACAACTTTATACCTTTAATTGTGATTCGATATTCAAGTCCCAATTAAGGTCGATGGAATACTTATATTGCTTATATCAGATTTCAAGATGTTGCATTATTACTTCATTAAATACCTCTAATTACGAAAAATATAACAAGAGTAGTTAATCTTTATTTACAAAAAATATAAAATTAAAAGGGATTTGCGATTCAAAGGAGAAATGCTGGCTGGCATTCTTGATACTATTCCACGCAATTATGTTTTGTACAATAGCTATTTTTATTTCTATATATTTAATTAGGCTGTATAAAGATCGCAAAAATGTGTTAACATTTGTTTAACATAAAAATAGTTGATTTTTGTAATTGGTCGACTTTCCTATGAGAAGAATAATTATTGCATATTTTGTGTAGGCGTTTGTGTATCCTATGTGTTGTAGATTAGTAGGTTTTTTATTCAATCTTTATTAGAGTTAATGTTTCTTTATTTATGCCGTACCTGCGGCGTTATGCGTTTTTAATCTAATTGTCCTATTTAAATGAAAAATTGTACAGTATTTTAATAATAATTGCATGAAGAGTTCTGATATGATGTCATAGACCACCTATCATAGGTGACGCGGACTTCGCAAAGGATTTGGCTGCACTCGGTTGGAGGCTTGGGGTGCATTACCTAATATTTATGGAATCCCTCGAAAGTTAATAATATAACCAACGAATAGGTTTGCAAATTAAATCAAATTATTATTTCATTTTATTTGGCTCGTTACGAGCGCTTATGAGTGATGAGTCGTAATTTTTAAAGATGAATTTAAAAAAATTATCACCGAGTATAACCAAGAAGGCCCCCTTAACATACAACTTAAAATAATCATTCGAATAAAAACGATTTAATAATCATCAATACATTTAAAAACACATTTTAATCCTCAAGAAAAAAGCTAAATCCTTATAACGATCATTTAGCGAGTAATAATAATCTATCATTAATTTATTATCTGTATAACGAGATAATCACAGGTCTATCGATGTAAGATTAGTCGCTATCAACAGAGGCTTAATTTTACTATAATATATTTACCATATACATTAAAAATATTATATATTAAATTGTACCATTATACGTTATAACGTAAAATATGAAAGATTTGATTCAATGTTTTATTTAAAATAATGTTTGAAATTTGAATACATGTTAAGCTTCTTACAAATAATAATTATCGTATATATGTTATATAGCGATCTGATAAGCGTCAATCAGATAACGCTGACAAAGTATTATTTATTTGATTTTATTTATCAGGTAAACGTATCAGACTTGTGAAACATGTCGGTTCTTTTGTATTAGAAACAGTGATTAAATATTTCTTTGAAACTATTATAACTATTAAACAAAATTGAACTAATTTTAATTGGCTTTAAATTATAATTATATATTTTATTTAAAACGTTAACTTGTATGAAGTAGTAGTACTTGTATCAACAAATATACATAGTTATATCTGAGGAAGTAGGTATTTGTTAAGTTTACTTACTTTGCAACCGGTACGTTGGTGAGGCATAGGAAATTGTTGCGGACGCTGCGCAGACTCGCTAGGACCTGCGCGAAGGGTGTCACGATCAAGTCTTCTCCATGACTGTGAACAAACGTAAACAAACATAAATTTCATATGTCATAATAATTAATAGAGAGTATACATGAATTTACAATAAGTTTTACTTCAAAATGAATGTAACGAATTCATGGATTTTTTCCTTTTAAAAATTTTGCATGTAAAATTATAACACTTTTTAAATTTATAAATGAGCGCTTTTGAATAAATAGTGTATTTGGTAAGAATAATATTAATCTAACTTAAACGCTCGTGCAAGCAAACGAAGTATAATATTGAAACTACGCTCAAGTAGCGAAAAGGAAAAATTCACTCAATTACTCTTACACTAGATTTCATAATATTTTTATTTTTTATTTACGTTAGGAGAAACATAAGTATAATTAAAGATACATTATATTTGAATAATGTTTGCATTTTTAAACGTGTCACAGTAAAAGTTCCGCTTCGTAATAATATTTGAGTACTCAATAATTTTACGTAGTAAAAAAAAATATCAAAAATTAAAGCAATGTTTGATACATAAAATGTTGAGCATCACAGAAGTAAGAGCGTCCATCAAGTTAATTGGAATCCATACATATAATAAAACGAGCAGAACAGTGTCCTACATCTGAAATATTTTTATACAAGATAAATTTGTAAGCAGTTTTGTTGATGTAAATATAAAACTCAATATTTCTTCAATATCATAATGAAAATAAATGATAATTGGCTGATTTTAAAAGAAAGTTGCTATCGATGAGGAAATAATGGGGCCAACGACCTCTCTTAATGTCATTAATGCAGAAAGTGCTATTGTTTGTTTGTCCTTCTTACACAAAAACAGAGCAAAAGATCAACGTGATTTTTAGCATCAAGATAATTTATGTGAATGGGTTTAAAATAAAGTCGCTATTGATGACGGTTTAATAAGGTCAATGACACGTCTTAATGTTATGAATTCAGACTGTGTTGTTGTTGGTTTGGCCTTCTACGCAATAACAGAGCTACAGATCCACGTGATTTTTAGCATCGAGATAGTTTATGCCCAGAGACTGACATATATGCATACTTTTTATCCCGAATATTATCATGAGAGCTTCTATGTAAAGTAAATGTATCATATTCCTGTATACATCCCACTCTTAGGCTAAGACTTCTTATCTGTATTGAGAAGAAGGTTACTTTTGAAGCTTATTTTAACGCATAGTCTGAATGTAGATTTTCTACTAAACGTGGTAGATGTTCATCCGTCACAGGCAGGTTTCCTCACGATGTGTTCCTTCACCGCCGAGGCCGAGATGAATGTCAATACAAACCTGATACCAGAATTCACTAGTACTTGCCTGCCTCAGGCGTGAATCCGTAAAAAGAACAAACCATTTCATAATTTAATTTTAAATGAATTAAATAAAACTCATATCCAAGTTTAAATGAATGCTAATCTATCTTTTTTTAGAATTAAGTTTATTTCCTATCTTCCGAGAATAGTCCACGAGGGGATCGGTCTTAAACGGTTTAAGAGTCCTATGCAGTGGGACAGGAGAATTACTCTGTTCACGAGATGGGATAAATGAATAAACGATATATTTCCGCTCATTTATTCACTTAGCATTGTGAAATAGTACAATAACAACGAATGCAGTTCTACATTGAAATAAACGCAACGAAATTGAACCAATTATCATATTTATTTCTTGTCATTCAATGCTTAGTAATAACAGCCTGTGTATGTCCCACTGCTGGGCTAAGGCCTCTTCTCCTCTTTTTGAGGAGAAGATTTGGAGCTTATTCCACCACGCTGCTCCAATGCGGGTTGGTGGAATACACATGTGACAGAATTTCAGTGAAATTTGACACATGCAGGTTTCCTCACGATGTTTTCCTTCACCGTTAAGCACGAGATGAATTATAAGCACATGAAATTCAGCGGTGCTTGCCCGGGTTTGAACCCACGATCATCGGTTAAGATTTACGCGGTCTTACTACTGGGCCATCTCGGCATTAATGCTTAATAAACCACATTCATAAATAGTATTTTACAATGGAAGTTCTCACACGCATGTCCTAAATCCTATGATATGTTTTTTAACTATATATTTTTATATGGATCAAAAAGCCCACTTGTTTAAATGTTACTGTTACAAACATACAAAAAAATATTTAAATAACAGATGGCTATTTCGATCCTTCGGGTTTTCAGAGGCGGAATTTATGAGTATATTTATTGGTCCTGAGCTGTGGCAGATTGTAATCACCAATAAAGTACGGTTCAATAGCGCGTAAATTAACGCCACCGTCGACTTTTCATTACCCCATTTTATCACCTCGAAATACCATATTACATTGAGATACGTTTCTGGTATTTCTATATCGGTTAGTTGAGAAGTTGCGTTTAGGGATTATTAGCTGGCATTAGATTAATTCTTACTTTTATCATTTCAGATATCGTATATAGGTATGTAATAAATATATAAGTATGTCTGCGAGACTGTGATGCTGTCATTAATTTGACTATTGAATTTGAGACGAGAGTGAGAACAGACTTTTTGTTATATCACTCTGGCGGTACCTCAAACGACAGCCATACATCGTGGTTGGACATCATCTTACGTTTGAATCATTCCTTAGTTTGGACTCCAATATGGGAAAATAATAAATATGGATTTACCAATGTAGTCTATTTTTGTAGTCTCTACTCTTATGCCATTAATTATGCCAATAAGTATTTGTTAAAAGAATGAAGACACTTATCGATATCATTATTTATTTTTAATTTGTGGTTTGCGGTTTTGACCTATTATCCTCGACTATATATAAAATATATATAAAATAAATATTTATCAAAATTACATCCTTTGAATTATGTTTTCATAATGTGTTAAAGCACTAACCATCTTATATTTAAATTATTCAATATATATTCATGGAAAAATATAGTATATTGCAGCAGCACTATATGACTAACACATTATGCAGATAACACGGCGGACCTGATTTTACTTGAAAAGAGTACAATAGAAAAGACGTATTTATGAATAATAAAAAACCGTACCATGCCTAGAAGTGTATAAACAACATAACCTTTATATATTTATATACAAAGATTTTCCATTTGAAAATACAGATAAGAAACACTTTGTTATAATTTGAAAAATAAGAGAGATGGCTAAGTTGCTAGAACATGTGAATATTGAACGAAGATGACGAATTCAATACCTGGCATGCACGATGGCTGTGAATTAAAACATTGTATTGCCACATCAGTACTCACTTTTTGCATTGATACAGCGTAGTGGAATAAGAGCTCCCATAGAGCACAAAAAAGGCCTTTACCCATTATTGGGAAATTTAGAGTGTTACTTTCCACATAAGTATATAATATGTGAACAAATTACAGCCCACGTACAGGTCACAGACTATCTTAATGTCAAAGATAACTATCGATTCGACAACCAGTATATATTTATGTATTTAAAAAATGAAATTATATAGGGAGTATAGATAAATTTATTTCTCTAATGTATTCATTTATCTAGAAAAAAGATTTTAAAAGCAATGCCGATGAATAATAATATATGTCTTAAAAATATTTGGATTATATTCAAGAAAGAACGTGAAATTAAATGTGTTACAGAGTTAAATTCTAACGTTATGAGTTATAATATCACATGATAGGAATCATGCGGACGTGACGAGTTGGCGAGCGGGTCTGGAGACATGCCCAGCTCACGAGATACGAGTATTGTACGGTATAATGGTGCGTTTCCAAATAGCTTAATCAATTTTCGTTTGCGACTTTTGAAATTCTTTTGAATCACCAACAATTTCATAAAATTCTATGAATGTTGAAACTAGTACAATCCATCTATTTGATTGCAGAAATGGCCAACGTGTGTAGATAACACAAAAGCTAGATTTTTCCTCGATGAATACGCAAATGAAAAAACGTAATGAAAAAAGATAATTCCTTCTCCGAGCGTGTATTACAACGTATATATAACTGTATATAAACGTACATTTTATGATAGTTTTATGGCATTTCTTAAAACATTTTTTAGTTAATATTTCATACTATAACATTGGAATGTTTGTGAAAAGATATACGGAAACTATAATATAAATGTTGTAACTACAACTGAAATAATTTTTAACGGCTTTGAATTATAAAAATAGACTTTTAATACGTATATTAAATTTAAGTTTTCTGTTATTGTAAACGTTTTCAAGATATTGACGTTTCGAAAATAGTCTAAGGTATTATTGTGATTTAAATAAACATACATGATGTATATATAGAATGAATTTATTTAATCTCTTATTTATATAATTAATAGGATATATTTGCCTAAGAAAATAAGATAATTATTTTGCCTAAGAAACGGGAAATCTGATATCTGAATGTTTCACGAGAAGACACTGGAGGCTTTTATTTAATATATTCAAAACTTATATTCATAAAATTAATTTTACATATACGACATAACTGTATACTTTATTTTTACTTCAAGTAAAGGAGCTACATTCTAAGTAAATGGTATATTAACTCGGAGAGAATTGGGTCGATGGCTTCATTTTCATGAATATCATACATTTTCGTTCTGAATCGATAAACGCGTAGGGAATAGTAAGTAGGTAATAATCCGTTATCCACTTAGTTTAAGTAACAAAGTGAGAAATTGTTTCTCAATAAATCTCTAGGGTCGACTGTGCTACAATTTTTATTGTTATTTATATCGCCTGGACTGCGTATTATCATAGAAAGTCTATGAATTATTTCCGTTCTAAGATATAGAATAGATACTTCAATCACGGCCAACTTATATAATATCAAGTTAATGTAAAATTAATCATCCCTCCAATTATTTTTAGTAACTAACTAGTACTAATAGTCACCGGAACAAAAACGGGCGTGTCAATTTCAATTCAATCAATCAAATGAGTGAGAAACGCGACGAAATTCGAACAACAAATAAATAAGCTAACGGGTCATGTAAGATATTAAATATCAAAAATACATTAGTAATAAAATTTCAAAGTATACTTCGAATAGCATTTTTTTTACTTTACCAGGTAGGATTCAAGATGGAAGTTGATAACCGGAATCCAAAGACATTGTCACTGTTGAAAATATTAGTTCTATATATTCTATTATAACAGTTCTCATACCGTCAATGCATCGCCAGCAATGGAAACATCTTCGATACTGCATCTATTGTATCTGGAATTATATCTAATCTATATAATTATATAATTAACTTACTGCCACTTGACTATAATTACAATTGATCGCTCACCTATAGCGGTAAATTAGCGTATGATTGATTTGTAACTATCACGATGAAATCGTATAAAGCCAACTATAGAATAACTGATAGGTGGGTGGGTATAACTGCAAAGATCGATAACCATTACCCAACCAGATAGAATACGAATAAAGTTATATGATTCGACGTAAAAGTAAAATGCATTGGATATATAATAAAAATGCAGTAAGTGTTCCATTGTTTCGAGTTTATTCCATCAAGTTGTTCCAAACCTTAATTTTTGTTCATTAAGCTCATGCAGGTTACATCTTTGAGCAAAAGATAAATTATAGCATTTAATGAAACAATTGTACCTGCCAACAACTACATAATTTAAACCATTAATATTATCAATAATAATAATAGAATAAATTATCATCTTAATTTGAAAAGAAATAGGATAGTATAAATATGCTTAATTGAACATTCACGGCTGATTGCATGGTAGCAGTTTATTGCCAGCTAACTATTAATAATTCAGTAGATTGACTTAATTGACTTTAAATGAAACAAAAAAAGCAAATGTCTTTAATTAAGGTCATCGCATGTGCTCGTCCTTCTATTAAGGATCTCAATAATAATCATTGCTCGCAGGTTTAAATCACATTTATATCGTTCTCTGTGGTTAAGGAAAATATCGTGAGGAAGCTCCCTTCGAAAAAAAAAACCATCTGTATAGTAGTGGAATAACGGGAAAACTTATTTTTAAGAGAAGAGGACGTCTCCTAAATTGGTTATTGACAGACTACTAACTTTTTTATATACATAGATAGAAATGAATAAGTCATGAAATATATAAGTCATGTGCGTACTTATATTCAACCCAGTATATGGTGCCAAATAAGTGTTAGAGCGTTAAATTGAATTCAACGTAATCCGAAAGTAACGACGGCAATTATTGATTTGCGTTCAATCCGTCAAGTAAACAGTTTTATTGATGCACTGATTTAAACACTGAAGGCTGACAGTTTTCCATTAAACGTTTATAGATTTACATGGTTATCGTCCTCGTATGCAAAGTGGCAATACGTTTCAGTCCGCCATTTTTATCTGACAATATCGCAGAATATCTTTTGCATTGTTCGTATTTTATTGTCACATGAATGCGTTTGTACGTGCATCGAGGAGCTATTGACAGGGGTTAAAGGTTACAAAAACAGTTACAACACGAGAAGAATAAATTGAAATATTTCTTAAATATATAGAATATCAACACATAATATGTATTTCATAAATATTTAAACTAGCCACACATACGTTACGTTAGTATGAAATAAGTCTTGTAAATAACCGTTTAATGGTTTTGTTTTGTTATTCACAAAGATGGAAAAATAAGTAACTGCATCACACAAATGCACTCACGCAGCACGTAAATACGTGTTCATTGTAAAACACTGTTATCTCATAGTACTCGAAACCTACATAATATACATATATAGTATGCATATATGAGTAAAACCGGTTTAGATTAACGGTAGCTGTAAATTAATTAAACTGATTAACTAAGAACATTTTTATACATGACATGATACTTGTACTTAGTAATATATTTATCATAAAAAAGCAAGAAAGGTTTTTAAAGTAAAGTTATAAAAGTCCCTTAATAATAAATAAACGAAGCTAATGATTTTTTTTATAAATTAAAGAACTTTTTGATATTTTAAGGTTATTGCTAACATATCACAATTTTTTTTTCATAAAAATATATATCTTACTTTAAATACAAACCAATAACAGCACATTAGATGCTTTTATATCGAAAAATGATAAAGGAATGCGAAATGTAAACACAGTTTTTCGAAAACAGAGTACCCAATTTATTCCGTCACGTTATCTCTAATTGCAGGATCGAGGTTTGTACTCTATCATACTCATTTCCTATTTCGCAAATACGTGATTCAAGTCATATTTTACATTACAATTTCATACATTATTGCGTCATAGTAATGTAATATATTTCATATGATGTTTGTACTCAGTCTAAAGAGTCACATATTCATCAGCTATTTTCATCAATAAATCATATCACTGTTTTTGTGCGAACAATAACAAAATGTATAATAATAAGCGTAATTAAGATACGCAAAGGGACTAAAAATATTTAAATCTATAATTGGTAATTGTAGGGAAATTTTTATACTGACATTTACAATGATTACAGGTGTAGTAGAGCTGATGATTGCATTATGTACAGTTTTATTCGCATAAGAAAAAAATAGGTAGTTGCTGTTAATATTCCTAGTTCATGATGAAAGTGTTATGATCTCCTTCATTGTCAATAAAAAATATGCGATGTTGTCTTATCATAGTTATTATTGATGACAGTTTGAAGACTTGCAAATATATAAATTACCTACATTAATTAAAGCAGATCTTTAGTGAAACAGCGCCATATCGTGTGTCAAATAAGATTGTCTCAAGCTCGGACACGTATGTTAGGTTATGAAGATATTGAAAATATAACTAAAACTTAACCTTTAGGGTGAAATAAAAAGTTCAGATATAAAAACAATACCTTAATTCCATTTTAGTTTCTATGTTTTCATCGCTCCCATTAACTTCAAGCATGTTTTTAAAAACTATTATTTCGTTGAAATTATGTTTAAACAGACATTATATTTGAGAGAATAGAGAATTAGAGATGTCATGTCATTATGTTAAGACTTTATAAATTTGACATTTTATACTTATTCTTATTTAACATTTGAAAACAAAAGAGGTTGTATTACGCAACCATTAAAACTTATGTAAATATAACATAATTTTATGTTAGATAAATATATAGTTTAATTTTCTTTAGATGACAATAATTTACTTACAAAGTTTTATCCACATATAAATTGAAAAAAAATGCATATTTAAATTATACATTTTATATTATATTCAGATATTTATTTGGAGGCACGTGTTGTGCACAGAGTACGTATTTATAATTACGTACTACGTATTTATAATTTACTATAAATACATTCAAATGTAGTTATTTTTATGTTTACATAACAAAATGGCAAATTAAGCAATTTATATGTTTTTATTCAAATTATAAAGTTGGGGTAGTGGGATGTGTGTTACATCCCAACAATCATATTTTCAATATTCTAACATTAATAATATTTCTTACATCCAACATTCAATTTATTTCATTTAAGTAACGTTAATTTATATTAAAAGTCTAATGAAGGTTATAATTTAATTTGCGTATAAAAGTGATAACATTGTACTAAAAAATATTTACATCGTAAATTAGGGTTGCGAAACGGAAAATTGCTCAACATTTAATAAGAAATACGTTACCGTCATATTTTGGGATAGGATGAAATCAACTTATGATTCGAAGTATTCCTAAGGTTACTATACATACCTACATTTATATGATTTAAATTTCAGAAGAAAAAAAAATACTTTTACTTGAAGCATCATATTACGTGAGCATCGTTTTTCAATCTTATTTTATTGAATATATTTGTATAAACGTTACACCGTCTGGGTCGATACCACCCACTTATGTCAAGTATCAATACTTTATATTGCTGTGTACAAGTTTGAAGGACGAGCGAGTTTGTCCAAGGATAACTTACAACATCTTCAAGACTTCATAATTGAGAAAACATTGATAATATAAGGTATCTCATCAAGGGATGGTTACATCGTTCGTAGATTACTGGCACTGCTAGCAGTATAAAACGATTTGAGATGTTATTATTCCTTATAGTAATTACACTAACTCACTCACCAGCCAGAACATGGGAATACAGAGTATTAATGTGTGGCAGTGGAATAATTGACGTGTACACGTCCACACAGCGTCCATCGTATCAATTCTACACAAAAATGTATATACATATACTTCTCATGCCAATATCTATGGACGGCTATAAAGAAATAATGAAATGAAAAAAAAAATCGGTTATTTGAAGTTCATAACACAAAACTAAAACCCGAGCTTCTTTAAAGGCCAATGTGGCTGACTAATAGAAATAAAGTTGTATTAATTTAAAAAGTCCATATAATAGAGGAAAATCTGTTTAAGAATTGATAGAGCAGTGTCCGCCTACGCTGCTTTAGTACTTACGCCCACGTTAAGTAAATTGAACGGTATCTGAGAGAAAACTTTACCTTATCAGTGTCACAAATTATATAATATACTGTATATATACTTAGTAACAGTAATGTACGTTAAAGTATAATATATTAAGACTATACAAAGAACTAACATATAAGTTTACGTTTTTTTTCATTTTCTTGAATTCCACCTTAACATTGTCCAAAGCGAGTTAATAAAAACATGTTAAAAAAGACGACACGTTAAAAGAAACGACAAAGGAGAATATTTTGAATTAATCTACGAATATTATTAAAACTTCAAAATAATTATGCTTTGTTAAGTAGCACAGTAATGAATATGATGTCTATTAACGTATAAATATCATAATATAAACATTCTGTTAATAAGGAACGCGAGTTAGAAGGAAATTGTATTTTCTCTCCCGTCGCGAAGTCAGGGCCAGTCTAAGTGCTTATAATGTTACACAAAGGATTTTGCAGTATAACTATACTATAACTTTTTTCCTTAATACTTATCATTATTGAGTGCATATTTAAGCTCAGTTGTGTAGAAGGTGTCTAGGTAACTAATTAAATATACCTTGCTTAAATATTAAGATCTTCCAAGTTATGGTCTAATCAGGCTTTTAAGTAATTAAATTTAAAAAGTATATGAGTAAATTGTTATTATTACCAAAATTTATTTTCGATATTGAGTTATGCTGTACTTGCATAATAACGTAACGAAGCATCAAGTGGAATTATGAATTCGTTTCTGGCCTCTAATAAAGTAATTAAATAAAATATGAGTGCCATGCGGTTCAATTTGTAATAGTTAACTATCCATTAAAACGTTGAGAGTGTGATATCATTTTAAGGATAATGATGAAATTATTAACATTTGATTTATAATATGTTGCTATGTGAGCAAATAGACGTAATTACAATTGTTGATACTTTCATTTTAATATTTATATAAAACATAATCATTCCAACATAAGGTTGGAAATTTTACTACTTTTAATAATTAAGTTGATGATGACCTATTTCTTCTTTCATTTAATAGTCGAATGTCGTTATCTATAAATGTGTAAATTATTTATCGGGCCCCGGGGAAATTTATAGCACCGGTTCTTGCAATTCATCAGTAATATAAATGTAGATGAAAGTTAGAAGGTCTCCCTTATTTCCCCAGGCATGAAAGCGTCGCTGGTTTGTTGCAGATTTTCATAAAATAACATTGTCTCCGCGAGTTGAATTATTGTATATAACTGCAAATACCAATGGTTATCTAATATAACGCAAGGTTAGGAATCGTGTTTCACATTGATTGTGATACATTTATCAATATCATCTGAAGAAAAATGATACAAACTCGCAACTGGATCAATAGCGTGACCCATTTACATATTTTTTCTTCGAGTTTTATACACAACTCCTTTCTCTAGCTTATGATATACATAATACTTGTTTTTAAAATAGTGAGTTATTTGCGTTACATGTTCATATTTCTAGCTCAGTGTTCTGAAAACTGTAAATCCTCATTATAAAATTTGAGTCGAGTATCTTTATTTTAAGTGACAATGCTCCAATTCAACCTCAACCGCTAATTAAATAAATATTATCTACATTTCAGTATTACAAAGTAAAAATAATTTAAGCAAACATTAAAAATAAAAGTGAAAAAAACCATTTACGTCGTTGTAATGTTCCTTATAAATTTTGTGTGCTAATAACGTGGCTTTTCAACTATATTAAATTCTTGTATCTTGTGGTCTACTACAACTAGGGTTGAATATTGCCACTTAGGAATATGCAGGGTTTAAGTTTTAACGCCCCTGGGGAACAGAAGGGAAAGCTCCGGATAATATTTGAACCAACTAAAACATAATTGTCAAATTATTTATTGGTGAAATATTGTAAATATTTTGAGACTCTTGACTTGAGATTGATGGAGAATAATTTCTCGTAGTACCCCTGTACCTGTCTCTTGTGACATCTAAGATAAATATCTTAAAGCCAGATGTTCATAAGTGTATAACATCAGTTGCGTTCCCGCACTATTGAACAATCATTAGTTTTCCTTTAAAATAAATGCTGCATGTCAATTTTAAAACATAGAACATATCATTGTAACATATAGATCACAATTCTTCAATAAATATAATTATTCAATTAAAATAACTCAAATAGTTTTTGTACCATGTTGTTTAAACATGTAATAAAACACACAGGCCGATACAAATTCCTTGTCGTATTTGCATTTAAAGATGGCGTAATGTAAGTCAATAAAAACATTATAATTTACCTAGACGTACTCTGAGGCGTTATCTAGAAGATAACGTGTGTATCTGACTCAGAGCATATACCTGAATCATTCGTTACATCGTATTCAAATAAGAGACGTATTATTTAATGAAACAATCATAAATTACTTTCCATTTTGTAAATTGTGCCCAGATGGCTCAGTGGTAAGAACGGGTGAATCTTAACCGATGATCGTGGGTTCAAACCCGGGTAAGCTCCACTGCATTTCATGTGCTTAATTTGTGATTATAATTTATCTCGTGCTTGACGGTGAATGAAAATATCGTGAGGAAACCTGCATGTTTCTAATTTCACTGAAATACGGCCACATGGTATTCTACCAACCCTCATTGGAGCAGCGTGATGGAATAAACTCCAAACCGCAAAAGATGAGAGGATGCCTAGCCCCGCAGTGGGAAATTGACATTTCACACTGTTATTTTACTTTGTAAATAGTGATCTGGGGATGTTGTTTGACATATAATTGAAATTGGTCTTAAATTGTATCGCGACAAATTTGTCTGAGGTACCTATTTTCTTATAGGTTTACTTTTCTACAGATGTTTTTGTCGTTTTATTATTCACATCCACCACACATACAAGCGACTAACTCCACATATTAGATTTTATTTAAAACATTCTGGGAAAGCTCGGTACCTAATATAACACTTACTTATATTATTTGAAATTAAATATGAAACTATATTTATATTCACCTTCAAATATGTTTAAACGGCTCGACGAATGATATTATTGTGTTCGAATTTGTCATATAAATCGATTAATTATCGATTGATCATGAAATATGAAAATGATTATTTATTTTATATATTTAAACTCATTTAAAAAATACGTGTCTAAATATATGTGCACAATTTATGTACTAACACTATAAATATCTCGAACGCTCAATTCGAATCTCGAAGTTA
This sequence comes from Nymphalis c-album, assembly GCA_963151315.1. NCBI lineage: Eukaryota > Metazoa > Arthropoda > Insecta > Lepidoptera > Nymphalidae > Nymphalis > Nymphalis c-album. Next base: position 8,071,751 of record OY720591.1, read on the forward strand.
AATATATTGTCGAACTGTGACAATAGAATATATAACGCTAGCCGTTTTATTGTTGGATAAGCAAACAAACGTTATCAGGGAATCTGCTCTTTCTCACTCAAGCGCTTATTTATAGAAAGGTAGGCCCTGCCTGCACCGGCACGTGTTTTCACTTAAGCCCACGCAGCATCTAGGCCCTGGCGTATTATAATACAAAATATTACCGGTAAAAATACATACATGTAATAAAGCTTTATTAACGTTTATTTTTATGTTTTAAAAATATTAGTTCTAATTTTAAAAATTGTTTCTAAGAATAATATATATTAAATATTAATGGTAATTTCATCTTATACAAATTTATAAAAATATTGTACAAGCTAAATGAGTTACGAGTATATTATACATGTCATCCGGTTATTTTTAACATTGAATATTTTATATCGACAATAAAAAATAATAAGTCATAGTAGATAGTCGTTTTACAAATATTTTAGTAAATTAAATTAAACGTAGTGTTTCATTTATATATTATTATAGGAACAATACTATCGTATTGATGGAATGTTGGTCTCTTTGTGTGTATATATCGTTCCTTATTACCTATGTAATAATGACTAGTAGTAAAATTACAAAGAGAGAAGATCAACAGCTCACCGTGCCCTTTGATATTGTGAAGGTAAATATTAACCAGAGTTATATATAGACTTTTATTTGCTTATGCCTTGGTCTAACAAACATTGTCCTATATTTAGTTTAGTTGCAACAAGTTTTCGACACCTACTTCATCATTTGTTTACTGTTCTTGTAGTTACATAAGTTGCAATTTAATATAATATAGTAGATTATAGTAATCAAGAGCAACAATAGTCGAGATAGTAATAATGGGAACTAATAATTGATCTAGAAATAATTTTTCATTTAAACAGGTTTTTATAACTTGAATTTAGTTTTTCATTAAAATGAAGTTTACTAATTTTGTTTATGAGCTCGGACATCGTTATCAGCACAACTTTAATATCTTTTAATATTAAGCTAAAACAGCGCATTTAAAAAAATAAATACAGAAAGATTTGACTTTAATATCTTGAAAGACGGACGAAACATTTTAAAATGTAAAGTATTAGCGTTTCTCGCGCCGAGAGTAGCACTCTCCAGTGAAATACATTTCTGTCAGTGGTAAGCTATTTTTGTCAACAATAGCATTGCAACCTTCTAATGTCATCTGTCCATTTCTTGGGTTTTATGTTCCCTGATCTTCATTTATCTTTTATCATTAAATAAATTTCCAACACTTAATATAAAATATATATTTTTAAATACTTAAGTATATATATGGATCATAAATGATATAAACATAACAATACTATTTCACTATATATTATAAAACAATGTCCCCCGTGTTTCCTGTCTATCTGTATGAACGCGATAAACTAAAAAAATACTGAACTACGGTTATATACGGTTTTTAAATGGATAAAGTGATGAAATTTTGTACAGCTAAACAACGTCGAGTAGCCGTTGATTCAGTGAATTTTGTGTAACCATCTACCGGTCTATCGTGAGCTACATTCAAAACTCTATCGAACTCAACAATTTCAAATTTCCACTTCCCCAGTTAATTGTTCAAAGCGAGTTAATAAAAAGTGGTAAAATATTTAAACATGTTACGTAGTGAACTTTTAATTGATTTTATTATTGATGTAAATTATATTATTTTTAATAAAGACCGATTAACTCTGTGATACTTGTTTTATTGTTTTTTAACTAAAGCTAATAACCAATCTAAACGTCGTAGGTACAGAAGTTATCACAATCGTCAGTTATTTTCGGGTCATACCATAGAATATACGATATTCTATTCATCAATAACTTTATTCAGTTTTAATTATATAAGATCTATATAAACAAATTATAATTGGTATTGTGTACGAAACATTTGCGATATGAACGCCTCCAGAAAAGACCGACGTATGCCGTAACGGCATACAGAATAACGCTCTTTTATGCCGTCATGCCCTTCCCCACCACCGCGCTCTACTACCATAATATAATCATAATAAATATATTATTATTTATCAATAGGTATATATTAAATATTTATTTACCTCTAAATTTATTTTTATCGGCTTTCTTAATTTAGCTCTTATCAGGATTTACAAGACCATTGTAAAAAATATGCTCACTTTAGATATTCCAATTATTGAAAATGATAGATTATATATTTATCATCATGCTATCTCACAGTTACGGAACAGTAGTTTAAAGTGGTAGAAGCATCATGGAGCAGCTGATCTGATTATATTCTATCAATATATTTATATGTTTTTTTTCACAAACATTTTTTGGGGATGAATTAATTTTTCAAAGTATTATTGCTGGTGCCTATCGCTTTCCATCATTTCAATTGCAATTTCCTATTGGTTCGCGTGCAGCAATTTTTATTTGTACTATTTCAGGTATTCTCGGTGCCGCTTTATTTTTTTTATCGAACATACAATCGAAGTAATATTTTTTTCGATCAATTTAATTTCATATCAAATAAAAAGTTGTTATATATTTTCTAACGCATTTACCATTTAACGGACACTTTAATTTACATACTCGGCATTTCTATTATGAAATGTTCAGTTTGAAATTAAAAAGGTGCCAAATAATTCCAAAATTAAAAATTTTGAGTTAATTCATAGCTCCAATTATGTTGTTGGACGAAATATTATCTCTCTTCTTTCTTTCTATCCCATCTCTCTTTTCTATCTTTGAGAAGATACGAACATACTACTGATACCTTTTGATCGCTAAATATATATAATTACATAAAAATGTATATTCAATTAATAACCAAGCATATCTTACTATTTTACAAAGCAACAAACTAAATGACATAGGTTTTACAAAACTCGTTTGTCTACCAGTAATAACTTCTTTCAAGTTATTTAATTGTGTTTTAATGAGACGTTGTCGATTAGACCAATTATAATAAGACTTTATTCTATTATCTGGTCTAGTTTTATATATATCGGTCGGAAATAGGATATCTATAATGCTACACGTGCAACTGGGCGGTGGTTGTTTTTACATTAATTGAAATTATAAATATAATTATGTGTAATTAATCGCACATTGTAACAAATAATTCGACTATTTACTATTTCAATATTTATCTATGACAAATCTTTCAGTATGATTTACGAATGTATCTTTTAAGAATACTTTTTTATAAGAAACTAATAATGTTAATAAAAAAATGAAGCATCAAATTCATAATTGTACTTGTCTAGACTTATAGTCAACATTACCTAATTTGATTATAAGTATTATTTGAAAATAAGCAGAGTCATGCGTTATTAAGAACTGATATTTTGAGGTCCAGCAATAGTGATGGTTAGGAAACATATCCACTTCATGTGGGTTGAAAATCTCAGAGCAGTCGGTTAATATGGTGACATATTGCAAAAAATACACATGGTGTGTGTGTTTTTAGCTACATTGTAACTCCTACACAGTCTATCCGCTTACACGTTAGGATGAATTTTAATTAGTTTTGAATGTCAGTTATTTTCGGCTATCAAAATATTTCTTTTGTTTCATCGCTGGTTTTCAATCCTATTAAAATATTATAATTGATAGCTCCCGAGAGCCAACAAAATTTTAAATTTCATTCACGATATACGATATCACATCAATACTTTTTCTATCTAGAACGACCGGCAGATTTTTTTTCCTTTTTTGGTGTTGCAAAAATTTTAACAATTATTCTAAAGAATGTGCTCTGTAGTCATAATCAACTTTCAACTTGATAATATTATAATCTTATATACTACGTATAATATGATAATTAATCCCAAGGGCTGCAAATTTGTTCTCCTTAGTTCGTCTCAACTGCGCCGTAGTGACTAATTAAAGAAACAAATATACCTACATACATATAGCATATTCTAACCACAAGAGCCCAAATAAACTACTTATGTGAATAAAGATTATTATTATATTATTATTATATTCGGGAAAAAATGGCGTTTTCTAAGTCCGCGAAGTTGTATTCGGAACTTCGAAAGTTAATGTGGTTATAAACAGTTAAGTGGTAAATTTTTGTATATACAACCGATCAATTAGAAAATCGCATCCAATTTACGAATCTGCGACAGGAAATTTGGTTTTTCGCACAATCGAAGTAACATTAAAAACAAAACATTATTTTTCAATATAATTAATGATCTAGTTTTTGCCTCAATAATTTAGCGTAACGAGTATAAATAAAAAAAAGTAAGTATAAATACTGTAAAGGGATTGTGATACAATATTTAATTATTTATGTTTTTGATCAAACACAATCTTTGTAAATATAATTTAGTTATACATGAAAAAAACAATTTAACTTTTGAAATGGATGCAAAATATTATTTTAATAAAACTCGTTAGTTTCCAGCATGAATTGCTTACGTTGTATCACGTCAGCTCATTCTTTTTGTAATTTGAGTGAGCCAGTGTAACTACAGGCACAAGGGATTTTTAATTATATCTTACCATACGTCCCAGATTTTTAAGTGATATTTTCAAAGAACTTTTAACATTTAGCAGATCTTACCGTCGACCATTTTTTGAGGTACCTACTCCACGAAAATCTTTCCTATATCAGTGATAATTTCGCTAGCATTTATTACTAAGGAAAAATTGTACCAGTGGTAAAGGTTTTTGAAGTGCAGATAAAAGAAACTAATCATTTTCTTTGTTTACTTTTAGTGATATTTAATGAATAACTAACGATTCGTTTCAATTAAATACGACTTTAAAAATTTTAAATAACACATTTGTATTTGTAGAGGTACTCACGCGTCACGCCTAGTTCGCTCATCCCAGAATTTGTCCCAGAATGTGGACCGATTTTTGATACGCAATACACTGGTGCTCAAGGTACGTGGTAAGGTGCTGCCGGTACTAGCTGATACGCCGGTGGCCATGCTGTGCTCTGAAGCAGAGCTCTTGGTTATAAATGTCGACCCTCCACTTGCGCCCAACCCTTCAGACTGAGAGCCTGTACGATGCATTTCGGTGCTTTTAGCTCACGTTGACTACATAAGAAAGTATTCAAATCTCATTGTTTACTGTCTTATCTAAGCCGCACACTTTTTCAGTTGGTCGTGGCCTTGTCTCTATAACTTTAGTTAGAATTCACGCTTTGCCTAGTGACGTCAACTATCAATTGTGTCCCGTAATTAATGGCGCTTATTGCCAAATTAATATCGATCACTGTAATCCATGCACACTCGGAATTATATGAAAATGACAAATATGTACTTATTTTACATTGTTTTATCGCACCAGTGTGTTCTTATCGACAACAACGCAACTAGTGTTTTTATAACTCGCGAACTTCGGTAAACATCACAACAACGCAATCAATAAAACAATGTGCTACTGAATGTTTTCAAGGTTTTTTGATAAGGTTAGGCCCTCATTATCATACATCTTTGGCACTTCAAATGCGAGTCAAAGAATGTGTCTAGTTCATCGGGTACAATGAAATAGTAAACCGGGGCGGACTTGTCGAACCAGTGAATGACCTCGGTGGTGTCCAACTGTGAGCTTCGTGAACACACCTAATACTCGTCAATAAGCACGTTTTTATTTTAGGTATACATATATAGCTAAAGTATATAATACGTATTTGCATAATATCACTTATTGTCTCTGTATCCGAAAGTGAGGCGTTACTTTGTGCAAATTTAATAAAAAATAAAAAGTCACATTTTAATAGGGGTTAACGTTTCGAGAGGGTCTTTCTCGGCGCACTGGACCGCAAAGCTAAACGTGTCTTGGCATTGAAGCAACGTACCGCCGGCGCGCCGCGCGGACTGTCAATGGAGGAGAATACGGCGCAGAGGCGGCTGCCGGCAGCCCGCGGCATCCCACTCACTCGCCCGGCCACCGACGAGAGTACGCGACTTCACCCGAGGATAAATTTGGCGCTAATGGAACTGGCGGCGGTGAGCGCCGGTAATCAATGTTCGACGTGGAAATCGAGGGACAGTAAGAGCATTATCAACCTTTAGTCAGTTTCAGGTGTATCATGATCATTTTAAATCCTCTATTATCAAATATTGGAAATTCTTAAAGATTTATTAGCCTGTATATTATGTAAAGAACAAAATATATAAATGTGTACATAATACATTATTAAATATTGTTAATTTCCACGTTGGTTCGAGCAGAAATCCAAAATAGACATAATATAATGATGATAACAGATTTGATGTTCTCCAAAAGATAATTTGGAGACCAATTTAAAAAAAAACTGGTTTTACAAACGAAGTGATCAGAAAATATAGCAAGTGCAATAGTTGAAAGGGAATAAACGGAAATTAATTTAACGACGATCAAACTTAAGATGGGTATTAGTAGAAAGATCAAGTAAATTGTGATATTTTATTTTCTCCCGAATGAAACGAGCTTCCTTGATATGGGAGCTCAAAGAGAAATATGAAACGGGGAGTCTTGACATCGAACCTATAAAGATGTCGATTTCACGTTTCAATTTGAATTCTAAGTGAAGGAGAAACCAATTGTCAGTTTTATTTAAATTATAGATTTTGTTTATGTTTTTGCATAGTGATAACTTTATCTTTACATAACTGAGATAAAAAATTCTAAATGATATAATACTTACAACAGGATACTTACCATAGCCTGATAAGCTTACGGCACTAACATAATAGTTGAGATGATGACTTTGAACGAGAAACAAAAAGAGCCAAAAATGTACAATACAACATTCATCATAACCAGGACACGTCAAGAGTATTAGCTATAGAAGAGCATGCTAAGAAAATCAAGAGGTGTCAATAAAGCGGACATGCCAAGTACGTGCGCAGGTAAGTATACATACGCTCTGTCCAGCTGTGCTGCCTCGACCTCCTTGAATCTGCAAGCAATTAAAAAATATGGAAAAGAAAGATAGAACGAAGACTTCAAACACCTAGGCGGTTCAGGTCGCGCTTACGAGAATGCGGGTCTAGCTTCACACCAAATAGTTTGTGCTGGAGTGTAGTGGCAGGCTTTGTCTTGGTGGTGGCAATAGCATGATTAAGGTCGCTTGATCTAGTAATTTTGTAGTTTAACTTAAAACATTCACTAGGTAACATTCTTGTTACAAAACAGCAAGGATCAATTAAATACATAATACGTTCGCATGCTATTACCAGTGTGTACGCTTTGTGAGTAAGCTCTACTTAACTGTTAGTTATACAAAAACATTTATACGGAATTTTATTGGAAAACGGCTTACTTTAATATGTTTCGAAGCATTCTTGAGTAACTACATTGTTCAGTGTGCCTTGTAGTGCTTAAAATTGGACACTGTGCTGTAGATACAAAATAAGTCCTAGGAATGTCCCTACCAATTCTTTTAAAATCTTTGTCGTTTTGTTTATTCTTTTAAACTGTATTAACAAAAATAATTAACTTGGACAAAAAATCTATAGATAATAATTTAATCCACAATCACTTATTTTTTATATTAATTAAATGCAACATACTTTAGTACGTTTTATAAGTTTGAGTTGCATATATGTATGTTTACGAATGCGGAACGGTGCTATTTGTAAAAAAATATATTTTTAGGTTATATTTAAAAAAAATAAGAGTACTCGTGGTTTATGTGTGCACAATTTGCTTTAAAAGCTTTATAATTTACCTACAAGTCACTTGAATTCACTTCACTTTCATTTAATTTTTCGATAATTTTTCACATTAAAAACGTTTGTTGTGGTAGCGTTCCAATTTATAGTCCAAAGAATTTTCTGTATTTAATTCACGCAAGAAAATATAACATGATTACCCTCATATACATATTCATATGATTTTATCGGATAAATCGTACTTAATACGAATATATTGTTTTAAGGTAATTTGGTTAATTGTAAATCAATTTCTTCGTCGTATTAAAAACTATACCTATGATTGTGTAATTAAAATTAAATTATCCATCATCGATCATTACTTCAAATAAAATGTTACGATATTTCCAAGTGATTATGTTTATAATAATTTGTTTCGTTAATTACTTTATCGTAAGCTTTAAATTTCGTTAATGTAACGTTAGAAGTGTTCTTCATGTTCGCGATTCATTAGTCTCAATACAAAGGCAGTCGAAATTGATTTTATTAAATCGTAATTTAAACTTACTTTTACCCATATAAGTAATAAACTTTGTTTTCGTATTGAGATTGAAATTAACCCATGATAAATTGTAAATTAGTTTCTTTAGGTCGTGGCTACAAGTGTACAAAATTTGTATAAATTGTAAAAGTGTAGTATAACTTTAAGCCGCTCTTGAAAGCAATATTTATTTGAATATCATATTTGTTTTTTTTAATTTAACTTGAACAAAGAACTCTCTGAAATTTTCTTCATCACCACCGTTACTTTACTAAATAATTATTTGTTGTATAACTTGAAGGAACTCTTCCTTATTCCAGTTCCTTTTAATTATCTTGTTGTTGTGTTCTAAAAATGTTGTTTTAATTAAGTCAATTCCTTCATATACAAATGACGGCATTTATTCGATCATCAAGACGTATTAATACTCTATTTTCTTTTTTTATGTAAGATGGGGCAAACGAGCAGGAGGCTCATCTGATGGAAAGTGACTACCAACGCCCATGGACACCTGCAACATCCGAGAACTTGCAGGTGCGTTGCCGGCCATTTCATTTCGAAAACTTACGTCATCATTCACAGAAATAGAATGAATAAATTGACTTATTTAATTTGTACTATTGATATTTACGGATTACTATCTACTTTTAATTTATAATAGTAGATGAACCTACCTCTCGCTGGCAATGGAGCTGTTTCGCGACATCGACTTGGGTGACATTTCGAAGTCGGAGTCAGATCGGTAGAGGAAGGACTCGCGGCGCTGGGGCATGGATTGGAGAACCAGCGCAGCCGAGGGCGAGCCGCCCTCGAGCGGGGAGCGTGCGCCCCCTGCAACACCGCCGGCGCCCCCGCCATTCTCCACATCGAAGCTGAAACAACAAAGCAGGATTAACAATTTTAATTTACACTTGTTGATAACGGTAACATCTTTGTGGTAAAATTTATACCTGAATTGTGGTGTATAAATTTGTGGAAATTATCTTGAAAATCGTTTTAGTTAGAGTTTATTTTGCTATAATGTAACTATCTTAATTATAATTTATTCCTCATCTATCAATCGCATACAGTTATTCCATTTATAAGGGGTTGGTACAATGTGTTTTTCTCACTTATTCGTTTCTGCGTACTTCTCGTACGATTCTCATTCTCTCATTTGAATAAAAAACAAATAGATCATATTTTAATAAATTGACGCAGATGTATATTTAAATCAGTTAAGATAAAAGTTAAGATAAAGTCAATAAAATCGCATACTTTAAAAGTCAAAAACTATATCCGTTAAAATTATCTAATTTCTTAAAAAATAATAAGTTTCAAACTGTCTCCAGATAAAGTTAATTTTTCACAGCTATTACAGAAAAAGAAAAAAAATGGTTTGTCCATGGATAAATTGGCTTCAACTTATATAGTTATTACTCGACGAATAATTAAAAGGAATGTAATAAATTTAAGTTTACATGGCGAAAATAATCCAGAACCAAATGAAACAATAAATAAATAAATAAATAAATAAATAAATACAGGTTAATAAAAACAAAATACAAAATGTTTATATATATAGTACAATGCTTTTAGTCCAATTGGGAGAAATAGGAGGTTTATAAATATACCGTATATTTCGACAAAATGTCGGATGCAGGATAATATTTACGGTGTATCATACAAGTGGTAGTTCAATTGACGACTAGCCTATTTTCCATGGCATCAATGTCAAGTGCGTGCCAAATATTCGCTAATGACTTAATTGAGCAGTATTGATGAATACATCAAATAAGTAGCCCATAATATCATTGTCTTAGATTAGACGTTTTTAATAGCAAATGGTATTAATTTCGACATCAGTCTCTATTACTAAAGGTTTATTAATGATGGTAGTACAAAAATATATTGATATATCAGTAATAACAGGCCTTTGTAATTTTATTACTACTGAAGTTACATGACGCCATAAAAATCGTCAAATACAGAAAACACGAGTACTCGACAAAGTTGGAGTTCTCTTCTTATTCTCTTCATCAACATTGTTACCATCAATAAGGAGTCGCTATTAGAATAGTCGCTTTTAATTTTTGATTAAGTCGTTGCCGCGTTAGTTAACGCCTAGGCAGTGAATTTAATGTACAAGTGGTATTTAATCATGAAAAAATGCACGACAAGTTCTAACTCCTAAGTAAAAAGGCCCGTTATATAAAGCATATTATAAAAATTACGAATTTAAAGTAAGTGATTAGTAGTAAACTAGTAAATACTAGCCAAATACTTATTTAAAAAACACCTATTTTTTTAAAATGTAAAGCCAAACGAGAGCAAAAACTAAGCTACCATAGATTAACATTTGCGGTTGAACATTTTTTACTAGAATTTTCGATACGAAATGCTTAATTCATATTTTACACGAATTGTTAGCTTAATTAACAATTCTGAAGTTATATGACCTAACTGTCAGCATCGAAAGTATATATATATATGTATATATATTTATATTTATATGTTAACAGAGACATTTCAGAGTTATCAGTCATGTTAGTTTTTAGTTACAGAGAGAATCTATGGTATATTCAGTTGGAAATTTTTCATCTATAGTTATTCAGTCTATTTTTAAAAATTCTTTCGCCTTCGATTTCGTAAGGTTATTTCTAATAGAATATTTATTTATATTGATACTATTTGTTATACATTTTATTATTTGATTGGGAACAGGCGTGCTAAAGTAATAATTTTACTTGGTGGTAGAGCTTTAGGTAGGTACCACACACTCATCAGATATTCTACCGCAAAAAAGCAGTACTTGGTATTGTTGTGTTCCGGTTTGAAGGGTGAGTGAGCCAGTGTAATGACATTCGTGTCAGTAAGTACACTGATATCCACTCATCTATTGCAATACACCGAAACAAAGCATTTACGTTTGACAGTAATATACTATATACAGTAATATACTATATATTATAGTGAGTCTTACGGCCTAATACTGAAACGTCACTCAAAGTTAAACACTACTAAACATTGAGAATCTCCTTAATTAAATTAGTATGTGAAATTTGAATTAAATGGCGTCTCAAATAATTAAGTTGCATTTAATATTTAAGTGACGTTTCAGTATTCCGCCGTTATTCACGCAAAAGCATTGACTGCGAGGCCCTACCTCATATACTACAAATTAAGTTATCTATAATTTTTACTATAAACATTTTTTTAGTATAATTTACAATTATACTTATAATTTATTAATTTTGAATAATGAAAAGGTAAAATAGAATAAAGTTCACGCTCTACAATCATAGAACATTCACGACATCTGCCGGAATTTTCATGAAAGTTTTCTTCGAGTCGGGTTTTTTGCTTGGAGATTCTAGACATTTCCAATAGAGGTCTCTGTTACGTAAGAATTAATTTAATGTTTTACAAAAATAATTTGGATCTTAGCTTATGAACGTACATACACGCTTTATTACAAACTCATAACAACACACACACTTAATATTACTAACATTTTTACGTAGAAACATAAATATTTAATGTAGTTAAGTTAATTTACTTGGTGGTAGAGTTTCGTGCAAGCTCGTCTGAGTAGTGGTACCTACTGATCTTGCACTCACTCATCAGATTTTCTAACGCAAAACATATAAGTAGGTGGATGAGCATATGGGCCACCTGATGGTAAGTGGTCAACAACACCCATAGACATTGGCATGGTGAGAAATATTAACCATCGCTTACATCGCTAATGCGCCACCAACATTTGGAACAAAGGAGTTATGTCCCCAGAAAAAGAATCTGAGTACACAGACAAGCAAGAACAGAGCTCTCTGTCGCAGACGTACAACGAGACTCGACCCTGGCTAAACCAGGAACAGGGTTTGGACAAAGAAGACGAAGAAGAATTATGTACGTACAAACGCAACTTTTTAAAAATATATTTCAAAGTAAATTATTTATGGTTCTACTCTGATGAGTCATCATCAAACTAAAATCAGGCTTTTAGATAGTTACTTTCTTGAAAATTTAAGACGAAACAATTTGAGTTTCGACGTTAATATTGCCCTTTCAGACCAGGAGCCCGAGCTTGTACGCTAAAGCTAAATGACACACATTTGATTGACACTAAAATTGTTTTTTCTGTGCAAAATTTTGGTAATGATTTTTAAGCTAATAGAAAATCTGTTATACTTTTATAACAATAATAAAATTAACCAACTACAATGTAGTCCCTTTGTTATAAATTTCTTGGTCTTGGTTGGTCATATTCGCTTACGCTCTACTTTGTTGCGCAGATATGATCGATCCTTTAATGTAACTGGCTTCGTTGACCCCTAGGCATTATGGTAATACTTTATTCAATATACGACACGTCAGGTCGACTAACTCACGTCTGTATATATAATATAGTTGCAAAACATTTTTACATTAGTGTTTGCTGTAGAATATGTTGTCCTAAGTAATTACGATTAGCTGTGGCGAAATTAATAAAACAAAGTGTAAAAAATTAAATAATCCACGAAAATCTAATTAAAAAAGTTAGTGTTTCGTCTGATTTATTGCACCAAAACATAAGAAAATAATGTCTTCATACATTATTTTATTTGTAAATAATGTGTTTCAATAAATTTGATTGATATAAATGATACAAAACAGGGTTTGGGAATTCCCGACAATTTCAAAGTCCCGGGACACGAGACAGCCTACATTCAAAGTCCCGGGAAATCCCGGGACTTCGAGACTTAAGAATTGTTTTTTGTATTTTTTTAAGAGGGTTAAACCTTTTTAGTAAAATTTTAATTGAGTTAATTTCTAGTGAAACTTATTAAAAAAAAGGTATTTAAAAAAAACAACAACATTTATTAAACAGAAAATTAATTCGTAATAACTTTAACGTGATTATCAGTCTTAATAATTGCTGTTTTTATTTCTTTTAAACACACACAGATTAACTTTTAAGCGGTTGAATGAAGTCTTTTAAATAATTAACTAATACGTTAAATAGGCTTTTTTGATGATGTAATAAAATAGAATTTTGACTGCCCGTTGGTCAAGGGGCTAGTTAAAAGAACGCAGACAGCTAGATAGAAGGTCCTGGGTTCAATTCCCAGGTTGGGCCAATAAATAGTTATTGGGTTTTTCTGTCAGAAATTCTCAGTAGCAGCCCGGAGTCTGGAAATTGGAAGTATGTACACACCCGTGCCTCGGAAAGCACGTTAAGCCGTTGGTCCTGCACCTGAACTCTTTTTGGTCCAAGATCCCAGAGCTGCCAGACGTCACGTATTTTCTGACGGATGAAATGTGGACGATTGAGTAGTGTTAGTATGTACTATGATCGTATGCCTACCTGCTAGCTTGGTCAAACGGCCAATTTCCAGGTATCAGGTAATCAAGGTACATATAAACATTACTTACTTCACGTAAATTCTCATGGCTGATTTTCATATATGTTTTCGAGTGTATAGTTAAAAATAAATTGTCAATACTCCCAGACACTTTCCGTCGGCCATATTGCTTGACAGACGCTTTAAGGGTCTCAAAATAATTAGTTAACTTCACGTAAATTCTGACGCTCCATTTTTATATATGTTCATCCGACAACTATTTTAAAACCTTTGACAAGAAGACAGACCGATCCAAGGGGCCAATCATCCCCTAAACTAAATTTTAATATCTATGTGAGTGGGAGCGCGAGAGCATTATCTACGCGCATGAGACTGAGTGAGACCGACTGCGCTGTTAAGGCCATGAAAATTACTTGAACTGATATTTTATAATTTTTAGAACTTTTGTTGACAAGTAAATTATGGCAACAAAAATAAGAAAAAAAATTGACATATAAAAAATAATACTAGTTAGCCGTCATTTTTAAATATTTTTTCTATTTATTAATTAGAAATAAAAAATATTTTTTAAAAATACCACTTATAGTTTTTCAAATTTTTTACAAATGATAATTATTTTTAATAATTTTTTTAATAAAAAAAATTCTAAAAATTTTTAGATGTCGGCTAATTTACTTTCATTTTTTTACTAATTATTTTTAAATAGTATAATTTTTAAATAAAAAAAAAATTGGTCAGGTGACAGCTAACTTTATTGTAATTTAAAGGCCCTCTTGCGGCCAACAGCTAAAGTCACGTCAACGTTACGTGAAGTTAACTAATTATTTGAGACCCTTAAAGCGTCTGCCAAGCAATATGGCCGACGGAAAGTGTCTGGGAGTATTGACAATTTATTTTTAACTATACACTCGAAAACATATATGAAAATCAGCCATGAGAATTTACGTGAAGTAAGTAATGTTTATATGTACCTTGATTACCTGATACCTGGAAATTGGCCGTTTGACCAAGCTAGCAGGTAGGCATACGATCATAGTACATACTAACACTACTCAATCGTCCACATTTCATCCGTCAGAAAATACGTGACGTCTGGCGGCCCTGGGATCTTGCTCTATTTCGGTCTTGCCGGATTGCCGTCCCATCGGATATTGAGAGCTAAGGAAAAGAGAGTGCAGCTGTGTTTGCGTACAATTGTGCACCATAATATCTCCTGCGCGGTTGGCTAATCTCTCTTGAGATAGGCCGCCGTGGCCGAAATCGGTCTGGAGGACCTTATTAAAATGGGCTTTTAAAAAAATCAGTGTGAACAGCTTTGTTCGACAATCTGTTTCTGATTTTTGTGATAATGCCACCGGACAAGGAGAATACTACTCGTTTTCGACCAGATGGCGCTGAGCTCCTTCAATTATTTGAAAATATAAAAGATTACATAACAATTTCGACAATCGTGTCTCGTCTCGAGTCTCGACTCGAAAGTCCCGGGACTCGAGACAACTAAAATTACGAAAATTCCCGGGACTTCGAGACACGAGACGTCCCGGGACCCAAACCCTAATACAAAATTACTTTCCACGTACTATGCTTTTGATATCTCATAAAAACACGATTATCCCTTATTAATATATCTTTACCAACCGAAAATAATCCATCCATTCAGTAAAGTCATCATTATATTTGACTTTAATCCGGTTAATAATAGCAAAACAAACAACTTCGTGACCATGGGAAATCAAACTGGAATTCCTATTAAGCAAATTATTTGGCAGTATAATCAGAAAACAATCTTAATTAAGAAATTAATTCACTATTATACATTATAAATGTAATCATAATCTTTTCAATAGTTAAATTCTAATAATATACGATACAAAATCATTTTTTTGGGGAAAAGAAATTGTCAAATGAAAAATGTGGAATGCGATACGAAGTAGATTATTGATGGAAAGCCGTTTGATGTCCAGTATCCATTGATCCACTACACACTTTTTACGATCCAATTGTTTGAGGATTGCAGCGTTCGTAATTTAAAAGCCTTCGAATTTCATTTGACTACACCAAACATGGACATTACTCGAAAAACCTTATTAGAAATAGCAGGACAATAAAGATATAATATGCATACATTTTTCCAGTTTTTAGTACTTATGCATGAAAATATGCTTTTAAATTGATGTGGTCACTTCTATTAGTGGTGACGGAACTGGCTGGCATGATATTTTGCTCTCGTTCATTTAGAATATTTAGATGAAGATTAAAGTTCAGATCAATACTAATCGGCTTGTACTAGTTAATAAAGCTCCGTAGCTATAATGTTGCGTGGAATCGTTATTACATCGATTTAATTTATGAAGAAAACCGAGGTCATTGAAACACATATGTCTGTTGAAAACGATTTCAAAACAAAAAGCAATTCAAATAATGTCTTAATGAGTATCACAGTCGTAAAACAACAAATCTATTACAGCAGTCTGAACATCAGTCCCAGATGAACTCATGTCTGCCAAATAAAAACGCAGTGGAAACATCAATGAAATGCAATATAATAATAATCTAGCTTAGGCTAGCCAATAGACCAAAGAGACAAATCAGTAGGTGTCATTTAAATCATTCTACCGCGAAAGAATGAGTGACTTGTTGTAAATAAAATGCCAATTTATATTAGAACTGAAAGTTGGCGGTGTATCGATTTTATCTGGATTTCTTAAATTAATTATTATTATGGATATCGATCCGTAGAGATAAGATGCATACTTACTGTTAGGCTCATTTGGATGTTTGGCCACATCTTTTATGAAAATGAAATTTTACAAACGATTGCTCATTATACTGTCAACATTCTTACAAATGATGTTATCCTGCGCATAATTATTTAAATATCATAATTATTAATATTCAAATGTATGGTTAATACTAAAGTTAATTATCACTTTTATTGATATAAGAGTGAAGGAAGATAGATAAATATATCATCATTGAGAGTTACATTACATTTACGCTTGTGGGCGAGTTTTTTTTTAAATGTGGGTCATGAATACCATCTGGAAATACGTATACGTACGCACACAATTCGTTGATTTTATTTATAAAGTTTTGCGTCCTATTGTGAAAATAATCTCCGAGCTTCATCATTAAGCTGAGGTTCTTATATTTTCACTTTAAAACAAAGTTTACTGACTGATTTAATATTGTAGCGACTAATTTATTAACTAAACAAAGCGATATCGAATAACATCTCAAAACGGAATTAGCGATAAATGTTTTAGCCTTATACAAATTCAAATACATATAATATAATATTTAGGTAGGGGTTAGTTAGGGGGAAACATATTTTCAGTCATCTGAAGCTATACCTGCCAGTAGTACGTCTTCGAGCCGACACTGGTGGTCTACGCAATGGCCGACGTGACGCACCCCTTGCACTCCACCTTCGGGGTGCTTCACTCCACCTATAGCCCACATTCAACCTCAATAACCTAGCTACGTCCACCACCATCCCTTATATATAATAATAAATTAATAGTTGTATAATTTGTCATTCTTATTTGTTTACCGATACGTAAACAGGGAATTAGATAAAGTATATAATAAATGTATTGGTTTATCAAACACCGCACTTACAAATTGTAACTGATTGGATCTATATGATAAGACACACAACTGCTAAAACAGTATTATTTAATTGCATTACAATCAAAGTCGCTGGTTATCAGAGAGTAATAGAATAACAAGTACATATTTAAATATAAAACCGGTATATAACATCATGTAATTTGATCTAGTGGTTAGTTAGTTAATTTTCTAATTTGTCAAATTTAACAATGAAATTGATTAATTAGTAAGTTAGAAAAGGTAATAAACGGTATAATAATATTGGATCAATTTCACCACGTGTGAAACCCTAAATAATTTATTGAGAAATGTTTATCTTTACGTCATTGGAATATACGTATTTTTGTAATTGATATCCGTTAGATGAATTGATCGATTGTGAAATATTTATTTCCATTTGAAATTTCCTAAAGGTGTGAGTTGAAGCACATGGATATGTAAGTTTCCTATGATAGTCATTGGGATGAATTATAAAATCAAATTAAGCAATTTAAAACCATATGATGGACCATATTACATTGGATTTGGGTTACCTATAAATCATCTTATCGTGGTGGAATTAGCTACCGACCTTCTCATCCTAGCAATGAGACATTAACAGGCTGTTACTATATATATTTATATACTAACATATTTATAAGGTTTTACATATAGTTTGATATTTATCAGAAGCACTTGTCAGCTTATTGATATTTTTATCACATAAATGTAAATCGTTTTAAAACTTATATATAATATTTGAGACAGTAGGAAGGCAGAGATACAGATAAGATACAGTTCCTAAGTCGATAAGCTGTTAAGACAACGTATATAGTTGATAGAATATCTAGATATCTAGATATTCCGTCGTGTAACGTTGATTGTATTATTTTTACACGAATGCGAAAAAAACAATTACAATCCTTTTTATTAATAACCAGGAATCGGACGAAAATATTCAGTGTCTTAGAAGTAGTTGCGATACTTTGAAATTTGTACTTTCACCGTGTCGCTATAGTATATACAATACCCTAATTTTATCGAATAGTTATACTGTATATAATTCGGTTCTATAATAAGATTTCATAGATATTTTTGAATTTATTGATAAATTTAAGTCTGTCAAAATAACATTGATAAAGGTTTTTTCGATAAATGACTATAAAGATGATAAAAAGTACTTCGAGTTTCGTCTATTTTAGGAGATATATAATATAACTCTATTAGTGTAGGAGAGTAATTACTTAGTTCTTTGTCTGTTCTTCTGAGTAGAATAAAATATGTTCCGAACAATCATCTAAAAAAAATTAAAAAGTTAAGAAATAATGAAATAGTTTCCATCCATAAGCGTCTCACTACTAGGTAGTTAAGGCTTTTTATCTGAGGATAGTTCCTCAGATAAGAGAAGAGAAGATAGTTTGGTGCTTATAAGGGATAAGCCCTACACTAGGTCCTCAGATAAAAAGCCAGCGTGATGAAAAGGCAAAAAAGTTAAGTTTTAAATTTTAAACTAACGAAAGAAAATAAGTATAATACAAACGTTACAAAAATTACGATATAATAGTTAACTTTTTTGTGATATTTTGAAACTTGGGTTTAGAATTTGTTAATTTTCATACAGAATAAAAAACATTTACCATATGTTATAAACTTATAACATATACATATATAATAGATGTAACAATACTCAAATGAATTACTTGGGTCCTCTCAGTTGTTGGAATTTAGATAACATTCCGAACTAGTTGAAGCTTTAAATTTCATTTGTCTGGTAAAATGACAACCAGCAGTTTCGACTGCTTGTAAGGTATTTTGTCTTATATAGTTAGTAATTTTGATTATGATTGAGTACAGTACAGTAGCATTTCAGTAGCATTCAGTACAGTAGCAGTCTGTAAACGTTCAACTGCGGGGCTTAGGTCTTTTTCCTCTTTTTGATGATAAGGTTTTGGAGGTTATTCCACCATCCAATGCGGGTTGGTGAAATACACATGTGACAGAATTTCAGTAAATTTTGACACATGCCGGTTTCCTCACGATGTTTTCCTTCACCGTCAAGCACGAGATGAATTATAAATTAAAAATTAAGCAGATGAAATTCAATGGTGCTTGCCCGGTTTGAACTGACGGTCATCTGTTAAGATTCACGCGTTCTTACCAGTGGGCCATCTCGACTTTACATACATGTGGTATTCGGTATACAACAAACTTTAAATAAAATAGAAGAAAGTAATTTTATTCACATATTTATCAATAGTTATTTTTCGGTGATAAAGTTGTGGAAAATAATTGAATAGTAGATCGTAGATAACGTACATAGAAATAAATACGAATATAGAACATCAGTTCTGAATGTTTGCATATTATCGGAAACATCTAAATCAATCAAAGATTAACGATATCAGTGACGTTAAATTAAATTTATAGCTTTAAGATCTTTATCAGTTGCATGTATCTTTTGTTATTTTTTAATCATAACTCTGATTTCTTAATCTATGACCAACATCTTATCTTGTATTATCGTATGATAGTGAAAAGGGTGCGATAAACCGATAGTTATAAGGATGTGCCCAAAATATCTTTTTAATATAATGATTAGACTAACAATCTTTTAAGTAATGCAATTTGTATGTGACATCTTAAAAATAAACTATTTAAACTGGTTTGAATTATTTTTAAGTGTAAAATGCCCTATTATAATACTATACTCTCCAAATAACATACTACATCAATATATAATATGTAAGTATTTCAATTAAGCCATTGCAGGTATTTTCCAGACAAAAAAAAATTTGGGATTTATGTAATTTTATTTGAATTTTTCACTGTGGACCAAATTATGGCAGTGCACAATAAAAAAAATAACTACTTGGTGTAGGATGTTATTAGGATATCATAATTCAATATTTAACATTCAACATTGCATTGCACATTACATTTTTTTTTGAGATAAATAAATCAAATCGATTGTTTATTTACTAATAAAAAAACATGTGTGCAACTCACACGTGGTAGAAGTGAAAGCTTCAAAAATGTTGGCTTCAATTGTATAATGCTACCTATCTCATTTTCTCCCACGTTAAATCTTATGAATTTATGTGTCTGTCTCTTTTTACTGTCGCTTTTTCGTTTCATCGACTTTCAAATCACAACGATGCTAAAGAAGGTTTCACTTCAAAAATATTTAAGCGAGTATGAAGGAGGATATTTATTAATAAATATATAATAGTAACAGTTATGAGAAATAGTTGATATAAATGAAAATAGTAATTCTAATGAATTGGATCTAATATTTCTCCTGTCACGTTCCTTCGTATGAGACTAATCTTTGTTTCATTCTAGACACTTAATTGAAGGGAATGTTCTCTTCGTTGGACTCATATAAATTAATATATCAAGAGATAGTGCCATTGTCTCCGTGCGTTCTTAGTGAAAGAAATTTTATTGCCTTTCAATTGATTAACTCATTTGTTTTGATGCTTTTATTTCAGCTTAAACTTTTTAAAGTCAATTTTAACTTCATTTCACATTACTTTCCGTGGCTTCATTCACGTGTATGACGGGGGTAAAGCCATGTTAATTTCGGTACACCTGACAAAGTGTATGCAAAATTTCATGACGTTCGAATTAGTAGTTAAACTTTAAAAACATAACCAAGAAACAAACTCATTTTCGCATTTATAACATTCAGAAACATGTAAGGAAAATCTATGATAGAGATATATTTTTTATTTTTTTATAGATTTTCCGATTAAATTGGCATGATCAAAATAATAAAATATGTGTATATCTTTACGTAAAGGTAACAGCGGTGAGTCGATATAGGAAATTAGAAATATTTAAATAGTAATATAATTATGTTTGAGTGTTTTTTTCCAACTACAGGAGTAAAGACAAATAAACTACTTTGACATTGAATCGACGTGATATCATTGGTCGAGATCTTGACAAATATATATGGTAATAAAATCCATAGACTATTCTATAATGGATTCGTAAAATAATGGCGTTTTGAATGTTGAAAAGTTGTTATCGGGCCTTCAGAAGTAAAATTAAAGTTGTATTATTATGTAAATAATTAAAAAAGCTTATAAGTAAAGATGTAAAATTAAGATTTGCTTATCTTTATTCCCTTTTCAATTTGAATAGGTTCCAAGTTATTTTTTATTAATACAGAATGATCTTATCTTGCATGGATTTAGAAAAATTGTCTACTTTTAGAAAAATTATGAGGAATCATAATGTGTTAATTTAGATCGTAAATTTATTTATCGAAACATTTGATTTAAAGCTTTAAAATGAATATGAATTTTAATGAAATTTAACCAAAGCGATATTACTTTGAAATTCGATAATGAGTTTTTTTGATTTCCTATGGAAAAACCAATTTCAATATAAAACGGAATGAGCGAGGGCCTCGACCCTCTTGCCCTCTACGACAAATTGGAAATCACATCGGAACATCTCAATTCGTCCAAAGTTATGAGTGAATAAACAAAAATAAATACATTTCGTTTTTATTTTTAACATGTACATATGCTTTAAAAAATATTTTGAGACGTTAATTTGTCTATTTAAAAACAAAGATAAAAACAACAATTATTCATATATCGTTCCACTTTTTAAATTGTTAATGTAATTGGAATTCTAAATTTTAAATAATTAATTTTAGTGAAGTATTCAAAATATGCGAATTAAATAAAAATATAAAGCTATGAAGCAAAGAAATAAATAGCCAAAGCTAAAGCCGTAATTAAATTAAAAATAAAACATAAGCTTTGGGATGTATCATAGATACTTTATGCCGATGTAATGTTTTTTTAAAACTATAAGAAAGAAGACAAACATTTTATTTACAGAATCATGTATCGTATTTGATAAGTGTAAATAAAAGTAGCAAAAAAAATAGGTTTGCTGCATTTCAATTTATATATTTTTTTATTTATGCAATATTTAATTTTTTCAAATAACAATAAAGTTTATAACGATTGAGCTATTATTATATAGTATATAGAGTAGTATACGTAAATTATTTACAAGAATATTTACGCGTATTTAACCATTATAGTAACGATCAAATTTAGATAAATAGATAAGAACTTTATAGTATCTTAATGTACAGTAATTTTACTTATTATTGTGTCTCGACAATCATAATTGCTCGGCATCATGTTGGCCTTCTACCATAATCAGCGTCACTTGATCATTGCTCATCGTAGATAATAAATAATAATTGACGTACGTAGTTCAGTCAAATTACAATTTTAGATAAGAAAGAAAATTCTCGGCGAAAAGAATTTTCTCATAATTAAATAATACTAATATTACACGAAGACCTCATTTTTTTCTTATTTAGTAAGTTTCTTGGTTAATATCTCACTTATTTTTTACTAAAACCGTGTTTAAATTAACAGATAAGGTACTTTTATTTAAATTTTTACATAATTATTTGTTCTTATTGATGAATGTCTATCAAATGTCGATCAAGACGACTACTGAATTAGTGCCTTGATTAGATTTGATATATAATGAAAGCAAAGCGGTTGTGTGTCTTTTGAAATGGTGTTATAACAGTGCGTAGACCTCTTAGAATAGTCTCCGCTACTGGTCTGGCTAGAGCTGGTGGTGGTCGTGCTTAGAGTGGAAAGGTCGCTGGAGGCACGCGCCGAGCGAAGTCGAGGCAGCATGGGCCCCTCCTCTGCCTCGGGCGACGTAGCTGTCGCCTCGTAAGCCCAGCCCAGCGCGCGCGCGGCCGACCATACCGCGAACACTAGTGTAAGCATCGCGCCTATCGCGGTATTCGTCGAACGCGTCTCCGACCCAGCCTCCACAAACACTTTTTTAGCAAAGGCATCGGTTAAAATTCACTTTTTCATTCAGTTGCACATTTCTTCTCATCGCGGAGCCTTATCGAAAATAGCATTTCGGCTGCAAGAAGCGCACGTGCTCGACAAACGATCGGTACACACGCGATCGCGACTACTACTGGACGCATCGAAGCGATTGTACGTCGTTTGAAGCATTCGCTTGTAATATTTTCATATCAAGAATTATGAAATAAGTCAATTCACTCCTAATCGTAAGTCAAGTCAATAGATTCATACTCATTGTGTTCATTTTGAAATCTGATAGTGGACTCACTATGGGCTTGCACTACTTATCAATGACACTGTTTAACA
The DNA here is from genome assembly GCA_963151315.1 of Nymphalis c-album. Classification (NCBI taxonomy): domain Eukaryota; kingdom Metazoa; phylum Arthropoda; class Insecta; order Lepidoptera; family Nymphalidae; genus Nymphalis; species Nymphalis c-album. Next base: position 8,094,981 of record OY720591.1, read on the forward strand.
CTAGTTTACAAAAATCCGCGCGAGAGCGCTAGAGCGTGCGTGTTGATAATGTTTATGCGAAGCCACGATCGGCCTGCGTGACGCGGCACTGTTGACGTTTCCGCGGCGCGGGGAACATGAGCGGTCGACGTCACACGCTGCTTGGCTCACCCGCGCCGCCACTCAGCAAAAGGGCACGTTCTATATTTATAAGCGACCCGCGATCACATCACTACGAGAAACTTGTACTAGAGTGTCGATTATCTCAACTTTCTGAGGGATATCACTTGTTGCACGCGCGTTATGTTCAAGTCGCGACGACTCCGAACGACAAATAAATCGATGATACCGGCGGTTTCGATGCGACTGTGCGTGTTAAAATGTACAGGCCGCTGGGAAATTGTGTCAGCGGTGTTTCGGACAGGAACAGCGTCACGGAGCATCCTGCGGCTGCCCGGCGGCCATGTTGGCACCGCCATTTTGCCGGGGGTCGAAAAGGGGCGAGCCGCATGCGTACGCCGGTACGCAACCCTCGTGTAGAAAACGTAGCAAGTCCCCGAACCATTCAGTGGAAGCGAAGCTTTCCAACCTCGCCTGAAGGGTTACTTCTATTCATCCTGCCATGTGCGTTTTTAGTAGGTCATAAAACTGATGTAAAGCTGTTTATGAATCACGGGATGTAATTTCAGTTTTAATATAATTTTAAACTTATATGAATTCTCAAAGACCTTTTCAAATACTTTTCTAGAATAATCATATATGAAATAAATTAAACAGCATAGAGCCTACATTACAGGTAGGCAGTTGATATTTCGATGAGTAAAAAAAAAGTAATTCAATCTATAATTATACATACATATCGATTAAGCAGAGCTACATTAAATGACAAAAGGAATCTTATTAGTAGACAGTGCCAACGACAAAAATAGTATTGTTAATTTAATTTGTGCACGTAATCTATTTATTACAGTGAATTTTATAATCTCGGTTTATTTTTGATTTTCTCCTATATCAAAGCGTTTATCAAATAAACTGGTTTTAAATGTACTGTTCTTAAAATATTTTTAACTTTTTGTTTGGTAAAAAATATCATAATGACTAATCTTGTGAAAATAAAGTTTTTTTTTACTAAAAGCTAAAACGTGCATTCAGATTGCTACGCCCTTGTATATGTGTGTATAAGGGACTATTACGTAGACCACGTGGCGCGAGAACTTGACCGCTAGCGAGTGCAGTCATCAACCTCAAAGTAATCTTAATTGACATAAACAAAAACTTTAGTCTGTACATTAAAATGACATAAAAGTTTGAATTGACACAAAATAACTTTTAAATCGTAATTTATATCAATCAATTGTGATAGACAGACAACCAGTCTGTCTATATTTATGACTAGCTGTGCCCAGCGGTTTCACCCGCGTATAATTAATAAAAAGTCCTCGATAAAAGGACTACAAGTCTACAACACAAAAATATTTTTTAAATTCGAACCAGTAATTCCTGAGATTAGCCGGTTCAAACAAACCAACTCTTCAGTTTTATATATCAGCATAGATTTATTCATAAATGATTTATACTGATATACATATACATAATGTCATTTTATCTTTCTTATAATTTTCATATAACTAGGAACAATAAAGTATTTACATAAAAAGGCATATTTGATTATTAGGAAAGTAACACAATATAATCACTTTTAAACTACTATATTTAAACGAAGAATACAGAATACAAACGCTACCTTGAATCGCAGAGACCGTCTCCTGCCTTATTATTACGGTTGCGGCTAAAGATAATTACAGTGGGATTGCACGAAGATGCAATTACGGCGTGCATATACTGCTGAAATAAAGGCTCTGCTATCTATTTATCTATACTATAAATGGCGGCAGCCAAATAATGAGGCAGATAAATATGACACATTTCATGTTCACATAAAGATGTAATGTATGTATTTAAAAAAGATTAAATGCTGGGAATAAACTGTTATTTAAATCTTGTCTAGGTGTGCATGAACGTTGTTATCTATGGAAGGTTTATTTTATGTAATAGTCGGTGATTCCTTTCATTGCAACTATTTTCAATTCTTCAAAAAAATATTTACAATTTTACAACATTGTATACGTATTAGAAGCACTTTGATACCTTTTTGTCACCAATATGATAACACGTGTTGACAACCAAGACGTTTGAAAGATCCTTTCGAGAACAGGCTTTAGTGACCAATGTACTGTCAAAAAACCAAATTTAATGAAAACTTTGACAGGTCGTATGCAGATTCTTGTGTTATAGTATAATTCTGAAAACATTACAATTCTTTTTTGGGTAATTAATCGAAGACACGGGCCTGTGTCTTTGATTATGATAAGTTGCTTAATTCACTAGGCATGACATTATAAAGAATAATATTACCTTACTTTTTCCGTACAATCGGCTAGTTAGCTTTATAAATCGTCATGAATGATGCTACTTTTATGAAATGATGTCAAGTATATTTATTTAAGTCCATTGAATTGTTAAGTCATTGAAACATATGTAAAAGACAACAAACCGTTCTCTCGCAATGTATTCATGAAGGATAATAGACCTATTACGACTGCATGGATTCATACGCTCCAAGTCGTATTCAATTGTAATTATTATGTAAATGGAATGAGTAGAACCGCATTGTTTGTATATATATATATTTCTTAGTTCATATAAACTGATTAAAACGGTAAATGAACAATGTTATACAGCAATTGCATAAGTATATATATGTATTTCTCTTAGCAAAATTTTTGTAATTGGTGTGTGGCCATGTCGGGCCCTACTACCAAGTTGTTTTTGTGAACATGGCTGGAGTTGCTATGCATGCATTAGAATGACTGTACAAAGTGACTGATCATCTTTAAAACAGTATCAACATTTAGTAACTATTTTGTACCTTTGTTTAATTATTAAAATCATTTATCTAAATCAAATATTTTAAAATAGCCGGTCTAATAAAATCTTTATGTTTTTAGTTATTGATCTAATAAAAATTTATGTACCAAATAGGTACTAAGTGATTGTGTTAAAACAATACGGAGCCTTCGGGCGGAAATTATAAATGGCCGGTCATCTTGACGTCAGAATGATCGGTAATTTTAAAATTTAATTTTCTTTCTAATGATTTAGGCACTAAATAATTAAACATATGTACTAAACAGGTACTAAATGCTGGTAGTATTTTAAAGCCGATATGTCACTTCGTACAGCCATTCTTAGGCACGCGAATTTTTGACAAGAAAACTAAACAACTTTTTTTATCGATGACACGGTGTTTAAACCCAGAACTTTAGTCATTTAATCGAACAGTCAATGTGTAAAAAATAAAATAAAATCGAGTATCACTTCTACTACATAAATTAAAGTAGTTTCCTATCCTTTGTTGTTGCTTAAATCGATTTATGTTATTAAGTGCCTGGTTATGACCTGCGTCCTGTAGCGTTGTTGGGTTAAAAGGGGTAATTACATAAAGGGTAATCGTTATAATAGAGGCCCACGACAAATCCCATGGCCTTAAACTGATTATTTCTAAGACTATCACTTTAACAAATAATTGCCTGTTAGGCTGAAATATTGATGTTATCGTTTTATAAAAGAAGCAATACAAATATTTTCTCAATTTATTAATAGCTTTTATAATAATAAATAATATAATAATCAATAACCACTTTTAAGGCTTATAAATGCTGAGATAGTCCAGTGCTTAGAATACATGGATCTTAACCGAAGATTGTGGGTTCCAATTTCGGTTTAAAACATTGGAGCAGCAATAAGCTTCTAACCAGTTGTGATACATTGATAGGCGTTTGCTAATTCATGTAAAATATTTAGTTCGTGTATACCTTGTAGTTAAAGAACAACGAGAGAGCATACATATTTACAACCCGCATTCACATGTACCTATGTAGTATTAAATTAATCATTACTTGCGGCTTCATCGTAGTCGTGTGATCGGGAATTGAGATTGAGTCGGCTACCTTGGGAATTGAAACTTGTGAAATAATTAAATATTTATTATATTTAGTTAAATCGATTCGTTCGATGATCAAAAAGATTGGTGAATCGGTCAGGATTTAATTTTCATTGCATATAGAGACTAGGTTGCACGGACATTGCTGTTTCCGATTCAAATTTATTCAGGTAAGCAGTAGTGACTTTTCAATTGCCTATTGCTTGGCATTGGAGGAAAACATCACGAGGAAACCTCCAATGCCTCCAGAACCTCTAAGATTTTATTTTATTTATTAGGTTTACTTACAATCACACTACAGATGCTTGAAAACGAATGTGAACATTTTTGAACTTATTTCACCGTCATATTCTTTCTTTGTTGAACAAAAAGAAAAAGTTAGACTATGAGGTTGTTATGTGTGTACATATAACAAATAATTAAGTCAATAATTAATTAGGCGTGAAAACATTCTCTTCATAAATCGATATTATTATTATCATTAAAAAAATCGAACAGTTGTTTTACTTTACACTGTTTCTTAGGTTATGTAGTTAAGTGTCATTATATTATGATAAACATGACTGTGTATGATAATAGAGGAGGAAATTTAATTTCCTGTAGGCAACATATGATAAGGTATTATTAGCATTATAGTCCATAAAAATATGTATATGCCATTATTTCGTTCACTGATATCGGTCAGATATTTTAATTTTAAATGTTCACAAAGTTTTTTTTAATAAATAATGTATATTATATACACGTGTAGGTAAACAGCTACAGTTTTTATTTAATACTCATAATAGTATTACGTTTCTACAGTAGTATTATCAATATAAATAAAATGATAGAGTAGAGGTCTGCAGTTGTGCGCGCATCACGGAAAAACTACTGGATAGATTTCAATGAAATTTTCTAAATTTTGTTTCTTAGACACTTGGCCCTTATCAAAATTTTTTTTTATTGTATAGGAAGGTGGACGAGCATATGGGCCACCTGATGGTAAGTGGTCACCAACGCCCATAGACAATGGCATTGTAAGAAATGTTAACCATCGCTTACATCACCAATGCGCCACCAACATTGGGAACTAAGATGTTATGTCCCTTGTGCCTGTAATTACACTGGCTCACTCACCCTTCAAACCGGAACACAGCAATACAAAGTACTGCTGTTTTGCGGCAGAATATCTGTTGAGTGGGTGGTACCTACCCAGACGAGCTTGCATAAAGTTCTACCACCAAGTGAATTATTGCGATATCTTCATGTAATAAAAAAAATATTAAAGTTTCAAGAAACAACGATTTGTATATGCAATGCGTGTTCAGTGATGTGTGTTTAAACAAAGTATATTTTTGCTTGCGATCCTTTTGATGATTTTTTCCTTCGTACATAAGAAAACTTTGTTAATATATCAAGCAACGCGGACTAAGTCGCAGGTATCAACTAGTATAAAATATATAGCTCAAAAGAAGTTATAAATTCAATTTGAACTTACTTTTATGTATGAGTTAATCAGCCCGATTATGGAGACGGATAATATACTATATAACTGAACCGTAAAGAGCGGTAACTACATAGAATAGTCGACCGATCTTATAAGCTTAATTGGTATTTAGTTAATGAAATTCACTTGCATCATATGAATGAACAAAAGTAAATAGAGTAACAGTTATGTCCCACTGCTGGGCCAAGGGCTACTCTCCTATTTGAGGTTGGTTATTATTCCACCAGGCTGATTGGTATGATATACATGGTTGATATACACATAAGGGAGATTTTAATCATAAAAATTCAGGTTTCCTCACGATGTTTTCCTTCACTACTGAGCACGAAATGAATTATAAGCACAAGCACATGAAAATTCAATGGTGCTTGCTGGGGATTGTACTTGTGATTTGCGGTTAAGATGACGTGTTCTTACCATACACCCACTCAGCCCAAAACAGCCGGCATATTAATGTCAAATTAACTATATTAAATTATTTAATTGATATATCGCATCAATTAAATAATTTAATATAGTTAATTTGAATGCGTTCTATACTGGCATTGATTACATTTTAATTTTTCTAACATTGGCATTTACCTATAAATTGAAAAATTAAAAGAATTTCATGTGAATACGTTATAATAGTTACCTAAAAAAATGCTAATTTGTATTATGTATCTATAAAATGTGTTTTAGAAAAAAATGTTTAATTTCATAATACAGCTAAGATTCAAAATTTATCTTATAATAAATAAGAAATTTTGTTTCATCGAATAAATTTCGCGGAAGGACATTGTCAAATTAAAATTATCGACATTTCACAAAGACTTGTTCTAATAGCAAAGTTAGTTATATTTGTATATACAAACTTACGCCATCTAGCTTATAGAATCGCAACTATTTGAGTACATGCAGATAGGGAGTTTGCCTTGTACTGGAATAGATGGCACTTAGAGATAATTTAGTAATGACATTTTAGCAAGATTTCCCCGTAAATATTGAGTATAAAACGCAATTATTATCTGGCAAAATTAACATAATTAGTTCTATAATAATAACAACTACATTTAAATACACTTTAGATGCCACAGCTAACCTGTATTCTTTGTCAATTATCATTTCGCATTTGGCAATACTATTAATTTGTGTATGACATAAGTAGGTACATATTTATTTAGTGTATGACAATGATATTATAAGTAAAAAGGTGTAGATAGGTTACATACATAGCATTCAATCTACGAAAATGACACTGTTACGCACACATAAATAACTTTATATTGCAATATACACACTACACTACGATTTGTCACTAAAGTAGGGTGGCATGATTTAAGTATCACGAGTGGAAAAAAGACGAATATATTTGCGAGAGTGCATCGTCTCGTGTCAAAGAAACGACATAGAATAAATCATCAGACGTACGTTTTTTCTTACCCGGAGTTATGCCTATGAATGCGATTACTCATAAATTCATTTTGTATAAGTACTAAAAATTCATTGAAATATAAACTATCAATAATTTTATAAAAAATTAATATCAAATAAACAATATCAACATCATGATCATAAATCTAAACACTATTTATACATCTAAATAAACATCTTCTTTACGACATAATGATAAAAATATTTATTTATATTTTGATTTCAATTTAGTAATATAATATAATTAATAATTTAATATTCTTTCTCATTTATATAAATAAAACAAACATATAAAATTATAAAATAATATGTGCCAACTGCCTCCACTGTTTGTGTTTTACTCAATGATCAGTAACGTCGTCTATCTCTATTGCACTCGTTCATTAATATACTTTTGTTGCATTCATGCATTTCTAACGTCATATTTTACGAATATAATATTTGATTTGTGAAAATATTAAGATAAATAGTAAACTTACTAATGAATAGTGATTCCTTAAGCTTAAGAAGTTTTGCTTGTATAATTTGTGCAATATCTGATAACACACGACGGCATTTCGGGTTATTTTGGGTCACTTTTAATTATAATTGTAATCGCTATGTGACGTCTATCCAATGACAATGGTGATATTACTGAGGTGAAGTGTTGATAGTAATCTTGATTTCGAACGAGTGCTCACGGAGTGCTTGTAACCTATCTACACCTTTTTACTTATAATATCATTGGTGTATGACATATTTAAACATATTTATCCTAAATTAAAGTTTATGGTAAAGTTACACAAAACATAAATGATAGGTACATCAAATTTCAGAAAGAAACTATAAAAGGTTAATGAACTTTAAATGTGAATGAACTTTTACCGGGTGTGATGCGACTGGGTGTCATCCTGGGTGCTGCTCCGCTTCCTTTTGCGGCGGAAGCACCAGTCCTGGCCCATCGCATCACAGCCGGCGTGCCGCGAGCCTCCTCCGCCCAGCGCGCCTCTCACTCACTCACCATAGCCTTACATCTAAGATTTTTCAACACTTTGGAAGCACATCGACATAAGTATCTTACTGTGAGTGTTACACAATATCCTTTGTTTTTTATTGATGATTTAAACCAATCGTTTTTATAGAATGTGGGTTGATTTCCAGGATTGAGATTTTCTTCTGATATTTCGATGTCTTGTTAGGAATATTCTACATTCGTTGCACGTTGTTCTTGTACTTAATTTATTTTTTGGCACTATTACAGCTTTTCATTGCTATGTAAAATTTCGTTTTAGTTTTAAGAGTTCAATGATACTTTAAAACGGGTCAGCACACTGATTTATTGGGTCCATTAATTGATGTCCATTTTATTAGTTTATGTTTAAAAACGAGCTTCCGTTTTAATTTTCTGTTTATCGAACAATACATATAGATTTAAAATGTAATTTTAACATGAAAAAAGTAAAGAATACTATGGTTAAATTAAAAAAAAACTTAAAAACATATATAATAAATGTTTTTGTATTATATTTATATATATATATATATATATATATATATTTTATAAAAATAATATTTAAAGTTAATAGCAGTGTATATTTACAAATAGTCCTATACTTTTGTTTTTATAATATTGTATTATATATTAGGAAAAGGACTAAAATATCGAACTGAGAATGTAGCTGGTTATCTTTAAGAGCCTTTACTAGTTTCCTTCGTATGTACTTTAATAAATCTATTTAACAAGCAAGTTGTTTTTAATTTCCTTTTCAGTGTTTGATTTAAATAAATTTTACGGAACCATTAAAGATAATTGATACCATTAGCCTGACAATAGAGCTAGATGACTAGAAAGTGTATGTGGAAACTCCTCAATGGATATTACAAGGACCCTTAAGTTCATTTTGTTAAAAAAATATAAAGAACAAAAAAGGAAAAAGAGATAGCTGCTAGCTGGAGTGTGCGTGTGTTCACATGTTTGTATTTGTTTCTTAATGTGTATAAAATAGTCATGTAGAAAGTCCATACTTTCGAAGTTTAATTCTATCAAAATATTTTTTATGAGATATTAAACTATTTCCTTATTAGCGGTATGCCTATATAAGAATCGTACAAGACGCATGTATTTACGACAAGTTTAGTTAGTAATGAAACAAATATTTATATTTTTAAATTGGTAACTAGTGTATATAATGTTTAATGTGTATACAATATATCAGTGACTCAAATCCTATTATCAGTATAATACGTATACAGCAAAATAACTTCATAACTCCCCTCATTAGCAACATAAGCTACGCTCGTACGTTATACACGTTGTTATCTACAAGCCTGAACAAACTGTAAAACACCGTTTCAGAGAATGAAATGAAGTTACGATTTCATTTTATATCTTTTAAATGAATATACTCATAGTAAATTATATACCTGTATTAAATTTTTACCCGCAAATAACCAGTAATATGGATAAGTATTTCTAACTTTCTTAAAAGTATCAAATATAATGCTGGATAAGAATAGTCTATTTCAAGTCATTATGACTTTTCAAATTCAAAATTAATCAAAAGTTTTATGACTACCGGTAATAGATAAATCGACGCTTTCTCTATAAAATAATTTAATTTTCACAAATATTCTACGTAAGTAATAATGTTGATTATGGTTTATATTCCTAACATAAAGAAGGCTTTTCAGAAAAGGTTTTCAAAAGAGCTGGATACCTGAGATTGCGTCGTGCATTCAGAAAGCGCGATGAGTCCCTGTCCTGATTTCTCTTCAAACAAAGCTACCTATTTTACTTCTACATGAGTATATCTATGGAATAATTTGTAATAACAAACGCACAAAACTTTTCTTTTTAACCTTTCCAAATCGATTCGAGATGTGTCAAAATATGACAGCATTTTTGAAAAGGGTTACCTGAATCATGTCATCATTTTTCGGGTCAAAGGCATATTTGTAGCTTTGTTCAAAATATTACATGATATTCGATGTTACTTTTTCATTATATATACATATGAAACATTGAATTAAGACATTGATACCGATACATTGATACCGGCAAGTTGCCAGTATCAATGTAACACATAAACTAAAATACATATAATATAATACAGTAATTGGAACATGTTTCGCTAGACTGATAGCATATGATTCTTTTTTACTAAGGCTAATTAAAAATAATTGTTATTTATATTACTAGATTAAAAAAAAATCAATAACGACAATATTACTATAAATTGCAATATTTATTTAACTTATAATTCTAATTGTTAACTCGTAATTGTTTCACCCTCAAAATGTAGCAGAGGTCAAATGTACCCACCAACCTCTTTCTAAAACGTTATAATTTCGATAAAATAAAACTCTTGCAATAATAATTATTTCTTTATACACAATTCAAGTATATACTTGTAAAAAGAGCAGATTAAAACTAAAAATAATAATGTGATATGTAAGAGTATATATTGAAATCATTTTTAATGTTTGACGTCATTTATAGTATGATTATTACTTAACTCTGTAAAGAGTTGTGAACGCTGAATTAAAGATAGTTTATTCTTTCTTAAACAAAAATACTTCAACTTGTGTGTGTGCGCCTTTAAAATATGTTTGGGTGTGTTTATTTCTACATTAAATTTAGGAAAAAGTTTTCTCATAATATTATTAAATAGAATTGCTTCAGGAATATTCATTACATTTTATATATTTTTTTATTCTACTGTCAGTTATAGTATACTGGAAGTTCAAATAAAATATGTGATGTTTTGAAAATACTTTTCTGCTTAATGTTTATTTAATATAGGCGATCGAATCGATGATCTATTAATGTATGTAGAGTAATACATGTAAATTAGTATTGTGTAAAAAGTCATTCTAATCTTTAATTTACTAAATTAAACCTGCTATTAGATATTTAAAAGAAAAAGTGTTCATTGAAACAAAATTGAAATAAATTAAAAAACAGTTTATCATTTTGACATCTGATTCGATAGTTTTTTACCAATCATTTAAGACTTGCAAGACTATATATAAATTATCTACTTTTTCGAGTTGTAGATATTTAATCTAAATTCAGTATTATTGTCACGTAAGTGAATATATTTCTAAAGATATTAAGAACTTGTGTAAGATTCCAGCACGATTATGTTTACCTACACCATATAAAATAAAAGATGAAATATTATTCATATTAAGTCATAATAAGCTCCAAGCCCTCCCCTCAAGAGAAGAGGAGGCTTAAGCTCAGTAGTAAAACATTTACCGGCTGCTTCTTTACTTACTCGTATTATTTATTAATCAACTTTCTAATTTGCTACTGTATAAGAAGTAAATTACATATTCGATACAATACAGTCAACTACTCGTAAATATATACTTAGGTTATATGATTCAATATGCAATTCACGTCACATCACATAAACAGACGCCATTTTAATCCGATATACTTTTATCTAGGCTTTTTTAATCAGTATTTTATTGTTATTGTTGAGTATTAAGATCGGAAGCTCGTGTTTAGATGAGGGGCGGTAGTCGCGCGTGACTGTTCGCACGGTCGCGGGTACTGGTGCGGCCCGGCGGCTGACGTCAGAAGGCTCCGTTGGCGCATGCGCCCAAGCCCCTGTACTCAAAATCTAAAGAGCCCTACACCTCAAGACCTCAACGCTTTGGGACTAAATCGATTTTTGAGGTGCAGTTTTACAGAATCCGATACTTAACATCCATCATGTGTAAACAGTTTAGTCAATAGATATGTATTTAATATAATATATTGACATCAATTTTCCGAACTCTAAATGATAAGGCTCTAAATCTATTATCGTATTTGTATGTTTCATCGATTCCGAAAATGTTTAGCGTATAAGACTTTTTGTTCAAATTATTTAATGTCAGATTTGTCTGTGCGTTATAAATATATATCATATATGTTTAGTATCTTACACATTTAAATAAATTATATGAAATAAAATAAAAAATATTATTTTAATGTACATAATTGATTACAGTAAAAGTAATTGCCGGTCATTAAAATGCTTGGGTTAACATACCGAATTATATGTGTATTTGTTTCTGTGGAAAACAAATTAAAATATAACTATTCAATTTTCAATGTAAATTATCCCATTAAGACACTAGAGTGGTTAATCGAATTGGTAATACATGACGTAATTTAGTTATGTATTGCTACGAATGCTACGCGAAGCTACGCACGTAGCTACAGAATGCGGTGATTTCAGCACAAAACAAATGATGCGTCGAGATTGTTTTGTCGGATGTATTTGCATAGATTTTATGGGAGTAGTTCCGTTTAAATGATAAGAAATATATTACGCAACTAAATAATATGATCGCATATAACATAGGTACCACATACTTTAAAATTATTATTACCGGTGGTGCAAGCTCGTCTGGGTAGGTACCACCACTCATCAGATATTCTACCCCAAAACAGCATCACTTGGTAAATTGTTGTGTTCCGGTTTGAAGGGTGAATGAGCCAATGTAATTACAGGCACAAGGGCAAATCTTAGTTCCAAACGGTGGTGGCGCATGGGCGTTGTAAGCGATGGTTAACATTTCTTACAAAGGCAATGTCTATGGACGTTGACGACCGCTTACCATCAGATGACACATATGCTCGTACCTATACGATAAAATAAATATTATTCTTCATCTGATAATCTTAAGTATTCTTAGTATATTAAATAGAAATTTCTAGTTATCCACCTTTTTATGTAATGAATTTCCGTGCATGACACTGGAAAAAAGTCAACAGATAATATTATATTTAGTAAAAAAACATGTTTAGCATTGGACATTGTTAGACCTTAAAGTTAGTTAATCACGGTAAATCAAGGTACTTAGAGTGCCTCCAAATAAATTAAGCTAAACCTAATGCTTACAAACATCGTAAGTATCTTAAACTTAAAAGTTAAATTAATAAAATATATTAATTAAGAATACCAGTTAAATTTACTTGAGTCTCCTTGACTCTTCCGCGTGCTATACAGAATTGCTTATTTAGCATTCTATCAGTGGATACTTTTTTGCCTGGAATACATACATTGTACCACTAAAGTGTTACTAGTCACATGTTAATAGGGAATATAATATACAGGTTTATTCTTGTTCTTTATTCTAACAGTATATATATGTACGTCTAAAATTCTGTAAAAATAATATGAAGTTTGATCAGTAATTAATATTAGCTCGTGTTTATTAGCTAAAAGAGACAGCAAATTGTTTCTAGAAATGAAGATGTGGAAAACACATAAATGCATATAGCATAGATTCTCGAGAGACTCCTACAATAAACTGGAATCCTGGGAGATCCCTTTCTATTGCATATTATAGCAGAGGGTATAATACAGTACTCATCAAAGGTTTTAGTTAAATCACAAAATTCACCTAAATAAGTCTTCCCAGGCTCTAAAAATATTTTTAATGAACTTAACAGTACAGTTGTCGTATTTGGATTTCAACTGTTGTCCAATGATTTAAAGGAAGTTTATCCTTAAAACTTCATAATAATCATTATTTCAGCCGAAAGATGTAAACAGCTAAAGCCACTCCGAAGGAACTCTGCGGTGGCCGGTCTTACGATATTTGCATCGAGCAGCCGGTCTATCGGTCAATGAGCGAGGGCAAATAATTTTTTTAATGAAAATTATTTATGACGTACACAGAAATAACGAAAAAAGAAGATGTTCCTGCATGATGGTTATAGTTTCGCAACCTTTGTGTAACTCATTTCGATGAAAGCTCACAGAGTTGGCAAAGTTTGAATAAGAAACGGACAACATACTCTTGAGTGCTATATGGCTTGATATGTATACTTGTTCACTAGCTTAAATTGCGAGTTCTATATGGTTAATTTTAATCGTTATAAGTAATATTTATATATTTTAATTTTTCAGTTTCTCGTGACCATCATCTGCTTTGTATAAGATTTAAGTCACTGAGCTTTCTTATGATGTCTTGAAAATAATTGACTTTCATACAAATTAATCATAAAATCCTGATAAATATCTAATAAATATGCTATCCAATGTGATATTTACAACTACAAACGTTAATAATCCAAGTTCGCCTTTGAAATTGGATTAAGATCGTTAACGAATCTGTTTTATATAATGAAAAGGCTGAAGAGTATAAAGAGACTGAACATTGAAAGGTAGCTTACGGCTATGAAATACTGGTTAGGAGGGCGGTGGGTTCTCTGACGTCACTCCGCGTGACGTCAATAAAACGGAGGCGGGGCGCGGCCGATGACATAGAGCGCGTAAATAATATTTGCTAGACAAAAGTTGTTCTTATTTTGATAGTAATAAGTTCTAATCCTTATAAAACAGAATAAACTACAATATGTAATATGCATTTTTTAGTATTCACCTGTTTCTTTGTTACAGGTGTATGTATATTAATAATTTTAACTTATTGCAGCCCGTTATTCAAATTAAAACGTTTTATAATCACATGAATAAATTTCTATAATACAATGTTCATAAATATTATGCAATTATAATGTTAGATTACATGTGGGTAATTAGACTATAATTATATTTTCATGTAATATGATTAGAGATTGTTTTACAGCGCCATCTGTTTTAAAGTGATCGAACTAAATATATTCAGTAGAACATTTCTTGGCAAGCTGAAGCGGCTAAAGCGGCGTTACTGAAAATAGTAGTTCCACAAAATATACTCTTGCGTTACATAGATGGCGCTTTCGTTTACTTATGACAATAATAATTAAATGAAAGTATTATACAAATTACGATTAGAACGTGTTAAATTTCTTATAACTATAGTATAATAATATAATTAAAACAAAAAATCCGTAGTCCCGTCGGTTCATCAGCGCCATAACAAGTGATATAAGAAACAAATGTATATGATGAAACAAACATGTAGATGTCGTTTACTGTGAAAAAAATGTAACAAGTGTCAAAAGCTTTTTAGTGATCCAAAAATAAAACAAATCATCCATTATTTGTATATACAATTATTCAGCTTACGTTTTGATAACCTACACTACGAGACAGGTATATATATCGACAATCAATTATTAATTTATATTTCTGATCTGAGATAGCCGTTGAAAATATAATGTAGGCACAGAATATTTTATTGTAAGTTTGAATTGAATTTATTCATTCAAAATCAAACAAAAGATTAATATTATGCCAGCCTCCCTTAAATTCATTATTTTTATGCGTCACCAAGGCGTCACCACATTTAAACTCGTATGTGTCAATACTATGTATTTTATTACGCATATTAACAACCTTTATTATGTCGTTAATTAATATTGTAGTGTCCAATTAACAATTTGTTATGTTGAGTCGATTTTCATTTGTAAAATATCCAAAATAATAGATCGACATTACATTTTTAGAAAAATAAATTGGAACAAATGTTATACTATTTCATTTTATACAAAAACATTATTATAGCTATGTTATTTATGTATTCGTAACATTGTTGAAAGCATCTCAATCTTAATTGAAATTTTAATAAAAATGATATTGTAGAAAAGACTTGGGGTATGAGTGTGGAGGCGTATTAAATAATTGAGCTTAATTCGAAATTTCGAGAAACGAAAAAGAAACTTACGCACCCTGAAATTTAATACAATTTTCGTAGCCAACATAGCCTAGAGGCTACTGCTTTCTTTGGCCTAATAACGCCCTATTAAGCATAAAAACGTTTTAGGCTAAAGAAAGCTCATTAAGACAAACATTTAGTAACAACATAATTCAAATAACTTATAATAATATAGCAAAACCATGTTGCTATAGAGATACCTATATATCACCAATGCTAAAAACGAATAAAACAACAGTAAGATATCAAAGCCGCTTGTCAAAGCGGACATTTTTCGAGGACTATACGGCAACCTTTTGAAAGCCTTTTTCGAACAATGTCGAACAGATTGATCGCTTAAAAATGGTCAACGTCCGGTCTGTCATTTTCCATTTGTCAATCATAAAACAAGTGACATAATCGTTATTCATCTATCTATATAAATAAACTGATACAGGTCTGCCGTTGGCGCGCATCACGGAAAAACTACTGGATAGATTTCAATGGAATTGTCTAAATTTTATTTCTTAGACACTTCGCCCTTATAAAAAATCTATATCTTCATTTAATAAAGAGTTATTAAAGTTTCAAGAAACAATGATTTTTATATGCACCGCGTGTTCAGTGATGTATATTTAAACAAAGTATATTTTTGATTGCGATCTTTTTGATGATTTTTGCTTCGTACATAAGAAAACTTTGTTAATATATCAAGCAACGCGGACGAAGTCGCGGGTATCAGTTAGTATAAGATAATTTCTTATTTTGTGTAATTTATAAATCAGTAAACAAAAAAAATGCAATAAATGCAAATAACATTTTCAATAAAAGATTTTAGTTGAGAAATGTTATAATCAAAGAAGCGTGATCTGCAGTGCCAGATTAAGCGAGCGCGGGGCCTGTAGCAATTTCTTTCGAAGGGCTCTTGAGCCTAACTTTCTTTTTTTTCCGCGCTGGAAAAACACGTTTACGTTTACGCGTTTTACGGGTTTCTTAGGCACGCTAAAAAAATCAGCCACGGGATCGCTTGCGTATGCTACCGTGGGCCTTTGATCTGATCTGATGAAAGGAAATGTCTCCTACATTAATAATATATATTTTTACTCATAACATGTCCCTGCAGGGCCCATTTTTCGCGCGGGGCCCGTAGCAATTGCTACTCTCGCTACGTGGTTAATCCGGCCCTGGTGATCAATAATAATTATATATTTTTTGTAATGTTAGAGAGAAACATACAAATAATTATAATAATTGTATAAGTATGTAACTTATATTAGCAAAACCTGAAACCTGTTTGCCAAAGAACACTGTAACATTAATATTTACAAAAGAAAATATTTCCACATAATCTATTATAATGAAAATCGTTTTATTAACTTTTTTAACAGTAACAAATTGCTTTATGAAAGGTATGAACGTGTAAATAATTATTTAATTACAGCCTAAGGTCAGACGGTGGAGTGACGTAAGAAAGTTTAAGACAACATTTACTAACAAAATACTCTTGTCACACTTAATATTCACATACGTAGTACAATATCATATTACCTATATCAAATCAATAATATTTTACATATGTATTGTTGTGTACTGTTAAATATATGTATTTATCTAAATAAATAAAATGATCGAGGTCTGCAGTTGTGCGTGCATCACGGAAAAACTACTGGATAGATTTCAATGAAAATTTCTAAATTTTATTTCTTAGACACTTGGCAAAAAAAAAATTGCGATATCTTCATTTAATAAAAAGGTATTAAAGTTTCAAGAAACAACGATTTGTATATGCACTGTGTGTTCAGTGATGTATGTTTAAACAAAGTATATTTTTGCTTGCGATTTATTTGATGTTTTTTTCCTCCGTACATAAGAAAACTTTGTTAATATATTAAGCAACGCAGAGGAAGTCGCAGGTATCAGGTAGTTTTAAATATTTGTCATCTGCATTCTTTCTCTGTACTGTCGAGTATTCAAAGGTGGCTTGTACCTTGTCTTTTTCTTTATTTTTACATGTTTAGTTTCATTATTTATATAGTAAATATGTATTGTATTTCTTAAAATACATTTGCCTTGTATATTATAATGTTATGCGTAATTTTACTTTTACTATATAAATGATTTGGCTATATAACATATATGACTCAAATATGATTCTTCTTTTGTTTTAATAAAAACGATAGTTTGTATGTGTTTGTAAACGTTTTATAAAAACCCCTATTCTACGCGAGGGAAAGCCGGGACGAATAGAAATAAAGTTAGTTTAAGAAAGTGCGATTTAATAATACTACTTTGAAATTGAATAATATAACAAATAGCTCATTACAATAAATCTTAATTAAAGATAATTTTTAATCGGACCTAATACGTATACGTATAAATAATTATATGTGTAGTGAATGTGAATATATCTCTCGAGCGTCCTTTGAATGCAAAGTTTGCTATTGTCTTAAACAATTCCACATAGACAATTTGGGTGAGGTATGTTTGGTGAGTTTCGAAATACTAAGCTTGTTAACTAAGTTTCAAAGCATTCATATAGACTGGGGATAGTCTAAAACTAAAGGACCTATCAGTGATTAGAATTTGATCAAATATGCAAATACAATGAAAAAAAATATATATTCGGAGTTATAATTTTTTAATTGTATAACGGTGTATATATTTATAAAAAGGATGAAAACATTCAACTATAAGAGACAGCGTGATAATTTAATGTTATAATAATATTTTTTATGTATTTAATTTCTTAAGGTAATACTAGGTTGTCACTAGAGCATTAACGATTGCCATCTGACCTTTAAATGTGGCCGAAGCGTACCAGAGGCGTACATTAGTTAGATTAATCACCTTACCCCGACACCGATTACCACCCGATTATTGCTATGATTTGCTTTCTGTGATAGTGTGAGTTTAAGTCACGCTAACGGCCTGTCTGCAATAGCTGTTATCTAGTGAGGTTAAGCATTAGGTCAAACCTTATCTTACTAATCGAAACATTATCGAGGACTAGTGCAGTAGTAAATATTTACATGTTTTTTCTATCATTTATCACGTATGTATTTACATAAATACATTGAGGATAAATTATTATTTATATTCATTATATATCAAGTCATGAACGTAAGTCGGGACGGAAAACGGCATAGCCCTTTCTAATCTCATCATGCTGCTTCTAAATTGTTAGCTTAGCGTGTATACTATACAGTCTACACCTAATTGACATGTATAATAATAATAAGAAAAACGTATTTTTATTTTTCTTATGACACTTTGTTTTTTACAATTCTACTCCAAATTTGTTTATTAAAAATTATTTTAATACCCATCCATTTCAAGATTTTAGTACCTATTTATTATTTATGTAATAGGCTTTTTATAAAGTTCTTACAAAAAAAAGTATGTAACTGTGTAATATACATAGCTGAAAATTATGTAGGCCAAATAAAATAAGTCTTACGACACAATTTTTGGTATTATTCATATTCAAGTTTTTGTGTTTCCGTGAGGGTGAATTGATTCTTAACGATTAACATAAAAAAATACATTGTCTATTGTCTAGGTTTTGCGTTTTAAAATATGCGTTAAAGTCGTTAGGAATCGGATAAAGATTCCACTACAAATAACGCGGGGTTTGCTAAAAGAGCGTCGCTTAATTGGAAGGACTCTTTAGGTGTTGTACTTGAAAAGTGCTAATTCAAGTCCTCATTAATGCAAAATTTCAATATTATTTCATAATGATAACGTTATCTAACTAATTTTTTATATAACATGACGAGTTTAATCATAGTTTTCAAGTCATAGTCATGTAGGCTTAAATATTTAAAGACGCAATGATTTTATATAAAAAATATAATACAAGCTAGATGTAAATAAACAACTTTTACCTAAAACAAATAAATAGTAGCCTATTCATAATTTGCAAATATGTTGATGAATTATGCATGGAAATCAATGAATAATAGATGTATGCTTTCAGCAGCAACACAGAAGGGAAATGTCAATTAAATTAATAATTCAATGGAAGGTATTCACATACTATAGCAGAAAATGAAAACTTTTTTATATTTCTTACTCGACTTATGTTATTATTATGTTAGGGTTTTTTTTTATAAACAGATCATGATGGTAAGCTTTATATACAAAAAAAAAAACTATCAAATGCAAGGAAAAATACCTATCTATTAAAAATAGCTGGCCTTTGTGGATTTACCGATTCGCTTTTCTATTTATAAAATTTAAAATTCATGTTCATTTTTCACGATATCCGATATCACGTCGAAATATGCCAGTCGTGAAAAAAAAAAAAATGAAAAAGTATTTTTGTACAGAACATCGTTAACAATTTATCGATAACTCGATAAGTATTTATTTCCTTAATATCATATATTTAACAATTAATAAATTAATTTATAAAAAAATGGGTACTGGAATTTAGATTATCAAGAAAGTATATACATATTTATATATAATCTTTCATTGAGAAGGTCTTTGTATTATATACATTGTTGTACATCAACTTCTATACCGTTCAATTGATTGTTATGATGATTAGTCTGCAAGGTTTTGGTAATGCGAGTTTATTAGTTTGTTACGCTGAAACGCCTAATCCACTAAACCAATTTAAAAAAATCTTTCACCAATGGAAAGCTACATTATCAGCGAACAACATAGGCTACATTTCCCCGTATTTCCACGAGAACGGGAACTACGCGGGTAAAAGTCTATAATTTATAAAAAAAATATAAATTATATCAATACTCGTCTCGACTTAGCAGAAAACTAATTATAAATGGATACTTATATATTAAAGACCACAATTGATGGACTGTTCAGTAGACATTTGGGCGAATCTACGAATCTCTCGTATAAAGTTTCCAAGTAACCGTTATAGTTTTGGCAGCGTTCGCTTGGAAACTACTCGGACTGACAATATCTCTGACTACAATGACTAATAAGCTATACCTAAAAAATTGGCAACATATAAACATACTCTAGTTTCTATATCCTTCGTGTAACAATAACCTATTATACGGCCGTTGGTTGTAATAAACTGTAGGTCTTAAGGTTGTGTAATTTGACTTCAATATTGAATATCTAAACATTATGCATACTTAGAGGTTGAAATGATTGAAAAACTATAGTAAAAAGGGGCATTACTTGTATTTGTTATAATTGATTATACAAGCATAATATTGAGATATTAATCAATTCTAAAATAAAACAGAAAAAATTTAATTGTAAGTAATTTATTAATATATAGTAACGTTCAATTTGCTTCGCGTTTTCTCCGATGCACGTGACCTTTGCGCAATATTCTTTAAAATATTGGCACGCCTTAAAGTCAAATAGTAAAAATATTATAAAGTTGAAATTTTAAATTGTAATGAAAAATATTAGGTACTTAAGTATTTTCTCGTTGCACAAGCTTTATTTACTGTGAGTCGGGAAACATTTTATTCATAAAAAGCATAAGAGTGTAGTCTGACAGTTAAATTTACAGTCTCGTGGTTATGGAAATAGCGAGAAATGGCGTTGATAAAAGTCTATTTATGGTAAAAAAATTACTCGCATTTTGTATTTTCTTAATTAACTTTACATGTTAGTATGTGTGCGTTTAATATTGCAGATTAATTTTAAACCAGTACAAATAAAATGCTTGAATTGATTTTTGCTAACAATTTGATTTTTCGTGATTGAATTTTGTTTCGTTTATGAAATTAAACAATAGCCTGTTTTAAAAATGTTTTGTTTTTGTTACACACTATTCACACAAATATTTATATTTGTGTGAATATTGTGTTTGGATAGACTCAATACATAAGTTAACTAATACAAAAATGAAAGATATTTTAACTCCAATGCGGGTAAATATATGTTTTAGATTTTAATCCTCCACGGAGGTTTACTCGCGATGTTTTTCTTGGCCGCCGAGAAACAAATGAATTTTAAACAGAAGTTAAGCATATGTTTCCATATGCTAAAGCTTGTCCGATTTTAATCATGGATTGATCACATAGGTTCGCTCGCAATATTCGCGTTTATATTTTTTTAGTTAAATCTAATCACAAAAAGGCAGTAAACATTATTTAATCAACTTTATTAGGCTTTACTATATAATCTACAAATATCGAAATGTTTAAGTTATACATCCAGTAACAGTTTTGCTTATAACTTCAGTGCAGGGATGCAAATTTTTGTCTGTATAATACTACTATAACGAGCCATACATTTTTACTGTGGCTGACTACGTTGAATAACATTAAATTGCAAAAGAATAGAATGTGTATTTTTTCATGCATTGTAAATGTGACATGTGTTTTATTTTCGGGTTGTAATTTTGATTTAATGTGCGCTCTTCGTCTCACTCATATTGTATTAAATACAAATATAAAACTTTGAATGGTTTGTTTAATTGAGCATAACACAAAAAATGGTACTAATAATGTTAATTTTAACTATATACATTTTTACCCATACACATTTTTACCCATATTAAACAATGTCATATTCAAATCTAAAAATAAAAGGACAAACTTTCATAACGTAACAAGCGTATGAGTTCACTGGCTCGATAAGAGAAATTCAAAGCTTGATGGGTCCCTCAATATGAATTTCGCACTCCATTTCAAGATTAAGTCAAGTTACCTTTCATCAACTTTAGTAAAATATTACTCAGATTGTATTAGAACACAAAAGCACACGAGTTTTTAATTAACAATAATGTATGGCTATATACATTTAGTGTTAGTAATTGAATTAAAAAAAATATTACATTTATTGAAACGTTAATAAAATGCCCTAGAATTTTGTAGTTAGTTTTTTTTCGTTTCGATTTTATTCTATCTTATTGTTATAAATTTTGAAAAGGATTATTTATTAAATACTAGTGTTCGTCTGTGGTTTCATCCGCGTGTTAGATAAGAGGGGGAAATTTTCGTGTTGGTTTGTTTGTTGTGAAAAGAAGGCTATGTCCGTGGGGTTGAAGTTTGTTTCATAACGAATTTCATCAAAATCGGTTCAGTGCTCTACTCGTGAAAGCGTAACAGACAGACAGAGTAACTTTAACATTTATAATATTAGTAAATATATATATTTAAATCTCTCGTTTATTTCATAAATGTAAGTAAGAGAAAATCAGGATACATTTTCGATCCATTATTAGGTAATAAAGATTTAGAGAATTTGCTTTGTAGAATCACATCGCATTCGAATAAACCTCGGCAGCATACATGTATGTACTCATAAAGCAGTATACGGCATTCTCAATTTCAAATCGGATTTCATTTTAAAGCTCTATCGTACATTCGAAATAGTATTTATTCACTTATCTTATGAAAGTGATGAACATACAAATTCATTATTATATAATTACAAATTGAAGCAGTGAAAATTCCATTTTATGTGTAATATCGTGAACACGCGGTAGAACGACGTGACCAACATATGTCCTTCTATAAAATATGGAGACCATTTAAATTGCTTTTTAATTATCAATTCATCAATTTATGTCAGCTCGTGGGAGCGCAGCTTGAGTGTGACGTTTCTACAATTATGAAATATAATACAATTTTAATATAGTATATTTTTATTGATAGTTATTTCCATGCAAAATATGAATCGTTTTATTACTTTTATCAACTTTTTATTACATAAAAAATAATACATTAAGCTTCGTACTGTTATAAATATTATATTTATTTTCTAAGTATTGAACTTATTATAAAATTTATAAGTACGGACAAGAGGTCGGAATTAATAATAATAATATAATGGTCCTCCTGACCGATTTCGGCCACGGCGGCCAATCTCAAGAGAGATCAGCCAACTGCGCAGAACATATTATAGTGCACAAGTGTGTGCGCAAACACAGGTGCACTCTCTATTCCCTAACTCTCATAACCCGATGGGACGGCAATCCGACACGACCGGAAAGAGTTTAGGCGCAGGACCAACGGCTTTACGTGCTTTCCGAGGCACGGGAGTGTTCACACTTCCAACTTCCAGACTTCGAGCTGCTATTGAGAATTTTCGACAGAAAATCTAAATAACATTTTATTGGCCCGACCTGGGAATTGAACCCAGAACCCCCGAGTTAGTAGCCTTAATCCTAGCCACTAGACCAACGAGGCAGTCAAACGAGTTTTTTTTTTTTTAATAATAATAATCATTAGACGAACCATAACCGTTGAGCTATTAGATCTTAGTATAAGATTACAAAGGTTTCAATTTTATTGAATTTCAATAATGAAACTTAAATAAAGTTTTAAGCTATATTAATGCAAAAAGCTTTCATATAATATTATTATGTTATACTAACTTATGAACTTCTAAAAATTTAAATGAGAAACGAGAATTAAATATTAAAACACCCAGAAGGTATTAAAGACAATCCTCTTATACTTTTCAGTATCAAATAGTAATAAAAAGAAATATACAAAGGATAAGAATAAGAAAATGGTTGGTCTCAGTAAAAATTCAATTCAACAATCACAGTGGCTACTTACTGGCTGTAAACATATTTCTTCAAAGGATATAGTTTACTTAGAAAATCATCTCTATCGTTTAGTTCTATTTTTATGTTTTAATCTTATTGTTATATATTTTGAAAAGGATTATAAGCAGCGTTTCGTTTCTCGTATTGAAAACAAGCATTGTTGTCATTAGTAAAGCAGATAAAAGATTAGTTTTCGTTTGTATTTTGTTTTGTACGTAAATAAATTCAATATTCATTAAAGTGATTTCACTTCCCTGAGCTTATTGTGTTAACCTGATATACTTTTGTTGTTTGCGCGTTCACATTCCACTTACCTGTAAAAGAAAAAAACAAGTTAATTAAATAATAGTACATTGTTTTAACAAAAAATACAATAAAAACATGTAAATGTCTCACACCTTGGCTAAGATGACATGACATGATTACTAGCACTCATTTATTTAACAAAACGTCTTCACTAGATTCAAAAACCAAATTATATACTAAAAAGTTATTTTATTGAAGTGAAAAGTAAATCTTTTATAGCATCAAATATTGAATAACGATGTTATAAATTTTTGTAAAAGCAACGTAATTTAATTGAAAGTTGCGTCGTATAATATCGGTTTTCTCCAACTTTCTTTAATAAAATTGTGAGAACAGTCGGATTTTTGTCACTCCTTTTGGTGTTTGTGTATATGCGCGATTAAAAAAAAAGTCTTACAACTATATGTTAGCAGGAAAAATACGTTATGTGCAGCAGATGTGAAACATCAATATTGATTTCCATTGAATGAATTTCGTTAATAAAATAAATAAAAACTTTTTTATTATTATTGCCATGGTGCCATGGTGCCATGGCGTCATGCATATACAAGGGATAGGGTGCGGCGGTGGCGAGAGGGGATATAAGAGAGCGTAATGCCTTTTGTCGTCATACGAGTCGGTCCTGCATCCAAGGTATGCCAATCGATGGTAATAATTTTACATTAAAAATGAATTTTCTTTTCCTAGTTATTTATTAAATAAAAAATTCACAAAACATGGTATCCTACAGATCGTTAATTTAAATGGAGCATGTTCTTAATCGAAGTAGTCTGTGTAATGTATACGAATTTTTCATGTACCAGTATTTTTGGTTCGACCTGGTTTTCTTACCGTTTCTTTGTGGTGCCAAAAATACCCATTTTTTTTAAATATTAACAAGCTGTTTGTATGTCTTAGAAAGGTTTCATTTTTTTATGCATTAATATTGTTTTCATAATATATTATATAATATAAACCTTTAACAAATGATAAATTGTATCAACAATAAATAATAGGTACTACGTGTAGAAGTTTTACTCTTTTGATCTTGCAGACATCCGCCATTTTATATTACTGCACATCAGGTAAGTGTGGCCAAGCTGAACTGTACCTTGAAACCCTAAATTACAGTACTTTGTTTCTCATCCGTACGTAGTTGAACGAGTGTTTAAATTCCTTAATAGCATAATATAATGCCATACAGCTTTATAACAGTTAAATAACCGATTGTCAATAATATATAAAAAGTAATGTCGAACATTTAACAGAATCTATAGTTTACATAAATTATAATTCGGTATACTTTATAGAAAAAAAATGACGAACAAATATTACTTTCAGTAAAATTTTCGTGTTTACTAAACAGACTGTCTGTATTCTAGCTCGAAATTGTCGCCCAAGCATGTTCCGGTAAAAATAGGTAAGAGAGCTAAAATATTCATGAATCTCATTCCCATCTCACGCAGCGCTCAGAGGGGAGCTTTTATAATTATAGACTTAAAATCTATACTCGAACATGGGGCTATTCATTTTTGTCTATATAAACCTTACTAATAATAATAAATTTCATGTTTAACTTCTTGCGCTAGAATTCCGTTAAGTATGATATTACAATTTTTCCTAACTAGTAACAATAAATGTAAAAACGTGATCAGTATCTTTTCCATTTTCTCGACTACTGAGCTTTACTCATAGCCAATGGTTCAAGTATTGTTCACTGAAGTACATCGTTCTTATGAAAGGTATATTTAATCAATGCAGAAATACATTATCATTCCGTTCTTATAACGTTTTCTTTATAATTTAATATAATGTCTTTGAATTTCATTTTAGATCTTACTACTTTACTAATTGTAAGGCTTTATGCAGACCAACTACTGATCAATTATTATTTTACCATCAAAAACTGTTAACATATTGTCTTATAGTTTTTTATTTTGTAGTAGGGATATAAAATATGAGATTATATAGGTATTAATAATTTATATTTGTGACAATGCAAGCTTAGGACCAAGGTAGCAATGTGTCATCCTAAAATATTTGTTTAGAAAACATAGGTGCTAGTTTTTGCATCGTGTTATTTTAGTAAAGTTTTTTCAACGGACATGTCATACTGTACCGAGTATGATTTGTTTACTTACTAAAACAGAATCAACATATAATAGCGTTTTTCATTTTCATTACAATTTTTTACTATTATTCAATCAACAAACTACTGAATCATTGGTGTTGACGGATTTTTCAACGCGAGATTTATATATTAATACTATTTATTTTAAGAGTATGTTTTGTTATTGGAAGTATATACAGAAAATAAAAAGACTATTTAAATAAACTATTCAATATATAATATAATTCATACTTTACTATAATGGTTCAAAAGCTATATGCAGCTAAAATCATTAATCATTGTTTCAAACGAAACCTCTTGTCTTGTTTTCATGTGGAAAATCAATAAAAATAATTTATCGTAGTTTGTAGAACAAAAATAAAAAATAAAATCAATGTATTGAAAAATAAATCAAAATAATAAAAGTAACATTATTTATTGTTTCAAGTGAAAAAAATAACCAATAAGGACGAAACATTGATTTTTGATATCGGCATCACCCTTATTACGAGTCCTATTTGTCTCAGTATCGGATACATATGAACGGTATGTAAAAATATATGAGAACAAATAGAAAATGTCTTTCACGTTGTTAGTAACGCGAAACTTGATTCTGTAAATGACAGAAACAATATTAAAAAATATATATTCAAGCATCTTTTGTAAGTGTCAATAACAATATCATAGTAAAAGCGTTTGTAATGTATCCAAACTAATATTATAAATGCGAAAGTTATTTCATTGTTTTTTTAGGCATTAAATTTTGCATACACAGTATCAGAAAAGAAAATATACCTAAAATATATACCTAAATATACCTAAGATCTAACCGTAAATAGGTGCCTTGGCCGAATACTGAAACGTCTTTCAAATATGAAGGGTGCTCAAATATTTGAAACGTCTTCGAATTTCAAATTTCGCATACTAAATTTTGAAAAATAATGACATTCCAAGCAATTGAGTCCTAATCATATTTGAATGACGTTTCAGTATTCGGCCAACTCGTAAATAATAAATAAATAAGTTAGTAATAAATTTGTCTAATTTGATGTAGAATAAAAAATATAAATAAATATTAAAATTACAATAAATTTTAGTATTTAATAAAATATATACCTATATATATTATCTACTTGATTTTAATGAAGCTAATTAATTTGGTATTCATAACATTATGAATATCAAATGCTCGCGTTATTTGAAACGTTAATAAAAGACATAATATCTGGATATTAATATTTTTCATCTCAAAACAAATGGTATGTCGATTTTCATCTCTTATTGAAATTTCGGAAAAAGGTTTTTAGATTAAACATGTCGGACGTATGAAGCCCGGGGCATTTTGCAGAGAACGTCTGTTTTACACCGTAATCAATAGAGTATGCACACAGTATACGAAATTTAGCATTTAATAAATTACGTAGTAGTTATATACAGTCTTCATTTTATTTTAATATGACAGGAATTTTAAATTACTTATTTGGTTTTAATTACATATTTCCATCGGGTTTTCAGGCGGCAATTTCTGATATGTACGACCAAATTTCTCTAGAGGCCTGGGGATATATTCACGAATAACTAAATTACCTTTAACCAGTGGGCTCAGATTTCTAAAATAATTCATAATTTTTTAATTATATACTTAAAACTATTTTTTAATGAAAACGAATGCTTTACTAGTATTTTTCAATAAGCAGTGGCTTTTTTCATTATTATAATATTTTATTTTACACATAAATTTAATGTACGTTTAAAGTAAGAGTTTAAATCTTCAAATGTACTCTTAAATAATTGGCTAACCTGAGTAATGCTTCTCTCAAGCGGGGATAGAAGTATTACATTGAGAAATTGCTCTGCAATTATGGAGCAAGAGGGATGAAATTCAATGGCGTATATATTCTACTTATGTTGAATAAAACGTTAAAAGGAACAAGAACATATTTAGAGTTTCATATATTATATTAATATAGTTATTAATGAAATAAAATTATATCGTCGAAAAGTTTTTTTTATTCATAATAATTAATAAATTATAAAGTATTAAAAACATCCTACAAGCCGTTATGTTTGTCAATTAGAAATGTATGTGAGTAAAATGCTATGTACAATCTACCATTATGCACCACATCCGATTGGCGAATATTGATGAACTTTCTCATTTTCTCACGTTTTTCTTCAATATTAATCATGAACTTGTAAACTTAATTTTAGGATATTTATAAAAAATAGTACTGCCTGTACATAATATCGTCGTCTCCTTCCTAATCCTAATCGTTTCCTTTACCCTCATTTACGGTTCGATTTTAATTTATTTGTTCATCAAAATAAAATATCATAAATTTCTAACAAGTATTGTATTGTAGTTGTTGTTTTTAATACGAATATATATATTTATTTATATAAATCCCTCGTTCGTTTGCTTGTTATATAAGTTGCTAATAAGGCTGGTGGTTCAAATCATAGCTCGGGTCAATAAATTCACACGAGCAGCCCGGGCTTTGGACGTTGGCAATATTAATACTACCGTGCCTTGGAAATCACGTAAAGCTATTGATCCTGCACCTGGACTGTCTACCTTCGTGTCGGTTGCTGTCCCATTATATTAGAGTGAGGAAATAGAGAGTGCAATTGTATAAAGGCAGACACATATGCAAATCCCCTGAACGGTTGTGTAATTATAGTGAGGAATAGCCATAGATAAGAATATCATTATTACTCAAGCGCTCATTGATAATGTTCTTAATAAAAATAGGAATTATTAACATATCTCTTCTCGGTCGTACTCTTCATTGCTGAAGGTCGTGTCCACTCTGTTCCAGGGTGGACACGACCATATTAACATATATAACTGCAGAAATGCACGGCTGGACAACGACTAGCAATCTACGAAATATCGAAATAACTGAATAAAAATAAGAATTTAACTGTTGCCGCAATAATACTTCGATTTTCAAATTGACTCGTTAGTGACGCTATCGGATTTTTTAATGGAGCTGGCCGTGATTTTTTAATTTCCGGGTTCAATTTACAGTTTCGAAAAATAAATGAACTATCGAGTAATTGTATGTTTTACATTAAAGTCGAATCCATCGAGCAGTTAACTTGATTCTTTGTAGGTGTAGGATTTGGCCATCATGATTATATCGTCTCTAATATCGATCCCTTAGCCCAGCTGTGGGACAGTCACAGGATGTTACTCTTATGAGTATATCGTTTAAGCTCATAGTTATTAATTCTTTCACCAATGGAAAGCTACATTACCAGCGAGTAACATAGGCTACATTTTGTACCGTATTCCCACGGAAACGGGAACTACGCGGCTGAAACCGCGGACAAAACGCTATTTTTTTATTTTAGTTGGTAAAAAACTTTTATAAATTTCATTTGTCAACTCTAGTAGGAAGAACAAAATTTTATTGTTTTTTATTACGATTTTAAGGACAATAATTATGTAATAGTGTTATTAAAGTTGCAAGAAACAGCTCATCCTACATTTGAAGTAATTTGAATTTAGATCGGATATATGAATAAATGATGTTTTAGTCGCTTCTGATCTACAAACATTACTTTAAAAGCGTCGTTACATAAAAGCGTCAAACAAACGCAAATTTATCCACTTGATGTATAGGATAAGTAACCGTATATACATAATTAATCAACCGTATTGTGATTTCATATATCTGCCTTTTTTAAAGTTAATATAGTTTTATTTTATTTTTATTTTTTATTTTATTTTGTTATTTGCAAGATAACAAAACCAAAACATTGTTTTTGTCTGTCTGTCTGTTTGTCCTTTCTATTCTTTGAAATGACAAAAACTTAAAAATTGAAATAACTGAATTATTATAAGATGTGTTTCAAGGTTTTGTTTATTCTTTATTTATCAAAATCGGTTGAGTCTATTAAAAATTATAAAAACGTAAGTATTTTGTGTCGTCAAAATATATGTTATGGCAACTATATATAGCACGTTCATGTGTAAGTCATGCCAAGATATCGTTGTCCTAGCAAATGGAAATACTACATCTAACAGGGCCCAATACAATAATTCAGTATATCTATTTTTTTTACTAGCGTTTTTCCACGGTTTTACCCGCGTAGTTCCCGTTCTCGATAGAAAAACCGAACAAAATGTAGCCTTTGTTACTCGCTGATAATGTAGCTTTCCATCTGTGAAAGAATTTTTAAAATCAGTTTCGTGGTTTAATCGTGAGTGTAACTAACAATCAATCAAACAAACGAACTCATATTTGCTTTTATAATATTAGTTAGGATTACTAGAATCATAATAATCGCACTAATTTCATAAATACGAAAGGTGTGAGTTATGAATATTATTTATTTATTCTATACTATCACAGCTAAAAGATTAGATATAATATGTTTCATATGTCATATTTTGGACTTTTTATCCCGTTTATTTTCGATTATGTGGCGGACGAAAACATGGGTTAGCCCTAGTTATAAATAAAAATCAATTACTTATAACTTAAATACGTCTCTATCATTGACGAATAAGCAAACATATATGAAAATGCCCTTATAAATTAATTACAATAACCACATCAGCCTTAATAGTATTAATAACCTATAACCTATGCCATAGCTCTGTAAATAGATTAATCGGGGCAGCTTATCTGAAGATATCGTTATCGGAGAATATTGCGATACAAAATGTCAAAGTAAATTTAAAATTATATATGATTTTCATATTAAGATGTATGTGTCTTATTTTATTTTATATAAAATATAGCGAGATAAGGAAATAAATAATGTATGCGGAGGGTCAATCAAGACTTGTTGTTTCACAATAATGATTAAATATAGATGCTCCAATTAAAATAACCGGTAAATATCGTATACTATCGATAAAAAAAAACCATATACTTATTATACTTTTAACAATTTTATCACGTCGTTCTCGTCCTACGAAAAATTCAATCCAATATTTTCAACTTAGGTTCTCA
This sequence comes from Nymphalis c-album, assembly GCA_963151315.1. Classification (NCBI taxonomy): domain Eukaryota; kingdom Metazoa; phylum Arthropoda; class Insecta; order Lepidoptera; family Nymphalidae; genus Nymphalis; species Nymphalis c-album. The sequence goes on from OY720591.1 coordinate 8,126,283, forward strand.
ATCTTGCCTAACAAAAAAGCAATCAACCAAGTGAAGAAATATTTTTAACTCAATATTTTTAAACGACCTCAAACTTTAAATTAAAAACTTCGAATACACACTTTTAATTTAATAAAAGTGAAATCTACGAATATATAGGCTTGCAAATATTTAACAATAGTTTATTTGTATATGTGTTGTTCGATTATATTAAGAAAAAAATACATTTTGTTACAACTCTTAGGTTAATATATTTCACAAAACGATTCTTTTTACTTATGGATAGTGGTCAGTATTATTTATTATTGGAACAATTCCTAATAGTTTTCTTCGTAACCTACTGATCCGCGAAAAGTTCTTGGCAATTCTACTCTACGTAAACAAGAAATGTTTTTCAATATTGTGTGTATATAATACAGTTGCTCTAAATGTGTATGTGTGTGTAATGACATTAACGTACATACACAATCCAATATTACACGTCTAATTTATCATGACATTAAGGTACGATACTATTTCTGTTGCACAAACCAGTACATTTCAGTATTTACTAGTATGAGAACAACTGTATAAACAAGAAGCTATGATCGTCTATATATATACATAATTATATAGATGTAGTTCACGTGACACAAGTCTCTGCTCTAATTACGTTAAATTATTGAATATTAAAACGTTTGATGCAAAATGGTAATATAATTATAAGCATCCATGAACTTGTCGTTAAAATAATATTAATATTTACATATAGTTATTTTATACGTTTGCTTAATATAAAATAAATTCATGCTCCACTGCTAGGCAAAGGAGTCCTGTTTTATTAAGGAGAAGGCTTAAAACATATTTCACTTCACTGCTCCAGTTATGGATAGTAGTTACTTGCAAGTTTCCTCACGATATTTTCATTCGCCGCCGCGCACGAGATGAACTATAAATATAATTAAAACTTAGTGGTACTCGCCCGGATTTAATCCATGTTACTTAACCTACGGGGACTCCTACGACCTTTTATTCATTGGGATCTTTTAGCTATCTAAAATATTATAAAGTACCGTTTTAACTTTTACATAAGCTTCTACCATAATTTGCATGAAATCTTGTGTAATATTTTATATAGATGTACAAATAAGTGTATGTACTAAATAGTACTGTGTCAATTTTCTTACGATCGAAGGTTTCAATGTCCTTTATGCCCTTATTTTGTTATATTTTGCCACTATTACTTTTATATGATTTATAAATCAGGCATACAATAAAAGGCCTTAGGCTTTAATGGTTAGATATCGTATGTAATATATACATATATATACTCGTATTTTGTAATTTTAAGAAGAAAATATATTAATATTTTTGTATACAATTTAGGTTATTACGTCATTATTAAATATGTAGCATCGATGCTTGATGATAAATAAGCTAATAAGCTAGTAAGTAAGTCTGCGCTCAAAGGCCTTTACTGAGCTCACGATAAATAAAAAAGTTGAACTTGTTTTAAGGTATTATATTCTATCCAATTTGCTTGCAAAAAATCGGCGTACATAAACTAATTCCGTAGTTAACAAACAAACCAGAGAACTCGAACTTTAGTTTTTAAACAAAGTGAAACAAAACGTACTTTGCTTTCACGTATGAAAAATAGAGTACTAGTTAGAGTAATTAAATATGTACAGTTTAGTAACATTAAGCATATTATTGTCTAAATTTAAACAGGCAAAGACTAAAGTACTAAAACTAAGTTCAACCTTTTGTTTGCTAGTTATTTACGAGCTATATTATTATACATAAAATAATTTGAAAGTAAGGGTAGAAAAAATATTCGCCATATTAATTTTTAATAGTGATTAAATCCTAACTAATATTATAAATGTGAATGTGAGGTTGTTTGTTTGTGACGCGTCCCAGCCTAAACCATTAAGCCGATTTCAAAAATTCTTTCACCAATGAAAAGCTACATTATCAACGAGTAACATTTTGTCCCCGTATTCCCACGGCAACGTTAACCACGCGTGTAAAACCGCGGGCAAAACGCAAGTGAAAAGTAAATGGAATTAGTTCGTAAACATAACACGACGAGGGCCTCATGACCGATTTCGAACACAGGGCCAGTTTCAATTAATACTAACAAACTGCACACGAAATAGCAAAGCGCTCAAGTATGAGGAAACGAAGGTGCACTTTCAATTCCCTTAATCTTATAATTCGATCGGATGACAAAAAAACACGACCGGTTCCTTCAGACGCAAGACAGAGTGTAATAACAGGCACAAGGGACATAACATCTTAGTTCCCAAGGTTGGTGGGCGGTGGCGCATTGGTAATGTAAGCGATGGTTAACATATCTTACAATGCCAATGTCTATGGGCATTGGTGATCACTTGCCATCAGGTGGTCCACATGCTCGTCCGCCTTCCTTTGCAATAAAAAAAAAGACAAACTGTATTGTAAACAGTGCAAGCTTTCAAACTCCATGCTGTTACTAACAATGTCTCGACTGAAATACAAAATTACTACTAAATCAATCCCATGGTCTATAGTTACTTAAGTTTGTCATATGACCGACGGGTCAGTTATAAAAATTAATAATGAAAACTAAATTAAATGCCAAAAAGTATATATATTTTAAATATATCTAGTCAAATGTCGAAGATACTAAGATTAAATTAATTTACTTTCAGAATATCTGTATAATAATCCTCAAAAACTATATACGCTTATATTTAATCCAACATAAATTGATAAACATTAATCAGCTACTATCTCAAAGGTGAACAGATATAGAAATTGTCGAATATAAATCTCGTTACGAGTACGAGTATTTATATTTTCATGTAACGAGTCAACATTGACTCATAGATAACAAGATTGATTCACTGGGTATGAGTATATGTATTTACTAAATTATTACCGTTATTACACGTAAGATATGACTTATCTGTGATATCATTAAAGCTAGAAACGACTGTTACGACTGTTATCCAGTTGACGAACTGGAATAAATTTCGTGTTATAATATATCCAACAACCTTTTTCGTGAATATAATGCAACATAAAGATACGGATATTGGGCCTATAGGTACGGTCTTCTGACTATCAGCGTTGTACCCTTTTATTTTTCGAGATAATAGTGTATTATGTGTCTTTTCTGAGTTGACAAACTGACTAAAAGTTCAAATACAAAATTGTTTGATACAAAACCAATATGTAATCTCTAGCATTTTGTTTCTTAAGCCGTTTTTTTTTCATAAGTATAATAACGAACGAAGCAAGCTAAGTTATATTTAGTAGTCATCAAGATCAAGAGATTTCATTTTACTAAAAAGATTATTTTTGTCAAACAAAGTTTAAGAAGAAGTAACAAAGTATCTGATACAATCAAAACCTATTTTTGTTTCGTATTTTGTTTAACGGGAGCATTGCGAAGAAAGCTATTTATAATGCAGTGAAAGATTCCTTTGACTGATCACTTATGATCTACAATGAAAGTATATTTGGAGACGATCCAACTTTTTGTCGTACGAACATTTAATGTAAGGACAATTTTAGAATTGTTTTGCAGTGTCTCTTGCTTAAAAATATTGGTTAATTTGACCTCATTTTTATCACCGCTTCTCTTACTTTACGATGACAGGAATAACCCTAACAAAAAATAAATCTCTAATGTATATTTAACTAATTTATGATGTTCAATAAAATGTTCCAAAAGAAATATAACGGCTTTGTTTGATGTCTAATTAAATCGAAGGTAAAAACAAGTTCAATGAAAAGAAACAGTCTTGTTTTGAGAGATGTTTGCCACGTCGTATTTTAGTATTGACGCAAACTGAGCTAGTCATGTGTTATTCTAGAAGAAATTAACATTTGGTTTGTAGAATTACAGTTTATATTTATTTTAACTACCGCGTCAGCGCGAATGTTCATTTTCCTATAAATGTTATTCAAAAAGTACGAAATAAATGTTATTTCATCAACGACACGGATATATACATACAAAAAACTAAAGTTCTTTACGTGTCAACTCTTGGTTACAGTTATTTTTAAAGTAATGAATACCTATGAATAGATATTAGAAAATAAGTAAAGTAAAAAAGCACCTTTCAAAAAAGACATCCGAGCCATCGGAGTCACTGCGGGGTAGAATTAATTTTGGGAGGACCATTCCTTTCTTTCGTCTCCCACGAATACCCGATGGAATGGGCCATTGTAACTCAGCCGATGCCATTGGACTATGTGGGCTTAAAATTGTTAAACGGCGGTCTGGAGGCGGTAAGCTTAGTTGTTGTAATGCCCGTCGTTCTGTGCTTGCAAATAAGCCTCTTCGTTTTTCAGCTGAGTTACCCATATCCTCACCCGATAAAGCTCTCCGTGCTGGCGCGCCCCGCGTCTCTCTGACATCACGCTCGCTTGCTGTTAAAAATGAACTCCGATGAACGCGAACAGACGTACATGAGCTCGCAGGGCGCGCCGGTGAAGTGTCCTTGCTCGGCCGAAGGCTTTCCATGGATCGAGCTGTTTCGACCCGAGCTGCAGCCAAATATTGGCCACTCGTAACCGTTGTTTGAGCTACCTCACATTCTTCCTGACTAGAACTCGAAGTGCCGCTTCGCGAAAATGTACTCGCCTTAGACACAAAACTTCTATCGCTATATTGAGCCGTTGAAATACTAGACATTGTGTTAACGTCATTCGACTCGGATGACACTTGCTGCCGAACGAAACCTTCCTCAAGAGAGGAATGCACAATGCGAGCGTTTAAAGAACTAAAAGCTGCGAGTTTGGGTCTGCGGCCCTTTCTTTCATCGTCTTCCTCTTCCATTTTGAAATTTAACGATCTATATCATGTAAGGATAAAACTGATTTGAAAACACACACACAACACTAATAAACCATTTTTCTTTTTTTATATATTTATTATATGTATTACAAATTTAAACTTAATTTTATGTAGATAATAATATATAGTAAGGAACACTGGAAACAGTCTTTATCACTTTTTGAGAACACCTCACGCACATTCAAAGGACACCTGGAACAAATTTATGAAAGTTTAAAAATAAAGATGAATATAATCTTATTATAATATTTAACAAGTATTTTGAAGGATATAGGATCAAAAATATAATTTACAACGATATCATGTATCTCGAACAACCTTTGGCTATTTATAGATCGTTAATTTTGGAGCATATTTTTTTCTTTGAATATACGACTAAACGTTGTATATTTTGTTTGACATTTTTAATATTTAATTAATTATATTATTACATTGTTTAGTTGGCAGGCTTGGAGTCAAGCGCCAATTGACCAGCTTGGTTCGCGCAGTCTGTTAGGGCTTTTACTTGTTCTGCATTCAGGCCAGTTGCCTTTACTTTGACGTCAGCGCTTCTAGAATGTTCCTTGCTTTCGCTGCTAGACTCTACTCTTTTCGTGGTTTCATTTCCATATTGGTCAATGAAAGTTTCCTCCTCAAATTCCTCTTCGTAACTTTCTTGGTAGTGTTCACGGAACTCTTGTCTAGCCTGGATAGTAACTTTTTCAGTTGTTTGTTTTTGTTGGATTAATTCATCCATAGTTTTCTTAACGAGCTGCTGGCCAGCTTCCAGAGTCTTGCTTTCAGACATTGTTGTAAATTGCTGTTTTGAAATAGGTGAAGTAAATCCTAGAATAAAAGCAAATGCTTTATGTAGGGTTCCATGTTTTACTTACTTTATAACTTTGATAAATATAAGAAATACTAATAACAACCAATAATGGTCACTATTCTTATGTTTCAGCACTTATTACGGTTAAGAATTTTAATAAAGTACTTAAAAGTGTGAGCCTAAAATATGCAAATTCCTAGTTTGATAGAAATTAATAGCAGCAGTTGGCGTGAGGCCAGGGGAATGATGTTTAGATGGCATTATTTGCTTTGTTAGAATTTTCAGGGCAGGCCCGTTGCTCTAGAATTCAACAAACAATTTATTCATACTAAGCAGTACGTGAATCTTTAAATATATAAGATTTTATAAATTATTTATTGACTTCTAATTGAATTTTAACAGAACATCTATCATTAAACTTAATGCTGAGAAATACTTATTAACATATATTTTTACATTTGCATAGTAGGAAAAATAAAATAAAAATATTTCGAAAAAAATGTCTCAGAAAATAAAATATTATTACCTTTTTGAATAGAAAAAACTTTTCACTACACGCACGATTCCAAGTGGAAATAATTATATTTTTCCTCAAATTGTTTATGTATTGTCTGAGCAGTTGCTTTAGTCGAGACTGGGAGTAAACTGACGAGCGCGAATCGTTTTGTTTCGTCCGGAGCTTTGCGTGGGCGGTGATTGGTATGTAGCCATGCGTCTGCGCCTGTGACTCGGCCAAAATACCACATTTATTCTCTCGCATTTATTCTAAATTAATTAATCCTCATTTTGACATGCATTGCAATAATTTGTGAGATGTTTTACGTGGAAATATTAATTAAATTGACCTTGATTCCTTTGATTTATAGTCATAATAAAACATTATATGATTAAACATTGACGATTTTAGTTTTATTTAAATTATTATTAGTATGTTATTGCACAATACGTACTAAACAGAACTTGTTATAATTAAATTCAGTAAAATAAATAGTATATCTTATAAATTATCGTATCTTAAATAAACTTCTAAAAAAGACCTTTTAAAACAAGACAAATACAAAAGTAGTGCACTGCCCGGGGCTGAAAATAGATGGCATGCGTCAGGACACGGAGAAACACGATCGATGACTCTCCACGATCGTGAAGGCGATAAACATGAGTAATAATCATTGCCAAAGCTTTCCTCTGACTCATCGTACTAGCCACGAATTATCATCATGATTCCTATACTCAGAAACAATGAAAAGCTATATTTTGGTAATTGCGTATGTCGTTAAAGTTATAGCCCATAAAGGTCCTCCAGCTGGGCAAAGCTTTTCATTCGTCTCTTGGAGAAGCTTAAAGCTTATACGCTGTTCTTACACAGGTTTGTAGACTTAAATGTGGCAGCATTATAAACATGTAAGTTTCCTTATGATATTTTTCTTTGTCATCGAGTTGGATTTAAATTAAAAACATTTATATTTATTTTGATTGAAATCCACAATTTTTGGTTACCATTTATTGAAAAAGCTCACCACAATTATATTAAGAAACTACTTTTAAATATTATATACAGAAAAATGTCTTACTCAATATAAAGATAATTCATCTCATAGGAGTTCTCCCTATTTTAAAGTATATGGTAAAGGACATGCTGATTAATTAGTAAGAATTTTTGTTTATATAGGGGTGACCATTGTTTCTTAATACGATGTCTTCAAAGTCAAACACGAAATAAATTACAATTACTTACAATTTATAAGAATGAATTAAACCCCCAAATGGGTTACAGAAAAAACTAAAGTGTTCTTGTATGATAAGGTTAAAAAATTAAATGTTCCTTTGTTACGAGTTGCTTTAAGCGATGTTTTTATAAGGTTTAAATTCATGCAGAAACGAGTTTCAAATTTAATACATTGTATTATGTATTACCATACCCACAAGACCCATAGACATAAAGTTCGTAAAATAAACGAAACCCATATTTGATCATATTAAATATTAAAATTCTCCAAGCACGTTATTGAAACGAAATTACTGCTTAAACTTACTTGGCTTTGCAGTAAACGATACAAGACATTGCATTGTGGTTTTTAAAATTATAAAAGAAATTAAACATTTTTTTCTTTTTCCACCAGTTATAAACAACAAAACAACACCATAGATTAAAAAGCAAGTCAAACGGTAGCGAACTAGCTGGGGACCGACAACTTCGTAGCAAGCTATATCGATTTTAGAACGGATTACAGGGTTTTTGAAGGGTCTGCTAAATAATTTATCACGTTAGTGTTATTTGAAACGAAAACTCACCTTATAAATACATATTACATTAACATGATACAAAATGTTAGTCATGAAAATAAAATCCATGATAATATAGTTAATCAAATATGAAAGAACTCGTTAATAGGTCACGTTAGTGTTATTCGAAACAAAAATTCACCTTATAAAAACATATAACAATAACATGTTACAAAATGTTAGTCATGACAAGAAGATCCATAATAATATAGTTAATCAAATATTAAAGTACTCGTTAATAGGTCAGTGCCTATTTGACCTAAATATGTTAACGTTATAAATAATGTAACGTGATGTAATGGGAAAATCCCCAATTCAAAATTTCACATTATTTAGAAACAATTCGAATGCTAAATGTAGAAAAGTAATTTGTAAATATAATACTTATTATGATTTTATCTTTATTACACGAAGAAAGACATATATTTATTGATAAAAAAAAATACTTACTGAATATTTAAAATAATATAAATTTAGTTCATCATCATATATCTCTCTTGATATTATGATCCACCAGTACTTGTGATTAAACGCTTTTATATCAGGAACTGCCAGTTCAATTAAAAAATCCTTGTTATAACCTGTTTAGAAAAGAAGGTTATATAACTTGGTGGTAGGGCTTTGTGCAAGCTCGTCTGGGTAGGTACCACCCACTCATCAGATATTCTACCGCAAAACAGCAATACTTGCTATTGTTGTGTTCCGGTTTGAAGGGTGAGTGAGCCAGTGTAATAACAGGCACAAGGGACATAAGATCTTAGTTCCCAAGGTTGGTGGCGCATTGGCGATGTAAGCGATGTATAATATATCTTACAATGCCAATGTCTATGGGCGTTGGTGACCACTTACCATCAGGTGGCCCATATGCTCGTCCGTCTTCCTATACAATAAAAAAAAGCCTGTTAAAAAGAAAGGTTATATAACGAAGTAAAACTAATGTATATAAGACCATATAACTTTATGCTACGATACCGCGATGCTGTAACTATAAACTTCACCAATCTATCTAACTAAAGGCAAGTACATGAAGCGAGAACAATGACAGGCGACACGGCGACACGGGTGGGTCGTCGTGTGGTTGCTGGATGTTTAGCTAACGAGATGCACTTAGTTACAGTACCAAGTATGGTGCATGAAACAGGCATGTATAATCCGAATTTATTTATTTATTTATTTATTAAGGACCATCAGCAGTCACTACACTTACACATGTAATAATATAAACATATTCCGACTTAATATAAAGTGTGCGACTCTTTAAGACGGCCACAGCATGCATTTTAAGGTACATACAATTTCTTATATTTTTTTAACAGAATTTTACATAAACAAAATGTATGTTACTGCAATAGTATTGTTAATTATATTTAATTTAAAAATTGAAAATTAAGCAATAAATATGCATTATTATTTACGAGTACACTAATATAATTTATCACATAATGTGAAAAATGTGAATTTTTAAAGATAAACAAGTCACATAATCATAGTTAATCTTGGCTAGAAAGAAATATTATAAGTCTATGATTGACCGGAAATCATGCTTAACTTTAGTTTAATATTTTGTTTTATAAATATATTTTTAATTATTAATCTTCGAATACAATAAGTATAAATGTTTGTATTATAAACTAGTTGTTCCCGCCGATTCTTTCGCGTTGTTTGTGACTTCAAAAGTACATACATTTATATTCAAATCTTATAATTACTGAAATAATGTTGTTTTATTCTTATCTTGCTTTTTTAAAGAAGCTCTCTAATGATGAATTAATATAGGTTCAGTCTCAGAGCATTATTAACAAAGCAAAAATGATTTATTTTTTGTATTATCAATACTTTTTATTAAAAGAAAAGTCATAGTCAATGTGTATATAACAATTGTTGCCAGTCGTGTTACTTCTACAACACTTAGATGGCAATTTAAAAGTCCAGGATGAAACATCGAAGCCCTATTTATGGGCAATAGAGCTTACCTTAAGGGATATACAAGTTATTACGTCCGAAAAGATTTTATAACCTGACCCATCCCATTAACATTTATGGCCCACGCGTTCGTAAACCAGGCTCTGATTCTACGGTTACAGAATATTTTGTAAAGCATTGATTTCTAAAACTTATATATAAAAAAAATTGAATGGATGTATATTAAAAGTTTGAGAGGTTTCACCTAATACATATGGACCTTAAAATAAAGTAATAGTGACAGCCTGTAACTGCCCCACTGCTAGGCTTAGGCTTCTTTAGGCCTCTTTAGGCCTCTTTATTTATTGTTGTGATTTATTTAAGTTTAGTAGCGTTAAGACATTCATTAAATAACGTATATTTTTGTAGTTTTCAATTTGACTCATACCTAACTGTGAACGTTTCAATATGGCGTGATTTAAGCCCACTTTTCGTCGTTAAAAATAGGTGTTTATTACTTACGGTTGCATGTTTCTACCTAATTCCTTTCATTCTTAAGCTATTGACATAAAAATATAAATATACTTAGTAACAGTTTTTTAGGAGATATCTTGGTTTTAAATTGAATTATTAAAGCCTTTGTTTTGTGTTCTTTTAAGCAACTTGTATGTTACTTGGTAAAACAGCAATATTGTCGTTACATATTTATTAATATTTGAAACGAAAGATTGTACAAAGTAAAATAATAATTATAAATATAATTTTTTAGATAAGGGAAAATATTTTTAAGTGCATTTATACAACACATTTAACTTCCAATGTTTGTTGTTCTGTTTACAAATACCTCGTATTATTTATATACATACACTAGGTACCTTTTATATTATATACATATGTATCTTTCAGGGCTGAAAATGTTCTCTAGAACTTTTTAAAGTCTTTTATATCCTCCTAAAACTTTAAGTATCTCTTTGAATTGGCAGCCATCGAAAATAATGCCCCCGGGTATATTTTATATCCAATTCAGTTGATTTTATATAATAAATATAAAATTCTAGTTATTGTGTAAATATAAAATATATTGGTAATAATAAAAATGATAGTTCTTATGTATATGATATTATTTCAACCATAAAATTTTAAACATTTATTAGTTATAATAAACGTTGGTCGATGCACTCGTATCGAAGCGATTATTTATACCGTGTCATAAAATTATAGTTGCTTCACGTGTTTAATTAAACCCATTTTATTTTAATCGATTAATTAAATTTTAACACCAGTTGTTTCAACGAATTTACAATTTCGAACACACCCGCGAATATATTGCACGTATATATGTTTTAGTCCGATATTTTTCTATCGCATGGGAATATTTTTATTCAAATTTAGAGAGAGGATTAAATTAGTAGTAATATTAGCCTCAGTTCGTGAATGAAATACGTTCTTAAAAATACATATATGAAATCTATCATATATGTATTTTTTAAGAACGTATTTAGTTAGAGATATTATATGTTCTGACCTAAATTTTCAAGTGCCAGTAATTATAACAATCGCTCACCAGCTTACACCGGAACATAACATGTGAAGCTTCGTTGTTGATGGACGGATAAACGTTAAATAAGTGGTCTCATATTATTCTAATGTTTAACAAGCTTATTGTATCTATAAAAGTATGTTTGTTTAATATATTTAAACTGAAAACTTCTTATTCTCATATACTTACAGTTCTTTAAGTGCTACGATCCCCTCGCACGAAGTTTTTCTATGTTTGCTATAGTTACGGTAGTATTTGCTGATAAAGTTTGGGCTAACCTTTTTAGCATTTCTTTGTTCAAAATATACAACATACAAATAGTCCTCGCCTTAAGCCTGGAGCTTGAATTCAAGTTCATGTTAAATGGATTAGTAGTTTTGTGCACATACCTTTTTAGCGAATATTTACATATAAAAATATCTTTTTTTTATAATAAATACACATAAATGTGGTATGATTACAAGTGACTACTATGTATTTCAATTTGTACGTTGTTATTTTTTAATTTAATATTTAATTCTTACGTGTTTTCGTGATAGAGTATTTTTAGTAGATAAATATTTTTAACCTGCTGAACTTTCAGAAAGGTTTTAGTATATCAGTATATTATGATATAGTATTAATATGTCTTTATAAGTATTTGATACTTTTTAATAAAGTACATACATATATTCATGAACAAACTCCGGGCGAATGTAATTGTTTATTTTATATACATAACCATTTTGTTTAATAAATATAATGTTTAATATATTGTTTATTGCAAAATTTAAGCGTGTAAAACGATGTAAATAAATAAATAGAACTACTTGTGCTTGTACTTACTTAAGTTTTTCTAAAGTCACTTCATACAGAGATGACTCAAAACGATTTTTTGAAATAGTCTTAACACACAACCCAATTATCGAAGTAAGAACTTCTGTCAAAATAAAATAAATAAGTATTATTACTGCTTTATTATGATTGACGGAGTCGCAATGGCTCAGTTGTTACAAAACGTGAATTTATCCGAAGATTGCGGTTTTAAGTGCTTAATTTGTGTTTAATAGGAAACATCGTGAGGAAATATGTAGTCTCGGATAAAATTCTGCTGTCTTTATATCGAACATCGTGGTAAAATAAGCTTTAAGTATTCTATTCAAAAGAAGAGTACGCCTTAGCTTGGCAGTTTGAGGTTAACATGTTGTAACTTTACTTTAATGATTTATTCAAAACTAGCGAGCTCCGCACGGGCAGAATAATGGTCTGTATAAAACGTTTAACAATATAAAATGTTTTATACATAATTCAAACGCTTCACGTGTAAGTAAAGTTCTCAGTGGGGATGAATTTTCTTCGATATCTTAAACATTAGCCAGCCAACAAATATTTCAGCCAATTTTCACAAAACCTTAATGAATTATACACCAAACCGTTCCTTGTTAATCTCTCCATCTATTAGTGAAAACAGCATGAATTTCAGTTCAGCTGTTTTTGAAATAAATAACATATGGTAAATATTACAACTTCGTAATGATTCAGTAAGGTGTTACTGAATTAATCAATATTTTTATGTATATGTACATAAGCTGATTCCGATATGTAAATCGTGTCGCAGTGAACTGCTTTCATTTTAACAGGTCGGGTTAATTGAAAACAAAATTAATTTAAATGAATTTCAGCCAATGCATGTATAATGTAAGAATATATTTGTATACGTTAGTAAATGTAACTGACAAGAATACTGTTTGTTTTAACTAAATGTTTAAATGGATATCAATTTACAAACATATTTATACGTTTTAAGCGTAAATTACTTAATATCTACGGGCTACTTGACGATGTGGAACGCATATTCGATTTTGATCCCATAGGTTAGTCTCATCACAAGCTTGGAGTTTTACTGGGGGAACAAAATACGAGTATCAGTTATTACATAAATAAAATATATATTCATATAGCTAGTCGACATTGAAATACATGAAATAAATATTTATAAATCATTGGATTGAACACACATCAAAACAGATTTTAGGTAATTAAAGACGGGAATACATAGAATAGAAAATCAACTCGTCAAACTGAAACCTCTAACTTTGATAAAATTAGTAATTCACTTTATTGTTAGCTACGTGAGAAACAAAGTTAGTAGTCATAACGTTGAACAATGTTGCGGAATGCTTAATAATTGCAATCGTGATACGGTAGTCAGTTAATGAATATACGTCTTCGCTCCGTTTTGTAATAGTTAATACATAAGACCCGATGAATACTACGTGTTTAACTCAGCTCGTATATATTAATTAAGTGATAAGTAATATATATATATAAAGAAAGTATGTCTGTTTTATTTCAGAATTAGTCTGCATACAAGTTATGGATTATACAGAATCAGAAGATAAAGAATGAGGATGGAATTGATAGAAATCGTTCAGTAAAATCCCACCGCTGGGCTAAGGAATACTTTCCTTCTTATGGTGACGGTTTGGAGCTTATACCAATACGCTCCAATGCAGGTGGGATGCATGTAGCAGATTTTCATCCGACACTTTACAGAGTATAAATTAATTATGAGCACATATTAAGCACATGAAAATTTAAAGAAGCACACGCATTCTTCTGTTAAAATTCAACGGCACTATGCCATGTCGGTTGAAATGAGATGTCCTAATTTCAGTTTTCATAAAACAAAATAAAACACGAATTAAATAGTTCAGTGTTAATGAACTGTGAATATTTTTATAGCTTAGACGCGACCTCGGCACTATTAGGTTAAGTATTTTTGCAATCGTATATTTTAATTTTAAAAATATATTCTTGTTTTCTTAAATTTAGTATAAGGCACGTGTTTTAAATAATTGAAAGTACAAAATAAGCATTAATAAACTAAAGTAAGGTCGAATTGATAGATGATTGTCTGATTGTATTTCAGTCGAATAATTCGGTAAATAAAAAAATATATTAATAAATATATTTTATAAGAAAATTAATCTTGATCAATATAACATTTGTATAGTTAAAAAGTATTTGTATAGTTATTTAAGGATAAACTATATAATAGCTCCAAAACCTTCTCCTCACAAAGAGGAGAAGAGGCCTTAGCCCAGCAGTGGGACATTCACAGGCTGTTAATTTACTTTATATAAACTTATGTATTAATGTAAGATAACATTGTTTAATTAATTCATCAATTTAAATGATCTTTACTTGATCAAAGTAAACGAAATAACCTTTGAATTATAACAATTAATTAAATTATTATTGCCAAATGCATAACACCTATCAATTAATAAGATTAAATGTTAGTTACTAGTATAAGGTAATCTAATTCTGTTTGAAAGACTTGATTGGCAGTAAATAATTTATTACTTAAACTTGATTAAGTAACGTGGATTAATTATTATAATCTAATCACATACAAAATCAATGAATATTTATATTTATGTAGCACTGATATGTTAAACATACTATGTTTTGATTCTTGATAAAACATAATAGATTTCATATTTCCCTTGGACAAAGTATGAAATATTTATTCCGACAGTTTATATTTCAACGTGTTGAATACATTACTATAGTAATACGCTTGGCGTACTAATGAAGTTTTTATTGAGACGGTAAAAATATTTAGCCGGATTAGGTTTTTCAAAACATTACTTACCACGTATTTTAGCAAACGATTCGTTGCTAGATGTAAGTATTTTAAAATACAATCTAAATTATGAATTTACCGCAAAGAAAACCTAACCAACCATCCACAAATCAACTCATACTTCATTTCTGAATATATATGTTTGGTTAACACCTTTGAAATCGAATCGTCTGTGTAACAAACTGTTTCGTACACCATTAGGTAAATTACAACAGATAACCCGCTAGTAATAATGCACACGGCATTTCTTAATGGTATAGCTACTGATTTACGTACGAAGGTTGACCTTTTAGAACTATGGCCTCGTTGTTAATGTATGCTTCACAGTATTGCACGCTAAGGCAGTGGTTTCCGTCATTGTTAATACTTATCTATCAGGGCTAAGTTAGAAGTAAAATTAATAAAGAAGTTTGATTAAAATATAAAATTAGATTTTTTTTAAATGTTCATAATTAATGTTTATAGAGCTCTAAGAAACCTTTTAGGTTCGTTATTATTATTTTTTTTAATTTAAGACTACAGTTTATTGTAATAAATAGTTATAAGATCCAATTCGTTGAACATCGATCGTTCAAATAGTTTCAAATAGATTGTAGTGAATAATTTTATAACTTTTTTATTTATTAAATTTCAAGACTTCATTAGACCCGAGATAGTTTCTCTCAATCTCGGGTCAAATGAAGTCGGGTCGCGTGAAGCTTAACCGATAACTATGAGTACAAGCTCAAGCGAGCACTACTGAATTCTTCATGTGCTTCATTTGTGTTTATCATCTCATACTCAAAGACATAATTAATCTGACTCATTTATATCGAGAAAGCATTGGACCAGAGTAGTGGTATAAGCCCCTAAAGTTCGGTTCCAAAAGAGATTATCCATTAGTCCAGCCGTGGTACTGACAAGCTACTCTAAAACTTTGCTTTCCTCTTTCAATATTTGCATTGTTTATATATTTATATTAATACTAATAATTAGAACTGATTAGGGAAATGTGGTTTCTATTACAGCGGTAATTGAAACGGTTTTGATAAACTAATTGGACGTCAAACGTAATTAGGTATCAAGCTTGTTCGATCGCCTTGTCAAATTGTTAGTAGGTATGTCTGTAACACAAACCACAGCTTGTAATTGAGAGGTTTATTAACAAAGTCAAAAATAAAATAAAAGATGTTTGGTTTCTTCCTTCACAAAAATCGTTAATTAATAGTATTTACTGTATGTAAGATAGTAAAATGATAGAATAATATTCGTTGATTTTTATTTAATTCAGACCGAATTCATTTTAATTTTATAAGAATAACTACTGAGTTCGTCGCCGATTCTTTTCAGTAGAAGAAATAACATTTCTTGATTATAAGTGAAAACTTCTTTAGCGGCGTTGTACACTTTTTTGTGATGGGTAAAAAACGTTAAACTCGCGTCAGGTCACGTGCCCCTGATTGAAAATTCGTAAGACGGATTCTGAAGTGTTAAATTTTTAATGTAATATAAATTGTCATGTTTGTGTACGATAGCGCAATAAATGAATATTGTATTTTATCACATAAATGATAATACTTTTATACTGATAATAATTTAATTATAGCAATTCGTGAATTTTTTTTCACTAACCATTCCAAAATATCAAAAATACACAACGATAATATTCTTCAAGTTTTCACTTCTGCCGGTACTCCCGAAGTGCAACCCGTTGTTTTTTTATTTCTTATTTTGTGAACCTCTCGGTAAAATTATCGAATGGATACAAGTTTACCTTGCAAAAGTAAACAGATAAACGAGATGATTTTAGAGATTTGAAATAAACACTAGTATATATGTAGAAACATAATATACACTTTTGTTATTAGTTGCGCCTGATCCCTCGGGTCGTGATGGATTGACGTCCCATCAGACTTATGAGAGAATAGAGAGTGCACCTGTGTTGAACACACACATATAAACTATAATATCTCCCGCGTAGTTGAATGATCTCCTCTGAGACCATAAGGGAGCCAGCTTTATTCTTAATTCGGCCAGGGAGACATTATATTAGGTACTATATTTTGTAGTGGTGACGATGTTTTAATGTATAATATTATACGATTAACTCACTAATATATTTTATACGTTTGCGTCGCGTAAATGGATATTCTAAATATTTATCATTAGCTGCTGTCCTCACATTTTATGGTAGGGATTGCTTTAAAAATTAGCCTATACTATAGTAAAGAATCGCTGTCACCGAAAAGTATTTTAATTATTAGTTTTTGCAATTCAAATATAATTCTTATATGTAAATGAAAATATACTTTGCTCAAGATGACTCTTAAAAGTATTTATCAAACGTTATTCTATAAGATTTACCAGGCCAGGTTGCATTAGCCCAACAAGTAAAAAAGTATGATTTTTTATCAAGGTATCATTTAAAGTAAGTAATACTTTATTTTGTATTATAATATACATTAATAAGGTGCAGATAAAAATCAACCCACCAAGGTGAAATATAGCGTGTCAAATACGATTCGAAGTTTCAATGCTATGATTGATACCAACGAATTATTTGCCGTGTAATATTTGGAAATAGCAACTATAAGGTCACTCACGCACGGTAGCTAATTTTTAATATGTACTCTAATAACCTTTGTAGTACAAATAACTTGAGCTATGTATATATTGTAGATCAATATAAATAGATAAGATCTCTTAAAATACTACAAATAATATTACTATAGCAACATTGCACTTCGTAGATTTAAGAGACACCTCTTTTTTGACCAAAATGTCAACATCAAAAATATAGCATGTTTTTTTTTTATTTTAATTTAAGTTTCCTCGCTTTTTACATATTTATTTATGAAATAAATGAAGCAACAGTTAATAAATATCCCACAGCTAGTCAAAGACCTGCTCTGCACGAGATAATTTTATTAACACAGATAAACTCGGTGCTTATCCACTGTCATCGTTTAAATCACTGGACCGTTTCGGCTAATTTAAATAAATACTTATTTTTATTATTTCATTATATTATGTAAATTATTAATACGGACTACGTAAATTGCAATTGAAATATTGATATGAACGGGGTGAAACCGCGTTATCTTAAGCCTTTTGAAATATCAATCACTGTATCACTATATTGGCATCTTAGATATACTTTATTATTTCCCCGTGTAATTACACCTACACACTCATCATTGAGACCAGGTAACTGCAACACAAAGTACTGTGGTATGACGAGTAACTGGCCAGTGTGTCGTATCGACCCAGACGAGCCTGCAACGCCCTAAATAGTGAATTGCTCGCACAATTTTCGCTATACAATCGCACTTTAAATACTTGAAGCCATAATAATTAATCGTATAATATGTAAATTCAAAACATTGTGAGCTTATTGATGTTAAGTAGGTACTTTAGCTTATAACAGGATTACATTTAAATTAATCGACTGACCGATCACATGTTCACTATAATAAAATAATAGTACAGTCTAAATCAACAAACAATTTTTATTAGTTGATAAAACTACTAAAGATAGAGAAATATAGCGGAAGCCCTGAGAAGATCAGAAAATGAAACTTAACAGGTTTAATTCCCTCGTGAGTGTATAATTTTCAACTGTATATGAATGAATCTGTAAACGATCCTTGTATTCCCAAGGTGTGCTATCATCTACATAGTCGCTAGATTTATTTGTTTTAACTTTTAGCGAACAAAATGTTTTGTACGATTTATGTAAGTTAATAATTGAAAATTTCAAAACATTAGCTGGAAGTGGTTAAAAACGTTAATTCATTATTCCACTAGCGAATTAAAAATATTTGTGTATTCAGGTAACAGAGATCAGGTTTGGCTTTGTTTCCTGTTTAGCTTTGTAAACATAAATAAAAAGTAGTGAAAAATAATAAAGTAGAAGGTGTAACATTTTCTTTTTAAATAAATCAAACATATTTTTTTATCCTGAAATAGAAACTTCTTTCGTAAACAATTCTGCCTTGTTTTATTTCAATCACTCATCGACATTTTCTCGCGATTCAATCCGTTTTCACAAATTTCCTGGAATCGTTTGTTTATTAATTTAATTAGATTCCACTAACAAGGTATATTAGCTCTTAGTACTCGTATCTTTACCGTTATTTTATTATTCTCTCGTCTGGATTGCGAGGAAATTACATAAAAGTTTATCTACGACCCACGAGGCGCCAATCTATAATATCTTTTGCTATCATAAGCATTTTATCACTTAATTAAGCTACTTAATTAAAACATCTTGCAATATAATTAACTTCAAATTTGATATTAATATTTGGGTCAAACTTGGTTCCAAACTCAATGGTCTTACGCTGTAAGAAGTATGAATACAAAAATGTTATAGTCAAGTAACAAAATGAAGACATTTCCACGTATGTGATATATTTTAATACATATAATGATGATCTTAGAGCTTGCACGATACGACGAGAATAATTGCGGCAATTCGCGTATCATGGTATGGGCGAAATCGTACCGTGCAACGTGCCACGATATTATATATATCACGATATCGTAACTTGTATATGGTAGCCGTTAGAGGTATAGTTTGTTTTAATATAAGCGATAAACAAAAGACAAAATGAAAATATACCATAATTAAATATGTTCTTATAAACACCTTTGTCATTTTTTCTACATTACGTATTAAATATAAAGTCATATCTTGTTCGAAATGTATATTCTACCGAGAAAAACCAACAAACAGTTGAATAGTTCCTGTTTTTCACCAATCAAATGACATATGCCGTGTTTAACAATTATTCTATACTCATTGTGCTTCTAAATATGTAGAAACTCAAAAATCACAGATGAATACAATTCAAAATATAAAGTTGATAAATATATGACGTTTAAGTTATTGATATAAAATTATTTAAGTTTAACAAAGCGCTTGACATCATATTGATAAAATAAAAGATCGTAAAAATATATCTTTTTTTAAATTTAAAAGAAACATGAAATGTATCCGTTCTTTCTGAGTATTAAACTCGACAGATAGAAACGGTCATTCGTTCCGTCCGGCCACGAGTAGGTAAGATTTCATTCATTAGCGAAACAGAGGGGCGTATCGCTCTCACAAAAGGAATAGAACACACGTACAGTAGGAGTTTGGGAACGTTGAGGGCTCAATATGAATGAGTGCCTCATTAATAATATACGAATATTTTCACATGTTTAGGTGAAAAATTAATAAAACTGAAAGTTATCTCGTTATTATATTGTTGTGATTTTACTTTCTTTGTTATCAAAAAATAAGTATGCCCGATTACTGTTTACTCGGTGGTAGAGCTTTGTACAAGCTCGTCTGGGTACGTACCACCCACTCATCATATATTCAACCGTCAAACGGCACTTTTGTATTGTTGTGTTCCAGTTTGAAGGGTGAGTGACCCAATGTCATTACAGGCAAAAAGGGCATAACATCTTAGTTCCAAAGGTTGGTGGTGCATTGGCGATGTAAGCGATGGTTAACATTTCTTACAATGTCAATGTCTATGGGTGTTGGGGACTACTAACTATCAGGTGGCCCATATGCTCGTCCGCCTACCTATACAATAAAAAAAGCACAGGCGTAAGGGATATGTCTGAGATTATATGCTTGGTGACGCATTGAGGATGAAAGCAATGGCACATATATCTTGCAGCGTTAAGTCTATGAGTTTCTTTTGCCTCTCTAAAATATTAAAAATTCTCTCACCTACCATTATGAAGCCCTTTTATTTTAAAATGTTAATTTCATTTTGTCATTTATATTATAATACAATGCATATATCAGTCGTCAGCTGACAGCGCGTGCGATCGGTTGGAGGTCGGTGACCTCTCTTATTAAAAATGAATACGATAAAATGTAATAATTGTAATATTGTAATAAATGAGGTGCTCTGCTTTTGTCAAAATAAAATAGACGTCATGAATAATGTGAGCTTGGCACTATTATGTCGGCAATCTTTTCAAGAAGATGAGATCTTTAAGGCAAAATGCTTACTATTTAGTTCAATATCATCATCTCGTCTAGTGAAAAGAAAAGGAGAAGATAGAAAACAGAAAAATATAGAAGACATTATTGGAGTATTACGGAGTACAGAACCAGATGAAATACCTACATTTGTTGCCAAAAGTCTTCACAAGTTACCACCCGTTACATTCGATCATGTTGATGCAACGCGTGTATTGAAGGATATCATCATTCTACAGAACCAAGTCCAGACATTAATCGCGAATCAGGAAAATTACGTTAAGAAAGGTGATCTTGATGAATATGTTAAGAACAAAGAAAAGATATCGAGAACGCAAACAAGACAGACCGACGTTTATGTCAATAAAAATAGAGGCGGTTTCTGTCTGCAGGATAGCTATGACTACGCTAGCGGGCCGATGGGGTTATTGACCGGCCTAGAAGGTGTGGCGTCTCCGAACATTGAAGAGGGTAGACGATTTTTTGAACATCTGTCCCCGTCACACGCAAGTCATGTGCCTGAAATCAGTGGACAACCCATCTCTGTCGCACTCGACCCAGCTCCTGCGCAACAACTGATGCACGTGGAGGCCCACCGCGGTCAAGAGGCCCACCGCGGCAATACTACGGATGCATTAAATATTAATTCAAAGGCGCAAGAGCGGACGTCTGAGAAGGTGTCGTCACGAAATCACGAAAAAAATGAAAACGAAGGTGAGTGGGTTCGTGTTGTAAAGCGGAAGAGGACGTCCCGTTTCAAAGGTATGAGGGGGTCTGCCAATGTGAATGCGGAAACAAAATTAAAAGCAGCCGAGAGCATGATTCCGTTGTTTATCTACAATGTTTCGAAAGAAAATGATGAGAAAGACGTCGCGGATTATGTTTATGACAAAACACAAATAACTATTAAACCTGAAAAGATAAACACGAAAACCTCGAAGGAATACTCATCTTTCAAGTTTTATATACCTAGCAGTAAATTGTCATTATTTACAAATAATGAGTTATGGCCGGAAGGTATATATTTTAGAAAATACATATTATTTAGACATGATAAAAAGGCTACAGTCATTCGTGAGAAAAATACCTAAACTATGCAACAGTCTTATACACAGAGAAATCTGAAGTTGGTGAGTTTTAACTGTAAATCTCTAAAGAGATCAGTGGATAGCGTGAGAATTTTGTGCGATTCAGCCGACGTGGTGGCATTGCAGGAAACCTGGCTTATGCCATATGACCTAGCATATCTCAGCACTGTGCACGATGAGTTCGAGTCTACGGGTACCTCGGCGGTGGATACGGAACGTGGCATGTTGCGCGGCCGTCCACATGGAGGAGTCGCGCTGTTATGGCGTAAGAATGTATTTACATCTGTGTCTGTGGTTAAGTGTAACAGTGTGAGGCTGTGCGCGATCAAGTGTCAATTACATGAGCAAACAATACTGTGCTTCTCTGTATATATGCCTGTGGACTGTTTTGAAAATCTTACAGATTTCACAGACTGTATGAGTGAAATTAATGCAATTGTTGAGGACAGCGGTATTGAAGTGGTTTTTATGCTAGGTGACTTTAATGCGCACCCGGGGGAATTATTTTTTCGTGAATTGTGTCTCTTTTGTGAAGATCAAAAGTGGGTATGTATTGATTATGAGATACTGTCAAATTGTTCTGATGTTTACACTTATATGAGTGATAGTCATGGCTGTACACGTTGGTTAGATCATTGTGTTGTAACTCGTTTGGCTAGAAATTATATCGATAGCATTAATATTAAAAATGATGTGACGTGGTCTGATCACTATCCCCTGGAGATCTACTGTAGATTTGGCTTAGATCGTTCTGGCTTAAAGTCGGCTAAAAATGTAGCTATTAATAAAGTAGTCTGGGGTCGCAGGGATGCTGATCAGATTGATTTATATAAGAATTATTGTAATGAAAAACTAAAATTAATTGATTTCCCTAAGGACTTGGTAGATTGTTGTAATAAATTATGTAATATTTCGGAACACAAAGCAATTATCAAAAATATATACGATAGCATCATAGGAATATTGCAAGATGCAGCGATATATTGTTACAAAATGGGACCATGTAGGAATAAGCGACCCATCATAGGGTGGAATAAGCATGTGGCACCGCTTCATGCTAGGGCTCGTTATTGTTTTCAGTCTTGGGTATGGGCGGGGAGGCCAACTCATGGAGCCATTTACGATGATATGAAGGATTCTCGTAGGGCCTTCAAAATCAAACTCAAATGGTGCCAAGACAACGAAGAACAGATTAAAATGGACATACTAGCAACGTCATATAAGAATAAACACTTTGGTAAATTTTGGCAACAAACAAACAGACTGAATGCAAGGCCGAGCCCGAGCGTTGAAATAGGGGGCGTGAGCGGGTGCCGAAATATAGCTAATATGTTTAAGACTCAATTTAAAGTGGAGCCTTGTGAGGTCAACTGCACAGTGGCTGACAGTGGGGGCATTAAGAGCACCGGGGAGTGCTTGCTACGTTTCAAAACTAGCGAAGTAGTAGAAGCGATTATGAGTATGAAGCGTGGAAAGTCACCTGGACATGATGGCCTTAGTGTTGAGCATCTGCGGCATGCTGGCGTGCACCTTCCAAGAGTTCTAGGCTGGTTCTACAATATTTGTGTTAGCCATGGTTTCCTGCCGGACTCGATGACTAGGACAGTAGTCGTGCCTATTATCAAAATTAGGACAGGGGATGCGGCAGACAGAACCAACTACAGACCTATATCTCTTGCTACCATTACAGCTAAGGTTCTTGACAGTTTGCTTGATACGCAGCTTAGTAAAGCAGTCAATATACATGATGCGCAGTTCGGCTTTAGGTCAGAACTATCAACTGAGAGTGCAATACTGTGTCTCAAGCAAACTGTAAGATACTACACAGATAGAAAAACACATGTGTTTGCGTGTTTTTTGGATCTGTCCAAGGCATTTGACCTCGTTTCCTATGAAGTTTTGTGGCAGAAACTTGAAACAGAAACTAGCTTAAGACCCGAGTTGATATCGTTGTTAAAGTACTGGTATGGTGTTCAGAGTAACGAGGTAAGGTGGGGTGAAGCGTTTAGTGATCCTTACAAGCTGAAATGTGGAGTGAGACAGGGGGGGCTGACGTCACCCAGGCTATTCAATCTCTACATAAACAAGCTGATAGACAGGCTCAGCAGAGCAGGTGTCGGTTGCTCAATAGATGGCGTTTCAATGAACAACTTTAGTTACGCGGATGACATGGTACTGCTGAGTCCATCAGTCAGTGGTCTTCGAAAATTAATAAAGATCTGCGAGGAATATGCTAAAGAGAACGGCCTCAGATATAATGCTAAAAAAAGCGAAATTTTAATCTTTCGAGGAAAAAACAAACCCATCAATTTTACACCGAATGTACACCTATGTGGGGCTCCTCTGAAACAAGTATCTGAGTTCAAATACCTTGGGCATATTGTGAATGAACGCTTGGATGATGATAGCGATATCGAACGCGAACGCAGAGCTTTGTCGGTTAGAGGCAATATGTTAGCACGTAGATTTGCGCGATGTACGGCACAAGTAAAACTAATCTTATTTAAAGCCTTTTGCCAGTCCTTCTACACGTGCAGTCTGTGGGAGAACTACTCCCGACGAGCATACAATGCTCTGCGTGTTCAGTACAACAATGTGCTGAGGATTTTATTGAAAAAGCCTCGATACTGCAGCGCGTCGGCAATGTTTGCGGAAGCTCGTGTAGATGACTACTATGCGATCATACGCAAGCGGACTGCGTCCACTATGAGCAGATTACTAAACAGCTCCAATAAACTCCTCAACACACTGGCTGTAAAGCTAGATAGTCCCCTTTGGAGGTCCTGGGATCGTGCCCACGTATTACTAACATAGTTTTAAGAATTGTTGTAATTAATTGCTTTGTTTTTATTTTTATATTTTTATTTATGGTTTTTTGTTTAAAATTAAATAACTGCTTGATTAAAAATTTTTATATTAAATTATAATAATAAAATATTAAATATAATGTTAAAAAACTATTTAAATTAAATTAAATTTTTAAATTGTTATTGATAAATATTATGATTTAAAAAAAATGTAATTATTTTTATTATTGTATTGTATTTTAAAATTTGTAAAGTTTAAAAAAATATGTTTTACTAACACTATATGGGCTAGTCCTGAAATAAAAAGTTTTATTATTATTATTATTATATATACATTACGGTGGTCGCTCAACCAACGTTGCGGTCATTGGTTACGATCAACTCTGTCACTCGATGCATAAAATATAACGATATAATACTAATTAATGGATCTGAATACAAAATTCAGTATACAATTCATAAATTAATTCAACACTTGCTTATGCCTCATGTTGTGTTGTCACAACTGATTCTTCGAGTATGAATAAAGATTTTGCAATGTGTGAGTGAAAATACACAAACATACCACAGTTATATATGTATTTATTGTCATTTGCATTTTGTTATTTACGCCGTCAAAGAGGTCACTAAAATAATTGTGAAATCAGTAAAAATTGCTCAATAAATATTTATGATGAAACAAATAAGATATGAAATGTGTAAACAGTAACATTATAGTTATTTTAAATTAAATTAACTGTTTGCTTTTACAAGCCGACGTTCGTGTAAAGCAAAACCCATGTGGTTTCTATTATCATGTTATTGTTCGTGTATTTATTTTATTTATATACAAAACTGAAAGATCAGGACGATATACGAATAATAATATATCTTATTAGTAACATACAATAAAAGCTAACTCTGAATGTGTATTTGTCAATAATAATGTACATAATATGTTATTGTAACAAGCCATTGGATTGATTGAATAAAAAAATGACATAACATAAATTATTACGTATTTATTTTCTCGTTTGGTATTCCATGAATAAAATAATATATAGGTATTGTATTGTAACGTTGTTACATTTATCTACGGTAATATCGATATAAAAACAAAAGTGAATGATGTATAATATATTGTGAATTCAACCAACCCATTGAAACGTATATTGATTTTGTGCTGCGTTTGTTTGCTTACGAAAAACCTTTGAAAATATGATCATAATATTGTTTCGGAAACACAATGCGAATTTACAATACACCACAAGCGCTCAGAGTCGAAATGATATAAGTAAGTGCAGCTATTTTAAATAATAATAATACGATGAGTCGACCTGCCCACGGTTATAATTCCTGAACCCAGTTAGTCATGATTATTACAATGCCAATAGATAATTTATGCAAATAAATCAATAGCCAAGCTCTAATACTAGACCTTGTCATAAATATACACCTGTACATATATTTGTATATAACATAACATATTGTATTTATGTGATCGTCATTTCTATCATATCGTGATAGCTACCATTTCCTATACGTATTTAAAATGTCTTGATCTTCATATAAATCGAATATTATGTATATAGTTATTGTTACAGCCTGTAAATGATCCACTGGGCTGAGGCTTAAGGTTGGAATTAGGAAACCACATACAAACATATTAAATAAGCCGAGATGGCCCAGTATATGCGTATATTTGTATGCGTGAATCTTAACCGGTGTTTATAATTCATCTGTATTTGTTGGTGAAGGAAAACATCCTTTGGATACCTGCATGTGTCTAATTTCCAAACGCCAAAATCATGTCCTCAAAAAGGAGAGGAGGCCTGAGCACAGCAGTGGGATATTCATAGGCTGTTACTTCTATACAATCATATTCACTATCAACGGAGATCACTTATAAACACAATTACTCTACATGAAAAAAATATTTATTTCTTACCCGAATTTGAACCCACTATCTTAGGTAAATACCCATCTTAGGGTAATATCTCTGACCCATCTCGGTTGAATGCATGAGTGCAACAATTTATCTTATATCACCAATAACATTGAAATGTTAAATTTCAATTTTACTTTATCACTAGATCGGAATCGTTTCATATCACTTTTATATTTTACTGTAAAAATACTACCAATTTCGTTTCGGTAACGAACAACTATTTTGTATTCAGTAAAAACCTATTTAAAATATAATGAATACGAGAATACCCAATCAAGCGTTATTCAAAATACCTTCTATTTGCTTAAAAGGCACGTCTCCCTCTGTGCTTTGACGATTACATAGCATTTGTTATCTTTGCCTTATTCGCGACACGGGTCGGGCCAATAAAAGTGATTGGTGTTTTCCGGGAAGGAATTCTAGTTTTTTTTTAAATATGTTTAGTATAATAAGATTGAAGTATATTATATCTGTTCCGGAATATCTCTTGTGCAGTGAGCTAATTGACTATATATGAGGTAAACGACTCAAAAATGTAATGCAGTGAATACCACATTACAAATATAATTTAATGATAATTTCTTTCGTGATATAAGCATCGAATTAAGTAAAAAACAGCTGGAACTTCTTGATTTTTTTTTTTTTTTTTTTTTTTTTTTTTATTGCGTAGGAAGGCGGACGAGCATATGGGCCACCCGATGGGAAGTGGTCACCAACGCCCATAGACATTGGCGTTGTAAGAGCTGTAAACCATCTCTTACATCGCCAATGCGCCACCAACCTTGGGAACTAAGATGTTATGTCCCTTGTGCCTGCAATTACACTGGCTCACTCACCCTTCAAACCGGAACACAGCAATAACAAGTACTGCTGTTTTGCGGTAGAATATCTGATGAGTGGGTGGTACCTACCCAGACGAGCTTGCACAAAGCTCTACCACCAAGTATCAACTGAGATTAAAATATTTAATTTTACTATATGATAGTAATGGAACAATAATTCAGTAGCGCATTGATAAATATGTATAGAATGTGTGCTAAGTTATAACATTATTACATGGCTATTTTAATATAAGCGTAAACCAAACGACAGCAGTCTTCAACTTCTTAAAAACTCATTTTGTTTCCACGGAAATATATAAGTATTTACTTGTACCTTATATTTTAAGCTGAGATTTTGCTCATTACATCGGTACCGAAATATTTTTAATAACACACGAGGGAAATGATGTAGGTAACATACAAAATGGTAACAGAATTGTTAACGAATTTAATAATCAACTTCGTCTACATGTCGGGGTTCGTTATGTTAATATCAAAAGTAGATTGGCCAAAGCTAATCTTATAAATGTGAAACTTCATAAACGTCCGGACGAAATAAAATAAATTTTGCAAAGATACGTTAAAGTTATCGAATTATTACACTTTAACGTGGATAATATAGATATTTTCAATAATGAAATTTCGATAAAATTTTATTATTCTAAACTTAAAAATAGTTAAAAATTAAGAAGTCATAATGTACTGTGTATACTAAGATTTCTTACAATAAAACGATCGAAATGTCTCAGAGCTGAGTAAAATTTATTGTATAAGTACATCGAGTAAAGAATATGTGAGTCATGCAGGTTTCACGGCGCTTTCTTATATCTAAACCCATTGGTACCTACTTAGACTATAAAGTTACATTAATAGTATATCGTGGATATACGATCAGATCTTCGTTATACATTAATAACTGATACGCGCGGTTTCAACCGCGTTCAACGTTACTACTCCATCCCTTGGGCGGTGTTGTGTGCTCAATAGTCTATAAGCTGTCGCAACAAATGGCATATATAACGCATAAAAGATTTCTTTAAATGATAGACAATTGCGTACAAACAAAATTTTTAGTTTTATATATTAGTATACATTATATAACAAATACGACCCGTGTTCCACCTAAGTATCAAGAACTTAGTGAATGATAGAAATATGGTACTGAAAACACATGCGTTTATATGGACAGGTACATCAGTACTGCGATTTTTATTCTCGTGACAAATATAATCCATTATTTTCCATATTCCAGAAATAAACGTTTGTATAAATGCATATTTCAATCTACTAGAAACGTCGACGTGAATATCCTACGGCGTAGGCGGAATTGATTATTTTGCAATGTTTTTAACATAACAACATCGAACCTCTTATCTAACGTAATAAAAGATAAAATAATATACCTGTAGTTTACCTATTTTAATTCACTCTTTAAGCTTATTTATAGTCTATATTTTGTTAAGGCCATATAAAAACATATTAAATAAAATTATATCCAGAAACTTTCATACGGGGATCAAAATTAACGACTTTAGTTATTATCAGCCTTACTTATACACTTAGCAGCTGTTTATTCAAACGCTGATTAAATTTCTCTCTTTCTGTCATTATTGATTTGACATACGAAAGAAGAAGACACAGCATTGTTTAACTGATTGCACGCAGTACAACATATACAAGTAAGAGCGATGTTTATATTTTTACTATATTTGATATCGTTACACTATATAGTATTAAGCCCATTTTGGGATGTCAAAAACATCTTCAGAATAACGACGTGATAGGACGTGAACTTGTATATCTCGGGTCCCAAGACTCTTTCAGTTCAACGTTACTGTTATTATTATTATTAATAATAATATCCTGGGACATTATTCACACACGGCCATCTGATCCCAAACTAAGCAGAGCTCGTACTATGGAAACCAGATAACTGATATACTTACATATACTAGTTTTCTTCTGTATATACATACTTATATAGATAATTACACCCAGACTCAGGGCAAACAGACATGTGCATGCACACAAATGTCTGTCCTGGGTGGGAAAAGAATCCACGACCTGCGGCGTGAAAGGCAAGTAAGTGTCTTACCGTCCATGCCAACCGGCTCGTCAAATTATTATATTAATTAGTACACATTTACCTAAAATTTTTGTGAATGAATCAAAATATTTGTAATGTATGATTTCAGTATGTATTTTTAATCAGAATTGAAAACGTTGTTTTTGGTTTTTTATTTAAATTATTCTACTTCGCACATTATATTATGCAATAAAAATATACGAAATATCAAGATAACAGTATGATATGAGATAATGTAGACATTTATTAAGTGAATAAATCAAGTGCTACTCGTGATATAACTAGTAATCCATTTAATACTTAGTTCATGTATCATTTTCACATTTTATCAATTTACAATACATTTTATGATAATATGCAATGTTTATATTTTCTTTATTCCATTAAGTCTATTTTTGAAGTCCAATATTGAGTTGCTTAAATTACTTTATATATTAACTTTGAAAAAATAAAATGATTTTATAAAGTAGGTATATTTTATTGGGAATAATAAATTATCAATTATAATGTTCAACTACAACATTATTTAGTAATATTTTAAGTTCGCCGAGACCGCTTCAGAAACCGGTGTCAAGAAATGCAACGCATGATATCGACATCATTGCTTGTATTTCTTATGTTATCAATTAAGATGACGACGAAAAAGACCAGTCTATAAATTTGTAGACGACATTAAGAAATTTAAAAGTGTAGTAGATGGACACTTTTTTATAAAATAGGTTACAGCTGGAAAATAACAGTTTTAAGTATTGCTGTTTGGCGGTAGAATACTTAATTGATGGGTAGAACCTATCCAGTATAGGTAGGCCTACTCCAGCATCACTAGGTACGGTGATTACTGAGACGTAAAATCCATAGTGATAGATAATAAGTTGGAAATAATGTTTATATAACATAAATATTAGCTATCAGCAACTAATGATTAATCATGATGATCTTTACATGTTTACACTTAACTTATAGTGAAGTTGAATAAATTAATAGTTTTATTTATAAAGATAGAATGCGATGTTTCATCATCGATAAAAATTAAAATGTAAACCTTAGAATTGAAACTAGTGTAATCAGGTAATGCACTTGTTAGTTAATTGTCTCGCCGAACTGTAGTAGATTTATCACGATCAATACACTAAAATAAATAAATTATAATTTGTCAACTAATACATAGTTCAAAGAAAATAATACGAGTTTGGGAAATATATATTATTTTAAACTTCAATATATTTACGACGTATCAGACCTCAACGGCCGAACACTGAAACGTAATTCAAATATTAAGTGCAACTTAATTATTTGAGACGCCGTTAATTTAAATCTTCTCATATTAATTTCTATGTTAAGTAACGTTTAACTGAGTGTTTGATTTGAAGGACGTTTCAGTATTCGGCCGTAAGAACATTAACAAACATTTTAATTTACTTGAACTCTTGGATTCGTGTAATTTTGCTATTATACTAATTGAATTAATTGTTAATAACTTTTTCTCGCTTTAATTGTCCCATAGCGTAGTTAAAGCTAACGATATCATAAAGAGCTAGTAAACGTTCGTCGAATAAGCACAGACACCATTTAATGCATTTTTATGGACTATTAATTAACCAGTGGACTATCAAAGGTAAGGGCCTTTTAAAATAGTAGCGTTATATTTTATAATAGAATTCGAGTTCTGTGCAGTTGGCTGGTCATCGTGACAGGAATTTGACGAAAGATCACCATCATCATTATCAATATATTAAACTAGCTGATACCCGCGACTTCGTCCGCGTTCTTTGATATATTAACAAAGTTTTCTTATGTACGAAGGAAAAAACATCAAAAAGAACGCAAGTCAAAATGTACTTTGTTTAAACAGATGTATGTATAAACAAAGTATATTTTGACTTGAACTTACTGAACACGCAGTTCATATACAAATCGTTGTTTCTTGAAACTTCAATAACTTTTTATTAAATGAAGATATCGCAATCACTTTTTTTATAAGGGACGAGTGTCTAAGAAATAAAATTTAGAAAATTTCATTGAAATCTATGCAGTAGTTTTTCCGTGATGCGCGCACAACTGCAGACCTCTATCATTATATTTATATAGATAACGTAAAAGTTTATTAATTATAATATATTTATGTCTTCCTTATCATATGAAAAAAATGTGTAGTAAGAGTTTAATCAAACAATTTTACTATTTGATTATTGAGAGGGTTGAAGTATGCGCTAAGGTATCCTAATAATAACTAATATTATAAATGAGAAACGCCACTACTCAACTGATCACCATGGAATTATGCATACACGTTGTCAAGGGTACAGAAAAGACATGAAGTCCATTATGTATGTAAAGCCGATATATAATTCAAATAATGTAATTTAAATTAAAAAGTGGATAAAACAAATTCAAGCCGATAAAATGTGGCTTCTTCTTTATTTTTACTGGCGAAGAAGGAAATTCTATTTAAATTGTATGTTATATATTAATACAACAGTCATATATACTCAGTCTTGCGTTGTGAGAATTAAGTTTTTGATTGATATAGTATATAATTATAGCAAATTATTTATTTGAGAATTTTTTTTTTCAATCATTACCTTCTGAATTGGTATTTTTTAAAACTTATGTACAATGGTGGTAACGAGAAACTAAGGAATCACTTGTTTCAATATATATTTAATGTAGCTGGAATTACAAAGTAATATTGTTTTGATAAGTTTATAGTGTTTTTTGTATAGCAGAAATATTTTCTCATATTAAAATATATCATTATTTGTAGATCTGTTTATGAATTATTCAGATTTCGTGTTACGCGAGTAATTGTTGTTTGACTAAGATAATTTATGAAGACATTTCATTCAATAGGAATCATTCAATTACTGCCTGTTCTATAACAAAATGGCAGGTAGTGGTAAACAGTATGTAATAATTCATCAAACCAATTAGTGGGAACCAATAAAGATAAGTCTCCATGCCGTTTTGGCTCTGCGCCACGTTAAAAGGCTTATCGTTGGTGCCAGGTGGCCAAATTTTGGGGTATACATCGATCACGGGACCTGTCATTCATGAAAGTAAAAAAAAAAAGAAATATTATGAAATCAGCAAAAATTAATTTATTTTTCTTGTCATCGAGACATGTTTTGTTAATATTTTTTTGCTCGCTTAAATAACTTTAAGTCGCTACGTCATGATTACATACAAAATTAACTAAAAATATACGAAGGTCGGTGGCAACATTATCATAATTTTATTATGCAAAGTTAAGTACCTACTTATTTCGAGAACTATGAAGTTACACGAATCTTTATTAACAATAACCAAGTTTTTTTTTTTAAATACTTATTCAGTTACAAAATGAAATGTTATGAATAAATAAAAGAAATACAAAAAAGAGAATTTATAAAATACTGAAGAGTATCAAAAATAATTTCCAGGTCTATCTGTATTAATGAAGGGGCTAGTAACTTATTATGCCATACTGGGTAAGTGGGTACCGACTGTTTGATTGGTATTCTATTGCCATATGGCAATGTTATTGTTTTTTTATTATAGCGGAGTGACAAAGAATGCGATGTTTATAACGAAATTATATGGACGCATGAGAGGAATGTATTGAGAAATTTACCTACTGAGCAGCTACTAGAGTAACGAAAAATTAATTACAAAAAATATATTATTATTATAACATAAAATATTTAAATACCTAAACCGAATATAGACTTTACTTACTTATTCATAATGTAATTATATTATATAAATTTTAATTGTTTTCGTCCGCCAGTTTTGTATCATTAACAAAATAATAATTTACATTATGGTTTTAGATTAGAGGTACTGAGGTAATAAATTTGTTAGCAAATAGTAAGTATTAATTTTGCATGAAATATAAAATATGTAGAACAACTTTCTTACTGAGCAATGAAGCTTTGTAACGATTCGCGTAAACACATTAATATTTAAGTAGCTGTACATTTACTTGACTCTTATCTTTACGAGAAGGTCAAGTAATTTGCCAATGAATGCGAATAATATTGAAATAGTCCCAAAATCTTATTAAGAACAATTTCCTATTCATGTTTAATTTAATTGAACTAAAAGGATATTGAGATAAATTTTCCTTCTTGATGTTTAATAATATAACGCTATACTTTAGTTAAACATCAATTACATAATCTATTTGATTCGACAAATAATGGCCATAACTATTATCTATATGTTTGAAATTACAGTATTGTAATAATAATGGTCCTCCTGACCGATTTCGATGATGGCCAATCTCAAGAGAGATTAGCGAACCGTGCAGGAGGTAATATAGTGCACAAGTATGTGCGCAAACACAGGTGCATTCTGTATTCACTAACTCTCATAACCCGATAGGACGGCAATCCGACACGACCGGAAAAAGTTCAGGCGCAAGATCAACGGCTTAACGTGCTTACCGAGGCGCGGGAGTGTACACACTTCCAACTTCCAGACTTCGGGCTGCTACTGAGAATTTTCGACGAAAAATCTTTATAACATTTTATTGGCTCGACCTGGAATTTGAACCTAGGACCACCGTGTCTGCGGTCTGACATGTAACCACTATACCAACAAGGCAGTCAGGAAAAGTATTTTATGATATAAAGGAAGCAATATATTAATCTAATCGTATATAGAATATAACAATATAGTACAATATTCATCTCGTCAAACCTGGTTCCTTTTCCTGGAGACCCAAGAGCTTTACTCGGCTTAAAGACAAAGCATCGCAATTCAATGAAACGATAATACTCCATAGTTTAAGGACAAAGTCTAACAAAGGTTCTAACCAATTAGATTAAATGTAGCTATATAATTGTTATATGATTTTTTCTAAACTATGAAGAGAGAAGACATAAGTTATAAATGTCACCGGATGACGTGCTTAGCGATAAGTTTCCAAACCAAAAATTCCAATATTAAATTTTATAAATAAGCAGTCAAAATATTTATTATTTAGAAAGTAACCGAATTATAAGTTTAAAAGAATTCGAGTATAAATCATCACAAACTGATAAAACACAGATGTTTCCGATACGTGTTAAACAAATTACTCTACAAAATTAAGTAATATTTTCAGGTACAAAAAAATTTATAGAAAATTTTACAAAATTCTTTCTTAGCTAACATAAGTATGTGTATGTATACAGAATTATTTATCATTTATGACATATAACAAGTAATAAGTAATTATAGCAAGTACTGCTATATGTCAATGAATATAAATTGGATCTACTTTCCTTTGAAACTACAAATTCAAATCAATCCATTAATACTAAATTACTAGTTAGTTGAGGTAGATTAATGTTCTGAGTGAAAGCTAAACTACTAAAAACAACTTTTGACATTAAAGATAAATTACTACTTCAAAATAAAATAAAATAATTGTATAAGTGTATATTATATGCAAAATATGTCAAGCAAATAATAAGAATTACTATTGCGTTGGTAAAATGAGATCATTTAATTTAATTTATATCATTGACTACATCTTATTGGTCAATGGATTATGTTCCGATTCGCTATTATATGTCACTATGATTTCAATGAAATATTTATCAAAATATTTGATGTGATAGGATGACATATTGTCAATAACTTACAAAATCCTTTTCAATCACCATATCACATAAATTCCAGAGAAATCCAAAGCACTTACGAATCCGCGAACGTTATTTAAATTTCGCTGAAGATATAATTTCCAGATAACTTATATCCAATATTTGCCAGAAATCACTGATTCCAACAAATTCCTGATTCAAGTTATACGATGTCCTCTTAGCTTGACTTGTGTTGCTTTGGTTATATTTGGCCAAGATTATTCTTATAAGATCGTTGTAATGATGCAGATACCACAACATTAATCTTGATAAGTAGATCCATTTCGAGCTCATCCGAAGGTCGTTTTAGATAAGATGAATAGGCAATATTTGCTCAAACGTTATTGCATACAGGAATAATCGAGATAGTCGTTATAAGTTTCGATCTGCGGATAAATTGTCTCCAGTTTATAAATAAGAATTTATTCCATAAGGTCCTGTCCTGATTTTCATAGTTAAAGTATTTTCATGTACTTTCATTTCATTTACGTCAATTCATCATTACTACATTTTTGCACATTGTTTTAGAATATTACAGTGAAATAGTCCAATATATCGTTTATTTTTATAAAATTGTAAATAGTTTATATTATTTCAAGAAAAATGACACAACATGTCATTAGAGGCAGGTGTCTCTGCATAGTAAAAATAAAATCATTCAAAACAAAAGTCTCCAATTGATCGTT
The DNA here is from genome assembly GCA_963151315.1 of Nymphalis c-album. Classification (NCBI taxonomy): domain Eukaryota; kingdom Metazoa; phylum Arthropoda; class Insecta; order Lepidoptera; family Nymphalidae; genus Nymphalis; species Nymphalis c-album. The sequence continues at coordinate 8,162,246 of OY720591.1, forward strand.
ATCCAAGTCCGTTTGTAATAAACATAGATACATTATGTAAACAAGTTTTAAACAAATTAGTTTTTGAGGACAGAATTTTTTTCATTAAGTTGTTCGAGTACACAATATGGTTGTCAAATTAGTGATCAAGGTAGAAAATGTACATTGGGCATATAAAGAGTGTTTACCTGAAAGTGAGAGAAGGGCTGAAGCGAGCGCGGAAGCGGCGGCGGGCGGCTTCGGGCCGCGGTGCGCGTGTGGCCGCGCTTGCCTACCGACTGTAACTGCCGCTACCGCCGCCGCCGGTCGTCTCGCTTTGCCCGGTCTGCGCTTATCGCCCGCCACCACTATGCACTCTACTGCGATAATGATTTAAATCCCTTAAATTGGCATTTAATTGAAGCCTAAAACTATTACTGAATCTATCTACGAATTCTGAAAGTAATAATTGGCTATCAACTTAAAGGCTGTAAGGCCTTGCTTAAGTTGACATTCACCTGAATACTGCTATAATGAATTATAATATAAATATGTGTCTTAGTTCAGGTGAATCAACAATTTTATGTCGCGTATTGATGTTTTCTATAACAACTGAAAATTTTACTATTATTGCGCATATGATTTTGATGTGTGATATATGGAAAATTGTCTTAAGACACTATTTTCAAAAATTGGTATTAAAGTAATTTATTAGAAAAGGTTTTTTATTATACACACAAGTTTTAAACTTTATAAGTACATTATATTATTAAAAAAAATTACCCATCCAACCCATTATGGGTGTGTCCTTTTTAATTCACTGTATGTTGAATTTTCTCTTAGAAATATTGAAGTAGATTTTATTTAGGATACAATATTTTGCAATATACACGTTAAAGAAAACGTAGATTTTTTCTTATTCCCTAAAATATATCCTCAGTTAATGTCCTTTAATGTAACAAAAAATCTTCAATTTGTACTCCTCTGTTGTTTTATTTTTCTTAAAAATACCGGCTGTAAGAATTTATATAGTATGAAATTTTGTGAATATTGTATAATAAGAAAAATATGTCTGTATTACTTATGAAGATAGATGGCTCTGTTGTTAGAACGCGCGAATCTTAACTGATGATCGTGGGTTCAAATTCGGGCAAGCACCACTGAATTTTCATGTGCCTAATTTGCATTTATAATTCATCTCGTACTTAACGGTGTAGGAAAACATCGTGAGGAAACCTGTATGTGCTTAATTTCACTGCATTAGAGCAGCGTGATGGAATAAGCTCCAAAACCATCTCCTCAAAAAGGAGAGGAGGACTTAGCCCAGCAGCGGGACATTCACAGGCTGTTATTTATTTATTTATTTATACTGGCTGTTACTGTATATTAATCAAGAATATATAATTAAGAACATATATTTCTATTGAGTATAAAAACGTAGTATATAAAAAAAATGTTATGAGTGTTCTTGCAAACATTCCAAGCGGTCAAAATTTGTACTTACCTACATCTTATAATTTTTTAATTTGTACATATGAGTCATTATCGCCTCATAAAGTTTTCTGATATCTTAAATCATTGCGACACTAAAAATAAAACTTTATGTTGCAAATAATTGATATATAGACTATCCGCCTGATTGACTTGAAATTTGTCACAGTTACTTCTTCCCCAACGTAGACACGCACTAAGAACTGATTTTACGCAAAAGCTAAGATGAGCTTACTTATTTATATAATTCTTATAACTTCAAACATATGCTATAAACATTGAGCCCTATTAAGCATTGAGTGATGTAGCCTTGTAGGATATATACGTATATAAACATGCATATTTCATGACGGGCATATTTATTCCCGGAGGGATGTAACGAAATTTTAACAAATACTGTAAATATGAATACTATATGGTATTAAATAAATGTTATTTAATTGATAAATGTCAAGAAATCCACTCTAAAAAAAACTTAAACTAATATAAAACAAATTCTATCGAGGTGGCAAGAATCTCAGTAACTCACACTTCAAATACACTAATTAAGTATTTACTATTAAAATCATAAATAATAAAACCTATAGAAGATAAGAAATAACGTATTGCCTGATTTCTTTTATAACTTAATGAAAAAGAAACTTAATATTATTTTCTTGTGAAGTGAACGAAAAACATTTTACCTTTCTAATAAAAAAGTTGCATTTTATAATGTAATTTTTCTTTAGAGTAGAGCAAGTCATAAATTACTAATTAGGCTCCAAGCCTCTTACAGAAACGATTTTTTCCGCTTGGTTTAGCAAACGGCGGTTCTTTGAATTGCGTCCGCTTATGTTTATAACTGTCTTAAAAATGTATCTGAATTATATTCTTCGATTACAAAATTTAGTCCTGAATCATCGTGGAAAAATGTTAAAAAAACAATATAGAAAAATAATAATTGCAAGCACAGTCCACACCTCGTTTGAAAATTATGTATTGTTCATAAAAATCTTGACATCGTCAAAAACTGCTTCGCATTACTTAACAATAAGTGCGTGATTGCTTCTACCTTCAATAAAATACCTATAAAGTATGAATTGACAGGAAAGGAAAATTATGATCTTTGAATATTTCGAGAGAATTCTAGTCTCGTCACCTAAACCGGCGTACATTGGAAGAGTAGTATTATGAGGTTTTTTTCTTAAACGAATCCATCAATCAACAATAAATAACCTTATGGTGCCGGGCAACGGACTCATATTTAAGTAAAGCCAAAAAAATCCATACAGTACATATTGTACTTCGCTGCTCCGATGCAGATTTTCTTCCGTCACATGCAGGTTTCTCACGATGTTTTCCCCCATTGCCAAGCACGAAATGAATTATAGTAGTGCTTGCCTGAGTTCGAATTCACAATCTTCAATAAAAACTTACCTGTTCTAGCCAATGATTCACCTTGACTCCAATCACCAACCACCCCACCATTGGTGTTCAATAATTCAACATTAATTCATTCATTTATCAGTCTTCCAAAATGATTTACCGTTTTGTAATACACTTAGTCGAACTGCCTTCATACTTTATTTAGTATCGCTTTGTATGTAATTGTTTAAATATATTTAGATGTATTATATTTTTAAATAACTTATAAGAATTAAACATCCTAATATTAAAGCAAGATAAGTCGGTTTTAGGCAGAATACTCGCTCATGACATATTAGCACTACCGCTTATTACCACTACTTAGTATTGTTGTGTTCCGGTTTGAAGGGTGTGTGAGCCAGTGTAATTACAGACATGAGCCAGAGCTTCTTATCTATTCAGTCTCAAAGTTCAAGGTTGGTAGAGCATTGACGATGTAAGCAATGATTAACATTTCTTTTAATACTTACAATACTATGAGCGATGGTGATCACAAAGCATCAGACCTACTATATACAGATATACTAAACAAAAGAATCAAATAAAAAGTGGTCTTGACCAGGATTTACCTACCCCTCGATATTTGGTTAAGAATACAAACTAACAAAGTATATACTGGGCGGATTTATTTGTTAATATAATAATTTGATAACCTTTATTTGTAAAGTTATATCATGTTATTAAAATGGTTCTCTATTTTAAGTTTTATTTCAATGTTAAAACTCTAGTTTAAAATATTTCGCACAATAATGGTATCAACTTACTTTATATTAATTAATACGCGATCCATTGTTTGAACGTTGTTACAGTTTGTTATAAAACTGACCAAAGTTGTAAGTTTACTTAGCAAATTATATACGTTAATACACGTTTCCACGATGATTGGATGGATTTTTTTATTATTATTGTATAGGAAGGCGGGCGTGCATATGGGCCACCTGATGGTAAGTGGTCACCAACGCCCATAGACAATGGCATTGTAAGAAATGTTAACCATCGCTTACATCGCAAATACACCACCAACCTTGGGAACTAAGATGTTATGTCCCTTGTGCCTGTAATTACACTGGCTCACTCACCCTTCAAACCGGAACACAGCAATACAAAGTACTGCTGTTTTGCGGCAGAATATCTGATGAGTGGGTGGTACCTATCCAGACGAGCTTGCATAAAGCTCTACCACCAAGTATTTACAAATAAAAGAGTTTAATATATTAAAAGAATTATACTTTTGGTGTTCCATCTCCATCTAAACTTATATATTATATATATAGGATGAAACATAACCACCGCATTAATTTTGATAGCGGCTTATCAAGGTTTAAGTAACGTTTCTATAAACTCCGTTAATATTATAATCTTATATTATAACTATGAACATGATCATCAATATCTTATTACTGGAGCTATATTAATATATAAAATACAGCACTTTTTATAGAGTTAATAAATTTTCCCTTAAAACGGTGTATAGTTTACTTTTGTGTCTTATTTAAAAGAATGTTATTTTTTACCGTAAAAAAAACTTGATATCTTATGCATTCAGTAGTTGATGTTGTTTTACTGGAAGAAGCTTTATTTAAAGTCGCGGTAAAGGATTTGTTCTGCTTGCAATATCTCGAAGTACGTGATGTTTTATTGAATTAACGGGATTTCCTTTTGTACTCACTGAAACCTTTTAACAAGGTTGCGCTTAAAATATCAGTTGAATTAAGAAACATGCGATTTATTTAAAAAAAAAATATGTCGTCATTTAGAAAAATAACGAACATTAAAATACCATTAAAAATTTAAAATAAATTAAGTTGTAAATGTAATGTGTAAGTATGCTTTATTTGATTTGGATGCAGGAACACAATTGGTGTTTATTTCGTAACTTTATAATGTTATATAATTTTACCAATATATTGTTAAAGTATACGTAAGTAATCAATGTGCATACAGTATCATGTAATATTATATGAGCAACTATAATTCAAAACATGCTACAGCTTACAAGACCTTATATCGAACGGCAGACTTGCGCATGTCGACTTGCCTTCCATGAATATTGTACTAGCAACAACAATGTTTTTTAAAATTTGAATTGTTTTATATATATAATTCGATGTATACATTAAATATTATTTATTAAATAATTGCCTAAGATTCCGACAGTGCGTCGTAGCATTAAAAATTGTGTAACTTGTTTGTTATTTTTTTTTTGACGTTGTTACCTCATAACTTTCGACTGGATGAATCGATTTCGATGATTTTTTTTTATTTGAAAGCTGGTGCTTCCCAATTGGTCCCATTTTTGACCATGGAATCCATGAGAAAACCATATAAGTCGTAAATTTGCATGAGGTATGTGCGCGACAAATGGACGAATAACTCAATATCACTCAATTTTTATTGGAAAGAGTGTCCTTCTAGGATAGTTTGATGAAAGTTTGCTTAGATTCTGATTATGGGATCGGTGACAAATTAACGGTACTCTTGAATTCTTAGGAGCAAATTAACGATACTCGGCCGAATATTTTATAGGCTATCCAGATTTTTCAGTCACCTACCGTAACATCGTTATGATCAAGTAATAATTGTAGTACTATAGTATGTATAACCATTGATGTCATTAAAAAGAGGAAGATACGTTACGCGCTAACATCGCAATCAGTAAACCCGGGCTCGGCGGAATGTAAGTTTTTGTTTGTTTTTAATAGATGTATTATTATTGCTAGGTATATTATAGTGTTTCCTTGGCTGACATCGACTCCAAAAATAATAATAATTATAACTACATTATTTACCACACAACAAAATCGTACCTACATATCGATGAGTAGAAAATAGTAAGTTAATTATCAAATTATAGAAGAATACGCAATTATTTTTTTACTTTTTAGTGCATATTAATGTGTTTTTCCATTAATGTCGGTTTTTGTTTTGTTAAACTTTTTGTTTATTGAATGCTGAACGTATTTTCAAATTTTCAAATTTTGCCAGCGCGCTAAGAAAATTAGCAAACAAACTAAAGCAAACTGCATATACGGTTTAATAAATTGGTAACATTTTTATTGAACATTTGTCCGACCCATGAAAGCGAAATCAAAATATCGGTAAAACAAAGCTGCTATAAACTGGATCTGTTTATATTTGATCTTTTTAGAACACAAGTGAAACTCAAAATGGCAGTAATATTAAACGCTGTTCTTTGATAAACCACCCAAATTAATATTGTGAGTTTGTTTGTTTATTTGTTACGCTTTCACCCCAAACACACTATTCACCAATCGAAAGATACATTATCAGCGAGTAACATAGTCTGCATTTTGTCCCCGTATTCCCGCGGGAACGGGAACTACGCGGGTAGAACTGCGGGCAAAACGCTAGTACAAGTTGCTAGTACTTTAGAATTAGTTTTAAAGAAATTCTAACATACTAAAAAATATAGAATAAAATTTTATATCGACAATAATTTTGTTTCAATTCTCGTATACGAAATTTGTTTTTAATTTGTTCGCGTGGGTAAATAAAATTAATGAGTTCGCGTTTAATGAAATGTAACATTCTCGTTTTATTTAATTTGTTACTCGGAGCATAATTTTATGACTATTATTTTTGAATAATTAAAAAAAAATTGAACTGATGAAAGAAGCGAATATTATACTCATTTATATTTTTGAAAATTGTTTGTATTTTATATTATTGGTAGTTATTATAAATGAAAAAAATAAAATAACTTTGTTATGAAAACATAGATAAACATACTACAGATTTCCATTCAACAAAAGTTTTTTTTATTTCATGTCGGAGGGCGCATGTGGGCGCGTGATGGAAAATGGTCTCCAACGTTCATATAAATTGGCACTGCAATATGAACCATCCTTACATCTTCAATGCGCCACTAACCTTAGGATTTAAGATGTATCTTACTCGTGCTTGTATGCGTATCTGTGACTGTAACTCAGTCGATGCTTTTATTAGTGCATCTAAGACTCCAATCATTCGTTAATGGACATAAGAACCTGTCCTTTGAGTGAAGTTTTGACATAATTTAAAAATGCAATATTACAGAGTTAAAAACGTAAAACCAGACTTTATCGCGATGTCCTTTTGGAACACTTCCAATATGCCGTCGGAAAACTGCAATTAATAAATCAATTTGAAGAACATCATGTGCAATTTCTCATATTCAACGCTTTTAATAAGCTTTAATGTATTCATCTTGACATGCGTTTGTGTCTTTATTTTATTTTTAAATAAAAACTTATTTCAATTAAAAATAACAAATTTAGCTTAGCGTGACTTAGTTATTTTTTAATGTTATAGGTTCGAACAATTTATTTATGGCTTTCATGCAACTATGACATTAACAATTAATGACTGCCGTGATAAATTATTTCCTTAATAAATTGAGCTTTTGGAAAGATTAGATGGACTATCATGGTAAGAATCAATTACCAATTATCTACTTAATACCATAATAGTAGTATGTAATACGCTTCAATTGATTATTATAAAGTGTTTGTAAATAACGCTAGCTATCGGTAAGAGTAATTGAATCAACCAGGTTATATGAGATTAATATTAGAATTTTCTTATTCCATATTTTACATCGTAAACGATTCTCATAAAATTTTGACATATGACTAATATGCCGAATTCCTTACACAGTTTCAAGCTGAAATTGTTTATAAATAAACGCATAACGCGACTGCAAAATTTTATATGAATATAATATATTTACTAAAACTGTTTATAAATACAAAATAAACATTGTCTGATTCTTCTTCAACAATATAAATAGAATAATTACACCGAAATACAATGTAATTACCTTATTCAGAGAAGATAATTGAAAGCATCAAATGTGTAATTGCTTGTATTGTATTTGTACTGACACACGGCTTTTGTAAGTGTCACATCATTAATTGTTTTGATAAACACCTTTTTATTATATGTATATAACCTATTATTTTTTAATTAAACGATATTATATATCTCCAATTAATTGCACAATACTTCCATAACCTGACTTAACCTATCCCCGTCTTATATTAAGAAGTTAATAGCGTTACCGACATAACCGACAAGTGCAAGTTCTGTTTTTCATAATTGCCGAGTACGAGATAAACTATGACCATAAATAAACACACAAGAATTCAGTGACATGAAGGAATGTTTTTTAATTCTTAAATATAACTGTAAAATATTCAGAATCATGATTTTTATTAAATCTTTGAGGGACCTATTCAGCGATATATCATTCAATTTTGTACTTTATCCATTACTATCGCCAGCTCGTATTTTGCTGCCACCATTTTGGTTTTCACGAATCGATAGACACGTTATCGATTAATCTATCTACCCGTTGGGGTGGCTTTATTCTTAAGGTATAAGAAAACCTACGTACATATCTCAATACGTATGAAAAACATAGAACTGTGTTGCTGCCTCTTAATCGGGCAATAAAATGGTAATTAAGTAGCTCATGTGCATAAAGCACACACATAATTATAATCATAGTAATTATTATTAAATGATTTTATTAAATACAATTGGCATTATTAGCAATGTTCGAGCGGATTGATGATGCACGGAAACGTGATCGACTGACCCTCTAGATGCTAAGATACAATGAGTGTGAGCTCAACTGAAAAAAGTTTTTGACTGATTGTACATTGTATAGTATTTTTTGATCTCAACCAAAATCAAATTAAACAAATTGAGCTATTGTGTTTATTTTATGTAATTCGTTAATTTAAAACGTGAATATATCATGTTAAAATAAAAAAATGTTATTTGGGATGCTAGACTTTGAATATAATATTTTCACATAGAGTAACATTCGACGTTAAATTATTATTAATAACTCGCGCGTATTAAATAAAGACTAGACAAAACTTGCTTCAAGCAACATTAAACTGCATTTACGCAAAGTATATGTTTACGTCTTTTCAATTATTTTTTCAATGATTAAGCAATTTTATTTATACAAAGTTCAATGGTTTGTCTAAACAATTCCATTACTCTCAGAAGTGAGCTCGAAATATTATAATTAAAGTGTCTACGTATTATTATGTGCAATCAATTAAGTTTCTTGAGTTGAGTTTCACAAAAGAGAAATCAGCAACTTAAGTGTTGTTGACACCTATTGTTGACAAAAGTTTCTTTAACTACATTAAGCTTTCAACGAAAATTTTGAAGTATTTTCGAGCACCGTGTTTTCAGAATTTCAAACAGATGCAAAAACAATGGCAAGCAAGGAGTATGTATGTATGCACATTTAAATGACATAAATGAGTAAATTTGTTTTTGGCACCGTTATAATTTATTGCTCTATTGAAAGATATAATTCAGCAGTAAATATATTATAAATATATACCACCTCTAATATAGACGAATGGAACCTAGTAAGAACGGTGTAAAATATCTCTTATTTTTGAAAGTTACAAACAGTTTTTATTTCGATTTTGACGTATGACCTTTCCAACCTACGAAATAGCTTTGAAAATAGCATACACCACGTTGTTCAATTTCAGTGAAAATGGAGTGTTGCTTGACAAAACCTTTCAATTGGAATTTTGTAATAAATCAAATATTTCACAAGCAAGATATGTCTTTGTCATTTACGATTTATTCAATTTCTTTAGCGTTTGTTAGAAAACGCATCGCACGAATTCTTTAACTCTCTATTTAAATCTATAAGAAATTACAAAATAGAAAATGTGCAGTATTTTTTAATCATTTTGGTTCTACAGCACTGTCTTCTAATAATGAAATAAATGGATATCGCTCGAAGCTTTCTTTTCTTTTGGCTTTCTGGACGCTACGATCTCTTTGTAGAATTATTCATAGAAGTCTGATCGTGATTGTATTAACATTGCGTTCACTATGTAAAATATCAGTCTTTTAAAGTTAACGTGAGCACACTTTTTGTTTGATATAAAATTTATTTTATATATTTTTAAATATATTTTTTGTTGTACTTTTGAGCTATCCATTTTCCTAAATAATTAAAATATATATAAAAACTTGTTGTAATATATAAGAAGATAAGCTTCAAAATCATTATAAAATTCTTAGTTGTAATTTGTGTATGTCGATAGTACGTGAGTTTTATAAATTGTACGTCGGACAAGATTGTAGCAATTCATTCCGGAATCGCCCGAGAAGACAATTTCACGAAAATATGCTAAAATTAGGATTTTTTTTAATTTACGAAATCAAGTTCAAACTAAGCGTTGTCTCCACTCCACCCATACATTTGTAGTTGCTATCGTCTAACGCTAGAACAGAGTATCGCGCGCTTTACGCCATTTTGCAAGTATATTCTATTCATATCTGCTACTGGAATAAATTGCATGCTTTTTTAGAATAAATTGTTGGAATTTTTTTCCGACATAAATTGACAACAATTTCTGATTTAATAATAGAATATAATATGGCGATATGATCTGCACAATGTACTAATTCCCTATAATCATATAAAATTAATAATTTTTCGTTATTGCATAACTCATTTCTTATCTAATAAAAACATGGCTCTTGTTAAATAAAAAATGCTATGAATGTTTAATAAGTGTAAAAAAAAGATTATATGAAATCGCAACATTAAAATTTTAATAAAATAAAGAATTCAAAGCTTAGTATTTATACTGACAACTTTGTTATGAATTTAGAGCACGTCTTCTCAGTTATAAGTTCACTTTCTTCATTTACACTTACAACCGTGACTTCTTTATAGTTTTTCTAAGAAAGAATCGACTAAATAGTCGCTGATTAAATTGAAATATATTTTTCTAAGTGATTAACTGACGGGTAATTTTATCACATTTCTCAACCATTTTTAGGTATTACCATCTTATTGTTTCCGAAGTCATGAGGTCTAAAAATATTGCCAATTTTTTTTCTTAACTAATCGATCATTTAAATAAGGCTAAGATCAGATACCATTATATAAAAAAATATTTCAAAATTACAATAATTATACAGTTTTTAAAAGTTTTAATATCTGTTTTTTTTTAGTAACTTGTAGTAAGTTATGAAAAGACTCGCTAATTAACTAGTTCACACATAGTTCTCTTACATACAAGGCGTGTTCACAACTTGGGAACTATTTAACTACAGGAAATAGGAAAGTACCTCATATATCTCTATCTATGTTTCAGTATATTTATCAGAGATACCAATTACCGTTATGTACTCTTTCTTAGTTTAGTATTAATGGGTATCCCATTAGACTAGTAGACGATCTATCATCTCAACAGTTGTTCACTTCTCATCTCACTTGATAAAACTTGATAAAAATCTTAGTGGTAGCTCTTAACGCAGTTTAACATTATTTCAGTTTCATCATTTAACAGCTTATTAATAATTTATATATTATTAATGTGTTATATTATGTGGAAACGTCTATCACTATGAAAAGCCTAAATTGAATACCGCGGCGGAATTAATCTACAATGAGCTGAACATATTCCAAACAAAGTACCTATTTGTTCAGAAGAAACGATTTAGAGAAAAAAATGGTGTAAAATTATATCAATTTTTGCAACTCATTCTGATGGGAAAGGTTGCCGGGTGGAGAGCTGTTTGATCGCAGGAAAAGTCTTGGCTGTGCAACATTCGAGAATGGACGGGAATCGCCTGTGCCACGTAGCTTTTCCACCTTCAGTTAAGTTCTTTATTAGCACACAATACCGCAGTGGTATTCGAATAGTTATCAATTACGTAAGCATATATATATTATACTTGTTCAACAATTAAAATAAACCGGTTCCTATTCAATTATAATAAACCACTAAATTCCTTCGTGATAAAAATTAATAAAACGGGATAGCTTAATTACATATTGAAATTAATAATTTTATTGCTAAGTCGCTAATTATATATATTTCACGTGAATGTGACCAAACCTTTTCAAAAGTATGTGTACGCTATGTCCCCGTCTATATCCGTAAAGGCATGTTGCCAAAGAGCCCGGGAAGCGTCACCTGAACAGCGCGTCTGGCTGACGCATCAGACATTCTTCTCAGATATGCGCATGGCAAACTCCAAATATCTACTCGATTCATTGAAATGGTATGCAAAACTAAATTCCAATTAACAGTGATAAATTAATTACAATTAGTATAAAAATATTTAGGCATTATTAATATTATCATATTATTTGATCTGGGATGCGGATGCTCGGTTTACGGAATAGACATGTGAATCTTAACCGATGATTCTGAGATTAAGCCCGAGATACCAGTTTTGAATTTTCGTGTACTTAGTATTTTGACGAGCCGGTTGGCGTGATCGGTAGATACCCTGCCTTTCGCGCCGCAGGTCGTTGGTTCGATTCCCAACCAGGACAGACATTTGTGTGCATGAACATGTCTGTTTGTCCTGAGTCTGGTTGTAATTATCTATATAAGTATGTATTTACAAAAGAAAAAGTAGTATATGTAGTATATCAGTTGTTTGGTTTCCATAGTACGAGCTCTGCTTAGTTTGGGATCAGATGACCGTGTGTGAAAAATGTCCCAGGATATTATACTATGTGATTATCATAAACTTCTACTAAGGGCTTAGTAGTAAGGGCTAAGTATGAGAAAACATCGCCAAGAAACCTACACGTGTCGGATGAAAATATGACACACGTGTAACAAATGTGTAAAATGCTGATTGCATTGAGGCAGCGTGGAGGAATAAACTTTCAACCTTCTGAAAATGAGACTTTAGCAATATTTAGGGCTGTAACTTGAAGCAGTGCAATTCAGTGCAATATCTTTACAATAAAAAAATGGTTTTTGTTAAAAATTAAAAAGTGAAATATGCATATGCTTTTACACACGATATTCAACGGATATATTGCTTTGCTACTTATATATTTGTAAGACAGAAGAACTTATACGCATAAGGTAACTATAGACCAGGGTTATTTATTAAAGGTTACAGTATATTAAAGGTCACAGCTACACTTCGTCAACGCTATTGTGTAGATGAAAGGTTCGGGATTCTAATAGTATGAATAGAAAGTCACGGGGTTGTATTTTAAGATAATCTGCGAGATCCTGTGCGTCCTTATTTCAATTTACTGAGTAAAACGGATAATAGAGAGAAAAAACATAAATATTGTTTATACTATTAATTTAATAAGTATAAGAAAATGGTACTTACATGAATTTCGAAATAGTGGATCTTGAACCAAATAGGGGTTCAACTTCTGCGAAAATAACTCTGTTAGTCTGCTACGCTTTCACAGCTAAACCACTGAAGCAAATTGGAAATTTGCTCGAACCTGAAGAAAGGGTATAACGCACGTAGGACTTTTTATACCTAATATGCGCTGCCCCCCCTACAATAACTCCTCGGGCAATTACTAGTTGTTTATGCAAGTAATGTATAATTATGCTATTTTAATACACATAAGTTACTATTTAAGTATATTCATTTTATTTAAATGTACTGCGTTCTAAATTGTTTTTTCTATATATTCCATTCCATTTTTCTCAAATACCTCGCTAAATAAATTGTGCCGAAACGACGAGTAGAGCTTTGTAATGACTTCAGAGATTGTTGATATTAATTCAAGGACCCGAGGGTAGAGAAAAAATTTTTATTTTTTTTCGGTTATTAACAACGAAAACATTAATTCTTGTATTGATTTGTGTGGTATATGTTTTTCATCATTTTATTTGTAGATACAAATATTACGGAAAAAAAAATTTAATATATTATGTTTTTTTAAATATTATTTTTTTAAGAGAAAAGACGAAATGTTATGTATTATTTTAATGTGAGACATTAACATTGATTGAAAAATTGATTCATTTTATGTATGAGGAATACTATAATGAGGAATACAGTATACTTTACGCAATATCATCCAACTAGATAATCCAACTAGGAAATCCAACTAGATAATAATAAGATGGATTGATAGCCATTGGAGCAGACGAGTCGAAGAGTGGAGTGGAGTGGAACCAATGGTTTGATTGCTTTATCAACTCCTGAACCTTAAGACACAGAAAGTTAAATGTGGCCATCATTTCATAATGCAGAGACGCTCTACAAATATTTTTCATTTTGATTCATTCTAAGATTGCATTGCAATTGCCCACTGCTTGACCCAATATTATACGTTTTTGGTTTAAGATCAACTCAATCGTAAATTTTATCTCTCCAAGGTTATCGAATCTATTAAAGATCGCTTCAACCTTTGAAATTCATTGAAGTAAAGATAGTATTATATAAAATTAATTAAACGTAAGACAGGAAAATGTGTAGCCTGAAGCAAAAGGAGCTTGTACGGTGTATTTACAACGAATATCACCGGACAGCCTACCCGCGATTACAAAGATTAATAATGAAATTCCAAGTAAAACATTACTTAAATTGTATGAAATAATACACGTAATCGAAAAATGAACCTAATTATTATATAACACTAGGTACTGGCCCCGGCTTCGCACGGTTAGAACATACATACTGTAACATCTACCTTATAAATTTATATATTAATAAATTTTAAACCTAAACTTCTGTCGTTGGTAAACCTAAAAAATTTTTTGGTAAAATTTTACGTTCAGATAGACAGACAACGAAGAGTCTTTATCTTAAAATACGTATTGATTTACATTAAATATAATAAGACTAATAATACTATTTGTTATATTTCATATTAAGGTTAGTAAAAAAGTATTAACTACTGTAATATTATTCTACAAGATATGTTGCTTAACAATTTTGCCTCCAACTGCATGCCAATTAGTTTATAATAATATGTCGTAGTTCATAGTTTGAGCTCCCAGTTGCGAATATTTTATGTAGTTCTACCTATATATACGAAGCTTACACATGTATAATAGTATAGCATATATAATATTTGTATATAAGTTTTAATGAAAAAATCAATAACGACGGAATGAGAACACGTAATAGATGACACGGCACCTTTGTAACGAACAAATTATTTTAAATTAGTTTGATTTGATTAAAAAAAACATTATCAAATTAAGCAACCATTTCAGAAATAACTTTTCGTGTAATTTATGAAGGTATCAAACAAGATAAAGACACATTGTATTATAATTAAAAATATACTCAAATTGACAATTACAGTTATAACGGTCTTATTTGTTAAAAAATAATAATTTATAATTGACACAAAATTATGTAAAATGACAATCTTTAATTCTGGATTTAATTGAAAAAGAAGACGTGCTTTATCTGACTGACCTACTTATTTTAACAAGAATAATATTTTAATCCCAATATATAATAAAACCAAAAATGTTCAGTTGCTGCAGAAATTTCGTAGAATCTTAACATAAAATATTTTAAAAAGTACACTTGTGAAATATTAATATGCTTAATTCGCCTACGGTATCATATTAATGTAATGGGAAGTTTGTTTATGTTTTCTGGATTAACGCAAAAACTATCAATCAGATTAATTGGAACTTTCACTTGTGATAGATAGATAGATTGTAGATGTGGGGCGATATGTTTTGAGTTATAACGTATTATCCGGGCCGATATCGGTCCGAGCACTTTCCAAACTACAAGATATAATAAAACTTTGTATGTAAGATAATAATATAACCAAAAAAATATATACCACATTATAAAACCATTTAAATCAGTTCAAATTCGGTAAAGACAAACACAGAACAAGTGATAAATTTACGACCTTTCTACGCTTATCTTTTAATTTAGAAGGTATTCTTTACTTTACTTACCTAAGCTACGTATGACGTTACGTACTTACAGAACAACAAAGTTAACGTAAATGTGTATTATCAAATACTTAGGAATTAATAATAAGTATAAAATAAAATTATTAAATTATTTTTTGTATTAACACCAACATAATAATTTATAAATAATATATGAAATCAATTAAATTGTCCTTGCAATATCAGCGGCATCTACTAGCGAAGTCGAGACTTACCTAGTTTCAGACCCGACTACAGTCCAGCCCCGCCTACGGCGTATCGCGCGGACTTCAGCCGTAACCACGCGGTCACGGGTTCTTCGATGTCGGTTTGCATTGGCCGCAAGTAGCGCAGTGGCGCCCTCTTCCAATTCAGCGATTGGTAGCATTATTCCAAGGGTTCGAGTCAAAGTTTAAACTAATGTGTCGTGAATTATTTAGATGTCGCCACTGTTCACAAGTACATTTGTCACATTTTCTTTGAATAAAAATTGTAACGAATCTAAATAATGTTTGTATTCAAAGAAAAGTTTTTTAATCAAAGTATAAAAGCAATCATGGGACTATTATTTACGTTTAATATAAGTTTCTAGATAAAGTTACACAAGAACTGTATATTTTTCGCAAATAAAATAATTGTTGTATTAGTATATTTCTTTTCAAAATTCGTAAAACCTAACCATAAATTAGAAATAAATTTTAATTATTTGTGATCTTACTTATAAACATCGTGTAATGTTTAGTAAGCACCTGCTTTTTTGTTTCTGTCATAATTGTTTTGACATGGACGTAGCATTGTTTAACTAATACCTTCATAGACAACATTTAAAGTTAAAGCAGTTCATTTTTACTAGTTTGATTACTTACTTCAAATTACTTTATTATATTTTAGTCTTATATTATTATAAGTGTATTATAACCACGATTTAACTTTGATCTTGAAAATATTCTAAAATAGCCTTTCAATATTATTAGACTTTTCACGACGAGCAATAAATCAATCACTCGAGAAATTTTTCAAGAAGTTTATATTTTTTTGCTCCCTGACGAATAAAACACTTTTACAATAGGCTATTCCAGACGATGTTCTGAATAATTTAATATAACCTACTTAATAGTTTTATTTATGTAAGGTTAACCTTATAAAGTTTTTAAGTTTGAGGACTCTTGGAGTACGTATTTTTTTAAAATAAATTTACTTAAAAAAATATTTACGCGAGATGTTATTATATTGTATTTTAATTATCTGACAATCTTGGTGATCATAAAACAAAGTTTAATTTTAAATTCATATTTGTCAGAATTGTGTCATGAGCAATCTTGCAGATGTATCCATCAGCCGCGCAAATTGTAAACAAAGCGACTCCAAACCGACGTAAAACCAGTACTGTATTTCAATTATCCAGGTCCCAAACTACACAGAATTTCATCACGATCGGTTTAGTAGCGTTTGCATGATGAGGTAACAAACAAACAGACAGACATTTATGATTTTAATAAACACTTCATTTTTTCCGGTATATTTTAATATACTAGTAAGTGTTCACGGACATAGTATACTACATAATATAATCTCAAAATCGGAAGATTGGTTTTTTACGAAACGATTGTTCGTTTGATGACTAGTCGGAAGCAACAGGAAGTTTGTAGTTTGTACTAAAAATAATTTGTATAATTTTCTTCAAACACATTCCACGATCTGTGTTTCTTTAAAGTTTTTTTTTGTAATGTTATCAATACGATTCCAATGAAAGATGACGTTAAGCGGTATTTCAATAAATTAAGTAAAAAAGTTAAATGTCTCACTGCTGGGCTAAAGGCTTCTCTCCTATTGAGAACGTTTTAGAACTGATTCCACTAAGCTTCTCCGAAGCGGATCGACGACATATTTTATGCGACAAGCGTCATGACAATATTTTCTTTCACCCCCTAGTACACGATGAATTATAAAAACAAGGTGAAGCCAATAAAACACATAAAAGTTTAGTGGTGCTTATCCGGGTTTAATGCAAAAAAAATCAATTAAGACTCACGTGTTCTAATCACTGGGTCGTATCGGCTTTTATTTTAGTATAAACCAATGAAAAGTTATGTTCAAATTTTAATAATTTTTGAATGTTATACAAGTACAAAATTTATCAATTCACGATATTTTAATAACGCTCGCCTTCAGAATCTTTAATATTCATAACATGCCGACTTCATGTAAAAGATAGCGGACACAGTGATTTCTTTATTCAAGAAGAGTCCGCGATAACCCGAGGGCGCTATATTCCCAAATCATATTATCATGGTGTGCTTAGAAGGTTTTTTTTATTGCGAGACAAAAAAACCTGGCGTTTATTTATCAACTAACGATTTATTGTTTTTTGTAATAAATATAATATTACATTATATTAATTTATTATTGTATTTTACGTACATGTTTTTATATAATTATAACTTTGAAACTTGAAACTTAACTTGAAAGTATATGCAAGGATTGATTCTAGTAAAATATATCCTTTAATGAATTATTTTTTCATTATTATTATTATTTCTTTTTTATTTAAAATCTTAGAGGTTTTAACCATAACCTATACCTATGTAGTAGGTAGTGTGTAAAAAAGGCCTTATTATATTTACTATTTTATTTATAATAAAACTTTTAGTATGGTGCTATAAATTTTTTTGTTTTTATTTAGTTATTATGCTAAATCTATATTAATACGACATTTTAAGTTTTTTGGATAATCGAGACTCACGTTAAGGTTATGATTGCTTGTATACTTCGAAGATATATAATAACATCACTACATTTTTGTAATTAGTTCACTGACACAATAACACGGTTTATTTGTCAATAATGATGCACTTAAAAATGATACAAGTATCACGCACTTATCACTCTCTTTTAATTTCACATGTGGTGAAAAAAATTGAGCATACTTTCTCGATATATTTTAGTTTCGATAGAAGTTATATTAGCCAGAGCGTGGTGCGCACTGCGCGTGCGGCTTGGCGCGTAAACTGCAAACTAGCGCCGGCCAGCAAAGCTGTTGACACATACACGCAGATATTCCCGTGAAAAATTAAAAAATATTAACGGTGATAACTCTCTGTCTGTCATTACTTGTCTGAGTCAGACACGAAAAAATTTAGGAATCTTACAAAGCCTTTACGAAATTTTCTCAAAACAGATTTACAACAATAGTGTACAATAAATATATTTCATGTTTATTTTCATCTAATGCGCACGTGCAGTATTACATTCGATATTTATAATAAATATATATTTTTTCATTGTTATTGTTTAAAAAATCCTTTGTCTCCTTGTCCTTTTGTGGTTCTAATTTTTTATTGGATTTAAGAACACACTTCAGCGTTTACTTCCAAGCATTTTCCAATTCAAGATCTAAAACAAAACGAGTTTGGAAAAGCTACGATAAAATCTTGTCCATCTACTGTAGTAAATCCTACCTACAAGCTAGGGATTACAGGACGATTTGTGCTCATATTAAACTCCAAGTAATGTATATAACGTATCCGTATATAATGAATTATTGTATTTGTAACATATTTGCAGTCATTGCTAGAAATACAACGAATGTATGTAGCAGTTGTTCTAAATAAAAATATCTGGTACAAAATGTTCAATGCTATTCTATATTGAAATATAAAGTATTTTGTTATTATCTATAGCGTAGTTTTATGAATATCGTCTTCGTGCGACGTATTTACGTGCGACCGAGGATAAGAATAGCCTGTGGCAGAGTTTCAAATATGTCGCACTGTCCTAAACTTTATCTCATTAATTTCTCATAATATCATAGTAGAATCGCACCTGTTAGTGCAAAAGGTCTCATGTAATTAATGTATAATTTCAAAGATGGTAAAGTCTTATACTTTCTTAAGTTTAATTTTTAAAACACTCATATTAAATATATATTAAAATAATGTTTCTATTTGAACTAATGTACAATTTAGTTTTATTAGTGAATAAAGATAATATTTAATGAGAGAGAAAAGCTGTGCTATGAGATAATGAAGTTTTATATAAATTAGAACTTAATTTTCTCATACGACCTTATGAACTATCAGAATAAATTATATTTTATGCATATATGCAGTGCAGTTCCGCTTCCTAATTCAAAATTCGTTATTTGAGGAGATACAATTCTTTGAATTCACGGCAGTAACTATTTTAATTAAGTATTTAAATTATTAATAAAATTAGTTAATATTGTCATTAACAAGACACCATAGCAGTATGTCAAACGCATAAGTGCGTTTCAACGCGTTTTGTACATTTAGTAGTAATAGTAGATATGATAAAATAATGTCATATTAATAATATGTTGAAATTATTTTCATCGAATACTTTGTCCGATATCATAAAGAATTAACAAGAGTTTTTGCTTTTTAAAAACGTTATAATGAAAAATCAGCGCTCTCAAACACTGACGAGAACATGACAAATGAGTTCTAGATTGTTCTTTCTTTAAAAGGATTTTTTTTTTCATCAAAATGTAACCGAAAACGATACTGTCTGTAGTAAGGAACGTTTTCATTTCAAAAATAGAAAAGAGAAAATAGCTCAGGAAAAGGATATAGATAAATTTAATGTATATTTAGAATCAGTTTAGTACCGATATTTTTGGTACAAAACAACTATGGAATCGATAATACGACTAATTTTTTCTATATACAGTTACAAAATTTACGTAAGCATTATAACAATATGCTTTGTATTTCATTATTATTATATTACATAAAATAAAACTAAATGTTAGAACATTGTCGTTGAGAAAAGCATTGTATCGTGCGATATTCAGTCAAGCCCTATAAAGTTACCTATTACATTACATACATATACTTAAACGAGGTTTTTAGCAATACATATGTATTAAGAGATAATTTTTAAACTAAACATTGTAAAAAAATATGTAAAATTGAAATATGTCAGAGATGATAATTACGATGAGAATTTGAAGTTTATACATTAAACTTTTATTATGTATATTTAACGCTGTTTTGTATTATAATATTCAAATATAAAAGGTCCTCATGACCGATTTCGGCCACGGCGGCCAGTCTCAAGAGAAATCAGCCAACTGAGCAGGACATATTATAGTACACAAGTGTGTGCGCAGACACAGGTGCACTCTCTATTCCCTTACTCTCATAATCCGACGGGACGGCAATCCGACACAACCGGAAAGAGTTCAGGCGCAGGACCAACGGCTTAACGTGCTTTCCGAGGCACGGGAGTGTACACACTTCCAACTTCCAGACTCCGGGCTACCACTAAGAAATTTCGACAGAAAATCTCAATAACATTTTATTGGCCCGACCTGGGAACTGAACCCACGATCACCGTGTCTGCGGCCTTAAATGTAGCCACTAGACCAACGAGGCAGTCAATGTTAATATATATATATTTGAGTGTAAGACAGTACAAAGTTAAAGCGAGTTTACATATAGAATATAATTGCTTGAAAATTGTTAAGTAAATCGTAGTGCTTTTATCCTATAGAACCGAGTTTATTCCGTATGAAAGTTGTATGTACATTGAATCAATTAATACGTGCACTCGGTGGTGCCTCATAAATCCAATTATGAAACTTCGAAACAAACATCAATTTGTATACTATCGTTTCATAGACTATTCAATAAAGATTTTTTATATGAAGTTCGCTTCAGTCGAATGACAAATGTATAGTATGTCTAACAAAAGGTTACCGCTACATTAAAAATCAAATTAAAACCATTTATTTTAATATTGATTAGCAAGTTTTATTAGACATTCAATATACAAATGCAATTCACCTAAAACTAATAAAGAATATTAAATTCTTTATTTATTTATTATGTACCAACAACATCAGGTACTTATAATATATAATAAAGGGGCAGACCACAGAATATGTGGGATGATGACATTAGGCAAGTAGCAGGAGTAACGTGGAATAGAGTGGCCCAAAACAGACAGGAATGGAAAAGGTTGGAGGAGCCCTTTGCCGATTGGCAAACAAACCCACAAAAAATAATGAAGTATTACAAAAGATTAGATTAAGATTAGTTTAGCTACAAAACAAATATTTGTATATCCATAAACATAGTGTTTAGTTCTTAATACTTTGTAAATAGATATTAAGTTGGTCTGAAAAAAAGGCTTTATTATTATGACTATTTGTACTCTTAAACTATTCTTTAAAACTAAAACACGTATACAGTATATTATGTATTTAAAAACAAAATAAAAATAAATGGGTATATGATACGACTCGGACGCCATCTATTGTACTTTTATTTCATTTTAATCTTATAAAAAAGCCGACATTAAATATGGATTTTATTTTATTCATTAAAAGCAACTGTTAAATGAATATAATTTTTCAATTATCTCAATACTTAAGTAGATTACTATTTTTTATGATTCCTCTTTAGTAATTCAGTCAGTGGTATTAATTAAATTACTTTAATATTAACAGTATAGTACATATAATTCATTATAACAGTAATTGAATCATGATTTAAAGGTTAAAACAATATTTGAATTTATATAGCATAAATTTTAAGTACGAAATGGTATTACTTCTAAATTGTGTCATTACTAGGTCATTCTTGTTTTAAATGTTTTTTTTATTGCATTGGATGGCGGACGAGCGTATGGCCACCTGATGTTAAGTGGTCACCAACACCCATAGATATTGGCAATGTAAGAGATGTAAACTATCACTTACATCACCAATGCGCCACCAACCTTGGGAACTATGATGTTATGTCCCTTGTGCCTGGTATTATACTGGCTCACTCACCCATCAAACCGGAATACAACAATAGCAACTACTACTGTTTTGCGGTAGAATATCTGCTGAGTGGGTGGTTCCTACCCAAACGAACATGCACAAAGCTCTACCACCGAGTATATGAATACTTTGATTATATTTTAAATAAATTCCCGATTATTATGGGTACCTAACGTACTAATGTACATAAGTAAAATATTCTCGGCTATTAATACATAGAAGAAATCGATTTAAACAACTCTTAATCCTTTTAATTGCAGAGTTCATCAAATACAAGCAAATAAATTCTTCTATTAAATTAAGAAGGAATCCATATATTTAGTTTTACGTATTATTTTAAAATTCTAAAACTATAACACAATAACTTTAGTGAAATATTTTTCAGTAGATACATTTATTTAGAATTCTATCATTTAATAACCCTTGAATAACTTTTACCTATATCTAGTTTAACTCTTACTTCGAAACTTTTATCAAGAAAAGTTTTTGTTCAAGACATAACTTGATAAGATTAATGAGACAAAGAGTCAATGGTTAAACTGAAAACGTCAAAGAGGAACTATACCAAAGTTAAAGCAGTAATGGTTTTATTAACCAGTTATATCGGTTCGCAATGGGACATCAAAACAGTGATTGGAATCAAACTGTTATTTCCTTATTTACAGATTGATTCGTTTCCTAACGATCATGATGTTCACTTATTTTCGTAAAATGTATGCCACCCTTTGTTTTACTGTCAAAGATAACGAACATTTCGAAGACATATTTGCAATGAAGCTTAAAAAATATGTATGAGTAATATCTTCGGTATTAACTTTTCTGTATACGACAAAGGAAAATGTTTTATATTCGAAATGTTATTTTTTTCCTAATTATTCATCTCAAAGCTGACAAAAGGGTATTCTCGGGCAGTGGGTCAGCAAAAGACAAAATAAATGACACGAACAAGGCGACCCCATTGTATGATCAGCTAAATTACATGTTCATTGACCTACATGAAAAACTGGACTGTCGAAAATCATAATCCTTGAAACAATTCTTAGGCAGCTTTATCTAGATATGTTGTTTAAGGGATTGTTTTTGTTATTTTTCATTCAAATGACAAATCAAAGATAATGAAAGACAGTAAAAACCCACTAAACAACTGAGTATAAATTATGCTTAATACCAAAACTAAGCATGACACATGAATGAAGATAAAACAGCTAATTTATTTTTCGAAATAAAACAAATAAACTGTGTTAGCCAAATCATTTATTTGTCATCGCCGTAATTAACAGTTGCTACATTCACGTTTTTAGTTTTTTTATGTAACACGGGCAAAAAAAAGCCAAAAACAATTAAAATGCTTAACAAAAACAAATCAGAATGCTTGTATTTTTCAGAACCTGTTAGTTTTGAATTTAGTTCTAATAAATACAGTTTAGAGTAAATAAAATAATTTAAATGCAAATAATACACTACTAATATATCTATAAGCAACGTATATATTTCATATAAATAATATTCAGAAAGCATCAATTAGATAATAGATCGCAAAACACTTGAAGACATGCATAATTCTTAGGACAATAGCCGAGGTTAGGTTGCCGCTTACATGTCCTTTGTTTTGATAATGTTCGAGATACTATGTTGGTGTAGAACATCTCATGAATATTAACTGATATTAATTGTTTTACAGACGTTTAGTCGGCGCTGGAAATATCCGTATAATATAGACACGACACCTGCTTGAGTCATGTTTGAATAGAACTTGAATAGAAATACATCATTAGTCCATTATTATAATATGGTCAATGTCGTTTTCTATTTAATAATTTTTACTTCATGTTGATTTCATTTTTACGTACTGTATGTGTTTTCTTTATTTTACATGGTATTATTTAATATTAATTATTGTAAATATGTAATCGCAGAGTTTTTAAATTAAATAATAATGTAATTTAAATATTTTTTTAATGTTACCGCCTATTGCACAGCATATAACCTTTGTAAATTTTCTGTGATTGAGTTTAATAAAGAATACATAAATAATATTTTTTCTTTGTATTCATGTTTAAAATTAATTTAAAGAAATGAAACCAACACCTGCTAATGCTTATTACGCAACAACTTTTCTTGTCTGTCATCAATATCCTATTTCCATGACAGACAGATAAAAGCCTATTTCGCATGACAGGCAGAAAAATTTAACCACTTAGCTGTTACATGAGAGATACAAGACAATATTTCGTTATGCTATGTTTAATGGGTCACTTACATTATGATATTTAGGTTACATTTTTGGTTTATTTTGTGTCTAGGGCTAAAAATCAAGCAATCAAACAGTCTATGAGCCAGACATTTTGTTTGTATAGAGATCGATCTTTTTTTTCCCAGCATGAATATAATACTATAATAATGATTCTTAAAACAATTAATTAGGTACACTATTAGTGAGTATTTGAAGTGCAGCTAACCCGCTTCATTCAAATACAAACACTTTATTTATTTATTAGAAAGTTATTTACTTTTTTAAATCATTCTATGACCCACGGGGTCGAAGCAGGAATGCTTAACGTGGGTTAACTACGTGGAACAGCTAGTATTGAGACATGGACATATTTAATTATTATAAAGTACTTACCCGCAGATCCATGAATGTCTACGTCTGGGTATCGAAGCAAGGGTGAGAGCGAAGGGTGGCAGAGCTGTAGGCAGATTATCCTGCTCGTCCTCTGCAGGCGCCCCGCTCACGCGCACCTCGGGCACGCGGAGCTGGTGACGACCACTCATCCCAATGCTTTTTATATCATTATCACTAAGTCCTTTTATTGTTTTATTCACCGTGAGATACACGGATATAATTAATTTTCATATGCGCACACTGTTATAGTAACGGTTTATCTATAATATTTTGAAGCACAAACCTACGAAATTGCATAATACATTAGTTATATCACGTAGTGTACTCTAGTGACGGTTGCTAAATGGAATGTATAGTCAGCACGATTTTAATCCGCGATGGATTCGATGGTAATGCAAAACTTAAATGTTCTGTTCGGTATTGGTTTTCTGATTTAATAGTCTCGTTGTTTATTCATCATTTAAAGTAAGAGACAATCAAGATCTCGTCTATTTTTTGTATGCAAGAGCGCCGCAAGGGTTATTATGTGTTCGTATCTACAATAAGTTCGAGCAAGTTTTCACATTAAATCGATGCTGCTCGACTCACAATGATACGAGGCCATTATTGCTACAAAATTTATTATAATAGTATAATATCGAATATCTTTCTTTGTATTGTTCTCTATGCGCTTCTAACTATTCATATGATTGTGATGAAACCTTCAAAAAACAAGACATTTTCTTTCTATGTCTGTCCTTCGATATACTAAAATCTTTTATATACATCTTTATTCGACCCGTGCAAGGCGGGGTCGTGTAGCTAGTAAGTTAATAGAATAATGAGATATTAAAATTTATCCTTTTGTACTGTGGTTTAATTAGAGGGACTTCAAATAATTCTAGTATTGATATAACACGCAACAAGTTACATTAAGTTGTGATACATATTGTTAGGTAGAACAAAGAAAGGAAAAATATTCGGTTGGATATATTCGAGCGAACATTGAAGCATCTGTTGGCTACATGCCTAATACGTAGCAACGCTGCCTTCAGGGCTGGACATATTTTATGTCGACTCGTAAAATGGGCATTATTAGGTACATACAGGTTATATCATTTTTATTATTCTGTAAATATAGCAATCTGATTACTTCCGTTACTATGGAAACATTAATATTACGCTTATTGTACTCATATTAACTGCTTCATTTGTTTTGTGATATAAGGCTACGGATCCGAAAGTGCTAGGTTCAAATCCATGGTTGGACCAATAAAAGTAATTGGGTTACGTCTGTCGAAAAATTAAGATTGGCAGCCGAACATTAGGAAATTGACAGTGTTTCACTCGTGTGTTAGAAAGCAAGTAGGTAAAGCCGTTACTCGTTCGAGATCATTATTCAGTAACGAACAATCGGAAAGTTCATTTTTGTTGGTGCAATTATTTGTGAGGTGTCAGGTGCACTCTTATATCACCAAATGAATGAAGCAGTTAACATGAGTACAAATGTATAATAAATTTACAATGCTTCATATATTCAGGCTAAGCTTGAGCTTGGCCACAGGGGCCGATAATTTACCAGCAACACATTATTATGAATTTATAATGTCTTTAATTAAGTGCACAAAAATTGTACCCACAATTATGAGATAAATTTGAATTAAAAAAAAAAATGTCTACCTGTGTCTACGTAACGTAGATAACATTAGTTAAAGTAGAATGGATATCTGAGGCCCAATTTATTTATGTGTAGACAACGTATGTACATAATACGAGTCGTAATACCGAATTCGAATAGGTATTGAAACTGAATTCTCAGACTACTAAATTGCTATTACGGTATAACTTTCGTATTGAAATTTCGATTCAATAAAACGTATTCAAATTTTAACCTTCGTAAAGGTCATCATGCAATGTTAGTACTTACCTGCCTATCTTTTTGTTTCATAAAAATAGAAAATATTTTGATGTTACCAGATACCAGATTATGCTAGATAGGCAATTGTATTTTCATGGACATTAACCTGTACATGCATTAAAATATTACACTTTTGCAGCAAGTCACTGTTCATGGTAGTAAATAGATTAAAAATAGCACCATATTCAATGAAAATCTCAATGAATTGTGTATAATTATTCACTTCACAATACTTTTGACACCACACCATAATGCTATTAGTTTTATATAGTAAACCTTGGAGTTTCAATGTCAACTGTACGAAAATACTTTCCTTAATCGTTAGTAAATGTCCCGCGATGACCTTAACATTGTCACTCAAAGCTTGGCATAGATGGAGAGGCAATAAGGTAGGTTGGGTGCGATTATTATCGCAAATCGGGAACTCGACCTTTGCGTGAGTGCCTGACGGACTCGCGCACGCACCATCTTACTGCATGCAATTTTAAGTTGACAGGCGCTTCCTTTACACGCTTTCAAACATGAGCTTCATTTAATTAGCCATTATTAATTATAATATTTGCAAATATTTGCAAGGAACACGATAAAAGTATTTATCGTTTTATATGTAAAAATGAAAAATGACTATTGTAAAATATGTATGTAAAAATATGTAAATATGAAATGACATAAACAATTGCAAAAAACTGAACTAATTTATGTAAATGTTCGAAATAGTCGAACTTTAGAATTATCTCGAACGAGCATTCGTATTTAAATCTCAAAAAATCCCCTTAATTCTTAAATTTATTTTAAAAACAATCTATATTATATCTTAATCCATCACAGAATTTTACGTATAAACAATGACAATGTTATTTAATATTCACAGCACTATATAATTGTACATTAGCACGAAATCATATTCAGCCATTTTGTATTTCGCAACTCAAATGATTCCGGATGCCATTAGTAAATTAAGAAATCACTGGCAGCATTTTTAATGAGTTGAACGATAACAATAAACAATAAAGTGACTTCATAAGCATTGATAGAATTCACACATACGACCAGCTGACGTCGGGAATCACAACAAATTTCATCATAATATTTCAACATAATAAAAGTAATGTAATAAAAATAGGTTTAAAATGAAAGTAGATAGAAATTTAATTTAACGTCAAAGCTTTTTATTTTATTCACGACTATGTGAAAAGGCATTTAATTAAAAACTTATATGCTGGATAATACCTATCATTCTATTTGTCATTTTTCGCTTTTTTTATCGTAATTCTAGGTAATACATTTTTACGAGTACGTACAGTTACAAAAGAAGGCGAATTAAGTATTTGTTTAATATATCATATAAATTATCTTGTTATATAAGTAGGAACTAAGTACTCTAGATCATTTTATTTCATTG
The DNA here is from genome assembly GCA_963151315.1 of Nymphalis c-album. Taxonomy (NCBI): domain Eukaryota; kingdom Metazoa; phylum Arthropoda; class Insecta; order Lepidoptera; family Nymphalidae; genus Nymphalis; species Nymphalis c-album. Next base: position 8,190,503 of record OY720591.1, read on the forward strand.
ATTGATAACCTGTTCAATGTTGTATTTTATAATTATATGAATACGTCTAAAAAAATACAATTGCGTCGTTAATGTATATGATCTCCGACTCAAATATGCGCTTGGCATTGTTCTTACAATTACAGTTCGCGTCATAATTGTACGTGCCACCTCTTGTTTGAAATATAGGAAGTATGAATTACATTGCTTATTTTCAATATTTTTATTTCTTAAGCCGTAAAGACTATTTTCATACAATAATTATCTACTGAAAATATATAGATAATACAATCGTCAGCAACTAGTTGCAATATTTAATATTTTGTCACCAATTTACTTTAGTATGTTATAATATTGTTGTGTAATTTTATATTTCATACAAAAATTAACCGAACACATGGACGTATAAGGCTGTGGAGAAACTGTAATCAAAATTATATATAATATATGTATATATATATATATGTTACGTAAAACCCTGTAAATGTATCACTACTGCGCAATAGTCTCCTCTCCACTCTATAATAAGGTTTGTAGTATATTCATAAAAACATCTTTGTGCCTGTTTGTGTACACATGTGCAGAATATCATTTCACTCATGCTCCCTTAAGGTGATTTCTAAAACTATGCACGATAAATTAAAAAGAAAAATTTAAATTAAAAAAACTGTGACTCCATCCACTGAGCCATCTCAGATATTATAACAATTGTGTTAAATCAATAAAAATATGTATGTATATATCATTGTGTAGTAAAGTAGTATATTGTAGTCATAGTTTTGCGCGAAACATCAACATTTGATTTGATAAGATAGAATATAGATAGATCATATCGTACATTTTAATTAATCAGATAACTACACTTACAAGATTAGATTGCAATTTATAATAGTAAATTCGTCGTCGCAGACATACTGCGTGGTTGGATTGATTTAATTAAACGAAATTCCCCTGGGAAATGAAATGTAGATGGATGTTACAAATGGATTCATTATTGTAACGACGGAAATTGTATTTGTTATTATTGTTATAGTAAACGCGATAATTAATTTTATTATTCGAAAATCTGTAACGGAAACCTTATTTTATTTGCCGACGTATTTTAATGCAGGTGGTGGTTGTTTCGTTTTTGTTGCGTTTTGAATGCACGAACGTGTGGTCAGTCGTACATTATAATCTAGCTCTTTTTTTATATACCCAGTGGCATCCTTGTAAAATATATCTGCAGCCCTTACCGAATTACATTAAAAATAGTGGTTTTGTTAAATATTTATCCACAAACGCGCCCTACGCCATTCGATTAGTCTTTAAACAGCCGATTACCACTAAAGTTAATCACAGATATGATATATTTGGATGTCGTGTTAACTTTCCATTATTTTTTTTGACAACAATCAAAAATAAAATTTAAATACTTTTTGCCTTATTGAGCTCCATAGAAGTATAATACAGTTCGATAATTAATTAATGTTTTACAAAAACTAGAATTTGCAGAAAAAGTATTTTCATGGCAGAAATGTAGGTACTACAGAGTAAACTTATAATATGTTGGTTATTTTTCGAGAAATAACATTTTATGTTAACGTAGACGAAGAGAAAATTGTAGATACGGACGCTTTCCAAGCGATAGCTGCGGCAATTATAGCAGATACGGTAAAAATTGTATTCCTTAGATTTATCTCTCCAAAATGTCTACCACCCGTGTTGGCATCGATCTTAAATGTTAAACTCACAATATTCGATTTAATTTTTAATGTAATTTTATGTTTAAAAAATATAATTTTATTTAATAATTTTTAAAATGAATAAAATACTAAATGTATACATTTCGAATGTAGAAATTTAGGTTAATGACTTTAAATTGGATCCTCAGCTTAAAACATATTGCAAGATATTTGAACAAACGTATTAGAAAAAAATCGCGAGATAATGAGACGTGAGGTTAAGATCAATACATAAGTTGTAACTTGTAAAGTAGGTACGGTAGATATTATGTAGTACATTTGCAAATAATTATTTGTGTTTAAATCTGGAAGCATAATATGGACTGACTCTTCTTCACGTTGATGACGCGGTGTTGCATGCACTATTATTATAAGTCGTAAATCAACACACACGCCAAATTCCTTAGATGTACTATACCAAAATGTAAACGTAAATATTGTTCATAAATCAAATTAACTAGGAATAGCACAAACTGATTCATAGCTTCTTAAAGCTACCATCTGGTTTTACTATTATTACATTTTAGAATTGTATTGAACACATTGACAAACAATTACATAATAGAAGTAATAATAAATAAATATCCTGGGACATTATTCACACACGGCCATCTTATCCCAAACTAAGCAGAGATTGTACTATGAAAACCAGACAACTGATATACTACATATACTACTTTTTTTTGTAATATTAATACAAAATTTATATTTTAGGAAATGTTATAGGCTGTAATCAAGACTAATAGTTAATGTTTTCGGTAATTCTGTTTTTGCCATGGTGGTCTATTTCAGAGACTAGTGCAGTATATATTAAAGTACACAAGTATGTGCGCACCTACTATAAATATCTATTGTTTATCTTATAATTGCACGTGACCAGAGAGAAATCAGGTAAAGAACACTTACTGGTGTTGACAATTCTTTGACACAAGATTCTAATAACTTTTTATTGGCAAAACCCGGTAATCGATCCCGGACTTCGGTATTCGGTAACAACGAGGCAATATATTCCAGATTCACAAAATATATGTAATACTAGAAATACAGAGTTAAGCTTTTTTTTTCAATACATTTTTTTATGTTATCACGCGCAGAAGTCACACCTTGTATTTGCGGAGAATAATGTCACAGGTCCATTTAGCACTACACTTATAATTGTAGATTTATGTTCTGTTATGTGAAAAATCGTTAAACGACGCTTTTATATATATCCACATCATATATGTGTATTTTATTTAATATGATGTCAATAAAATATCTTGTGACAGAAAGCTTCGAAGCTAAAAGGAAACAATTACGAAAACAGAATGTACTTTGCTTATTTATTTTTTTAATAAATAATTTTATAGCATATATGAAATGATTTAAGTTATGTAAATTCATTTATAAATTTTTAAAGTTTTTTCGATAATAATTTCCGAGGAAAATTTTTCAATGTAACCTTAATAAGTCCACTTACGCCACTCTACGCCTTATTTTTTCTATTCACATGGAACATTATGTCAGATAATATTTGGCCATCTAATTATCAACCGAAACGTATTGAAGAAACGTGGTGGAATAAACTCCAACCTGTTTTTCCGTGATACATAGCAGTGATACATTTACAGTCAAGAAATATATTTATTTAGTTGGTGATTTCCATATAAAATTCTCAATCTCCGATATTGGTTTCATCTAACCATAAAAAACCGTGAACGGCTGTAATCTGCTATTCCGACAATATTACTGAAATTCACTGAAATGGGTATAAGAAGTAACGATATCGGCCGTGCGAAAACTTAAAGGGAGATTATACTTTCGTGGCGAACGTTCTTATAAGAGATTCGTATCGGAAAATGGGAGAGAGACAATGAGTATTCTTGTAATATTCTTTATATGTATATACGTCCATGTATTTATACAACATACTTAAGGGAATTCAGAAACAACCGATACCTTTATCGTTTAATAAATAGCATTATAGCGAGAATTTTCGTCCAGAAATGTGTAAGTGCATTGTGCTATTGAATATATGATATAATACACTTCTTCACTACTGTAATTCTTCGTCGAAATAGAGATAAAATAATGAAGGATTATTAAATTTATTTTCCAAATTTAATAGTAATTTCCTAGGACATTATTCATACAGGGCCATGTGATCCAAAACTAAGCAGAGCTTGTACTATGAAAACCAGACAACTGATATACTTACATACGCTACTTTTCTTTTGTGAACACACGTGTACTTATATAGATAATTACACCCAGATTCATAACAAACAGGTGCATGTCCATGCACACAAATGTCTGTCCTGGGTGGGAATCGAACCCACGACCTGCGGCGTGAAAGGCAAGTATCTTACCAACCACGCCAACCGGCTCGTCAAAAATTAAATATTCTAGTTTTAAAACGGTAGCTTATTAAAAACTTTTATTAATTATGTAAATCCGATGTCAAGGTAGACGCTACGAAAATATATGTTTATTGCTCAGAAGTTAAGACGCTGGAATGAAGCAAAAAGCGAGAATAAATAAATTAAAAAACTTTTACTTCTGAGCTATTTGCATCTATCACGCTGGACCGTTCTTTATTACTGTTTCTTTGGAGTCTGTATAGCAAAGCAACAATAGAATGGAAATAATTTCGATTTAATGAGATTCTTAGTATAAGAACCGAAAAGAAACCGAAGTATTTTGATGTATTGAATAATGTAAAGTATAATTTTTTGTTGTACATTTTAAACGGCTTTCAATTAATGAGATTGAGGTAGATGGAACGCGTAAAGCTTAACAGAAGTTCACGGGTGCAAATCCGTGCAAGCAACGAGTTTTGATATTTAATTTGTGTTTATAATTCAACTTAACCTGAAGAACGACAAAACCTGAAACATGTATAACGTATATCTTCTCAAAAAGAAAGCGATGTCTTTGTCAAACAGTGGGACTCTTATAATCTGTTAACCATCGTACGCATTTCACTTTCGACTTTTTGGATTAATTTTCTTAGTCTTAATTATATTATTTCAAAACTATAATTTATTATTAAAAATGCAAATGAAAACAAATCCGACATCGTTTTCTTTAATTTTAAATAAAGTTAGATAAAAGTAAATGGATCGGAATCGTCTATTTGCCTGAGCATACCTGATAGCCTATCGAGTTGAGATGAAATACTGGACTTTAACAGAGAAATGCAATCACAGTATCACTTCTCTTTTACAATTCAAATTAACCGCATACATACTCGTACTGCGATGATGGCTCACTATGTACAGAGCTCGTGATTGGTAAACAAATATTTCCGACGAATACAGAGATTTTTGGAATTTTTTACTTGTGTTTACTACTGCTAGTTCATCTGTTTATCTATCTAATTATACTTAGTTCATGTTTTGAAACAAATAAAGATAGATAGATTACATTTGACACGGGATACTAGGTATCATGTCGCGAGGTCGGCTATGACAAGATAAAATAGGAATATAAATCAGTTCAGCTCAAAGTAAATTAAAAAGATTCTGCCGCAACTAAGTCAAGATGTTATAGTTCGCTTTGTTTAAAACACTGAGGGTCATTGATTTTTATTGTGTAAACTGTATTACTATGACACAGTTTTGAAATTAAAGTGCGCTTTATAAGTTTTAAAGTTTAAGTTAAAATGTATGTATGTCCGTTCCATTTGTCACAATGTTCCTGTCAAAGTTATACGTCATCAAAAAAATCGCCTATATATATTTGAATCATTAAAAAAATAGAAAGAGAAAGCATTAACGATGAAAATATAAAGAAGCTCTGATCCGACCTTCGGCAAGTACATCTCTCGTACGTGACCTGTTTTTATCTTCGTAAATTGTATTTTCATTTTTTTCTATCTTTTTTTTCAAATTACTATTTTATACACTATTGATAACATTACACTCTTTTATACATTATTGATTATTATTTAATCTAATATTAATAATATAAATAGCTAAATTAATTTTAAAACCTGCTTTGCTTGGTTGTTATAGATCTGGTATATAATGTATACAGTATGTTTTTAAACGAATACTTATTCTCCATGCGTTTTTGTTATGTGTTTTTAAAGTTAAAGCATATTAGCAAACCTAAAGCATATTAAGGAATTACCATTTTTTTAATTAGTTTTACATCTTCTTTATCAGTATCTTTGATTTAAAGAAATCAATTGCTTTAACTATGATCTATATTATAACGGTATGTAGGTACTTATAAATGTGCTAAATGCATCCTTTATTCGTACCTCTACATATGCGTAATACTTTGCTGCAATAACTTAATATCACTGTCATGTTTCAAAACAGCAATAGATAACTTGACGTCTTGCAAATACAAGTTAGACATGCAATCATCTAGTAATGATTATCTCGACAACTAAGAATTACGTCACAATGACAATGAAAATAGTCGACTATTAATACAAATGACTGCTAATATTGCAATTACCATTAAAAGATTCTTTTATATTCGAATGTAAAAGATTCTTACAAATAATATTACGTTTTACCTCAGAGATCTTTTCTTTTGTATCAGTATTGTAAATAACGATTCATTCTTTATAACACACTGTACACAAAACTCTATATAACATAAAGTAAAAAATGATATTTTTGTTATCACATGAAGTTGTTTAAAATATGTAGGTTAACTTTTTTTATTTTGTACATAAATATCGTAGGAATTGAACGTATTATGGATTTACCAATAGAAGCATTGTAAAAATTTTATTATACATTTTAGTATAATATATACCACATAAGTTAATTTTAAAAAAACAATTTCCAAAATAATATTAAATTTGCTAATAATCTTCGACGAACTGTGTCGGATTGTAACAAAAGTAAATATTTACTTAATATAACAGAAAATCTGAGTTTGTTTTGCAAACAAAAGGGTCCATTCATGTGGTTATAATCGTTCGCCCTCGTTAAAGATAAGCTAAAGGTACACGGAGTTTTCAAATACCCTATTCAAACATAATGAATACATTATATGGAGCCACTGTTCCTGTTGAATAATTATTCTGCTTGCTTGTTTATTTGACAGTTAAATTAGCTGATTATGGAATTTGTGATTTTGATTAACTTAATATTTTGGCTTCGCTGTAGTAGTGTATATCCTTATTATAGGTATATACCCTTTAATCGCGTTTATATAAGTCGATTTTAATCGATCAACAGGTGTATTGAAAGCTTTTCCAACTTTAAATCAATTTGACTCAACATAAATAGATTTAATAAGTTTTAAATTTTGTTAATTTTATACATTTTTATTTGCTTCTTTTTTCAATATTCATTAATTTTCTGTTTAATTATCAATGTTGGTAAGCTAAAATTGAACCTGCTGTTAATAATTTGTAACTTCGACCGATATTTATCAATGAAATATTAGAGGAATCAGAACATTGTAAATAACATATGGTTAGTTTCGCAATTGTTGAACTTCGCAAATGTATATATTTACTGTCTTTGTCATCGTATGTTAAATAATATTTATCGTTATACATATTTATTTAAACTGGAAACTGAACTGTTGTAGCATAGCATTTATACTGACAATGAAATTAAAGGTAGTTCAGTTGTTTATATGTTGAATATTTTAGAAATCATTTGTCGCGGGATCATTGCTATGTATCATCATCATCAAACCTTTTTTCGTCCACTTCTGGACATAGATCTCTCTAATGGCACGCCACTAACCTCTATCTTCAGCTCTCAATTTCCTTTACCTTTAATGGTACTCAACGATTGTTATCTATAAAGCGGGCAAAATTATCTATTATGATCTATTATTTTTGCAAATTTGCGTCAGTCTGTACGAGTATCGTCAAAACCTAGGCAGATTGATGTCAATAAAAATAATAATAGATCATCAGAATATTTTCTACTCTGGAACTTCCAAAGAGCAATGTGGTACTATGAACCTGCGGAATGAACAGGAGTTCGAGAAAGTTCTGCCTAATAATTTATTATTTTAATATTCGGGTTAACTGACCGTGATCGTACGTGCTAAAGCAAGATTTTATTAGTTTAAAAACATATTAAACGCTTATATGATATCCGACGCTAAAACGTTAACGTCGTAATATAGTCTAATAGTGTATTGTAAGCGGTATCTTAAAACATATATAATATACATATATTAAAGCTGGCAAGTTTGTCTGGTGGAGCGCGACAATTTCAAGATTACTATATTTTTTATATTCATTAAGTAACCTATCATTTGAGGAAGGGACCATACACCTTAACCGTTACGACAAACTAGATAAAACAGGCGTGTGAATGGAAAATATTCTTTTAGATATAAGTAAATTCGCCAATAAATAAACAAAATAATAAATATATATATGTACATATATTGTAATTATATTATAAAATTCGGGTGAAAACGCAGGTCACAGTTATTAAATTGTATCAAAATCCAAAATTGTAACTGTCAAGTCAGTCATAATGCTTAACTATACCATAGGTCTGCTTTGCGTCGAGTGATAGCTACCCGAACCTTAATAAATGTTGAGAGGATTAATGAAATAATAATTTATGAGAGAAACTTCTAAGCTATATGTTAACTAATTTAATTTTATATACACAATGTATTTCCTGACCAGACCTGAGTTACATAAGTTCACATAAGAAATTTTAGCCTAGTAGACATAATTTTAATAATATTTTTGGAAATTACGTAATACAAAATGCGGTAAAGAATTATAAAGGAATTTACTTTGTCACATACATTTTTCACTTAACCGAAGTAAATACAATTAATACTTAAGTATTGTGCATAAGTTAATATATGCAAAGATTTGATTATACTTGTCTAATTTATACACCATTATGTAGTAAGCATATAATAAGGAAAATGCTCGTTTTGCTATCAGCCACTCCTGTATCGTGGAAAAACTTATGACTAGGTGATATATGTCACCAAGAATAAAGGTTAATATTCTAAGGTAATTTTATTTATGTACTTCATATTGAAATACTATGCAATTACAAATTAAAAAATGGTTTGAAACATAATGATTTATTTCGTGATATAATTATATAAGATTTAACGCAAAACATTATTAAATAACAACACACACCTAGACAACACCAAAATAACATCACTTACAAACACACTAAAGCAGTAGGTTAGTAGCTTAAAAATATAATATTTACCTATTTATTGCAATAATTATTTCTTTATTTCACATTTATAGTTTATCATTGCAATACTAAATAATTTTTACAGTATTTGCATGAAAAAACTCTACAACCACTTTAATAAGATGAAAACGATTACGAAATTATTTTGATAGCTTACCCCAGCAGAGGGGACATTTAAACTGTTACTTTTTTAACATTCAAATAAAGATGTAAAAGAAACGCAACATAATCGAATTTACTTTGAGTATCATTGGTTATTTCGTTCAAGGTTTAGCTAAAGAAATTTGCCTATAAATTTAATTTCGGACGAGAACGTGAACATTATTTCTAATTTCATGTCATAGGAATACGAAGGCCAGCCAACGACTTGCGTCAGTCATGACCAGACACAAAGTAATAATCTATAATCTAATTAAGCTCATTGGCTATAATTTATGTTATAGAAAATGTTAATCTGATGTGAATTAATGCTCGCTAATTAATGAATATCAGTAGAATCTATCTGACAGATTATATACAGTTAGCACTTGGTAACTACGTCGAATATGAATTACGTACATAACGTAAAATGCCCTCGAAATGTTTATAACCAATTTGATAGGAAAAATGAAGGTTTCAATGTTAAATTACATTTGAATAGTAACAATAGGTCTTGACCTACCAAACGGTGAGTTCAACTGCACCATCAGATAGGACTTTAAGACTTATTAGTATGCATTTTATATAATTCAATTACGTTTTTTAACCCACCCCCAGAATAAATTGTTCAAATGTATGCATACACAGTGTACACTCGAAAAACATAGACTATTTATTATAATATTATATTATTCTTAGCACGCTCGGTAGCCTAAAGAGCAGCTTTTAAGATATGAGATTATTCTTGATAGATAGGGTGACATTAGGTGTATTAAGTTTCAAGAAAACTAGTATGTCAGCTATAAGCCGTCATATTCGATTTAAAATTCAACCAAAACCCAAACAAAACCTAACGAATGACGGAAAGCTAGTTAAAATATTAATTTTAAATTATTTATAACTCACGTGAAAATATATTTTGATTTTATTATTCTTAAAAATTATTCTATTTTAGATGAATCAAGAAAATCGTCTACCATGACGATAACCCTATGGCTGTATAAAAACCTTTGCGGAAAAACTTCAAAAGTAAAAAAAAACCTCACTGCGAACAAAACTGAAAAAGGCAAACAAGTTTCAAATTTTAATGTACAAATGTAAGATGCAGTCGACGGCATTATGCATTTCTTTTTTCTTTTGACAGAATCTACTAGAAACTGAAGAGCAAACCTAATGCCTCCGCAATTCGTAAGTTAAGTATATACTTAAGTATATAAACCAAAATAACAGATGTGACAAGACGATCTATTTCATGCAACAAAGAGCTGAGGAAAAGGTCTAATGATACACCAAAACCAGGTGTACAAGTTGTACAAAATATGACCAATACGGATAAAATATGATATATTATATACATCCACAAATACGTATAATATTATATTTACCAAAAAAACTTAAAAATTGCATTTAAATTAATTCATTTTCAAATTATTTAGGCAACTTTGTCATCCAAATAGAATAAAAATATCGTATGTACTTATAATAACTATTATAACAACTTAACATTCTTTTATCAAGGACGATCATAGAATGAAAAGAAAAGTCCTAATGAGAGTTATTATCTTCATGTTTTTGTTAGAATACGTCACATAAAAAACTAACAATAATGTACATAAAATTGCAAACTATAACCACATATATGAATTCCTACAATTATGATGAATTAAAGCTACGAATTAACAAAGATTCGGTCAATTTAAAGTGTCTTTTCAAATAACTATTTAGAGTTTGATAAAATCCCAAAAAATGAAACAATATGTTTACCAGACAATTATTTTGAGGTCAGAGAATTAAGCGGCAGTCGGAAGCCCATGTGAGATTCCCGAAACAAAGAAAGGTTTTATGACGTATGCTCTTTTGTCTATTCAGTCTACAAATATTTATATAGTTTTAAATTGGAATTTTAATGCTCTAGAAGTACATACTTTCAAATAAATGAAAATACTATAAATAATGTCATAACTATAGTATGTTAAATAATATAACGCGATGATTAATGGTACGCGCAAAAACAAATATAAACACTTTTTATTAAAAAAGATAAAAATGAATGCTGAAAAAGTTGGATAAGTGGGATAAGTATTTATAATTATTCTTATTTTCATTTTAAAATTTCAAGCGTAACTTATGTTACAGTTATGAAGAAGACAAGATCAGACAGACAGAAGACAAACAAAGCTCACGACTAAGAATGGAAAGATTAATTTACTTATTTTTAGATTTTATGATTTATAAATTCATACTCTTCGAAAAATTATATAAATTTATAGAAGATAAATAATATAACTTACAATGTATTCCAAAGTAAACAAATTTATTCAATTTAGGAACTTGCGCGAAAACAATTTAGAATGTGCATCGCATCTGAACTGTCTCAAGTAGACACGGGCGCGGGCTCACGTTTCAAACTGAATATAGAAACGTAGAAATTCCAGGGAAAATAATAACTAAACTTATATTTAGACTCAGTTGCAAATTATAATTTAATTTCACAGTTATTTATATACATACATACGATAATAACCTTTACTTAATAAAGGAATACTATAATTTGTATAATAATAAATTCAATATAAAAGAATTCTTAGAAAATTAACCACACTATTCTTTAATAATACAATATGATCAAATAATCGGACGAAACTTATAATGTATATTTTGTGTGTATGTTCGTCTTCTCATCACTACTAAACTACTGAATTACCAACGCAGTATGATATATGGAAAAATTAATATGACCCCGATAGTCGCGAAGAGCTGATAGTCTATAACCTTATATTTAAACTTATTAGTACCTCTTACGTAGAAGAAGCTTTATGTGCATCTTATGTAACTCGGCTTCAGAGTTAAACGGATAATCCATAGTTGATGAAGTGCATATTATCCGTTGAAGTAACCTTAGCCTGGTCTTTTTTAGGTTTCATTAAACGTAAACGTATGAAAAAAGATAAGTAACATCCAAGGTTTTATTTAAGTACTGGCGAATGATACGTTGTGATGCCGCTTAAAGTATTTTTAGAAATAAAAATACCTATTATGTTACTATCGCGCAAGTGTCAACAACAACTGTATAAAGTTTCAAGTCAATCGGATAAATGGTATAGAATACGGGCACACAAAGAAACATCAATTTTTATATACATATATTTTGTAACCTACATTCCATATCAGATTTTCGGTGTCGTATGGTCTATGAGATATTTCTAAGAATATACCTACAGTTAATTTGTAAACATGTGACGTATGTGTAGGTAAACAGGCAATGACAAAATTGTCCTTAACATTGGAGAAAAATGTCCTTAACATTTTTCTCCATTGTTTTTTTTTTCATCCAATTTAAAAAAAAAGTATTATCAATTACATTTAGTTACTGGTTTGCCGAAGTATAATTTACAACCGGTACTCAATTGTTTTTTACTGCGTTCGGTTTTATGATTTATTTCATGACCTTAACTTGTGTCGCATGTTTATTGTAGTGTCTAGTCCAATGAATTAAAGATGGAATTGCTCACATACTTGGTTTTTTTATTGAATGCTTATATTGTCAGCTATCGGAAAATTGTGGATTGTTATGAACGACGAGACCTTGATATGTTTGAAAATAGTTTCGAAATACCTTTAAATAATTCAACTTTGATCATATATTGGATAAAATTCTCCAAAGGTTCCAACTACAACTACAAGTTTCCTACCACATAATTGCATAATACAAATACATAATCACTTATATTAAAATATAACATGTACTTTGAAACCTGGCGAAATAAAATTATTCTAAGAATAAAGCTGAAAGCAAAGAAAATCTCGTACTGATACGTGACACTCAGCTTTACTGATGTGCAAGTAAATGAGGTAGATAGATGATCAATCTTAAGAAAATACAAGCTGAAATGAAAATATAGTGAAAAACGTCAGCTTGAAGTTATGCTCGTTTCGAATAACAATATTTAAATATGTATTTGTTGAATTGTAACCACAAACATGCATGTCTAAAGTTAATTTGATCCAGGTTTTTGTCAAAAACTACATATAAACAAGGCGTTCGTGTCTAATTTCTGACCATTTAGATAGTGGAATGCTAACTCATTTTTTATGTATAAATACGAAACTGAGTCAATTTTTTTAGTTCCATACAGCCGAATATTCTGAAATTTTATGCTCAACTTGTTAGAAATACAAAAAAGCACATAAGATACAACTGCCTTCTCCCACCACCTCGTACGAGAGTGAAGCCGCAGGCGAAAATAGTCTACAAAACAATATTTACTGTTATTAGACTTTTTTTAATTGAAAAAAAAAACATTTAAAAGATTATGATGTTATTCTTTGGTACTTATTACGTGTATGTACATATATTTTTCTTTTATTCCTGGTAATAATAAGCTTATAGGGGAGGATTACAGTTTACTATATATGAAACGCCGTTAGTATGCTCGACGTCTACGTGACTATGACGTTTTATTACGATCTTAACTTTGAAGTACTTTTATTTTAGAAGATGGCGATATTAGAACTGATTGTCGGTCTTCTCTACCTAAAGTATTTAAGGAAAGTTATATTTGACAATATATGTAGGTGTCTGAAAAGGAAATAAAAGAATACGTCTTTTTATACTTTCACTCGGAATTTGGACCCTGAATATTAAGGTTGCCCAGAATTAGCAAAGGGATTGCTTTTATCGTCCTCGGGTTTTACTATATTAAGGAATGTGAAGTAAAAGTAGTGAAACCAGTCTTTCTTGTACATACTGTTTTGTAGGTTTTATTTTGTAACAGCCAATTAACATTGTCTTACCGTTTAAAGTGAAAAAACAAAAAAATAATATAAGATTATTTAGATTTAAATAAAATATCATAACTATTGTATAATTCTAATAATGATATATCGTGATATACGTTTGATAATGTTCTATTCAAAACTATTTCATACTATCATAGTCATAAACAAATTATTTTATAGTTTATATTGTAGAAATACGCATGAACGCACCTTGAAAATAAACGAATTCGATACAATAATTTCAGTTTTTGTTTTAAAATAACACTTCTATTTCATTTTCAATATTTGGACAATTTAAATTTAAATTGCTTTTTTTAATTTACTGACATAACAAGGATGTGCCGTTTTGAATGTTGTTACATATGTGTACATAATTTTCAAATAAAGTGGTAAGGACTAATGCCAAAATTTAATATAAAAGGTTCATCGTTCAAGAAGGGATCATTTTCGCTGACGAAACGGTGTCGTGTAAATTTATCCAAACCTTTTTTTTGGTATTCATTTGAATTTATCTAATGTCATACGAAAAAAACTACATATAAAAAACAAGTTCATCACAACAATACTAAAGTCTCTTCTTTATATAGATATATTCAATCTTTACCTAAACTGAATACATAAACAATTATAAAACATATGTCTTCAAAATAAAAGAAAAAGACAAGTTCCCTATTTATACTTAGAACTTATTTTTACTTCAATACTCATTCGAAATATACCTAGTATCCAACCTAAAGTAGCGATTATTGGGCTCGTATATCTTGCCTCGCCCCGAGTGATTACTCAGATCTGCCACTTGCCCGACTCACCCCTTGTTTGAGTAGTTATTGAACCTTTGGAAAAACGTCAATCAAAACCAACATTCATGACACGCCAACGAAGAGATTGATTTTCTTTTAACATATTGCAAGTTTAACCATCCATCAAAGAGTTTAGAGCACAAACAAAATTGAATAAAAGCGGGGTGATATGTCATCTATAACAACTTACTATCCTATATTTCAACTCAATCAGATATCGGATTCGAATACAAACAAAAACAATTATTAGCTATATATGTATGTATATGTCTTATATGAAGAGAACATCCCTAAAATTTCGGAATTTCATTTTGGACTCAGATGTCCGTACAGGAAAGATTTCTTTGATATATCCGTCACGGCTCCCTTAACAAGACAAGGCTGGTGCCTCCATCGCCGTTCTATTTTTATTATACGACACAATTCTAAGGAGTTAACCGAATAGCGTATAAATAAATATATACACGAGAGAATTCATGCCGTTTACAGGAGAATAATTTGATTTTGTTTTTCCCGTAACATCACCATGCGCGAGCTCATGTTATGGTATGTAGTATGACGGAAACGGAGCACAATTAACGTAAAACTTATTAAAACATTTGGCATTATCCCTTTGAAAGCTTTGTACGGATAAAATGAGAGTGTGTGATGTTTACATATAATGAAATATAAATAAATATCAAAAAATATATTCATTGAATCGTGCATTATTGACACAATGGAATATAGCATCTTCTTTTCAACCCTACGGTGTCGTTAAAAGCAACCAAGGTATTTTTTATTAAGCCCCAATAAGCATTATCGTCAGCACTAAGCGCTTTAATATCCCATAGGGAAAGATAGCACAAGATAATGCGTTTCCATGGGTATTACGGCTATACTAAAAGCAAGCAAATGAAATGAATCTTATGGCTTAAAACAAGTAATCGACGAAAAAGACAGACACATACAACATTCAGCAACTTTAGCTTTCTAGCAATGAGTGAGGAAATTCCGATCATATAAATGATAGCGATTGTTTAAAGGTTTAAATTGAATTCCAAATGATACCAACGAATTGTATTTGTTTACTTAAGCATTAAAAAGTTTTATTCGTTATCACTGACTTTGTTCTGTCGGAAGCGGTGATTTAGAGTCGTCCGACGTTCAACACAAAAGCGTTGTTACGCATAAGAATCAATCGGAAATTGGTGGTCGTCCCAGAATTTCAGCTGTTAAAAAAATCGCACCTGCCTTACACTTTTAAAATATATATCTCTCTTTCTATTTCTTTCTACGTTATATCTTTCTTCTCTCTCATCGAAATCTGTATAAACGTCCCTAAAAGTTTACTCTCAATTCTTGTCTACGTACCGACTATTATCTAATCTCTTCCTAAGAATTTTCACTTTAATAATTTAAATTCTAAAATGGGTAAAATATATAAGATAAAACTATTAAACTAATATAATAATTAATCTTCATCTTATTTTTAAGTAAATTTACTTTGTTGCTCAATAAGTGAAGTAATTATTTGTTCTAAAAGTAAATGAGATAATGTTAAGGATAAACACCTTTGTCTTAATATCACGAATAGATAACCATCTAAACCGTTCTCATCCGACTTTAAATATAAGGAGGTTAAGTATTCGGTCTCACATGTTTGTGTGTATGTAATCATTAAATGATTTTTATGATTATTTTTTATTCGGTTGGTCATACCGAGTTTTGATATTAGTCGATATATTCCCAATTTTAAGTTAATATTAATGAATAGATTATTCTATACGATTGTTTTCATGTGAATTATAAAAATAATAATCCATCACTAAAGGTAAAACTAGAGTAGTACTAGAGTAGACTATATCATTATCATATATTATCTTATATCATATACTCATATATCATTTGTTTTTTTAAGCGGAACTGATTAGGTATATTAAATATTTTTAAGTTTTTAATTTGTACGCATTTATAATTTAGGCATAATTGTAGATTATTGTATATAAAAATCGACTAAGTTACATAATTATATATTAGTTATTTGTTCATTACTGAGAACATTGTATGACAAGAATTTAATGGCAAGAATATAAGAGTCTTTTATTCGTTTAACGAACCATTCAACGGATCTCGGTCTGCCAGTTTAAACTTTAAGGTTAAATTTATTCGCTCAGTGAGACGATTTAATATGTTCAAGCTACAAAAGTCTTAACAACTAACGATCCTTTAAAGTTCTATTAATAAACCTTCTACCAAAGGGAAAGAAAATTACTTCTTCTAATAGATTTTTTTTAAACTGTGCTACGTATATTACTCGAATCTCCAAAGAACAACCATTTTAAACTGAAGCTACAAGACCATTAGATGGAGGTGGATAATTATCTCGTTCTTTTATCACATTCATTAGCAGTTCGCTTGCGCTCGACAAAAGCCTTTAGTTTACACTGTGTACACCAGAACGTCCATCTTCGTTTTTTACTCGAGTCAAGATTAAAACATTAATTACGATTTGCTAGAGATTTTATAGTAACAATGATTAAGTTTTCCATGTTTTTCCTTTTTATAAATTAGGTAGGAGGGTGGGTATTTTGGAAATCTGATGGTTAGTGGTCACCACCGGTCTTAGGCTTTTGCGTTGTAAGAAATATTACCCGGGATGAACACCGTCACCGATCTTCAAAACTAAGGTGTTGAGTCCTTTGTTGAATATTACTAAGGGCTTGCAAAAGCCACATCACTAGTACATACTTTTTCTATAAGTTAAGTTTTCATGTTAAATATGTAAATGTACCACTTGTCTGGAATATAAATTGAACAAAGAAACCTGCAAGGATAGAAGTTACTCTTTTTGTCCAATTAAGTACATAAATAAATTATGTCAATTCTGCATCCAATAAAATTTATGTCTTTAAATTAACGGGAAAGAATTCTTTACATCATCATCATCCAAAAACATCCAAAAAATCTCGTAAAATGGAAATTTCAGGCAATTGGTAGTAATGTGGACATGGATAATTTCATCCGTAAAATCAATATGGATGCTGACATTCGGTCACAGAACATAAAGCCGGGACGGTCTGGAACGTATGTATGTCGTGTTCGACACCATCAAAGTATCCGGCTGGTTTATAGCTTGACGTATGTATGTCACGCGGCCCGCCTGTTTCCGTAACTCACGTCTAAGCGTGAAGAAAACAAATAATTTTGCTGTTTCACATCTTCAACATCTGTCGCCATTTGGAAAAAACTATTTATGATCGGTTCAAAAGTTACCAATACCAAAAAAATATATCAATAACCTAAAAAGCAAACCAGTACTAAAAAGTCAAAGAGTATTCAATACAAATGATATAGAAAATAATTTATACTCAATAATGTATTTACAAAAATTGATAGTGAATTAATAACACCTGTTTTTGCAGTTAAACCTTCATTCGTTTTAAATCTTTACACGTTTTTGTCACATTCATATTAATATTTATTCCATTTTATTATGTATGTATGTATATTGGTAAATAATAACATTTTTTGCATTTTTATACTGTCATACATACATACAAACATCAGTAAATGAAATCGTAAGTATTGCGTGTGTTTTTAAAACAATTCATTCAATAATTTATGCATTTAGCACTAAGGTAATGTACGGTAAGTGATAATTTGGAATCTACATAACAGTCTTACATCATAATAGCTTATATCGAGTGAAGATACTTTTAATATCATATTAAACATAAAAAATATTTTAAATTTGTGAAAGTAAATAGCAAGCTGAAAATTTGGGGCACTGTTCGATAGATTTTTTTTTTTTTTTTTTTTTATTGCATAGGAAGGCGGACGAGCATATGGGCCACCTGATGGTAAGTGGTCACCAACGCCCATAGACATTGGCGTTGTAAGAGCTGTTAACCATCTCTTACATCGCCAATGCGCCACCAACCTTGGGAACTAAGATGTTATGTCCCTTGTGCCTGTAATTACACTGGCTCACTCACCCTTCAAACCGGAACACAGCAATAACAAGTACTGCTGTTTTGCGGTAGAATATCTGATGAGTGGGTGGTACCTACCCAGACGAGCTTGCACAAAGCTCTACCACCAAGTATAGATTTTTCTGCCAGCGCAGAATTTCAGATGAGTAGACAAAAAAATCGTTCGGCTCGGACTTAAGCTCGCAATATTCGGTTAATTACAATCGATTGAATAATTGTGAGTTATGTATTTTTTATATATTGGATTGGTGGACGGGCACATGAACCACCTGATGGTGGCTAGTTCAAGTGGTTGCTACCGCCCACTCATTCTTCAAACGAGAACGCAACAATACTAAGTATTACTGTTTAGCTGTAGAATAGCTGATGAGTTGTTGATACCAATCCAGACGGGCTTGCATAAAGCCTACCACCTAGTACAACTGTTTAATTTTGATTACCCATGTGTTTTTTATAAAAAAAAAACAAGACCAAACCACAAACTTTCATTAGAACAACTTTAAAGTTTCGAACGCAAACTTGCTGCTTTCAAATGTTACCTAATTAATACATTTTGGGGGCCTTAGCACAATGCTGTTTTAGCCTTGATATAACAAGTTAGCCTTTGATATTCCCATCTAACCTGAAATTGTAGATTTTATCGATAAAGCTCAACACTATCGGAGTTGAGAAATCAGGTTGACATTGTGTTTCGTTTTTAAATGCTAGCAACGGAACGAATAATTATAATATCATTTGTATTTTGTTTATTTTTATTGCTTAAACAACCACCTTAAAGAAAATATGAACATTTTATAAATACAATTCAACACTCAACTATTATTGATGAGTTCTGCATTAATCAAATAATTAATTGACAGCATTTATCACTGAATTACATTTCATATTGAATCACGAATTTATAAAGATATGCATTTTGGAATGATCAATTTAAAACTGTTTTATAGGTCAGAGATCACTAGTTAATACAATATTTCAATAAAGATTTTTAACCTTTGTTCATTCATAAAAAATGATAATAGCTTAGAGATTAATAATATTCTAATAGAAAATATGACGATTTAATAAGTTTTCATATTAATAGAATGAAAAGAATAAAATAATAAATAATAAACTTATACATAGTTTACACGTTTTTATAATAAACATTTTAATATTCAAGAAATGGAGTTTCACTGAGACACAAAACTGTAGAAATTAATTCAACTCTGTCTTGAAATAGTACCGAGAAACAAGAACCTACATAATTATAATGTTATAAAGTAACGAAAATTTCTTGTTTGCTTTATAATATAATTACACAACGACTGCATATAATGCGACTATTTTGTAAATTTTTAAATTTCGGATTCATTTGTATGGGTGAGTTTTTAATAAAAGCATTGTAGCTTATCTAAATGCGATTATGATTTTCTTTATTTATTTATTTTTTTATCTTATATATGTATAATTAAGAAGAAATAAATATTTTGAGTCATTCTCAAGATAATTTTGTCAAGTTATCATATTGGTTGGCTGGAATTATGTTATTTATCGCAAGCTACTCTTTTTGGTAATTTTTGCGAATGCTCTGTTGTCGAATACGAAGTCTTCAAAATCAAAACTTACATTCTCCAATAATAAACACTATATATTTATGTTTTGATACATTTTACTTTGTGATTTAACTTGTTTGACTTTATAAAAACATCGAATTAAAATTTCGTTACATCAAAATTATAAGTAACATTTACTTATAGTAATGGCTATGCCTTTATGTGAAAGGAAAACCGACGAATTCAAATTGTACCAATATTCGCGAGTAGCGTCATTTGGTATATGCTAATGTAATAGTCATTCATTTCCAACCCAGGCTTTACTGAACCAGAACAAATGGCTTGGCGAATTCGTAACGATGCTCAAGTCCAATTCTCACACTTTTCATACATAGCTTTGTTCTCGTTTATTTAATGTCTTCTTTTTATTAATTTACTTCAAGCGATATGTTAGAATTTATACTAGTAATAATAAACAAAGAAGAATTATAGCTTGTAACTAACTGGCTTTGTAATTTGATATTGTTGTGTTCTGATTTGAAGGGTGAGTTAGCCAGTATAATTAAAGGCACAAGGGGCATAATATCTTAGTTCTCAAGGTTGGTGGCGCATGGCGATGTAAGCGATGGTTAACATTTCTTAGAATGCCAATGTCTATGGGCGTTGGCGACCATTTACCATCAGTTGGCTAATTTGCTCATCCACCTACGTATAATATAAAAGAAAAACATTTTGTAGCTTAAATATTGAAGCTACGTTTCAAAGTATATTTTTTTAAATTCATTATAGAAACAGGTAGTATTAAATAAAATAAGTTGAAAGTTTTTAAACGGTTGTATATACGCAGAAAAAATTTATAAATATTGTTTGACATAATCTTTGTAATTTTGAAAGTAGTTTTAACATATTAAAGTATGTTCGAAAGAACGCATAATAAAAACATCGAGGGTCGTGCGATAAGATCTATTTGGCTTGTGTAGGCAGGCTGGGTATGGGCGGAGATATCACTTGACCCTCTTATATATACTGATTGTTTTATAGTATTTCGTTTTATTAGTCTATTCAAAATATAAGCATACATGACGATGGGACGGCTAAGCTAGTTCTACGTAATAAAATTAAAATATTTCGCAATAATTTACGTATTTAAGCAAGAATTAAAAGGTTTTATTACAAAAGTAACTTAATACCAAGCTTAGGCTTAAACCGAGGGTTTCTTGTTTAAATTGTTAAGATGTAAAATCAAAAAGAAATTGCTTAGGTATCTTTCACATGTACAAAATATATCACGCTACGACGTATTCATGGAATGCTTAAGAAGATCCAAATAACTCTTGTCATACTTGACAGACAAGCATTTAAGTGGAGTGCTATTTATCATTAGAATCTTTGAGAGGTAAAATGAAACATGTTTTAAATTATTTAACAGCATGAATCTGACTCGATGCTTTTATAATGTATTCATTTTAATCTATACATATAAAGATTTGTACTTAATAAATAGAAATCTTTATTCTTCTGTTAATCTTTGCTAAATTCTTAATTTATAATATTCAAAGGATGGTATAAAAATATACTATTGCAAATTATTAGCCTCGTTGATTTGTGATTACTGGAAACATCCATAAAACGAAATTACGAGTGTAATGAGTATTCATAAACTTTCTTAACTTGGTACTGATTTAATATTAAGAGAAGATGATTTGTTAGGAAATATTTATTGTACAATCGACCTATATTTTCTTAATATATTTTAATCTTATCAAAATTTCGTAAATTGTGTTTATTTAATCAACTGTAATAAATAACATAAAAAATGCAACCTAAGTAAAATATATTTTTCATCATCAGTATCAAATGCAATTAAACTAATATTTCGAATACGTATGTGTAATACTGCAAATCGTTTATTTAGAAATAAAAAAATGAATGTTGATAATATTAATTGGCATGATATCGACGCGCTAGTGTATCCACAATTGGTTGGCTTCTTAATAATATATAGTCAAATTCCATAACCATTTTAATCCCACCGCTATAACAAGATTAAACTCCATTATATTAAGTAAAATTTGAAGGACACGTGGAAGAGGTTTTTTTAATCGGTATCATTGTTTTTGCTGTCAAATGGTTTTTTTGTGAACTTTCTTTAACAATGGAAATATCCCACGGTATTGATACTCATTGTGTTAACCGTTATCAATAATAAAGGCTTCAGTAAGTTTCTTAATATATTTGAGTTAAAATAAACTAAAGTAAAACAAATAAAATATTGTTAGAAATTTTAAATTATTGTTGGAGCAAGATTTTATAAAATTGCAATTTTTTAAAACATGGTCATAATAATGAAATTAAAAAAAACAGCTTATTTAAATTTTGCACTTATCATAACATCTGGTATATTAACATAAAAAAAATGCAAATACATTTCTTATGTAAATTTTTATGCGAGTTCTTGAGGTATTTGAGCAGATAGAGATCACCTCGCTATGTGAAAACGTAAACATGTCGCTTAGGCAAAATCGTGACGGGAATTTCAAGATATTTAAGAGATGTCAAAGAACAACATTTCGAAGCAAATATAGGTATATACAGAATATTACCGCATGAACCGTAATTTTTCGATTATTTATTATTACAGAGTAACAAAAATGATATACCCCTAGTTCTAAATAATCTTGTGTCATAAATGTACACGAAAAGGATAGGTCGTATTTCCATCCAAATAAATATTAGAAATAACGACACGCGATACCTACTTACCTAGTACATATTAGCGATGCATTCAGTTAAATGAACGAAAATAGTTGATAGAATTGTCTTTTTATATATACGTGATTCAGTGCATAATAATCTATACTAATATATAAAGCTGAAAAGTTTGTTTTTTGATCCGGCAGGAACTACTGGTTCGAATGAATTTTTTTTTCGATGAAGGCTCTAGGCATATTTTTATTTATTATATTGTTTATAATTATACGCGGGTGAAACCGCGGGGCACAACTAGTACATAATACATTTCTACAAAAGTATATATTTCTTTCAAGAATCAAGTTGGTATTTAACAAATTCATTTTCACGCTCTGATATCAATAAAATGATGTCGTCATAATACGATCCTGAGATTATTCATTAATTAATAATGCAAACAATGGTTTTGTTTACTTATAGCTATAATAACCTATGATATTATCAAATACAGTCATGTTATTGTCGCATAATGGTCTCAGAATAATTTAATATTATACTATGGAATGGCTACCCGCCGTTATTGAAACATGGAAGAATCTATTTAAGAGTTTTTACTGTATATGACAGCTACTTACTTGGTAAATATAAGCTAATTTATGTTTTTTTTTTTTTGTTTTCGTTTCTATTCTTACCATCAAGGTTATTTCGGCTTGTATCGTAAATCGAAACCGGATTGAAGACCTCACTATCAAATTGATAATGTTCATTGGTGTCACTTCAATAATTAAACAAACTAAACGAACCGAGTGCTAGTTAACTTTAACAACAATTTCCTGCTTTAGTTGTAAAGTCACAAACTAAGTGCGTCGAACGCAAACAAGTAACATCATACACACGCGTCTGTAATTGCCGGCAACGCGATTAACTATTAATACAAAGCGCACAAAAAATAGAACATCATATTTCAAGGTTTCAAATTTTAACTACACATTCCATTTATGCAATAGGCACTGATTCGAATAAACTCCACTTAATAAGACAGTTCAAGTAAGGAAAGTTATAAACAATAGCAGCACCGAACGTGCTCTTAACCGGTACTAATTGCTACTCAGACGTTATCAGAAAATATATGAAGGTAGGTGACATTTCGTAGGCATGTGCCTCCAACGATGTGCCGAGGGCGCGCCGCGGGAGGCAGCGCGCTCACTCGCGGTTAAGAGAGGACTGTGGGTGCGATCCGCTGCTATACGAGTAACGAGCGGGGCGTATAGCGGGCGTTGGAGCGGTTGCTCTCGACCACTCGAGCGGAGCGGACAGGAGACGATGACCATTACCACAGATAATATCCAACTAAGTTTCGCTGCTAAGGGAGTGCACCGACCTGTGTCAACCCCCTCGTGCAAATACGAGTAAATTAAATGTTTCTGGTTTCTGTCGATTGTTAGTCGGTTGCCTGCCTCTCGGACGCTGTTACGTCGTAACTTATTACCATTCAACCTTTAATGTTAAAATATTGTGAAACCTTACCCATGGGGAATTAAGTAGAGGGGTGGCAGAAGCCGCAACAAGTCGACGTTTAGATAACGCGTTTGATATCGTGAAGCGTGTACCTACAATATGTTGATAAGGATGAAGTGCAATAAAAAGTGGTTTTAGTTATTTATATGTTATCTTGCCGTTTATTAGTAATTACAATAGCTATTTTATTCGCCATTTCTGTACAACGGAAAATCGAAATATCTATATATTGTACTTAGTATTTTTTACTCGGTAATTAGGTATAGAAATATATTAAGTAATGAAATAGGCCGAATACAATGTTTTATGCTGTAAGTGCCAACCAGTCTACATGTTTACAATATAAATTAAAATGAATTAGCGAATTAATAGATTGTATCTAAACCAAATGTAATGAAGTTAATAGTAGTAGTAAACGATGTGAATATATATTTAAAAACAATAAATATATTCAATTATTTGAACATCATTAAAATCATCCATTGCTATCAAAGTATTGTTGTGTTCCGGTTTGAAAGGTTAGTGAGTCACTGTATTTACAGTCAGCAACAGCCCATGAATGTCCCACAGCTGGGCTATGGCCTCATCTCCTATTTTCGAGAAGGTTTGGAGCTTATTCCACCACGCTGCTCCAATGCGGGTTGGTGATATAAACATGTGACAGAATTTCAGTGAAATTTGAAACATGCAGTTTTCCTTACGATATTTTCGTTCACCGTCAAGCACGAGATGAATTATAATCACAAATTAAGCACATAAAATTTAGTGGTGCTTGCATGGGCTTGGACCCACGATCATCGGTTAAGGTTCACGCGTTCTTACCACTGGGCCATTCGGCTTATTACAGTCACAGTGAATATAATATCTTAGTACAACGATCGATTACATATATGTATATGGATAGTAACTATGTTGTGTGTTCTTATGTAATAGAGCTGACGATGTTAGTGTAGACAGAATGTAATAAATTGTGACGTGTTTATTGTATTTAATGTGTTCATGTCATTGTATTCAGTTTTGAGAATGAAATAAAATAAATAAATAAACGAAAGTTACTGGAAGATACTGCAAAATATGATAGTTATTTTATTAGATTAAAATCCAATAAATATTTTTAATTATATATTATAATAATCATAATCATTAAAATAATCATAAATTAATAAAAATATATAAATAAAAAATAATAAATTAATTTATCTTAATTTAATCAGTTATAAATTAAATTTATTCGAGATAACAGTTTTCACAAAATAGCTTTGTTTCAAATGAAACTTTTACATTTTTATAGATTGTATTTCCAGGATAGATACAGGCTTCATATTATGCTTATACATTATTTTTAGTAATATATTTTTTCATATAATAGAATCGAAGAGAAAAACTATCTATCTGCGTTTTGTTGCAACTATAACACACACATACACAAACTTTCATAGAAGACAATAATAATAATAAACACGTTTCATACATACACATCAAAAAAATATATGCGTGAAATTGCGTTTTTTATTACCAAATTGAAGCACCTAAAGTAAATACATAAGATCGAGTCTAATCCTAAGCAATCGTTGAGGAAATATTTACTATAATGAAACTGTTTCCTAAACTGCAAATTTCTAATGTTTTGAAAATCTCAGTTAATGTTTTCTGATCAATAGGTCGTTTGTAAGAATCATTAATCTAATGTTCCGAGCGGTTTTATTGTAACTTCAAAGTAAATGGCTTATTTCAAACGCTTCACGAACGTGGCGTGAAATTGCAAATCTCATTACAACTCATCCGTAACGAAACCAATAGAGGCGTTACACATAACTTTATGAAGATTACATGGTAGAATACTATAATGTTTAATATAGATCTCAAAAAGGGTCATAAGACTTCAACCGATCCTGCGGAACGTGCATGACAATTGACGCGTCGTTATTTTCAGAAGGTCAGTGAACTTTTAAACGTCGTAGTATATAGTCCTAGTAAAGCTTAGACTTTATAATATATGATCACGTTATATCAAATAGTATAGTATATATTAAAATTATTTATCTAGAATCCCAAAAAAAACGCCAGGGGAAAATTTCTAAGAAGCAAACAATGTAAAACTTGCCACATATTTGTTTCATTTTAGCAATTGATACTAATAATAATTAATATTCATTCCTTATTGCATCTGTACTTAAACACAACTTATGCTGAGAAAACAGAAAAAAAATATTATGAATACTGGCTAATAGATTGCTTATATAAATATTAAACAAATATGACAATATTAAAAGTTCTATAATTAATTGCTATATCATTATTAACTTATAAAAAACTATAGCTTGTTTAAACAATTCCATGTCCTGGTAAGCTTTATATTTCTTATAATAATATTTAATTAAATCAATAAATTATGACGTCTGATATCAATTTCTAAATATATAGTTACATATTTTATATACATATGATAAGTGAAAAATAATATCCTTTAACCAATTTACAAACAATTAATACACATATCATTGATGCCACAAGCAATGATGGCAAGAATGCTAACAAGATTTGTCGTTTATATACAAGTTTCATCAAACAAATCAGTTTCAGTCAGTCAGAAACGAACCATTATCATAAAATGCATTGAGATTTCAATTTCAAATTATTACACCGATGCATTTAATGTAACGAACAAAGAGATGTAACTTTGTGAAAGATAATTATTATCGCTATTCAATAGATTTAACATTTTTCCGCCACAGTTGTCATATTTAACGATCTGACGTAAGATGGCACTAAAATCGACGAGACAAAAGAATAGTTTCCCGTTTCTAGGAAATTATTAACCAATGGATTAAGATCCATACCCTGATCGATACTATTGCTACAGTTTATATAACAAATTCTATAGCTTATACATAAATTTGTATGTAATGAATGAAAAGTAAAATCACTGCATGGTGTTATAAAACAGTGTGTAGGAGGTGCTCAAGGACTGGTATACCAGCATAGTAATTAACTGGGATCGTCCCAAATTTCAGATTATATTTCTATAACATGCGACAGTTGAAATAAGTATATATAAGTATGTATTTATTTACTTCATATACCACGTTTTCTATCCCTGCTTTACCTAAACTGATGTTAAATTAAATTTAATATAATTAGTCTTAATTAGCTTAAAATCCATTCATTGCATTTCTCATATATGAGGTCGCGTGGAATCAGCTCGAAAACAGACTGATTAAGCGTTCTAAAGCAAACAAAATCTAAACTGGTTCAACAAGTTTGCGCTATCATTAGCATTTAATTAGTAAATCTATTTACTTGAACAGAAAGGTAATGTCATGCTTCTTTATCTCCTTAACGTCCAAGCTTTATACGAGTCATTATATCACAATTCTACATAATTTATAAAATAAAAAAAATAATTACTTTTTGTCAACTATGAGTATGAATAAAAATTACTACGATACTTTATCAATACTCCTTAAATTTATTTAATATATATCTTATTTCCAATTTATTCTATAAAATCTAATTTAAAAAAAA
Organism: Nymphalis c-album; assembly: GCA_963151315.1. Classification (NCBI taxonomy): domain Eukaryota; kingdom Metazoa; phylum Arthropoda; class Insecta; order Lepidoptera; family Nymphalidae; genus Nymphalis; species Nymphalis c-album. The sequence continues at coordinate 8,218,317 of OY720591.1, forward strand.
AATTATTACCAAATATTATTTTAATGTTCAAAAAGAAAATGAGTAATCCACCAAATAGCGAATCGTATAATACATTCCACTTTAGTCAGCTACTTTGATTAATATCCAAACATAAACATTTCATTCGTGACGCTGATAAATTGTCAGATAAAATGAGTCGTAATCAGCAATTTACCTACATCAATATAATATAGAAACATTAAGGGTACTCATAACATAATCAAGCTTGTATTCATAAATATTATACTTGAAATATATAATAAATATATTATAAATTACTTGCACACCATACGTGTTCCGGGGCTCAATTATTAACGTTAGAAAAAATAACGGCGTTATAAATATGCGGCCTAAATATTTAATCTATATAATTTAAAAATAAACTAATTGAATATAATGATTTTGGTGACGAAGTGTGTGGTTGAGAAATACACATTCAAATACAACAAAGGGCAGTTTCGGTGTTGATAACTTTAAATGTCTATTTACGATTAGTTCAGATAAAACATGAAACATTTGCAGCTGATTTGGCCCAACTACGCCAACAGCATCAAAACATCATGCTTCGACGAAAAAAAAGTCTTTATAGTTAATAAAACAAAAACATTACATGCAAATATAAACAATGTTTAAGAGATGGCCCAACGGATGGGGCACGTCGGCCTTTACCGAAAAACTCGTATTCAAAATTAAAATTAGGGTAAGCGCCATTGAGTTTTCACTTCTCATGTGCTTCATTTGTGTTTATAATTCATCTCATGCTCGGAAAATATCGAGACGCTTTAAAGAATTTTTCGCTCTTTATTGTACTTTCGGGTTTGGCCATACAACCCATATCAAGTGTATCTTAAAACCTCACTGTATATACTTAGTTAACAAATACTTCTATGGCATATTTCAACCACAAGAGAAGTAAAGTATCAGTATGTAAATAAACAACTTTGACTTTGAATTGACATGTTATGATTGGTCGAAATCTTGAAGAATCTATGATATTCGTTATGGAATATTATTTATCAATTCAATTGAATGTTAAGTGAGGCTGTTATAGAAACATTGGAAGTAAAATTAAAGTGATAAGTAGTTTGAAGTATTTGTAGTTCATAAAATAGGAGTGCTACTAGCAATCCGCATGTAATATAACAATCTAAGATATGTCTAATTCTGCTTAAATAAGAATAGGCTATATCAATTTTTTTTAAAGAATTATAAAATTGGACTGAAAATAAAGAGGTTGAAACTACAATTATAAATATACATCCAAAAATATAATGTATGTATAACCCACAATGTAATTTATTATGTTGATCCGATGACAAACATTGTATAAACACGTGAAGTAAAGATAAACTTGGTAACACCACATTTCCGACTTCGCAAAGTCAATACATCTTGAGTAATGTATTTTGGGTATATTATTGTCCTACAAAAAAGGTTAATGTTAACATTCGTAAGTTTTATACAGCAAGTAACAAGATTTTTTCGTATTTATACATATATATATATATATATATATATATATATATATATATATATATATATATATATATATATATATATATATATATATATATATATATGTTATCATAGTTTATTGACATTGCTACATTATTGGTAGTGACATAATTCCATCGCTTTAAATAATTTGGGACGGACTAGTTTTAACAGTCCATTAGGTTACTAATACAACCTAAGGAATTCTGAAGAGACCAAAACAGGTGAAAATCTGAGACCGCCAGGTCTGGGTTATATGGTCCACTTCCCAATCAAGCTCAATATTTGCTGAGCGGCTAAATGTATATGTAGTCTGGCGTTGTTATGAATAAAAACCACACCCTTTCTGATGATCATTTCCGCCAGTTTCTTCTATAACTTGCTTAGGGCTCATCAGCATTTGGCAGTAGAGATCGTTGGTTTTTCTCGAGCAACGACCTTCCAATCCAACCACACCCGGCATCCCTTGATGCGAGTTAATGCGGGTTTCGCTCTAGTCTGTGGAGCTTGACTGCCCTTTGACCGTGATCTTTTCGCACGTTCTTGTCGTTTCCTCGTAGGTAATCTACTTTTCATCACTAGTAATTAATATTTCCGAAACGGTTCTATAGTATTAAATAGAAGATAATAAACTCAATAATTATAGATTACATCATCATCATCATTCAACCAACATACATTTCTAATATTTATTAAACTAACAACACTCGACACGTATTATAATATAATTGTATCAAGTGTCGTGGTGGTTAAATGAACAATATAAAATATGTCATTTTGCAACCATTACGACAAGTGGATACTGAAAACCTTATCCATGAAAACATATTATTTTTATCTTTCATGGAAATCGATCTCAAACAGTACACCATATACCAATATCAATTTATATAGTAAATGTATAAATGTTTAAAGCATTTAAAAACAGCAAAAATAATAATTAACATTTATATTATAATTTTTAGGAGCTAGTTTCTAACCAGAGTATAATATTATATAATTTGACAGAATATGCTTGGAAATGAAGATTTTTATATGAACTTTTAGTTCCATCCCTATTCTAAGAGATCTCCAAAATAATAAACCCAGTAACGATGCTTTTGGCTTTCTAAAATAACTGTAGTCTGTGTTCTGGAAAGCCTATTAACACTTTTAAACGACCCAGAACGATTTCAAAATAAACTCACCGTTTCAAGGCTTAAGTCCACCTGGACGAAGCCGTCAATAAACAAGTGAATTATTACAATTATTTTGAAATATTTAAATATAAGAACCCAGTACATATGTATGTGAAAATGTGTCAATTGAAACTTTTTTTTTATTTTAAAACTATGCATACTTACATGTATCGTTATCACGTATTTTCTTATATACCAAAGACATCGCTGTTACTTACCTGAAAAAAAAATTATTAATTTTAATGTCGTGATATTTACGAAAGGTATATTGCAAAATATACAGAAGATAAATGATACATGAAGAAGATGTTTATATTAAGGATGATCGATATATTATGTAAATGCTGTTTATTTTAAAATCGTTGAAATTTTTGCTTATTTTTATTTATCAGCTTCGTTCACTCCTTTTAAGTGAAAAGGCTTACATTACAAGGTTACACAGAGAGCCAAATTCATAGCTAGAGGAAATAATTTAAAACTCCCTGACTAAGCTTGACTTTTTAAAATTGGGGCCTTTTGTAAGGTGGAGGTTTGGTTTTTCAGAGTTTTTAAATGAGCATGGAGAGCGTAGGATATGAATCCTATATAGGCACCTTAAATTAAAGGCACCATTCAAGTATAATCAATTATTCTTATGTTTCCCTTTCAACTGTTCTGTGTTCAAAATCTGTGTAAGTTTTTTTTAAATATTGAATATAAATAATAATTTATTTAATATTGATACGTAAATTGAACACACGAATAAAATAACGACAATACAAACTTATAACTTTTAATAAAACATGTTTAAAACTCAACTTATTACGACGATTTAAGTCATTAAATAAAATATTTACATAACAAGCAAAGGAATGGAAAACAGTAAATGCGTAAAGACGGCTGTTATAAGGTTTCCAAGTTAATCCTCAAAGAGACAAAATATTCCGCGAGCAGGCGTTTCTAACAAACTAGTCGGCTTAGGTTTGCTCGGCTTCTATTTTTCGCGAGTTCATTAATGCGAAGCAGTAAACGAAAAAGGGGCAATAAAGAGAAGAATGTAAAACAAAGTATTAAAAAGTTGGAGTTCGTTGTCGAAGCGCCGCTGGCTGCGCCGCCATATCGACCGCTTGTGACGTAACTTGCGGCACGGAATCTGGACCCTTACACAAAAACTTTAATCACTACATCCAAATTCAGACCCACAAAGGAAATTATGAAAACTATCGCTAAAGTATATTAAAAAAAATGTAGGTCACAAGAATCTTTCTATAATAATTAAAAATCAATTTTAATTGAATTAAGAGAATCATGATTATGAGACAACGTACTGATATAACGTGGTTTCTAATAAGCATGACCGTATTTTGCGAACAAAAAAATCCCTTATATTTTTCACAATTATTACTTTTATGTTGCTGTATATTTCTTCCACCCACATTCAATTAGCGAAGTGAACGACCCGATAAGAAAACGTAAAAAGTGAAATAACAGCCACAACCTTACACGTTCTTAATATAATTGGTTTTATAATAATTTCGAACAATCCACGGCAAATTGAATACATTTTATTACAAGAAAAATATTTCACCTAAATAGCAAAACTAACATTTTCGAAATTTATTTTTTTATAATAAAATAGGTAAACTTAGCTATTGATTAACGGCCTTAATATCATCTCATATATATATTAGTGCTTTTTATATTGATGTTATATGCGCTTACCATTTTCTTCTCAGGTTTCTCGTATAGCATAACTAATACAATAAGAAGCGTGCAAAACGTATCGGACAATTGCTGACAACAAATAAATGAAAGTGGCATTGAAAAAATGCTCGGAATTATTAGCTTATGCTTGACTACTCGCTGTCTAATCTTCCTCTGCATGTGTCTGTGGTTGCGTTCGATAGTTTTTTATTAAAAAATAGACTTTTAGACTATATAACAACCGGGCGGCGAAATAACGTTAAACGGGCTGAGCAGCTAGTAAATAATATTAAAAGTCAGTCGTGTTTAGTCGGATTTGAATCATTGGTTAGAAGCCATTTATATTCTAACCATTGGGTCAACTTGGCTCATGTTCATATACATGAATAAAATTGATCTTTTGCAATGTAGAATAATTGTAATCGAGAAGACCACGGTCGTAATATAAACCCGTATCCGTGGTCTGTGGTCTGTGTCTTGAGAATACTTAAGTAAGTAATACTTTGTCACATGTTCGCACAACACTTAATGAATAATTTTATTGCTTTGTAAACAAATCAGACGTAAAATCTTATTATGTTTGCAACGCAAGTGAATTTTAACGTCAACAATGTTTTACATTACTTTTTTTTTACATTCATAGATTTTTTTATTAATTATCTTTGAAAGGTCAATGTGCGAACAGTTCATCTGTTAGCAAGTGGATCTTCACCATCCAGTCATCCAGGAAAGAAACCAGCGTATTGTTATACTTAGTGATCTTTTTCAACTAAGTTTATATACATATGTATATGGATTCTTTAAATGCATGCAGTTTTCTCTCAATTATTTTCGATCACATTAAAATTCAGACATAGGCATTATAAAAAATATAAAACACTTTTATATTGTTAATGCACCCACCAACAATGGGGCAATGAGATCTTAGCTATGCCTATCTAACACTGGGTAAGTTTTACCTTAACACTGTATATTCTGGAAGATCTGTATTGCTTATACAAGAATTGCTGAGTGGGAGGCCCCACCCGGGGTCGGCATATCGAACCTGCATTAAACTCTATCACCGGTATTAATAGTAAATATAGTAAATAAAAAAAAAACATGTGTGCAATTCCCACGTGGTAGAAGTGAAACGCATTTTCTCATTATCTCCCACGTTAAATCTTATGAATTTATGTGTGTCTCTTTTTAATGGCGCTTTTTCGTTTCATCGACTTTCAAATCACAACGATGCTAAAGAAGTTTTCACTTCAATAAAAACAATACTATTTATACGACTCGGCTTAAATTGATAAATAATTTAGCATGTAAATACCGGAATGGATAAAAAAACGAAGGACGATCAAATTATAATTCCACTCACGTTTACGGTGTGTTATTCATGAATAAATTACTTTATTTTTATTGTCTCACATATATTCGATCAAATTTATCGTAAGACATAAATAGTACTATTTTATAATAATTATGTGGTATTCAATTCTGACAACGTAGTAAATAAGATAATGATAAATAATAGTCAATTATATAATACTACATTTAAGTGTATTTATGTACAATTGATGGTAACTGGGACAGAAGATTATCTATAACTTATGAGTCATTATATGTGCGAGTGTAAATTGTAATATTATAGATATGTAAACAGTTTATCGCCTGATTTACGTTATTGGCGTGCTTAACACGGTAAAATATTTCAGTCTGAAACGGTAATGAAAATCAAGAATTTAGATTGTTCGAACATAATTATATTTCTATAGCAGTTATTTATAATTGCGACACGAAAACTAAAAGGCAATTTTCTACTCTAGTGACTTCCTAATTGACGTTCATTGAAACAACAGCAATTTTATTTAAACACATTATTAAACTGTAAAAAACGTTTTAAATTTAAATTAATGACAATGTATCATTAATTCATTGTACCGAAGCTCGTCGTATAATATTGTTTGCGAGACAATATAATCATTTAGGCTCACAAATACATTGGAAAGGCGGGGGGGGGAATCATTCTTAAAAATGCAGAATTAAACTCGTAGGACCTTCAAGCGTAGAGGTTTGGTAATTAAAGATATAATCTCTTTAAAAATACCAGAGACAATAAGCCCCAAACGGTAAGATAATACCTTAGGAGCTACACAGAAATAAATGTTAGTACTAATATCGATAGATTGTTCGTTAGATTATTCATAACAAGGTTTGACCATATCGATTCATTTTGCTTAGCCGTAGTTAACCTGCTGTCCGTTTCTAGTAGTTTCTACACAAGACGGCAGTGTGGCGGCGGGCTGAACTAAGCTGTGACCCGTGTATGCGCAGTTTACTAGTGAGACTGTTAGGCTTCTGGGTTTGCTCGATACTTAAAGATTATCACTGCCCGAGTAAAAGCTAAGGAGAATATCTTTAAAAAAAACGCATTTATAAATCAAATATCCTGTGTAATTAATAGATTATATCGAACATAAAACTCGTTTGCCTTTAATTCAACATTACGTGTTTTCAAGCATACATTAAAACCGCGTTCGTTTTAAGCCGATTTTAATCGATATAGCAATATCGAAAACAATTTTAATCATCTGAATAAATACGTACAACTTTTTAACTTGTTTTGGTGCTATTTCAAATTACATTTTATTTTATCGCTTTCGGGATTTTGTTTATCAATAAATCGAAATCCTAAATCCTAACCGTGAGACTACGTTACAATATATTACCTTCATACTAGTATTAAATTAATAACGCAATTCGGATGTTAAGTTCCTATTAATTTGAAAGAAGACAATAAATTATTGTAATTATTTTAATTAAAAACGATGAAAGAAGAGAGCATAAATTACGAATAGTCAAGTTTTTGCGAATGCAGTTTTAAATAGTCGAATAAAGGAATCGAATATCGTGAACAATAAGTAAATACATTTTAATTTAACTTTAATTATTATGTTGAAAAAGGGGTTCTAAAACTTTATTTTAAGTAAGAGCACCGACTAGCTGGTTGGCGTGATTAGTAGATACCCTGCCTTTCGCGCCGCAGGTCGTGGGTTCGATTCCCACCCAGGACAGACATTTGTGTGCATGATGATGTCTGTTTGTCCTGAGTCTGGTTGTAATAATCTATATAAGTATGTATTTAAAAAAGAATAACCATCTCTTTTTTTAAGTCGGTTAAAAAGTAGTATATGTAGTACATCAGTTGTCTGGTTTCTTGCTTAGTTTGGGATCAGATGACCGTGTGTGAAGAATGTCCCAGTATATCCCAGGACTGCATGGACTGCACTACTGATAAATGCTTAAATCGTTATGGATTGATCATTGAACACAGAACATGTATAGAGTATAGACACTAGCGAAGCAAAAGGAACCGTGACGCTGTATCTGTTGTAAATCTAAAGTCACATCTGAGTAACGAAGGAAAGCAATTACATTAATGAAAGTACACATTCTTCCCGTGACGTACATGTGGTCTTAATTTTACACAAAATAATACGATTCAAGCATTTTCGTTTTGCCTGAACTGTTCACCATTTTTAATGTTAAGACATGATTATCTTGCTAAATTATAAATAATCTTATGAATATTGTAAGTAATGATAACAATACGAACTAAGTTCAAAGAATATAGATTACATATATATTTTAGAATCCTTATTCTAACTGTACATAAAAACGTTTACAGCGTAATATTATAACTCTATTGGTTTACGTGGCACACGAGATACAATCTCTCAGTTGATATGATTTCTTTAACAGTAATCGTCATATTTCAACCAATCCATACAAAGCATTAATGAAATATACACCTAAGCCTATATACAGCATGAACCACTCCGTCCATTGGTGAAAACCGTATGAAAATCCGTTCGGCAGATTTTGAATGAATCGCGTTCAGACAGGCATCAGACATACAGACTTTTTTTTATATGTGAATATGAGTCTAAAAATAATAATCAAATAGTATTATGAATTTATAAGTGAAATAAAATTATTACTTCATAATATAAATTTTACACTAACAGTCGCGGTGTTTACAAAACTAATTTAATAGTTGTAACAAAAACCACCGATACTTGACCTATTTTCTTTTTAATTAAATTATACACCCACGCACATTACATAAGCAAATCGAGAAGATGGCGGCTTTAGGGATGGGCAGAGCTGGTCGACAGAAGCCGCACACTTATAGGTTTTCTAATATAATAAAGAACATACGTTCGACAATATAGTTTGCTTAATTTTAGGAAATTGTGGTGTGATATTGAGTTTATATTTTTACACTACTGTCTAAAAATTGAGTGTTAATTTTTATTGATAAATATGTATAGCGCAACTGACTGTATTAATGTTATATTAGTGAGGATTTTTTTATAACATAGGGAGGCGGACGAGCATATGGGCCGCATGATTGTAAGTGGTAACCAACGCCCATAGACATTGGCATTGTAAGAGATATTAACCATCGCTTACATCGCCAACGCGCCACTATCCTTGGGAACTAAGATGTTATGTCCCTTGCGGAACCGAATACCGAGTACAATTGTGTATACAGAAACATATTGGTGTTTAGGAATATAATCTAGCTTAAAATTGTTTATGTTGATAATTTGAATAAATGTACTGATTGAATTATGTTTGTGTATCCATATAAATAAATAAATTATAAATACATACATAATATATGTATAAATATATGTATGCATGTATGTGTGCATTTTCCGTAATAACTTTTAAATAGCTGGTTGTATAAGGATTCTCCACATCATCATCATCTCAAGTGATATTGGCTCTATTAAATTCATTCATAAATTAATTCAGGGCAGCCGTGTTTTTATTAAATATTTAATATAATAAAATGTCTTATTGCAGCATCAAATGAACACGTGTATGCAAATCAGCTGAGGATTTTAATGTAAAAAGCGGTACGTGAAGCGCGCACTAAGAATTTTTCGAGAGCGGGAGACGGTCGCGTGCGGCTTCACGATTTAATTGCTTTGGCGCTCTTCCATGACCATTACAGCTAAAGGTGTTGCTGGAAAAGCCATCTGGAATTTAATTTAAGTAGATTGCTACTGTAGATATATAGAAATGCTAGATCATGCTAGATCAATATTATATGGAAACGTCATGGTTTGTTTGTTCTATCAATATTAATCTGTTTTACTCATTTAATAAAAAAAATTAAAAAAAACTTGTCAAAGAATGAAAATTAAAACCACTGTTTAAAAAAAATTATATCCTAATATTGCTTATATGCACTGGAAGCATATGGTTTGCATTTAAGCATAATCATTCATTATCAAAAGCCGCTGATACTTATTCTTAATCAATATACAAAAAACCCCTTAAGATTGGTTTTGCCTAATAAACCACGAACACAAATTATTGTACTTTAGAAGTTATCATGGCATGTTAATTAAAATCTACAACAATTTACATGACTATGTTAAGAATATTAAGACATTTAGATTTTGTTATTATATTTTTTATAGAATAGGTAGGCGAACGAACGTTTGGGCCACCTGATGATAAGTGGACGAGCTTGCACAAAGTCCTACCACCATTGAAATAGGATTAAGTGTAAGCTCTACGAATTCTTGTTAATGGACGATTTTCATACCATAAATTAATAATTAGATTATAAAATATGACATGTAATTATTTCAATCGATGTATTTTAATTTTGTTTAATAATAATTAAAATTTTACATGTACCTCTTATAATAGGCATGCTATAATAAGCGTTGAAACACTTAGTATTTATTATTATTTCATAAGACATCAGATTTGTATCTTATAACGTGTTTCTTGAAATAAATAAATATTATTAATATAAAATACTAACATATCATACAATGATATCGTATGGTTTTACGTTACGTATAATGATTGAACTTTGTAGTAATAGTAAAAAAAACCCTCCGTCTTTATTGCTTATGTTGGAGACAGATGGGCTTGTGAATTTTTCGTTCAGAGAATCGAAATTGCTATTTAAGGGGTAAACGCTGCTAGCACTCTTGCCACTATTTCACGCAATCATGATTTGCAGGGTAGGATTTTTTATTTTGAACCTTATAAGTACATCTCAAAATAAAACACTTAATATAAATGTATTTGTTTCAAATTATGGTTTATCATATGTTTGTAAATTGAATTTTAATAGGTAGACAAAGCCACCTAGTGAAGTCACCACAGCCAAGAGTGATAGAGGCCCATTGTACAAGTTATTACACTGGCTCACTCATTCTTTAAATCAGAAGAAAACAAAAATAAGTATTGTTGTTTCGCGGTAGATTATCTAAGTGGGGTTTCCACAAACTCAATTCTTTTTTTTTTATTGTATAGGAAGGAGGACGAGCCTGTGGGCCACCTGATGGTAAGTGCTCACCAACGCCCATAGACAATGGCATTGTAAGAAATGTTAACCATCACTTACATCGCCAATGCGCCACCAACCTTGGGAACTAAGATGTTATGTCCCTTGTGCCTGTAATTACACTGGCTCACTCACCCTTCAAACCGGAGCACAATAACACAAAGTATTGCTGTTTTGCGGTAGATTATCTGATGAGTGGGTGGTACCTACCCAGACGAGCTTGCACAAAGCTCTACCACCAAGTAAAAAAAATCATTTAATAAGTACCTTATTTGTTTAATTGTTTTTAGCATGAGGAGACAAATAAAAATAGTCATACACTTTAAAGAACTGTTTAACTTACTAATATATTGTTTTAGCTGACGACGGAATCGACTAGTTAAATAAAAAGGACTAGAATTATGTTATTCAATATTTTAACTAAATCAGATCATTCCGTAATTAGTATTATTAATAAATACTTTAATACTTAATTCAATATACATATGCTACTTCTAGATTACTTGATAAAAACAGCAGTAGATCTATGTTCTAAATACCATATGCACTCTCGTCTATAGTTAGGTACAGAAACGTTATTCCCTTAATCGTAAACGAGTTTGCATGTATGCATTTTTAAATCTGATGTCTTCTTAGCTTATTTAGGTTTTTAAGAAAATGTTAGCAATGAATATGCATTTCAGTGGTTATTCGAATTTTAGTTTGAAAGAAGATCTTTATATGAATTTGAAAAGACTTATCGAGATCATTATGATAACGATTTACGTAGATAATTTGTTTTGGCGATACAATTATAGTGACTGATATACTTTTAATTTACTCTTATAATGTTTTTTTCTTATATTTTCAATATTGGCTGGCTGACTTTATTGGCTGTAAAATCTAATATTTTCGCGATATATATGGGTTTTTACTGCTGAAAGATACAACAGTTATTTACAGTGCATAATATATCTTCATATGACATGCGAACAACGCGAGCGAAATCGCGCAGTTCCAGGAGCTATACCCGTACATCCCACTTCTTTTTAACTTAATATAATATACTTCTGTTTTTATCAATTATGTCAGAGCTGTTGGACAAATTGTTTTGTCTCTGGTTGACTGTCGGATCTTTTCGTGTCTCATTATCGTTCTTTTATCGACGGTGTAACACAAAACTATATACTAATAATATCCGACCTAACGATTAAATCATGGCAGACATCCGGTAAATGTTTCGTTAACGATACTTTTATCGGATCCCATTAATGTGAACAGTGCTATTGATATAAATGCTGTAATACAGTAATATATATCCGACAAATTTGACGGGGCCAAAAAAGTGGTTGGTCTGAATTAATGTAAACCAGCTCTCCCAGATTGTAACATTTGTATTGTAATTATTTTTAATTGTGATCTGCATATATTTAATTAAAACTTTTATCGTATGTAAATTTTGTGCTTTATAGTTAATTGCAATGTTTTTCCATACAAGTTTTAACATCATACATAAGTGTTTCAGTGTATATTTATTACTCAGAGTATCCTAATAAATAAATAAAAGTGTATTAAAATTCTTACGACTTTTTTTTGAAACATCGGTTCGCATCAATTAAATTTTTCATTATGACGTGAATTGCCTAGATTATATAAAATATGTATATAACAAATAAATAATAATAGTATTTTTATTATAGCTGCTTCACGCGGTTGCGTTTTTAAACATTACAGCTTCCAGCCTTTTAGTATTAGTAATGATATATAATTTGATTAGTATCTAATAAACAAAACACACTAGCTTTATAATTTTTCAAGAGTGTATTAAACAATACATGCTTCCTTACAAAAATCTTTGTTCAATGGAAACAATGTTTTGTTTACATTACATGTCCCGTTTCGAACGTGAACCCACCCATGGAGCCGTTGTAAATCTTATTTCTAGAGCAGGGTAACAGTAATTTAAATACTTTACCAAAAAGTATATTTATGAGGTGGATTAATGTACCTTAATTCCGTTTCAAAAATTACGGATTTTGGGGTTGCAAATGTGGTATTTTATAATCTGTAAACTACATTTTTAATTAATTTGATGGCCTTTAAAATATTGCTAAAATTTAGTTTTTTATATTTAAAATAGACCGACAGTAATAATACATCTAAAAATAATTAATTTATTATAAAAAAAAGTTATGTTATATTTCACAGCTATCAATATCATCTTCTATACAATCGTTCATTTGAAATGTCTATCACAATTTTATAAATATAAGCCCTCATTGTCACGACCCCGCTTGGTACGGCCGTATCGACCGCGTTTACGTAATGCTTGCACAAATCAGGGTGGGTCTCTACCACCTAGCATTTGCTTTGAAATTTTTCGATAGCTATGAATACAATTTGATACTTTCAAATACGTCCAGCTGTTTATGGTATTAAATGCATTATTTATTTTTAAAATTTGAATGTAGTATAGCGAAAATGTTTGAAGAAAATTGTTGTCGTCTCGAGACGCCCCGCATATATAATATCTCTTAATTGATGGTTATAGAAACAATTTAATTAATGAACAATAAGGCGGTGAAGGTAGGACGACATAAGAAAGGGGCACACCGTTTGCAGACACGGCATGCGAATCGACCCTGCCTCCGAGGTTTCACATATATATTATATATTATAAATATAATGCAAGAAATCACGTCCTCGAAAAAGTCATTGTATCACCACACAAAAATTAAACCAGAAATGCAAATAATACACTCTATCTTCATCATCTCTTTTTATGTTAGAGATGCTGAAACTATTTTACGGTAGTAATTCACTAAAGTTAAACAATGTAATAAAACTACCTATAAAGAAGTTTTATCCACGCCCTCAGCCCGACCGGTAAGGTAACGTACTCGTAGTTGGTTAAGCTCAAAACGTCTCTCATTAGCCTTTGCTGTGCGACGGCACCGAATAGCCTATTATTTTTCGAGAACTCTCGCGAACTAAGGATAATTGTGTTTTCAACCTTGAATATTAACCTCTTCTCGGTTATTTCATCTAGCAAATATTTTTTTAACGCTGCTTCTTTACAGTATATTTATTATGACAACCGCGCTTAGTACCGCTTCGCAGAAAATGAGTTCAGAAAGTTTGCTTTCTTTATCGATGGTTATTGAATATTTAAACTCGGAGAGTTTTGGATATAACAGAGACAAATTGTGTTTTTACGTAGAATTCAACATTAATTAAAGCAACAAAACAGATGATCTGAAAATACCTTTTAAATTTATTTAACAACAATAAATTGTATATTACGCAATGTAGAAATTTCAAATATTTTAAGGGAAATATATTTTAAAACTTCAAAAATTTTAAAAACTTGGTATCTGAACTGAAATATCAAGTGGCTCAAATGTAGCGAAAATTTCAGTCACTCCCTCGAGTGACTAACAAGCACCGCATAACAGGAAATAATATAGTTCATTCTATTGAGTGCGATCATTAGAGCAAATTTCTTATATTGTGCATGATCATTATTATTATTATTAGAATAATGCAATGGTTCATATTAAGGCTACGAGAATACTTTACTACTCAAATAAAACTTAAATCAATAGAGCAGATACGCGTAGGAAACAAACAGAGTGCAAACATTGTTTACGACATGCGATGACGGAGTTGTTTTTGATTACTGTTCGTTAAAACAGTGTGTGTGTGTGTCGTTAATTCAATTCATAAGTCTATAAAGTGTAAATATTTTGGCAGACTTTAATGAACTCTTCTTTAAAACTAAATCACCTTGATCGGGAATGCTTTATTTGGTGGTTTGGTTCACCGCATCTATAAAAGATTTATATACTAGATTTAAAGAAGCTTTAAATAAATCCCTTCATTGACTCTTGCATATTCCCTCAAGAGTGCGCCTAAAGCTAGCAATATTAGAGATTTCACCCGCGCGTCCAATACACGCCGCTCTTGAAACGCAATCTCATTTCAATGCTTTTTCTATCTAAAATGAAGCGGCAGTATTGTATTTAATTTTTATTTTTTCGGGTAATACAAACCTCATAACTTGAGATGGGATGACTCTATCCTTTTTCACTGGGATCTCGTGGTTTACTTTTTATTTTCAACTCTTATAAATATAAAATCGAGTACGCTAGTTGCCGACATTATTCATATTAATAAAACAGCAATAATTAATACACAGACGAAATCATTCGAAAAAATGTACTACGTTAAATTCATAACACAAGTCTCCATATTTACCTTTCCACATATAATATTTTTAAGGTTTATAGGCTTTAAGTTATAACTGGTTCGGAAAAAAATCACAGGCAAAATATTTTTCAATAAACTCTTAATTTTTTATTGTTACTAAATTTACTTATAACAGTATTGATTTATTTAAATAAATACGAAAAACCCGTATTACATTCAGAGTCCTGAACATCTGGGCACTCTACTTGCATTTAAAGAAAGTAACGGCATGCAGGAAAATTCAGTTGAATAAAAGTTGCCCGTAAATTTACATCTGCATTTCAGCACAGAAAGTTTCTTTAAGCTTAACTCTATCGTTGATATACTTTTAAGTTTTCGATTTTCTATATAATTAAAAGGAACGACAAGTTAAATGTTATTTGCATTTTACACTAAGCTAGAGTTTTCAAGAGCATAATCTATATATATATATAAAAATACTTGTCCCGACTGACTCATCAACGCAGAGCCACTGGGGTGACAGACTTGACAGTTGATGCATTTTATAATGAAAACGCGTACTAAGAAAGGATTTTAGGAAGTTCCACACCTAAAAGGAAGAAACAAGGGATAAACCGTTGTATGGAAATCCGTAATTTTCAAAGGTAGATGCATAATATTTAATATTTAAGCTTCTGGTTAGAAATAAATGAGGACGCAAATCAGAGTTATTCAAAATTCACCACCAAAGAGGGTGAAATGGGGGTTGAAAGTTTTTATTCTATTATTTATAGTTCGTCATTTTTTATGTAAGAAGCATGAAATTTAATATACAAGCTTTTAGTTAGAAATAAATAAATACCATATTCAAGATTTTTCAAAATTTACCCCACAAGAGGGTGAAATGGGGGTTGAAAGTTTTTATGGGGAGTTCGTCATTTTATATGTAAGAAGCATGAAATTTAATATAAAAGCTTTTAGTTACAAATAAATAAATACGTAATTCAAGATTTTACAAAATTTACCCCACAAGAGGGTGAAATAGGGGTTGAAAGTTTGTATGGCGACTCCGTAATTTTTGCAGTGAGAAACATGAAATTTTATATAGGTACTAGCTTCTGTTTAGTAATAAATAAACATGTATTTCACGGTTTTTGGAAATCTACCAAACGGCTGAAATAGGGGTTGAAAGTTTGTATGGCGGGTCCGTCAGGCAGGTCCTTAAAAAGCGTGAAACTTTATACACAAGCCTCTGGTTGGAAATGAATAAATACGTATCTCATGGCATTTCAAAATCTATCTCCCAAGAGGGTAATATAGGGGTTGAAACTTTGTGTGGCAGGTCCGTCATTTTTGATGTAAGAAGCGTGAAATTTTATATACAAGCCTCTGGTTGGAAATGAATAAATACGTATATCATGGTTTTCCAAAATCTATCTCCGAAGAGGGTGAAATAGGGGTTGAAAATTTGAATGGCAGGTCCGCGTTTTTTATGGAAGAAACTTGAAATTTTATATAAGCTGTGGTTAGAAATAAATAAATACGGCTTTCAGCGTTTTCGTAAATTATGTCGCGGGCAAAGCCATAGGTTAACCGCTAGTAGGTATTAAATAAAATTATTATAAAGGTAAATTAAAAATATTCCTTAATTTTTTTTATATTTACTAAATTTAAGTACCTCTGTAAAAAGAAAAACTTAAAACAAACAAACAATAAAAAAATAAACCAATTTTCTTGTTTTTTCCATTCACCTGTAGCTTTATTCACTAAGAACTTTCAATTGTTTTTGAATGGCGTCCAGCTCCACAATCTGTTACTTTAATACTATAAATACTTATAATGCAATGTAGAATGTTAAATTTTTTTTTATTGGGTAGTGGACTAGCAGCGCCAGACCTGACTAAGTACATAGTTTTAGCCTTCAAGCAAATCATAACTTCTCGTAATACTCTCGTCGAAAAAAAGTCGTTATTTTGTTAAGTTAGACGTCAAACACTTTGTGAGTGTTGTGTATTGGGGCCGCAATCGGGGGCACCCGATTTGTGGCCCTTTTTTAATTTCAAAAAGTTAAGCAAGTCAAAATACGTCACGTAGGTAAGTGGTTTACAACGCCCATAGACATTAATCATAGTCAACGCGTCTCCAACTTTACGAACTACGAAGTTATCTCTCTTGTGCCTGTAGTTACACAGTCTCAATAATCCTAAAACCAAACCAGAACAGAACGATAGTAGATATTGATGTGCGACGGTAAAAAGGATGGGCGGACAAGTACGAACCTCAACCCCCACGTAATAAGTGAATTTTATTCCACATACCACTTTTTTTAAATACTATGAAAGTAAGATACGCTCTCATAGTCGTAAGTATTACCTACGTGTCGTTATTCTATCAAAGTGCATCATATCCATGTAGATTGTATCAACGAAGCAGTTTAACATTAATCACTCTCAAAGGTTCACTGATTCTGAAGCACATTCACTTTCGCATGTGACCGACTTGATCATTGAGCGGAAAGTAGAAAACGCAGTTCTGCGTGAATCAACTACGTTGGTTATGGTTGTATAGTCCGAACGTTATTCATTACAAATGATTTCTCATTGATAATTTAGATTTTTAACATTAATTTTTGTTTGAGCTTATTTTGTTTTTATTCAATACAAAACACTATAATATTTCTTATAATAATGTCTATAACCAATTTATTTCAAAACCAAATAATAAAAATATGCTGAAAGCGACACCTATTTGCAGTTTTCCACAACCATTAGAAAGCTAAGATCGACATTTCGTATTATAAGACTGTAAATTTCAGGAGTTCGCACAACGAGGTACCAGCTTAGTCTAATAGATGGCGCTGCATTTCAGTGTATAAAATATTTTTTTATAAACTCTTTTTTAATATACGTGTTTAGGAATAATATAAATAACATATTTCGTGGCTTAAAAATAGTGTTTATAACTAAACTTTAAGCGTTTAAAATTATTTCAACACCTATAAACTTAAAAATCGGTAAAAATTACAATATTATTCTACGGAAAATCTAACAACAGTTATTGATTTTAGCTGCGGATACTATGTCCCTCTTTGTTCTGTTTTCAAACCATTCTTCCCTTCTTTTCTTAAAGATTCTTAGAGAAAGTAAAGGTCGGAGAAGCCCACGCATTTGGATTTTGGGCGCAGTTGTTATGTTTAGTAAATTAATTAATTATAATGTTGAATGGTAGAATACATAGAATCAAAACATTAAGGCTTGCAAATATTTTTAAATAGTGAATTTCAATGAAATTTGTTTGTTAAATTATTAAATAGTACGAAATATTTTTATGGAAATAAAAGTAACTTATTTACTCACTTCTTATATCTTTTCTAGCCTCATGCGACTAGCATTTATGCAGTTGCCCTAACGTGACTTTGACCTAATTTAAAACTGCAGGCAAGTTTAATATAAAAGCCGGTACATTTACAAATAAACGTAATATAATTTTATATATAATATATTTACTGGAACTACTGTCGTCGTGTTAAATGCCATAAAATATATGAAATGATTCGATGCCAAAAAGTTATATTTTGATAAACATTTATGACTATCACGTAGGTGAATTAATTTTAGAATTGAGGAATTTTCACCCATAGCCACCTTAGTGACACTGGAGTGCGTCAGTAAGCTAAAAGATATTGATTGTCTTATGAATATTATTTATATTTAGCACTAGCAAATGGCTGGGGGCGTACGGTATTTCTTTCATTCATGGCTTTACATTTGCTAAGAAAGTTATATGCTAAGGCTCCCGCACCACCTAATGAACGTTAATATGTCATTGATAAGTTCTATGCCAGAAACCTTATCGCAGGTGCCAACTAGGTTTCAACTCAGTCACATGAACAATGCCTTAACGGAGAATAAGGACAAAAGCATTTTGATATACAACACATCCATTCTAGATTACCGTTTGAAGTTTTCATCGTGATTTTCGAAGCTCGCCTGAATATTTTAATCAAACATTTATTTAAAGTTAAGTATATTGTTATTTATTATGAAATACTAGTAATTAAGGAGGATTAATTAAAATTGATTACTTGGTGGTAGAGCTTTGTGAAAGCTCGTCTGAGTAGGTATCACCCACTCATTAGATATTCTACCGCGAAACAACAGTACTTGCTATTGTTGTGTTCCGGTTTGAAGGGTGAGTGAGCCAGTGAAATTACAGGCACAAGGGATATAACTTCTTAGTTCCCAAGGTTGGTGGCGCATTGGCGGTGAAAGCGATGGTTAACAACTGTTACAATGCCAATGTCTATGGGCGTTGGTGACCACTTTCCATCAGGTGGCCCATACGCTCGTCCGCCTTCCTATGCAATGAAAAAAAAAACAAAAACATAAAAAAATAGACTTATCTCCTTAAAGCAATACAGTAAATATTTGCTTTTTGCACGAGTACTTGCCCAATACACGGAGTAATGCAAAATATTTTATAGATCTAATTTTAAGCATTTAGTGAAGAAAAACTCTACATTTTTTTGGCCCGACCTGGAGCTTGAATCCACGATCTCAATCGGAGACATTATGAGCCGGGTACAATACCGACGAGGTAATCCATAGTACTAAATTAATGTTGGTTTCGTGTCTTTTACATCTTATGAGAAGTTTGGTCACTAAACATACAATATATATAATTAATTTACAATACCTATTATATATTTGGTTTTTGTTTTTTTTTACGTAAAAGTAAAGTAACAACCTGTGAATGGCCCACTGCTGAGCAAGGCATCTTCTCCTTTTTTGAGAGGGTTTGGAGCTTATTCCACTACGCTGCTTCAATGCGGGTTGGTGGAATACACTTATAGCAGAATTTGAATGAAATTTGACACGTGCAGGTTTCCACGATCATGATGTTTTCTTTCACCGTAAAGCACGAGATGAATTATAATGACAAATTAAGCACATGAAAATACAGTGGTGCCTGCCCGGGTTTGAACCCACTATCATCGGTTAAGATTTACGCGTTCGAGCCACTGGGCCATCTCGGCTTCGTATATTATGAGAATTAATATTATTGTATTGCTAAAAGTATTATTTATATTCGTCTTGTTTTCTTAGTGTTTTTTTAACTACCTACCTACCTACACAATTCTTATTAATGTTAAATGTATATTTTAATGCTTGCAGTATTTTTGAAATAATAAATGAATATTAATTTTAGTAACGTATTAATTAATCGTTGTGTTATGTAATTAGAATGACATAATAATTAATTTAAAAAAAAAAACTTTTTTCCTAATACTTAAATATAATTCTTTAATATAACTATTCTAACCTAACATTTATTTAAAATATACTTAACGAATTTAATATTGTTATAGCTTTAATTATATAATGGATGGGTTTTTGTACATAAATCCGTATGCACACGAAAAGGTTTTTTATATGATGACTTTAACAAAAACAGCCTTTCACAAATGCTGACACTCGAATAAAATAATAAATTAATAAGTTTTTTTTATTTATGAGGCTTTAATAAAAAATATTTCGTTGATCTCTCTAAACAGACAAACCAATTCTAGCAACCAATCTGTTTACTTATTTCTTTATAGAAAAACCTAAATTAAATTTTTATAAAATAAATTAGAAACGAGAAACAAATATTCTTGAGATTTTTCCATTTCCATTTGAAATGAAATTAACAGTAGATATCAATTTGTTTTTTGTCAATATAAGAGTGAGTCAATTATTATTTATAAACATCATTATTTCAACAAAAAGAATTTCGTTCCAATAAGCCACTCAAACGTGGGTTAGTTAATTTGACGGAATATATAAAACAAAATAGAGTTGTTATGATATCGATATATTACAATTAAGGCGGGATAACCTAGCGCATGGAACACATGGCTCCGAAGGTCTCAGGTCCAATTATATCATTGATTTTTATCTACAATACACTTAATCTTTTACTCGGTTGTAAAGAAAATGAATATAAGGAAATACTTTTGTTACATTTTAATCAAATTGTATCACATTCATCCATCAATCCGTAGTCAAAAAATGTAGTATGTAAGCTGTAATATATCTCAGATATGTCTATAAAAGCCGAGATGGCCCAGTGGTAAGACCGCGTGAATCTTAACCGATGATCGTGGGTTCAAACCCGGGCAAGCACCGCTGAATTTCATGTGCTTAATTTGTGATTATAATTCATCTCGTATTTAACGGTGAATAAAAACATCGTGAGAAAACCTGCATGTGTCAAATTTCACTGAAATTCTGTCACATGTGTATTCCACCAACCCGCATTGGAGTAGCGTGGTGGAATAAGCTCCAACCCTTCTCCTCAAAAAGAGAAGAAAAGGTCTTAGCCCAGCAGTGGGACATTAACAGGCTGTTATTTATTTTTATATCAGCTTTTGAGACATTTACAGGCCGTTAATTATATACATGGATTAATTAGCTTTAAATTTTTAAAATAAAAACATACTTAAAACAGATAGGTAATGGAGAAACTTCTAATAGGTTATATTATTTGTCAACAATTTACCTTGCTGTAATAATCGCGACGGCGAAATAGGATTTTCCCACCCCGTAGGTAATTTACTTCACTGAGTAAATACTTTACGTCAATAAACTTTTTCCTATCCTCTGCAAATATAATTGAATCGTTGGCGTTCGAAGAAAATTTCAATTTGGATTCAATTCTGAAAACCTAGGAGACTCAGTAGTGAGGTTTTAGATGAATGGGTCGAAACCAAACAGGCGTTAACAGGGTCAGATAATGAAAGACTATAAAATGCCATCAGAATAAAAGGGTGTTAACAGAAAAACATTGTTCTCCATCTTCAAGAAAGTTTAATAAACTTGTAACTACTCACACAAGAAGGTACAAATGGGTATTGTCTAAATTCTTCGAAGCCTTTGATATTAATGCATTTTGACAACTTTTCCATCAACATCTAAAGTAACATGAAATCTAAATTCAAATAGTAATGAAGCTATTTTCAATTTAATTCTCAACTGAATATAAATTTGAAACTTTGTTTTAATTAGTTATGAATTGAGAAAAAGTTCTAAGATAAAATATAAAAATTCTTGGAGAAATAATAATTAGTAAGTAATTAATTTTATTTGCAGTTAGAAATAATTGAGGCCATTAATTTCTTTAATGGAATTAACAGTGCAACGAGAACATTTCCATGATATTTTTTTCAAAACCACCTGGAACTAAATGCATATTTATTTTTGATAGTCTAAGCAAACATTTCAAGCAATAATCGAATACCAAAGCCATTGAAGTGAAAAGCATGTTTCGAAAACTTAAGACCGATACAAATATTTGTTTCAAGCGAGAATTGATTTTGCAGCCATTGAAGCGGCAACCATGCTGTATCACTATACGAAGCAATTAAAAAAAACTGACTGACTTCTTTCATTGAATATAATATGTAACTTCACGATGCATACAAATAAAAATAGATCTCTTCGTTTCAGTAATTAATTTTATTAAGATTTACTAAATTAACTAATTAAGCTAAAATATATTTGTATGTACATTTGAACAGCGAAACATAAAGGCCATCAAGGAGTAATACACTTAATTAGATATATCATGATCTATTCTACAATACTACATGATAATAATTAATTTGAGAGATGGCTGAAGAGGTTACGTAACTAAAGTCTAATTCGGAGTGTATAAAGGATCTCGTAAAGTATTAACTACACCAATATTAAGCCTTACATTAGTGGCCAAACATGGCTGAGGAAAGATAACAATTAGAAGAAATCTTTTTAAGATGTGTAAGCATATTTGAATATAGAATTACAATATAGCATAAGATATCATTGCATGTTGTGTGTTTTACAGTTATATGAGTAATTATTATTAATAGAGAAATATATAAAGTGCCCAAACATAACTTACAGCATACTCTGAAAAATATTTCTATCATTATCTGTTGTTAGAAATAACTTACACTTGTGGCATGTTAAATTTGGTTTCACTGTAAATATTATACTTAACAAGTTTACTTAAAATAAAGCTGTATTGAATTGAGTGATACTTGTCACAACTTTGAATAAACCTGGCAAACGATGATAATTAAATAGTACTTTAAAAATACGAATTTACAGTTTTAAGTTACAGTGTAGCAACACTCGGTGTTGTAAATATAAACTGGTAGATTTTGTTAAGTGTAGTAAGTAGGCCGAATACAAAACTATAAAACTATAGGAACAGCGAATAATCAAAAAGTCGAAGCCCACTAAACTAAAACTATTAAATAGTTTAAATAGAAAGGATCAAATTCACAGCCACAAAAGTTAGTAACTATTTATAACAGATTTATATATATTAAAATTCTCATATGAACATTAATTCCCAACTTACAAAGAAGTCACAATATTTTCGGGGCTCCTAGATCATAGAAAGATTGAAATGATTGAAAGTTACGTTGTCACTGCTGACTACTTAAAAACTTACTGAACGTGTTTCGTATTGCAATATACGTATTTTTATATTTAAACAAATTATTTTCTTCTATATTTTATCAAAAGTATCATTGAGTTTGTGATAAATATTAATAGAAAAAAACGTATAAAGTCAGGAGAGTAGTAAATACAAAAAAAAGTTGATTTGTATTAAAAGGCCTACTGACAAAAGACTACTGCAACAGACGGCCGCAAACAAACGCCGCAACATTTCTTTAATAATGCAAAATTATTTGTGCAGATTCCGTAGTAAAAAACTAAATATATATTTTTTTTATAGCGTCGGTTGGCGGACGAGCATATGGGCCACCTGATGGTAAGTGGTCACCAACGCCCATAGACATTAGCATTGTAAGAGATGTTAACCATCGCTTACATCGCCAATGCGCAACCAACCTTATATCCAACTATATAACCAAATATCGGGACCTGATTCGGAAAAAACCTAATTTACATAAAATAATTACATATTTTGTCAAAGAATAATTTTTATTTTTTTTATAACATTAGAAAACTGTGATTTATGTAACTAGTTAAAGTCATTTTATTATACAAATTTTTGATTGAGATTAAAAAAAATGTAACGAAAAAGGACTTTATGAAAGTATCTCAGTCCTAAAGCTTTTAAGACACAGAACTCTCTCATTTGCATGTTTTTACAGTTATATGAATATAATACACATTAATATCTCCACACAGTTATTAACGTTCGTAGTACTATAAATCTACAGCCACAAAATGCTTCACCTGGGCATATACATCTGATAAGAATAACTAGACTTTTCTCGCGATGGTATTCCTTCACCACAAGATTGATATGATTTACTAAAGCAAATAAGCAAGAGAAAATTCATTTCTCTTTGCCTAGATTTAAATCTGTGATCTTCATTTGCAGACAACGAGTTCTATCCGTTGGTCCACATATTACTAAAATATTATGTAAAAGCTTTATATAATTTAGAAGTACTATCATTAAAATGCATACGAGAGTTTTCGTAACCCTAATTTGAATTTTAAATTAACAACGAAATGAAAATATACTTAGTAAACAAAATAACAGTGAACGCAGCTTAATTACAGCGGTCGGCGTATAAAATCTAATATTATTTTACTATTTAACGACGTCCATCAAGACTAATGAAGGGTAAATTCATTTAGTTAGCGACGACGTCGTCGTTTAATAGAAACAGGTTTCGTTGTCAAAAATTTTAATCCAGCCCTCTATAAGCCTTGATGATATTAACTTTTATTCACAAGATCGTAACTTTTCAACTAAAATATAACCCTATTAAGTTCAGAATACATGTTTATTAAATAACCTCACATTCATAACATGAAACCGGGAGAGTCAGTAAGTGATTTTTAATTTTGTTATGTTATTGGAACAAGATAAACGATTTAATTTATAACAACTCATCTGTTCATTCATAGCATTTTTGTCATTTTGTTAAAAACTGTAAAGTCTACAAAGTGAAGACAAATAGTCAAACGTAAACAGATATTTACGCTAAATTATATTACATCCGTGAATTTCCTCTAAAGAGATTTTATTAAAAATTTACTGACCACATTCCAATACAAAAGTATAGCACTTAAAGTAATTATCTTGCTTTTTAAAATCATCTTATATTTTTTAACATTAAAAAGACTTTTATATTGCTGTAGCAATTCTTTAGGCTCTATCAATCATTTATGTTTGTATTTAAACGATGTCAATCAAATACAATCTTCATCGCCTTAATATATTCTTACCTTTTCTAAATTATTAACAAATTTATTAAAGAAGAAGAATAAAAACTAATTCATAAAAATATTAGGAATACATTATTGGATATCATAGAAAAACTACATCGATTCTGAGTCATACCAAAATTAAATAATTTACGCTTTAATGATATTTGATGCTTGTTCAAATTAATTATGATATATTTTTTACGAAGCATGAGTAGCAAATTGGCAATTGTAAGGCCACTTGTACATATACCGGGATACTTAAATCGTAAATTAATTTTTCAACGCAATTACACATTACACATATAAAATATTATAAAATATAACACAAATGAACGTAAATAAAGAGTTATCACCTGTCCATCCATTTATTTATCCAAAGTTCGGTCAATAGCTATCTACCATACCAATCGATTCCAAATCACATAATAAGCATAATTTAATTCTCAGTAGCCCCTCTTTTAACTACATCACCGGTGATTACAAAGATTCAAGGGCAAACCTCTTGCCAAAAGTTGAAAGTCCCTTTAAGGAGAGAGCTTAAAATAAGCACTTCCTAAGGGTGCCTTCTGTACGCCCGTCCCTCACCTTTGGACGTCGTCGTCATTAAATCGAAGTGAATAACACTTTGCTATTCAATTATTGTATCAATCATATATTCATTACAGAAAAACTTAAAGCATCAATTAAAATTATTACGTAAATAAATATATTTTAAGCACGTTGCACGATGCATATAAAAAGCTAAAGTTGTTTATAAATTTTAACTTAATTAAATTAAGTCTTCCTGAATGTTTCAAATATAATACATATTATAAATTATGTTTAAACATTATTATTTATGAATTTTACTTATAAAAATATAAATTAAATTTTATATTAAAAATGTTTTAATGTTCAAGAAATAAGAATATGTCTGTCTTTGCTGCATTAATATAATGTGATTGTAATAGTGTATATTCACATTAATAATAAAATATTCTTCAGTAATAACCTTAAACCAATGTTATCATTATCATTAATTACAATTTAATTATATCTTTATTATTTTTTAATGATCACGGTTATATGTTTTATGATTTATTATTATTATTATTGCTGTTGTTAAGCTAACAATGCAGCCATATGAAGTGCCAACAATTTTTAATTGATCACTAATTCCATTCAACTGGTTTCATAAATCATCGAATTGGATTTAAATTATTTTCATAAAAAATAATTTGCAAATCGATAAAATTCAACAAAAAACTTGAATAAAGTTAAATATTAATTTTCTGTAGTTACAGAATAGTGTAACGCTTGTACTGTACCCTATCTGAACTATCATAACATATCGTATAATGTCGTTACATATATAATTATGCAAACATGATAAATTATAGATTATTCTATTTAAGCTAACAAAACTTTTTGTATCGTAAGCTAATTGAAATAAAACAACGAAGTGAGACGTAGCTTGGATATCCAAGAAACACATTAGCTCTAGTTTGGTATTTGGTAATAATCACTACAACCCCCACGAGTCATCTGAATGCGATAGATTTAAGAAATATCGAACGTATTTCATACGGTTTTCACAAATGGTTATTCACGAGGAAGATTTAAATATCATTAAAGTTTTGTGAAAATATGAGGACAAATGTTGAAGATATCTGAAAAAGTCGCGCCAACTAAGATCTGAACATATAAACTATAACCCGCGTAAACCATTAGAGATATGTGTATTACCATATACGCGTTTTATGTTTACAATTTACTAACCGGGCGAAGCCGGGTCGCTCCATATATTATATGTAGACTTTATTCACACAATGAACATATAAGCTGACTGAAAGGCAGAAAATATATTCTGTGAATAATTTAGCACACCCTAACAGTTTGTTTTTATATATTTACAGAATACAACGCGATTTTTATAGTTTATTTATTTTGGAAAGCAGGCCAGCAAATGGGTCACCTGATAGTAAGCTTGTTCACAAATAACATACGAGTACGCTATGTTCAGTGTAAACCAATAGCTGTCTTTCCCAATACAAAGAAAAAATGTTTTAACTAACGTTCCGAGCGTCGCACGGATATATACGGACACAGATAATGTTGAGCAATTTTCTTCCGAACCGTTTGAGTGAAAACAACTCCGGCATGTATTTTATTTACCGATTTATACAGCGCACGTCAAGGTAGCTCTCGATACGATTGTCCCAGCCTAATCAACAAATGAAATACTAGCTAATTATGAAAAAATAATCATAAATTACAGACCGGAACCTCGAGAATGTATCTAAATTGGTGAATGCGTAATAAAAATTAACGAGATAGTAACGACAGACGAAGATATTTCACGATACTTTCACAATATATTTATTTAATCATATTATTGTAGTTATCTATATTGTACCTAACGGTAAGTGGTCACCACTGTCTGAAGACATTATTTCTTTAAGAAATCTTAACCGTTGTTTACATCATCAATATAATTACCGTTCTTGGGGACTGCGCTTATATACCCTGTACCTATAGTTATAGTTTTGTCTGCCTCGTTGGTCTAGTTGCAAAAAATACGGCCGCAGACCTGGGGGTCCTAGGTTCAATTCCCAGGTCGGGCCAATAAATAGTTGTTGGGTTATTCTGGCAGAAAATTCTCAGTAGCAGCCCGAGATCTGGAACTTGGAAGTTTGTATGTTTGCGCACACACTTCTGCACTATAATATCTCCTCAGTTCGCGCAGTTGGCTAATCTCTTTTGAGATTGGCCGCCGTGGCCGGAATTGGTCTGGAGGACCTATAGTTACACTGACTCACTCATCCTTAAAACCGTAACACAATAATACTAAATATAACTGTATGGCGGTATAATATATAATAAGATATTCATTTGGGCTCATTATTTAATTAAATATCATGAGTAAATTTTTTTATCTTTAACCATATAAGGTCCTGAAGTGTAGCCAGTAATTAATATAAATAATTAAACTAAAGACAGATCCTTTTCATCTCCTCCAAGTCGTGACCTCATCTTTTTATGTTATCACTCCTTAAAGGGAGAAGGGTCAAGGGCACCCAAACATACGTATACGTGTTGTATGCAAAACGAGAAGGTATTGACTTATATTAACTTGACTAATAAACAAAAACATTGTTTATATAAAAAAACGGTATCGTACATAATCTTCAATAATACAGTTACATCCTAGTTACATCTTCTAGATAAGCCAACAAATGTTTCTCTAATTCAGATGAACAATCACTAAGAGACTTTTTGTATTTATTATACTAAATCAATTCTATCGAAGTGCATACAACATAGATAGTTGCATTAACCGCACCGTAGTTATCCTAAGTACCACTCAAGTGAAATCCAACATATTTCGTAATATAGTCTACCACTAACTCAACATTACAATTTACATCATTTTTCAGTATTTTGTCCTATATGCAGAAGATATTTCAAAATACAACGTCTAATGGTTACATTTATACATTTACAGCACCAATTATGGTTTATATTCTACAGGAATTACTTATGTTATATCGTTTTGTATGTATATGTCGAGTCATATTCATCACGAGCTAAATCTACACAACCTACTAACTAATTCCACAACAACCCACTATGGAATTAAATACATCCCTAGAACTAAAGGCTAATAGATAAATAAATAGATAGATAAACCCTACGCCAGTATTCATCGTCTGTGTGCGCATATGCCTAAATAAGACGAGCCTTATTAAACTATTAATCATAATGAATTTCTATTATTAATCATTAATGTACGCTACATTAATAATGTTTTCATAACCAATATGTATTGTTTTGGCTAATGTAAGTGAATAATTACATCTACACTTCTTAATTAGTCTAATCTATGCTAATATAATGAATGTGAATAATATTTTCTTTGTATAGATAGACTATGTGAAATCACTCTATGACATAAAGGCAGTGAGGGGGGGCGTTGAGAAATGTATTCCGCGCGGAGTAGCTAGTCTTTTATACTACGGTAAAGTTGTATGATTGTTATCAAATTATATATTTTTATAGTACCCGGGAGGGCCAAGGGCTCTACACCACATGATGGTAAGTGGTAGTAGAGTCCAAACGCGAAGACCACTAGTGCAGTCGGGAAGAATGATTTGCACTAGCCGCCCCCGCCTTGCCGGCCCGCCAGATGTCTTTTTACGCCTCGATTGAAGGAACCCAGGTCACAAGATTAAGGTTGATAATTCATTACATAAAACTTATACACGTTCAAGGATGGCCAAATGTCTTACAATACATGAATTTGAACTTAACAGTTTCTAAAAAGGGTCAAGACGATATTGAAGTTTATATAAGAAAGTTCGATCTTGAGCTTAACAAGTTTTATTATATAAGCAAATAAAAAGCTCGTTTTGTTGACTGTAACAATACCTCTCTAGTATTCTCCGGTTATATTTCAAAAGAAAAATGGTATAAAGTACCTAAGTACATAAGAAATTTCACGTTAAATTTATAATTTTGAATCTTTATTTAAATTTAAAAAATTTAATTTTCAAATAAACGCTATCATTAACTACACAATTTACAAATTCCGCAACATTGTTCCGTAGACGTTACATTTTATTTATATATTGTTAACTATCACTTTTTATATACTGATTTAAAGTTTTATATATCTAATATTTTAACTTAAATTATAGTTAATATGACGATGATCTTATATGTGTATAATCATATTACTTGTAACTAAAATATAAAGGAATGCAGTAGAATACAGAGACATAAAATAAGGGGACTTCCTAACAAGACGATACAAAGATGGTACTTGGACTTATCGATTTGCTCTTACATAAACTTCAGAAGTAACATCAACAAAACTTTATTCATGAAGACAAATTTACTCACAATCTCGTAAACGGGTTCTTATTACATACTTCAGTAATAATTACATACACGATGAGTTGTACGTCATTTACATACAATGAACACAATTATGATACCTGTGCTCCCAAAAGTATCAAACTTTAATACATTTTTTTGATAATTTTATTTTAATTTGCATGAATAACTTTATTTAATATAGAAATACATTATATTTACAGTTATTAGTTGTCTTAAACCTAAACAAGGGGTTATATAATAACTAGCTTCCGATGTAAGTTTGGCATAATATGTAGTAAGTCAGGTTATAAGTTTTCTTTATTCTAAATTTCAACTAAAGCCGTTCATTTTGTGTAATTGATTACCAAACATCCAAAAATAAAAACGTTCACATTTATAATTTAAGACGTAAAAACAAATCAACAGAGATGTCACAATTATATCCTGATAAATCAGCCTGAGGAATTTTTTTTTATGTATGAGGTGGCAAACTAGCAGGAGGCTCACCTGATGGAACACCTGAAGTGACTACCACCGCCCATGGGCACCTGCAACATCCGAGGACTTGCAGGTGCGTTGCTGGTCTTGGAGGAAAGAGTACGCTGACATCTTGAAGGTTTTTATGTCATATCGGTTCGGAAAAGTCACCGGCGAAAGCTGGTTACACAGAGTGATTGTGCGAGGCAGGAAATGCCTTAAGAAACGCCCTGTTGTGGATTTCCAGACATCGAGGTGATGGGGATGGAATTTGGAGTTCTGGTGCGATGTCCGGTGGTGAAATTCAGCTGCCGGGACTAATCCAAGCAACTCCTCATAACACTCCCCGTGATATATGCGATGGAGGATGCAGAGTGACCCAACATCTCTACGCAAATCCAAAGGATCAAGCCGGTCGGTAATAGCTTGATAGTCGACAATTCGAACCGCTCTACGTTGAATGCGGTCAAAAGGAAGAAGCTGGTACTGGGGAGCCCCCGCCCAGAGGTGAGAGCAGTACTCCATGTAAGGCCGAAATTGCGCCTCGCCTTGTTGAGCACTCCAAGCTTATTAGAAGCCAATTTGGCTTTAACTTTCAATTGACCGCGGAACTGAACAGTGTTCGAAATCTCGACGCCAAGTATCCCGATACTGGCTGTGGCAGCGAAGGGAGCATTCTCGAAATGAGGGGATATGACAAAAGGAGTCTTTTTAGCGGTTAACGCGCAAACTTGAGTCTTATTGGAGATGAATTGGACTAAGTTTAGTCGGCCCCCTTTCCGAAACTTTGGTTATTTGCGTTTTAATTATTTTGCGTTTGCAGTAGTTTGTAGTTGGAGAAGGAAAGCCACGTAATATATAGCCAAGAATAGATCGGACTGGAGAGTTTTACTGGACCAGGCTAAGGCCGCCACAGATGATGATGATGAGTAGTGTATTACAGACAGTGACTAAAACCGAAATAACCCAGTTTGCGCTAGCTACTACGTTGAAAGTGTATTTTTGTTTAGAATTATTTTTTTCCATTAGTTCAGAATAAAATATATGAGGAAAAGTAAAAATTAGCCGCAAAAAAATATCACAATGAATATAAATGCTATAATGACATTAGCTGAGGAAAAATGTCATGCCATAACTATAGAGAAATGAAATAATGTATGTTTATATATTCTTTTGAAGAGGAAAAGTAATTTCAGGGTAAGAACGAGGCCTCGCATAAAATACCAAAACAAATTATCATTAAGATATGTACGTGATTTATGGGATGAAAGCGAGGATGAGGATGACTACGAAATGACCAGACTTCATTCATGAATTCATGATTAAAAATTACTTTAATTAGTATAATGTTAAGTACTTACAAAAATTTAAAAAAAAATTGCTTATTTATTTACTACAAACGCAAAAACGTCTTCAAGCTGATTTGACTGTAATATGATGATGATGATATATCCGTTCCAAATTTACATAAAACGTAGAAGGTCGGTACATACGATATCCGTTAAATGTCATAATCATAAACCACGGCTTAACTAAGTTTTGTAACACACACATCGTAATATCCAAAAACGAATTGCAATAATTCTCGAAAATAACATGTACACGAGTATACTCGAATTGCGTAACGAGAGACATCCATCTTAATGTACTAAAACATAGTTTTATTCCCGACTCACTGCTATTAGATTTAACGCCGCTCACACACAAACAATGTACTCATACTAGTGAAGTTTTCACATACATTGACATGGATTAATTAAAAAAAAAGATTGATGAAATGCAATCATATCTCACCAACAAAAATTGTTGTGCTTTTAAATCATGAATTTCCAAATACAACGTTTGTTTACAGAACATATATTCATGTCACGATGTAGTCTACTTCCTTATTTTTCCACTAATTATTCTGCTAAATATTTCAAGTACGAACGTAACCTTCAAAATTATAGCTGTAAATGGTCTCCAGTCACTGACCGGGATGACTGAAGGATAAAATTTATTCATGAACGTTAAATAGACTTTACAAAGCTGAGAACATTTCGTTTGGAAGCTAAAATTTAATTGCAATTTGAACAAAGTTCAGTGCACACTTGTAAAGTGGACAATTTGTCCTGAATATTAGTAATTATTAAAAAAAATATATAAAGAAACAAAATGACGTTGACAAAAATAAATATTTTTATACGACGGACCAATGATTCAAGCCCGAGCAAGCATAATTGAATTTTCATGTACTTAACTTGTGTAAGGAAAACATGTGAGGAAACCTGCATGTGTCAAATTTCACTGAAATTCTGTCACATGTGTATTCCAACAACCCACATTGAAGCAGCGTGGTGGAATAACCTCAGAACCTTCTCCTCAATAGAGGAGAAAAGACCTTAGCCCACCATCTCGGCTCATATTTTATATATTTACAAATAATTAAAACACTTTTTAAATACTTGCATTAAAATTAAAAAAAGCATTTGACATAATCTTTTTACTCTTTTCGCTTACGTCATTAAACCTGCGCTATATTAATAGAGCTTTCAACAAAGTCACATCGAAGTACAGTAGTTTAGGAATTATATAGTGCTTAGTTATATAGTACATTACCATTGTCTCACAATTAATATTACATCATAATAATTTTAATATGTTATATAACATATTAATAGTATAAGTTTTCTGAAGCAATGTAATTATACGATGTTTTAAAAATCGTACAAGAAAAAACAAGTGAAGCGACACAATACGATACGATAACACCGGATCCATTTACACCGTACATTTTTGGCATTTGGCACCGAATTTAGACATGTTTATTGTATACGATAATAGTACTAGTGTATTTTAGTATTAATAGAAAATTCATTATTTGGCATGCCATGACACTTTTCATGGTGATTGAATTCATATGTTTATGAATATAATATAATATAATAAGCTGAACGCTCAACCTATATATTATACTACTCTATACCTATAACCTATACTATACTATATCTATACATATATAAAAATCTGACTGCCTCGTTGGTCTAGTGGCTTGACATAAGGCCGCAGACTCGGTGGTCCTGGATTCAATTCCCAGGTCGGGCCAATAAATAGTTATTGGGGTTTTCTGTCAGAAAAGTCGTTTCTCAGTAGCAGCCCGGAGTCTGGAAGTTGGAAGTGTGTACACTCCCGTGCCTCGGAAAGCACGTTAAGCCGTTGGTCCTGCGCTTGAACTCTTTCCGGTCGTGTTGGATTGCCGTCCCATCGGATTATGAGAGCTAAGGAAAAGAGAGTGCATCTGTGTTTGCGCACACACTTGTGCACTATAATATCTCCTACGTAGTTGGCTAATCTCTCTTGAGATTGGCCGCCGTGGCCGAAATCGGTCAGGAGGACTATTATTATTATTATATATAAAAATCGATGTAGAAGTTCATGATTGCAAATATAATATTTTGTTTAATATAATTTCTCAGTCGCGGTGCTAGCAAGGCAATGCAAAGCAGGTCTGCAATGATATGATATTTTTGTATAATGTATTATTCCTATACCTCGTATTGGGAAATTGTCTATATAATATACATATAACTACGCCCTCCGGAACACGCTGCTCAAACGAGACAGCCGTAAAATAAATAGAGATAACAATAAAAATGCATTAAAAACAAAACACAAAACCTTTGCAAAAGTTTTAAATATAAAAGATATAATGTTAATATTTATTTGTTGTATTATATATATTTTTCTGTGATAAACTTTCAATAAAACAATACATGTAAAATCAATGTGCTATTAATTTTATATCATACGTCATATTGACGTTAACAATATTAAAAATAATAAAAATTAGTCGAAAAAGTCAATATTATTTATACGTTAAGATTTAATTCGCTAACAAAATATTGACTGTTTCTTACTAATTGATGTCCTCATTAATTTAGCAGATTGTTCGTGAATAGCTCTTAACTAAATATTTCCAAGTACAGTCAGCTTACGTTGTTTAATTAATTATTTACTCAAGTTACAAAGTTATATTGTTCCTTCTTGTAATGTGAATAGAGGAGGAATATAGTTGGATATTACAATTGTATTTAAAAAAACTAAACAATAAATATTCTTTAGTTGATCTAAAATATCAAGTAGGATATTAGTTTGCATAAATATTCAATTTCAAAGAGACAAATAAATATTGTCATTTTATATTTGTTGATTTACGAGTAATATAAATAAATACTATATACTCGTATATACATATTTTTATATCTTCTTTTGTAGTCGTGACAGACAGTGATAGAACAAATAATACATGGTGAAATAATTCATAGACCGTGTGAATGAGAATAATCATATATTTTATGAAGTTAATAGTTACATATAGTTCAAAAGGATTATAATACACGTTAGTTAATAAAATAATGAGCTTACATCATAACCATCCATAGTAGAACCCTGTCAAGAATCGATTTAATATGAATACACACCTACTAGTCAGAATGGGTCACGATATTATTTATTCAACTATTAAAATTACTTTATCACGTGACAGGGTTAATTATCTATATCTGAAAATAATATATATAGTTTCGATGTTTTTGGGTCATATTGTCTTCGTCGATACATTAAAAAGCGAGGCCATTTTTGTAAATGAAACATTAAAATAATACGTTTATACGACATTATTTCGTTTACAAAGCTTAACATTAGCGTTTTTGTTTTATTTTATCTTTATTAATCACGAGGAAAGATTTACATAAAAAAATATTTGATGGATGCCTAATGTTTAACACGCGAATTGAATTAAATATATCTATGAATAATCCATCCTTTTAAAAGGTACACATTTTTATGAAAGAAATATTTAACTTTCACTCGCATTTCAATACGTATGTTTTGATAATAGATCATAATTTAATATTTTGTTTGAAAAATGTATCGGTTTATAATACTATTATTTTTGTAATTATATCTAATCATTAAGGATTTATTTTGAGATGATAACTGATGTAAGACAGGTAGGGCTGTAATCAGAACCAACTATATCTCAACTGTTAAAGTACAATAAGTGTCTTATACACGAACAAATGAAAATATTAACATACGTGCATACACGCGTAAGTGCATATATACGAGTAAACTGCTAAAACCGTTTTTTGTTTCACCGTAGTTCGATAAAGGTAGCCTGCTAGATAACTTTGGTAGAGCAAGCAATTCAGTGCAGTTTTGTTACAGTTTGAAGGGTGAATTAGTCAATGTCACTACAGGCACAATGTACACATCTTAGTTTCCATAGAAAAAGACTTAGAAATTATACAAAGTATGTTATTTATAACTAAGCAACACAATTTTGCCACTAATGTAATTATATATACTGCCACTTATCGAAACATACCATATGAATTCGCTAGGGTTTTAGACTTATAGCCAATGACCATCTACTCATTCGTTATCAGATGACTAAAATGGTATCAAAATATTATATTTTTAAAGTTTTATACATAAGTAACAGTTGTAAGTTTTATGTATGTAGATAACAAATATTTATATTATATAGATATGTTGTCAGATTATTTGAAGAATTATCCAATTATTGTCAATTCTGTAAGAATTCTGTTTCTCAAAATCTTGTAGTATAAAATGACTCTTGAAGCAATTGCGTCTGCCTATAGTGTGATGACGTGATTGTCTGAGGCCCAGTTTCTATATGTAACTTCGATTGGTTACATCAGTTACCGATAGTTTTTTAATTAAGAGTAAAATGAGCTGTTTAAGGCTTCCTTACTAGCTATTACGTCACATACACGAAACTCAAAATCCGCTTTATATTGGGAAGCTTTTAATTTCTCATCGTAGACAATTCTACTATCAATACAATATATATACAAGCGTAACGAATCGTTATTTGAATATAGTAACTGGTCAATAATTTATAATTGACATTTCTATTTATATGAAGATTTTATATAATAGATCCTATTAAATCGTATTTAATGTAAATCAGATGATCATTATGTTATAGCGCGTCGAATGAAATTGGTTAAAAAATAGATAAACGTCATTTGTTCTGAA
Organism: Nymphalis c-album; assembly: GCA_963151315.1. Lineage (NCBI taxonomy): Eukaryota > Metazoa > Arthropoda > Insecta > Lepidoptera > Nymphalidae > Nymphalis > Nymphalis c-album. The sequence goes on from OY720591.1 coordinate 8,254,805, forward strand.
GATATATGAGGCGAAGCAAACATCCACGTACATAAGTACATCCGTAATACATTACACATACATTCGTACATCCTTTTAAATAAACAGACTTGAACTCAGATGACCTCAAAACGTGGGCTTGTAAAAGTAGGACCCATTATTATAACGTTAAAAATGAAAATTGAGAAACATATATAAATACATTTATTCATAAATTTGCAACGAAGCCATGACGTTTAATTTTTTTACTTTGACTCGCAGTTTAATTTTTTTAATAATCTTTGATTAATTAATTCTTTTTTTGAAATAATCACAGAAAAACATAAACAAGTTAATAATCCAATGACATAAGAAGCGAAAAGAGAGTCATTTAAATAACGTACGGTTTATTATTCTCTTTATATGAAAATTAATTTCTCAAGCAAACCTGACAATAGTGCTAAGATAACGTACGGATTCAAATACATCTTATGAATTACAGTGTTAACTCAAACCGCAAAACTAAGGCTGGTTTAATTAACTGCAGTTATGTATTGTAGCAATCAGTTACAAAGCAGATTCCGTTTAATCAAACTACACGGTACACAGTATACGGTAAATTAAAGATACTACAGGGCTACAGAAAATATCTCATGTTTTTATATTCAGATAATCTTATATAATTATTATTTAACAGTTGTAATTGGGTTTGTGTTTTATTTGTATGTAAATTGTAATATAGTGTTATATAATATATTATGTAACAACAGAAAGAACCGTCAAAAAAGGAAAAATAAATGTAATGGGCGGTACCAATATAATAATGAAATGCTACATTTCTTCTGTTTGAAGTTTATATCTACTCTTTGGCTATGAGAGGACGTCTTACATGCAATAAGATGTATGTAAACAAAATTTTACGATAGTTTTAAACGTTAAGCTTCATATTCTCGTCAGCTTATTGCTTTATGTAGCTTATCCCGTTGTTGCAAACATAATAAAATTGCGACAAGGATCTTTAACTACGTGACTTCATGACTCGATGGGCAATATCGATTTATAATATGTATGAATATTATTTATAGATGATAGAAATGTGAGGCGTGACCTCCTAAAATATTGTTATGTATTAAGATAATATCTATATAAGAATATAACTCTTTAATTACGATCTATGTCATGAACACTTATAAAAAATGTATTTTTGTTAATGCAAATATATTATCGTCAAATCAACTTGTCACTAATTCTATTATAATGCACTGCGAATACTTTGTGGTGACTCATTATAATTAAATTGACAGACCCATCCCTGGGGCTGGGGCTAGGCCCCGTGACCTTCACGCCTACAGCTGATGACTTACTATGGGAATTAGTAGAATTACGAAAAGTCCAGTGTGCAATTACGATATCTTCTCTCTATTTATTAAGAAATTATGTTTAAGAAAACAGCTTTCTTTCTTTAAACATACAAAGCACATTTTGTGACAAACCTTAATATATTTTAACCAAAAAAAGTATTTCAATGAATAAGATATAATCGACATTTTTTTTATTTTTTTAATGGCTGGCGGCGATCGCTACTATAATGAAGTTACGCGTTTCCTATATTTAAATTCGTTAGTTATAGTACGTAACATATTTTGCACACAAACGTTCCGTAACAATTGTTTCGAACTTGAATACTGGAATTTATTTGAGTGTGAATAAACTGAGTAATCGTAGTTGTAATATGGCGTATTATGAAATACACAATTTCCTCTCCTTTATTTATTAACAATTTCTGTAACTTATATTTATCGTTTGACTTATACAACAACCGTATAATTTGCACAAGTTAACTAACGCTGAAGATAGGTAAAGTCCAATTAATTTAGATAAGTTCATTATTATACAATAATAAAGTTTATAGAAGAGAAATTTCATTCCTATTGGGTTTTTGATAAAAATGAAATAAGTATTCAGATTGATAAAATAGTTGGTAACTAATCTCTCAACCTTTGTTGTCCCCTAGGAATTGACGTCGGGACGCTATATACTCTTTGCCGCTTGGCCGCTCCTATTTACCCTTATTAGAGACAGGCTTTTAACATATAACCTAAGGATATAAATCCATGAAGGAAAGTAAGAAGCAAACTAAACCATTAAAAACTAGATTTTAAGGTAAAAAATAAACTACATATTTAAAACAATGTTTTTTTTAAGCTTTTGTTTTGTCAAGAAATAACATCATGAAAACCCTCTTGAACCTAAGTTAAGGATTGATTGTATCTATGGTCAGCTAATCGGCTTAGCAAGCCGAGACTACCTTAAATTCTATCTTAAAAGGTTATATAACAAAATGCTATGATTTTTTAAAAACGCTATAATATTTTTAATACGAATATAATGTCTTTATTCTTATTGAGTGAAACTGCGGTTAAATATATTATTTATATTAAACCATAATAATAATATCAACGAAGCTTATCACTAAAACGTTAATAAGGGTTAACTGTGACAGTGAATTAAAAGTTAATAATACCGGATATTTATACATTTTGGAAGAACGTGGCAATAAATTTATTTAAGAGCGGATAAAGGCTATAAAATTAAAAACATTAAAACGTCAATAATGTTATAAGCACAAAAGCTCACTAAATCAACGGCTGACGTAACGAGCCACATTGACTACCTACACTTTGATTTCATAGCAAAAATAAATCTCAAAACAACTAACATTATAAATTTTTAACGAGAATTTTTAGGCCTGAATGTTTATCAGACATTTTATTGGTTTGGCAACATTATTTAAGAGAAACAAATAGGTTGCTGTTATGTTGGTTATTATTATAAATTACATTAAGGCTTTTATATAATCGGAAACAGCTTGTTATATCTGTTTGTATAGTAATAGGCAAATTTTATTTACATTTACTGAAAGACGTATAATTATAAAATTGAGCAATGTATTTTTATTTTTAGGGTTCCGTACCCAAAGGAAAAAACGGAACCGTTATAGGGTCACTTTGTAGTCCATCCGTCCGTCCGTCCGTCTGTCTGTCTGTCTGTCAAGACGCTTTACTCGTGAAGGTATCGAGTTCAAATTAAAACGATATACTCAAGTCTAATGGTCTCTTGAAGCTGTGAAATAATCAAACATATAAGTTAACGTAAAAAAAGATACGGCCGTTTATGCCTCAAAAAACGTATGTTTCGACTCTAGGAAATCAAAATTCATAGGGATAAATTGTATTGAGTCATATATTGAATTGAGTTAACCGTGTCACGTGGGGTATCGTATGAAAGGGTTTCAAAAAGTTTTCGATTTATGACGAAGAATGAAAAAAAACCTTTTCCCTTTTTTATAAGAATAGCTAGGTACCTAATAATTTAGGTGTATGTAATTAACCAAAACTAACAGTTTGCACTGTTATGCTTATTTAGTTTAAATTTTTGAAAATTAACAAATTAACACAACCCTAAATATGTACGGAACTCTCGGTGGGCGAGTCTGACTCGCACTTGTCCGGTTTTTTTATTACCTACGCTCATAGACATTAGTATTGTAAGAAATGTTAACCATCGCTTACATCGTCAATGCGCCACCAACCTTGGGAACTAAGATGTTATGTCCCTTGTGACTGTACATTGGCTCAGTCACCCTTCAAACCAGATTTGCGTTTTTCGGAAGAATATCTGGTAGTTGGGTGGTATCTACCCAAAGGTGGTAGAGCTTGCACAAAGCTCTACCACCAGTAATAGATAACAAATTAATATAATGATAAGAACCCAGGTGATTATACTATAGTAAAGTAAAAGCTTTTACAGACTTTTGAATTATCAAAATAAGTTAAAGCAAATAATGTCAAAACTTATTTTGTAAAGCTCCAAAGTAAGTTATGTTCTCACAAGCTATTTAAATTAAATTATGTACATTAATAAATTCGAGCGGGTTGGTGCATAAAAATAAATTGAATATATTTTATATTGTCAAAGATAAACATAAATGTTATTATGTCTGTCGTTACATTTAATTATATACATGTACATACATACATATTTGGTTATTTGTTAGGTAAGTGAGGTAGTAGGTATATAAAACTATCTACCTGCAAAAGGAGTTAGCTTTAACTCCTAATATCTAATTAGCAATGGATGTTATAATATTGTATATACATAAAAATGTAGGTGAATGTCTAGGAATTTAATGTTTTCGTCTGATTACACTGCCTTGCTATTGCTCTTGCTATTATGTTTTTTTTTCTTCTACTGCTATGTAAAGTCTATTAAAATGTATGGTTTTGGCAGTGATGATAATTTTTGTCATCCTAGATTTCATAGCTAGTATTAATATTACGCTGTTTTATTAGTTATTAATTTATAATGATGAGCTGGGTTTTGATGAAATATTGCTGTTGTTTAATCATGCCTGTTCAAATAATAATCAGTTTCGACGATTCAATTGCAAACGTCAGTTATATGTTGAATTAATTCTGAATTGCTGAGGCAAATCAACATAAATCATTTGGTAAATTTGGGTATGCGAATAATATGTTTCTGACAGTTGCGGGTAGTGGTTAGCTATTATTTGATCCTGTATTGATTTTATGAAAGCCTCTGTCTCGAAGCTCTCTCTACCCCGTAGCTACTTGTTCAACGCATCCATGTTGACATGTGCTTGGTTCAGGTCAATTTGTTTCGTAGGCACAAGAGTTTTGTAACCAAACATAACTTTTTCATTGATATTGGGTGTTTTTTTTACTAGTACGTAGTATGTTTTGCTGTATTAAAAAAGCCGAGATGGCCCAGTGGTAAAAACGCGTGAATCTGAAACGATGATCGTGAGTTCAAACCCGGGCAAGCACCACTGAATATCATGTGCTTTTGTGCTTTCAATTTGTGATTAAAATTCATCTCGTGCTTGACGGTGAAGGAAAACACCGCGAGGAAACCTGCATGTGCCAAATTTCACTAAAGCCTTAGCCCAGAAGTGGGATACGAGCTGTTGTGTAATTATGTATTGAAGTATTTTCTACCTTTCAGTAAAAGTACTTTTTCAGGTTGCTTATAAATACTTTACGAGTTTTGTATATTAATTAATCATATTTCTTCTTCTCTGCACTGTAGTGTGAATCTGCAGGTACACCATCATCCACCACCATATCATAAAATACACAGTTAAAGTTTCTTGAATTTGAAGCTACTTTTTATTTAAATCTACTTATTCTATCTACACAACTGAATGCCATTTTTATTCTAATTTAATAGCCTTACAACAAAATAATTGTTAAAATACATGTACCAATAACTTTAGCGACACTTTATTAGGCCTATTGCAAATGTCAGGGACTTAGACTATACATTTATGAAAAAGGCTTCACTAAATGTCTGCTTCGCTTTTATTTCCCTATCTATAATATATTATTTGTTATACTAAGTGATGTTTCATTAGTGTCATTAGTCCACTCAAACTATTTATTTTTATTTTGTGGGTTCTAAAACGAACACAAAAGATAAATGTTGTATAAATCTATTACAGGACAGAATATCTAAATCCAAAGTAAACATTGCGAGTTCAATTCCAAACCTAAATGCAAATTTAAAACGATGCATTATTTAAGTTCAACTCTGAGAAATCTGCACGTCTAGGTATAGATAAATTTATGTATTTTTCCAAATCCATCTATCCAACGGGGCTCTGTCCCTATTAAACTAAAGAAGATGTCATGTTTGCTACAGTAAAGAGAGATGCGAATTAAGCTTATATAATAGTACGATAGAACATTAATATAATGCTTTGATTATGACTTTCGCAGTTGCGTAAATTTGCAAAACGGAATTAATAATCTTCCCTAAGAGGGCAAATTCCTATCTATTCCGTACGAATAAAATGATCTTAAGTTTAATTGTTGTTGCACTGGATAACTTTCTTTTAAATTTTGAATTCATTAATAGTTTACACATTCGAAAAAAATCATTCCCGCATAAAATATTTTCAAAAACTTCCGGCTTACCTGAAACAAATGAACTTGTTGAAATTCAATATGTGAAAGCACGACTCCGTTGCAATTCTACTTTATACACGAATAGATTAAACATTTACACAATCGTATCTAGGGTATATTACAATGACCTACATATCGATTACTTTTCTATTAGTGAATACATTGCTTGTAACAGAAACACATTTCAGTGACAATTGATTGCTACAAGTATTGAAACTTTTTATGGGGTTTATTTTTCATGTTATATATTTATGGCGGTAGAAACAGTTTTTTACAGATTATCTTTATGATGTGAAATCTTTATTTGCGCCGGGATATGGCCGACTCGTATGCCGTGACGGCCAAAGGCATGATGCTTTCTTGCGCCGTCATACGCTCTCTCCCCACTTTTTTTACTTCCTTGTGAGTGCGTTGCGCATATTTCGTTGCTACTCATATACTTAATAGAATAATAATAACAATATATTTATTTTCTTTTAACGAAACTCTTTACTTTGCTTTATTTTACTTCATATTTGTTTAATTAAAAAAATATATTTCAATAACCAGAAATTTCGTTTTCACATGTTTTACACACTATTTAGTATTCACAAAATTTTAGTCAAGTGAGATTAGGTTGGACAATTTTTGACAACTTACATTTTAATGACTATGTTCAATAGAAAATGAATTATTCAAAATAATATAAATGCTTCTAAATGTGCAAATAGTATTAATAACTATCAAAACTCAAACATACAGAATGGAATCATTCTGGCACGAAGCATCCTAATCTTTGTACGTACTTGATTTTGTTTAAGACTTTATCATTGACCGACTTTTTTAAGATAAAACACACAGAGTATAAGTTGCTAAAATAGTATTCTTGTGGTTTAGTGCCTCGTAAATCTGCCTCGAAGGGATACGAAGAGACGGCTATTAGCTCGTCTATTACACATTAATTCTTATACCCCAAGCCATAGTACCAACTTTAACTTAGTATCTCAATTAGCTAGTATTTACCACGAACACTGGTCATTATGAACACCCACACCGGTCATTACTGTTGGTTCTCCTACATTAAGTGTAACGTCTTTTGTCGTTCTTAAAACAACAATTACGTGAAGAAATAAAAGTACTTACTGAAGACTGTTTTAATTGAATAAGTTGAATTTCGAAAACTCAGTGAAAGTTTTTAATTAACTTTTTTTTTTAGAAAGAGGAAAACTGAAAACACTTTTTAAATGTACCATTCGAATCAAAATCAATATGAGACGAATTTAAGCGTCGCTCGAACGAATGTAACGTACGAAAATGAATGTTTCAACCTTCACATTTCGATTTCGACGGATAAATATGATGACTAGTCGTTCACGTTTAATTTGCTACAGATGCATATTTTCTGTTTGTCCGATATAGTAGCTAAGAACATTAAGAGCATTATTACTGCATTTATTAATTTTTAAGCAATTTCATCCACCTTCTAAATTTTTCATTACATTTTCACATCATCAGAATTATTGATGATTTATAAATTGTGAATATTGCTAAACCAAAACAAAGATAATTTGTGTCACTTTATTGTTATTATAACTTTTACACGTACTTTTTAAATACTTATAATTTATTAATTTCATCTTTAAATAAGATGATTTTCACTATAGATTTACATATAATACGTAATTAAAAGTATCAAAGCTACATTTTATTATAGTCAAATAATATTAACCAATAGCACTCCAAATAGACATAATAATCGACCAAGCTCGTTATTACATAACTATTACCTATTGTTTTTAACCATAACATACACCTAAATAAACAATCACACTACGATACTGCAAAAAATAATATAAATGGACACAAACACTAAAACGTTTACACAAGCTGCGTGTAATCGTAGTTTGTATTTCACATGAATGTACTAAAAGCGTTGCAATAAAGCAAGTTACGTAAATATTAATGTGGATAACCGTGCCGCAGCTGACCGTACTCGTATGTTTACCGTCTGAGCCTGTACATAAATCCAAATTTATTCAAAACGATTTCTATTTCTAAATCCATCATTCGTTTCCAAACATCAATCTGTTGTGATTTTAATTCTGTACGAGTGCATTAAAACATATAAATAAACGAAACATCGTTGAACTGGCGTACTTTTCATTGTATCCATTATCTGTATGAATGACGTACCGTAGTAGAATATGTTCTTTGGCTGAATCACTGAATACGCGAGGAAATACAGTCACAACATCAAACGCTATATACTGCTATTATGTGTGTGTTTCGTTGTTAAAATGTACGTCTCCTTCAAATGTTAAAATTATTAAACGGTCATGACTCATTGTACAAAGTTACAGTATATTGAGTTTTTTTAAAATGAATATTAAATTATGAAACCGTATATTCTGAGATGATTTCGCTGGTCGGAGGTGAACTTTAAATGTTTTACACATTATTAACGGAACTAATTCTAATGAAAGTTTAATACAATAGAAAATATATGGAACTAATTTTATCTGACCTACATTCTTTTACGATTTTTACTGGTGCTGGCATTACATTTTAATAGAAAATATAGTAATTGTATTCGTAAATATATAACTATAAAATTTTAACATAATTTATATATAACATTAGCAATACTCAGTGCTGTATATGTACGTCATACGCCAAATGGTTTCCGGCTGAGAAGAATAGAGCCACCTCATCTCAAACCGTGGATATCGTAAAGCTGAGCACGATTTTTTTTGTATTCATTATTTTGTTGCGTTTTATATCTAATATATTATCTTATATCTGTTTTACCAATTATTTCTATTATACTGATTAATTATGTTTATACTTATTGTATTTCAAGATAAGGTAAATCCCATAAATGTCCTCCTGATTAGCAAAAGCCTCCTGACCCCTCAGAGGTAAGATTTGGGATGTAATCCACAACGCTACTCCATTGGGAATTAGTTACGTATAGAACAAAAATCATCCATTACAAGCAGGTTTCTTCAGGATATTTTTATTCGCCACCAAGAAATTCCCTAGAATTGGAGTTGTAACCATAAATTGAGAACTCGAAAACGCAGTGGTGCTTACCGCGTTTCGAACACTGTTTTCATTACAGATTTACGTATTACGTTTATAAATTATCAATATAAATAAAAATTATAATTTTCTTCTTCGGTATATTATGTTGTATTAAAAACCTAAATTAATTAATAAAAAAATTCAGTTAACCTTTTATTCAGTTTCACAGACACTATATATAATATTTAACCTTTTGATTAAATAAAAAAAGTTAGATATAATAATATACTTAGCCCTTTGTATTGTATTTATTTCAAAGTATAAACGTCTCTGTCGGTAACTATAATGGTTTTGGTCCATACTTTCAATCCGATGATCCTTCGAAATCAATCATCTCTGTCGACGTCGATTAATCATCGCAGGTATGTTGTGAATGGATTACACATATAAATGTGTACAAAGCCTTCGCCGAATAATGCCCAAGTTACGTACGAAGTGTTACAATAAATCCATACTGGTCCATGTGTGCGTCTGATACAAAAATGTATGCGGCATATTCTACGAGCATTTTTACGAAGACTCTTCAGATATTTTTCATTTCGAGTATATCGAGTCAATTGAATTTATAAATATGAATGTATGAGCGCTACGGTTTTTCGTTGCTTAAAAGCTTTTAATTTACGTTGTAGGCGCTCTTAATCGTTGGTTCTAAAAATCCCGAAAAACGTGTAAATTTAACGAAAAGCGCAGATGGAATGCGGGGTCACGTTTCAAGTTAGGGTGGGAACTAATGTCGAACATTGCTTAAAAATACAAGGCAAATTCAAAACTCGTAAAATGAATTATAATTACTTCACCATCTAATGAATAAATAATATTTTGTATCATAAAATGAGTCGAGATAGCACAGTGACTAAAACAGGTGAATCTTAACTCAGATAGTAAATTGAAGCTCGGGTAAGCATATTGCTTTTTCACCACACTTCACGTGTTGACTTTGTATTTATTATGATCGCGTAGCTAATAACCTCGAAACCTTCTTAAGAGGAGTTAAGGCTTTTGTTCAGCTGTGGGATACTTATTGTTATATTGTTATGAACGATCCAAAAATATCTAAAAATCTTGATATATTCAATTCACTATATAAAAACCAATCACAGTTTCAGTATGTCTACTGTTATTTGACTTATATAGTACATAGAAGGTAAGCTTGTTGACTTATATAAGCACAAACGGCTCTTACTCTCCCCTTCTTGGACGAAAGGCTAACCTAACTTAATAAAATAAAGTACGACCTGCCGAAGAAATCAATCAATGCAAGTTTTGTTATAAAAACTTTAAAAGAAAACGTCTTAGGCTTGTTTCTGTTTTGTGTTTCGGTGACGAGGTTAATAATTTAAAAAACACAACGTTTAAGGTTAGTAATTTGTTTTTCAATTTCGTGTATAAATACGCTGCAAGAACTACGGAGGAAACGCTTACTATATCATAACAAAAGTAATATATACTATACTAACGGTTTTATTTATTTTTTGTGATTACAGATTACATCTAACGTACGCAGAGAACATATAAAAAAAAACTATATGACTATGTTTTCTTTTAAAGTCATTTAACAAGTGTACATGTCATATCATTTGTAAAATAAAAATAAAACTAATTATAAAAAATAAAAATCAATATAGATAAAAACGACTATAATTGCTCAAATATTTTCTGAAATTCGTTTTATGTTTATTGGTTTAGTATCATTTTCAGTTAGACATTACATACATTCTCATTAATAATATATGTACTTAAAATATATGTGTATAATTCAGGGTCCATTTATATTAACATCACAGACGAGTATCATTCTTTCATCACATTGCGATCGCTGTGGTCACTAAAAATAGATTTCGAGGTCGTTGGTAATACGGGACTGGTAAATCCACAAGATTCTTTATCATACCTAACAGTGTTATTTCAAAATAAATTGAAATGAAAAGCCTTTTCCTAAAATTATTATTTGTTATTACAGTTCAATTCAACGACTATATAATTTATCCTAAGGTACATCTGTACATCTTAAGTGAAATCAAATAGCAAAGATTTTATTTCCGGAATTAATATCATTTATATTAAAACAAATCGTTGTCACATAAAATATTGCGACTCACTAATTTTTTTATGATTAAAAAAAATCTCGACAGTCTAAGCTATAGAACTAATTTAAATAGTTTTATGTACAAATTGTTTCCTTTACAAAAAAAAAGTAGTAGTGGGTATTAGTGGTTTTAAGTATATCTTGTAGAGCTTAATATATCGCGATCATGTTGCACGATATCAGTTTTTGCGACAATGAGGAAAACTGACATGACTTTAGTGGGTAACGGTATATTATATCCCGCAAGAGCGATTCGGTAATTATATTAAAAACAACATTATACATACATTACAAAGATAGTATATTATATACGACTAGCTGTACCCCGCGGTTTCACCCGCGTATAATATAATGAATATAAATAAGCCTTGAACTTTCCTTGATAAAAGAACTAAACAATACAAACATATTTTTTTAAATTCGAACCAGTAGTTCCTGAGATTAGCCGGATCAAACAAACAAACTCTTCAGCTTTATATATTAGTATAGATATTATATATATTATTTATGAACAAAAATATATACCATCATGATTTGAATTTTAATTTATTCATTAAGTAATAATTATGATAATGTAAGTAAACAAATTCAGTGTTTACAGTTAATTAATTATTCAGTATAAATAAAATAATCTAATTTCAATTTATAATTCTTTACAAAACATAAGTAACGAATTGGACCAAAAACCCGTTGTCATAATTTCACATTATAATTATTATTTAATTATTATTAATTATATTTTCCTATAATAATATAATTTGTTTGTGTATAAATGTATAGACGTTTCAAAACAAGAGATATGATCACAATTTTATGTTTGTTAACTAGTCTAGAGATAAATTTAAAGATGAGTACAATAAAAGCCGAACTCGTTAAACGTAATTATTATTCTGCGGAAATTTTAATGGCCCGCATTTTATCTCGGCACAATTACATTTTATGAATTATTGTCATTTGACAACATCAAAGGAATTCATAGCAGGTGTCTCAAATCAATACGAGTACAAAGACTTCCCACTTTAGCGAGGTTCGATAGCTCAGATTTATATGTTAATTTATATTTTCAGGGCTTTTGCTGCTTTAGAATTATGTCGTCGTGTTCATTATTTTTGTAATATGAAATTATAATAAGTCAAACACTAAAATAATCATTAATAAAATAATATTCATGAAATAATCAAGTAGTTAAAAAAATTGTTATTATTTATTTTTTTATGTTAGAGGGCAAACGAGCAGGAGGCTCACCTGATGGAAAGTGACTACCACGCTCATGGACATCTGCAACATCCAAGAAATTTCAGGTGCATTGCCGGCCTTTGAGGAATGAGTACGCTCTTTTCTTGAAGGTATTTAAATCATATCGGTTTGGAAAAGTCGCCGGTGAAATCATTGTAACTAATAAGTAACAAAATGTTTCAAGAATAATAAAATATTTTTTGTGCGTTTTATAACAATCGAGCAAAATACTTGTAACCCATATAATATAAATAAAGGTTACGCCTAAAAAAAAAAAAAAAACATCTCCGTAATTCTTTTGTTTATGTTTGCAATTTATCTCATGTTCACGATTAAGGAAAATGTCGTTACAAATTATTTGTTCCTAAAAACATCTAAGACCTACATCTGTCTCTACCAATTTTCAAGCAAGAATAAGATGTATAAGTGTGATATTAAACAGCTTACTTTCCTGTTATAGAACAAATAAAAATATATAAATGAAATGTCCAAATAAATATTGTATCGTAATTATTAGCATCGTTTAGATTGCCCATTACACAATTAAAACATACTCGTTTTAATAACTCATCAACTTGATGAGCCTTGTATCTACATTCGGTAATAAAATCCCTATTAAAAGCATTTTATATCAGCCGTAAACTTAACTCTACAGTACGTAACAATAAAAATATACCTCAAATATTGTTTATATTTGTTACATACGTTTTAAAATATACATTTTCATTGCGTTCATTTATAACGACCGCAACATTTAGCAGTAAGCTGTCAGGTTCGGTGCGACTTCGATCCGTGGCTAATGACCGCACATTAAACTTACCTCAACCCTAATTAACCGCTGACACTTTAGTATTACAAACAAGAAACACTTTGTAACGAACTTGATCTCATATAAATTACGCTTGTGGTAAATATCGAAACAATAAACTCACCGGACATTTGCTAGCGTGTGTCGGCGACTTTTGAGATATCTTCCGTGGTACTTCTGGAGCTCGCCGATGCTTCCTTGTTCAGCCTGCATTCTGCCTTGTGCTGTTGCGGGCACGTCGTCACCGACTTGCCCGGCTGACGACGACGTGCCTACGGCTCGTGTACGTGCTTTATTAGACTTCCTCGCAGCCGCCGAGATGCATATCTTTACTGACGAAGGGCTACCGAAACTACGCTTTTTCCCAGAACTCCTCGATGATGTGTACACGGTATCGGTACTACTCTTTGTACTTTTATAAGAGGGCGTAAGTGTTGTGTCAGCAGCGTCTTCTAGGGGCCAGTCAGAATCGTCCTCCTCTTCGATACCCGGCAAGGGCGATTGTTGACCAAGTGGACGGGGAGAGGTTATTACGGTCTCCGGAACGACTGCAAACAAGCAATAAGATTACCAATGAAAATATTTATTAAATATACGTTTCCATAATATGTCTTATCAGATGTTAATGTGAGAAATATTTCTTAAAAACTTATTTAATTATCGTATACAAATTTTCTTCAATTTCCATAGAGATACTAAGTTATTCGTAAAGTTTTAAATAGCTTTTTAAATGTAAGTATTGAAATTAAGTATTCTACCCTCGTTGTACTGTGTCTGTGTTAGAATACAGCTTTGACGAATAATTTGCACCTTCCCGAGATTGCGTGTGGTCAGAATTTCAAACTAGACGGAAAATCCTACAATGCCATTAATAACTAAAAAATAAATTACTGCTTGAATTATATGTATTTTAATAATCAATAATTTGTGGAAATAAACAAATTAAAATAATTGTAAAGTTCACAATTCGATCAGCCCATTGATCGGTAGATAGTTTCCGAATTTAGCGACTTATATTTTTTTTAGTTAAAATATCGTTGTATGTCATTATTGAAATATGAAACGTAGTAAGAAATATTCTCAAACATAACCTTCAATAGAGGTTGTTTAAAAAATGATCACTGTAAGTGCATATTGCTAACTTTTAGTTTATTTGATCCTGTTTTGTACTTTTGTGGGTGTAATAAAGACTAAATAAAAACGAAAAATAAAACATAATTTACACCCACTTATGCATATATTGTATATATCACGTACACACACACTCACACTACTACACATTATAATATTCTTATTGATCAAATAACAATTTCCGAATAGGAAGTTAAAAATAATGAAGAGAATAAACAAGTTCTAAGTTTATTGTTGAAAACTCATGTATTTATTATAAAGGTCTAAATAACGAAATAAGTTTCAGATAATAATGCAACTTTTCGACTTAGGAACAGTTTCATCTGTTCCGCGTTAGCAGATCTTGAAACTAATCTCATCGCGTACTTCCAAGCTCTTTAGAGTCTCTAAGCGACTCCCAAGCTTTTATATAACATCTAATCATTGCCTGCAGTTGCACTTACATATTACATTTGTTGTGTTATGTTATATAATATTTATAATAACGTCACAATTCTACTCAAAACAATTACTATTTATGTGTACATGAAATATGTATATTAAATTACAAAAAACAATGTTAAATCCATTGAAATATTTTTATAAGCTTTTATTAACTATAGCCTATTCATCTCATTGAGCTGAAATACGCAATTTTTCAGTGCCATTTACAATTCAAAAATAGACAATAGTTTATTTTTTAAATCAAACGTCTTTGAATATCAATACAAGTAATGAACTGTAAAATATATTTTATAAGCATGTAAAATCTTCATATAAAATATCAAATTCATCACAGCAACTATAAAACAGGAGAAACAGGAAGCTTTATTTGTTTTAAACCGCTTATAGTAAAATAGAGACACAAATAATTATGCTCTACTACAATAAAATACTAGCCGTGTTGGTGGTTTCACACGCGTATAATTAATAAAATATAATGAAAAAAAAATGCCTTGAGCCTTCCTCGATAAAATGATTATACAACACAAAAATAATTTTTAGTGTATAATTTAATGTAACTCTTCAGCTTTATATATTAGTAAAGATTGAAATAAGTCACGATAATCTTAGCTCAGATTCTGTTTCGATTAAATAGCTTCTAAGCGAAGAGATAGTTAAGCTAGAATTGTAATTGGTATAGTGTATCGGTATAGTACGTTCTATTCAGAGAACCTAATCGCTCTAGAAATGAGAATGGAATACATATGACGTACATACGTAACTGTGAGCTACAGTTTTAAAAGCAGTCGCCATATTATAGAAACGTAATGGAAAAACTTTTATACCTGCAATCTATTTAATTACATATTATAACTGGCTATAGTAAGTAAGTAACACATTTATATTCATATGTATGATTGTATGTATGTATGTGCATTTTTATTAAACTAATTCATAATATTTTTAAATTGAAGCCCGCTTTTGTAGTTATCTAAATATATATTTGATTTTATTAATAAAATATAATATAAATAAATGCACATAATATGAAAACGATGTTACTAATAATTTAGTGGAAACTTATAATAGATATTTAGAATAGTTATAGTTGGTATTATGCTATTATTAAATAAAGGTAATCATAAATCATAAGTCAATGAATGGTTTAGCGATAAACTGTTTAGTTACCCTAGTTCTAATATGTTAATAATTTTAACATATATATAATAATAATGAAGTCCTGACCGATTTCAGCCTTTCGGCCAATATCAAGAGAGATTGGACTGCGCAGGAGATAGATTTCTGATGGACAAAACCCAATAACATTTTACTAGCCCGACCCGGGAATTGAACTCAGGACCTCTGAGCCAAATAGTTAAATTAGTATCGTTGTGGACCTGTTCACTGAGTGAAACTGTCTTACTATAGGCACAATGTATATAACAAATTAGTTCACAACAATGGTGGTGCATTTGCAATGTCAGGAATGGTTAGTATTTCTTTTAATGTCTATTAGACAATAAAAATGTTCTACTTTGTTAGTTATAAATTTAAAACTATTTGAAATTATCTGTTATTAAGTTTATTTTACGCTTTTTCTAATTTAAATTAACATATATAAAGAAACAGACATAGGTCAGTAAAAAGAAAATGGTGATGTCAAAGTCCACTGGTTTAATCGGTACAAGCACTACTCGTAAACAATCGGTATTCTGTCCAAAACATAATCGCCCTTTCTAAGATAAATCACTTGAAAATACTTTCAACGACGAGACGAAGATATTTTTGTAAGCGTGCCATCTATATGTATGTAGTATATCTCAGTTGAAGGACTATTTGTTGTCGGTCCTGTTCCACATGTCACGATGACAAAAATAACTTATCTAACTTACGTGAAGACATAGATTGAAGTTCTACAAGTACTTTCATGCAAGCGTGCTGTCGGTTAGATGTAGTTTTGAATTAAGCTCCGATCCTCACAAATATTTTAAATCGAAATACGACGATTACATTTACGTTTAAACTTTATTAATTAAAACGCATTTCATAATGAATACATTTTTTAATACTTCTAAATAAAAAAATGACATTTTTAATTTATAAATGTCTGAGATTTAATACAAATATATAAATAAAATAATTTTTTTTTTTTTTTTTATATTAAGAGGGGGCAAACGAGCAGGAGGCTCACCTGATGGAAAGTGACTACCACCGCCCATGGACATCTGCAACATCCGAGGACTTGCAGGTGCGTTGCCGGCCTTTGAGGAAAGAGTACGCTCTCTTCTTGAAGGTTTTCATGTCGTATCGGTTCGGAAAAGTCGCCGGCGAAAGCTGGTTCCACAGAGTTATTGTACGAGGCAAGAAATGCCTTAGAAAACGGGCTGTTGTGGACTTCCAGACATCGAGATGGTGAGGATGGAATTTTGAGTTCTGGCGCGATGTCCGGTGGTGAAACTCAGCGGCTGGGACTAAACCAAACAACTCCTCAGAACACTCCCCGCGATATATGCGATAGAGGATGCAGAGTGACCCAACATCTCTACGCAAATCCAAAGAATCAAGCCGGTCGGTAATAACTTGATCGTCGACAATTCGAACTGCTCTACGTTGAATGCGGTCAAAAGAAAGAAGCTGGTACTGTGGAGCTCCCGCCCAGAGGTGAGAGCAGTACTCCATGTGGGGCCGAATTTGCGCCTTGTAAAGTTTTAGGCGATGGGCCGACGTGAAGTACCGTCTCGCCTTGTTGAGCACTCCAAGCTTTTTGGAAGCCAATTTGGCTTTAACTTCCAGTTGACCACGGAACTGAACAACGTTCGAAATTTCGACGCCAAGTACCCCGATACTGGCTGTGGCAGTGAGGGGAGTATTCTCGAAGTGAGGGGATACGACAAAAGGAGATTTTTTAGCGGTTAACGCGCAAACTTGAGTCTTTTTGGGGTTGAATTGGACCAAGTTCAGTCGGCCCCAGTCCGAGACCATGGTTAACAAGGTCTCGACTTCAGACACAAGTTTGTTCCGACACTCTTCGACGTGTTCCCGAGAAATATTAGCACGGCCGGTGTAAAGTACGTCTACAGTGCTGTCATCCGCATAGCAATGAATGTTACTGATTTGTAACATATCATTGATATGCAGAAGAAACAGAGTAGGTGAAAGAACGCAGCCTTGTGGAACACCAGAATTGACGTATTTTAAGTCGGAGCATGCACCGTCGACAACGACCTTGATGCTCCGATCTGCCAAAAAACTAGAGATCCACTTGCACAATTTCTCGGGAAGCCCGCAGGATGGAAGCTTGGTGAGTAGCGCTTTATGCCATACCCGATCGAAGGCTTTCGCTATGTCCAGACTGACTGCTAATGCCTCCCCCTTGGACTCAACCGCCGTAGCCCATCTGTGAGTTAGGTAAACTAGAAGATCACCAGCTGAGCGACCCCGACGGAAGCCGTACTGGCGGTCGCTAATCAGCTGATGCTCCTCTAGGTACCGCAGGAGCTGGCAGTTAATAATGGACTCCATTATCTTGGAGAACAAGGAGGTGATGGCAATAGGCCTATAATTTGATGGATCAGAGCGATTGCCTTTTTTAGGGATCGGGTGCACTAAAGCAGTCTTCCAAGAATTCGGGACTACGCCTAATGAGTAGGAGTGTCGGAAAAGACGCGTTAAGACCGGTGCCAGCTCGGGAGCACAAGTACGCAGCACAATCGGAGGAATGCCATCGGGCCCACTCGACTTATGGATGTCCAAAGAAAAAAGTGCTTTACGAACTGCACTCTGTCGGAATTTAATTTCCGGCATCGTGGTATCACACCGCAAGATTGTCGGTGGTGTCTTTCCTTGATCATCAAGAGTCGAGTTGGAGGCGAAGAGAGATCCCAAGAGGTCGGCTTTCTCTTTCGCTGTATGGGCCAACGAGTCATCGCTCCTGTGCAGAGATGGAAGGGAGGGCTGACAGAAATTCCCTAAGACAGCCTTAGCGAGAGACCAAAATGCGCGTGTTCCCGAAGGAAGTCGCACCAGTCTCTCACCAATCCTGCCAATGTGCTCCGACTTCGCCTTGGCAATAACACTTTTGAAAGACCTTGAGGCAGAGTTGTATTCCTTTTTACGTGCGCTGGTATTTACATCACGAGATGCCGATGCGTCAGCCCAGGCTTGATAGCATGCTGCCTTTCGGCGTGATGCCGTTTTGCAGAAGCGACCAAACCAGGGCCGGGTTCTGCCGCCGATGGGTATCGCAGAGTACGGAATGAAGAGTTCCATACCCTGGAACACCACATCAGCGACCGAGTCAGCAACGACATCTGGATCATCCGGCGAGAAACAAATCCGCCCCCATGGGTAGGATGCAAAGAAGGACCGCATCCCATCCCAGTCCGCTAACCTGTAGTGCCACACACGGCGACAACCCACGAACCGAGGCCGTGAGGTGCGTGTAATCGGCACTGTACTCCGGACAAGGCAGTGGTCCGACGAGCCAAGAGGAGGCTCTACGGAAACACGGTACCCGTCCGGATGAGAGGTCAGCAGAAGGTCTAACAGGGAAGGTGTATGATCCTCCACATCTGGGATTCGCGTTGGCGAGGTAACCAGTTGTGTCAAATCATATGCCAAGGCAAAATCGACCACAGATCTCCCCGCATGATCGGTGGTACGTGATCCAAGCCATTCGGCGTGGTGGGCGTTAAAATCGCCAAGAATCACGATCTCTGCGGATGGGATCTGCTGCAGCACGGAATCTGTAGCCCGTTGTATGTGCTCAACGAGCCGGTCTGTTTCGGCATTACCGCTATGGGATCTATATAGGCACGCGTAGATTCGCGGATGATCATCGCAGTCTACGCGCAGCCAGAGAATGGATAGGTCCCTCCCTTCAAGATGGGCGAGGCGACGAGAGCAGATATCCTCTCTGACGTACGCACACACCCCCGCCCGTGGTACAAAGGAATGTTCCAACTTGTAGCCCGGGTAAGTGAGGAATGAGGCATCCGCCGGAGACGATATCTGGGTCTCGGTTAGAAAGAGCAAGGCCGGCTTCGCCGTCTCAAGATGGAAGTGGACGGCGTTGAGGTTGGAATTCAGTCCCCTTATGTTGCAGAAGTCCACAGCGAGGGTGGAAGGGGTTGCCTTGAGATGCCTGCTCCGTTTGCCCCGTCCATTCACGAGCGCAAAATTGCCCCCCCCAGAATTCGAAGGGCAGCCTGGGCATCCCTGCTCAGGTGGTGTATGTCCTGAGCATGGATGTCCAGAGAGGGATTGTCCACCGCGGGCGCAGATGGTACCCTCCTGGGGTAATTGTCTTATATTCTGCGCACTCATTTTGTTGGGGGGGGGGGGATTGGGCCTCCGGGACTCTCACATACCGAACGAAACGCGGTAGCATGGCTACCACTTAACGTCGATTTTAAGTGAGAGAGTGGTACTTCCCCGGTCGTGCCGGCCCATTCGGCTACAACCTGAAGGTTGCAGCATGGCACTACCACTAGAGATAATGAAATACTTTGTATAATTTAACGATAGAAAGCTCTTCAAAGCAATTGTAATTCGTTTTATTAACCTGATATCGATATTGGCTGCTGGTTTAATAAAACCGGTTTACACGTTCTCTCAAAAATTAATTAAAAGTAGTACTTCACCGAAATTGGTGCAAATAAAATCGAGTGTAATATTAAATTATGAGGTAGGAGTAGCCAATTCGATAGTTATTGCTATCAACCATTAAGGATACACCTTAATACTTTATTCTCTTTCCTACTACACTATACTAACACTTGGTATATAGTTACATACTAACTAACATACCATCACACTGCACCAATATTGGAAACTTCGATTAATTGAGAGCAAGAACGGAGATGGCTTATACACGGATGAATGGATCCATCTAATCCGAAAATCAAAGGTTAACAAGCAAACTACATTTACTTTTCATTTATATTTCGTATTTTAAAATATTTCATCTGATGCCCAGTGTTGAAGTAAAACATCGTCAGGTTACCTGCATGAAATAAAATTCTGTCACATTTGTTGACGTGACAACGTCTTATAAATTGGTTTGCCGGGTGACACTTCAAGAAACTGCGTTACGCTCCGCTCACGTTATGCGCTCACAATGAGAGCGAGTGAGAGGCACGCGTCCCTTCCACTCGGGCATGGTTAGCCCGCCTAAGAGCGAGAGAGACAGACATAAAAAGTGAAATTCAGTGCGAGATTCTTTGTATAAATTAATGTTTTAAATATAATTCTTTGTATAAATAAATGTTTTAAAATGTTACTATTATTTCATCCTTCTTCCTTCTATACGAATGAATATTCACATTAAAATTATTTTACCACTCAAAGTCGTTGTCACGTAAAACTTTCGCCCGTATACCGACTTTACAGGCAACCAATTTTTTTTTTTTTCAACAGAAGATGCAGCCTTGCCCAGTATCGAAACACTTTACTATAAGTTAAGATTAACCAAATAAGTTCTTGAGCGAAATAAAATCCTTAATAAATATATAAATTAAACTTTCAAAAGAAAAATTATTATTAGTGTTTATTTTATAGTCGACGTTAAATTGAAACCAATAGCGACTGAATTACTAGGAAATAATTTTCCTATAATAAGCAAAAACCATAGAAAACAACCAATTTTTAATTCTCTGTAAAAATAATTGAATGTAAGAATTAATAAAGCTATAAGCGAAATAAATTCACATAAGTATGGATTAAAATTTAAAATTAATGCGATTGTAGGTAATAAGAATAGAAAATGAGCTAATTCTAGCAATCACCTCACGTTCGAAGTAACCAATCGCGTGATGAATACTCGTATATGTTATTTCAAACATCGAATGAGTTGGAAAACTGATAGGAATACGTGTAATATATATTAAAAAAAGTGTAATATATTTATGAAGTGAAACTTGATAGACGTCAATTGAATAAATAACTGATATTGACTGATTTACTGGATTTCTTTTGCGAACTTTGCTTAGACCTAAGGTTTTTCTTACCCAATCGATTGTGGTTTTATATAATTGTATAAAATTTTATGTCATTTTGCAAATTGGACGAAAATTATGAATTTTAAGAAATCGTCACGTTTAGACACTTTTCGTTAAATGATAAGAAAAATACAACATAAGAAAAAGAGAAAGAGAGCTATACATAATTTAAGAAGTTTCACTTAGGGCTGTACTGCATTTTTTTATAAATTGTGATCAACAGCCAAGCAATGAAAGCACTGATAACTTTTATATTTCAAAAACTTGAACTAAATACAAAAATTCTTAATGATATATTTTTTACAAAAAATACCTTTCTGTTCTGAAAAGACGTTTATTTTTATAAAAGCATGTTAGATAAAACTAGTAAAAATACCAGGCCGAAAGTCTTACCCCAGGCATTGAAACAACATTTTCAATATGTATGTGTCAACTTATACCAAATTTAAATTAAATCATAAGAGTCATTTTTGCATAACGCATAGAAGTAACAAAGAAACGATTTCATTTAAGAAACTAAGACAAAAAACTATTAATAGTAAGTAATATTATATACTGTACATGATGATAAGCTGCTTTTTATAGCTTCAAAACAAGGTAACAAGATTCATTACTTAATCCTAGCACTAAAGTGTCCTATGTACATATTTCTGTTTGAACAATGATAGCACGTCTGTTTACAGTACGAGTAGATATATAGATAGTATATTTTAAAAATACGATCCTAAAATTACATAATAAACCTACATCACAATTTTTCATTAAAAGTCATTGACCGATAAGCTATAATTTTAAAAAATATTTAGAACTATATCATAAAGCTAAATTAATACACAACAAAATTATAAAATATTTTGTTAATTATTATCCAGATTTGATTTCTCTTTTCGCTTTGACTTATAATTTGATCAGTTAATTAAATCGTCAGGTTGTATACGTTTATAATATTTGAAATATAATTAAGATATTATTCAAGAATTAATAAAGTAATATGTATGTATAATTAATTTCCGATGTTTGTTTACTTGCATAATATTTAACTATATCGTTATAAAATAAAATTATAACGCGACTGTGTTTATATTTTTCGATAAGATTAATCTTTATACAGATTGTACTGAATATAATATATAATAAACATTAAAACATTTCATTATCTGTTTGTACACACATAGACATATAATTATATAAACACTAATCCTAAGATTTGAACAGCGTCATAAATTACATACAACTTTTTCTTTAAAGCCAAAGTTATTGTGATAAAAACATATACATTTATGCATACATACAAATATTCATTTCAAAATTGTATTTTACCAAATCCTTAACTT
Organism: Nymphalis c-album; assembly: GCA_963151315.1. Lineage (NCBI taxonomy): Eukaryota > Metazoa > Arthropoda > Insecta > Lepidoptera > Nymphalidae > Nymphalis > Nymphalis c-album. The sequence continues at coordinate 8,277,829 of OY720591.1, forward strand.
ATAGCGTAGATCAGCTTTGCCTATCCGAGTCAACTAGTGTCACGTAGGACACTAGTTATCTTAAGCTGGCGACCGACCTACTATATTCTCGTAAGGCAACGATAGTCTGCTTTAAATTTCCATACAGCAATCGTTGTAGTTAAAATGCTCACCCGTGTTCATACTACAGTCTATTGAAGATATCAGGCGGTATTACTGAAATAACATAGAGATACAAACTGCTACGGGCCAAAGGTTGCAATGACTAAATGTGACTTGAAACGTAACACACAAAATAAAAAAAATAAAAGATTTCGCCGAAAAACGTACGGTCGTTGATCTCGGTGAATAGCTCAGCTTCACACAGGTCAGACACCAGCTTTAAGACAACGTAAAGCAAGCACGTTAAGCCTCAGTCAATTAGCTTTCTAATCTTACTCTTGAGAAATTGTGGCTAAAGCTCTATCTCTCTTTTAATTGAATAAAACTGATAGATATAATGGTTGTAGAAGCCTTTGCGTAGTAAACAGACATAACACGATTTATAAATGAATGAACTATATTTAATTAAATTATAAATACATCAGTTTACTTGTGCTTAGAATACGGTAAATTTTTGTCATTTATTTAGAAATACTATATTTCAATATTGAAATAATATCTTGGTTATGATTTAACGTTCCTTGAAAATATATTAAGCATTACAATTACAATTGGCAAACATATACAATTGCCTTGATTGAATTCGATCATGGCGATCGTTCTCAACGGAGACTATGCGAGCTGCTCATGAATTATTATAGTAGTCAAGTATGAGAGTGCTCCTATCTATTTTGTCACTTTAATCCAATGGGGTGACAATCCATTATTACTGAAGAGACTTAAGGCGCAGAATCGAAGGCTATAAGTCATTTTCGAGGCAAAATTGTGATCTGTCAACTTTGAAACTACGGGCTACTATAGCTAAGTTCATGACAAGGAAACATATTCATTTTTTTACTGGTCCGACTCGGAATTTGGTTTCGCAATCTTCATATGGATAACGTACATGAATATTATTTATATGCAGCCCAATAAGAATGCCATAACCTTAACAAATGAGATAACCTTTAATTTGATTATTTTATTACCAAACCTTAAATTATAAAATTAAATATTTTATATCAAACATTAAAACACGAGCAGAGGCCAGTACAGGTCAGAGAATTAACACGTTAAAAAAATAGAATTTAGAAAAACCACAATTCATTGCAAGAGCAAGTTAATGCGAACATTTTATTCAAATTATATGTATATTAAAATACATATTAACACCAGTTCGTGGGCAAATATCCAATACATTTAAGGTCGTTACTGTAAACAATATAGGAGCGAGTCGTTACCTCATTTCGATAAATAAGTCATAGTAAATGCGTCTCAGATATTAATTACTGCGAGGTTGAACCTTGTGCAATATTAGAAGTTATTGAAATTGGCGCATTGAATGAACTTAGATTATTGACTGACGATACAAGTTTGATTAAATACACAGCTGCTATGTCTCAATCACTTTTCGTATTTGTAAAGCAATATCTACACAGATAAATAAAATTGAAGTGTTTGAGATTTCAAAACATCTGCCTTTTTTAAGTTAATATGCATGGCAATTTGCAAGTAACGGAAGCAACAATTATTTTTATTTTTGTTTCTCTGTATCTGTAACAAATGAGTCAGTATATAAGGAATATATATAGCAATATATAAATAGGTGTAACTGTAAACGAAAACAATATGTAAATAAAAAGGTGAAAATAATGATATGATAAACAATTCAAATAGATTGAGCTGCTATGAATAATTACATAGTCGTCTACTAAATGGTAGGAGAATTACCATGTGAATTTAAACCAAACACGCGGACCGCAGCCAGCATCGACGAGGATCGATTCGACAAGAGTCAATATTTGAATTTGCCGCTCCCAACACCATACATCACTCAGTGGTCACATTACAAACCGTTACTATTTCCTTTTAATCTATATTGCTTTTACGTATTGTATTAATTATATTCAAAATTCATTTTTTTTATTTACATTTAAATCTCCTTTAAAAAAAGGTAAAATATGTTCTCTTGATGTGAAGGATTGGTACTTATTCCACCAGGCTGCTCCAATTTGGATTGGATTGGCTGATTCATATGATTTTTACCGGGCGTAATCTATGGCATGCACGATGTTATTTTTCACCGTCGACAGATGAATAATAAACACGAATGAAGTAACTGAAAACTCAGCAGCTTATGACAAGGTTTGAACCAGCATTCTTCGCTTAAGTTCGACATTTTCTAACCACTGTGCCGTCTCTGCTAGTGTACATTTTTCAGTTCAACGTTACAGAATTATGCACTTTAAAATCATTAAATAAACGTCGAAAAGGTTCACTTGGCCAGAAACTCTAAAAGCTTGTAGAGGTATTTCAGCTGTCAAAACTTTATCAATAAACATCGAACTTGCCAATTATGTATACGAGAACGAATAATAGAATTGTATTTATTAATTGGGTTTGAAATGGGTTTTCAAACTAATAAAAATATGTTTGTCATTCTTACTAAGTTTTAATGTATAAAATACAGTTCTGGTATAGTTTTTAATATAACTTTTATTCTTTATATTTGTTTTCCTGGATTCTTAACTGTGAAGATGAAAAATATTTTAATATTTCATTAAGAAAGTATTACAGTATTGTCGCTTCCAAACTTTGTAGGTACTAAGGCTTCAAGTATTATTTACTAACTTTAACTGCACTTCATAGTATGTTTGCTACAAATCATGCAACCAGCTATTAAAAACTTTTCTTCCAAAGGATTGACAGGAAATTTTGCGAACAATCGGTGCTGGTGTTTACATTCCAGCAAAAAAAATTTGTAAATATTTCATTTTTTTTTCCTTTACTCGTCAAAACTCCTCAAAGGTATTGTTTGTGGGGCCTTTGGTGTACTTTTTGTTATTATTCTAATCGAGTTTATTTTTGATGCGATAGCACGTTTTTATTTCCAGACAGTACGACAATCAAAATATCAGGATTTCAATTTAAATTGCGTTCTGTTGTAATGTTTTTGCGACTGACTTCTATAGTTAATTCTTTTATGCCAGATGTTCTGTGCCAGTTGTCTTGCTTGTAGAAGTGTTAATTTCTCCAACACATCCGTTTACATATAAGCTTGTTTTTATATCCGTTATTAGTATGCAGGATGCAAAGGTACATATTATTATCAATAACCACTTCTAATTGGTCAGTTCTATTCTGCTGTTATTGTACCGTCACAGATTGCTATATAATGATCTCTCATCACACAGACCTTGCACGATAAATTATGACATTAATTAAGGTAAAAATGAGTATCCCAATGCTCTATTCGTATGAATGTATTATGTACATGTATACAGCCATATGGTACTTATGTTGTAACGTCAAGACAGGTATAGACTTTTTATTTTATTTTTTTATATACATTTAGGATTAAAGCTTGTTATGTCAACGTAGTTGGAGAAAAAATTGTTGGTCAGGATGAGACCCATACGAATGCATAAAAAATAAAATTTTATGTTTAACAGTACTTTTTAAAATTAGTGTTAGTTTAAATTTAAAAATTCTGACGCGATGACTTAATCATAACCTTACACTGATTTCAAAAATCATTTTTAATGCAGCTTCTATCGTGTGAGAAGTAAGTGTACGAAAATAGCATTCTACTAATTAATTAAAATTGATTTAAGCCTCTATCTGAGTTACTCGAATAATTATACGAAGATTTATTCGAAATTATACATTCACATTACGTTTTCTGCGAGTAGCGGGACATTTGTCATATCAAATAAATTGAACTCTTGTCCTGGCAATTGAAATGAGTTGGGTGTCAATTAAATATACTTGAGTAAAAACTATTGTATTTGTTGGCTATTGAAATATATATTTTAACATAACTTTTACTTGGTGGTAGAGATTTGTGCAAGCTCGTCTGGGTATCACCCACTCAGCAGATATTCTACCGTAGTAGTAACAGCCTGTGAAAGTCCCACTGCTGGGCTAAGGCCTCTCCTCCTTTTTTGAAGAGAAGGTTTGGAGCTTCTTTCACCTCGCTGCTCCAATGCAGGTTGGTGGAATACACATGTGACAGAATTTCAGCGAAATTTGACACATACTGGTTTCCTCACGATGTTTTCCTTCACCGTCAAGCGCGAGATGAATTATAATCACAATTTAAGCACATGAAATTCAGTGGTGCTTGCCCGGGTTAGCACCCACGATCATCGGCTTATTATATTGATATTATATAGATATTCTACCGCAAAACTACTATACTTTGTATTGTTGTGGTCGGGTTTGAAGGGTGAGTGAGCCAGTGTAATTACAGGCACAAGGGACTTAACGTCTTAATACCAAGGTTTGTGGCGCATTGGCGATGTAAGCGATGGTTAACATCTCTTACAATGTCAATGTCTATGTGCGTTGGTGACCATTTACCATCAGGTGGCGCATATGATCGTCCGCCTACCTATGCTATAAAAAAATCTTCGAAATTTTTACTAAAGAATAATATAGCTGATGTCCATTAGTCGGGTAACTTTTAAAAGTTATCCGACTAAGCTATCACCATGAATGATAAATGTATAACTATTACAGAATATGTAACCAAAATACACGTGCGTGCTTTTCCTACGTTACCTAAAAAAACATTTTTAAATAAAGGTATTTGTGAAAATAAAAAAATTACACCGAATACGTAACCATCGTATTGCAACTGGGAATAAATGTGTGTTTTAATAAAGTATGGTGCTATTATATATTTGTGTAACTTCGAAATAAAATATGAATATAAATGTTTTGTTGTTTTTTTTTTAGATTTGCACACACAATTATATTTGATACGTTAAATCATATGTGCCTTAAGCCGTCTGCATAATAGAATAATAAATCATGGAACTTATAGTTTGTTTGTCTATAGAATACGATCAAAACATTTTCGTTTTATTTTCGAATCAATTAGACATAACTTTTTTAATTACGTTTTTCATTATTTACAAATTAATTATGCTTAAAAGCAAATCCACCTGATAGTACAGACTTGATACTGTCAAAAAGTTGCTTGCTTAGAAGTAATCAAGCTATATTTTTTCACTAACAAATCGATAGTCAAAAATCTACAACCGGTTTAGTAAAAGATAAATACAAACCATAGACCGAGAAAGTGTGTTTATAAAATTTATAATAACGCCGATTTTGTTGTACTCAATCTCATAATTATCAACATACACTTTGTGCAAACTATAGGACAAAACGAAAATATCCGTTCCGTCTGTTCCTTGGAGTGGACGGATTTTTTTTAGGAAAAGTCGGCGAACAGGCCTGTGGGTCACCTGATGGTTACCACCGCCTACAAAAATTGGCATTATAAGAAATATTAACCATCGCTTATATCGCCAATGTCCTACAAACGGTAGGAACTATGATGTTATGTCACTCGTGCCTGTAGTTTCACTGGCTCACTCACCCTTCAAACCGGAACTCAACAATAAAAGTGCTGTCTTGCACCAAACCTACCACCAAGTAATTAATAGGTTAATAAGTGTAATAAATAGGATAACATAGCGTCTTGGAGTACTGTCCAGTTCAAAAGATTATGTATACCGAATCAATATCGATTTATTTTTATGAAAAGGTCTGATTATAAACGTTTTATGTATTTCTCGACTTTGCAAGGGTATCGTCCGGTCAAAGAAGGTTTTCGCTAAAGATATTAAAAAAGTGAAATAAACAAATATCATAAAGTTTTTCTAAACAACCTCCTCATTATTTATTTTATTCACATACTTGTAAAATCTTTGGAAGCCAATTTTTACTAAATTGTAAAGAAAAATTTATACTCTCTCATTAAAAAAAAAAAGTAATTCTGGTTTTAAGAAATTACTAATGACTCCTTCAATAATGTGTAGCGCTTGTATTAGGAGTGAAGACTGCACAGACCAAGAGGTCAGGATCGAACTTGTGACTTTTACATCGCTAGGCAGCTCGTTTACCATTACGATATCTGTAAGATACACAATATGCTATCGCAAACTGTTCTCTAGTCAACATATATTTTCCGTACACAGTTTTTCATTATTTACAATAATTATTTAAAATTTTGAGCATCTGATGTAGTTTTAACAGCATTCGCGTGTAAAGAGGCTGGACGGCAATTTTCTTATATTAATTGATGAAACTATAATCTATCATAATCTGAAAATTTCATAACAATCGGACAAGCAGTTCAAGCAATTCAATCAATTCTTTATAATTTTACTATGATTCCATATGCCTGTATAAATTATTTACATCCTTCATTAAAGGTATCAAAATAAAAAAATACCTTTATCACAATACTCATACAGAGGATATTTAACGTAATTACTGCAGTCCATCATACATTTACAATTATAATTTAAGCTAATCAAACAATTTTACGGTTGACACAATTATTCAATTACCGAGTGCGGTTAGAACACTAATGGAAGGCCGCTTTCATATTAGTCCATTGTTGAAAACTTTTGAAGCTATTTATACATACTATATACATATTGCATACAAATTAAAAATAACGTAACACAATCATTGCTTTCTTGAACTTTCAGTTTAAAAAAATATATATCAGATACACTATGGGATTTTACCACGAAAAAAAAGATAAGTAAAGTAACAGCCTGTGAATGTCCCACTGCTGGGCTAAGGCCTCTTCTCCTCTTTCTAAAGAGAAGGTTTTTTGTAGCTTATTCCACCACGCTGCTCCAATGCGGGTTGAAAAAAAGATACAATTTCTAAATTCGAAAACAAGTTGAAAATGTTTGTAAGAATTTGTAAATTAATTCTAAAAAAAGACAAGTTATAGTGCACAAGTGTGTGCGCAAACACAAGTGCATTATATTCTCTATCTCTCAAAATAATCAACCATATTATATATAACCACATTATAGTATCAAATATGCAGTAGCAGAATGTAAAACTCCTACTACTAGGCAAACGTCTCGTTTACTCTTAAAGAGAAGGTTTTGAGCTTAAACAACGTTGCACCAATGCGGGCTAGTGTATTTGCCAAAATTGTATATAGCACATATTTTCACAAAATGTATTTCTTCACAGTTGATCACATAATTAATTTTCATCAATACTAATTATATAAATGCGATCACAGTCAATTTTCTCATAAGATTTATGCGTTGAAATAAAGAATATATTATGAAGTATTAATTGCTTCGTTCTTCTAGTAGTTTATGAGGGTACAAAACCTAGGTTAAAATAGTCCCTGTGTCTGGCTAGCATAAGTTATTAGGTTTTTTTCAAGTTATTGTCAATAACAGCCCGAAGTTTAGAAGTTGGCAGCGTTTACACTTCCGTAGTGGCACTAAAAACCTCGTCAGTAGTGCCCGGTTTCTGATCGGATTATGACAGTGGATTTTTATTTTTTCTTGTATTAGTGTCTCCCCAAACGTGTTGTCCGTGCTTTTTGTATATCGTACCTTTTTGTGCCTGTATGCTTATAACCAGGCAGGCAGCAGAAGCAAAAATATTTCATATCGTAGAGTCAAGATGAACACAAACTTACAAAATAATAGGAATATAAAAAAATACAAATAGAAAATTCACCCACACAAACTTGTGCACTATAAAATTTACTGTGCAGTTAGTGTGACGACATGTAACATTAACGCTTTAACTTTTAAAATTTTAAGTTAATGTTGCCATATTTGGCTTCACATTTACTTCGTTGAACGTTATTAATGTTCGTATTTTAATAAAGTAAGATGATATGATACATTCTGAAAATTATTCACATAATATTATGATTAAATTTCTGTAGAGTTCGATATGAGATGAGCCACGACTCAATAAGCCTTTGCTTGACCTTATAACGGATCGCATCTAATCCAATGTTATTGTTAAATTCTTCTGAAGTTACTTAAATCACCTTTCAGCATAATATAACTAACAGTATTAAATGTAAAATTTTAGACTTTCAAGACTGGTTTTAATTGAAATCAGGATAATTTACTCTATGCATGTATTACAATAGCTTATATGTAACAAGTTTATTAATAAATAGTCATAAATATTAATTTTCGTAAAGTAGTCACTGTTATTCAATATTATATCACTATTGAATAATGAAATCGCTTAAATTATTTAGCTGTAGGATTGTTGTTACAATGCGAGGCGAATGAAATTCATAAACCACATACGTACATACATACATACAAACATATATATACATACATACATGCACAAACACACATATACATAGATGTATAAAAATATATATTTTTAAGAACATTCTCGTACATCGCATGTGTAGCTTACTTTATAAAACTAATAGATATTTAACGCCTATCAGTCCCGCCGATCCTTTTACAAAACGACCGTCAGAGCGTCACTAATTGATGTAACGAGGCTTTTTTTTATTTTATACACAAACCCCCAGTTTTAGAAACACGATATGTTTCTAGTCTGTAACGAACGACCTTGTCATTAGAATATAATAGCTTATACGTATGATTGAATGAATGACAACAAAAAATAAAATTATATTTCTTTACATTTGAACACAAATATATAATTAGCAAAATATTTTGTTTTCAGTATATTTTTCTTTTCAAAGCTACTTAGTGTCAAACAATTACATTTATAATATTTGTTATGTTGAAAAATTGGAAAACATATTTGATGTAGTGCGACATCTTACCGCATCTAATACTTTTTTCTTACCTTGCGGTACTTCAATCTTAGAACATGTAATACGAAGTGCTGCAGGCTATCTAAACAACATACTTTGCACCTCCTACCGTAAAGGCATCTATCAAATCGAGCCAAGACCGATCGCTTTACGCTTCTCAAGACAAAGGCTCAAGATTTATCGTTCCATTATACCAACTACTATCACCCTTCGATGCGTTGCTGCATATATTAATTTACGTAGTTGATCCGTATTTACTTAAGTAATCCTGAAAATCATTGCGCACGTTTCGAGGTTGTTAATTATAATATTTAATCGAATAATAATTAATCTTTAAAGTCTTGATTCCTCTTAAATAAACTAATCCGTTTGATAATGTTAGTCTATTCCCGTAATCCTGTTCTTAAACCAACATCGAGTACCGATTTAACTAGAGAAATCAATGACAGTTAAATAAGGATGTGCAAATACTATTAATGTTCTACCGATGTCGCACCTTTATATTCAGAGAAAAGTATACGACTTTATAATTATATTCATTTAAATACAATATTTACAAAATCAGCGTTATTTTTAATTACAGCATATTATTATGTAAATGTTTTATTTTTGTGCTTCTCAGCCCTCAGTTGTTTTAATAACAGATTTGTTTTCAACATTGTTTTCCGGCGGTTTGTTTAAGACATAAGTAAATAAAAATATATATTATTATTGATGTAATAAGAAGTTTAAAGTCGTAATTGGTATATCTGATTTGAGTAGGCACACACCCTATTGAATATATTGCGCTTGTACTGTTTAATTTTTTACAAAAATAAAATTAAGTATATGAGATTAAAGAAATTGAAGACAATTTATATACGATATGAGCTCATTATAAATAATAATATAATCGAAACTTTCTTTAATGTATGGATCTTATTTTAGTAAGTAAAAAAGCATAACTTACCAAATTCTTGGTGGGAGAGCTGTGGACTGCCCTCTCTCAGGGCATAGTCGGCGTCGTCGGGCGCCGCCGCGCGCGCCCCGCACCAGGGCACGCAGCAACGGAACACCCCCCCTCCGACCACCTTGGTGCCGTGCGCGCCCGACAAGCCAAGGCGCACGCGCCGCCCACCGCACTAGCACTACACTCACACACGCAAAAACCAACACACAACTTAAAAATCACCATTCGTGTTTTACATCGCTTTTAACTTCGATATAATAAATAATCCCATCACAAGTTAGAGTTTTGGCACGAGTAAAGAGTAAATTTTTAAAAATTTTACATCAGTCTTGAAAGTTAACAAAGATAATTATACTGATATGCGATTTGATTGAGAAATCGGCGAGGGGAAAATGATTATTAACTATTTATTCAACTTATCACTTTCCGGTATCACGCATAATAAACATTCATTCATAAAATCGTGTTAAGTATGAAGTTTAAGTCAATTTTATCAACTTTTCCGCTATTTCTGCAATAATTATTTTGAATCATTCGAATTAATACCTATATACTTTAAGCTGAATCAAATATATATTTACATATTCGAATTGCGAAATAATGAATATTCATGACAATTTAATCATGTATAAACGTTTTTAGATTTCAATTGAATTAAATTTGCCTTAATAATGTTAAAATCATAAATGATTAACTATTTTAATATATTATTAATTAATCCTAATGCCGATTGAATTGCGCTTTAATTAATTTAGCTTATTACCACGGCGCATAGAGATTACCTTTTGACAATAATAGGAATGAAAGTGTAGGTATTAATTAATACATAATTGATCGATGCAAGATATATAAATGATATATAGTTTCATATGAGAAAAATAATTAATAATTATACTATACATAAAAACCGGTGGTAGTGTAACATATAATTATATCTAGCAATTATTTTTTGTTGATCTTAATAATTTTAAATAGATATTTGGGTCTTGACAGTAAACTAATTGAATTAATTAACAACTCAATAGCTTGTACGTCTTTTTGTTATGATATTAATATATAACCGTTAATTTTTCAGACAACTATATAGATCAAAGTGCATTATGATTGTGACGAAAAGATGATCTACAAGTATTTGTTGGCAGTCTTCCAATTAGACTCATAGTTATTCCACACAGAATTATTAATGTCAAGAATAGGCACTTGCCCTCCAGTGACATCGAAATAGAAAAAGACATGTGAGTTCTGTCGTATAGAAGTGTATATACGTATTTTAGTTTGTGAACACGTAATATAATTATAGAATGCTAATTTCTCACGTAGTTTCAATTCTCTGTCCGCTATTTATTTTATTGCTGATTTTAATTCGTACGAATTTATTCATGTTTTTAATTTAATTAAACATATACGTGAATTATAAATTTACTTCATTGTTTTTAGATAATACAACCTATCTTTTAAGATACAATTATGAACTTAAGGATATTCATATGTTTTTTTAATCTGTGGTCACTTTTTAAACTTAGTAGTCAAAATCATTTAATTGTGTTTTAATATATAAGGATAATAACTTTTTATTTCATATTTTCATATCTCATGCAACATTAGATTCAACAATCTACTCTAATCATAGTAAAGGATAAGAGTATCGAGAAACATTATTTATTGCAAAAAAATTTAATCAACACAATAATCAGATTTTAGTATAAAATACTTTTTAAATATATTTCGCTAGTTTCAGTCGAGTTTTAATTATAACTACTTCCGGGACATCTAGCGACGAATGTTAACGGAAAATTTGATACAATTATTCATGAACTTGAAAGAATCACAAGGATTTATTGAAATAACTTCAAGAGAGATATATTTTCATGTAATAAATAGTGTATTTATGTCATCAATGTAAATAATACTTAATAAAACAGCTACTGGACAATTATTAGCATTGTAAACGTTAAAGCACTTAACGTAACGTACCGTAACGTAAACGTGAAGAGAAACAAGTTAGCAGACTAACATTTACAAGACAACGTATTAATCTACTATAAAATCAATAAATATTAGTCTTATATAACAATCTTATGTATAAGTTTTAATTTACCCATATACAATTCATTTTCGAACGATGCGATTTTAATTTAGACTGACATCAATTCCATTGACTGACAAAATTATCAATTGAATAAAATATCTTTATTATCTTTTGGACAAAAACCGCGATAATAAAAAACATTACATAGTTTTAAGAGAACTAGATGAATACTATGTCAGAGACATCGATAGAGTTTATAATTCTATTCGCGTTAACTGTTCGTCATATAAATATTATTTCTGTCTTGTTTACTAGAGATGTACATTACCACGTAGATCTGGTTTTCATATATCTTTAACGGCAAATTTATTTATACATAGTATTCAACAGTGGTACAGATATATCATTAGTGCATAGTTTTAAATAAATAATATTGAATGCATATTCATTTCGATTAACTAAATCAACTAAAAATTTATTTATCTCACATAGTCCGAATATCATTACATTCGACCTTCGACATGTCATATACAATAGGTGATAGAAATATTCAATAATTCCATTTTATTTATATTGTGAGAGCCATGTAAGGAGGAGCTATGATCGAGGCGTACATCAATTACTCCTTATTGAGCGGTCGGTGCTTCAATTGCCAGTCGTTTTTGTGACCATCATCGCTAACTACCTAATGATAAAGACGTGCTCTCAATACTACCTATGACGTCAGCGTATCCATTACAATCAAAACTACTACGAACCAGTATTTTCCGTTTTAAATTAATTTTTAAATATTGTATCTCAAGAGTATAAATATAATTAACATCTTACGCAAAGCTCTCAAAACTATAGAACTGTATTATTTACAACTTTAATAGTGATAATGATGTAGTAAAATATCAACTATTTCAAAACATAAACCTTAGCGAAGATAAATAAGTTTAAATATGCAAAAATGAAACGTTTTACAGTAACCTTCAATCGCAGAGTCTACGATCAATATATAATTTTATATTTAACAAAAGTAACAAACATAGTAAATATACGCATAGATTGTATATTCAAATTAAAAAAATTCAAAAATTTTGCTTCATACGTTTTAAGATCGAAAAAATAATCAGTATTTTGAAGTAAATATCATTATTAACTTTCGTTTTAATTAAAATTATTTCCAAACGCAATGTATTCTTTAATATCAAAATAACCAAACTGTTTAGGAACTAGTTTTGCAATTTACTGTTACTCTAATAATAATAATAATTGTTAAAATAAACTGTTAATACGTCAACAGTGACCGATCATGGTTATTAGTATATTCTTATGTTTTAACCACGAACCGGATATACAAACCTAAAGATTGCTACGAGTGTTTAATTTTCTTATTAATGATATTATATTTGGATAAATTTCATGTGTATATTTAATTTTTTATCGATAATCGATTTATGAATACAAGTTATATAAAATGTTGGTGTTTACAAACATTCAACAAGTTGTCGATAAAATAAGTATCCGGCAAAGCATATCCTCCTTTGCTTATATATTTGATGATCTATTCTCATTTATAAATTTATTATGTTTTTTTTTATTTATATTTTACACATTCGTCACACCTTTACCTCATGACGAGGTGAGTGCTAATGAATGTTTTACCACATGATTATCAGATTAAACTGTTATCTTATGTATCGTAACGTTGATCGCGCTCTGCAAAATAATTTATAATACTTTTATAAACTTAAACAAACTTAACCCAAAAGCGAAACGATAGCACAGTAACCGTATAACCACTCACTAACAGAACGCTTGTAGCGTTAACAGCACAGAAATTTACATACTCTGAAAATATAAAATTAAAGGGCTCTTAAAACATAAAACAATGCCCGTGTGGTACACTGCACTATATAGTTAGAGCGGAACGCGATACAACGAATAAAGGGAGCGTGACCAGTCACGGTGTCCTACGCATATGGTAGAGCCGATATATTAGGTTAAAGCCGAGCGAACGGCAACGCAGGTAACTGACAGTCAGCAGTGCATTTCACGTTTCCCACATGATACACGAAAAGCAGGCCGGTAGGCGGCGCGGCGGAGCGACCCCGAGCGTCGCGACGGCCGGCAGACCGCGACTGGAGCCGTGAAGCGTCGCTGCGCGTCGCAGCCTAGGGCCCCGAGCGAGCAGGACGAACATACCGCTTTACGGCGCACTCCACCTACGATTCTAGCCCTTGAATCCTCTATCTTAATTCCTATTTACCTTGTCGGCATCGAGTCTCTTATGTTATAATGCGTCCGCTAAAGGGTTTTCACCCCGCAAACCGTTCGTTTCATGAGCAGAGTTACGTAGACGCAAGAGATAGAGATGCTGTGTGGCCTTTCCTATAGGCCGTTTTGATGTTATATCACTATTGAACGTGCCTTTGACTTGTTGTTTTGGCCATGAACGAGTTTTAACTGTGCACGCGTTTCGACTACGACATCATTTTACTCAATCAGAACATGTGACTAATAAATACAACTATTTTTTTAGTTAAATAATTTACTTTTTAATGTAGCTATTTATTAACCATTGTAACTTATAAATATCGTATCCGTACACTGTTACATTATGTGTGGTACGGTTTGTGTTTACAAATATCGTGACAGGTGTTGATAGTTTACTTAGTTACTATTTTATTTAAAAGCTAATTCGAGCTGAGATATTCAGAGTGGTTTGATGGTAAATTGATTATTAGAATCATTTTATATAAAGAGACATTGATACATCTACGATAGCGTCACGACCACGTCTAAAGTCAAGCAGTAGATCGTGGCACTTCATCGTATCGTCAATTCGCACGCCAAATCGATCACTATTTATATCCAAGAACGCGTAACCGGGCATCTGTTCCAATACAGAATTTTTAGAGTTACACAATTCCTCTATAAAAACAAGTTATTAAATAAAGCCAAAGAAAAATTAAGTAGACGTTACAACATATTCTCATTTTAATGATCTTTATAATTTTATTACATATTTACATAATTGAATTAAATTATTAATTATTGTCACATATTATCAGTTTTATTACATAGTTAGAATTATTTTACCAACCAATTCGTGCAAACTTAGATGAAGCTTGCACGTTCTCGTCGAATCTTAGTAATCGCTTACATGAGAGTTCCTCATTCAATTTTGAAAACAGAATTGTGGCAAATAAGCATTTTTTAAGTAATTATTGAAAATGATTTATTGATAAAACTAAGATAACTAAGAAACAACATTTCTAAGTAAAAAGTTTATAAGCGCTTTTATATATACAAAATAATAGCGATCATTATTTTGTAGTACGATGAAAAATTTAATAAGCACAAATTGACAGTAACAATGAACATGATATGAAAAAACATTACATTAATTCTACTTTGGCTGATTATTTACCACCATATACATTTGCCCACAGGATCACTCTCATGTGATGGTGGCAGATGGTGCCCTATGCCCTCTTCTGTATCCCTCACAGCGGGTATATATAATTTAATGATGATCGGCTGCGTACATAAAACTTGAAAGTATTAGAAACAAACTTACTTTTATTTATAAAATTAGTTAAAATTTATTCAATCATTAGATTATTGGCGTATTTAATCATTATCTCTATTTAATATTTTTATTAATGTATTCGTTAAGACTTTAATTTCAACCGGATTGGAACTGAGTACATATAGCATTAACACAGTGTTCTACAATCATTGCAAGAAATTCTTTTGGATGAAGTTCAAAACTGAATATGGTAATCTTCAAGTTTTAATATTGTTTTAATCATATATCAGAAATTTATATTTTCTGCATGAAAATTAACGATTACTTAGCGTTGTATGCAGTGTATTTGATACAGAACCATACGAATATGTAACCTACACAGTCGTGTTTATCTGTTGACGATCATGCGATTTCTGAATTAGATGCTCTAAAAATACAATATTAATTGAAGAAGACTTCGCCAGAGGACATACTGACTGCTTTGTAGTGGCAATAAACTCTTCGTTTCAATTAATTATTCATTAAGAACTGTCTAGGTCTGAATAAGTCTAAGTAACAAAATATAAGAAAATTTAAAATAAAATATTCAATTAATATTCAAAATTTACAAAAGTAAAAAATACATAAATTAATTTAAAAACAATCTTTAACTAGTTATAATTGTTGTTGTTATATATGCATCACACACAATCTATATAAATAAAATGATAGAGGTCTGCAGTAGTGTTCGCATCACGGAAAAACTACTAGAAAGATTTCAATGAATTTTTCAAAATTTTATTACATAGACACTTGGCCCTTATCAAAAAAAAAATATTGCGATATCTTCACTTAATAAAAAGTTGTTAAAGTTGCAAGAAACAACGATTTGTATATGCACTGCGTGTTCAGTGATGTATGTTTAAGCAAAGTATATTTTTGCTTGCGATCTTTTTGATGCTTTTTCCTTCGTACATAAGAAAACTTTGTTAATATATCAAGCAACGCGGACGAAGTCGCGGGTATCAGCTAGTATATAATAAACTCAAAGATTAAAACAATGATCTCAGTAAGATAAATGTAATCATAGTGAAAGCTGAACATTCAGATATAGGATAACAATAGTACGGCGTTAACAACAAATACAATATCAAAGACTGCGATAGTTTATTCCTCTGAAATGTCTATCGTTAAGTTACCTTGGACACATAAGATCTTAGATATACAATAAGAATATTTGTTGCAACATGATTACATTATTGTCAATTTTAATAAAGTGAAATATGTATGAGAAAACAACACATTAAACATAATGGTAAACTTTATTTGGTAACATACGAGTTACATCTTCACATTTTTTTATCCTCATCGCGTATTCTCATGGGTCGTGGCATAAATATTTGAAGAGCAATCAAATTACTTTGCTTTGATAACATAATGTCATAATAGATTTTCCGAATGTGATTTACAAGCAAACCCATAAATTATTGTATTAAAACAGTTTATTATAGAACAGTTTAGTATGTTAGGTAATAAAATAAATCTTTAAGATTAGCGTTGGATTCATTAAACAATGCTTTAAAGACTGAATGAGAGATTGAATAGCATGTTTGCTCATTATTAAGTCTATTTATTATACAGCATACAGCTAAAACTACAAAAATAATATTAAAATCTTAATTGAATGAGCGATTATTTCATATGTATTTACCTTGTGTGTCTCGCAAACAGTTTCGATCAAATTTTATATTTAGATAAGGTTCAGCTTTTGATGTATTTTTTCTAAAAAAAATTGAAGTTGAATTTCGTAAATAAAAACATTTCTATTTTATATGATCGAGATCATATCGACATTTCGTTTATCACGTAGAAATTAAATTTGCTTCATTATTTATACAGACGACAAAATAAGTACTAATAAGTAATAATCGCGTAAAATAAGTAATATACGTTCGTCTTATTCTAACTATTGAGTTTCCTGATAGTTTTAACCAAATCTAAATTCCGAATAGGCGATAGTTTTGATGTTAATTAATTATTGTAAATTACAATTTAAAAAAAAAACTTATTCGAGTAAAGTTTATTTTGATTTTGTTTGTGATATTTTGTGAATGCACGCAATGTACATTTTGTCTTGCATAACACTAAACACAGTACGTCGGCGTCTCTTGTAATAATTAAGGTCAATACCCGCTATTGGTCTACTTCGTTATTAACAAGACAAATTGAAATATTATGTTGGTTGAATAAAATTGATTTATATACCAATAAAAGTACTTTTTAGTTCAATTAATTATATTATAGCTTTGTAATTGAACGGGGCTTTACATAAAATCGATATAAACGGCCATAACTAGATGGGCTGACAACAAACACAAAACCCAAACTATTTCATAAAGAGACTTGAAATTTGGAGTATTCCATCGTTTCTCAATGTAAAATCTTTAAGAATTAATTTTGTGAAATTACTATTTAATTGTATTAAAAGACCAAAAGACGTAGAGTGTATGTAATCTTATTCTTATAATCGTTTGGTCATCTATCTTTTAACATCCCATCGCCAGTATCGCCAGCCCCATTAGAACTAAGAGCCGATAAAATTAGATTGCTATATAATATTTTAATTACAAAAATAAGACATGTTGTCACATTTCTTAGCTTCACTAAAATACAATAATGTGCAAAATGTAACGCTTTCGAACTTAATGTTTTGTCGGAAATAATTTAATGTATTCCTTAAATATAATTTTGGTCTTTTGTGTAATTTGAACTCTTTGATAATATGATAAAATATGTTTTGTGTTGTAAAATATTCACGTTACTAATTATGACTTTAACTACTTTAACAAATTAGCCGTGGTACTCTTTGTCAAAGAAAGATTGCAGACGTGACAAGTGTGAAACGCTAGTTTTTATCAGAGAACATAAAAGCGACAGCTCTAACAAATTGACTTTTTCAATTTCAGCGCCATGCTACAGTGAAACTATCGGCACACATTTCAAAGCACTTTACTGTTTAGACGATAATATGCCTTCGTACCTACTGAATGAATACTTTCGAAGAAATCGTTATATATATAAATAGACTGTATGTAAATGACAGTTAACAATGAGTTACATTGATATTATGCTTTGAGCAGAATAATATGTCTTTAAAAATACATAGTTGCGAACCTCGAATAAATTTAAATGTAACAGACCAACTATTTTTTATTGCTATTAAACAAGGTATAGTCGTATTATTTACAAGTTTAGTCGTGAGTTGATGATAGGAGTTTTGGAATTTGTAACATATTAATTGTTACAAATGTCTTGTCTAAATATAATTTGAGCAAAATACGCAAAATTTCCAAGCGGCTTAACCTGACAGTTTGGACGCCGAGTAATATATCACGTCATCAATATATCATCTTAAAGACGATTGGTAATTATTTAAAA
Organism: Nymphalis c-album; assembly: GCA_963151315.1. Classification (NCBI taxonomy): domain Eukaryota; kingdom Metazoa; phylum Arthropoda; class Insecta; order Lepidoptera; family Nymphalidae; genus Nymphalis; species Nymphalis c-album. The sequence goes on from OY720591.1 coordinate 8,296,466, forward strand.
GCTGTCAGTCCTGTTTATATGAAATTTCATGCTAAGAGGAACTCAAACATTGTTTATTTTGGCATTCGTGTGCGCTAAATAACTGTCGCACCTGTGCATCCTGGCACATAATTTAAATAATAACAGCGAACGTTTTATATTACGACAGTTTATTTTCGCGTAGCAGCAATTTTATTATTAAACGATTTGCATCGCATTCGAACTGAGTGAAATATTTTGAATACTTCGTATGCTTTCGATCATTCAATTTGACATGGTTGAATAAAGATAGTAAAATTTCGTAAAAAAGATTTTACTAAAATATAAAAGTTCTGTTTGTTTTCTGTTATTTTTTTTTATATTTTTTCTAGCAGACGTTCAATAATATTCGTTTAATTTCCTTTTTAAAGCTATTATCACTCATTTATACTAATCCGTTATTATGTGGTTATTATTACTTATGGGTATTTTTTTGAAATACCTTCTTAAAGAGTTGAAATAGATAAAATATATTTATGTTTTTTTTTACAAAGAACAATAGTAATCAACTCTTAACATATAACTTTTAACTATATCCTTAAACTTAAACAAACAAATTAAAATTTTAAAGAAAAACATGCTGTTCAAGAGATTGTCCTGTGGCAGTGTCCTTATTAAATAATTTATTATTCATATTATAGGCCGTGAAAATTTAAACTCAAAACTAAGACTATTTTTTTCTGCGATTTCGTAGAACAATAATTTTCGCTGTCCACTTGCAAATTTAAGGACATACTAATTATTGAAAATTAAAATATTTTTCTAAATAAAATTTAATGAGCTCATGATTTCAATAATACGACGGTTATTCTTACTATAGATTCTATTACCGTCGTAAGAATTATTTTTTAGATGTAATATTATATTCTTAAATGAATAACTTAGATGATAATATAATCGCAATCATAAAACTAAGTCCGCACTAGCTATAATTAAATTCCTATTTAAATGATAGATTGATCAATCATACAGCCAGAATAGATATTGGCATTCTATGTGATATTATTTATTCCTAACACGGCGCAAGCCGTGGGAACCTAATACCTATTTCCTCCGTGACTGCCCCATCTTATCGTAATTTAACTGCCCCATCCTCACCTTAAATCGGAACACAGTTATACTATCGCTTTTAGGTGGTAGAGTAACTAATGAGTGGGTGCTACCCACCCAAACGAATTTTCGCAAACCCCTACCATCTTTAAATATAATTTTAATATCTGTGCATGTGACTTATCGTATTTCCCCACACCCGCATTGTTAATTCAATTTAGCTTACAATACTAAAATGGTTTCGAAGTATAAACCTAATGTGAATATATATCATAAGAGTAATGTCATTTAAATTTTGTAGATAAATGTATGTACGCTCGTTTTCATTTTCCGACGTTCACTTTTTAAGGACACGTAAGAGAAAATTAAATAGATACGGATTATGATTGTATGAACATTACTTACGATTAATTTAGGCTTAATCAAACATATAAATAGTCTAAATATGTGTAAATTTACTTACCAATTGGAATATGTTTTCTTACCCAAAATGTTAAATAAATTTCTTCTTCCGAACACTTTTCTTTGCCTAATGCACTGAGCTGTTAATTCTCTTATATAAGTATCAAGTAAATATATACGAAGTATAATATACGAAATGTTACAAAGTAAAAGTTTTGATTACGTGGAATGAGCAAAGTTTGTAAGTATATAGTTTTCACGGACACTTTCTTTTGGTAGAAAAAGTAGATTGAATATTGTTTCGTTAATGAATCATTGTTTATTTATGGTCACGATATTTTTCAAGATTTTTATGCCTCAATTTTTTTTTAAATAACTGTTGTAGTTTTTTTCTCATAGTACATATTTTTATTTCAATGCAAAATTATTTTCGACCTCAAGGTTTGAAAATCCTTAGATTTACCTGTAACAAAAAAAACATATATAAAAATAAGAACTTTTTTCCAACAATACGAATACATGTGTCCAAGCTTACATATGTCGTGGCTTTTGATACTGTGTTCAGGTGACATTTTATAATAAATACAATTAATTATGATATAAGTACTGGATTGAATAGTCATACAAACTATTAACAAATATGTTTATTTGTCATCAGTTTTTTAATATACTTTACAAAACAATAGAGACAAATTACTTACAAATGAAAAGTAAATAACTCTGGACTGTAAAGCTTCAATGTCCGAAAGAGATTTAAAAGCACATAATATACAATTTATTACACGAAATGGTTTTATTTTTAAATCAGAAACATTAATAACATCTCGACATGTCACTCGAAGATACGGCACGTACGATATAATATACCCTACATTGTTTATTGGATTCAATTTAGTAGACCTTTAACAGCAGCAGAGCTCTAAATAAATCATTTATCGAGTGAACGTCGTATAGAATGTTAAATATATGTAAGAATTATATAACATTGATGATGTATTCATAATATTAGGATTATATACCTATAAAATGTTCATAGCGATTTGCAATTTATAGACAACATGCAAACAATTGATACAAAAGTGAAAGAACTTGTTTTGAATAAAATGTGTAGAATTGTGCTATACTCTCAATTTAACTTCTCAATTATTAAAAAACTAAGAGCCCAAAAATCATCCGCGTGGGACAATATACAGTGGGAGGGGTTATCTCCATTCTCCATGAGAGAATTAGTAGAAATTCATGAATTGTTTACGTAACTTAATAACCATTTAATCATATCAGTATATATTACAATAAGAAATATATAAATACACTATGACTTTACTTGCAAATTCAAAATAAATAATAATAAACTAAGACTTAAAGATTAGCCATCTGCCCAGAAGTTCAGGCGCCGAGATTAACACGGCGATCAAGCTATCAGGATCATCGTTCGCGAAACATGCCAACTTTTTAATTCTAGCAATATTCTAGTAATATAATAATACTGAGCAGTTATCCTATGATATAAAATCCAATACCTGATCCAAACGCGAACTAAAATCTTAGGATCTATAAATCTTATGCGCTAGCCACTGAGCCGACAGCGCATTTTATATATAGTTCTAATAAAAGCTTAAAATTGTTAAATATAAATTTTCACCCCATATATATTTACACCTTTAATTTATTAATATTTAGGCATGCGTAAGTAAATATCAAGGTATTTTCAGCTTCAGCCATGAACAATATTGGACAATCCCGATTTCCACTTGTTTGAATCCTCTTTCAACTTAAAAGCCGTTAGTATAAATAAATTCAAATGATTATTCAGCTCACCTTTCCACGTTATATTTGTTGGTTCAATAAAAATATACTTATGATCAATGAAGCATTCTAATTAATTCGATCGTGAATCTATGACGCAATAATTCCGATATTATTTAATTCGTGTTATTCATTCTCATACCTTTTTTATCAGACTCATAAACACTGACACTATAAAAATATAAACCAAAAGAGTAGTTCTTCAACAATAATGTTCTACTATTGAAAACTAAGATGTATAATATGTTAATTTAACTAATGCGTATCCCGACAAAGTTCTATGATATGCAAAATCCAGTAAATATGTTTTTAAATTGTTTCACTGCGTTACATAATATCGCTTAATAAATTTTAAGTGATAATGCCGGATCTCTGTAAAGCTCGGGTTTCAAGAGCTGTAACTTTAATTGAAAATGGTTACACTCACAATAAAGTGGCGCAAACATTGTGAGTTTCAAAGTCTTTATTTTTCGCAACGCTCAATAATATGGAGACTTCACGATAAGTACAGGTCGCAAAAAGCAAAAAAGGCAAGAGACAAATTTAATATGATCGTACTGTAAACTCGTACCTCAACTTTATTCGAGTAAAGAACAAGCTACAGGATGTTCGACACGTGACAGTTAGCATAGGAAGACTAAATTGGATAAGAGCATTCGCACTTGTCACCCACAGGTTGAGTTGCGACTAGTAATCGAGTAGCTCGATTCAATTTTGCTCGCTTAATCGAAACTGAAATCATGTATCTAATGTGCAGAACAGTACTCTTCAATGACTAATCCCAATTACGTTTTAAATAAGAAGATGGAAATCAATGTATTCAATATACATAAATAACAGAATGATATAGCCAGTGGAACGATGTTGAACGAGAGTATTATTGTAAATCAGTTATTGTATGGGATGGGATGGAATAGATTATAGGTCCCACGACTGCAACACGACCCGTGTAACAGATATTAAAGAACATATTGTGATGCTGGTTCCATCTATACTAGCGAGGCCGGAGGTATCACCATCCTGCCACGGCTGCCACACTCTGACGGAGTGTGCTGCATGGGGGCCTCAGAGCCATTCCCCGGCGGGGATAGTCGGCGGAAATCTCTCGCTGCCGAGCGTGATTAACGCCATGATCGACAGCGAGAGGTGGTGGTTGGAAATGGTCTCCTTCTGCGAGAGTATCACGAAGAAGGAGGCCGCGAAGCGGCAGCGCGAAGAATACGCGTCCGCTGATCCGATCCGTCGAAGAAGACCGGGGAGGAGGCGTAGGCGCTATGCGCACCTTTTCCCCCCGCCTATGCGGGCCTCCATTTCTAAGGGGGTTTCCGGATACAGGGACTGGGACAGCGGCCGTTGGGGCGTCACGGTAGCATGCGCAAGCGATCCCTCCGACCAGATTGAGAGGATACCGCTTGTTTTTTTAATGGGTATTCCGGCGCCTTCAGCGCCGGTGAGCCCCACGTCCCCCTCCACTTCATGTGGGTGAATCGCGTAAATGCGTTATTCCACCGAAAAAAAATGGTTCCATCTATAATATACTCGAATTAAAAAAAAAAAATTTATGTATAATAAATTAATAATACTCGATAGTTTTGAAGAACATTATAGAGTTTAAAATAAAAGCTAAGGAAGCTAAATAAAAGCGTAGGAGTCAACGCGTAGTACATTAATTTTTAAACACTAGAGCATATTTGAGATTGACTAAGAAGACGTGTTAAACATGTATACAATACCAGTAACATAAGATTCAACATAATCAAGCATCTCTACAAAAATTGTTTCTTATACGCTGAAGTTTTATAACGACTAGCTGTGCCCGGTGGTCACACCCGCGTATAATTAATAACAATAATAATTTTGAAATGTGAATCAGTAGTTCCGGAGATTAGCCGGATCAAACAAAAATATTTTATGAAAAGAAAACATTGATCACTATCCTTACAAAATACATACGACATAAGGTATGATTTTTTTTCTTTTTCCCTCGTGAAGTCTAAGTTTTGTAACAAAAAAGTAACAACTCTAAGTAGAAACGCCGGGCAAAAAATTTATGTTCATTCGCCGTCCGGCATTTAATAAATGAAGTTTCTAAATTGACGTTAAAAAATAAGTAATATATAATGAAATATGATACTCAAAATTTTCTTCATTAAAGTATTTTAACATAATATATAAAAAATCTTTATCGACTTTTCTAATTTAAAAAAAAAACGGAACAGAAAGACACGACACAATCTTAAGTACAAATATTTCTGTATACATTTCTGTAATTCCAAGAAATTTGATTGAAATTCCATATAAAAATTATATTATAATTGAAGATAAAAAATTATTTAAAATTACATTTGCATCCGAGAGCTGAAATTATATGCGAAGCTCAAATCATATTTGTAGCCCATTACTAAGACTAAGCACGTCCTGTTAAGACTTCCTTGTTCCGTCGTTTCGAACAAGCTAGGAAATATTTACTATGAATATTAGTATTCGCTTACTATGTATTTTGTTAAGATAACAGTAACTTATCATTTTAATATAATATAAAAATATAAATTACTTTATATTTTTGAGCCACCAAAACTCAGTTTAACTATGCCCTTATTTTGTATTTACATTTAGCATCAAATATATTTTAAATATGGATAACATTAATTATAAAAATGTCCGTAATGGATAATACAAACTTTTTTTTTCAACTATAAAGTCTCCATTAGTTCATTATTAAACTTTTAAGATTTATTTCAAAATATTCTTTCAATCATGTTATATCGTCAAGAAAATAAATAAACTTTTATAAACCCGAACGAATCTGCATTAAGTATGGAATATGGATGGATTCTGACTGAATAAATAAAAATATTTATTCAGTCCGTACTTTCTCATTCACCGCGGTAAAGTATAATATGACGACCTAAAATACAAAACCAATATGTTCAGTCTCAACATAGACAATTCAATAGTTTTTACCTGACTGACTCGAAGAGGGTCCGCCCTTATTTTAGAGTATGTTTTTAATATCTTCGCCGATTGTAAGCTGATTCAAATATGATGTATATTTCTTTACAATCAATATCTAATTTAAGACCTTAGTTTGAGAGACGTCGTCCTAATTAATAACTAATATTATGAATACTAAAGTAAATTTCTTCATTTGTAAACTTTCGACCATCATGAATCGCATGTCTACCTATGTCTCTTTCCGAAAAACGCGTGTTCGGATGTACCTTACACTTGCCTCTTTCCCCCCTTATACTTAATTATAAGCTTCTTTAGCCCAATATCCCGAAGATATCGTTTGTCGAGCAAAAATCGTATTAAAAAAAATTACGACGTTAAACTACTAATAGTTAGGAATGTAGATGTTATAAAATCATTTTTAAACAGAAGTATATATATATATATATTTATGTATTATTATGTATGTATTTATATATCAATGAATGGACGGAACTTGCCTTACCAATTAATATTTTCTATTATGAATGTAAACAATGATATATATTTTTAATTTATTTTTAAATACATTCACGCTGAAGTTTCTTTGTATAGTATGTAAATATTGAAAAGCAAAATATAGAGATTTATGTTTCAAATTGTTTACTTTTATATGATACGATGTAGATTAATTGGAATCGCTGAACAGAAAAGTTAATTAATTAAAAATAATATTACGCAGCTAATCGCTTCGCACGATTCGAAATTTAAACTCAGTAATTAAAACATGAAGAAATAATTATCTCTTTTGAAATGGTAATAAAATTGAACTTTGTTAAAGTTTTTGATCAGTAACAAAAAGCTGATTTTTTGACGTGACAACGTCTAATAAATCGACGAACGCTGGCTGCATGCACGAAATATTGTCCCGTTACGCTCATTGTCTCGTTACGCTGATTGTAAGCTTGCGCCGCATCTATCTCTCTTTCACTCGATTGCAGTCATTTCATCGATGTTTTGTTATGACATTGTCACGTTTAACTATCGTTCGTAAGCCGACTTTACAGACAACCATTTTTTTGTTTTTTATATGTAAGAGGGAACACACACACTGGAAGGAGGAGACGACGAGTTATTTCATAAAAACGACAAACGATCAAATTATTGTATATATATATATACAAATAATAAATGTAATATATACAAATAATACATGTAATGGTCTCAACGGATAATGAACAAAAATAAATTAAGTATTTAAGACGAACTAAAGAATTGTAGATGGAAAAGTTACATATTGTACTTGTTTATGTAAGGCTAATAACATACGAACAAGTATATTGGATCACATAAAAGTGATTGGATTGATCGGAAGGTGGGAACTTAATGGAATAATGGATCGAAGGATTAACTAATCTAACAGAATTTATAGCAGTAGTGTTATGTTGAAGGTAGAGTATATACTCGGCTTTAGTGAAAAGTTGAGGTGACTTATATATTTATTCACATTGTTGCCTTATGTATGATTAATAAATAGAAATAGCTACTCTACAAATCATAAGTGCGATATTATTGTACTTATTTGAAAATACATTCATTAACTCGTTTGTTTCTAAATTACATTCTTAATTTTTAGACTCACAAAATTATTATTATTATTATTTTATAAACGAAATAGCACTATATCTTTAATTTCTATAATTACAAACTACTTGATGATACGCTGCTCTCTTTCTTACAAGCACTTTTGCATCATGTCAATTTACAAGAATTGATTTAAGGTTTTTTTTTTATTGCATAGGAAGGCGGACGAGCTTATGGGCCACCTGCTGGTATGTGGTCACCAACGCCCATAGACATTGGCATTGTTAGTGATGGTTCGCTTACATTACCAATGCACCACCAACCTTGGGAACTAAGATGTTATGTCCCTTGTGCCTGGAATTACACTGACTCACTCACCCTTCAAACCGGAACACAACAATAACAAGTACTGCTGTTTTGCGGTAGAATATCTCAGGGTACCTACCCAGACGAGCTTGCACAAAGCTCTACCACCAAGTATCGTTTCGGAATGAACCGAGAACTTCAAGAAAGTTAGTAATTATTCTTTTTTATCGAACATACACATGTAATAATGATATATAATTATATTTACATATATATCTTTATGAAAATCAACGAATAATCTATACATATAAATTAAATTGGAGTGTCTGTTTTTAATATTGAAATAACCGCTTTTTACTACATGCATATGAATATATATACGGTACATACACCGAAATAACATTTTTTACAATTTTTGTCTGTCTGTCTGTCTGTCTGTCCGTCTGTCTGTTTGTTCCGGCTAATCTCTGAAATGGCTGGACCGATTTTGACGGGACTTTTATTGGCAGGTAGCTGATGTAATAAGGAGTAACTTAGGCTACTTTTATTTTAGAAAATAATGATAATCTATACATCTATACATATAAATAAAATTGGAGTGTCTGGTTTTAATATTGAAATAACCGCTTTTTACTACATGCATATGAATATATATACGGTACATACACCGAAATAACATTTTTACAATTTTTGTCTGTCTGTCTGTCTGTCTGTCCGTCTGTCTGTTTGTTCCGGCTAATCTCTGAAATGGCTGGACCGATTTTGACGGGACTTTTATTGGCAGGTAGCTGATGTAATAAGGAGTAACTTAGGCTACTTTTTAAACGGTTTTATTTAGCTCACCCCGTTTGTTTGTTTGGGTCAAATTTAGTAATTGAAATTTAACCCTCTTTCTGTTAACCGATTGATCTGAAATTTGGTATACGCCGTTGATTCTGGTGACAATACAATTACCCATATTCAATATTATTGTGAATCCAAGATGGCCGCCGCTACAAGATGGCGGACAACTTAGTTTTTTTCAATCCCATCATTATGGGTATCAAATGAAAGGGCTTGTCAAGTAGAATTCAGTGCACTATACAAAATCAAAATCAAAGATGGCCACTGCTACAAAATGGCGGATAATGTAGTTTTCAATTCCATCAATATGGGTATCAAAATAAAGGGCTTGGTAAGTATAATACAGTATAATATACAAAATTACAATATGAATCTCCCACCCAAGTCAAGATCGTGTATCCTGTCGAGGACTGTGTGGCGTTAGGGTGGCTAAAAATGATACCTCGCTAGGGGTACACCACCCAAGTTAAGGTAAAAGGTAAAAGCGCGCCGAGAACTGTATGGCATTAGGGTGGATAAAAATGATATGTCGTTAGCGTTTTCCCCTCGAGATTCAGGTACATCTTATTGTACATAGCCTTGCCCTTCTATTGGACATCTGGGGGGGTCGACCGTAAAAATGTACAATCCTCGTGGGAACAAAATGGTAACAACAAATTCTACAAAAAAAAAACAGAAACAAAAATAAAAAATACAAAAAAAACAGAAGCTGCAACATAACGAAAAAGGAGGCTTCAAAAAGCAAAAGACAAGTATAAAGCTAAAGGCGCACAAGAAAGTGAAGATCAAACTAATAACCAACTACATAATATATCCCCTCAATTCGAGAATACTCGGCTGCCACAGCCAGTATCGGAATACTTGGCGTCGAGATTTCGAACACTGTTCAGTTCCGCAGTCAATTGGAATTTAAAGCCAAATTGGCTTCTAAAAAGCTTGGAGTGCTCAACAAGGCGAGACAATACTTCACGTCGGACCATCGCCTAAAACTTTACAAGGCGCAAATTCGGTACCACATGGAGTACTGCTCTCACCTCTGGGCGGGAGCTCCCCAGTACCAGCTTCTTCCTTTTGACCGCATTCAACGTAGAGCGGTTCGAATTGTCGACGATCAGGCCATTACCGACTGGCTTGATCCTTTGGCTTTGCGTAGAGATGTTGGGTCACTGTGCATCCTCTATCGCATATATCACGGGGAGTGTTCTGAGGAGTTGCTTGGATTAGTCCCGGCAGCTGAATTTCACCACCGGACATCGCGCCAGAACTCCAAATTCCATCCTCATCACCTCGATGTCTGGAAATCCACAACAGTGCGTTTCTTAAGGCATTTCCTGCCTCGCACAATCACTTTGTGGAACCAGCTTTCGCCGGCGACTTTTCCGAACCGATATGACTTAAAAACCTTCAAGAAGAGAGCGTACTCTTTTCTCCAAGGCCAGGCCAGGTGTTCAGAAACACCTGAACAACGTGAGGCCAGGCTTAAAGATATCCGTGAAAGAAAAACAGAGCGGTTAGCTTCGGAAACACCAGAGCAATATGAGGCCAGGCTTAAAAAAAGCCGTGAAAAATAAAAACTAAAAACTTAAAAATAAAAAAGTAAAAAATTTTTTTTAAGTTAAACGGTTTTATATTGCAGATAAATGTACTAAAAGCTAAAAAATAATTTCATGGATACAGTCATGGGTACCAATATGTATACATTGTTATATTTTCAAAATAAAATCGTGGGGCACGTCCAATATCTACAATCGAAAGACATGGCATGTGACTTCACCCACCTAGTGGTAAGTAGCAAGTGTCGTCCATGAATGGGGGTGACGAACGAAAGTATATCAATCACAAACTGAAACCAAAACATGAATTCATTTGCACGAGCCATTTGACGGGTTTTGCCTTGTAAAGTCTTCACTACCCTTAAAACTATCAAAGATTATCTTAAAGTTATCATTTCATTATTCAATGAATACGATACAATTAATCCCAAGGTCATCTAAAATTCATTTAAAGGGGACGTGCCCCACGATTTTATTTTGAAAATATAACAATGTATACATATTGGTACCCATGACTGTATCCATGAAATTATTTTTTAGCTTTTAGTACATTTATCTGCAATATAAAACCGTTTAACTTAAAAAAAATTTTTTACTTTTTTATTTTCTTTTTCCCTCGTGAAGTCTAAGTTTTGTTACAAAAAAGTAACAACTCTAAGTAGAAACGCCGGGCAAAAAAATTTATGTTCATTCACCGTCCGGCATTTAATAAATGAAGTTTCTAAATTAACGTTAAAAAATAAGTAATATATAATGAACCATGACACTCAAAATTTACCTCATTAAAGTATTTTAACATAATATATAAAAAATCTTTATCGACTTTTCTAATTTAAAAAAAAAAACGGAACAGAAACACACGACACAATCTTAAGTACAAATATTTCTGTATACATTTCTGTAATTCCAAGAAATTTGATTGAAATTCCATATAAAATCAATATTATAATTGAAGATAAAAATTATTTAAAATAATTTTGCATCCGCGAGCTGAAATTATATGCGAAGCTCAAATCATATTTGTAGCCCATTACTAAGACTAAGCACGTCCTGTTAAGACTTCCTTGTTCCGTCGTTTCGAACAAGCTAGGAAATATTTACTATGAATATTAGTATTCGCTTACTATGTATTTTGTTTAGATAACAGTAACTTATCATTTTAATATAAATTACTTTATATTTTTGAACCACCAAAACTCAGTTTAACTATGCCATTATTTTGTATTTACATTTAGCATCAAATATATTTTAAATATTGATAACATTAATTATAAAAATGTCCGTAATGGATAATACAAACTTTTTTTTCAACAATAAAGTGTCCATTAGTTCATTATTAAACTTTTAACTTTTAAGATTTATTTCAAAATATTCTTTCAATCATGTTATATCCTCAAGAAAATAAATAAACTTTTATAAACCCGTGACAAACGAATCTGCATTAAGTATGGAATATGGATGGATTCTGACTGAATAAATAAAAATATTTATTCAGTCCGTACTTTCTCATTCACCGCGGTAAAGTATAATATGACGACCTAAAATACAAAACCAATATGTTCAGTCTCAACATAGACAATTCAATAGTTTTTACCTGACTGACTCGAAGAGGGTCCGCCCTTATTTTAAAGTATGTTTTTAATATCTTCGCCGATTGTAAGCTGATTCAAATATGGTGTATATTTCTTTACAATCAATATCTAATTAAAGACCTTAGTTTGAGAGACGTCGTCCTAATTAATAACTAATATTATGAATACTATGAATAATTAAGTAAATTTCTTTATTTGTTAACTTTCGACCATCATGAATCGCATGTCTACCTAACCTATGTCTCTTTCTGTACATCTGAACAACGCGAGTTCGGATGTACCTTAACCTTTCCCTCCTTATACTTAATTATTAGCTTCTATAGCCCAATAGCCCGAATAGCAAAGATCGTTTAAAAAAAACTACGACGTTAAACTACGAATAGTTTGGAATGTAGATGTTATAAAATCATTTTTAAACAAAAGTATATATATTATTATTTATGTATTTATATATCAATGAATGGACGGAACTTGCCTTACCAATTAATATTTTCTATTATGAATGTAAACAATGATATATATTTTTAATTTATTTTTAAATACATTCACGCTGAAGTTTCTTTGTATAGTATGTAAATATTGAATAGCAAAATATAGAGATTAATGTTTCAAATTGTTTACTTTTTAACCGACTTCAAAAAAAGGAGGAGGTTATCAATTCGTCTGTATGTTTTTTTTTTTTTTTTTTTTTTGACGTTGTTACCTCATATCTTTCGACTGGATGAATCGATTTCGATGATTTTTTTTTTATTTGAAAGGTGGTGCTTTCCCATTGGTCCCATTTTTTTTTGGTTCAGTTTTGACAGTGGAATCCATGAGAAAACCATATAAGTCGTAAATTTGCATGAGGTATGTGCGCGACAAATGGACGAATAACTCGATATCTATTCAACGGATTTCGATGATTTTTTTTTTATTGGAAAGAGTGTACTTCAAGGCTTGTTTGATGATAGTTTGGTTAGATTCTGATTATAGAATCCATGACAAAGTAACGGAAATCTTCAATTCTTAGTAGCAAACTAACGATACACGGCCGAATCTTTTATGGGCTATCTAGATTTTTCATTTACCTACCATAATATCGTTATGATCAAGTAATTGTAGTACTATTGTATAAAACACTTCTTTATATACCGTCAATAGTTTTCGCAGCGCACGCGAAATAATAACTTTTATAGGCAACAGTTTGATACGTTGGGTTACATTGCTCCATTTTAAGTAGGGATCTATAAGATTTTGAAAATATAATATAGCCTATGTTACTCGGTAAGGACGTAGCTTTCTAAGGGTGAAATAATTTTTAAAATCGGTCGAGAAGTTTTTGATTTAATTCGTAATAAAAAATCAAACAAAAATCAAATCTTTCCTCTTTATAATATGAGTTATGCATGTAAGCATTAGTATATATGTATATGTTTGTAATTGAAACATATTTGAACATCTCCTAAAAGTTGAGACCAATTTTGAAAATTATATATATATATATATATATATAGAATCGTATATGTACTCTTATATACAGGTTATATTTATGTATATTTATATATTGATTACTAGTGTTTTCCCGCGGTTTCACCCACGTAGTTAACGTTCCCGTGGGAATATGGGGACTAAATGTAGCCTATGTTACTCCCTGATAATGTTGCTTTCCATTGGTGAAAGAATTTTTTAAATCGGCTTAGTGGTTTAGGCGTGAAAACGTCACAAACACCCTTACTTTCGCATTTATAATATTAGTTAGGATAATATAGATACTTCCCCTTTTTTTAATATACAGACATTCCGTCATATTTTTTAGGTGAAGAATGGTATAACACAACATCTATAAACATACAGTTTATTTAATTATTACTAGAAATAATTATTTGATTATGTTATGGCTGCCCAACACCCCACCAACTAAATCTATTTAATCAAAACATGTTAATTTATATTCATACATTTAACCATATTAACTAATATTTATTAATTAAGTACCAAAATGCATTTTTCTTTACGTTTCACTGTTTTAGATTAATATATTTAAATAATAATATAAACGGCGCTGTCTCATATGAGCTGCACGTTTAGTAGGTCTACCCATATTCTACCAAATTAGTGAGTGTACTTCAGATTCACTAAAAATCGAAAAATAAATAAAAATTTTAACAAAACAAAAACCGACTTCATAAGAAAAACAAATTAATATGCACTAAAAAGTAAAAAAATAATTGCGTATTCTTCTATAATTAGATAATTAACTTACTATTTTCTACTCATCAATATGTAGGTACGAATGAGTTGAGTGGTTGATAACGTATTTACAATTATTGTTATTTTTGGAGTCGATGTCAGCTAAGGAAACACTATAATATACCTAGCAATAATAATACGGGAATCTTTTAAAAACAAACAAAAACATACACATTACAAATCGACTTTTATTCGCCTCGTAAAGTTGCGCGTGTGACACAAGCACATCTCGCCTATAACTAACTATGTATGTAGTTATAAACCCACCTTGGCTGACATCGACTCCAAAAGTAACAATAATTGTAAATACATTATCAACCACTCAACACATTCGTACCTACATATTGATGAGTAGAAAATAGTAAGTTAATTATCTAATTATAGAAGAATACGCAATTATTTTTTTACTTTTTAGTGCATATTAATTTGTTTTTCTTATGAAGTCGGTTTTTGTTTTGTTAAAATTTTTATTTATATATGATACGATGTAGATTAATTGGAATCGCTGAACAGCGAAGTTAATTAATTAAAAATAATATGACGCAGCTAATCGCTTCGCACGTTTCGAAATTTAATCTCAGTAATTAAAACATGAAGAAATAATTATCTCTTTTGAAATGGTAATAAAATTGAAATTTTTGATCAGTAACAAAAAACTGATTTTTTGACTTGACAACGTCTAATAAATCGACGAACGCTGGCTGCATGCACGAAATATTGTCCCGTTACGCTGGTTGTACGCTTGCGCCGCATCTATCTCTCTTTCACTCGATTGCAGTCATTTCATCAATGTTTTGTTATGACGTTGTCACGTTAAAATATCGTCCGTAAACCGACTTTACAGACAACCCTTTTTGTTTTTTATATCTAAGAGGGAACACACACTGGAAGGAGGAGACGACGAGTTATTTCATAAAAACGACAAACGATCAAATTATTGTATATATCGGCGCAATATCATTTACTTAAGTTATTTACTTAAGTTACTTGAGATATTGTGACTTAAAACTAGTTACAATTATATGAATCATTTATTTACATTATCTAAAGAGGTTCTCATAAAAAACTCATTTGATTAATATTCTAAAATTGTTATTTTAAATTATAAATTATTGTCATTATTTTGAATTCAGAACTGTCGTTTGGTATAAATACGAGTAATGGTCTTTACATAAAAAAAGGTTCAATATAAGCAGCCGAGCTGTACGGAGCTCTACTCTGTTATTAACATTCAATAAAAGTGTTATTGGAAGAAGTTGTCGTTTTTAATTATTACTACTATGACTAATGAAGATAGTAATGAAGAGAATAACGTCAGCAACGCTGACGTTATTATTTTTAACAATACGACGTCCGGACCTTCGACAATCAGTCCACCATTCCGATATATATATATATATATATATATATATATGTACATATATGTACATTTGTATATACATACATGTATATATATATATACATGTATGTATATACAAATAATACATGTAATGGTCTCAACGGGTAATGAACAAAAATAAATTAAGTATTTCAGACTAACTAAAGAATTGTAGATGGAAAAGTTACATATTGTACTTGTTTATGTAAGGCTAATAACATACGAACAAGTATATTGGATCACATAAAAGTGATTGGATTAATCGGAAGGTGGGAACTTAATGGAATAATGGATCGAAGGATTAACTAATCTAACAGAATAATACTAATAATAATAAGCAGTAGTGTTATGTTGAAGGTAGAGTATATACTCGGCCTTAGTGAAAATTTGAGGTGAGTTATATATTTATTCACATCGATGCCTTATGTATGAATAATAAATAGAAATATCTACTCTACAAATCATAAGTGCGATATTATTGTACTTATTTGAAAATACATTAATTGACTCGTTTGCTTCTAAATTTTTTTTTTTTTTTTTTTATGTCAGAGGGGGCAAACGAGCAGGAGGCTCACCTGATGGAAAGTGACTACCACCGCCCATGGACACCTGCAACATCCGAGGACTTGCAGGTGCGTTGCCGGCCTTGGAGGAAAGAGTACGCTCTCTTCTTGAAGGTTTTTATGTCATATCGGTTCGGAAAAGTCGCCGGCGAAAGCTGGTTCCACAGAGTGATTGTGCGAGGCAGGAAATGCCTTAAGAAACGCACTGTTGTGGATTTCCAGACATCGAGGTGATGGGGATGGAATTTGGAGTTCTGGCGCGATGTCCGGTGGTGAAATTCAGCTGCCGGGACTAATCCAAACAACTCCTCAGAACACTCCCCGTGATATATGCGATAGAGTATGCAGAGTGACCCAACATCTCTACGCAAGGCCAAAGGATCAAGCCGGTCGGTAATAGCCTGATCGTCGACAATTCGAACCGCTCTACGTTGAATGCGGTCAAAAGGAAGAAGCTGGTACTGGGGAGCTCCCGCCCAGAGGTGAGAACAGTACTCCATGTGGGGCCGAATTTGCGCCTTGTAAAGTTTTAGGCGATGGTCCGACGTGAAGTACCGTCTCGCCTTGTTGAGCACTCCAAGCTTTTTAGAAGCCAATTTGGCTTTAACTTCCAATTGACCGCGGAACTGAACAGTGTTCGAAATCTCGACGCCAAGTATACCGATACTGGCTGTGGCAGCAAGGGGAGTATTCTCGAAATGAGGGAATATGACAATAGGAGATTTTTTAGCGGTTAACGCGCAAACTTGTGTCTTATTGGGGTTGAATTGGACCAAGTTCAGTCGGCCCCAGTCCGAGACCTTGGTTAACAAGGTCTCGACTTCAGACACAAGTTTGTTCCGACACTCGTCGACGTGTTCCCGAGAAATATTAGCACGGCCGGTGTAATGGACGTCTACAGTGCTGTCATCCGCATAGCAGTGAATGTTACTGATTTGTAACATATCATTGATATGCAGAAGAAACAGAGTAGGTGATAGAACGCAGCCTTGTGGAACACCAGAATTGACGAAATTTAAGTCAGAGCATGCACCGTCGACAACGACCTTGATGCTCCGATCTGCCAAAAAACTGGTGATCCACTTGCACAATTTCTCGGGAAGCTCGTAGGATGGAAGCTTGGAGAGTAGCGCTTTATGCCATACCCGATCGAAGGCTTTCGCTATGTCCAGACTGACTGCTAATGCCTCCCCCTTGGACTCAACCGCCGTAGCCCATCTGTGAGTAAGGTAAACTAGAAGATCACCAGCTGAGCGACCCCGACGGAAGCCGTACTGGCGGTCGCTAATCAGCTGATGCTCCTCTAGGTACCGCAGGAGCTGGCAGTTAATGATGGACTCCATCACCTTGGAGAACAAGGAGGTGATAGCAATAGGCCTATAATTTGTTGGATCAGAGCGATTGCCTTTTTTAGGGATCGGGTGCACTAAAGCCGTCTTCCAAGAATTCGGGACAACGCCTAATGTGTAAGAGTGGCGGAAAAGACGCGTTAAGACCGGTGCCAGCTCGGGAGCACAAGTGCGCAGCACAATCGGAGGAATGCCATCGGGCCCACTCGACTTATGGATGTCCAAGGAAAAAAGTGCTTTACGAACTGCACTCTGCCGGAATTTAATTTCCGGCATCGTGGTATCACACCGTAAGATTGTCGGTGGTGTCTTTCCTTGATCATCAAGAGTCGAGTTGTACGCGAAGAGAGATCCCAAAAGGTCGGCTTTCTCTTTCGCAGAATGGGCCAACGAGTCATCGCTCCTGTGCAGAGATGGAAGGGAGGGCTGACAGAAATTCCCTAAGACAGCCTTAGCGAGAGACCAGAATGCACGTGTTCCCGAAGGAAGACGCACCAATCTCTCGCCAATCCTGCCTATGTGCTCCGATTTCGCCTTGGCAATAACACTTTTGAAAGACCTGGAGGCAGAGTTGTATTCCTTTTTAAATGCGCTGGTATTTACATCACGCGATGCCGATGCTTCAGCCCAGGCTTGATAGCATTCTACCTTTCGACGTGACGCCGTTTTGCAGAAGCGACCAAACCAAGGCTGGGATCTGCCGCCGATGGGTATTGCAGAGTACGGAATAAAGAGTTCCATACCCTGAAACACCACATCAGCGACCGAGTCAGCAACGACATCGGGATCATCCGGCGAGAAACAAATCCGCCCCCATGGGTAGGATGCAAAGAAGGACCGCATCCCATCCCAGTCCGCTAACCTGTAGTGCCACACACGGCGACAACCCACGAACCGAGGCCGTGAGGTGCGTGTTATCGGCACTGTACTCCGGACAAGGCAGTGGTCCGACGAGCCAAGAGGAGGCTCTACGGAAACATGGTACCCGTCCGGATGAGAGGTCAGCAGAAGGTCTAACAGGGAAGGTGTATGATCCTCCACATCTGGGATTCGCGTTGGCGAGGTAACCAGTTGTGTCAGATCATATGCCAAGGCAAAATCGACCACAGATCTCCCCGCATGATCGGTGGTACGTGATCCAAGCCATTCGGCATGGTGGGCGTTAAAATCGCCAAGAATCACGATCTCTGCGGATGGGATCTGCTGCAGCACGGAATCTGTAGCCCATTGGATGTGCTCAACGAGCCGGTCAGTTTCGGCATTACCGCTATGGGACCTATATAGGCACGCGTAGATTCGCGGATGATCATCGCAGTCTACGCGCAGCCATAGAATGGATAGGTCCCTCCCTTCAAGATGGGCGAGGCGACGAGAGCAGATATCCTCTCTGACGTAAACACACACTCCAGCCCGTGGCACAAAGGAATGTTCCAACTTGTACCCCGTGTAGGAGAGGAATGAGGTGTCCGCCGGAGACAATATCTGGGTCTCGGTTAAAAAGAGCAAGGCCGGCTTCGCCGTCTCGAGATGGAAGTGGACGGCGTTTAAGTTGGAATTCAGTCCCCTAATGTTGCAGAAGTCCACAGTGAGGGTGGAAGGGGTTGCCTTAAGATGCCTGCTCCGTTTGCCCCGACCATTTAAGAGCGCAAAATTGCCCCCCCCAGAATTCGAAGGGCAGCCTGGGCATCCCTGCTCAGGTGGTGTATGTCCTGAGCATGGATGTCCAGAGAGGGATTGTCCACCGCAGGCGCAGATGGTACCCTCCTGGGGTAGTTGTTCTTTATTCTGCGCACTCATTTTGTTGGGGGGGGGGAATTGGGCCTCCGGAACTCTCACATACCGAACGAAACGCGGTAGCTTGGCTACCACTTCACGCCGATTTTAAGTGAGAGAGTGGTACTTCCCCGGGCGTGCCGGCCCATTCGGCTACAACCTGAAGGTATGCAGCATGGCACTACCACTATTAAATTACATTCTTAATTTTTAGACTCACAAAATTATTATTATTATTATTATTTTATAAACGAAATAGCACTATATCTTTAATTTCTATAATTACAAACTACTTGATGATACGCTGCTCTCTTTCTTACAAGCACTTTTGCGTCATGTCAATTTAAAATAATTGATTTAAGGTTTTTTTTTATTGCATAGGAAGGCGGACGAGCGTATGGGCCACCTGATGGTATGTGGTCACCAACGCCCATAGACAGTGGCATTGTTAGTGATGGTTCGCTTACATTACCAATGCACCACCAACCTTGGGAACTAAGATGTTATGGAATTACACTGACTCACTCACCCTTCAAACCGGAACACAACAATAACAAGTACTGCTGTTTTACAGTAGAATATCTCATGAGTGGGTGGTACCTACCCAGACGAGCTTGCACAAAGCTCTACCACCAAGTATCGTTTCGGAATGAATCGAGAACTTTAAGAAAATTAATAATTATTCTTTTTTATTGAACATACACATGTAATAATGATATATAATTATATTTACATATATATCTTTATGAAAATCAACGAATAATAAATAATAAATTTTAAGTTGTATCGTAATAGATCATAATTTAGTTCCGTAATTATTCCATACTACAGAGCAAATGTGCATTTTAAAATCAATTGTATAATGAAATCTATATTTTGTTTCTTTTTTAACAGCTAATAAGATGATAAAAAATTAAAATTATCTTGAATGTTATAATGTCAGAAAGGTTACCTCAACAAAATTATCACAGGCGCTGTTTTATTCTAAAAATGGAAGCGGAGCAGCGGGTCGATAGTTTTTAATAAACGAACCCTAAAGTGTGTCAAACGAATATTTTAGTTACCTTATCCAATTTCTGTTAACCAGCAACAAAATAATTTTGGCTGGCTGGCCTTTGTATATTAAAATTGTTTAACAATAATGAAGAATAAAAATATTTATGTATGTAAACATTTTTACTAGTATAAAAAGTAAGCCGTGTTGGCCCAGTGGGTGTTAATTTAAAAAGATGGGTTCAAATCCGAGCAAGCTCCACTGAGTTTTTAGTGCTATACTAATTTATGACTATACTTATTATAATTCACCTCGTGAACAAAAAATAACATCGTAAGGAAACCTACGTATTTTGCATAAAATTCTGAAATTTGGACAAACAGCATAATGGAATAAGCTCCAAACTCTAAAAGTGGCTGTAACTTTACGTTACGTTGCAATAAATGATTTAGCTCGCCAATTTGCTTAAGAATTGAAATATATCACCAAATGACTTATTTAACATAATTATGTTGGGCATTAAATGAACATAAAATGAAATAAAGGGAAACGGGGAGGCGAAATCAGGAACGCGTCAAGCGTTAATTTGATCCAGCTATTTCGAAATTTAATGGTATTCCACTTGCCTCAGATTATAAATTTTAAAAAATATGGCTATCACTGAAATAGTAATAAAATGATTGTGAAATGTTATAATAATTCAAAATAAACATAACAATATTAATTTGCACATAGCTTATTAAAGAAACATACAAAAATGTGCGTAATTATATTTTTACAATTTCATTGTAAAAGTAGATTAATTTATGTTATTTTTTATATGTCATAACATAAAGACAGAATGAAGAACAGATGAGAAGACATATTATAAAAAAAAATGTCACCAAGTTACTTTAATATTATTTAGTCATCAATTGAATTTTTATACTTATATTTATGCTTATATGTGTTTTGAAGCAAGGTCAGGATCGGCAGTTACCTTTTTCATTTACAACGAGAACTTTTAAATATCTAACATTACCAAAATATATTTAATAAAAGCAGTGGCAGATTTTAATAACAGCTGTCATGCCAAACCGCTATAAAACCTGACCAAAAATTGTATCTTGTTACATAAATGTTTTACGACGTACATGAACCTTTATCACGAAAAATAATCGAAAATTGAAATTTAGGATTATCACAAAGATACTTTATTAAGTATTAAACATCAAAAGATAATTAATAAAGACAATGAACATTTTATATAACAACAGTTACGTAACTGTTAAACTGTTAAAATATCACTAAAATGCACCGGAAAACAATACAATAAAAGTAAATTCTTATTACTTATGATAATATAATTTCAATATCATACATACCTAAATAATTTGTGCGAAAAATAAAATAAAAAATAACTGCATAAAAAAATTTCGACAACACAACGCAGACAAATTCATACTGATTTTCTCAAAAGAAATCTGTTTTCTAATCAAGATGATAAAGCTAGGGAGCGCTAAAAAGTGGCTCATCCATCTTAATTATTCATGGCAGAGATATCGATCCCGCGCCATCTCTACCCGACATCTGTGAGTCGCACGATCTCATACGACCTTATACTTGTCTAGAACATAATAGTAACGGTCACTAAGAATTGGAACTCGTTGTTTTTACTAAATAATGTGACTTTTATTTTACATTTATCCGATAAGAATAACGCAGACGACTGTTCCCGGCACATAAAATCCGAGGCATGACTCAAAGTCATGTAAGCGTGATCTTTTAACTTTTTTTTTTAATTGTTACGTATACCAGCTTTCCTTATCGGCTTCACAAGTATAGAATATATCGTAATACATATTATAAGTCTATTAGTTTATTTAAATTTTTCTTAATTATTGAAATTATTAAGCTATAAAAAGTCGTTATTTCGACAATCTGTAAGGTACCTCAGTAATTTCATAAAATTTTGAGTACGCCTGTCAACATGTTGAAGGTTAAAGGTTGCAAAAGTCGTTCCTTGTTACCTTGTTTTCTTTTCTTTAAATTACTTTATTTACAAAATTAGTAGGGCCAAAAAAAAATTTGGTGACAATCACAAAATCTATTGTAATATACAATTAGCTAATTTAGTTTTAAAACTCAAAGAGTGGTTTTAATACTATATTTATAAAAGGGGTTTTATTAACATTCTATTAGATTCAATAACAATATTTAAATAAACAAATGTACAAATAATTTAAAAGATAATGTAAATGAACGTAAAAGAAAATTAAAAAAAAATGTAGTAAAGATTATGAAAAGGTGAAATAACCTTAAAATGTGTTACATTCAAGAGGGTGAAAGCAGAATAGAGTGCGAAGGAAAAGGAAACATATTAAGGATGTTAAGAAACTTACGACACATAGTTGTTATGCACGACAGGAATTTCTAAGGCACGTATTTCATCTTAGAAACTATATTAAGAACGAAGATATTTTTATTTTTATATTTCTATATATTTAAAATAGATTCTCTATAACAAACTGAAAAGATTTGTAAATTATTTTGCCAATATTGGTTTGAAAACTGTAAAAATTAAAGTAAGTCTGGCCTTGTAAATGTCCCACAGCTGGTTTAAGGCCTCCTCTCACTTTGAGGTTGGTTGTAATTTGAAGCTTATTACACCACGCCACTCCAAAGTGGGTCGATGGATACACATGTTACCCCGCAAAATTTCCCTTCGTCGCTGACCACAAAAAATCATTACAAACATGTATTAACCAAAACTGAACCCGCAATCTCGGACTAAAGTTACATGTTCTAAGTAACATGTCATCTCAACTTATTGAATACATAATATCACTATTTCAAATTAAACAAATAACCATTTTCAATTCAGAAATACCAAAACAGGATAAATATCACCACGAACTCCCAAAACAAGTAAAAGGTCGGGGAATATCCAGATGAACGTTTCGCTGAAGAATTCCACAAGATAACGTGTTGGTATGCGAACAAAAAAATGATATCTTAGATACAACCCATTTTGCTCTCGGGACAATGGACTTCTATATAAGAATAACAGTCAATACCCGTGTTTACTACTTAGTCAACGTCTATTCCACTTAATATTAAAAAAGGGTTTATTGAGAGATATGTTCTCGTATGTATCGATAATACTACTGACATATTTCGAAATGTTAGTTATATAGAAAGTATTTCACATTAGAATACCTCCAGGCTAGGTACTCATTTGGCAAAATGCAGTTCTTATTTGTGAAAGGGCTTTATGCATGCACGTCTGGGTAGGTACCACCAACTCATCAGATGTTCTACCGCAAAAACGCAATACTTAGTGTTGTTGTGTTTTGGTTTGAAGAATGAGTGAACCATTAAAACAGGCACAAGGGACTCTACATTTTAATTCCCAAAGTTGGTGAAACATTAGCCATGTAAGGGATGGTTAATATTTCTCAACTAGTTATAACCATTTTTCATATGTTGGTTCATCATCTATATATTTAATAGAAATAAAACTAAATATGAACACAAGCAGTCGAGTTTTAAAATTTGTGTCTACAAATGCTTTACCAACGATATTCATATCAATTGTAAGTCTTCAAAATACAGTCCCATGTAGACGGTACATGTACGCTTTCTCATAGAACTCTTAGTAACAACTCTTTGACTATTTACAATACATAATTGAGCGTGACTTTGTAAGGCTTTCAAGAGTAACTTTTTAGAACGCATACTTAATTAACGTTTTCTGAATGTTCGTACTTTCTGTTTACGCAAACGATTTAAGTGAATGAAGAAGTGGAATCAAACCAAATTATTTAGATGGTTTTTATGTATTCAAGTATTAAACATTTCCATCTTAAGGTATATATATATATATATATATATATATATATATATATATATATATATATATATAAACGTTCCTTATAATTTTGTCGTTCATGTGATCCAAATAAAGTCAATAGTTATTAAGGTACCGAATACTACACAATCACACTATATTCATAAATTGTTGTCTATGAACTAATTGTATATTTTGGGTTTACATTCTGGGTTCAATGACTGACGAGCAAATGGCTTTGTTTCAAGTGACTCGTACACAACAAGTATAATTATACCGGAACCCTATCGTCGTTATGCTGTATAATCTATACTATTTTAATGTATTGGTTCTGTCTGTACATTTTTTAACCTAATTTTGTGATAAATTATCGTTTTATGAAATGAAATGAAATGAAATGATATTTATTTCTCAACGCAAAGGAAAAATACAAGTAGTTTGATTGTTCAATAGAATTTAAGCGTTGACAATGTTCACATTCCTTTGTGAGAGAGACTGGTATCCATACTAGAAGAATGCGGTACTTATTAAAATCTCTATTTGACATATTATTGTATTTTTCTACAAAAACTGACAGCTTAATGAATTTTTCATGAAAGGGGTTATTCACTCGGACAGACCGAAACAAACTACTGCTCGGTCAATATAAATATGTGTATCGATCCCGACACAGCTAGCTTTGAAAACTGTAGATGATAGATAAAAAAGAAATGAATATATATATTGCTTTACCACAATCATACTTGATTGTAAATACTGATATAATTTTATATGAAACGTATTTGCCTAGATTATGCCTGTTTACTGGAAGATAATGCTCAGGAAACACAGACGGAAGAACATTCTACATTTTCGCTGTGCGTCATGAAAATTGAGGAAGCAAAACGCTTCGTGTGTGGATGTGATGTCGATGACGTACGGGTACATACATATATTGCAAAGTTAATTATATTAATACGTATAATGCGAGACTGGGGGACTATTAGCTTGTCAAAATAAAAAAATTAACAATTACACAAAAAATAATTGTGCGGTTGGGAGATCCCTGTCAGGAACAGTTTACAACAGTTTGTTGTGGTTACAATATACATTTTAATTGATTATGTGACTGTATTTTTGTCACACCAAAAAGCACCTCTATCTCTTTTTTATCGACCTCCTAAATTCGAACGCCCAACGTGTCGCATTTTGTAGCATTTGGTAGGCACAGTATGGACGCTATTTCGTTATATGACGTCACCTTGGGTCACTGCAATTTCACTCTACCTTAAACCGCGTAAGAGAACTTCATATCAATAATTAATTAAATACACTCATAAAAAGCGTCAGTCAACTGCAATAGCTAAACTTTGTAAATTTACTTTTAAACTAAACGTAGTATTTCATTATTGGATTGTACATTAATTCAAGCGAGCATAATACTCCACGCTTAAAAAATATAGAAATGAACACGAATCTCTGTACACAGTGTAGTTTCACGTTTTAATTAACTAAATTGCTGAACATTATTAATTACATAACGGACGGTGTATAGCAAGTCGCAAAACTTGAATGTTCGAGCTTTATCAAAAGCTTACCTCAGAGAGCACTTCAATCTTATATTTATATTTCAGCCACCAAAGCGTAATTTTCTAAATGCTGAAACTTGCTTCGACCGGTGCTTACCGACACCCGTCAATATATTTGCCGCCATCTTTGATTAATTTATTCGTAAATCGTCTTTTACGTTTAGACAACAATTACATTAAACGTTGAATGAGTAATATAGATTCCGTTATGACTTTTCGTTTTAAGCTGCTCTAGAATAACTGATTTTGAGTACGTGTTACTGTCTTATTAATGTACAATGTACATATGTATATATATAATGACAAGAAAACTGTGTTCAAAAGAGTTAATGATTACACATATATATATATACGATTACATGCGTTTTTCATTTTATTTAAATTGTGGCAAGTATGATTAAGCCGAGATGGCCCAATGGTAAAAACGCGTAAATCTTGACCGATCACCGTGGGTTCAAACCCGGTTAAGCACCACTGAATTTAATGTGCTTAATTCGTGATTATAAGTCATCTCGTGCTTGACGGAGAAGGTAAACATCGAGAGGAAACCTGTATGTGTTTCTAAAAATTCTACCACATGTGTATTTCACCAAGCTGCTTCAATGCGGGTTGGTGAAATACACATAAGCTCCAGATATTCTCCTCAAAAAAAGGAGAGAAGGCCTTAGCCCAGCAGTGGGACATTCACATGCTTTTACTATAAACTGTGACATACACTATGACAAAATAAACAATATTTCATTAAAACGATGACTATGACAAAATAAACAATATTTCATTAAATCTGTATTGACCTTATCATAAAGTAGGTATAAATGAATGAGCAATGAATAAAGTGCACCAACACCCAAAACCACTGGCACTGTAAAAGATAACTACTAAGATGTTATGACCCTTGTGTATATAAGTTCACTCACCTTGCAAACCAAAACACAACAATACTAAGTATTGCTATGATCGAATATCTGATGAGTGGGTGGTACTTACCCAGATGGCACAAATCCTTGTGGGTAAGTCAAGCCAAGCCATACCTATTTGATATAATTATAAAATTCATACCAAGTTATATTTATACCATAAGCATGGTAGTACGTAACCACACCCAATGTAGATGATGATACAACAGCCTATACGTAATACAAAGCTGAGGAGAGAACCCATGTCCTTTAGACCGACATTATCTCTTTGTAGTAACGTACTTTGAGTTTGAGTTTCATAAATATATTTATTAGGGTAAAATTCCATCAGTCTATTTTACATAAAAAGCACACGACAGTAGCTGTAAAATGATGATGGCAATTAAGACTAAAAAGAAGGTTGAGTAAAAATATAGAAAGGTAAATTTTGTGCAAAATTTATTATTTATAAAAAAAATGTATTTAAAGGTCCCTGATTTTTACAATAAATTGACGAAATTACCTTATATATATTTTTTTTAATAGCCACTTCGAGGTTATGAGCTTTTCTTTAATCTTACTTCATTTATTTAAAAATATAATGTTACTATGGCATTCTTATATATTTTATAGAAAGTTCTAATAACTACTAATAAAATATCTTTTAGCTGGACTTAATTAAAACAATTCTAAACAGTAATCGATTAATCGTGAAAAAGACGACCGCAGTTGTAACTCTCAATATTTGGTGTCAATTACATTGGTATTTTGTCAGTTGTTTAAAGAATTAAAAAATATACATAAATAGAATTTTATACTTAGTATTATAAGTTTATTCGTATTAGTTAATGTCAAATATGTACATATCGATCATTAAACACGAAATCTCGACCGCCGCTACAAATTCTATAAACTCCGTTTTAATAAAATAGTAAATCTCTCGCTGCCGGGCAACCACCTTTGATCCTATTAAGAAGACCGATTTAGACCTTAATTCGCTTCTTCTCCATTGCGGTTTAATGGAAATAAATATATTAAAATTGAGAAAACAGTTGGCAGTTTTCCTCAGGATGGTTTTCTGTCATTGTATGCCACGCGATTATATATGTTAATATTACTTTGGGGAAAAAAGGCAGATGTTGGGAATCCTGCTCTTTTCTGATGACATTTATACAGAAATCCATGGTGATGGCGTGAGTAGTTAAGATGTATAAACAAGACGAGACGAATAAACAAACTCACTTTCGACTTTATAATATTAGTTATGATTAACAAGCGATTGATAAACATAAATACTTGTCTGGATTTGAACCTGTGATCTGTGGAACGTGTCTCTCCAAATGTAAATCACGTTTTTAAATTCGATTTATATTTTTATATAAGAAGAAAACATAAATGCCATATATGTCCCGAAATAAGTGTAGGTAATTTGACCTTATCAATTTTTCATCGCAACCTTGAAACCATACACAAGTTTCCACTCGGATCTTTATATTTTATTTAAACCGTGCCGCGGTTATAAATCCCATTATTATTCACAAACGACACTCAACCAATATTAATTTCCTTTTGTATTTATTTGTAACATATACAAGTGTAGCATTTGTGATATTATCAAACATTTCTTATCTTTTAAACGCAAAACACTTAAAAACATACACTCTCAGATATACATAGTATATATACATGTGTAAACATATGTCATTTTATATTTGTTTTAAAAATTATTAGTACCTTAAAGCCACTCTGAACCCGTATTTCTGAATCGAATACGTCGTTAAAGGAGTAGTAACAGCCTGTGAATGTCCCAGTGCTGAGCTAAGGCCTTTCTCGTTTTTTGAGGAGAAGATTAGGAGCTTATTCCACCACGCTGCTCCAATGCGCTTTGGCGGAATACACATGTGGCAGACTTTGAATGAAATTTGACACATGCAGGTTTCCTCACGATCTTTTCCTTCACCGTCAAGAACGAGATGAATTATAAACACAATTTAAGCACTTGAAAATTCAGTGGTGCCTGCCCGGATTTGAACTCACGATCATCGGTTAAGAGTCACGCGTTCTAGCCACTGGGCCATCTCGGCTTTTAGTTAAAGGTTAAGGTTAAGTTTAGTTAAAGTTAAAGGAGTAACTGTGGTAAATTTCAAGTCAATCAGATCTTTAGAATCGGAGATCTCGTGATGAGTATATATATAAGAAGATGAACGAAACCTATGGTATATTCTCATATGATCGGAGAAGAACTTCTTGAATTACTTAACTATTTAATCCTAAAAGTTGTATTCGTTGCTTCGAAGATATCAACTAAAATACATCAAAGAACATATTTAATCAAGCACTAGACTAATCTACGCAAAAGTATTAATCTGTATATTTAATTTCGACATAATTATACAAGTATACAATGTATTCTAAATACATACCACATATATTTTACACAAATTCTAAAATTATAATTTCACCTTACTTTTAAATACTTATTTGCCCAGTAACAAGAAATTTAAATAAAATTACTATCTAAATATCATAACCTATGTAAATAAAAATATAAAACTAATAAACATTTATGGGTACGTCAATGATGTAAGCGTAAAATTCGCGTAATAGAAACCATTCGTATACATTTTTATAATGAATTCACACACATTATGTGCGTCATTTGTACTCGTACTCAACCTCACATCAAAAATAATACTAACAAAGTCGCAACTGACGCGGTGTTTTAGGCAAAAAAAAAACGCTTGCTTGACATTAACGCTTTCAGCAAAGTTACTCACTGTATTGGTCTTTTACTTTATGAGACAATTGTAGCGAACTTCCGAATAAAAATCCAAATGAAATTATTCATATATATATTTGTATTTATTAAGCTTGTCTAAATGTATTTTTTAATATAGAATACATCTTCATAAAACTATAATTCGTTGTAAGTATAGTCAATTAAAATACAATTTTATTGATAGAGAGTTATTTTAGAAAATGTTAAGCTTAAGATTTAGCAAACGTACACCAATTTTTATTCTAAAGATCGTTTTGTGCTCAACTTATTATTTTTATTGAATATTAATATGACATAATATTATCAAAGCTGTAGTATGGAGCATAGTATGTAGGGTAGGTAGCGTGGCGCTGCGCCGCGGCGCCGCCCGTATCGACCGCCGCCTGTTGAATGCCGACAACACCCTACGCCCTGTTACCCCAAGACCTTCCCCATTCCACTTTTCACGTGCTTAAAATAGGAGCGTGCAATGTCGATATTCGAAACATTAGTTCAATTTTAAGCGCTGCCTTAGCCACTCGATCGTGCGACTTAATCTCCTAAAATTACCTTTAACTGCTAAATTGGAGTTACATAAAATCAGGTACGAATTAAACGCCAAATTGAAAATGAAAGGTATTTCACCACGTGCAGGGCTGTGAAGCAACGAATTTCTATATTACGGTAGTTTTTCTATTACGCCGAATAAATTTAATTTAGTAAAATAAATATCTATGAATATTTTAGACATATCAAAGTTATACGATTCCTTTTAAAAATTGTCGTAAGGCACACAGATTTAAATTGAGATATATAAATGTTTTTACTTTAACGAAATTTTGCATTAAAAAGAACTAAATAACTTTATTTTATTTTCATCATGTGCCGCGGCTGTAAGCGACCATTAGTATATCCGTAAAACTTTCACAGTGACAGTAGTAAATAAATCTGAAACAGGTACTTTTTCACCTATGTACCAACTAAAAAATTGGATTAAAAGTTTTTTCTTTAATGTAAATTAGCTAGTTACTGATGGTTCTTGCATGAAACCTTAAAGGTACTACTTATTTTTCTCAAACTACCGCTTCATTAGTGAGGGTCGGTGATCATCTTTTTAAAATTTTTACTATCAGAGGCAAACCAAAAAGGTAATACTAATATACTCGTAGTTGTGGATGCACACTTAGTTTCGTTTTAAGTTTTACCATCACGATAACTTGCAGCATTTGTTGCCGCTGAGATCGCAAAATTTGGCGCAGGCTATTCAGTTTTATTTTATTTATTTGTTGATTCGTTTTCACAAGACAAGGTTACTCTATGTTCATTCTCTTTATGACTTTCACTTTAGTTTCAAGGAACAACAACAATTTTAGTGGGTACCATAATGTCAAATAGTGTATGAGATTTGTTTCTAAAAGCCCTAACGCAATAAAAATAAATTACCAATTCATGTACAATTTATAATACTAAATTATAATAAATATGTCGCAGTCACATTTGTTTGAACTTTGAATAGCTATAATTTTTAACAATAATTTATTCAAGACATTTGTTGGCGAAGTGATTATAAATTGTGAAACTTTTAACGGTTTAAAGACTTGTCTGAAATCGACAACCATTTTTTACAAACTTATAATATACAAATTTAAAAGAACGTAACAAAAAATATTTTCTTAAAAAAGTTATTTATTATTCTTTTATTGAAAATAATACAAATAAATCGTTATTAAGGCTACAACTGTAAAAATAAACTTGATTTAATTTTATTATTGACTACAAAATTAACGATAATAATCTCTTTTTTATTGTTTTGAACTAAAAAACATTTTCTTAATAAACGTGCGCCCGTTACTCGCTCACAAAACGAATTAAATAAACATACATTACGAGCAGACAATGATCGTGTAAGTCATTCGAGTGCTCGTTAATTTAAAGTAATTTTGTTTTTACATTCGTAAGTAATGAACCCGTGCAAACATAATAAGGAAATTGACTTTGTAGTATCATAAACAAGTAACATCGGACGTCCCGAACAAAATGGGTCGATGACATATTCATAGTCCCGGGTCGTACATACATAGATAAAGGCTAGGCTACATATAGGATTGATACACAATATTTACTTTTTTTACAGCAGGATGGCAAAACAGAATTAACCACGTAGCCTCTTCCAAACGAAAGGAGCAAATATAAAAAATATATGTTGACGTTGAAATAAGACGGTCGTTGAAGTAACACGCCATGTTTGGTAGACATCGGTCTTTCGCTCCGCAGATTCGATTCGGTCGTAGGTTCGATTCCCACCCAGGACAGACATTTGTGTGCATGAACATGTCTTTTTGTCCTGAGTCTGGGTGTAATTATCTATATAAGCATGTATTTACAACAAGAAAAGTAGTATATGAAGTATATCAGTTGTCTGGTTTCCATATAACAAGCTCTGCTTAGTTTGGTATCAGATGGCCTTGTGTTAATAATGTCTCAGGATATTATATTATATGACATCATCGGTCTCTTAAATAATCCTCATCGAAAGTTATCTATTCATTATATATTTGAATTCCTTCGTTATAAATGTCGGCAATTTGTTATTAAACAAACTGGACAAGTAATTGAGTGAAATTGTGTTGTATTATAAATAAATATAATTATATTAATCAAGATAGTTATAGTATATAAAGCTGATATCAACAAATCACATGAAATAATGAAAATCTAAATCTAAATCTCTTGCCTTCTGCTGCGTCTAACCTGCACTCATAAACAACGACACTTCAAGTAGTAAGTAATAATAGTAATAGCCTATGAATGACCCATTGCTGGGCAAAGACCTCTTCTACATTTTTGAGAGGAGCTTTTTCCATCACATAGAATACACATGTGACAGAATTTCAGTGCAATTACACACATATAGGTTTCCTCATAATGTTTTCCTTCACCATCAAGCGCGGGATGAATTATAAATACAAATTAAGCACCTGAGTGTTCAGTGCTTGCCCGGGTTTGAACCCACTGTCTTCGATTGATTCACGCGTTCTAACCACTAAGCCATCTCGGCTGTATTTCGCTCAGATATTTAGGATATTCAAATGTCAATAAACATTCAACGACCTTAAAAGCTATTTCTTAATTAACTTTTAATGTAAGACTCTCTAAATTTAGCATTCTAATGATTACATAGACTGAAAATCAACATCTAAATGGCTTAGGTCACAATTTATACAATAGAATTGCAAATTTGTTGCTCCATTCCTTAATATAAGTAATTAACTAAGAAACAAAGTGGTTCGAGCCTAGACTTCGATTTTAAATAATAATAATTAACCTGAAAGTCAAAGCTCAGTTTTTATTTCTCAAAGGCCGGCAACGCAACTTTGACTGTTACAGATGCCACTGGTAGTGGTAGTCACCTTCCATCAAATGCCTCCTGCTCGTTTGCCTATTTTACACCCAAAAAAAATGTACACAAAATAACAATTTGTAACAACAACGCTGACTCACTTCCCAACTAACAAGATTACCCTCTCCCTGAGTCTAGGTCCGCCGAGCCTCGAGGGTACGGCGCGACAGCGGATGCTTATAAAATAAAAAGGTCGTCCCAAACAAAAATAATAGGCACGTTAGTCTCATTATTCGCTTCCCCTTTTACAATTTATTGGTGATATAAGCTATTCGAAAAAAGGATTGCGCTAAGTTTTACGCTGCCCGTCTGATGCAAACCAACCTTGGTTTTGGCTTTTGCTGGTGGGTTGGTGGATTGGTAGTGCTCTTAATTAAAAATCTTTTAATCGTTTCTTACGAAACCTACGGCATGAGATGGTGTACGGCTCTATTCTACTCTACTGGAACCAGGCAGCTGGTTTCATCGGCAATGAACCAAGCATGAAATTAAGTCATAAAAACAACAATGAAAACAAATAACTCATGTTATTACAAAACTACTTCTATGTAACTTAAAACCCAAAAAACAGGTGATGATGTTGCTTAAAACTAGAAAAACCAAAAATAATGGCCTCTAAGCTGAAATGCGTGAACTTTAAAGATAAAGAGTGAATTCTCTGAATTCTTGAATAAGCGCTAAAACTTGGATCATTACGATGATGCTGTGAATAATTAAGCAATTATCCCAGACCTTCCGTGGTTACTATGGTTCTTTTTATTCTTAGTCGTAATTTATGCATTGTACCCATAATTTTATATTTAAAGCTCCGTTCAAAGTATAAAAATGTATGTAGGATATGTATAAATATTAGTACATATAATTTTAGAAATAAAATAATTATAAGCTTAAAAATTACAAGAAAGTAAATAAATACATTTGACAGGAAAATTGGGTATATATATGACCTATGATATTATACTGTTTTAACAAAAGGTGTATATTAAAAGAAGCATACCTTTAATGAAAGTGATTACTTTTATAAATAAAATAAGTTAACTTCCTTTTTATAACTATAAACTTCTTGATAGTGATTAATGGAAGCGCAGGCAGGCATACCTACGGGTAAGGTTCTTCAATTAAATAGAAAGTCACTTTTGACAAGATCGTAAATAATGATCTGCCAACTTCAAGTTTTAATACTATCTGCTTGACAAACTCCCGCTTTATTTCAAGTATAAATATTTTAATTACACTGATGGATCTTCAAAACACGACTTCGTGAAAAATTTAATTTAAATGCTAGTAAAAGATATTATCAAAGAAACCACTCTAATAAAATTAGTATAATTTAAAAATTGTTATTTATTTAAAAATACTTAAAACACCATCTATCGGTAAAGCGTAGATTTAAATTTTACAGGAAAATTGAAAACGCTTGATGTCATTAAAGCTATAAATTAGTGCTGCCATCTAGTATTGTTTTTCCAAAGTACACAGATGGTAAGTAAGTAGGTAGTAGGTAGATTATTATAATGTTCATACACGTAACGATAGATGGCGCTAAATAGAACATTTATATCTTTTATTATGCATCCATTTTAAACTGAAACTATAATTATAGACAAACAATGTCAATAAAATAGCATTAGTGCTTTTATTTGATAGGAAGTAAAAAATATACACGGATAAGCTTTCTAATCAATCATTAAAAGACACGAAATACGGACCACAATAATATGCCCATCAATCATACACTCAATCTTCAATATATATATAACCTTTGTAGCGTTGAATCTAGAATTCCCTGTTTCGTAAGAAATATATTGGTTTATAGTATCTAAAAAATCTTTCTTACGTAATATCAGATGTTGTTTGTCGTCGTTTATCCGTGGATAATGACGCGACATTAAGGAGACTTCATAATATGGATGCTTACACTGACTGTCTTCAAGCAAGAAACTGTCATCATCACTTTTTTTTTTATTAAAATAATAATCAAAAGAATAGGCATAAAAATATAAAAATAAAGCCAAGATGGCCCAGTGGTGAGAACGCGTGAATCTAAACCGATGGTCGTGGGTTCAAGCCCGAGCAAGCACCACTGAATTTCATGTTCTTAATTTGTGATTACAATTCATCTTGTGCTTAATGATGAAAGAAAACATCGTGAGAAAACCTGCATGTGTCTAATTTCACTGAAATTCTGCTACGATCCGCATTGAAGCAGCGCGATGGAATGAGTTCCAAACCTTCTCCTCAAAAAATGAGAAGAGGCCTTAGCCCAGGAGTGGGACATTCACAGGCTGTTACTGTTTTTACTGCATAAAAATAATATTTACATAGGCAATGTATAATAAATTAGAAGCATACAAAATACAACTTTAAATTATTTAACGACCGCATTATTTAACAACTATTCTATTATTAGAAGTATAAACTACCTAGAAACACGAACAGGCAATAAGCACTTACTTGCAAAACAATAAAACTTTTTCACGTAGTATTAAAATAACACAGAAAATCTATTTTTTGGAATAAAATGCGAGTTTTTATAACAAAACTATCAAGTTATTTTAATAAAAACTGAGACATAAATTACCGACAATTATTT
This sequence comes from Nymphalis c-album, assembly GCA_963151315.1. Taxonomy (NCBI): domain Eukaryota; kingdom Metazoa; phylum Arthropoda; class Insecta; order Lepidoptera; family Nymphalidae; genus Nymphalis; species Nymphalis c-album. The sequence continues at coordinate 8,331,884 of OY720591.1, forward strand.
ATAATATTATTATATTTATAATTAAAAAAGGTAAGTCATGGAGTAGTCTAATACAATGGAACGGGAATAAAATACTTTTATATAAGCTTATTATATCAATCGTTTAAATAACATAGTAACATAATTTTAACTAACATTTATTATTATAAGCTTCAATCATTTATTTCTTTCTTCTTAAGGGAGAACCTAGCCCAGCGTTGGGAAAATCCGAGGCTGGGTTATACTTACATTTACATAAGCTAAATGTTCAATTTAACGAGAGCCCTTCGAAAGCTGGATATCCAGTTTCGCAATTATGTTACAGAAAATTAGTGAAAACATTTTATAATAATTGCAGCTTACGGATTAACCTACTTTGCTGTTTCCTCTTAATTAAAGAAAATAAGCAAATTTATTTAATTAAAATTGTAATTTATGCTATTTATAATTTATTTTATAAACAGTACTAGAACTTCTGGAACTTTCTACTAAACTCTTTTAAAGGATACTTCGCGCTTTTAAATGACGGATTTTGTACGATTATTTGTGTACATAATTATGTAAACGTATGCGTTTTTTACGAATAAGCGGTATGGTAGGTAAGCTAAATACCCATAACTTAAAAGGTATAATATATCAGTATCCAAGTTAAGAAATAATCGACCAACTCTTTATATGATAGTGAATCTCGGGAAAGATCAGCTTCTACTGTTCTACGAAATTCAAGTGTAACCGTACGCTAAGAATTCCTGTTACGTTAAATGCGATCTATCGATTGTTTAGTCCAAACTTTCTCTTATCTTTTCGTTATAACGTTGAACATACTCTAATCAATAACCACTTATAGCGTGGAGTTTTTTTATAGCATAGGTAGGCGAACGAGCTTCTGGGCCACCTGATGGTAAGTGGCCACCAACGACCATAGAGATTGGTATTGTAAGGCATCGCTTACATCGCCGATGCGCCACCAACCTTGGGAACTAAGATGCCTTGTGCCTGTAATTACAACGGCTCACTCAACCTTCAAACCGGAACACAGAATACAAAGTACTGCTGTTTTGCGGCAGAATATCTGAAGAGTGGGTGGTACCTACCCAGACGAGCTTGCACAAAGCTCTACCACCAACACACACACACTTATTAAATACTCTACCCCAAAACAGCAGGACTTGGAGCCAGTGTAATTACAGGCACAAGGGACATAACATCTTAGTTCCCAAGGTTGGTGGCGCATTGGTGATGTAAGCGATGGTTAACATTTCTTACAATGCCATTGTCTATGGGCGTTGGTGACCACTTACCATCAGGTGGCCCAGAAGCTCGTCCGCCTTCCTATACAATAAAAAAAACGAGGTTGCACAAAGCTCTGCCACCAAGTTTAAATAAACGTGTATTTAAAAAAATCTTAAATCGAATTAAATTATTCATAAATCAATTGCCAGACATCGCAAACAAAGTTTAATTTAAAAATATATTTAGAATATAGCAAAAATCGTCCAAGCTTACTCCTATCTTTATTATCATTCTATTATATTATTATTCTATATGCAAACTATATAATATCAATATCAAAGCTCACTTATATTAAAACTCTTATATTATTTTATTTAACTTACGATGTTTGCGAACTTGTTTAAGTCAAATCTTCGACAAATATGAAACTTTACAAAATGGTTCAGTTCTGATGATAATGCATTTTTGTGGTAAGCTTGTATGTATATCATATTCAATTGTATTACATAACAAAATGATGAGTTTTATTTACTCTTAAGTTTATTATTTTATTTTAGAGTAGATAGAATGCATAACTTGCTTTTATAAATAGTTTATATTATTCAGTTATATATATAACTCAATAATATAAACTCTGTAAATTCAATTATCCATGCAAAGTAACTTACCAGGTGTAAGCGGTACACATATGATGCAAAATATTTTTTTATTAACCGACTTCAAAAAAAGGAGGAGGTTATCAATTCGTCTGTATGTTTTTTTTTTTTTTTTTTTTTTTTTTTTGGTGTTGTTACCTCATAACTTTCGACTGGATGAATCGATTTCGATGATTTTTTTTTTATTTGAACGGTGGTGCTTTCCCATTGGTCCCATTTTTTTTTGGTCCAGTTTTGACAGTGGAATCCATGAGAAAACCATATAAGTCGTAAATTTGCATGAGGTATGTGCGCGACAAATGGACGAATAACTCGATATCTATTCAACGGATTTCGATGATTTTTTTTTATTGGAAAGAGTATACTTCAAGGGTTGTTTGATGATAGTTTGGTTAGATTCTGATTATAGGATCCATTACAAAGTAACGGAAATCTTCAATTCTTAGTAGCAAATTAACGATACACGGCCGAATCTTTTATAGGCTATCTAGATTTGTCATTCACCTACCATAACATCGTTATGATCAAGTAATTGTAGTACTATTGTATAAAGCACTTCTTTATATACCGTCAATAGTTATTGCAGCGCACGCGAAATAATAACTTTTATAGGCAACAGTTAAATACGTTGGGTTACATTGCTCCATTTTAAGAAGGGATCTATAAGTTTTTGAAAATATAATATAGCCTATGTTACTTGGTAAAGACGTAGCTTTCTAAGGGTGAAAGAATTTTTAAAATCGGTCGAGTAGTTTTTGATTTAAATCGTAATAAAAAATGAAACAAAAATCAAATCTTTCCTTTTTATAATATGAGTTATGCATGTAAGCATTAGTATATATGTTATGTTTGTAATTGAAACATATTTGAACATCTCCTAAAAGTTGAGACCAATTTTGAAAATTATATATATATATATAGAATCGTATAAGTACTCTTATATACATGTTATATTTATGTATATTTATATATTGATTACTAGTGTTTTTCCCGCGGTTTCACCCACGTAGTTCCCGTTCCCGTGGGAATATGGGGACAAAATGTAGCCTATGTTACTCCTTGATAATGTAGCTTGCCATCGGTGAAAGAATTTTTTAAATCGGCTTAGTGGTTTAGGCGTGAAAGCGTCACGAACAAACATACTTTCGCATTCATAATATTGGTTAGTTTAGGATGATATAGATACTTCCCCTTTTTTTAATATACAGACATTCCGTCATATTTATGGTGAAAAATGGTATAACACAACATCTATAAACATACAGATTATTTAATTATTACTAGAAATAACTATTTGATTATGTTATGGCTGCCCAACACCCCACCAACTAAATCTATTTAATCAAAACATGTTAAATTATATTCATACATTTAACCATATTAACTAATATTTATTAATTAAGTACCAAAATGCATTTTTCTTTACGTTTCACTGTTTTAGATTAATATATTTAAATAATAATATAAACGGCGCTGTCTCATATGAGCTGTACGTTTAGTAGGTCTACCCGTATTCTACAAATTAGTGAGTGTACTTCAGATTCACTAAAAATCGAAAAATAAATAAAAATTTTAACAAAACAAAAACCGACTTCATAGAAAAACAAATTAATATGCACTAAAAAGTAAAAAAATAATTGCGTATTCTTCTATAATTTGATAATTAACTTACTATTTTCTACTCATCAATATGTAGGTACGAATGTGTTGAGTGGTTGATAATGTATTTACAATTATTGTTATTTTTGGAGTCGATGTCAGCTAAGGAAACACTATAATATACCTAGCAATAATAATACGGGAATCTTTTAAAAACAAACAAAAACATACACATTACAAATTGACTTTTATTCGCCTCGTAAAGTTGCGCGTGTGACACAAGCACATCTCACCTATAACTAACTAAATGTAGTTATAAACCCACCTTGGCTGACATCGACTCCAAAAGTAACAATAATTGTAAATACATTATCAACCACTCAACACATTCGTACCTACATATTGATGAGTAGAAAATAGTAAGTTAATTATCAAATTATAGAAGAATACGCAATTATTTTTTTACTTTTTAGTGCATATTAATTTGTTTTTCTATGAAGTCGGTTTTTGTTTTGTTAAAATTTTTATTTATTTATACACAAGCGTTTTGCCCGCGTAGTTCAAAATGTAGTCTATGTAACATTACTCGCTGATAAAATGAAGCTTTCCACTGGTGAAATTTTAAAATCGGTTTAATGGTTTAGGCGTAAAAGGATAACAAACAAACAAACTCACATTCGCATTTATAACATTAATTTTATGAGTACACAATAAATAATATACTCGACAGAATTTACAAAATAACCTATTACCAATGTATATCACTGTATTTCTTTTATTTTAAAAACAGCACAACTAGTACGCAAGATTAAGCTAATAAAACATAATGATATACATATACACTATAATAAATATTTTGTTAATGTAACCACATATTTTGAAACAAACAGTAGCTTTTCAACAATCTTCAATTCCATCAGATTCCGTAAACAATACCGCTTAATCAATCAGGAAATGACTACGGTAATAAACAAGCAGACAGCGTAAAATGGGGCTTCATATTTGATTCTTTCTAAAACACTTCTTCTTGCCCTGACTTTTCACAAATGTATAATTTAAATGTTATGTATAATATAAAATAACTAAAATGTTTTAAAGGTTGTTAGTTATATTAAGCAGAGAAGGCCCAGTGGCTACAACGTGTGAATCTTAACCGATGATCGTGAGTTCAAACCCGGGCAGGCACCACTGAATTTTCAAGTGCTTAATTTGTATTTATAATTCATCTCGTGCTTGACGGTGAAGGAAAACATCATGAGGAAACCTGCATGTGTCAAATTTCACTCAAAAAATTTTGCCACATGTGTATTCCACCAATCCGCATTGGAGCAGCGTGGTGGAATAAGCTCCAAAACCTTCTCCCCAAAAAAAGGAGAAGAGGCCTTAGCTCAGCAGTGGGACATTCACAGGCTGTTACTTTTACTACTTACTTAAGTTTTATTTATGAAAACATTTCGACAAAATGTATAAATTCGTACCAAGCTATCTTTCTCATCTCATCTCTCATCTCAAGCATTACCGTGTCAGTAATACCTGGTGTTTAATTGGTAGTTTATCTTACATTCACTCCCAGCCTTTTTCTCTTATACGTTCTTCAATATTACATTTAGTAAGAAGCGGTTTTAACAAAGAAAATGCTGAAGTTTTTTTTAATATTTATTCCATTATACATAACATATGTACATTGTACATACGTAAGATAGTATAAGTTTATTTTATGATTAGTACTTAATAGGTGTCTCAAGTCGGCGCTCTCTCAGAGGAGGGGCTGAGTTGTTCATATTCCGCATTCTTTTGGTATTTTTCTAGAAAGTTACCGACATTTATGTTTTCTTTTCTCTAGACAGAGTATAATCCAAGGTAACGCCATGAAAAAGATAAAAAAATATATACACATATTTTACGATATTGAAAGGACATAAATTCTTGTTACTTATAAAAGATGACATGTGGTATTATTTATGATCTTGCATAAGTTAATAATAATATTGACATATTTCATATAAACTTACATTTTAGGGTTGCTTTTACAAATAGAATTTGCTTTATTCCCGCGCTATGCGTATCGTTAATCATTAACATTTTGAAAACAATTTATAAAGGCCTTCTAAGACTAATTTCTTAAGAAACCATTTTAACCTTTTAAAATTGTTTAGGTAGTTACTTAGTCAAGTTACGCTTAGCTGAAGGACGGACATCCATACAAACATCCAATCAAATGCATTATAAGTAATTTAACACACCCAAATGTGTGATAATTAAAGTAAATATATATTTATTTTATATTTATAATTCTAAATCGTTACTTATATTTACATCGACTATATTTTTTTGCAAAATAGAAAGGTAAAAGTACATTTTTAAATGAATTTAAGTTAATATTTAATGTAATTAAATATGTTTTTCTTTCATTGAACATTAAATATAGCTAGATAGACTGCCAGCATTGCTAGCACGAACGCTATTGATCCAATAATAAAACGCGATGTTAAATTCTAATTTACAACACCAAATGGTACTGCTGAATAAATCAGGCATCTAGTATCGAAACATATCACTGGATATATATAATGTACTTATCAAAGATAATATATAATATACCTAATATTATTTTTAAAATTTTAGGTTTACCAGTTTATAGAGAATTGTATTTGAATTCTAAATAGTCTCTTACATAGTTTGATTACTAAAAAATAATTTCAGTCATAACATCTTAGTTCCAAAAGTTGGTGGCGCATTGGCGATGAAGCGATGGTAACATCTCTTACAACGCCAATGTCTATGGGCGTTGGTTACCACTTACCATCAGTTGGCCCAAATGCTCGTCCGCCTTTCTATGCAATAAAAAAAGTCATTTTCAACTATTCCTACATAGAAATAAATATTTTATGACACTAATATTCAGGAAAATAAAACTTAAAAATATATATATTGAAATAACTATATTTTGAAGGGAATGCCCTTTTTTTTAAAGTCAGTCTTTTACATTAGTTATTACTTTGACGTATAATTAATGTAAATCACGTCATGGTATGCATGTTCGCATGCATCTATACGTTTATAATAAAATGGGTTTTTGCAGTCTAATTGTAGGGCACGTAACAAATTAACGTAAGTTTTGCTGACTCACGCTTTATTGTATTTTAAACTTTTAATTACTTTAATTATGGAGAAATTATTAAAATAAGTTTATATTACCTCAAAAACTTAGGATTTTATTTTTACCCAATTAATTATTATGTAGTTATCTATATATTATTATATCCCTAAATGAAGTAAGAAAAAGAAAATCTATATATATATATAGATATAACGACTAGTAACAACGAAAGTAAACGTCATTCAGTTGTGTAATAAGCCATAACTAACCTAGTCATATGTATTATTAATATACGAATATACAAAACTAAGCTAATATGCTGTGTAATAAGGTTGGCGTGGAATACTTTTGGCAATTTACGATGCCTTCTTATTCTGCAGAGAAATGAATAAGTTGAGATATATATATATTAAAAAATGAAATTACGTTTTAAGTTAATCAGACTAGAATTACGTACTATGGGATATATTTTTATATGAAGATTGAGAGCTGAAAATCGAGCCTAGTGGAGTGACATTTGAAAAGCCTACTAGTATGTCCAGCAGTAGACGACAAAGGGATAATGCTATTGATGATGATATTTTTGGAACAAAATTCTTTTACGCGACATAGTGTGAAATGACAGCGACCCAAGGTCACGTCATGTAACGAAATAGCGTTCATACATCGCACCTACCAAATGCGATGCGTTGGGCGTTCGAATTTAGGAGGTCGATATAAAGAAGGTTGCGGTGCTTCTTGGCGTGAAAAAATACAATATTGTAATTGTACAGTAATATGATCAATTACAATCTGTATTTAAAAACACGGTTTGAGTCGAAAAAGTATTGGACAGAACTTTGTTCCTGAGGGGGTACCGCCGTCAGGAACGAAGTTCTGTGCAATACCGTGCGTACCGCACAATTTTTATATTATATCATTATTGACAATTAAGTTATACAACAAAATAGTTAAAAAAATTCAAGTAATGGTTACCAGACATACGGTCTTTGGATTTCAAATTTTAAGAACGTTATCTTTGTCTGGATAACGGCTTATCATATACCTTATATTCTCACAGTCACGATATTTGCACAGTAAACATTTTTAAAGCAGCTACATCGTTACGGTCGAAATTAATTATTTTGAAATGTAAACTTATTCTGATAACAAGTATTGTTGGTTGAAATACATAGATTACAGTAGATTATTTATTCTGAAATAGTGACTGTACATAGAGTCATGTATGTAGAGTCATCTATATAGAGTATGAGGCGCACCATCATACACTACTAGTTTCACAGATAATATTAACAGAAATGAAACTAACCTAGCCCTTTTCACTAGTCAAACGTACTTTGGGCCGTCATAAGTAAACACATCAACACATATACCTATTGTTTTTTATTATGACGTCAAAAACATAATAATAGAACACATTTATCGTTAAAGAAATAACGATTTATATTACATTATGTAGGTTTTGAGCTTTATTAAACAAGGATAAGAAAAGTTTCCACGGAAATTAAAACAATCACCATATTTACATATAAAATATACATAAAATAAGTGGACTCTTAAATTCTTAATGAATATAATGTACATCATAATTAGTATTTATACGGCCCGTTGGTTACGTCCTGTAAGCGTGTGAGCTCGTGGTTCTTTTACTACAAGATAAACCGGATAATCCGCACGCGTTTGCCCTATAAAATAAATTAAACAACTTTAGTACTGTTATACTAAATACTGCGGAAAATATAGGATAAATAAACCTTTATTTTCAAGTGAATTTAGTATGTAGGTACTTGTTGTTACTACCATATGACCTTTTTTATTCTTTTATTTTTCTGAACTAATCAACCGAAATCATTTTGATATATAACCGAATTAATTTGTGATATATATATTTTATCAGAGACAGAAAAGGACTTACGTTTCACCTGTCCCCTGAAAAGCCAAAGCCGTGAGCAGTAAATAGATATAATATGTAAATTAATCATGACAATAATATTTGTATAAAATGACTACATGACAAAGGCCAACCAATAATTAATGAAGCTAACATATCCAATTGGACAAGATTATAAAAAAGATTTTCAAAACCTTTTTTGAACCAGGAACTTTGAGAAGTAAAACAGAGATAAATCAAATTAGTTTTAGAACAAAACTGAAGCTTAGAATAAAGTAACGTTATCTACATATTATTATTTACGTATGTTTCGTGGAAATATATTGCACTTTTTAACTTATTGTTATTGAATCAATAACTCACTCGTGTTACCAATAGCAATCATAATTGTGTTGCATTATTACATTGACATTTACACACACATTATTACATTTTTAACAACTGTATTCGCTCTTTAAAAAAAATGTGCAGGCTAATGTAAGTAATTTACTTGATTCATGAGACATTTCTTTTAAAAGTTTGTTTATGTAGTAAAATTGTTCTATATTTATTATGAGATTACAACGCATGAGGTTGTTCTCGACAGAATCTATATCTAGCCAAATCAATTAGCTTTACAATAACTTTTTTCTTGTATAATGATTATATCGACTTGAGCAAAGTATATTTAAATTACGAAATGTATTATTTAATTTTAATTACAGCCCCTGTTAAGGTATATTTATGATTAATTAATAATTATTTTGGCAGACATAATAGAATAAGCTGCGAACCTTCCCTTTGCGATTAAAGGAGGTATTTGCCTTTTAGAGAGACATACAGAATTTGCTTAATTTTACGCTACGTATGAATAAATTAATCATTTTTTATTGTTGCCATGTATATTAATAATTATAGCGTAGTTACATTATTTTGCCATATAGTATATAGACATTTTATTCATTCAAAATAACTTATTGTGTATTATCTTTTAACTTAGAATAATTCAAAAAGTTTAATCAAATAATGTATACGAATATAATCACATTTAAAATTGACGATAAAATTACGTTTAAATTAACTTGAAGTAATTTAAACGTGACTTGTGATAGGCCCGAATGGATCGTGCCAAGCATTCATATGTTATTCTACCAAACAAAGGGTTAAACTATTATAGTGGCTCACTCATCCTGAAGGATGAAAATAACATATTTGTTTCTATGATTAGAAACAATGAAATGTACAATAGTTATTACTAATGATGTGAAATAAAATTTCACAATAATAGGCTAAGTTCCTATACATATATATACTTTTCTAAATTGTTTATATGTATATTTTGAAAGAGAAGACCATTTACTATCTGACCAAATTACTAGTCCAACTCCTTGTTATTAATTAAATAAATAACTTAATTCAGTAAAGCTTATGTAATAAATAACAATAACACCGTGGCCGCAATGTATTCATATTAGTTTAATTTTCAACAGCTAAATTCATATCTACGGTGTAGATAGGATTAGTGGGATTTAGTTTTGATTAATAAGATACTCAATTATTTATAAAAGGTATGAATTCAATTTACTTATTGTATGATTACTAATAATTTAAATTTGACGAGCCGGTTGGCGTGGTAGGTAAGATACTTGCCTTTCACTCCGCAGGTCGTGGGTTCGATTCCCACCCAGGACATACATTTGTGTGCATGAACATCTGTTTATCCTGGTTCTGGGTGTAATTATCTATATAAGTATTTATTTACAAAAGAAAAGTAGTATATGTAGTATATCAGTTGGATGGTTTCCATAGTACGAGCTCTGCTTAGTTTGAGATCAGATGACCCTGTGAGAATAGTGTCCCAGAAACTTATTATTAATATTATTTATTAATATTATAAATGCGTTTGTTATGCTTTCGCGTCTTAAGTACTAAACCGATCATAACATTTTGCATGCGGGTGAAGCTACTATAGAAAAATTGTCAAATATAAAACAAAATTAAATTAAACAAATAAAATCATAAATACACACTTCATAATTCTGTATAATGAACATTTATCTCATTAAATAAACATGATCGAAATAGATGTTAATTTTTAAATGAACTTTCACACATTAACGTACATAACATTAATCATTATTTAATTGTTATTCATAAACGGAATTCGATATTAAAATATAAAATGTTATCAATTTTTTACATCTCAATTAACTAACACAATATAAAACCATTTTAAACGATATTTACCCGCTTTTAATAAATTGTTATAAATCTACGGTAGCGAGTTAAGCTGTAATTGACAGTTGATAGATCAAATTAATTAATAGTTCAGGTGAAGAGGTTAGATATCGGATTAAAGTAATCTATCAAGTTATTAATTTACCAAATTGTAAATTAATTATACACGTTTAATACAACCTCATTGAAATATCGTTAAAATCGAAGTTAATATTTTCTTTCATCGATTAAACATGTACATTTGAATCATCTTATTTTACACTATTTACATGCAAGAAGCTAAAATCTAGAACTGGTAGGGAGAAATAGGTAAAAAGTAGCAACCGAGTTGTTACTTAATTTTTTTTTTTTCAATTCAATTGATATATCCTGTATGAAAACAAATAAGTAGCTAAATACTTTTTATTGACTTTATAATATCAAATGTATAATTCAGCTTCAGATTTATTAAATAGCTATGTCAACATGAGTCAATATAACTTTTGAATTATGTAATTTTTTTATATATTCGAATACATTATCAGGAAGCATAAAGGATATTTTTTTTACGGATTAAAAAACTTCGTGTTATAAGATAATTTGTACTTTTCGTGTTTACATAATGCTCCTGTTAACACCTATTATTTCTATAGAATCAATCATCATTGGAAAAAGGGGCGCACAATAACTTTTTTAAAATATACTGATGAAGAATATTTAAAGATGCTAGAATGTAAAATATGTTAATCCCATAACTGCTGTTACAATTATTGTACAAGTCTCGCTGTCTGGAATATCCGTATCTGAACTTACCTAAATCCTAAATTCAGAACAAATACCATTGAATAATTCTATTCTTTATATTAGAAGGGGGCAAATGGGCAGTAGGCTCACCTGATCACCGCCCATGGACACCTACAACACCGGATGGTTTACAGGTGCGTTACCGGCCAGGAATGAGTATGCTCTTTTCTTGAATGTTTATATGTTATATCCGTTCGGAAAAGTCGCCGGAAATAAAATAAAATATTTTTTTATAAAAATTAAATATAATATTAAATCACATAAGACCTTATAACGATTTTATTAAATCGGCTATATAATAAATAGTAATGTTAACGTAATAAAATATAAGATCTTAGTAATTACAAAGAAGCAATGACAAAATTAATAAATAATATTTCTAGTCAAAAATATTATAAAGAATCCGAATTACCATTAGGGATATGAAATAGATATCAATATATGCGAAGAATGAGCAAAGATTAGTTTAATAAGATAATATAAGAATACTAGTGATATTTAATAAATATTACAGCAGCCAATAGTGTAATTAAACCAAAAATATTTATTTATCACTACTTATTAATATATTTATATCTTCTTGTTATAAGACACTTTTGAGGTCCCCAATATTCTTAAGGATGTTTTGTGTAATTGCTTATATAGTTATGTCCATTTCTCGAACATTCGATACAATCTAAATCATATTAACATTTTATTATTTTTTTCAAAACTAAACGTATACTAAATATTTTCTATGATGAATCGTAAAACCAAAACTATTCGTCTTGACAGTCTGATAGAAAATCCACAAAAGCAATAAAGTTTTACTACGTTTATCATGTTCTCTGACAGTTACCACGAGATCTAAGACAAAGCAATCATCTGCAATATCGTAATAAAAGAGTGAAGTTTCTGTCTTTATATTTCAGCATCATGTAATCAACTGATTTCATTTGTTTCTTGGTTTGCGAAAGGGGATACTTTGAAGAGTACTGTGATGAAAATGACAACGGAGACGAGATAAAGATAGACGTAAAATACAACATAATAATACAATTACAATTGTTTTACTAAAATATGCCAACGTTACTGAAATTTCCGTAAAATATTTTTAATGAAAAAAAAATTATATTAAAAACCGATAACGGAGCACAGCAATTAAAAATACGAACACCTACTTTCCTGATGAGACTTAACTAAGCTTTGTTTGAAGAGTCGAGGCGGAGATAAATTGAGTTTTAATTAAATCACGTAAATATAAGTTGGTTTTTCATAAGTAATAAATATGTAAAATAGACTGTGTGTAACAAAATCTTTTGGGTTTAATTTATTATGTTTGTTTTAACTTCCAAATTCTAATTTTAACGATTAAATGTAAAAATATATAACATTCATCTATTTCATTTATCCTATATAAAAGGTACATAATCTTAATCTAAAGTATTATTTCTACAATTTGATTTCGAAACCAAAAGTCTAAAAACCAAAAGAATGCATACATAACAAAGCTGGAATCTTTATACAAATATTTGGAGAGTTAAACAATGTGTAACGCTTTGCTTTTTTCTGTAAGATGACGATTTAAATTAAAAAAAAAACGAATTGATGAGGATCTGTACATTTACTTATAACTACTTATTCAATGTTATATAAGTTCAATTAACGTCGTATATTATACGACGTTAATTGAACTTTTGAACGAAGTTAAAATAGCATAGCATTGTAATAAATATTAGGCAACAAAAGTATGAAAAGTTTATCTATTTAGACTTCACAATTACGCCTACAAAGATCACGCATTGTTTATTTCCGTAAAAATATTATTATAGATAAATAAAAACAAAATCAGTTTATCACGACAAACCTATTAGAAAATGGATACAAATAGTTTTTGTAAATAATGTTATTAATAAATTATAAACGTTTAAGTTAAAAAAAATCCTTCACGTCAATATAACTATAAGTATGATATAACTTTTTATATCGCTTCTCGGCTGACGGACGGAGGTATACTCGAACATGTATTCCAAGCATTAAATTAAATAATGCTATATATTCTGTGGTTCAAAGCAATCGATCAGTCGCAAACGAAACGTTGTATAGAAAAAAACTTCAAGAATATTGTGCTAAGTTAAAAAATCTTGAACTTTAATCTTTATATTTAGGAACTTAAACAATCAATAAATTGAACAACATAACATGTCTTTGGAAAAAATATTCCCAAAGATCTGATGTCAGTTTATTTTTGTCTATATTTTGTTGTACATAAATAATCTCCTATTTCACAAGTATGGAGAATGGTATTTGCGATATTGTATTGTTGGCTGATAATACAAACATACTTTTACATGAAAGGCATATCAATAATTATAACGACGGAAACAATGTTCATAACAAATAATGTTATAATATTCTTCGGTTTGGTTAAACGGAAAATATATTAAATATGAGACTTGAATTATTGTAAGACATTGAAAATTTTGAGCTAATATCTGACAATAGATACTTCAATACAAATATTACCACTGTATTTTTAGAAATTATTTCACGTTCAAAGGTTGAGTGAAATTTTCACGTTACAAGTATCTAAAATAACAACTTCATATTTATCTACTGCAATTTAATTCACAATTGAAGAAATACCGCTATTTTTTTAAAGGAAAACAAACTTTATTAACAATCATCTAAATATGTGAAGAACTTTATATTATGTGAGTTTATAAATATATATAAACTAAACTTACTTACAAAGTAAAGTTACGAGCGAAAGGATAATGATTACAGAATTAAACACTATTAATAAGTTAGAAATTTTAGATTAATCGATAAGCCTGTAATTTATGTATATTTCATGTAGATTTTTTTATTTTATTTTAATTAAGCAAGTGTTTCACGCAATATTTCAATTATATTAATATATACTTTACTTAATGTTAATGTGATCGTAATTAATCGTTTCAAACAACCAATTCATTATAATTGAATTATAAACATTAAGAAATTACAATATCTAAAACATTATAATTTCGTTATATTTATAAAGATATATAGGTTACTTTTATATAACTTATCCATAAACTAAAACAATGAACTATTAAAAAATCAATAAATAAACAATGTATCAAGTGGTCGCGCGTCGCTATAACTAACGAATACAGGGGACAATTCCACTAAACTATAACAAAAACAAAACGATCCCGATTTAATTCCAAGCCAACTTTGGCTATTCTATATCTATTTGGATCTTCACCGAACCGACATGATGTTAACATGTACTGTTATGTCAAAACCAGACTTAATTGTTATCTTTTTTTTTTTTTTTTCATAGGAAGGCGGACTAGCATATGGGCCGCCTGATGGTAAGTGGTCACCAACGCCCATAGACAATGGCATTATAAGAGATCACTTACATCACTTACATCGCCAATGCACCACCAACCTTGGGAACTAAGATGTTTAGTCCCTTGTGCCTGTAATTACACTGGCTCACTCACCCTTCAAACCGGAACACAACAGTACCAAGTACTGCTGTTTTGCGGTAAAATATCTGATGAGTGGGTGGTACCTACCCAGATGAGCCTACACAAAGCTCTACCACCAAGTAGATTATATTACCAATAGTAGATAATCATTAAATAATATAAATACGTATAAACAGCAACTATCATGCTTGGATTCGTTTGCGATAAAATGAGAATTTGTTAGTAGAAATGGTCCCCAACTTGTAATCACTAATGCGACGACGCGCGTGACCTCATTGACCCGCGTTCGCACTCGAAACAACGGATAATAAGCTTAGTTTTTTATCATCATTATTACATAAAAAGCTGGAGAATTTTGGCGAAAATAAATGTACTAAAATCGTATTACAACACGAGATTAACATCAATTTACGATATCCAATACCAATCTATACATCGATCATCTAATTCTCTCATCAAGAAATTGCAATACCATTATTGATTGTCACAAATATCTGTCAATTTTCACACACGTAATTATTTTAAAGTATTTATTTTTACTCAAGAGTGAACTTAATTCCGTATTATCGTAGTCATTAAAAAAATGTTTAACAAGTGTATTTTTATTTAAATAAGAAAAAAAATAAGCTACATTTGTGAAACCTTTTTTATAAAGAGTTTTTACCACAAGAAAAAGTGCCGACGCGAAACCTTTTCTTTTCATCATGATTTTATTAAATTCTAAAACAATCCAATTCAAAGTTGTGAATTTTACTTTGGCGCGGTAACATTGGGTGCGGGACAAGGGGTATCATTTCATTACCCGGAACCTAAAAGTAAAATAGCCGGTTTCTAGACTTCATTTACTCTTGAGTTTAACCTTTTCCGCATTGAGCCGGTTGGCGTGGTTGGTATATACCCTGCCTTTCGCGCCGCAGGTCGTGGGTTCGATTCTCACCCAGGACAGACATTTGTGTGCATGAACATGTCTGTTTGTCCTGCGTCTGGGTATAATTATCTATATAAGTATGTATTTACAAAAGAAAAATAGTATATGTAGTATATCAGTTGTCTGGTTTCCATAGTACAAGCTCAGCTTAGATTGGGATCAGATGGCCGTGTGTGAAAAATGTCCCAAGATATTATTATTATTATTATTGAATTTTGTAATTAAATCTATTTACTATTATTGGAAAAATGCAGAAAAAAATAATATGAAGTACAATAAAAAAGACATTAAATTGGCAAAATCTAGGTGGTAGAGTTTTATAGGTGGAAGAGCTTTGTTCAAGCTCGTCTGGGTAGATTCTACCACCCCATCAGATATTTTATCATGAGTGAGCCAGTGTAACAACAAGCACAAGGGACATAATATCCTCGTTCCTAAGGTTGGTGGCGTATTTGCGTTGTAAGGATTGGTTAATATATCTGACATCACCAATGTTCATGGTGACTACTAAATATCAGGTGGCCTATTTCCCGTCCGCCTACATATAACATAAAAAGCAGAAAAATTGTTGCATTGATTGTCAAAATAGATGTATGTTACTATTGGCACCCTCAAAACATTATATTTTCGATCTGAATTCTACAGATTTTAGATAAGATTTATTGTTAACAAAATTGCGGTCGTAAGTAATAGTGCGGACAGCGTGAAAGGCGGCATTCCTTTGATTTAATAGTTAGGCCGCTGGCAGCACACTCTTCGTTTACTATTTACAAGGGCGTATACGCCGGCCGCCGTAGCCAACGTTGCAATTTTGATACTTGAAGTTTTTATATACTATTCTAATCAATTTATATTATTTACATTTGGAAAATGTTTTTAATCAAATCGTTAATATCATAAAATTAACCTACATAAAATGGAGTTATATATTTGACTCGTATGTTTTTAAGCTTTTATTAGCTTGACCGCTTACAGTTTCATATTGTCTTTGATATGCCGGTATCGTTTATCATTGTAAAAGATTATGATACAGAAGCATCGAGCATATTTAATATTTATTATAAATATACTACCTAGACTTTTTGACCAAATAAAAGAAACATTTAAACAAAAAATATGAGACTTATCACAAAGCAAAACTTACGCAGGCTTACGACGAAGATTAGGGACGAGAGGGCTGTCGTATTGTTATAACTTGACTTATGGTATTCCATTAGTCGTAATTTAAGTATTTTACCAAAACTGTCCATTAAAGTAACGGCAGAATTTTATCTTAACTTAGAAAACACCGAGATTTTTCAGCAGTGTAACATTTTTAATCTTTATAAGACATAGATTTTACGCTTACCTGCGATATGACTGTGGTGCGACAGGCCAGCTGCGTCTCGAACGAAGCACAAGGCCCACGCGCGGCATGGAGCCCTGAGTGTTGCCCATCTGAGGTGCAGAAGTTCGCTTGCGGCTCCATCCTCGACGGCCACTGTTAGCACCCCATAGATGCGCCGTACCGGGCTCTGCGTATAATGTTAAGTGATCACTCATACAATTTTAAACTTCCGCGATTTATTTATTATCCATTTTAAATAAGATATTTAGATAGATATATTCAACATAGCTGCACAATATAATTAATAAATAAATAGAAAACAATAATTTAAAGTCATTTAATACGCTCTAAAAGAAACCCATTTAGAAACCCATTTTCTAAGCAAAACTACAATATAAATTAAAATATTTTTTATAAATTATGAATATAATACAGTTCTAAAAAAGTATAATATTTCAGTCATAAAATAAATAGACATATACAAAATTATTATAAGACAGATAAAAACAAATATAATTATAACACTCGTACCATTTCTGTTCCTGTTTTTATGATAATTCTTTCCCACATTGTTATGGAACAAATATTTACGGTGGAAACTTAAAATGGGGGTTGTTAGGCAACTTTCAAACTATAAGAGAAAAAGATTGTTTATTTTTTTCTTTTGTTTGCTTAAGAAATTTAACTTCACATTGTGAGACATTTATTGAAACCTGTTTTATAACTTTAATAATAATTATTTGCCAGTAAGAGATGTGATAACAAAATGGAAAGGACACATGGATTTAAATTTTTGTTTAATTTCTATTTATGGAAATAAACACGAGGAAATCCCCATATGACGTGTAAAAAACTTTCCATATGTATTTACTAATCAAAGGTAAATAAATGAGTAGTGTATTAAACTCTTAAGTAATTTCCTTAATAAAAGAGGCGGCTTTTACCTGGCAATGAGACATTTACAGACAATGACTATATATTTTTTATTTTATATAAATACTGATGTTTTGAACAGACGTCGCAAAATACTTTATATTTGTTCTAGTATAACATTGTTTCCTTCCTTTTTTAATGTATAAAAGTATTGATTTTTTAAGCACTACAAGTTTCTCTGATGTTTTGTTGTTTTCTCTTATCATTATTCAAAGATTAATTTGTAGTAATCATGAATTTCAAATGTCACATATAATAGACTTTACCAAATAATAAACCTACCTACTCGTGTACCAGGGTCTTTATAATAATCTAAATAGTATTTAAATGCATATAAATAGTGTCCTAAAAGGATTTTGAAGTTGAGAATACATGTATATATTAATTTGTAATTATATATGTAATGTAAGGTCCTCCAGACCGATTTCGGCCACGTCGGCCAATCCCAAGAAAGATTAGCCAACTGCGCAGGAGATATTATAGTGCACAAGTGTGTGCGCAAACACAGGTGCACTCTCTTTTCCTTAGCTCTCATAATCCGATGGGAGGGCAATCCGACACGACCGGAAAGGTTCCGAGGCACGGGAGTGTACACACTTCCAACTTCCAGACTCCGGGCTGCTACTGAGAATTTTCTGACAGAAAATCCCAATAACTTATTTATTGGCCCGACCTGGGAATTGAACCCAGGACCACCTTACCAGTCTGCGGCCTTATATCAAGCCACTAGACCACCGAGGCAATTATATATATATATATATATATATATATATAGTTGAATAAGTATTAATTTATCGATTTACGTTTGGTTAGCAGTTACATAAAAGTTAATTATAATTATATAGTATGTACTTAACAAATACATGTTCAACAAAATATAAATATTATTTAATCAACATATTTACCCAAAAATATTATCTTAAAAAATCTAAAACTATATCAACATCAACGTTATTTATTCAGCTTACGCAAAGACTTATAGTTCTTTGTGTACACATATTTATAGCTCACGTTATTAAATTAAACGAAAAAACATATCTTAATAAATATGTACTTTATAACTTACGCAAACTAAAACAATTATGTATAATATTATAGAAAAATATAAAATATTATACATTTTAACATTTTTGAATTAACTACTCGACGCAAAAAGAACGAAGAAAATTTCAAAAGATGTCAATGAAAACACGACCTGGTCTCAACCTTTTGATCTCTATTGTCGCAGGCCTTTATCGCCTTTTTATATGTAAATTACCTTAAGGCTTTGATATAAAGCTGAATTACAATTCCATTTAACAAATTTAGCGGTACAATAGACGACACGTAATGTTCTTTCAACATGTTAGTTATTAAGTTTTTAATAGCGAAGAGTGTGACTTGAATGATTATATGTAAATTTATAAATCGTTTTTTGACGATATTTCATATTCAATTGTCTATATTTTTTCATTTATTTAAGCCCATATTAAAATTAATCAAAAAACCTTTACGAGAAAAATAAGTTTGAGAATATTTGTTTTAACTTATGGACATTTCTTGAATTATTTCTAAAGAACGAACTTATTTAAAAATAATAAATTTATCGATAAACACTTACGCATGTAATGAGATTGCTGTGGACCCTGCTCAGAGCAGGCACGGCGGCCTCGGGCGCTTATCAGCACCTCGCGGCGAGGGCGCTCAGTCACATCGCACTCACTCGACTCTACGCAACCGCCGCCCTCATCTCGACCCTCTTCCACCACACATGCGGACATCACTACGTTTACTTTACTTTTATATTCGATTAACAGCCAAGCACATAAATTACAAAGTAACACTTTATTAACGCGTAAATGTCACGATTTAAAATAAAGTTACTTTTGTAATGTTCGTCCGACTGCGTCTATGTAAACCTGTAACAAGAAAATTATATTAGAATATTAGAGTATATAATATAAAAATATAAGGACTAAAATATTACTAAAAGTTTAACCTATACTGTTAAAATTGCATTATAGTAAAATATTCAGTTCGAAAGCTTATTAAAATAAATTAAATTCAATATCATAATTACCGAATATTACATACATTTTATAACGAGTCATTTCATGACTCAGTGATTCGTGCATTATTTAATTGTAATTATTTATAAATAATATTGGTTTTACTAAGCTTACTAGTAAATATCTGTTATCTATATCTATACTGCTATATATCTATTGGTTCTCTCCGTACATTTTTTTTTCTCCTAATTTTGTGATTAATAATCGTTTTATGATATTTAGCGGCGTTGTACACTTTTTTTGTGATGGGTAAAAATGTTAAACTCGCCTCAGGTCACGTGACCCTGATTGAAAACTCGTAAGACGGATTCCGAAGTGTTAAATTTTTAATGTAACATAAATTGTCATATTTGTGTACGATAGCGCAATAAATGAATATTGTATTTTATCACATAAATGATAGTACTTTCATACTGATAATTAAAGCAATTCGTGCAATTTTTTTCACTAACCATTCCAAAATGTTAAATATTCATGTTTTCACTCCCGGAGTGCAACCCGTTATTTATAGACCATAACCTTTACAAAAGGAAGACTTTATATAGCTACAAAGTTATTGTTGACTGGAAACGTACTGGGTAAATATTTTGACACCTTAGACGAAGTATCGATTAGTATAACAGAGTACCCAAACGCCATTACTTTAATAAAGTAATCCTTCGGGACACAAAACTCTACATCAAACATGTCAACCAGAATAAACTACAACGATTTTCATCGGCGGTTTCAACCCAACGTACGTTCTCGAAATATTTATAACCGATATGAAAGGAGGTTATCAATTTAGTAATTTATTCTTTGTGAATATATTTACGCGATATTTTGAGACTTTAATTATTCCTTTTTTATTAAATTGGTTATAATTAGGCGGTAGACTTCTAAACCCGAGGGTAGAATAAAGGTGCAACCTAGACTATTAGTCACTTGTGGGTATTTCACATAATGTCGTCACCGCTTGTTGACTGATATTAATATATATTTTTAATTAATACGGTTTAAGTATTTTTTTAATTTGAAGGAAAAAATACCATATAATTGAGCAATTCTTCACTTATTTCTGTAAGCAGGTGTGTCTCGAAAATAGAATAAAATTAAACCACCAACATTCACATCGCAATACATTTCCCTTTGTACCATTGATTAATCAAGTGTGATATTTTGAAATGTTATAAAAAAATTTAACGCCAATTGTAATAATATAAACTATTTTTATTAAAAAAAAATTGGTTACAATATATCAATATTGGAAACAAACATATAACATTACCTTCGCGATTATAACTTTAAAAAAATTCCCCTTCATGCCGTGTAATTGTATGATCGCAAACTTTTATTTTTCAATTTTTCAAGGAACAAAGGATGAATTTTGCATAGATATAGGCTTTTGGATCGGACAATGACTTTTCCTGGCTATTGCACTTGCGTAAAGAACGGTTAAAAACAAGCAATTTTAAAAATATGTAAATTTTGTTTGCTTATGATTAACATGTTTATGGATTCCAAAGAGAGATGATAAAATTATATTAGACAAAACAAATCTTTGTAGTATAGTATCTTCAAAAATTTATCTATTAATTAAAACATAATAATTGTTTCAATTTACTTGCTTTACTGTTTACTAACTATACTGTTAGAAATAGTGTTAATACTTTTACGATATAAATTACACACTAAGGCATTTTTCGTCGAACAACTGCTTACTTTGTGATATGAACCCAATTTGTTGATGATATTAATTGTTTGAAAGCACACCTATGCAACACCGTTGAGTATGTGGCAAGATATATTGATTGGTAGATGGATTGGGTACGGCGTGATCATTTGGCACGATTCTGATCATATTGCTATTACGAGTATATTAAAAAACATGTTTGGGATAAAACCTCGATAGCATCATGTGAGAACTAGCCAGATGGCTACGGCAAAAAGATATGGAAAAACAACAAAAATAAAGTATTGTTTGCATACGTTTATTTACAATTCACGCGGGATTGTTTGCTTGTGATTTTTTGATATTTCACCGCAACAGTATTTTCTACTTTAGTGAGAATAAATTTGAAAGGAGCGCTTCGTTTACTTTTATTTGTATTCTCAAAAAACTCTGTTCATATTTTATTTATTGAATTTCCCATTTCTTTTAAAACTAGCTTTATTAATAATATTTAATTAAATGAATTATTTATATTAATTAATTATTATTATATTTAATAGTAGCTTTATAGACTTTGCTGCATAGAGTCATATTCTTTTTTTTGGTTTTTTATAATATTATTCACTTTTGGCAAAGATTTTTCTTCCGTTAAGGAAATAGTTTTCGAGCTGAATATACCAAGCTTCTCTACGGTTAAACTAATATACTCGTAAGTGTCTCATAAATTTCCCTCGCATGCAAATTTTTAACACTATTCCTTTTCAACGCAAAGCGATAGATTGTAGAAACAAATTGAGCTCTTGGGATTTTAATGGTTCTTTCCTGAATTTAAATTAAGCGCTATGATCACTATACGAAAGTTGAACAGGCCGGGCACTGTATGCATGACATCAGCCAGACTATTTAACATTTTAACGATCACTTTTATGACTAGAATACATTAAAATTAAAGGTAATCTTATACAAATCAATTATTTTAGTTAAAGTAGACAGTATGAACTTCTACGACAGTACAATTTAACATACAATATATCGTATTCCGGCATTCAAAAACAATCTAAGCTGAGTATATTTAATTGTATGATTTATTTTACGTAATTTACGTAATCACGTATGTTACTATTAATTATTATATATGCAGTCATATCTAAGCTATGAGAACTAATTATCGTAATCTGATTTAAAGTAACAGAGCCGGAATAGATTGGGATATTACACACGGTCAGGACCGGTAATTGATAACATTACACAGATTTGAATACGCTCTAAATGTTCCTGATATCATAAGATATATTGCTGCTTAAGTTTATATTCAATTTATATCGCATAAAATAATATACTTTGTTTCCAATGACTTACAACAAACATTATAATTTATGTTTTTTTTTATAGAATAGTAAGGCGGACGAGCAAATGTGCCACCTGATGGTGAGTGGTTACCAACGCTCATAGATCAATGCGCCAATGCGCCACCACCATTGGAAACTAAGATGTTATGTCCCTTGTGCCTATAATTACACTGGTTCACTCACCCTTCAAATCGGAACAACAATACCAAGTACTGCTATTTTTCGGTAGAATATCTGATGAGAGGGTGGTACCCACCCAGACCAGCTTACACGAAGCCCTACCACCAGTAAAACTAGTGTATACTACATTTATTATTTATAATCCAACATGTATTTAATTTAATTTGTAAATGATACGGCTTGCTCGTTAACAGTATTATATCAAAAATATTTCTGCGTCCTAACAATAAGTGCACAAAGTTTCAATAAAATCAAATAAATAATTGTTGAATGCATTAAATGCAAACAAAACATATTATTTACATAAGATCACGCTAATATTACAAAGAAGTGAGTTTTGTTTGTTTCATTTTCCAATTTAAAAAAAACTACGAGTACCAACATAAAGTTCGAACATGGTTTTTCATGTCAAACATGAAATACGTGTTGCATATTTTTTTAGATATAGGTACCTAATTGTATTAAAGAAAATATTATATTTTTTCTTACTAAAAATATTCTCATTACACGTTTTAAATAAATCATAGGAACCATTTGTTTCAAAAGAAGGATAAAAATATATGAAACAACGTACTGATTAAAATAAATACAATATTAATACTGTTCATTTGGTGGTAGGGCTTTGTGCAAGCATATCTGGGTAGGAAAGGTGAGCTACAATGTAAGGGATGGTTAATATTGTATACACTACCAATGTCTACGGTGGTGACCTCTGACCATCAGATCCATTTGTCAGTCTGCTTACCTATTTTAAATTAAAACATTTTTTTGCGTATTACAAGCAACATTTACTCTTGTGATATTGACTAGTAGTTTTATTGATATTATAAAATGTATTTGAATAAACGCGTCTCATGGATGAAAGACGACGCATTCAGCTGAGATGATAATGTTAAAATGGATGTGAAGAGTGACGAGGACAGATAGAATACGAAATGACTACGTAAGAGGAAGATAGAAAGAATGAGGAACCTCCGTTACAGAAAGGAAACCGATTATGGTTGGTGGAATATGGACATGTTATACGGCGGTATGAATTACATATTTTAAGAAGAAATGTTATGTAAGAAATAAGCAGCATGTAAGAAAGTATGACAAAACAAAGAGAAGCTATAAAAAGGTGCATGGGCTAGATAAGGGGGGGCTGGAACTTTTTTAAATTTGTCTAATTTTGTTTTAGTTTTCTATAGTTCTTTGTCGATTTCTTCTTTTTATTAGTAATGTACATGTATGTTTACGGATTCTAAACATCAGCTTCAGAGGCAGGCTTCTACAAATAGAAAATAAATCTGTTGACTGCCGTTTTCATTGGCAATGAATTAGCTTAATAGTATATATATATATATATATTCATAAGAAACACCAATGAAAACGGCAGTCAACAGATTTATTTTCGGATTGATTATACTTTTTTATAATTGAATTAAAAATATCTCTCCTACGAAATACGAGCTAAGTATTTATCTAACTTTACCTATGTGCAGTTGGGTCTATAATCCAAAACGATTTATGTACCACATCGCAAAATTGATGTAGTTTGTCTTTTGTAGTAGCAAAATGGAAATCCCTTTGTATGGCCAAGATCACAGATTCACCGACGTAGCTCCCAACTCTGGGACTCTTTATCCGTATTGTTTTGAAGTAATTTAATTCATAACATATATTTTTTTATTCATTTTCATTTATATGTATCACATTGTTATACAAAATTGAAATATATACCGTAGTCTAATTACTAATTTAGTTAAACGAACTATTAAGTAAATTAACATAGAGGAAAAGTATTGTTATACGCTTTAAGAAATATATTTTTTTTAGAAAATTACGACATAAAAGGCAACATATATAACAACAGTAACAGCCTGTGAATGTCCCACTACTGCTGGGCTAAGGCCTCTTCTCATCTTTTTTGAAGAGAAGGTTTTGCTTATTCCACCACGCTGTTCCAATGGGGGAATACACATGTGACAGAATTTCAGTGAAATTAGACACATGCAGATTTCCTCACGATGTTTCCCTTCACCGTTAAGCACGAGGTAACCGTTAAGCATATGAAATACAGTCGTGCTTGCCCGAGTTCGAACCCACGATCATTGGTTAAGATTCATGCGTTCTTATCACTGGGCCATCTCGATATAACAACGATAAAATACAAATTAAGTACTTATTATATTTGGCGCACTTTCACTTTATGAATAATTTCGTGTGCCACGGGAATTTAAATATTTTTGTATTAAAATTTTCATTAATATATTTGAAACTAAATTAAATTAAAAAGTATATACTTATATTTCTTTTTATATGTATTCAACATAATAATACTCTTGAAAAATAAATAATTTTAATTTCCTAATGTGCGCCCCAAAATCAACCTCCAAAATCAGAATTCGTTTATTCAGACTTTACATTCGTGGTAAGCGAATTCAATATAAGTAAAAAATTGTTTTTGTCTAGTATAATGTAGATTCCTGAATAATACTGTAACAGATGGACAAACAGACACAAGATTGAGCTTATAAAGATTTCGTTTTTCTTATTTTAATAATATATATTTTTTTTTAATAATATTATAGTTCTACACAATATCTTCATATCATATTGTAACTATAATATTTTTTAATGAAGCTGTATAAAGAAGCGAATTATTCTCCAAGGATGCCGATTAACGATTTAATGAGCTCGGTCGGTTTATAACATAGAAAAATACAGTCAAGTCTGAGTCGGAGTCGCGCACGAAGGGTTCCGTACCATTGTCTATAAAAATGGCAAAAAATCATGTCTGTTGTATGGGCACCCCCTCAAATATTTATTTTATCTGTTTTATTTGTTGGTATAACGGCAACAGAAATACGTAATTTGTGAAAATTTCAACTGTCTAACTATCACGATTCATGAGATACAGCCTGGTGACAGACGGACGGACGGACGGACGGGCGGACGGACAGCGGAGTCTTAGTAATATGATTCCCGCTTTACCCTTTAGGTACGGAACCCTAAAAAAAGAAAGGACCGTTATGACCAACACTATAAACACAAATATTAGGCGGTAACCCGCAGAGCAAAGTCAGAAAAGTATAAGGAAAGTCTTATTGTGTTAGTCTTATTGTGTATGTCTTAGTCTTATAGTGTATTTTGAAAATTACCTCAATTTAAGGGCAAAATTCCTTTCCGTAACTGAGAAAAGTATGAATTACTAAGAGATGAAGATATCAAAGTTTGTCTTGTAAGATGCCGTTTACTAAAACGGCGCGCCTGTACTGGAAAATAATGAGAAAAAACCAAATGACAAACTTTTTTGATTGAATAGCTACGTATTTTATATGTACGTATATATGTGTGTATATTGCGTATGTATGCATACATTTAGATATATAACATAATGAGTTATTATTATTACAATTACTAATTCCACTTTATGATAATTACCAGTTTTTTTAACTTTCATTTTCCAAGCTTCCATTGGATATACTTTTTGAGATAGGCTAGTAAATAAATGTGCAATAAAGTGTATGAATTAATAAATAATCAACACAATCAGAAAATATATTCGTACAGTCACTCAATGGAACGAAAAGCGTGCCTACGGTTGTTAACTTGACTTCGGTGTTGTGCGGCAGAACTTCAGGGCGCTTTCGACAGTGTCGTGAAGGCATCGCTCGGGTCCGGGCAGTCCACTCACTGCAAGGCATCGACCGAGTGAGGTCACGGAACTGTCTTATCACTGTTCCTCGAGTGCTTTGTGTGTTATTACTTTTACCACTAATATTTTCACGATAACCCACTGTACGCCCACACCCGATGTACAACAATGACGATCGAAGATCTTAGGTCCGCTCCGACATATTTATTACGTCATCTTAGTATTATTTCAATAATTATTTATAGGAGATATGTATGTGGATATGTACTTCATCCACGGATACAACTATTATTTATGGATAAAGGCGTCAAATTTGATCGAAATGGATGGGATTTCCATGGGGAGTGTGACGCTTTGTATCCAGTAATTCATTATATAGCTAGGTAGTTTCGTTTCATAGTGCTCTAATTTCGAAAGTGGTGCAAAGCAAATTTTTCAATTTGAAAGAATATCATGATACTAAATGTAAAAAAGCGTAGACGCCCTTAAAGTTTCACGTATATGTTAACAGGATATGAAGAGATACAAATCTTAAACTTTTTTTTCATCAAATAGGAAACATTTGTTATTGCAAGTAAAAAATTATTGTAAAAAATATATATCAATTAAAGGCTAACTTAACATTGAAATAAATGTTTGCTCTAACGTTTAGTCATACCCGAAGCCTCATGAGTAATCAATAAATAAAAATTTTAACAAAACAAAAACCGACTTCATAAAAAAACATATTAATATGCACTAAAAAGTAAAAAAATAATTGCGTATTCTTCTATAATTTGATTATTAACTTACTATTTTTTACTCATCAATATGTAGGTACGAATGTGTTGTGTGGTTGATAATTTATTTACAATTATTGTTACTTTTGGAGTCGATGTCAGCCAAGGTGGGCTTATAACTACATACATAGTTGTAGGTGAGATGTGCTTGTGTCGCACGCGCAACTTAACGAAGCGAATAAAAGTCAATTTGTAATGTGTATGTTTTTAAAAGATTCCCGTATTATTATTGCTAGGTATATTATAGTGTTTCGTTAGCTGACATCGACTCCAAAAATAACAATAATTGTAAATAAATTATCAACCACACAACACATTCGTACCTACATATTGATGAGTAGAAAATAGTAAGTTAAATTATAGAAGAATACGCAATTATTTTTTTACTTTTTAGTGCATATTAATATGTTTTATAATGAAGTCGGTTTTTGTTTTGTTAAAATTTTTATTTATTTTTCGATTTTTAGTGAATCTGAAGTACACTCACTAATTTGTAGAATATGGGTAGACCTACTAAACGTGCAGCTCATATGAGACAGCGCCATTTATATTATTATTTAAATATATTAATCTAAAACAGTGAAACATAAAGAAAAATTCATTTTGGTACTTAATTAATAAATATTAGTTAATATGGTTAAATGTATGAATATAAATTAACATGTTTTGATTCAATAGATTTAGTTGGTGGGGTAATTTAGTTGGGCAGCCATAACATAACCAAATAATTATTTCTAGTAATAATTAAATAAACTGCCAAATATATAAATATACATAAATATAACATGTATATAAGAGTACTTATACGATTCTATATATATATATATGTATAATTTTCTAAATTGGTCTCAACTTTTAGGAGATGTTCAAATATGTTTCAATTACAAACATATACATATATACTAATGCTTACATGCATAACTCATATTATAAAGAGGAAAGATTTGATTTTTGTTTGATTGCGAATTAAATCAAAAACTATTCGACCGATTTTAAAAATTCTTTCACCCTTAGAAAGCTACGTCTTTACCGAGTAACATAGGCTATATTCTATTTTCAAAATCTTATAGATCCCTACTTAAAATGGAGCAATGTAACCCAACGTATCAAACTGTTGCCTATAAAAGTTATTATTTCGCGTACGCTGCGAAAACTATTGACGGTATATAAAGAAGTGTTTTATACAATAGTACTTCAATTACTTGATCATAACGATGTTATGGTAGGTGAATGAAAAATCTAGATAGCCTATAAAATATTCGGCCATGTATCGTTAGTTTGCTACTAAGAATTGAAGATTTCCATTACTTTGTCATGGATCCTATAATCAGAATCTAACCAAACTGTCATCAAACAAGCCTTGAAGTACACTCTTTCCAATAAAAAAAAATCATCGAAATCCGTTGAATAGATATCGAGTTATTCGTCCATTTGTCGCGCACATACCTCATGCAAATTTACGACTTATATGGTTTTCTCATGGATTCCATTGTCAAAACTGGACCAAAAAAAAATGGGACCAATGGGAAAGCAAACCCTTTCAAATAAAAAAAAATCATCGAAATCGATTCATCCAGTCGAAAGTTATGAGGTAACAACGTCAAAAAAAAAAAACATACAGACGAATTGATAACGTCCTCCTTTTTTTGAAGTCGGTTAAAAAATGCTTCTCATTTTTATTCGAAACATACGTATTTTCATAGAAGAAGAAGAAGAAGGAAATAAAATGAACGTCAACCTATAGTTTCTTAGCTAGTTATTACGTACTTTAGTGATAATAAAAATACTTATGAATTTTCATGTAATATATACATATATATTTATTTATATGTCCAATAATATACATACATATATGTATTACTACTATATCTGCTATATTCTGTATAATAGTAGCGTTTACTGTTCTCTTGCTCATCACTTTTTACCCTAAGTGTAATAATAAAGAGAATTAATGAATATCATAAAACTATCTTATAGTTACCCATCTATATTTCATCTCTCAGAATTACAGTCAAAACTGAATGTCTTGATCCACGAGACTCACTCACTTAAAAGTTAATATCTGTGAAACGAGAATACTAAGTTATAACTTACGCCAGCAAAGCGGACGGATAACAACTACATAATTTAAGCATTCAAAACTAAGTGCATTGTACTGCATTTGTAAGTCACAGATCTTAAGGTAATTCCTTTTGTATTTCGAGTGCGCTTTTATTAGTAACTAGGTTTTACACGCGGTGACGTCCGTGAAATTTTTCAGAATAAATTAATTAATACACTCTTACTGAAAAAAACACGCCAATTCCATTCTTAAAAAAAGTATAAACCAATAAAAACCAATAGAACACTGCGCATTCGACTAGTATGGATAATTTAACATTTATGAAATTTATCTGAACTTACGCTACTTACTATGTATTATTTAATTTAAATTATTTATAATTTTATTAAACTATCAATAACTTATCAGTAAAATCTTACAAAATATCATATTGTACTATCATCATCAAGTTAAACATAAGGTCGTTTAAGTAATAGGTATGTTAAACGTCAGTTACAAAAGCATCATCTTTTGTCCTTCCGAATTTTGACAGTAAAAATTCAATTCTCTGATTTATAAAAAATAAATTCGTTTTTTTTTTCATATCAATGTTTATCTAAACTTGTAACGATACTAAGTAATTAAATATAAGTGCCTGTACCATTACTCACAACAACACACCGACATGACTGCATACTTCAATAAAGGCCTCATGGCTTGCGCCTGACAGTCGGTCTATCAATTAATATAAATTAGCTGATGACCCAACAAACTAATAATGTACAAATACAGGCGAAATAGTCTGTCATTGAAAATTGTTCGATGTGTAGTTTCAAACTTATATAATGAATATGTGACTTATATAAATTTAAGAAAATGAAAAGAAAAGAAAATCTTTATTTATTTTCGTTATTATTATCAAGAGAATAAAATACTGGTTATAAAAAATACACACATTGAAACACTATTAAATATTTAATTAGAATGTTGATTACATTCCATTGTTATGTCATATCAATGTCATATTCAAAATGATTTCGTTACGTGACCTCCGTGACCTATTATAATATCGGCCGAAGATTTTAACGATTTCTATTAATACTGATAGTTGACAGTCTCTACGAGTAATATTGACTTTGAAATATACACCAAAATCGAAATTGTCCTTATTCAAATGCGCTTATAAAAGCACTTAATAATTAAATAAGTGTAATAGTATGTCTCAAATTATCGGTATATAATGCGAAATAGCGTTTGTTTAACAAAATTAATACATTTACTTCCAATCATTATTTTCTTAAAATAGTCTGCTTTCTCAATATACTTAAATAGTAATATACTTCGTACTTTATACGTAAGCAATATACTTTCATTGTACATACGAATAGCATATAAGTTTAGCAAATCATGTTTCAGTAGTCATATTAACTAACATAATATACATCACATACATATACCAAGAAAATGTTATAAGAATAAAGTCACATTCAGTATTGATTTAAAACAAAATAATGTCGATAGCGTGTATTCAAAAGCATTTTTGAAATTATTCATTCTTTTAATTTTGAATCATATTCGAAACATTTATATATATTCGATATACATTACTGGAAACAAAGGAACAACATATTTTCCTCATTTTTTCACCAAAATTGTATCTGGAAGGGTGTATCTCAGTGAAAAATAGTCATATCGACATGTAAAAATAAATCATTTTGAAACTTCATTCTTCTACTTTAATATCTCGGTCCATTTTTCCATTTCGTCAAAGATTTAGAGGAACATTTGGGCCTGAAAATGGCAGAAACGCTATTTAAATGGAAAAAACTATTTTTCATCGATTTTCCTCTAAAATTTCCCATAAAATGTCGTCCAAATTTGAAAACAAAAAAGAATCCCCAGACTTACTGTGCTATAATCTGTTGTCGAAATTGTATTTTTTCATTCAAACGTCGATATCTCCGCAAAAAGAAAACGCACATAGGCACCTAAAAAACAAAATTGAAGCTTAATAAACAAGCTACTCGATACATTCATTGAAACAAGTAGAAAAAAAAATCCAAGTGCACGAGCGTGAAAAAAAAATGCGAATTTATTCCTTCGAGATATTTCATCAATTTTCTCAATAACCAAAATGTATAAGAGAAAATATGAACCGGGATTTTAAATGTAGAGGACTGAAGCTTCAAAATGCTATTTTTTTATCTCGATAGAACTGTTTACCGAAATACAGCCTTTGGTAAAAAAATGAGGATTTTTATTTCTTGTTCCTTTCATTGTTTCCAGTAGTGTAGATTATAGTTATATTATTTATCACTAGAGACGTCTGTATAGCCAGGAAGGAAAATATGTCAAATGGCTTTCTAACTAAATAGGATAATACTACGGAGGAAGACGAGCAAATGGTCAGCAATTCATGCTACGTGGTCACCTCGTCTCATAGACATTACCATTACAAGCAGCATTAACCATTCCTTACATTGCTAATGTTCTGCCAAGCGTAAGTTCTAAGTTGTTTTCTTCCTTTTTGTCTGTAATTTCACCAGCTCACGTCCCTTACATCGAATTCAGTATGATTTACCGTTATCTGGTATGTAGTTCTAGAAAATTCTGATTTGAGTTTTATGAATATTAAAATGTACTTAAAAACCTAGTTTGACAAGTGAAGACTTGCGATTTTATCAGTTTATTTTGTATCATATTTATTGTATCATGTTATATATACAACTTGAAATTTTTTAACGCTTTACTTAAATAAATACTTGAGCTTAAGTATATAATATATCGTTTTAATTTCATTTAAAAAAAAACTACATATGTATATAAATTGAAATAAATGTATAAATACATATAACATGTGAAAATCGATCACACAACCCCTTTATACACGTTACTAAACCATTGATCCTATTTAGTCTTCCACTGGAACAGTTTCATAGTTATTGTTGCCATTTTACTGAAGATATTCCATAGCACCATCATAGTACAATAATTTCAAAATACGTATAGAAAAAAATATTTAATAAATATATGTTCGTGCTACCCTTTCAAAACTTTAATAATATAATTCGATTCTATGATGTATGTATATAACTAAAGTTGGAATCACATCTGAGCCTCTAAGCTATACCTTCCCGGTATTGTAACGAGTCGTGACCACATTCCAAAGAGGAAATGAAATCGACCGCGACCGTACAATATTCAAGATTGAAAACCGCCTCTTATTTCATCCCTAAAATGACAACTTAAAAGTACTTTCAAACCGTAGTATAAATAATTTATCAAAAAGTTTTGTATCACTTTCATATAACATTGCTGTAAACTTGTTTATGAAATAAAACTTAATGTTGTATTATTATTCCTTTTCTCGAAGAATAAAAATAAAAATTTCATAAATAATAATTAAATGTTAGCGAATAGGAACCATGTAACATCTTAAGTTTAAATTTTACATTATATGAAAATCAGAAGTACTAAGTACACTTTAAAATATGTTTAAAATTTATATTTTTTTATACATTTTAAATCTATTACATCGACCTTACATAACCTTACATAATTGTATAAATCTCGATCCTCATCGTATTAGAAGTTTGATATTGAATTTTCCGGATTTATGATTTTTCTCAGCTACCTTAGCTGTAAAAGAATGTCTAGCGTAGTTTCCAAGTGATTTCAAATATTAAATATAAGAGAATATTGTATGTTTCCGCTGATGGAAGAAGTTACATGAAACAATATTATAAATAACTAGCACTTCGCCTGCGATTTCGTCCGCGAAAATTTAAATACTATTATTAAACGTAAATTAGTCTGTTATTAAGCGCAGAACAATTGCAGTTTGTTCAAACCGTGAAAATTTTCAGCAATCTTTTTCAAGTGATATCTTAAATTGAATAATGTCTGGGATTTGAACTAAGGACCCTCGGATCTGGAACCCTATAAGGTAGCTAAGAAACCAATGAAGCACGCTTTATATCACATGTTTTTCAAAAACATAAGCCTATACAAGAACATAAAAAAGACAACTTTTATTTTTCTGTTATTTCACTTAATTTTTCCAATTTGTAATAAGCACGCACTAAACATTGCACCCCAAAAACATGTACATATATTGTAATATTTGTACATAAATTAATGTTCTTTAATATTGTCAGAATATTCCATTGTATTGCATTTATGAAAACAACTTTCATATTATTCCCTGATAGAAATCGGATGGGATTAGCAAAGTTCGCTGCAATTAGCACAACTCTAGATTTCATAAAACTTCTATCTTGAATCATAGCCCATTTCGATTTAACTTTAAATTAACTTTCATTTCATGACATTTATGTATACTTGTTTATTATATTCATTAGCACAAGCTATGGATATCCATATAAAACTCTTCATTTTTTTTAATTGTATATAATATACAGAAGGCAAATTGGACACTAGATGTTAAGAGGTTACTCAAAAACGCAAAATCCATCACTAACCTTCGGAAGTAAGATGGTATATCCCTTGTGACTATAATTACACAGGCTCACTTGCCCTTCAAACCGGAACAGGGCAATATGCTATTTGAAGGTAAAATAATCGATAAGTGGCCTACCTACCAAGACGGACTTGTACAAAGCTCTACTTACAAGTTTTAAAGAAAAACAGCGTCCAATAAATATTTATTCGATACTTATAGTCTTTAAAACATCGATAGTAGCAAACTTCTCTGATTATGTTTGGTTAGTCTACATAATTATTTCCTGCGTGAAGTCTAGTGTTTGTGACGGGATTGTCAATTTTCTATTTAATTATATAAGGCCCTCCAGACCGATTTCGGCCACGGCGGCCAATCTCAAGAGAGAGAGAGAGAGAACTGCGCAGGAGATATTATAGGCACAAGTGTGTGCGCAAACACAGGTGCCCTCTCTTTTCCTTAGCTCTCATAATCCGATGGGACGGCAATCCGACACGACCGGAAAGAGTTCAGGCGCAGGACCAACGGCTTAACGTGCTTTCCGAGGCACGGGAGTGTACACACTTCCAACTATCAGACTCCGGGCTGCTACTGAGAAATTTCTGACAGAAAAACCCAATAACATTTTATTGGCCCGACCTAGGAATTGAACCCAGGACCACCGCGTCTGCGGCCTTATATCTAGCCACTGGACCAACGAGGCAGTCCTATTTAATTACATTGACATAATATTTAACTATATTCTCACAATATATAGGACAATAACCTGACTGACAAGTAAGGATTTCATGAAAGTTTGATTTTAAAGATGACGATGCAACGATTTCATCCAATTTAATAACATTGATACCGAGGGAAGAGTATCGTCTATGAAAACGCAGACAAGTCAGCGGACTTGTCTGCGGCGTCGGGGCGTCGAATCCGCCGCATGTCGGTAACTTCAAAGTTGCAATGCGAGCTCATGCGCTACGATCCGGGGACAAAAACTATTTTAGCTAGATTTTATTTTTTTTAGCGCACTAAGACCATATTTATTTGTTTTGTGTAACTTGACAAAGCATAATGTAATTTTTTTACATAATATTATGTACATAATTATTTACTAAATAGTCTATAATATGAAATGTCACGTGCCTAAAACTAATACCACTTAAGCTAAGTTCTAAATTATTATTTAAGTTACAATTTTATATGTCTTTTTTTTATCTATTGTATATTTATTGAAAGAGTAGAACAAATAAAAGCTTCTAAAGCGACGTCAAAAAATTCCAATGATCACACTCTTTACTTGAATGACAAGTAAGGTCTACATACAGAAACGAAACAAAGGTAAACGTCAAATGTTAAAATAAACCTAATGGATCCATCACAGCTCATAACGATAAAAAAATGTAATTCCAAGTAAAAAAAAAACAAACAATACGTCAAGCTGATTGAGGAAAAAGACGTTGAAATGCAGATGTAAGTGCAGGTACGGGGGCACCGACCGTCGCACGACACGCGCCCGCTCGATATCTCGACCCACTTCCCGAATTATAACCGTGCCTCCGTTTATTTCTTTCCAACCAGGCCTACGATTACAATTTATACAAAACTTTAAATAAACGAATCTTAACACTTAAATAATTTAACAAAACGAAAAGACGTACATGCTGTTTCTTAAGACCTTTTAATACTAAGTCTATTTTTTTCATGAAAACTTTTTTAAACATATGTGTCTGATTAGTGATCTATAAAGCCAAAAAAATATATCTAAAGTCTAAAGACTTTTTCATGTACCTAAAGGCAAAAATCGTTTGTGATAATGTGAACGAAATCAAAGATGTTTTTTTCTCTTTAATCTTTATCATTGAGTGTGTCCTCGAATGTTACAATATTACTGAAAAGAAAACATATAAAAATCCCAAATGTACTCTCCGTAATGTGGGTAGAGTATTAGGAGTACGGAGCGGACATATTCTTGCGCTATTTCAAATTTTTTGTAACATTATGTGACAGGAATGTGATTACTTAACAAATATTTTTCAATAATCTCAACATGAAAAGTATATAATTTCATAAAAGTTTCAAACGGGAAATAGGTTAATACAATTCAGGCTTCATTAAGTAGAAACTAAATCGGACAAATTTGTTCAGCGATTTCTAGGAAAATACGATTTATATAACTCAAATGGAAGGTGCTTGAGACGGTCTATTATTATCATTATAGCATAACTTCTAAAATGGCCATTGAAGTGATTTTTTTCTTACATAATTTTTCAGAAAAAAGCCGTAACAGCTAATTTAGGGTATACAGAGGTCATGAAATATATATTATACTTATATAATATACTTGTGTAAATAATTATTTTATATTACAATGATTTCATAAATATTTTAATATATGTATAATGTGTAGAGTTTACGAAATTAACACTGAATATAAAACGAGTTCAAGCGAGTGCCCGACGTGTGTTTAGCCCGTACCTATATAGCTAGTTCAATAAAAGTATATTTAATGCAAGACCCACACACATAATTTGTATTGAATATGTATATATACGTAGGTACGTAAAGATCTAACAGTACAATGATGATCACGTAATATGTCTAATTTTAACTAAATTAGCAAATAATTTGTAAACAGAATTCATTCAAAGCTCGATTATGGTTTTGTGGTTAGAACACGTGAGTATAAAAGAAGATATGTGTTCCATTCCGCACAAGCAACATCGAATTTGTGTTGATAATGAATTTCGTGGTTGGCGGTGACGGAAAATATCGCCAATAAATCAGCATGTGTTAGAAAAATGAGCTACATCTATGATCCAGCGTGGTGGAATAATCTCCAAGCGTCTATTCAAGAAGTAGGATCTTTACAAGCTGTTCATTTACTTGTTACAATATATTTAGATTTCAATAAGTTTATTACTTAATTTTATTTCATTATGGAAATTTTCATTCGATTTTTATGTAACTTTCAAAGTAGACGGTTGTCATTAACAGTATGCTCGCAGTCATCACTCATTCAAGAACACTACCCGGTACATACATAACGTTAACTGCATTGACACTAATTTCTAGCCACGCCTGACTGGAATGGAAGCTATTATGCGAAACACGCCAACAATGCCACGATAAGATAGTCGTAGCTCGTTAAGTTGGGGATAATTTCCACGTTAACTAGAAATGCAAGGATTATACGAAAATTACATTCTAAATATAGATACTTTTACTTGTTATTAATTATTATTACTTTAATATTCTATTAATGTGTTTGTTTTTTGATACTTGATTTTTACAATGTTTTAATAATTTATTTAATTCTTTTGTCAACTATCAACGATCAAAAAATGGCTTGTATCAACAAGAGGCAATTTTGCCTATTCCAAAAAAATGTCGTGTCTTAAGCACAAGCATTTGTTTTTATTTTGGTGGTTTATGCAAGCCTGCCAAGATACATAGATACCCAGTCACCATTTAATTTACTACCGAACATAAAAGCTTTGAAATTCGGACACCAGGTTTTAAAGTAAAAAAGTGAGCCTGTTTAATCAGACTGAGTATATATCATTTTATTATAAGGAATAGTTCAAATTTTTACAGTGGGTGTTTAACGTCAATTTGAATCACTAATAAAGTTACTCCTTTTTTAAAAAAAAACATAAATTTATTGTTACAGTAGTAGATTTTAAGTTATACAATAGGACAGTAGATTTTATAAGCATGCTGTATGTAACATTATATTACTATTAACGGATTAATAACTAACGGTTTTACTTATAAACTTTGTTTGGCGGGTGATTGCTTAAACAATGCTGTGTCTTGGTCCTTCAAATGACAAATCATTAATGACAGAAAGAGCAAAATAAGTGATGATTAAACAGCGACAAAGCAACGTTTATATAAGTTAGGCCGTGTTACGTTTATACCACTCATAATACGTAATGTTTAAATAAAATATATGCTTATAAAATGTATTTCTGCTCGGAGGATTGGTTGTAATATATGAGTAAATAAAACAAAAACTTGCCAGAATATAAAAAGGGATATAATTAAAAGCACTATTTAGGTCAAATTAATTAATCGTGTGAAACAAAATAGCATATTACATTATAAATACTATAATAATAATATCCTGGGACATTATTCACACAAGACCATCTGATCCCAAACTAAGCAGAGCTCGTACTATGTAAACCGAACAACTGATATACTACATGTACTACATTTCTTTTGTAAATACACCCAGAATTAGGACAAACAGATATGTTCATGCACACAAATATCTGTCCTGGGTAGGAATCGAACCCACGACCTGCGGCTTGAAAGGCAAGTATCTACCAACCACGCCAACTGACTCCTCAATAACAAATTGTATTTCAGTTCAAGATAAGCTGCATAGTTATAGAAGCATCTTAATGCTATAATTATGTGCTTACACTAATCTCTTATATGTAAGAGCTTAAAGAATATAAACGTTTGGTATTCTGAAACGACCTTCACAAAACTTACAGTAAGATTTTATAAATTTTTTTGCATGTATGACATAAAGGTTAAAACGTATACCGTTAGAAATTATTAAACATCTAATCTTATATATTAGTTATAGATGTTACAATAATGGTATCGATTTGTCCTATATCCAATTTGGTAGACGACGAATCGATGCTATGTCTGTATCAGCCTAATACAGATCGGAGATGGCCTAGTGACTAGAAACGGGAATCTTCAACGAGGATCGTCAGTTCAAACCCGGGCAAGCTCCGGTGAGTTTTCATATGCTTATAATTCATCTGATGCTCAATTAAAAAAACACCGCCGTATTCTCCTTTGTATCAGATGAAATTTCGCCATATGCTTATCTTATCGACCTGCATTGAAATACGTCCTAAGTCGTCTACTGAACAGGAGATCTACCCACAGCCCACCAGTGGGACATTTGCCATCTCTTACTCTAAAATACGTTAGAAATTCATTGAAAATATTACATAATTTTACTCTTATGTTTATCTACAATTCATATTTTTACGGTTTATCTTCTTTTGCAAAGTGGAAATAACTAAACTAAACATTGGCACAGTCTTCATTATCAGTTCTGTAATGTTATGGTCATTATATTACATATTAAGCCGCTAACTGCCATTAACGACTTTATGTTGTCGTGACCTAGAAATCTCCCTTACAAAGTTTTTATATCTGTAACAGTTAGACCAGATACGTTCGTCCGGACTTGAAGAATTGTAATATAGCGTTGAGGCTTTGTGCCTACTGCGTGTATAATATTTATTAGAATCTACAGATATTTTGGAAATAGCATATGTGATAAGTGGATGGTACTTACCCAAACGGGCTTGCACATCTACCAACAAGTGTCTGACTTCCGCTACTCTACCATCTCATAGTCAGTGGCGTAGGTTGCCCTTGATGGGCCCTGTATCGAAATGTGATGGGGGACCTTCATGTTAATTGCGGCGATGACTTTTTTTCTTCTTCACGTGAATTTCTTTTTCCCGGTAAATTTAGCGTACGGTCTTACCGTTCGAGAGACATTTTAGATAACATTTTACGAATTCTTGCTTACTCGAGTTCGGGGCCCCTGTACCTAGGGAGCCCCATATCATGGGGGCTGATGCAGCGATAGCTACGCCCCTGCTCATTATTACTTCGCATGGATATGTTGCGGTTTGATCAGTATCTGAACCTTTGTAATTACAAGTACAAGGGACATTACATATTAATATGCGCCGTCCACCCCCATGTGCAGGTAATAGTTGACTTTTTTTGCATAGCCAATGTATATGAACAATATTGATCGCTTACCATCAACCGTGACCCATTTACCGTGTGCCTGGTAAAAACCCGAAAATTTTAACAAATTCCAATATCCAACGGATAGACTGCCACTTTATCATAAAACTAGTTTCAGCCAGAAATAAGTAAAATTTACATAAATCACACATATTGAATTCCATCAAACCTAAACACGGAATTAGAAATAAAAAGTTTATTACTACCGTAATGTTTATACAATTACATTAAGTAGAACAATTACATTAAATCGAAACACATTTAAACAAACAGCTGTTTAAACAAGCTGTCAATGACAACAAACAACAAATGAAACAAAGCAGTAATGAGCAATATTTATTTTTACAAATATTGCACAGATTATTAATTAATATTTATTTATTTAAATAAAGTTCAAGGACATATGTGGTTTATTATGACATACTTGTAAATAAGTTAATAAATACAAAATCTTTTTAAAAAAGTCTAACTTTTTTAGTCTGCCAATTTTTTTGTCGATTTTACTTTTATCAAGAAATTTTGTAAACAAGTAATTGTAATACTTTTTAATATGTTTTCAATACAACTTCTTTTAAAACACAAGGACTTTTCGTAACAAAAAGTAATAAGTTTCTGATAACACTTCTGAAATTACTTTTTTTCTACCATTAAAACTTATATCCGAAGGAAATATGCTACGCGCGTTTAATGAAAAAATATATGCGTTTTGTTTATTTATAGTATGTAACAATTTAATAAAGTTTAGCAAACCTTTCAGCCAAAAACACGATGGAAAAAAGTTATATTAAAAAAAACTATTTATACTTTATGACTGAATGAATTTTATTGTTTATTTCTGTCGTATACATCATTGGATTTCATCTGTATACAGTTTTATTAGATTTTTGATGTTGTTATACAAATATAATATAGTTCAACCCCCGCATCGACAATATTATTATTTTTCGTAATTATAGCATAAAGAGCTTTACAAGCCTTACAAGCGTCAGGCTTAGTATGAGTTAATTTTTATTTAACCCTAATGTAAAGTGTTTAAAGTCTCACTTTAACTCCCGATGAAAACCTAACTAATCAGTAGTAATTGTTTGGGAATTAAATTATCTTGAAAGTTTCAACAACCTTTCATTTTAATTAATTTAATATTCTAGTTTATAAATTAATATAATTAATTGATGTACTACCAACTTCAGAAGAAGGGAAAAACTGTTATAGCGATAAGCAAATTAAAACCACCAACCAGAAATTGTGGTAATGTAACGATTTTTTTATCTGTGTATGTTAAAGTCTAAAAACTGTGTATGGGAAATAATTTCACAAAGTTAAAATTAAGGTTTTATCACAGTGATGTTTTTTTAAAAATCGATACCACACAAATACTTGTGGATTTTTTATATTAGTATCTGAGGGTTGGCATACCATACTATATATTATGCGCGTATTATTAATTTTTCTTTCTAATTACATTCATATTTACATTTAGTATAGTTGTATAATTTTAACTTACAGCAATCCTGATAAAAAAACCTACAAATAAAACATACCTCATTAATATATTAGTAATTTTAAAGAATCAGTGATTTGCATAAAATACAAATTGGTTAAAAGAACTAATATAGGTTTAACATTATTATAATGCAAACGAAGACCTAGAAGATATACCTTTCACGAGCACCTCTTGCTAATATTGATCGAAGGACCAATCGATAGTCCATCGAAGGTAAAGCCATTGAGGGAACGCCCAACGACGTAGTTTTGGAGAAAATTAATTACACTCATCGCATCGCCTTGGGTCGCGGTCGGATTACGTCCTAAGAAAGATATCTAAAGCCTTTCAATACTTGTTTTGGATTATGTGACAGTTGCTTTTATGTATATTATTATAATAACAGTCGACTTAATACATTATTAAGTCTATATTGAATTATAAAGGAACTTATTGCAAACACATAAAATAAGAATTAATATATATCCTACCGATGTATAACTTATTCACGATAAATGTAATCATTTAATAATAATCGGCGATATATAAAGTAAAAAATGAATACAGCTCAAACGGTTAACAGCATTTTACGGCAAATAAAATATAAAACTGTTCATAAGAGACATGTTTTTATAAGAACAAACTTTTTATTTGATTTCAATTATTTACTATACTACAGTACTTCTCATTATTATTTTTTATATTACCCGGGCATTTAGTAACGATCATAACTGAATTTTGCTCAACCTTACAAGAGTGACGCTTACATTTATTTACATATTTATTTAAATTTATGTATTCTACTTCATTTTGGCTTAATAATTTATAATAGTTGTATGCATATGATCAAGAAAAGTAAGTAAATAATAACTTGTAAGTGTCCCAATGCTCTCTGCATCCCTCTCATCTAAGTAAGAAAAGTTTTTAAGCTTATTCCAACACGCTGCTTAAGTAAAGTAACCTGTCAGCTTTATCCGAAATATGAAAGTTTCGTCACGATGTTTTCCTTTACCGTATGAGTACGGCATAAACCATAAACACAGGTTAGTTCAATAATTACCCACACACAAGTTAA
Source organism: Nymphalis c-album (assembly GCA_963151315.1). NCBI lineage: Eukaryota > Metazoa > Arthropoda > Insecta > Lepidoptera > Nymphalidae > Nymphalis > Nymphalis c-album. The sequence continues at coordinate 8,374,489 of OY720591.1, forward strand.
CTCAATAATTACCTAGATTTGGTCAGTTACCTACAAGATGCCATCTCGTCTTATGCGTACGATTAATTATATAAAAACTATGTAGTCAAGTTCTGTCAGGTGTTTTAACTTATACATCCTAATTAGACGTGCAGTCTGTTCTGTATATATGTAAATGTACATTCAGTGTTAGGTAAATTCTATGAAAACTTCACAATGAATTCCACTTGGTGGTAGAGCTTTGTGCAAGCTCGTCTGGGTAGGTACCACCCACTCATCAGATATTCTACCGCAAAACAGCAGTACTTGTTATTGCTGTGTTCCGGTTTGAAGGGTGAGTGAGCCAGTGTAATTACAGGCACAAGGGACATAACATCTTAGTTCCCAAGGTTGGTGGCGCATTGGCGATGTAAGAGATGGTTAACAGCTCTTACAACGCCAATTTCCATGGGCGTTGGTGACCACTTACCATCAGGTGGCCCATATGCTCGTCCGTCTTCCTATGCAATAAAAAAAAAAAAAAAAAATGCAACCTGACTCGCTTGCGTGCTTACATACGATTCTCTAACAAATACATTGCAGAGGTCACGTCTAGACATCGGCGCAAATTGACTTGAAACTGCATGTACGATTGAACTTGTCGTTTGGCCAGGAAATGTAGAGGCATTTCAAATGTTAATAGTAACTTTCGAATCTATAAGATATTATTTAGACTATGCACGTATTATTTTTATTATAAAACTATCCATTCTAGCTTCGCACGGGAAAAATAACGATGGGAATAAAACTTTTATATTAAAGGACGAACATATAAAGAAATTTTCTTTGTCTTCTTAGGTGTCTTTGGAATTCTTTGCGTGTGTACATCGAACATCACACTAAAGATTTATTACAATCGGATTCACAATTTAGGAACTTTATCAGAAAGAACAACCATATAAATAAAAATGTATTTGTGTAATAAAGTCCGTCCCAGTTTTCCACAACAAACTAGGGTCGTCCGCATGCCATTACTTATAATTACACCATTTTAATCACACATGTGTGAAAACTCGATCATATTTCGAGTAACTTAGCAATATAGCAATAGCGAGTAAGCAAACAAATGGATAGGTATTAATATATTTTCTTTATAAGGGTATTAAATTCAACAATGACTTTCTGTAATTAAAAGAATAACTCTAGTATAAACTTTTAAGCCCAGGGTCGAATGTAAGAAAATAAATTAATCAACTAAGTATTTCTATGACACACAAATATGCGACTAAATTTGCATCTTACAAGCTTTAATATATAATGTTAATAAAGTGCTGTTACCCTAGAACGGTAGAGCGGACACCGTTTTCTCATGAAGCTGGCTTACTCTAACTGTATACAGATATATATTGCTAACGTGTAATGTTATTATGAAATTATTATAACAGATTTACTTGGTGGTAGGGTTTTAAGCAAGCTCGTCTGGATGCCCACCCTCTCATCAGTTATTCCAAGAACAATAACATCAAATATACTACAAGACAACGATATCTAGTACCTATTGATGTTGTTGTTCTGGTTTGAATGGTGAGTGCGCCAGTGTAACTACAGGTACGAGGCACGTAAATTAAAACGCAATACTAAAATTGAGAAGGATTTTATTTCCTGAGAACTAAAATATAAATAAAAATCCTATAATAGAAACGCAATCTACAATTCTAAAAGGAGCTTATCGTAATATCGACGTAAATTATTTTTAGAATATAAAGTATCAAAGTTCAGATTTAAAAATTCAAAGAAACGATACACATCGCGTGACGTCAACAATGAAGTAATGTATTGGTAATACTAACGTAATCAGCGGTTAAATTCCGTCTTTATATAATTACGGCAAAGAGTTAATTTTAGCCTAAGATTATTTAATAAATAAATGTGGCTATTTAGTGCGTCAAAAAGGTTTTATATTTATTTATAGAAGTAAATAAAATTAACGAGTTTTAACTTAAAATAGCTTAAGTTATAAATACGATAATGTCCTAATAAAATATTTATTTGGACCATTACATAAATTTCATCATGGAGTGTTTACAATCCAAAAATCTTATTTTACTTATTTATATAATTTAACCTATTTATATAAACACAACGCACGGTGTTTATTTATAACTAAAACCTGATTATTATTGATTTATTTTCATCTATGTTTAAACATCAATAAACTTAACGACCCTTTCTAACATTATAAATACGAAAGTGTACATATCATGTGTTTGTATAGAAAATGACATAGGGCAATAATTCCTGGACTCCTTTCAAACCCCCTGCCCCTCCCTTACGCGGCAAAACGCAGGCAGAAACTAATTATAACATAAAATGATTGAACCAATTATTCATTATATGTATTGCTGAATGTTTTATTTGAAAACCGATTCATTTATTGCAAAATGGAGTCGAGCACACAGGATAAGTTATCATTGACTCTGTAAGCAGTATAAACCATTTCCTAGACTAACAATATCAAACTAGGTGGTACCAAACTAGATAGGGCTGCAGGAAACGTCACCGCTTAAAAAAAAAAATTAAATAAGCTGTCTTTTCTCATGGCGACCATGAATCTAGAAAAAAATCTTGTAAATAAATAGTGATCTCGATCCAAGCGAGGAAAGTCTTCATAAATCTTATAATGTTTTATGCTGATTACGTAAAGTCCTTGTATTTTTATGAAAGGCGTGGGTTGGATTTACTTTTAATGTTATTTCTCAGTAATAACCTTATTCATAGCATCATATAGAAATCTTTAAAACGGGATAATCACAATACGCTCGTTTCGATGATTACACGACCCGATTTCATTGTACGTTGCCATTTCTATACGTCAATAGCCTTTATCATTCTGGGCTATCAATTCTACAGATCTCATGTCATGATTTGAATTTGAATTATAATAATGCGTGACGAATGAGAGTCTGTTTCTTTTTACGTCATTACAATGTATTATTATAGTACGGATTTCCTCTTCCTTTGTGTCGAGGCCATATCTTTCCGGTTTATCTTTCCCCGTATTTTTTTAAATTTTGAACATATTTTTCACACAAACTGGTTTAACCAATAAATTATATAGTATTATTTTATTTATAATCTTCTCAACAAAGTATTGTCAAAATAACCTTTAAATGTTTAGTTTATAATAATGGTTTAAACTCTTTAGTCTTTTATAGTCTGCCTCTGTTTTTAATGTCTGAGAAAGTAACACGGTCAAAGGTGAAACAATGTATATTAGCATTTATATTAACCCTTAAGAAAACCGGCTTGTGGGAATTAAAGTAAATGAGATTAAGACTTAAATATCTTCAAACATATCTTAATTTTAAAATTATTAAGGATGTTGATTTTATTAAAGGACCTTAAGAAAAGTAAGTTAACAGTTATAAAAGGACTTCCTATACACTTATCTTAAAACATACATAGGCATAGGCTTCTCTATGAAATAGTAATTAACAAAATTATTTAGAAAGCAAAATGAAGAATTCGGTTTCCCCATATGAGTGTTAGCATCAAAAAATATTCTTTAAACTATAATAAGTGAACAATTTTCAAGAAATTTATATGGATCTTAGCCAAAATGAAATCAATAGCTAGTTGGAAGCCGCACTCAAAAGCCACAAGTCTAAATGTGCAAACTCGTTAGAAAACAGTTTTTCAGACAATGTATTTTGCAACGACGGCTCTATAAAGAATAACGCTGACAATATTTCCAATCTATGCAGTCAAAATATGAACATTTCTAGCCAAATTATTTCTCTATTGTGAAACTATAATATATAAGTAGAAGTTAAAATTTCCAATCTCTATTTAAAATTAACATATTATTATCGTTTGAATTATATAATAATAATAAAATAGTTCTTTTCTTTTATTAAATTAATCAAGAGTATGTAATGTCAGAAAATAAAGATATATGTGTAAACATTAAATGTACATCTCTCTCTTGTTTTTAGGAAATTTTATTAGGATAAATACGTCAGGTTAGTTCGGGCGCCCATGCCTGGGCAAATACTTCCTCCATGTTTTTCCATTTTTGTCTGTCGCTCGCTATCCGCTACCATGTTATCCCTGCATATTCAATGATATTCCCAACGTGTCATCTGTTTTCGCGTGTTCGTTTTTCATCCCTAGGGTACCAGGTCATGATCCTTTCGCTCCATCGTCAATCTGTGGTTCTAGCAATGTGTATGATGGGCAGGAGCCCATCTCCACTTTAGTCTTATTACTTATACTGTTTCTTTTCTAATTTCGTTTGCTCTTATTCTATCATCCGCAGATATCTGTGGGTAGTTTTGTACTATCTATTACGTTTCTTTAGAGGAGTGGCTTTGTAACTTTTAAAAATTTATTCGCACTTCCAAGATTTTTTACATCCTAGTGCAATCCTTTAGTCAATTTCCTTGTTTATTTCGTTGCTAAACGATATTGTTTATGTATAATATTTTCTAATATTCCTTGTATTTTTGTATAATGATATATTGTGTGACTATAAATATGTAGACTATGGCTGAAAACCCCTTTCTAAACCAGCTTGTTCTACGGATTGCTGCTCATCGAATTTGTATGGATTTCAGATTTCAGTGGCTTGGGCACCGTTTCCGATTCTTTTCTTATATTTGTTGTCTATTCCATTGTAAAGATGATTATAAAACCACCACTTTGCCTCCTGTATTGTTGAGGCTACACTGCAATTATAATATGATTTTTTTTCAAATTATCAGAACTTCCTAACTGTATATTCAGAAGTGACAATAAATTAACTATTTCATTTGATCTGACATCGATACTATAACAATAATAGTAGTAATTACAAGTTAAACTTTAAACGTTTTTTGCATGCAGTATTTTTAAGTAACATTAATGATGGTTAGGCTACGTTTTTGGTCTCTCGTATGCAAGTAAACGTTGAAAGAAATCGATAGAACGTTGAACTCGCCGTACATATTAATCTTAACAATTACTGTTAAATATATAATTAATATTATAAAATGTTATACCATTAAACGTAAAAAAATCTGCGTAGCTTAAATTATATGTATATATATATATGTATATATACTGACTTCCAAAACACAGCGAAAGCTCGTTTGGAATTCAGGGCTAGTATTTAAATTGTAATCAAAACTTATGTAAAATAAATAAATAAATAAAAAATACATATATATATATATATATAAATGAGTAAATGAAACTTTTCTAAACAAAGTTAATTTAACAGACACAAAAATAACTTGAAATACTGCTCAATTGTTATCGTCGAATAGGATAATAAAGATGTTATAATAATAAACAATTCAAGTTTATTATCTAATTTTTGTAATATTATCTGTTGCCTATCCAGATAAAGCGAACAACACAAGGTATCTTATCTTTTTGCAACGAGAAATTAGGTTAGCAAAATTTCGTTTTAGTTACCTACTCAATATAAACATAAAATATCCCATTCTAGCTGAAACACCAATAAATAATATTTTTAAAAGGCAGAATAATTACAAGTTTCTCTACGTCTACGTATTGTTGTCACTTGGAGTATAGCTTGCAATCTTGGCTTAAGTGAGAAAGGCATGTTTTTGAAAACTCAGTAGATAATAATGTGTCATAGATATATATAATGTGTGCAAATTCATTTAAAGATAATTGAAGACAATAGACATCTCAGACATCTCGAAAATGTTCTACTACAAGCATAGATTTATATACACAACGCAACTTAAAACATTTACTTTGTTACTAGGTCGTTTTATTCCTGTATTGTATTGTATTCCGAATTATCGGAATAAAATAATTCTCCGACTTTCCGACTCGTCGGTTCATAAACAGTTAATGGAATTTAAGATAAAGTGATTTAAAGTGTTTTCCCACTTGAGTTAAGTCCATTTAGATTAATTGATTAGTAAATTCATATTCAAATTTATAAACCTTTACATTTAAAACAAGTAAGGTTAATAAAATATTAACAGTGGTTATGTTTATGATACATTTGCCTTTTATTGTAACCCATTTGTATTCTCTTATTTAGTAAGCCGCGTTATAAACGGGTAAGATCCATACTTTCCAACGAAATTTCGCAACACCCACTGTCAGACCTCCATCAAAGGAATGATCTGCGAAATTATATGTATATAAACTAACAAATATTTGCAAAAACAATAAGCGATCCTTTATGTTTAGTGAAAACAGTTTAAAGGTGCATATTATACGCTTTTTAATGAAAATTGATACCGCACTGCGAATCCTTCACAAACTTTGTAATTTCTATACATAAAATGAATACACGGTTTATTTGAGAAAATAAATGAGTGTGTGCAAACATAACATGCAATATAGTTTGTATTTTTTTACGTTAAGTATTCTTCTTTTTCTTCTCTTCACTCTTGTCAGATCGGTCGTGGTCGCCATGTAGTGTTATGAAATTATCGGCAGGAATATTGTTTGCCCAACGAGCGTTCGCATGTGTCTCTATAATTAATTGGTAATCCTGGTGTACTTACGAACAGGACCGCCAACAGTTGTTTTCACTTGGTCGTTCCATTGCATGGGCGACCTTCCACGCGGTCTGGTGGCACGCTATGGAGTCATTTCCTTGAGACGGGAGACGTGGCCAAAGAATGTTAATACGCGTTTTCGAACCAACGCCGAAAGACGCATGTTAATTATGGAAATAGGAAAAATTTAACACGATATATTTACTAAATAAACATTGTATAGTTGTATATGTTAAATAATTAGTAAATACATAAAAATATGAGAAAAATAAAAAATAAAGTATGTAGTTCAAATGACTCAATCATGAAGACCTACTAATTACGAGTTTATTAAATTTTAAGTTTTGTCTGATTATTTGCTTGCTTTTGTGGCTAATAAATGAATCCTCATCAAATTTAGAACATTATGCCATAATTTAAAATAGAAGTTATTTTTGAACTACTTTTTACAAAAGGCACAAAGTACGTAAACGTAAACACGTTTGTACGTGCAAACGTGTTTACGTGCAATAATAAAATAGCTTATAGAGTTATTTAGTTATAGGTTTTTCGCTTTTACGTCAATTACATATTTGCACTAGTGACTTTTAAATAAATACAAAAAATTAATAAAACGAACGGACGAAAAAACGAATGTTAAATATTTAAAAAAAAAATGTACAAATATGACGACAACACATAAGCGATTACAGCCGCGTTTCTAACTGTTCGTGTAAGATGATATCGAAGTGACTCATGACATAATAGGCTTTGTGAAGAAAGCTTTTTATTGAACTAACTAAAACACTTTAGTCAAAGTCTTGATGGACAAGATTAAATTTAATATGTATTTAATAAGAATATATAATTTAGAAGTAAATAATATAAGTTATTGTTGCTCAGTTCTATAGAACCTTAATTTCTATTGATTCCTTTATTAGAAGCGATAAAGGCAAAATATTTAATTGACTGACGCTAGGTCCCTGCGAATGAAGACGGGCTCTATTGAGGCACGCTGCATGCGTTGACACGTTGGCCCCGCCTCATGTCAGATGACAGTGTTCAAGGTCGGAGACGCGGGGTAAAATATTGAAAAAAATACTTTCTTACAAACAATTATTTATCTGTAATTTACCAATGTATATTTAATTCCAAATTAATTTTGTTGCAGCTCGAAATCGGTCCATATAGACCTTGGAGACACATTGCATAAACATTTCTAAAAGTTTTACCTCTTAATTTATACAACCCATCAGAATTATTTATGAATCCTCCAAAAGAAATGCCGCTAGCGTTTTTCAAAGGAATAATAGATCACTAATTCAAATATTGGTAAATTTAATCAGTTTATTTGATAAACGGTTGATGGAGTGAGATTGATTTTTCATATCCATTAACCATTGCCAGCTAAGCTATTATGCTTACTTATATTATATATCTATGATTTCGTTACATTCATCATAAGGGAGAGTATCAATTTTATTCAAACTAATATATAAAACTTTGCTCACAGACATATACACAAGAAAATTAAAGAGACTAACGGCCGAATACTCTTTTTCGGCCATATACTAGAAATATTTTATCGAAGAGAACCATAAAATTATATTTAAAATGTTAATGTAACTATAGTTAGCCCTCTTTAGTGTGCATATAAAAAACATAATTAATCTACACATTTTCATATGACGCATATTGAAGTAAATGACCAAATATTGTATTAAATCTCTATTTAAACTGTTAAGGGTTGAGGCACTGTATTTCCTGCATGCAAGTTTCAATAGGTGCTTAGTTTAGTAGCAGTGACGTTGTGTACTAATATCCAGAATTTGTAACACTTAATGTTTTAGAAGATTGTAAAAATATATAAGAGATTTTTCATAATTTATATTTTATCAATTTTATTTTTTTTAAACAGAATTACAATTTAAACAAACTCGCGAAGAACCTATACCAACAAAGCGTAATTGACTGATATAAATTACTTCAGATTGAATTCGGACGTTAACGCGGGCTGTTCAGGATCAATTATTATTTTATAAAACGAAGTGTCGGTCGAAGTTATATCGGTAACATAGTATCATTATTTTTTGTCAAATTAAATTACCATAACATTATAATAATAATATTAGAAAATAAGAAGCAGGATTAGTTTATTTTAAAAAAACAATGACTTTTTATCAATAACCTAAAACTAATTTAATTTTACACAATTAAAATTAACAATTCTAATATAGGGTAAACACAACAAAAGTACGTACGTTCAGCTCAAAATCCCGACTAATAGTGTCCGTTCGTGGCAAATCGCTTCTTCTTTTATACCAGACCGATACTTTAATATAAAAATTATTTAATCATCTTACTATAATAATATAGTCATGTATCTTAAATTTAAGAACAATAAAGTAACAATAAAGTAGTGTTTATTTTCTGCAGATCTGTTTGCCAATTGGCAAAGGCCTCATCCAAAAAATTACCATACTTAAGATATTTAATACAAACTGAAACAATCGCAACATGACAGTACGTTTCGTAAAAAAAAATACGTATATCTGCATTTGATATTGACATAATTCAGAAAATAAATTATGAACAGCAATAACAATAAGTTTGTTTTGCAAAAAAATATCTTAGATTAATTATTAAATTATTATCTGCTGATACAAAAATATATTTTAATGTTTATGTATGCTTTTAAAGTCATCTAACGGAAAAAGACGGCAATGAAAGCAAAGTTCCAGATTTGATAGTTTCTCGTTTCATTTAAAAGTCATAAAGATATACGTTAAAAAATAAGTGTATTTTAACGATTTAAAGCATAAATCTGTGCTAATAAAACAACTTTAAACTGACATTAGTTAATTAGTAATCCTTCAATACATAAAACTAAACGTATTGCGCAGTAAAGAGTAAATCGATTTGAATAAATGAGCTTTCGTGGCCCGACCTTAATCCTTCGGGATTTATGAGCTGTATGACACCGCACACAAATGAATATAATGGATAATAATATCATCACATTTAGAAAATCTAAACTAAGATCGTTTTGTTGCCGTATTTAAATTAACATTAATTGAATTCTCATACTTAACCACACCAATATATCTACAGGATGACCTAAATCTAATTTATCATATAAGTACCGCTATTACCACCCGCGGTTTCGCTCGCGTGTGGGGGGCCAAATATTAAATAACCTATGTCATTTTGTACCCCAGCCAAATATTAAAAATTTTATGATGATCGGTTGAGTAATTAAGACGTGAAAGCATAACAAAGTAACATACTTTTTGTAAACTCAATCAGAACTTTAGCTACATCTAATAGATGTATAATAATATTACCGTATGATAATTATATATTTCATATATAATGATTACGGTAATAATACTAATATAGGTTGTATTACCGTTTATTAATCATTATTTTTATTATTTGTCCATTTAAAAAGTCTTATGTCTGATATGACATAAGCGAATGAATAATTGACTAGTGTTTAATCTTTATTAACACATATTAAGTGTTCCTTTATAAATAATTAATCTCAACTTAGTGATATAAATGTACATATGATACCGTTAATCGTATCGGACAATCTATTTGCTACGAAAACAAACAAGTGATGATCTTTGAAGTTTCAAATTTATTTCAGTGATCGTAAAATCTTTCGTGAAATTTGTTTACCTTCAATATTCATGACTTGAAGAGCTTATGCTCAAACAGCTTACACATGTTTTACGAAGATGTGACCTTAATTGGTTATAAATATCATTATTTGTTTTTATTATATATATATATAACCTAGGAATCATGTTAATTTAGATTACTAAATAATCTGTAATCTCATATCGCACATGGAGATATTAATCTTGAGAGTATTATTGTTACAATTATCCAACCTTAAACTATTTCATATAAAAATAACTCCTCAATAAGATTAAATTAATGTAATTATATATATTCCAATTTAAATATCTATAAGATATACTTACTTATAAAATATATTTACTTGGCGGTAGGGCTTTGTGCAAGCTTGCCTGGGTAGGCACCACCCACTAATCAGATATTGTACCGCAAAACAGATTTACTCGGTACTTTTGTGTTCCGATTTGAAGGGTGAGTGATCCAGTATACAGTTTACAAGGGACATAAAATCTTAGTTCCCAAGGTTGGTGGAGCTTTAGCGATGTAAGCGATGGTTAACATGTCTAATAGACATTGGCATTCTAACAGATGTTGATGACCACTTACCATCAGGTGGTCCATGAGCTCGTCCGCCTACCTATGCTATAAAAATATATATATTAATCTTATTAAATCTTTCGTATTAATATATGTACTTTAAACAACGTTTTAAGCAATGAACATTAAAGTGTATATCTAAATTATATTTACAAGAATTATTTTCTTCAAATATTTATGTAAACCTGTCAATATATAATCAGATTAATTTAATAATGTAGGTTATTTACCTATATTGCTTTGAGTAACGTTGACTAAGTACATATCATATTTAAATATCTTTCCGGTTGTGAAAATAATAATACTAAACATTTTTTAACTATTAACAAAAGGAAAACATAAAATTGCGCATATGTATAATTGGTTCTTTCGAGTAGAAGCAATTTCAGTTCAATCAATATTTTGTATTTCAAAACAAATGACAAACAGCAATTTATGAACGAAACCGCAAGCTATGAATTAAAGCTAACCTAAATAATGTGATACATTATTCATATGTTTGATTCAACTATAACTATGGCTCAATTTTAACTCACGCTGAAGGTTATATTTATTGCCTTTTTTAAATACAATTTATTAATCCAAACTAACGCCTCCACTGTCGCCAGGCCTGCTGATGGGGACCTCAGGTCCTCCTCCCATCTGCAAATCAAGGCTCGTTGGGCTACAGCCTCCACGTCCAGGGATCCTGGACAGTCGCCGCTCGCACTAACTTCCACCCGAAACCCGCGATACACTTCCGCGAGCTTCTCCGACTGGAATTCCCAGGGTGGGTCGCCCGCGAGAAGTTCCGCCGACGTCCACGACTACGTACGGTAATAACGTATCGCTCTCACCGCTTTGATCCTCTTCTGTCTCCGCAGAAGGGGCTTGTTCTAAACGATGACGGCGTCTTCCCATATGACTGCACCGAACAGCGCCATAGAGCGCACCACACCGGCGTATAGGCACCGGCACGGTGGTTCCAGCCCTCCCACGTTGGGTATGAGGCGGCCTAAGGCAGCAGCAATGTTGGTAAGCTTCGAGCCCCATTAGAAAAAGTGCTGTCCGAAGATCCATCTTCCTTCCAATTTCAGGCCCAGATACCTCATCTGGGAATTTACTTTAATACAAATTGAAGGAGGCTTCGACGAGGGCCATGGAATAAGAGGGCCTCCGTTTTTGAGATGGAGACCCTCAGGTCCAACATTTCAATGCGGTCCACCATAAGCGTCACCAATATCACCTACCTACCAAAAATAATTTAACATAATATGGTTTTAACGGTGGAATGCGGTATTAAATAAATAACAAAGGAAAAAACTTAAAAGCAGCAGTCTATTTCTTACATTTTGATAAATAGGCTTGAAACTTATGAGACGTTGCTAAAATGCAGATTAGTATTTTTATTTTATTTTATAACATAGGAAGGCGGACGAGCGTATGGGCCACCTGATGGTAAGTGGTCACCAACGCCCATACACAATGGCATTGCAAGAGTTGTTAACCATCTCTTACATCGCCAATGCGCCACCGACCTCGGGAACCAAGATGCTATCTTCCTTGTGCCTGTAATTACACTGGCTCACTCAACCTTCAAACCGGAATACCAGTACCAAGTACTGCTGTTTTGCGGTAGAATATCTGAAGAGTGGGTGGTACCTATCCAGACGAACCTGCACAAAGCTCTACCACCAAGTAAAGTATAATGTAAGATATGAATATAATATATTCATATCTTCTTGTTATAAGACACTTTTGGGGTCCACCACATATACCACCGTATAAACACATATGTAGAATATTTTCATCCGAAGCATGCTTGATGTGTTCTTTTAACGCCGATCCCGAAATGAAATGAAATTATGAACAACTTAAGCATAAGAAAATTCTAAAGTGGTTGCCTAGGCCTAAGCCGCAATCATGGGTAAGATTAATGTGTTTTAACACTTCCATGGGCCATCTCGTTTACAAATCGCTGTTTATTTTACTGATGCTCCAATTTTTCCATGAAACATAAAGAAGTTGTTTTAAGAAAACAATATGTGTCAGTGTAAAGTGTACCCTATTCTCCTTAAAGAAATGATATTGAGTAATGTGTACCTATTATTTTCAAGATAGTCTAGTGCATAGCAAAATAAATTCTCAAGAAGGTCGGAGGTTAATATCTTGACAAGCACCCCTGACTTATTCGAGTGCTAATTAATGTAATAATTAATGCGCCTTCGTTACTAAAGAAAACTAAAAGAAAGTCTAAATATGTATTAAAATTGTAAAAATTGTATAACTTTAATTTCCATAAGAAAAACTTTGCGCTTCAGTGAGACAGTTACGCTCTGTGACTTTTATAAAAAGTTATTTATTAAAAGGATTTACGTGTAGTACAACTCTGAAGTTGGTGTCAAGCCCATAAAATTTACTAATATATTTTACTTAGCAATATTGTTATTAAGAATTATATTCTATAATTTAATTTATTCATAATAATAACGTACTTACAAACTAAATTATTGATAGCATACGAATAACAGACTAATCGTGTGTGGGCACAAACGTCAAATTTTTTCAATCACATATAAAATGTAAAAGAAAACCTACACGGATATCATAGAGTCTTTATTTGAAGTTGGTTAATAACTTATATAAGTCAATATACACGTAAAAGATTAATATTATGAATTGCTTAACGCCTGCGAAGATAAAAATAAAAACCTTCATACGTATAAAAAAGCAATCAAAATAATTATAACAATTTAAATTTGACTAGAAGATACTACATTATAAATCTAATATATTTTTCATCAATTCATATTAAATTAATATGTTACTATATTATTTATTTAAGAAATAACTGAAGTAAACATTAGTACTATTTTTGCAATAAATATGTACATATTCGTTGCCATAGCAACTATAAGATGATACATGTTCAAATACATTATCAAATATTTCCTGAATAACCTTGAGCAAACTTATCATAAACAGAGGTATAACTTCACGGACCAATGCTAATTGCTAAGTATTGATATTACAAACAACTAAATGAACTGTCAGTTTTGCTATTAATAGTAGTTATCTCAAAATTGAGATGGATTTTTAACAACTACTTATTTTCCTAACACTATATATTTTATCATAAGTCAATTAACTTATGTCTTTTAATGCGATCATAATCGTTAAACATACGTAATAGACAAACTAAACAATATATATAAACAACAACTTACCGAGTAAAGGTAATGTTTATTTACAAACAGCTCAAATAATTAACACAGCATTCCTCACTTTAACACAACTACTGATTTGAATTAATATTTGTTCAACCTCTAGGCAAAACTACATAAAATTACATTGTAACACAATCAAAATATTGGATAAATTCACGCGACACTAAACAAACAATGTAAGTTGCGAATAGTATTTACTATAAGCACTCAGTGTTTGTTGAGCAATTGTTTTTTGTTGGTTTACTTGAATTAAATCGGACCGCGCTACGTCGTAGCTTGTAGCGCGAAGTGGCTGAAAGAGGGGCGTATAAACGACAGGGCACGCGGCGAGCGACTGGCATGGAAAATCGCCTGAAAACACCTAGATACCGTGGATGTTAATATATATGTATATATCAACGCCTGGGCTTAACGTATCTACCTACTGCTAGTACCTCTGTAAACATGTCCGCCACCATAGTGTATACGATTATCACGCGATCTGCGATTGTTTTGATTGGTATCTTTATATTAACGTATTTCAATGTGACAAGCTATCAGTTGTATAAAATATGCACCAATTAAGATACTATCTGTCTTTTATTGATCTCATAGTATTTTTTCGTTCATATCAATAATTTATTATTTAAAATAAAAAGTAAGTAGTTTTGGAATTGACAATAAAATCTTTAATAAATCGTAACAAGTTTTATTTGAGCACGGATGTCTGAATCTAACCTATAAAAAAGAAAATATAAGTAACTTAATAATGTTAATTTTTTTTAAATGGGTGTATAGAAAAGTGGAGGTTTCTCATCTATACTACTATATAAATCTATTGGTTCTCTCTGTACATTTTTTTCACCTAATTCTGTGATAAATAATCGTTTTATGATGCAGTGATTCACATTATACTACTTTTTTTCATTTTTGTCTCTTTATCTGTCTGTCTGTATCTCTTCTTATAACTGAAGAACGGCTAGACCAATCTTGATGAAAATTAGTACACACAAAGAACATGTGATGGCGCAAATGTTAAGTCATATATAAGAGCGGTAAACCCTACGGTATATTATGAAAATTAATTTCCAATCGTTTATTACGTATTTCTATACCAGTAGCCATATGTGTGTGTGTGTGTGTGGGTGTGCGCACGTGTGTGTTATTATAGTAATAAAATATAATTGTTTATATTTTTATTAAAAATACGCGGGTGAAGCCGCGGGGCACAGCTACTCAAGTATAAAAATAAAAGTTAACGGAATATCAATAATATCAAACAAGTTCGTAGTACACACAAAAACGTGAAAACTCATTTTATAGCATAAGTAGGTGGACGAGCGTATGGGCCACCTGATAGTAAGTAGTCACCACCACTCATAGACATTGGCGTGGTAAGAGATGTAGACCATCGCTAACATCGCCAATGCGCCACCGATCTTGGGAACTAAGATGTTATGTCCCTTGTGCCAGTATTTACACTGGCTCACTCACCCTTTAAACCGGAACACAACAATACTTGTTTTGCGCTAGAATATCTGATAAGTGATTGGTACCTACCCAGACGAGTACCAACAAAGAGTGAGTAACATCAGGTAAGATCAAAATAAATATCAAAACTTCAAAATAAACCTTTATTCAATTAGGCTTTTATAAGTTTTATATCACAAGATACATTCGAAGTAGTTACAACATTGTTAAAAATATTTGCGGAATTTGGTCAGAAAAACAAATATCGGGGAGTATACGTTTCTTTAAGAGTTGGTCTCTTTCGGTACTAGACAGAAAATACAAAATATATAATATTATATCATCTGGAGAAAATAATTTAGCGATATTTTAACCCAGGGGGTTGTGCCTTTGAAAACACGGTCTCTCCGTTCGTGTCAAATTGCTGTCTCATTTGATTTTGACAGTGATGCTTCGCGAACATTGTACAGCAGCATTGTACTTACATACGCCTTTATTTATATAAATGAACACCACTTAAAACGCGCATACGGCACTTGCCAAATTTTTGTACATTCTTATTTCGGTTCGTGTTTTACAGTTCGTTTAAAATAGACATTGGTACAGAAATTATTATATTGCCTTATGTACCTATTATTATGGCTAGTTTATTATTCATCGCACTCATTTGTGGTTCAAAGGCGGTGTCGGTGCGACGCCAATGTGGCTGCTGAACGGTTTTAATATCAACACAATTTTATTTACTTTACTTTCGGATATTTAAATTGGCATAGTCTTAACATAAGATTTTATCAGAATCTTAGTTTTTACAAAAAAGCTGAAAGTAAATTATCTACTAGTAGATATATTACTGTTTATTACGTTGTCAAAGTAGGTAAAAATATTAATTCATCAGAAGGGTGCTCTTTTTACTGATCTTTTTAACATACATTATATATTATGTTACTCTACATATAGTCCAATGTATGTTATTTTTGTAATTTACATATATATTCGGTAAGATTTTATTTTTTAAAGAATATTTAATTTTGCAATAGGTGCTTGCCATTTTTAAACGTCTTTATATTCAACAATACTATATACTCCTGCAGTACGCTTTGAAGTTAGCCGAGATGGCCTAGTGGCATTACGGGCTCACATCCGGGCAATCACCGTGTTGACTTTTCATCTTATTAATTCGTTTTTATAATTCTTTCCGTGCTCGGTGGTGAACTTCGTGAGAAAACCTACCAACGGCCCTTACATTTAAAGGCCCTTACCTTAACACTGCTACAACTCTGGTGAAAAGTACAAACTCACTCATTTTATTTATGGTATCAACTTATTTTCTACTGTTATAGATCGACATTTGCGAAATCTACTTTACCAAAGGACCGTCTGACGTATAATCTTTATAGATACATATTTTAGTAATTGTATGTAATTAATGCACATATGTCGTGGCCATATCTTAGAATTGATCAGTTCATGATGTGACCAACTATTTCATCAAATGGGTGTATTTTTGATAAGTGTGATTTTATCAAACAAATTACTATTTTATGTATAGAATTAGTGACCTCCATCCTTTACCTATTGATGGACACGAGGTTGATGTAACTATATATCAAATTAAAGTTTATTTCTAACTTTATTTAAAAATCTCTGAAACGATATCGATATTCATACACAGATATAGTCTAGGACTTGTTTGGAACTTAAAGATAACGTTTGAGTAAGGTAGATATACTGCATAGGTTATTTCAACACTGTATAAATTATAAGGTTATGTTTGCGATGTTTGATGCCTGTCTGCATAACGAAGTAGTTAAAAATTGCGTGAATGCTGACAGACTTTTTTGTAACGACGACCAACTTCTCCACTTTCGTAGGTGTCCTTTGCTCCTTATTCAATTTATATTTTTACTGTCGCTTATGGCCCTTAATTTACACTATTCATGTTGTTTTAAGAAGAATATTTCCTAACGATGTATCACAACATGAGTAAAATGTCGCAAGTCGAGGATTGTGACGTTTTATATCAGTGAAATACATAAATTGATGAGGTCCCAATAAACGAATACATCATTTCTATAGTCTAGAACAGCTATACTAAACCATTTCTTTATAGGGCTCACAAACAAGTGTTAGTCACGGTGCCGCAGGCCGCAAACATTTATCGCTTATATGTTAACCTTTTTTTTAACGTTTCAAAAACTGCAGCGTCCGACACAAGCAGTTGTTGAATTATTTAGGTAAGTTTTAATGAAAACTTTTGATATTTAAAATAGTTCAAAATAAAGAAACATGAAGTAGGCCAACCACAAAAGCATGCCGCCCTCGAGCCGCAGGTTGAGGACCGCTGCTCTCGAATATGTCAATCAATCTCGAATATGACCACTCCTAGAGTATACAATAAAGTATGTACTACATTATTTAATGAGTTGCACACATATAATTATTTTTACTTGTAATTTATATTATCAGATTTTATTTATAGGTTTTTTACTTGAATATTTTTTTAAATAAAGCTATTTTCTTAACACAATGCAATTTTATTATTTTATTTTTTCGTTATGAGTAAATAATTATTTATAATTGAATGTATTTGACACAGTCAAAATGCTAGAATCAATAGCAACATTTTAAAGCGAATAACTCGACTGCGCATATAAAAAAAATCTTCACAATTCGCATGCATGTTATAGTTAATACAAAGAATTATTTTTGTAAAGTTATAGAATAACATAATGGCTGATGTTAAGACGGTTGAAGAATTAAATAAAGTGATAGAAAATGAGGATGAAGAGGAGGAATTGGATGGTGTAGAAGAAACCGAAGCCAAAGATCCCGCTAAGAAGAAAAAAAAGAAAAAGAAGAAGAAGAAGACAGGTTAGGCTTACTACTTATTAATAACATAAAATGTGGTAAACTAATTGAATTAATTTTATCTTTAACATTAAATTATCGTTTGTTCTTTCACTACTTATAAAATGTTGAGGTTAGAAATTGAAGGAAGTTTATTTTTAGCGGGAACCGATAATATAGCTGTTGATAATGAAACTACAGTATCAGAAAAGACTCCAACGCTTTCTATAGAAGAAAATGCAGGAGAAGGAGAAGAGAAAAAAAAGAAGAAAAAGAAAAATAAAAGTGGAAAAAACACAAGCAAAGTACAAACAGATCCTCCATCAATTCCAATTGCTGAACTTTTCCCAGATGGTAAGTAATTTGCATTCATTATTTTTATGAAAATAAACAAATCAAAAATCTTAAAACAACAATTAAACTAAATAATTTTATGAAATTTGTATTTGAAATTTCATTTATGTATCTCACATTGCCTACATCATATTATATGGGAAGTATATGCCTCCATTGCTATAAATAGGCATATTTTCAAACTAAATTCTTAATAATTATATAATTTTACACTTGCTTCAGGAAACTTCCCTGAGGGCCAGATAATGGACCATGGGCCAGCAGAGGGTATTGATGAAAGAACTGCTAAGGATCGCTTTTCAAGTGAAGAGAAAAGAGCTTTAGACAGAATGCACAATTATATCTATCAAGAAATAAGACAGGCTGCTGAAGCTCATAGACAAGTGCTTATTCAATTCAAATTTATAATTTGAGACATATTTAAGAAATGGTATTTTTTCCAATATTTATTTCCATTTTTTATATTTTAGACACGCAAACACATGCGTAACTGGATTAAACCCGGTATGACCATGATACAAATCTGTGAAGAGCTAGAATCTACTGCAAGATGTCTTATTGGAGAAGATGGTCTTAAAGCTGGACTGGCATTTCCAACTGGTTGTAGTCGTAACCATTGTGCTGCTCATTATACACCAAACACAGGTTCATATTTAAATATATTATTTTTAAATTAACTACCATGTCAATAAGCCATTTTAGGAATACATAAAACTGAGTGGTTGATTCTAACTGAAATGAATGCAACTAAATTATCATGTAATAACCTTTTATTATAGTTTTATAATAACACATGAATGAAAATTGATGGTATTTTTCATATATGACTAACTAATTGCATATACATTTTAGGAGATAACACAGTCCTTGAGTATGATGATGTTGTGAAAATAGATTTTGGTACACATATCAATGGACGTATAATTGATTGTGCATTTACTTTGCATTTCAATCCACGCTATGATCCATTGGTAAAGGGTGTCCAGGAAGCTACTGAGGCAGGAATCAAGGCTTCTGGAGTTGATGTCAGACTGTGTGATGTTGGTGCTGCTGTTCAAGAGGTAAGTGTCTCAAATATTTATTAACTTATTATTATATTTGTCAAAAACATTCATTGAACATACATTCATGAACTAGTTAGTAATTGCTTAATTATTATTTACAGGTGATGGAGTCACATGAAGTTGAATTAGATGGTAATATGTACCAAGTGAAGCCTATCCGCAATCTTAATGGTCATTCAATAGGGCCATATCGTAAGTACTTAATTATAAAGCTTGTGACTGATGACAGTTTTTGATTTAATCTGAATATAATTTATCGGTAATTTCAACTTAAAAATGCAGTTTTGATGTATGCATAAGATATTTTTAATGAAATGTTTCATTTTAAATTATAGAATTTAAGACAATAATATGTAGTATATATGTACAATGTTAACAATCATAGCAAATTTTGCATACATTTCATTATATTTAAGGCATCCATGCGGGTAAAACTGTACCAATAGTGAAGGGTGGTGAAACAACAAGGATGGAAGAAAATGAGTTCTATGCAATTGAAACGTTTGGCTCTACTGGTCGTGGTCAAGTGCACGATGATATGGATTGCTCACATTACATGAAAAACTTTGACCAACAATATGTGCCTTTAAGGTAATATTGTTAATACTGTTTTGGATAATATTATCAAGTGTTGATTTTATTGAAATAAATTTGAATAATGTGATGTGAAATGAAATTTTGTGTATTGTGTACAGATTGCAGTCCTCGAAGCAGCTCCTCAACCTAATAAATAAAAATTTTGGCACACTTGCATTCTGCAAGAGATGGCTGGAACGTGCTGGTGCGTCACGCTATGCAATGGCTCTCAAAGACTTGTGCGACAAGGGGGTGGTTGATGCCTACCCACCTCTGTGTGACATAAAGGGTTGCTACACTGCCCAGTTTGAACACACCATCCTATTGAGACCTACATGCAAGGAGGTTGTATCTCGTGGTGATGATTATTAACATATTTTGAAGTGTTCTTATTAATTTTATTTTACAGATACTTTTTGACAAACGTAAATATACTATATCACTTAACAGTGATAAAGCAATTGTTTTCATTATCACAGTGTTTTACAATACATCATGTATAAATTGTATAAAAAATAACACTCGCTTTATATGATGACTTAGTCATTGCTTGTTTTGTTGAGTTTTGTTTATATCATGATTGAGACAAATATGTTACTGTTGTTAAGAGTGTATGATATGAACAACTTAATGAGTACATTGGTACTCAAAACCTCTTTATAAGTAATCAGGTCACTATTTGAATAAACTTCTTATACATAATTTGCAGTTTTACTTATAACATTAGGGACAATAAAAAGATAATACCAATTATTTTTAATAATTTTATTTAATCCCTTAGGAAATCCTATTTTCCTATATGAAGTAAATATAAACGATTACATTAATTAATAAATCAAGATTATCTTCGTGGTATAATAATATCGTTAATCTTTCGCCAAAAACATCACTCCATAGAAATGTATAAAATTGTTGACGTTATTTAGATACCTACCACAAGCATATCAAATATACTACACGCACTATATCTAAATATTATAAAATATATTAATATACTAGGCAAATCGACATGATCAAAGTGGAATATAAATCAACCTCTGTCTGAATAATACAATTAATAAAACTAAAATTCCTCGTTTTGTTATACATATAAATTGTATGACTATGACAATACTGTAAATATTTTTAAAACAAAATCAATCATTGCATAAAAACAGAGGATCAAGATAGTCGAATATTTAAAGTCATTCGTTTTAAAAGACTCAGCAGTTCGGCTACATATATATATAATACAATTATTTTACAAACAATTCATTATATCAACAACGAGACGACAGCAATGTATAAGCAAGCGTGAGGTGATACTTTGGCATGTAGCCGGACTTGACTGATTGATGGAATATTGGACAATATTTTGTATAGAAATTTAATAAGAGACACCGAATACACTTAAACTAAAATGAAACCAGTCCGTTTACCCATAACAGCATGACTAGATTATGGATTCACACGACATTATTTTAAGGTTATTAAATATTCACTGGGATTACTTTTATAATAGTGTTTTAAGAAATATAAATGATAAATCGGCAAACAGTTCTAAGAGGTAATAAATCCAACTAAAATTACATACAAATACCTTATACCCCACTGGTAAAGTATCACAGAAATTAAAACATTCCTAGCTAAACTATCGCGGCATCTAATAATTTCCAACAAGACTACGAAATTATCAGGACTTGGTCTTTATTTACCTTACATTCGAAAGAATACATTCGTAACACCTAAGATTAGAGTTATAAATTAGGCCATATATCAATGAAAATTTTATTCATAAAAATAACTTGGAAATGTCTAAGACGAGGTAAATATAAAAGTACCAATAAATATTTCATTCTAATAAAAATTTTCAAACAAATCTAAATAATACAATCAAATCCAACTAGATAAACAGCTATAAACTGATTAACACTCTCAATTCTGTACATCACCATTAGATGAAATATCAGAAAGTGGCCAGTTGTAGATGGTCTGCAATGGTACATGAAGTAATTCCACAATGTATCTGTAGTTCGGTTCTGAAAGAAAAAATTACTTCAATTTATGAAGTCGACTAGCAATGCCCAGACTCCATATATAAAAATATACAAAAACCAATCTGTTTCTTATCAGCGTTTAAGCAATTAATGTGGAGCCATTAGAGTGATGTGGAACATGGTACAAAAACCACAAGACGAGTATAGCATTTTGATAGTGGTGAGTTTACTTTTATGAACTTACAAAAAACAAACCATATAATAAATTAATTTAAACACATAACTTATCCAACAGGTATATTTATTCGTCCTGCAATTCTGCCCTGGCAAACAGCATTATGACCAATAGCTATTTTTGTTTGATTAATTATGGAATGTCAACCTACAGAAAGATTGCCATACTTGTGAACAACAATTTTATGTCCATGTCTCCAGGACAATTCAAATGTAGAAAATGAAAAACACATACCATTCTCAGGATTAATATATCCCCTTCTTATAAGGAAGTCCATTAGAACCGGAGCACTTGTGGTTTTAAAATGAGGGGAAAGAGCTCTTTGTACACATTCTTCTGCAGTCAAAAGTTCAAATGTTTCTACTTCACCATCTGCATTTTTTGGGACAAAATCCAATGGAAGCTCAAGATCATACACATATTCCGTATTAGGAAACAACCCTCTTTCGCTTTCAAAGTAGAAGCTGAAATTTTTGTATGGATATCATGAGATTTTAAAAAATAATATAAAACCTTTAGATAAAATTTTAGAAGTATCTCATAAGAAATATATCAATAAATCTTTATACTACTTCAAGTAGAAAGTACATAGCTTTATAATAAAAAGTAATGTTTACATACCTAACACAACCAGCAGGCACCAACTTTTTTACTAACTCACCAACGACAGACGCTTCCTCTGCCACCTCTTTTACACATGTTTCCAGAATTCCATAGCCCACTGCTAATCCACCACTTACAAAACAATCCCACTTTCCTTAAATTGAAAATTAATCATTAAAATGATAGATGAATCCTTAAAAAAATTTACTTAACCATGTTTAGTAATAAATCAGTTATCAGTCACACAAGGCCATCTGATCCCAAACTAAGCAGAGCTTGTACTGTGGAAACCAGACAACTAATATACTACATATTATACTACTTTTCTTTTGTAAATACATACTTATATAGATAATTACACCCAGACTCAGACAAACAGACATGTTCATTGCACACAAATGTCTGTCTGTGGTGGGAATTGAACCCACAACCTGCAGCACAAAAGGCAAGTATTTATCAACCACACCAACCAGCTCGTCTTTTACCTTCTATAACTGGATAACATTATGCACTTTTTTTAAGTGTCAGTTAACTTGCAAGAGCCAATAATTGTGGTAGATTTTATTTGTGTTTGAGTTTCCTCTGATTTTTTCACATTATTTTTATTTATTTTTATTTTTATTAAAAAAAAAAAAAAAAAAAAAAAAAAAAAAAAATATTGGATGACGGAACCAGCAAGCCTTTACCAATCAATCATCAAACAAATAGAAACAGCCATGTTCTTGTTTTTATTTTAATCCGTACAGGCTCACAAATATATTCCAACGACTATACTAAAATGTACCTGGCCATGTCTGCTTAGTAAAGCTCCTCTGCTGTAACCAGATACAAAGTCCTTTAACTGGGTGAAACAAGTAGCCATTTACACTGACCCCATAGTTTCTTATACCAAAAAGACATGTTGCACTTCTGTCCATTTCCAGCAGGCTCTCGTGATGAAATAGGGTGCTCACCTCGAAACACTGAACAATTTATGTTTATAATTAACCTTGTTTTAATTTACGTAAATAACATACAATGATTTTAATATCTACACTATGTTTATACAACAAAAGCAGATTGAGTCCAATTACAAGTAAAGTGTGTTGTTTCATGTGAACATTAGCAATATTTAAATGTCTATATTTTTCTTATTAATAAACTTAACAAACCTCATCTCGCCAACCCTTGAGAGCACATAATTCATTTTCTTTACGTAAACTTTGTAATACTCCAGCAACTTTCGAGGTTCTTTCTTGGTAGTCTCTGAATGCAGGATTAAGTTCCACAACTTTTCCAGTAATTCTGAATACCTGAATGTAAAAGGTTAATATTACCAGTAAAAATATAATTACTGAAACTAGGAATTTATTGTTGAATACTTATACGCAGAGTTATGTTCAGACATCAATATAGCATATATATACCTCCGGGAATCTTTGGAGATGTTTAAGTATATCTGGACGAACAAGCCCGACTTGGTGTCCTGCTACTACAAACGGCTTACATATTCCTTGATGAAGTCCTTAAACAATAAAACACATATTTTGAAGGTACAAGCGTGGATTAATTTATTGTGTGCATTGTCATAGCACCACTATAAGAAACAAACCTGATAAATAAAAACAATTAAATTTCCTTGCTAATTTGGTTAATTCTGAAATGTTATTTTTATTTATAGAATTCATATCTTTCATATTTGTTTTACACAATTCCAATGAGAATTTTCAAGCGAACTTGCGGTGTATAACATCGATTTCACTATTCGATTATATTTTTAACATAAAAAGTGAAATCTTTAGTATCCAATCGATTATTGTCATACATAAATTTATTCACTGGGCTTATAAGCATGGGACTTATACAGTGCTTATTAATCTTTGATCGCATGGAATAATCCTAACTATACTAAGTATTATAAAAAAAAAAAAAAAGTATTATTATAAATGCGAAAGTGAGTTTGTTTGTTATGCTTTATTAATACTCTACCGATAATCATGAAACTTTACTTATACGTTGGCAGGGATACACAAAGGGACATAGGGCACTAAACACCTGTCACCCCCAACAAAAATGAGCTAAGGAGTAAGGCGTGAGTAGTCTCCTAGTTCATTGAAAAAAAAACTAGTTTTAGCGTGTACGCTATATAAGAAAATCTTAAATATCAATCAGGTCTAAAATATCTATCAATCAAAACAGATTCTATATCTGTTTATAGAAATTCACTTTTTAATGTGAATACAAATAAGCGATTCTAAAATAATATTTCATGAATCGATTAATTGACTATACATTGGCAACCCTACTACAGATTCAGTTATGACAACACTTAGAAAATAATATAGAGATTGGAGTGTAGAGGTATATCTACACTTACACTGTACTGTGTCTACACTTCATTAAAATAAATTACATTTTATTATTTACGTTCAAAGGTAATTTACAAAATAGTAAATTATGTCTAACATTTAATAGTAAAATACATTATTGTTTTTCATCTCGATTAATTTTACCCTGTATTTAATTTAAATTTGTTTACTTTGGACTAAACACAATGAATAATGTAAAATGAATTGTATGTTTGTGTATTAAAATTGTAAATAATACTGTTAGACTAAAACCTATCCCGAAAAATAATGCGTTAAATTGTAAGCAGTGTTTATTTCACATTTTCAAGTAAAAGTGTGTAGAGAGAAGTACATCAGTGAAACCAAAACGTGGCTAAAAACGCTATGATACATTACAAGAAAAATCTGAAAGGACTTCTAGTACAGTACAAATACAATTATTACTAGGAGATTTGTCTATAACAAATAAATAACCTTGACATTGAATCGGCATGATAACGTAGATCATCTTGATTTTTTTATAATTTATTTTATTAATTTGCACACACATGTACTAACACATCGACATTCTTAGCCTACGAACAGCAATGCAATATTATAAGTATAAACTAAAATAATTGTTTATCTGGTAAAGTTATTTTTCCGTATATTTTTAATCTTTGGGTCGGTTACAGTTTGACATTTGATAATTCTCACCATTATCTGTCATGTTCTCACCTCAAATGTGTCAAAATAAATATTGAATTGAACTTTAAATTTTTAATTTTATAATTTTAATATAAGTTATGAAAGCGAAGGTGCTGATATAAGATTTGTAATCGATTCGAAGTCTTAATTATAAAAATGTCTACCGATAATTACAGCTTCATAAGTGACATATCGCCGATGTTTCGACCATACATTCAAAATATTTTTCATGATTTAAAACTAGGTATAAAATTTGTAAATAATTAAATGTTCAATGTGTCGTAGTAGACACCTTATTTATTTAATATAATGTTTTAGGTCTGTGTAAAACTAAAGTGGACTTAGAAAGAATTGGTAGTAATTATATTGGTTCTGAAACTCAGTTCCGATTAGTACTACCTTATTGTTCAAAAAAGTTAAAGTGGGATATAATATTTGATTCATCGACACCTTGGTTTGCACCTGATTTCCGATTTGATGATGATACTTTTTTGAGCAATGCTGATGAAGAATTTTTGACAAATGGTGTACCAAGTCTCACAAAATGGAATGCCAGTGATCCAAAATCCCTTAGCGATGTAATCTCAGAACTGATTAATATGTATAAAATATACCAGGTAATTATTGACTTTATGCTATAATAGTATATATATAATTTACACTATATGTATTTGTTCATATTTTAGGTAAAAAAATTAAATGAAGATGAAAGTTCTCGCGCTTCATTTGAATATAGTGCATTACTAGGTAATGCTCTAACAACTGAGCAAGATGTTGAAGTTTGGGTGGGAGGCCATGTTGTGGAATTTTTAATTAAACTCAAAATAAATACTTCCAGATTACCAGAGCTGTACAATGATGGGTAATATATCTATTTAATAAATGATGAGTTTTTTATTATAGTGTCAATTTTTCTTGTGAATCATATAAGTATTAATTGATGAATTATTTCAGGATAGATCGGAATCCAGGAATTGATACAGCTCTTCTTCTTGTTCGTTACCCTAACTCCACTAATGCAGAATTGATTTTATCACCGTTTCTTACCAAAGTATTAGGAAACATTTCCTTACCTATGTAATATTGCATTTCTTTATATGGATTTAATTATAATTTTCTTGCACAATTTCAATGTAATATATATCTATACCAATTTTAGGATGCACCAATCAGGAGTTCTAATGGATTATGTTCCTATGGTAACGGACATCATAAACAACAAGGTAATGAAATACTAAAAGCTGCATCTTCATCACCAAAATAATTGGCAACTTTTATATATCAATAAGCCTTAATAACAATAATACCTCTAATTTCTTTTATTTCTATACATATATTGAATAAATGTGAAATGATTGGATACAACCTAAATGATTGCAATAATTCTTGTCATATGAATTGGCCACCAACTTGTAAAAACAACCCAAAAGATGTTTTGAAAAATGTTTTATTTAAAACAAGTAATGTTTGTATTGTAGATTCAAGATCTTCTTAATAATGACAAATTGAAACGTGAATTATTAGCTCAACTAATCGTCAAATATGAGGGAGCAATATTGGAGCATGATGCAAGTAGTGCAGCACTTTTATTTGAAATGAATGATTTTCATTGGATTCTACAAATAGATATAGGTAAGATTAAATTTTTTCATACAGAAATCCTACATTCCATACATGTATGTACATTATATTTTGTTATATTTTAGGATAGAAATAATTTCGAGTTTGTACTACTTGTAGTCAAGATGGCTCAGTGGTTAGAATTTGAGAATCTTAACCGATGATCATGGGTTCAAGCCCCGGCAAGCATCGAATTTTTATATGCTTAATTTTATGTGCTTGATTTTGTATTTATAATTCATCTTGTGCTTGACGGTGAAGGAAAACAATGTGAGGAAACCTGCATGTGTCTAATTTCACTGAAATCCTGCCACATGTGTATTCCACCAATCTACATTGGACCAGCGTGGTGGAATAAGCTCCAAACCTTCTTCAAAAAGGAGAGGAGGCCCTGGCCCAGCAGGGGGACATTCACATGCTGTTACTGTGTTACTTACTACTACTTGTTACATTAAAGTTCTATAAAATCTCAAATTGAAAATTAATTTTAGACTAGAAATTGGTGGGAATTTGTACATTTGTGACTTTTTTAGTCTGTAAGAATCCTTAAAATTTGAAAGGAATAACATGTTGGTTTCAGGTATCAATTTTCCAGAAAAACCTCCAATTCTGACTCTTCGTTCTGTTTATCATTGTTCTAAAGGAAAGCCCAAATTCAAAATACTTCCAAGCTGTCCATATAATAATTTTGAAGGATATATTGAACAACAAGCAGAAATATTTAAAAATGAATGCAAAGGAGTTATTCAGATCCACCAAACTTTAAATCTTGAATAAGAATAAGTAGTACATATAAATTTAAGAGATTTTTACTACTTAAAATGTTTTAAATTAACATAAAAACAATTATTATTTTAAAAAAATGTCTAAATATAGATTCTTTATCTTTTTGATTGACTAATGTTTTAAAATATTCACTTTCTGTAAGTTTAAATGATTGTTCACATTACTATATCAATACCAAATGTAAAAATAATTATTAATAATAATAATTCTAAAAGTGATTGTTCTTATTTTATATATTTGGTTCTATTTAGTTTGATAGTTTCAAATGAAAGAAAAGTATATTGCTATAAACATTTATTAAGTTAGTTAACAAATATTTATAAGTTAAATAATCATATAGAGCTTAAAACAGTAGAAACACATATGATTACAGCAGTAAGATACCAAACATTTCTGTTATAGAAATGATTTTTTTTTTCTGATGATGAATCAATGTTAAATTCATAACAGCTTGATTAATTAAATACATTTTTGTATCATCTAATTACAAGTGTTTAAAAGTTATCATATTATTCTCTATTTGAAACAATAGAAAACATTAAAAAATAACTTCTATTTATTGCTGTATAATTTTTTTTAATTTTAATACAATGAAAACTCACAATAGATATTTTTTAACATAAATTGTGAATTACTGATGCGATGCAATATGACGAAACAATTAAAATCACAAAGAGTTACTGCAGTGACAAATGATGTCGACAGAAGTACCCCACATAAGTTATTATTATTTTTTTACCTATATCCTTACACTTAAACTGACAGTATGTTAGGACATTGTACTATATCTACTAAATCCAAATTGACTGAAAATTCACTACTAATTAGTCAATTTATTATCTTTTTTTTCTCCAATGAGTTCATAACGATATCTCATATAAAACACTTTCATTCTGTCCCAAACATTCTCAACTGAATCTATTGCTGGCCTGACATCAAGTAAAGCAAATTGAAATTTGTTGTCAACTTCACCTCCATCGTAATAATCAATGACATAGCGAACATCTTTTCCACAGCGATCCACGATCCAATCATGGCGATCAAATGGCAATTCATATCTATTAAACAAAAAAAGAAAACAAATTTAATGCAATATATAAATATATATATACATATTATTAGTAATGAGGTATAGCATACCCTAATAATGATCTAAACTGTGCTCTTGGACTATATTGAGTAGCTTTGCCTCCAAAACTCTTAAGTCTAGGATGGCCACATTCCTTGGCATGCAGTGCTTCCCACTTCAAGACTTCCTGCCATGCCTGAAATGAAATTGATAAAATCAATAATAAATTTGAACTTTCTTTTATCATAATATATGCATTGGTCATGAATTTACATGTCCGTCATTTTGTGCTCCGGCAGTGAAGGAAAACATTATGAGGAAACATACATGTGTATAATTTCAATAAATTTTTGCCACATGAGTATCCACCACCACCTTATGTGGAGCAGCATGGTGGAATAAGCTCAAAAGGCTTTAGCCTACCTGTGGGACATTCAAAGGCTGTTACTTCACTTTTTTTTTTTAACATAAAACTCTAGACAAACTAACATATAATTGACACACATACACATCAAACATAATAAAAAACAAAGTAAAACAAGATAATATTATATATCACACATACTTGTTCATTATTAGCATTATGAATTCTTATGATATCTTCCATATCCTTTTGCTTGATATCTTCATCTTTCCAACGCCACCCTTTACGAAGCATTGCATTCCAGAACATTTGCTGACTAGGATACACCCAAAATTCTGTAGATCCATCTGGCATAGCACGAGGGATTGTAGAGACTTGACGATTCGTTGGTAGTGTGAATGGTTGATCTGGAGCTGGCTGCTGGTTTGCAGGTGGCATCTGGGTGAAAATGAATAGTAAAATGTTTAAATTTATTCTAATATACAATTAAAAGTAAAATCAGTTCAATAAATAAACTTTACCATGTTATAAGGATTTATATCATGCTGAACAGGACATTCCGAGGGAGTTTCGTTTTTCGTATTTGTGTCTTTTTTATGCATAGGACATTCTGGTGGTGGATTTCCATCATTTCCAGGGATATTTCTAGGAATTGCTTCTGCAGACACTTTATTTCCCATTTTATGTAATTAATATTATCTTACGTAAGGTCACAAGGTTATACAAGAATCGTTTTCATTTTTCGCCTGAAAATGAAATTCTAAGTAATAATTTCGGCCACTTTCTTATCACTCTTCAGTATTTTAATAAATTATCTTTAAATATGTTATAAAATTATTAAAAAGAACATGATACAAACGTAAATTTCCGAGTGCAAACTGCAAATTTCATTAGCTGTCAATGTCAATTGTCTTAGTTGACACATGACATAGTTCTACAGGTCAAACTGAATAGAATACTTTATTTTATTTAAAGAATTTTAAATAAATAAAAATACAATATTTATATATCAAAGAATAAGAATAGGCCCTTTCGGTGTACCAGACTACTATAATGTACGCTTCCTAGAGGTTTAATAATAATAATAAAATAATTTACTTCGACCAAACTAGGATCATATATTTAAGTCAATGACAAAAAATACAGTAATAATATTTTACAGCTTTTACATATAAACGATTAAATTAATTCAAATTAATCACATTAAATTATAATCAATCAAATTAAACCTTATTGTGGCTATCACGTAAAGAGCGCTTGAGCTTGACTTGTGAAATTTATAGCACTTTGTAGAGTGAGTTCAACATTTTCTGCGTAAGTTCTCATTATATCGCTTGATATAAGTAGAACTTATGCAGAAAATGTAGATGCTTATCGAAACTCTCAAATTAAAAAAAACACATATCAATTGTAAACAAAAATGTAGTTACCATAAAAACTGTGGCCGAGCACAATAAAGTATGATATTACAGAAAATAATAAAATGTTGTTTCTTATTGTACTAATTGACCAACTTGTCCGTCCACCAGGAAGTATTATAAAAAAATGTAATATGATTTACTCTTCGATCAACAATACTACTAGATAACGCGTCAAGACCAAAAACAATACTCAAGTGGCACCGACCATAAAATGAAGAAAACGATAAAGTGCGGTTTAGGTTGTATTGACATTCACTTACGATCTTACGCCAGAAAAAGCACAATAACGGTTGTTCCATATTCAACCTTATTCCCTACCAATAAGATATGATTGGACCAAACTAATTTGAAATAACCTCACAAACGCCATTGTGGTCTTATTTTTCGGGCTGTTTTTGAAGCGATTACGGGTAATCTAGTACATTATTAATCAAAGGTTTTACTAATCGAAATTTTTATTATTATACATTTTTATTTTAACGCCAGTCGCCACAGACATAACTTGCATATTTTAAAATTTTAAGCAAAATTTTACCTCGAAAAAAAATATTTTGACTATATAACGACAATTATATTGCAACACAGGCGCGGGCGTCAGCGCTCGATAGCTCTTACCTATCGGGTAGGTCGGAGACGAGGTCATGACCTCAGTTGTCCATGAAATTTTCGTCATTTACAATTGAAAATGAAAAAAAAAAATTTTATGAGATTTTTTTTTGCATAATATTTAATTTTTTTTACATAAATAGAACCGACTCGCGATACCTAATAACCACTTCACGGGTCGGACACGAATTTTGTTACACTCTGTATAACTTGGTCTTAACTTATTTTCAAAATGCATGTGAATACAATTTAATTAAATGAAATAACGAAAATTACGTTGCAAAAAAGGCGCGGGCGACAGCGCTTGATATCTCTTTCTTACCTATTGGGTTGCTCCAACATGAGGTCATGACCTCAGTTATCCATGAAATTTTCGCCATTTACAATTGAAAATGACAATAAATGTTTCTTTTGAGTAATTTTTTTGCAAAATCTTTTAAAAAGGTATATTAATAGAACTGACTCACAATACCCAATAACCACTTCATGGATCGGACAGGGTTTTGCTACATTGTATATTATACAAAAAATAAAAAGATTTGTTGTTTATTTTTTAATTCTACAAATACATTACCTAATAGATTAATAACTAATAACAAAATATTATTTTTTCAAGTATTTTAAATACTTCTTTGCATTAAAGTTGTCCTCAATAGACTCGGTTATTTTCACTTTTCTTCTCGGTTTTCTCTTTTCTAACCGAATTTTTCGTTCTTCTTCAGCTAATGTACTTAAATCTAAAGGTAACTGAAAGAAATTAAATAGGTAAATAATTTTGCTAAAGGTTATAAAATCATTTATATATTTTTTAATTAAAATTAAAATATTTTCAAACCATTTTTGTTTTAGTAAAAATTTTGATCACAGTTACCAATTTAATGAAGTTGTAATAAAAAAAGATTAACTGTTTATATTTAATATTGCACAAATGTGTGTGGCAATCTGAAGAGCCATAGCCAGCCAAAATGATCATTAAAAATACAATGATTATATTTCAGTATAATATACAATTGTAAATTAATTTAGACATTGAAACAACTATTAATATCCATTAGTAATTGATATATTTGTATTTATGTTATTTTATATGCTTTTCAAACCAGGCAATTCTTAAGCCCAAGGGTAAATAAAATGCAATTATGTTTATGAAAAAAAAACATTATTACTGGATGCATCTTTCAATTACGTGTTAATGATAAATACAAGAATATAACCACATTTGTGGGATTGTATCTATCTATGAGTTAGCTAATACTAACTATATGCATATGTACTGTAATCAAATAAAAATCTAACAGAATGGAACATGTAGGATAAATGGTTTTTTTTATCGCATAGGCAGGTGTTAACTATCATTTACATCACCAAAATGCCACCAACCTTGGGAATTAAGATGTTATGTCCTATGTGCCTGGAAGCACACAGGCTCACTCACCCTTTAAACCAGAACACAACAATAGGAAGTACTGCTGTTTTGCGGTAGAATATCTGATGAGTGGGTGGTACCTTCCCAGGCGAGCTTGCACAAAGCTCTACCACCAAGTAAAGTGTAATTTAATTTTCCCAATTTATGAATAAAAGCATTAGAAATTCTTACTTTTATAATTTGCCTCGGTTCGTGGTATCTAATGTTTATTGAAGCTCCATTTGGTAGGATAACTTTCGTAGGATACATTCTTGTATAAACCTCTCTGTGAATTTTGGTTATACTAGATACATTACAATTTAATCTTCGTATGTTACATAAATTGAATACATTCGGCTTAAGTGATAAAAATGTTTTAAAGCTCATTATGTTTCTAAGAATAATATAAAATTAGTATAAATATCACTTAAAATAAATTAGATTTATAAATAAAATTGCAACTTTCAACTTCAGAGCGATCAGCGAAGTAATTGAAAATTGAATTGAGCAAGCATTAATGTCAATATTTGACAGTTGACACAGTGATTTCTTGTCATACTTTTCGACGTTTTGAAATATTTTTTTGTTCTTTTTGCGACGATACTAATTATTATGGCAAAAATATCTCATCCTTTTTTTTTAGTACTTCCTACCTTTAGAATGTATAACATTTGAAGGTCTCTTTTTCGGTGTATATATATTTCTCTGTATATATTTTGTGGCATAAGAAGGCACGAGCATTTGGGCCACCTGGCGGTAAGTGGTCATCAACGCCCATAGATATTAGCATACCAATGCTCCACCAACCTTGGGAACCAAGATGCTATGTCCCTTGTGCCTGTAATTACACTGGCTCATTCAACCTTCAAACCGGAACACAACAATAGCAAATGTTGCTGTTTTGCGGCAGAATATCTGATGAGTGGGTGGTACCAACCCAGACGAGTTTGCACAATGCCCTAACACCAAATAAATATAATGACTGTCTAATTTCGTTTTGCATTGGAAACCAGCAACGCCAACCAAATTTGAAACATGAGATAGACGTTTTTTAAATTTTTATACTCAATTTCTCAAATATACTTTTCATTACCTCTAACTAAACTAGAAAAAAATGAAAAAAGTATCAATCAGTGCTTTATACAGGATTATTTTTAATGACCCAGCGACCTCGCAGGACTAGATAATAACAAATAAATATGCTGGGACGTTCTTCACACTCGGCCATCTGTTCCCAAACTAAGCAGAGTTCGTACTATGGAAACCAGACAACTGATATACTACATATTATACTACTTTTCTTTTGTAAATACATACTTATATAGATAAATACACCCAGACACAGGACAAACAGACATGTTCATGCACACAAATGTCTGTCCTGGGTGGGAATCGAACCCACGATCTGCGGCGTGAAAGGCAAATGTCTTACCAACCACGCCAATAGCTAACACCATAAGCAACAACTTTTGTTCTAAGACTTTTGATAATTTGTTAGATTTTATTTTCATACAAAAATAAGTATTAATTTAATTTCTCGCTTGAATGTAAAAAAAATTCCATTGACAATGATATTATATAAGTGTTACCTTGAAATTTGTTGGGCATAATTATTTATCTATGGCCTAACTACTTGTTATTGTATGTTATTATATGGTACCAATTTATATTTATTTTATTTTTATATAATTTTTATGTAGCTTTCTGTAGCTTTGGTTTCGTGACTATGTATTGACTCTGACTGTTTTTGTTTTGTTTGGTTTTGCTTGCAACTTTGGTAGGATTGTTCGTCGTAGGCGTGGGTCCTGGGTGTTAACGTTAAGTATTTTAGTTTTTGTGAATTGTGTTATAAGCATTACGAATTATGGAAAACGTATATATGTGAAATAAAGATAATTAAATTAAGAAAATGGGCTGTACTCAAAGTGAAATTTCACCTCAAAATGAAATACCTAGAAAGGGTTGTACCGATATCTTGTGGGTGGTCATTTATGTTATTTTCTGGATATTGATGGTATGTTGTACATATTTGAATTGTTAAATTTGTTGGTCATTTTTATTATTTATGATAAATAAAATTATTGTTTTGTTATTAACTTTTTTTCAGATAATAATAGCCGCTATATCATTTGTGTATGGGAATCCTCTAAGATTAATAAATGGCTATGATTCATTTGGTAATACTTGTGGCGTCAAAACTAATAAAAAGCTAATTAATTATCCATTAGCTGGTATTAGTACTGCTGATAAAAGATATCTCTTTTTCTTGGATATAAAAGATATTCGTAAATCTCTTAAGATATGTGTGAAGCAGTGCCCAAACAGGAAGATGGAATCTTTAACAGATATTCAAAATTTTTACAAGGAGACTGGTTCAAATCTCTGCAGCCATGATATCAATTTTGATAATAAAACAAATGGAAATGAAATGGATAACAATTTAAAAAGTCTATGTCCTACCTTGCCTGTGTATGACTCTTTTCCATTACTTAATAGATGTTTTCCAAAATCAGTTAACGACTTAGGAGAAAAGGTTTTTAGAGATTTCTATAAATTGCTTAATAGTTGGGATACTATTGAACAGATGTTATCTGATCTGTATTCTTCTTGGAAGGAAATGATCATTTGTGTTATAGTCGCATTTAGTAAGTAATTGTTAAATAAATTAATGTTTGTTGTTAAAGAAAATATTTTGTTGTAATACATCCACAATATTTTTTTTAGTTTGCTCGCTAATAATGGTGTCTATTTTACACTTGTTGGCCTCTTTGGTATCTTGGATATTTATGATCGTAGTATCGATAGCCAGTGTAGCTGGAACAGCCCTGTTATGGTATACATATCACGAATTAAGAACAAAGCAAAAAGATTTTTCTGATACAACTATGTTTCTAGCCGTAAGTACCTCATAAATAAAAACAAAAGTGAAATATACTATTTTAAACTATTAATATGAATTTTCCTTACCTTGTTATATAATTGTTTATATAAAAATAACCTCTTATATCTTATAGATTCTTATATAATTTATTGACTTTTAGGAGTCCCTCAAAAATGAACAAGCCTTTTTATGGTATTCAATCATAGCTACAATAATAACAGTAAGTGCAGATTTTGCTATTGATAATATATTACAATATAATTTAAATTATTATGGTTTCATAATTCAAATAATTTTGTTTATTTTAGGTAATACTCTTGCTGTTAGTTTGGGTTATGCGTTCACGTGTATCTTTTTTGGCAGCATTATTCAAAGAAACAGCTCATTGTCTGGGATCAATTCCAGCACTCTTCCTACAGCCCATTATCACATTTTTCTTCCTAATATTATTTTTTACATTTTGGTCTCTTGTTGTAGTAAGTAAATAATTTGTATAATATATTCCTAATGATATGTTTGGAATAATTGCTTGTAATAAAATATCAAATATGATACTTTATGATTATTATTTCAGGTATGTTTAGCAACGGCGAATTATCCAGGCACAACAAATGTCATGAATGGTACAATATTATCAGCTAATGTGCGAAATGCTGCAGTTACAACACAAAATATGAACAAGAGTGCTAATTACAAGAGTGAGTTAAAAAAACATATGCTTTTTTAGATAACATTTAAATGATGCTTTGATCTTATTACTATCAAAGTATAAGTTTTGTTGTGTTAATACTTTACTACTTTAATCTCATAGGTTATATTCTAGATGACATAGTGTTTGATCCAATGTGGGTAAAGAGCATGTGGTGGATGTGTCTGATTTGTCTCGTCTGGGGAAGTGAGTTCATACTCGGATGCCAGCAGATGACAATCGCAGGTGCTGTCTCACACTGGTACTTCAGGTAATACTTCGTTTTTTTTTTAATTAGTCAGATGATTGAAATCTGGTAGTTTTCACTCTCCCATGGCAAAGGTATTAAATGCTTTGCATAAATTTCATGATTTTTGATAAGTAAAAAATTCCCAGAACATACATAGGGTTAATTTGGGTAGACCTAGTGTTGTTCTGTATTCCCAATAGACATTGTTTCTTTTATGATTTTTTTTTTTTTTTTTTTTATTGCATAGGAAGGCGGACGAGCATATGGGCCACCTGATGGTAAGTGGTCACCAACGCCCATAGACATTGGCATTGTAAGAGCTGTTAACCATCTCTTACATCGCCAATGCGCCACCAACCTTGGGAACTAAGATGTTATGTCCCTAGTGCCTGTAATTACACTGGCTCACTCACCCTTCAAACCGGAACACAGCAATAACAAGTGCTGCTGTTTTGCGGTAGAATATCTGATGAGTGGGTGGTACCTACCCAGGCGAGCTTGCACAAAGCTCTACCACCAAGTAATACTGTGAATTGCCGCCATCGAAATCAACGAGGAGGACTATATGTATTGTGATAGTTTATGAAAACTTATTTATTAATTTGTTAAGTAAATGTTATAAGAAACGCAATAGTCAGAAATGATTGCTGTAATTATATGTATAATATTTTTTGTATGGGCCTTGTGACATGTTAGAATTCATTAAAATTCCTCATTTTAATTAATTAATTTCGGTCGTAATTATTACTCTAGTGAATAACATATGTGACGCAATTCAATAAAATTGAGTTTTAATTATCTTCATGACCCAGTTTTAATAAATTACTTTGACCACTCTGTTGGCCTTGCGGCTAACTTATAAGGCTTATCCCGGGGTCTTGGGTTCAAATCCTGGTTGAGAACAATTAAATTTATATAAAAAAAATTGTCAAGAACTTGTAGCAGCCCGTTGAATGGAAAATAGAAGTTATCGGTGTCATTACTTCGTGCTTGAAAGCACGTAAAGCTAAAGAAAAGTTAGCTCTTGTGCGTGAACTCTTTCTTAAAAATTAAAATGTACCATTAATAAGTATATTTTGTTATATTCTCTTTATTTTTATTTTTATTGACGTTTTCTTTCAGAGGCCCGAATGCACATCCATCGCCAGTATTGTATTCGATTGGTAAACTTCTAAAGTATCATTTGGGATCAGTAGCTAAAGGATCATTTTTAATAACACTTTTTAAAGTACCCCGGCTTATTCTTACTTTCTTACACGCTAAGTAAGTGTCATTTCATTATATGTTACACATCTTATTTGTCACCAAACGTTTTTTAAAAATAATAATTAATTTACATAGTAATTTTTTAACATACTATTATTAAATCATTTTTTAAAACTTTTTATATGCATCCATAAATATCGTTAAAAAAAAATCATTTATATTTACTATATTTTAAGTATGTATTTGATTTATTTCTACTACTATTTAAATCTTTGTAGATTATCAGCAAGAGCTGAAAAGGGTTCAGACTGCGCCAAATGTGGTTTAAAATGTTGCATTTGCTGCTTCTATTGCTTGGAAAAGTTTATACGATATCTGAACCACAATGCATACACTGTCATTACCATCGAGAGGTGCAATTTTTGTAAAGCAGCGGCAAAGGTGATTATTTTTTTTTTATTTAAAAAATAGCTGAATCGTTAATTGCTCCGCGCGGTCCTGCTCGCGTCAACTGAGCTCCCTCCCGTGGGGTGTAGTGTTTACTCTATATACTTAGTGATTACCACCCACTCATCATATATTCTACCGCTTGACTGCTGTGCTTAGTATTGGAGACAGCCAGTGTAATTACAAACACAAGAGAGGCAACATCTTTAGAGGTTTACAAGGTCAATGGCGCATTGGCAATGTAAGGTTATAATTCATAATTCTTACACTGCCAATGTCTATTGGCATGTTGGGGACCACGCCATCAGATAGTAAAAACGCTTATCTGTCTACCTATTCTATAATAAAAAAAAAGATTTTTTAAATCAGCCTGGTAGCTCAGTTCCTGATCCGTTCCTAATGTCATAAATATAAATAACTTCAACGACAATTTAAAACATTTTGCTTTAACTCACGAGACTGCGATTCAGTTTTATAAATAGCTAATAATACTAATTATGTATGTAGGTCGGTAGTACGTAATCCTCTATTAGGTAATCTCTGTAAATGGAAATGTGATCATGGTGACTAATATGAATCATCGTTACACTTAAAGTATTTACTTCTAGGAATAATGCAGACAAATATAAAAATTTATGTATAACTTTGTTAGTTGTAAATATAAATAATTACGCAATATTATCATATTTATTTTCTATACAAAATAGACTTAGTAAGTTTTTTCAATATGTAAATGATATCGCTTTTGGAATTGTTTTAGAATTAAAGTAGGTAAGGATAATTAGAGCTATTTCTTAATGTTTAAAATATCCACCGATTAAAATAACCCAAAATAGAAAAAGAGTCGCGTTCATTTCAAATTTATCATTTTTATCTCGATAATAATACCTTACTTATTTAATACCTACGATATAAATTCTTAATATAATAAATAAGAATGAATGTTTGTCCTCGATGTGTGGCTAAAACATTTTGCTCCGATTGTGATGAAAATCTGAAACCTTGGCGAGTTATTCTGCTTCTAATCGTTATTGTTTATTTTCCTACAAAAAAACAGTATACATATTTAATCATTTACCTCCAATATGAACATTCTATCTAGAGTCTAGAGTCTTATTCTACCCGTTCAAAGCCAGTTTTCAATATCTTTGGTTTTACTGTAAAACAATTGTTCATTCCAGGCTTTTAGCACGATAGTTAACAACGCGTTGCAAGTGGCGACAATAAACAGCGTGGGCGACTTCATCCTGTTCCTGGGCAAGTGTATCGTGACCGCGGTCACCGGGATCATCGGTCTGCTGCTGTTGAAACGGAACACCGATTTACATTTCTACGCGGTGCCCACGCTCGTCATATGCATATACTCGTTCTTCATCGCGCACTGTATACTTTCTTTATATGAGGTATGTGTTAAATAAGGGTTTTTGTTTTTATTTATTAACTAGCTGTGCCCCGCGGTTTCACCCGCGTATAATTAGTACAAATATAATAAATAAAAATCACGGCAATAAATGAAATTCATTGGAATGATAGTGGCGCCATCTGTCAAAGATTGTGGTCGTACCAACTCAGAAACTTTTGTGGGCTCATGCACAACACTTTGCTGAAGATCATGGTATGATCAAATGCATAGTTTACGATTTTATAAAGAACATACAGACAAACATTCATTTTTATATATATAGATTAGTACCCAATTGTCTGCTCCACTGATAAAGGTGTAGATATAGTTGAGCCCGTTGGCGTGGTTGGTAAGACACTTGCTTTTCACGCCGCAGGTCGTGGGTTTGATTCCCACCCAGGACAGACATTTGTGTGCATGAACATGTCTGTTTGTCCTGAGTCTGGGTGTAATTATCTATATAAGTATGTATTTACAAAAGAAAAAGTAGTATATGTAAGTGTATCAGTTGTCTGGTTTCCATAGTACAAGCTCTGCTTAGTTTGGGATCAGATGGCCGTGTGTGAATAATGTCCCAAGTTATTATTATAGTTATGACGTGAACGTGTAACAAACAAACAAACTCACTTTCGCACTTATAGTATTAACTTTTTGGCACGGTTATGGCAACATATTACCTGAGAGTCTTGCATTGGTTATGTATAAGTTATAATCATGAATGTTACTCCATATTTTTTTTTCAAATCAGACTGGTACTATTATTGTCTTAAACGTTACTTAACATTTGGAGAGTTATGCCATATAAATTAGTTATAATAGTTAAACTAAACAGACATGGTCCTGCCACATTTGTCGGTTTCGCTGTTCAAAAAGCGCAAAAAAGTCTGGTTGCTATTATAATTTATACGTATGTAGTTTACGAAACTATCAGGGGTGGAGCAGTTACAGTACCTAAATAAATGATGATTATAACAGATGGTAGTGGACTGCCTGTTCATCTGCGTGTGCGAGGACCGGAACATGAACAGTGCGGACGGGCGATGGAAGAACTCGCGATTGGCTGAACTGGGCGCTGTCGGCGACCGAGCCGAGACGGACGACTTGCAAGAGAAGTACTGAACCTAACTAGTGCATGCCACCTGAC
This sequence comes from Nymphalis c-album, assembly GCA_963151315.1. Classification (NCBI taxonomy): domain Eukaryota; kingdom Metazoa; phylum Arthropoda; class Insecta; order Lepidoptera; family Nymphalidae; genus Nymphalis; species Nymphalis c-album. The sequence goes on from OY720591.1 coordinate 8,415,808, forward strand.
TTGTGTTGTGGTAACGTATGCTTTTAGCTTCGTAAACTTCTTCAGTTTCATTCCTTATAGCTAATCGGTCTGCATTCGAGCTTATTTTTAAATAAATCAACCCTTCCTCTGCTGGTCTATGATCCGAACTAGGGCTGACCTGCGACCGTCTGCTTACTGGATGAAAATATTTTTTTCTTAAATTTTACAATTAAATAAACATTTCATCAAAATAAAGATAATTTTACCACGAATATAATAATGGTGTACGGTCGCCTGCTTTGTTTTGATATAAAAATCAACCGCTGCTTACCGGTGAGTACGAATCGCTACTAAAAATCACCTGTTTTCACGTGTCAACCAAGTAGTGGTGACAGGAAAATGGTGGTCTACCCAAGTAAGCAAATTCCTTATATCTTCTACTTGGTGGTAGAGCTTTGTGCAAGCTCGTCTGGGTAGGTACCACCCACTCATCAGATATTCTGCCGCAAAACAGCAATACTCTGTATTGCTGTGTTCCGGTTTGAAGGGTGAGCGAACCAGTGTAATTACAGGCACAAGGGACATAACATCTTAGTTCCCAAGGTTGGTGGCGCATTGGCGATGTTAGCGATGGTTAACATTTCTTACAATGCCATTGTCTATGGGCGTTGGTGACCACTTACCATCAGGTGGCCCATATTCTCGTTTGGCAGGCACGTGGGTGCAGAATTAAAAAAATGAAGAAAAGAATAATTCATTGAAGATAGTCATGATTATATTTTATTGGCCAACCTAATCATTAAATGTTTACTTAATTGTAAAATTTAAGAAAAAATATTTACATCCGGTAAGCCGATGGGTGCAGGTCAGCCCTAGTTCGGGTATCCTTCTATACTTATTGTTCATGGTTACATTATAAATATTGCTTTTTTTTCTGAATGAGTGTATAATATAAATATATAAATATTGCGCGGACACATATTCTGACTGGTGACTTGGTATTATGTATGTAGACAACTAACTATTTACTTTAAAGTGGCCAATTTTGTAATTACGTTATAAATAGGAAATCTTGCTTGTTGGTTTGTAGTGAATATATTGTTTCTATCTAATATGTTAGATTGGTGTGGTCGCAAACTGGGGAATGATATATCGTAGTATTGCATGTTATGCAGCAAATGTTTTTTTTTATGTAAGAGGGGGCAAACGAGGAGGCTCAGCTGATGGAAATGACTACCACCACCCATGGACATACAACTATTGATAAATATATAAATTCATAGCCAATAAATAACATTTTAATTAATATTGAACTTTATTTTAGTTAATCAATATTTGTATTCGGAATGTTAAACTTCTTACAAGTGTAAAATTTAATTAAATTAATTACTATTTTATAAATACACTACTGATTAAATAAACCGAAAAACAAGACTATCATAATTTTTAAATATTTGTATTTATGAAAAAATACTTATGCTATTAATATAATACATTTTTGTTTCAGATAATCACGTTTGTTATATGAAGCACTCAAGTTTCTTATAACTTTGCAATTTGCATTATGTTATTATTTAGGTGCAGCTGAATTTATACACATTTTTAAATAATATTTATTATACTTGATAAGTGTTCTAGGATGTAGGGCAAAGTTGATACTAGAAAAAAAATCATTATTTTAATACTGCTAAAATTTAATCATAATATTCAATTAATGAAATCTCAAAAATTGTGATTTTACGTTTTAATAATTTTACTATTATTACTATTGTTTAAAAAAAAGAGTACAAGTTATAAAGGTGTTAAGAAATCATTTTTCATGCATTTTGAGATTCTCAAAATCATTCCATTATGCATTATACAGAAAAATACAAATTCAAAATAAATATATTTCTAGAACACCAATTTTGGTGCTGTTTAACTATTATGGCTTATAGTTTTATAAATTAGTATAAAATTCTTGATATTTTTCAAGTTAATATAATTCATCATATAAAATCTCTATGCTTAAGGATTTTTCTAAAATGCCAATATTTTTGGATAATGCATGATCATTTCGACTTTAATATTAGAATCTCATTAATAGTAAGTCAAAAAAAGTATATTATTTTCTACAATTTTATTTATTTTTATAAAATGACATTATAAGTAAAATGCCGTCCTTTCTGAACTAAACTAAGCATAATCAATGTATTTTAAAAGTGTTTTTTGTAAGTTTTAACAATTTTTTTATTAATTTTAATTATAAGGGGCAGTTTTTGCCATAGAATGTAACTTTACATTTTTTTTTATAATAGATTAGATTTTATATTTTTATAGAACTGTTTTCTGTTCCTTTTGACATTTAAAGTATAAGAATACTGTGAACTTATCTTAAAAAAACAAATCAAGGTACATAACTCGCAAATATTTTTTAATGATCATAAATTATTATTTTTTTACATACAATTGTTATATAGTTTTCCTGTTCTAATTCTACCTCACAAAATCACTTCCATTATTTAAAAGAGAAAATTATTAAGAGTTGTCATGCTTAGACTTGCTTCAAATAATTTGTCATAATTATATTTTAAAAAAGTGTTCTAAGACAATATTTAAGTAATTATAAAAATAATGTTTTCCAGCTTCTTGTTATTATAATACCTTTATCTCGAAATTGTTTAAACATGCTTTGGTATAAATAAAAACAAGTGTCATTATGAATATGATTTTTATTGTTTCAAATCATTTCTTTATAACTTTTTTCTTGATGAACTTTTTTCTTTTCTTTATTTGATCTGATATTGCCTTACTTTTCGCTTTAAGTTGCTTACGTCTTATGGTTTTATCAGGCCTACTGGTAGATAACCTCATACTAAAAGCTGGTTTCTTTTGTGTTTCATTTTCACTTTCATCAGCTCCTGAGTCATTTTCTTGTTTGATTTGTTCTGGAAGGATAAATTTTAAATTAATATTTATAAGCATTTGAAAATCAATAATATCAATACAAGGGATTATATTCATTTTAGTCAAAATTAAAATTGAAACTTATACAATACCTTCCATAAGAGCATCTTCAGCTTTCTTGATAGGATCACCTTTGAAGAAATCGGCTCCTTCTATGTCAGGATAACCGGTTTCTGGTCTAGTAGCTTCATTCATCACTTTCTTTTCAATTCTTCTTTCGTATTTGTTTGCAGCCTTTCTATTATATGCTTGTCTTAGTTTAGCAGGACTTACATACTTAGCATTTTCCCATAAAGTTGCCCCTCCAAATGATCCAGAAAATATTTTTACCTAGTTGATAAATAAAATTGATATTTTAATTAGTGTGTTGAGAGGTTTTAGTTAGTATGTTTTCTATACAGATTTTATATTGAAAATTATCATATTAAAATTTCAAACTAAATAATACAATGTTTAATTAGTACTTACTGGATTTAACACAAAGCGAGGGCCTATTTCAGCTAGAGCTCCATCCTCAGACAATATCTGGTAATTTCTAAACCAAATTCTATTGTCCAAAATCATAAATGTATAAACATGATCAAAGAAGGGTTGACTTTTAGGGTGATGTTTTGGAACTCCAAATATCTGAATGAGTAGTTCTTTCAAAAGACTGTAATGAGGATCTTTAGTGAACTGTGGATCAAATGATAGGAGAGGCCTAGAACCTTTTAAACAGTTACCAGTCATTTTTAACTCGCCCATTGTGTAAACTAAAAAAAAAGCGAATTTATAGATTACATTTAAAGTTTAACCATATTATTGAAACTTTCAAAAGTATTTAAATATTTTTTTAACTAGTAATCAAATTAAAAAATTATAAATGAACACTTTATTCAAATCAATTAATAACATTAATACTTACTATTTTCGACTAAAAACTTGGCACTAGGTCCATTAGGTATATTAGAAAGCCATAGATATAAGTCTCTCATTTTTCTACCTTCAAATAGGATACATTTATTGCAGTTTTTCATTTCACTGATCTCATTCACGACATACAAATTTTTACTTCTCTCCATTTTCGACTCACTTTTATGATGAGGCATTATTTTTTTTAAATCTTCCATCAAATGCCGATGACGGTGGTTAATACCGCGTGCCGCAAAAACTAGTACTCTTTGTCTGTTGATCCACTTTACCTATAAAACATTTATTTTAAGCAATTACCTACAAGGCCTAAGTTCAATAATATTGTTTACCAAAAATAAAAAGAATATTATACCTGTCTAGGTGTAGGATCGTCGGACATACGAACAGGCGGTAAGATTACTTCATTTTCTTCTTTATTGTTTTCTTTTACTTGCTTATCTTGTTTCTTAATTTTCTTCGCCTTAATTTTTACCATTTTAAATAATTAAGTAAGTATTTAATTACTTAACACTTCTTAAAACCACGTGCTTACCACATAAACAATTAAATTGTATATTTGACAAGTAAATGACAACTGTTGACAACTTGACAGTTGACACTTAACAGCCCCATGAGTTGAGCCAATGAGAGTACTATCTCTAGAGTAGGGCTGAATGTTAATGTCGGTGGTTCTTTGTGCCAGACAGTCTTCTACTGCTAAATAGCACTATGTAGTATCGTTGTGTTCCGGTTGGAATGGTGATTGAGCCTCTTGAGCCAGTGTAACTAAAAGCACAATGAACATAGTCTTAGTAAGGCGCATTGATGTTGGTGATGAATGGCTAATATTTCTTACAATGCCAATATCTATCGCCGGTGGTGACCATGTACCATCAGGTGGCCGATTATAAAAAAAGCCAGAAAAGACAGAAATTGCTTTGTGAATTTCAGTCACGGTCTATACACAGGTCTATCAACAACAGCAGTGGGGGTACGTCGGCTTAATGGTTGCAATGTTCTGTTCCATTTACGGCCGCCAGACAGCGGCATGACAACCGATAGGTGTCTTGTCCAACGTAGACAGAATAGCGTCTATGGAGGGTAGAGGTATTAGGAGAATCATCTCTTATAGTAGAAAACTTAAAAAAAATGTCCAGCTGTAAGCTGCAAATTGGCGCTAGTGTAGACAAAGGGTATGGTATGTATATAGCAATAATTGTGAACGAATTGAAGTATGCTGAGTTTAAAAATTTAATATTTATTTATTTATAAAATTTAATATTTATTTTTGTCGATAAAAGTAGTTACTTATTGAAAATTTCAACTACCTTGCGTAGTACAATGTAGTAAATATAACCTTAAAAAATTATTGATTTTATTTTATGATCTGTGAATAGTAAGTTTATTTTTTAAATTTGGCGCTTCCTTTAAATTATCCTGATGCTAATGTGGCGCCACGCTAATTTACTGCTTTTTTCATGTACATTGTACACAGATGTTTCTCCTTTAGCTCTACTCTCCATAGTTCTGTCTCTTTTCTATCACGTACCGCGTGTCACTTAACCGGCACGTCACTGCACCCATCGATAGCAACGAATACAGCGGCATTGACGCGACATAAAAGTTATGACACGATCGTACCAATTTCTCACCACTGAAATTGGGCTCCGGCGTATGACCTGTATATAAGACCGTGATTTTAGTCTAACACGACAGTTATTTTTTTAATAATTTTTAGTTTTATTTCTTGTGCCATACAACTTACATTATGGCCTTTTCTTTTTATTAATAAAAAAACTCAATTTACATAGGTATCAAAAAATGAGGTTTGATTAAAATGAATAGCACTAATCGTAAGCTTTAAAACAATTTTACGAAATCTGTAATAATAAAACAGTAAATAATCTGTAAATAAATTGTATTGTTTGAATTAACAATAATGTATAAAAAAACATAATATTACAACGTTATTGTTGTACTTATTTGTTTATATTTTCCGGAATGAAATATCAGCTACGATGAGCAATATGAAAGTCGGAGCTTCGTTTCCTAATATTTTGTTTTTCTGTTATGCACACTCCATAATCAAGATGAATATGCTTACTGGTATTAATAAATCTATAATCTCTTGTACATCATTTTAACAAATTTGTTTACAATAGCAAAACGTATCAAATCCTTAGTCCTTACTAAGTATATCAAACAGGTTTGGCAATTGCCGCTTTGCTTTGCAGGTATTTTTATGAGAGTTGATACCTACAGCGCATAGTAGTTATATTGTTTTGTCGTAAGTAAATTATACGTCAATGTAGCAGCTAAATGCGGCTTATAATTTAGTAGATAATCAAACGCGGATGTGAACGCTTGCGCAATAGTGTTGTAAAAATACCTACGCAATAGAAATATATTTCGCGTATGCCGATTTCATCGTAGTTTTCTTTAATAATGATAAAATCAATATCAATTCTTATTTCAAATTTAAATAAGATTAATATTCTCTCTCAAGCAAAATACGCAACAAGCGTCCTTCCACAATTTTCATCAGTAAGTGACCAATACAATCTTGTCCATCTATATTTGTTTACAATGTTTACATGGGAAACTTTGAAATGTATACTATTATAACATATAATATCACTACAATTGCAAAATATTACAATGTTTAGTGGAGATAAATTTGCGTTATCTCAGTGATAAGGTAAAAATATATGGTTTATGTTTATAAATAATGTAACATTTATAAATATATCAATATACATACAAGTAAGGTCATAGTAGTCAAAACAGTACACTATTTGGCAAACCTAGTTATACTATAAATCCCTATACTAGTGCTATCTATTTAACCTCAACTCATTTCCCTTGTTAGATTACTGATGAAAGTTATTAAAGTTAGAACGAGAACATAAGCCATTTGTTTGGATTAGGTGTAAAGGCACGGATAATAAGAATGTTAAAATAAAACACAATGTATAAATGTATTGATTTATAGGAAAAATATGCCGTGAAAAGGAAAAAATTTGGCATTTTAAAATCAGCAGATGTTGAATATTTTAAATCTGTTTTAAGTGAAGATCGGGTACTGACCGATGAATCGGATATTCTCCCTTTTAATATTGATTGGATTAGAAATTGTAGAGGTTTGTATTACTTTCAAATTTTATTATTATTATAGTAAACATTATTATTAACTCATACTAAAATTAAATAATAAAATAGGTAATCTAAGGTTGAATGCAAGAAATCCCTTTTGGAATGAGTCTTTTATATTAGTCTTTCTTTAGTATGACTTTATTGTTCATGTATACAATCAAGAGAATAAACACACAGATAAGTGATAATAAAGTTACGTAAATACGTGATCTTTCAATACTGATTTTATTCAGTCATTAGGTACTCAATATACATAAACACTTGAGTCTTGGTAAAACTACCTACTTGAAAATATATTTATACATACAGGATAAAAAATATAAAACTTTTTATGGCACAGGGCAATCAAAAATTGTTTTGAAACCGAAAACAACAGATGAAGTTTCTCAGATTCTATCGTATTGCAACGACAAACGATTAGCAGTATGCCCTCAAGGCGGCAACACCGGACTGGTCGGGGGTTCAGTTCCAGTTTTCGACGAAATTGTTATAAGCCTTGCCTATATGAACAATATTATCAGCTTAGATGATATATCAGGTAAGTTTAATAATAAGTATATTTTGTAATACCCAAACTCATATTGGTACATAGATTGACGTAACACCTCGTACACTACCTCTCGTTAAAGTTCCTTAAAGTTGGAATTACCACAGCGACATATTTTGCTTACGTTATAAAATATACCTATGTACGAAATTTCACCTTCGTAGTTTCGAGTGTGCGTCGATAGTCAGGGCAAATGTTTTTTTAAGTATATTATGAAAATCGATGTGTAACAAAAAGGAATCTCACAATAAATTCATACCAACATAAATATTCCTAGTTTAAAAATATTCATGTATTTTAACAGGTGCTTTAGTTTGTGAAGCGGGGTGTATTTTAGAAAATCTAGATGACTACGTTCGCGATCACAACCTTATTATGCCGCTGGACCTCGGCGCTAAAGGCTCGTGTCATATCGGTGGTAACATCAGCACCAATGCGGGAGGCCTCAGACTACTCAGATATGGCAATTTGCACGGGTCAGTTTTAGGGATCGAAGCTGTGAGTGTTTTTATCTATCTATAAATATTACGAGTACATTTGTCACGAAGTTATGATGCCTTTTACACATTATCGGCAATCTATAACGATAAGGAACTAACAATTCTGAAGTTGGCACAGATTTCTATAATACACAGTGTAAACTCCATATAACGTCACTAGATTTAACGACAAACTCGTTAAAGCGTCGAAATTTGGTTGGTTTCGCTTGTCTTCCATACTATGATACACTACATAGCATTACTTACATATTTTTCGCTTTATTATCCTAGCCCGTGATAAACTCCACTATCGGTATCATACCTACCGAACTTTTTGAGAAATCCGTTCTTTTGTTTACAAATTGGGATTATCATATTCTTAGTTGCTCACAACTTTCAAACTGTAAACATGACAAGTAAGAAAAATTCACTGTGTATTGAGGAAAAAGTTTTATTGATACAATCATGAAAGAAAAAAATCTACAAGCAGAGGAGGATGGAAAATCTTTCAAAAAATTAAAGAACCCTAATTATGGACAGTGCTTTTAATTACTAACACTTATCTGAAATAAACTTTTTCTTTTTCTAATACAGATTTGTCTTCTCTCCATTTAACGACAACTCTCTATAACGTCGAAATATGCACAGTCCCTTGAGTGTCGTTATACACGTTACACTGTATTTACATGGAATCTACCTAGCGATGTAAAAGTCGCAGGTTCGACACCTTGGGCTATTATCATCCCCCACTCCTAACACTTTATTGGAGAGGTACTAAGGAATATTAGTAATTCCTTAAAAATCAGGCATTGATGTATATATCACCCCACCCGTTAATTATGTGAGGTAATTTTGGCGATATTTGGATGCCCCCTTATCCATAATTTTTAAAGATTGCCTTACAAGCTATTGTCAGTTAAATTCATAGGCGAAATCATTATTGAAATCATCTGGAAATGCATCACATTTTATTTATACATCAGAATCTTTGAATACATAACAAACAGAAAAACCAAAAAACAAATCCGTATCTCAATTATGAGTGAAATAATTACAGGTGAAAGCAGATGGCACTGTCGTGGATTGTCTCCGAACTCTTAAGAAGGACAACACGGGGTACCACTTAAAACACCTATTCATAGGTTCCGAAGGCACATTGGGAGTAGTTACTAAAGTCGCTATTCACTGCCCCGCCCTACCCAAGGCTGTATCTCTTGGTTACTTCGGTAGGCATTTCATATATTGTACATTTAAGATATATAAAAGGAACACGATTATTTTATATTGAAAAGTATAAAATGGAAGTTTTGGATATTAAGGATAAAGATTTCCATAACGTTCACTACTTCATATAAATTTACTTTACCTTTACCAGAGAACGAGCTTACATTAGGGTCACATATATTTTTTTCGGAGACACTAAGATTATATTAAAAAATATAGATTCTCCGTAATAAAATATACAATTAAGAATTTTTTATGATGTTATACACTGTTTCTTGTTTTAATTCAAACCAACTAAAAACTGTTTTAGACGCAGAATTATGGAATATTGTATATCATCTTTAAAGTGTTAAGCATGTAACATAACCGCAAACATTATTTAACATTATGTATATATTACATGATTATAATTATTTGCAGGTGTAGAGAATTTTGAAAATCTTCTTAAACTGTACAAAAGTGCCAAGTCGTCTTTGGGAGAAATACTTTCAGCGTTCGAAATGGCGGACAACAGTGCGATTGGTTTAACTATTAAAAATTTCAAACTATCGTAAGTATTATCGTATATAATATTTAAATGCGTATAATTTTATCAGCAGATTCATATGTGAAGTGTTTGCGTTGTTTCTATATATGTATAATCAGTTATGTAACAACCATATCTGTTTCTGTCTTTGTTACGTAAGTGGTATCTGTTAGGTATTTAATTCACCGTTTTATCGTGCATCTTAACTTATTTAAAGCATATATATTTTATTTCAATAAATATTATTTTAAAATCAAGTAGGTACCTTATAACAAACATAATATAAATTATAATTGAGGCCTTATGTTGTCCAACATACTATGGTAAATGCCTAGTATCCTCAATATCAAAATAATGGTTCATATTGAATTTTATTATTTTTTTCGTAAATTGTTGTAATTAAGTATAACTTTAACCGTTGACAGAATTAGTTTCCCTGTCTACCTTGTTTAACACTTTAACCAACTTCTCTTAAAAAAATCAAACATATATCACTGTTATATGTAAAATTTACGTCGCGTTTCAACTGTATGTCTTTTAAATATAATAATAAATTTATTTCTTCAATTGAATAAATAAGAGTAAAAAAATCTGACACCATCAAAACGTTCAAATTGAATCAATTTTCCAGAACTTGCTTTATCAATACAAGACTGCTGTTCGAAAAAAAGCTTAATATTTTGTAACATTATTTAAAGAAACCCAATAGGCGACTACCCGTTCTACGTGCTAATAGAGACGCACGGCAGTGACGAGACCCATGATAACGAGAAGCTGACCCGGTTCCTCTCCCAAGAGATGGAGAGTGGACTCATATTGGACGGGACGGTTACCTCCGAGCCTGCTAAAATTAAGGTATCCTTAATTAAAACATGGGTCGACATTATACTTGAGTACCTAATGTCGATAACTCGTTGATTGGCTTTGTTCAAAACGAAGTAGTAACGATACACAATCCTTAGATATAGGTATTCTTATGGCCGAATACTGAAACGTCTTTCAAATATGATGTGGGACTTAATTATTTGGAACGCGATTAATTTCAAATTTCGCATACTAAATTTTGAAATTAATGACGTTCCAAATAATTAAGTCCCACTTCATTTTGAATGACGTTTCAGTATTCGGCCGTTAACTACTACTAACTTCACTTTTACCTCCAAAATTACGGTAACAAATTCACCGAAATTTAACTCGCGATTTTTCGCGTATCCATGTTGAATATCATAGATTATTTGTTCAAAATTCCAGATAGACCAATGATATCCCGTCAATTCAATGTTGATAGGCGTTAGTGACCAGTGAACACAAATGCGCCTTATCTTTAAATTTATTTTAGGAATCCAGACGACCAAATGGGCCACGTAAAGGTTAAACACTGGCATTATAGACCATCAAGTGCGCGACACTCATATAGCTTCTTTAGTTTTCCTGGTTGTTCCGATGACAGGCCGAAGCTGTGCGAAGTCTCTTATTAATTTGAAAACAATGATTTACATAGAATATCTGGCACATCCGGGAGAGTATAGCGGGCGCGGCTTTGGTGGACGGCTACGTGTTTAAATACGACGTGTCGCTCCCGCTACGCAGCTATTACGACCTCGTGCTCACGCTGCGGGCTCGTGTCGGCGACCGCGCGCTCGTCTACGGATACGGACACGTCGGTGCGTACCAACATGTGTACTTGTATGCTTCGTTCAATTTCGTTAATACTTATTTACTTTTTTTTTGCTCCACAATTGAATTAATAAATCAATTAAACTCGCTAAATTGACATAATGTGACTTTTTTTTAATTTAGAAAGTGATACTCAATTTAGTTGTGTAATGTATGAACAATATTTCAAAACACAAACGAAATCGGTTTGCTTGTATTATTTCTTACCCTAGACTGCACTGGTCTTTTATCTTTGAATGAACTCAACGTTTATGTGATAAAAGAAATTAAAATGTACGTACTTCTTGAAACAGTTGTCTTGTGTGGTGATAAATATTTTGCTCAGCAAATCATTTTCACGTAATATAAATAAATAATAATGTTGTTGACAGGCGACGGGAATATTCACATAAACGTGAGTGCGTCAGAATATAGTAAAGAGTTATACGCTATGTTAGAGCCATTTATCTACGAAGAGGTCGCGAAAGTCGGAGGGTCCATTAGCGCCGAACATGGTGTTGGATTTAGAAAGCCACAGTTCATACATTACAGCAAAGACAAGACGGCGTTACAGCTTATGAGAGATTTAAAACAATCTATGGATCCCAATGGAATACTTAACCCTTACAAAGTCTTACCAGACGTACCTTATATTGAAAAAGATTGATCTTAGAGATATATTTTCATTTTTATAATAATTTATATTAAATATCGAATTTTGGGAGCCTAATTTTTTATAACGAATTATTGAAAATATTTAAATAAAACACAAATATATTTAAATGACTTTTATTAAAATATCCATTTATTCTTATAACATTCATAATATCACTGCAAAAAAATACAATGAAATATTATAAACATACGCCTAATTGCTTCAAATAAATAAAACCGATATTGCATAAACACATTAAAAAATTATTTTATTATGTAATGATGAGAATTATAATAACACAAAAGTGTACTACTCGTATGAGTTCTCAGTAATTATTACAGCCATTAGGATTCACTGCGCTCATGACACGACCACACTCTCCCAAACATTATCATACACGCATTATTATGTAATGAAAACAAATAAATGTAACAATTTGGCATAATGTTGACCTCCACAACAAAATATTGTCATCATTTAATAAATCTTATTAATATTTAAAAAAAAAGCTCTATCACGTGCTTCTAATGTGACAAGTAAACTAGAAGACAAAATATATTTTTTTTCTTTTCAATTGACTAAATTTCATCAATTTTGAGTATTAATAATTATGTTGTTTTAAAGAAGAAAATAATATATCATTAACATAAAAATGCATGTGTATGTTTACCGGAATGTTTTTCTTGTCACGAAATAGTGCAGAACATACTAGAAGGTAATAAAAGAAATACCGATTTTAAATTTAAGTTTGGTAAAAGGATTTGTGCTGTTTCAAACATATTGAATATATAGGGCTATGGAAAAATGTCATTTGTGATATAAATATACTCTACGTTTTAAGAGGAAGATATTCGATATTAAGATTGAATATGGCATTTATTGTCGTTAATTAGACAAAATAAATGGAAAAGTAATGAGATCACTAAACATTTTTAACATTTTAGACAAAATGTAAACAAGAATAAAGTAGATAAAACATGCTTATTTCTATCAGAAGAGGTGGGACTACATATGTTATTATATATAAGACGGATTATGAGAATAATAATAGTATTATTAAAAATCTGTAAACGTGAACCTAACACATCAAAACAAACCAACGCATTTTATGGTCAAGTTGTAAAAAAGTTCATCAAAATCAAAGAAATACACCTTAAATTTACATCGTTTAAATTAAATTGTAATTGTATTAGCTTATTCCGAATAACTGCATCGCGATCATATGTAAGGCCTTTTCTATTGCGTTTTGTGATAACAGCACCACTTTCGTCTATAACTATTATGGAAGAATTCAATGTGTAACAATCTAAGTATACTTTTTCCTTTTTCCCTATTATGCCATACTCATTCAAATGACTAACGTTTTTTAAACTAAAAGTTTCACTGAAATTTAGACTAAATAGACAATCATTAATAATAGAAAAAATCATCGACAATTTTGACACCTAAAGCCGCATTTACACATGTGCGCTAGTGACGTTCGTCGTCCTTTGTCACATTTTGGAACGATTGAACATGAAATAGTACGTGAATACACTAACGTTCGCTTGTTTTTGTCCAAATTTTCATCGAGAAGCACATGTGTGAAAGCGTTATGAATTATATTTTACATCTTAAATTTAAAAAGGCTTATTTTGAACTTGTTCATTGTCAATTTAGGTGTCCTTTGCCGTTTTGTATATTTAAAAAAACTTGGTATAGAAAAAACTAAATGCCAATTCTACTCTACTACCAACTGTGTTTTCAAAATGAATTAAAGACATTTTAGTTGCCTACTTGTTTACATTTAGTCTATAATCATTATGTACTGTACTGCATGCTCGATTATAAAATAGTAATATTAAAAATATGTTAATTAAAAACTACTCATTAGTCACGTCACGTCGTAAAGCAAGCAAGTTTCCAGAGTCACAGACCAAATTGTGTATTAGAAACTTCTTTAAAAAAGAAATATACATTATATTATGTTAAAAAGCATTATTTATTCGACCTATGAGCTTTCGAGCTTTAACATTCAATACTTAGAGCTTTTTAAGTGTATCTAGATATAATTCTTTTAAAATATGAATAATTTATTGTGATATAACCATACATGTGTAAACTTACATTACAATTTTTTTAAATTTATTATTGCTCGATTCAGGGCATGAGTATACTATTGTTTTATGTAGTAAAGGCAAAATATTTTAATCCGTTATGTACCTTATGTCCATGCATATTATTTATAAATTGATTATAAGCATTCACCGAAACTCTTTTTAGTTTTTTATAAAGTTTTATTCTTTTTTTTATACTTTTCACAATTGTCCTAATATAAAGACGCAATCTGGTCTGTTCCGGACGTGTCGTACGGGGAGAGATGTGGTTATCGTTTGATCTGGTTGGAAATCTTGAGGAATTCCAAGTACGCATCCTGCATCTCTAGGTCCATGCCCGTGTCCCAGGCCTCGTTCTCCAACTCCTCACTAAAGCCAATTACAGATATTAGAAAAAAAATACTTATAAAGCTATCATTTCAAAACTGTATAAAATTAATAATGTACATCGATAAATTTACACACATAGCAATTCATAGATACATTTAAAACAAGAACTCACAGTATGTCGTCATCGAGCGAAGCTGGTTTGTTCGGCAAGTTACTCTGGAGGAAGTTGCACTCTTCCGTCGTCAGCGACTGACCGTCGGCCAAGTACCCGCCTACCAACCCGTCCGTTTCGGAGTTTGTTTCTAAAGGCCGAAAATTCAACATCGAAAAAGTTATAAAAAAGACTCCAATTTCGGAGAAAGTTTTATTATTAACTAGGTTATTAGTGAGGAATAGTTAAGTTTATATTTTTTTAATAATCGGTGGACCAGTAGCTTTCTTTGCATGTACTTGGCAAATGATCCCTCACTGTTCCTTCGGTTTTATATCTTCAAAGACATCGTGCAAATAATTATTTCTCTCATCAACAAATTCTGTATTTATGTTAAATATTTCGAGTTATTACCAAAGACGGAATTTGTAAAGGAATTTATCTTCGATAACTTGTCTAATCATTTCAATCAAAACAGTATATTGAAAATCTGTCTTCCTTTAAATTTGAATATCTAACACTCGCGTATACGAAGATGCTATGAGAACCGAGGCAACTAAACTTATATATATATGTATATAATCAAATAAAGACATGTACAAGTTAATGTATCAAAATAAACCACTTAGTAAGACTGTGTCAGGTGCTAAATCTTCCTGTTCGAGATTATGTAAAGTGATAATTGCAGTGATCAAATCAATGTCCATTTTGATCACAAAGTTGAAATAGACTTGTACTGGCTTGTCTTACTTTGATTGGCAAAATTGTATAAGACACTTTTTCTGATATATGTATATTGTTATTTGTAATACATTGTTGTAATTAAGTTTAAGTTTATCTATATTTAGTGTTACATGAATTTGCTGTAGCTACTTTGCGGTGTTTACCTATACCTATAATTAGTTGTCACGCTATTCCATGCGCTTTGTTAAATGTATCAAGTTTTATTTTTATTGTATACAACTTTTGGTAAGCCTTAATAAATAAATAAATAAATGAATAGTTTAATATATTTTGTCATCGACTGGTGTATGTGTACATGTGTGGTGTGCGCGTGGGTGTGTGCGTGTGCGTACGTGCGGGCGCGGGCGCGTGCGGGCGGCGGCGCGGGTCGACGGGCGCGCGGCGCTCCTCGGGCTCGAGCTCGGCCAGGCCCCAGCGCGCCGTGCGCAGCTCTAACACGCGCTGCACGCACGCCAGCTGCGACCGGTACTTGAGCCGCTCGAATGCCGCTTGCATGCTCGTCGGACAGTCCGCGTCCAGCGCGATGCCGGACAGCTGGGGAATTATTATTATTTAAGTGATATATAATGCCAGCTTGCAATAATGTATTAAAATGTCTTTGCAGTCAATGGAATTATAATGACACCATTTTTGTACATGAATATATTTTATTCATTAATAGAGAAGTCACACAACTGGTATATACTGTAACTTATAAAAAATATTATATATGAAGAAATATGCAACTGTATTAAAAATAAAAAAAAGTACAAACTTATATAGCTTTTACTCACTTTCAACAACTGGCAGACTGCTTTTATATTGACTTCCTTATCTGTGTCAAGCAGGTGTAACAATACTTTACAAAGACTTTCTCCCAATGACCTTATTCTTCCTCTCTGTAAGATTTATCAGAATAAAGATTGACAAAAATATTTGGATGTCCCCAGGATAATTTCATTGATATTTTTTAATTTTAATAATATACTGGATTATAATTTATATATTAAATACATTTTAATAATGTGGATAAAATGACAAATAAATTTAAATACAATGTTGCTTGCATAATCAACAAATTGTATGACTTATGAAATGTGTTATTTAAACATGTGGTTGTAAGTTGGCTATATGTCACAAAATTATTTATTCATGTTCTTTGACAATAGAATGTAATGTTTTAATTATAAATAATTTTCTTTATTTCAGCACTTGTGGGTACCTCTTTATTTTCATCGTGAACATTCCAAGATCTGTAGTTATATTTTGACTTTTGACATCATTAATAATTTTTTCTTTGAATAATAAACTAATAAAATCTACATACACTTAAATTACGAAACAGTATTTAATAAATATTTTACCGTCCAAGTGGGTCAGTGATATTTTTAATTATTATAATTGCTACCTGATTGTCTTCAAGTTGAGTGTATATTTCAGCTAAGAACATCGCAAAGCCACGCATATTCTCCTCAGATGTTTCAATACCACTTATAATTTTATTCTCTTCTGCCGAGCAACGTTCAAGTAAACATGCACGGAAAGTGGAGTCTTCTTGGGGTACCACTGAATCATACATGGAGCACAGACGTGCTCCGTTGTAACGGAAATTGGCCTCAGCAATTGACTGTAACATATAAAGGTTATTATAGCTGACACATTCTAAAGAAACTATACGGTCAGGTCAGGAAACAAAAAGACAAAGCCTATCTCAAAGCAGATATTTTATACTAGATAACTTAGTTTTTTTTATTTTAATTTCATAGGAAGGCGCGCGAGCATTTGGCCACCTGATGGTAATCACCAACGCCCATAGACAATGGCATTGTAAGAGTTGTTAACCATCTCTTACATCGCCAATGCGCCACCAATCTTGGGAACTAAGATGTTATGTCCCATGTGCCTGTAATTACACTGGCTCACTCACCCTTCAAACCGGAACACAACAGTACCAAGTACTGCTTTTTTGCAGTAGAATATCTGATGAGTGGGTGGTACCTACCCAGACGAGCCTGCACAAAGCTCTACCACCAAGTAAAAGTTACTAAATAAGACATTGCGATAATGCATTTGCATACATTACACACTTTTCATTTAATATTTCTTTTTTGCATAAGTACTAAAACATAAAATTTATTTATTCTTTATTATATATATCACTAATATTTTAAGCTTAAAATATTCAGATATTATTTATATGTGTTTTTATTGTTATCAAGGCAGTTTCTTTAACAAATACCTGCAATATTTGTACCTACATAAATTTCTTATACTAGATTGTGTAACAATATTGTTTCATAGTCTCAACCTAAAACACTATAATATTAACATAAAACAATCCCTTTACCCCTATAACAAATGACTTTTCTAATGTAATTAAATAGAATAAATACATATTTTATAATTTACTATTAATACAGTATATCTTATACCTTGTTCATAAGATTCTGGTGTAGTCAATTCTTAGGCAGTTAAAACAAAAATAACACTATCTTAGATACCTATTTTAAATTTATACATATTTATTAAGATTAGCATAGACTTACCTGATTAACAATAGCTTCGACGAGGGGTCGAGTGTAGTCCACATCATTTAATGTTAAAATAAAGGAATCAACAAGTGGTCCACATAAAGTGTCAAATTTGCCAGGGTCAACTGTTATCTCACACATGACTGTAATCAGGCTGGCTATATTACCCTGTAACAAAAATTGTAAAATCCATTTATACAAAGAAATGTTTTTTTAAATTCATAAAACAACCATGATCATGGTTATTTGATGGTTATGCATGTAAAATAGTATTTCTTTAACTTTAATGAATTAAAAACTTTGAATTCAAATATTACTTATAGGTTATAAAAATAAATATTGAGAATGAACTAACATATGTCAATTTAACAAAGGCATGTATATAAAAATTAAGAAACAATCATAAAATTGAGGTAAATATACCCGCAAATCAATATTCTCAGTTTCTTCAATTGAATTTGACAGCTCATATAAATTATAAGTGTCCAGTTCTTGCGCTTGTCGAATTCTATCTTGGGGAGAAGAAAACCGCTGCACTCTATAAGGCTCAGGTTGATATGCTACTGGAGCTTGGCGAACATAGTTGGGTGGATACCATTCCTTAGCTTCTGCTGACAGTTTCGACTTAAGAGGTTCAGCTGTTGCTAAAAAATTAAACTTATTATCATTTTATATTTTAAATTAGATCCATAAATAGTTTAACACATTATAAATATTTAAATACCAGTAACCATTCTCTCAGATTTAAATTAAGGATTATTTACACTACTTCGTTTAGTAGCAGGACCGGTTGCTTTATGTCAAACTACGCCGACGTCACCATAAATGAAAATTCTTACAACTTTCACCTGAGTTATATGTCGATGTAATATCTATATACATACTTATAAACGGTTAGTGACACTGATCAGTATATATTTACGTTATAAAAGAAAAAAGTATAATTATAACTAAGAATTTTACTTTTGGTTTCCTCATTTAAATGCTTGGGCTGACGGAGCTCTCGAGCCGTTTTTTCGGGTTGATGCCAACAACCACGGCCTCTACCTCTAGATCCTCCAACCTCCCCGTTATTCATTTCAAGAAATATCAGCGATATTGATACTCAATAAAAGTAATATGTTGACAATTCTTCGATCAAATTCCATACACAGCAACAAAAAGCACTTTAAATTAGTTTGCTAATCTCGTTCGTTGATTTCGACACGTAAACAAAGGCAAATACTTCAACAACGTTTTACGACACTACCACCATGTTTTATTTGAGCGAGTGAGACGAAATGAAATCACAGAATGGAAAATTGTATTGGATGCGTTCCTAAATAATTACTTTAACTTACAAAAATAGGACTATAGTTTAACCACAATCATATTGTGATTTTTTTATGAAAAGTGGCCTTTAAAAACTAAATAGTTTTAATAAGGCTTCTAAAAAAATATAAAACCTTTTTCTAAGCAGATTTTTTACACCAGATAACTTAGTTCGTATTATTATATAGGATCGCATCGCGATAATGCATTCGCGTAGGGTGCCTACTGTCTACATTACACGTAATTTATTTAATAGGTTTATTCTTTTTTGTATTAATACTAAAACATATTGGTTATTTATTCTGTATGACATATATTTCTAAAATTTTAAGCTTCTGATTCAGAGATTATTCATATCCTTATATGTATTTTTATTTTTATCACAATATATAGGTACCTACTTAAATCAACATATTTGTGTAAAGCTATAAAATAATGCTATTAGCTATTTTATAACTTATAAGTATTAAGTTTAAGTAGTGTGAAAATTAATAGCATATAATAAGGTACGTTAGTACTTTATTTCCCTATCAACAGTAAATACTTTGTCAAGATTATACACACTGCATTTCTTTCGCCACGACATTTTCTTTGACTTGTTCAAACACCTGATAAATGATAATTAATTTTTATATTTTATTAAGATAGCTTAACATCGAAAATTCGAAAATGGACGATACGAGCACGGTAGTAACGTCGGTATGAGTGTTCCCGTCAAATCGCAAACTAAGAGTACGAAATCATTTTTACTTATTTTGTCTAACCCAGTATGATTGCAAACATAAATTACCTAACACACTATTAAGCATACATACAAATCAGATAAGAGGACTTCATGTGATTTAAAAAAATATTGTGTCAATAAAAATAATCTAACACGATAAATCATAAAAATATAATCATATAATCTAGAATGAGCGGATTTAAATATCTTCTTATTCTAAGGTCTGGCCGACTAAGTAAGCAAATTAGAGAGAATTCTTTATAACTAGATATTATACATATAAATATTAATTATTAATTGGCATGTTTACAATTATTATTGGTTTTGTTAAATACAATATTATTGTTAAAATATAAGACATTAATTTCAATCTTGGTTCTAATTTCTCATTATACTTTTTTTTATTATCACAAATGTATTACAAACAAGATCTGTAAACATGTCAAATAAGATTAGTTGATAATTTTTCTTCACATTTAGTAGTAATTAAACAAGGTTTACATTTTCTTAACTGATTTTATTATTTTTACCATAAGTAAAGCATTAACCAAACAAGTTAAACAAAACATGTTAATTATACATTTAACTAAATACATACATGATATATGATTTATGTGAGATATCTTACCACTAGCTTTAAAACTAACTATCTATACACGGTACTCTATACAAGAAAACACAATATATATCTATATACAAAACTATTATGTAAATATTTTTTAGTGAAGTTTAAAATAAACCCAGTTTTTATTTTTCAAAAACAAAATATAATAAAAAAATAGCTATAAAATTTCAGATTTAAATAAATACATTAGCACTTCCTTTACTATACCATGCACAGGGTTTCTTTGAGGCCGAGTAGGACCAGGACTAGGAAGCCAAATTTTGATAAGATTCATGCCATAGTCTTAGAGCAACTTAAACCTTGTAATTGTCACACAAACATACATAATGATTTGTGAATGGTAAATTAAAGACAGCTTTATCATTTTGAATATACTATTTTGTCATACTGATTAATTTGGGGATTATTTAAACACTGAAAGATTCTCCACAACCACATGTGCCTTTGATGTTAGGATTATTGAACACAAATTCTGCTGTCAGCTTATCTTCTACAAAATCCATTTCAGTTCCTATAACAAGAAAGCCAATTAATTTGTTAAAAATAATTATGAATTTTTCATCAAGTCATATTATGCAATGTTTAATTTATGACCATTGTTAATTATTTAAGAATGATTATTCCCTAATAATATTACTAGCATATATAAAAAAAGTTACAGCCTGTGAATGTCCCACTGCAGGGCTAAGGCCTCTTCTCCTCTTTGTGAGGAGAAGGTTTTGGAGATAATTCCACCATGCTGCTCCAATGCGGGTTGGTGGAATACACATGTGACAGAATTTCAATTAAATTTGCCACATGCAGGTTTCCTTATGATGTTTTCCTTCACAGTCAAGCACGAGATGAATTATAATTACAAATTAAGCACATGAAATTCAGTGGTGCTTGCCCGGGTTTGAACCCATGATTATTGGTTAAGAATCAAGCGTTCTAACCACTGGGCCATCTCAGCTATTGGTATATATAATAATAAAATAAGTTTCATTTTTAATTGGTAATTATATTTTCAACTCTGGAGTGTGTTTTATTAGTTTGAATATATATTTTTTTGTATTATTGCTATTCTTAAATGATATTCAAATTATTAGATCATTAATAACACATACCTAATAATGTCAATTGTGCTTTTCTATCAATTATAATAGTTACACCGTCTTGTTTTACTTCTTCATCAAGTTTTCCTTTAGCAGAAGCATAATCGAGAGTATAAGATAAGCCATTGCAACCTCTTTGTCTAACACCAACTTTTAAGCCAATAAAACCTTTAGCCTCTTCCTTCGCCATAATTTCTTTAATTTTTTGGACCGCAGATGGGGTTAATATAAGAGCTGTTCTAGAAGGCAGCATACGTTTTTTCACAGCGCGCACAGTCGCACTTGCTATAGTTTTAGTAGCCATCTAAAACAAGACATCGTTTAAGTAAAAATCATTCTTCATATTGTTTTATATAATTAAGAATTGCCCAAAATATTTAATAATTTGTACTCCATCTAAATGGATAATATTGAAACATAGGTACCTTATTCCTTATAGTTAAGTTTGATCGTGAATGGGTATACTTTATTTTCTATTATACGCACAACTTTTACCTTCAATTTTGTAACTATAATAACTTTATATTTTTATTTTTTTACACCAACTTTCTGTCAAAATTGTCATCAGCAAATTTTCGAATCGCAACTTAAAGCTGTCATTTCTGTCATTGTATGACAGGTATTCTGTATAGTGCAAGCAGACAAATGTATTCCATCATACACTATCGTTCTCAGTATAATTGCCTTTTCATATCAGTTTCAGTATTTATTTTTCTGAACACTATAAAGATTAAATGACGATAGCGCCAACTGTATTTAATGTAATTACAGTCTATTAAAAAAATCTAATTTAATCTTTAGTAAATAGCGCAGTACTTGTGGAGCCATGCTGAAAACATTTGAAGTTAGCCCAAAAGAATAATAATCGTTTCTTGATACTTTTCCCAATACTTCTATAGTTTCTACCTATTTCTTATCTAGTTCTTACTTAAAATTGGTTGAGTGACTTGATAGCTGCGCTGTAAATGGTCGAATTATTATATCATTGCTGGCTACAATGTAGAAATGATCTACTTACCTATAGATGTTTTAAAAATTGTTGCAAACCTCTACTAGGTTTATCAAGATTTTTTCTTTTTTGAAAATGTATTTTATATTGAATATTCAAAATCGCAGTTTCATAATATATATTCAGCATCGTATCCACCCCGGCTGACAGCTACTTATAGCAATGAGCCAATGAATACAGACGTTACATCTGTATTCATATAATTTAATCGCTTATAGATTCTGTAAGCGCACATGCGGATGCGTCAAGAAAATGTCAACAACACAAGTGAAGTGAACGCTTAACTAACGTCAACAAGTCGTTGATAGTTATAATATCACTAACTAAATTTCATTAAGGAATTATAACTATCAAAATAGTCTTAAATTTAATAAATGAAATGAACTAATTCCATAGGTCATAGGTTTGCTTAGTAAATATAAAAACATAAAACCACTTGGATTTTAGGTTATCTAGTTGCAACTCTTACTCTAAATACCGGATGAATAATAATTGGAATCGCAATCAAATGAGGGGTGGAAATAATAGGGGACGAGGTCATGGTCGAGGTCATGGTCGTGGTAGAGGTACCGGCGGATTTTGGCCTCAGAGAGGCTTTCGAGGTTCTAATTGGCGTGGATACAATCGAGGCGGCACCAGACAAAACTTTGACGACGGAAAATTTAATCAGTGGACTCAGAAAACGAAGCGTGATGGGCCAGCTAAAAAGCTCTCAGAACAAGATATTGGAGTTACGGAGTATTTAAGCGACCATGACGGTTTTAATGGCATTATTAAGTCTAGGTAAAGTTAAAGTTACTAAAAGTTACTTCTGTCTTTTAAAAGGGCAGTTTAGTTCTATATTTTACACAATAGGGTTACTCTAGTATTATGCTACTGATTGCTTAAAAGTCTTTAATCAACAATACTACTTAAATTATTTTGTAATATTATAGATTTGCAGATTTTCAAGTATCTGAAATAAATGAGAAAGGTGAAATTGCAAAGCTCACTGATTTGTCTGTGCCTGAGCCACCAGTAGATGAGGATGTAGTAGAGGATGAGGACCTGATTATTAATAAGTATAATTTAGAGATCCTGCCCATGGAAACTTGGGACAATATTAATAAGGTGGCTATATCTCCTGAAAAAATTGCACCAGTAAAAGTAAGTTTCACATGTTTTTTAATGGGATATTATGAAATTATTTAAAAAAATTTACTCTACACCAACTCTTCAATCAACTTTTAGCTACTGTAATTAGAGATGCAAAACTTATATTTCTTTTTTTTCTAACTGATACACATTAAGCTGAGAATAATTCTCAAGGATTACTAACCGGCCATTACCAACAATCTTAAATAAAACCAGAATAATTTTATTTTAAGCTCTAGAAATGGTTTTGTTTCTAATGTAAGTAAAAATTATATATAAATGACTCATGGGTCAAAATATAAGACTCATGACATTGTCATTAGATTTAAGCCCCCTTTGTTTTTCTTTGAATCTGTAACCATTTAAAAGTAGCTCGGAGCCATGTCTGGTAATCATATGTTTTCTTGCCAGATTGTTCTAAAGGGTAAGCTCTCTTTGGAGTTAGTTGTTTTGTCTATAATTAATTTATTTCAGTGATGTTGTATAACAATGGTTTTGTACTATTTATCCAGGATTATACAATTTAATTTCCTACACACCAACATACTTTCTTTAATGTTTTGACTAGAAATACTTATTACATAAATAAAAAAAAAAAATCCTGCTGAGTTTCTTTCGCCGGTTCTTCTCAGGTCTGACGTGTTTATTTCCGAACCGGTGGTAGATTTATGACAATCAATAAGTAAGTGTAACGCTTGAATATTGAATAAAGATTTTTACTTTGACTTTGACAGAACCTTTTCAAAACAAAACATTCAATGCTCAAACAATGTTAAATAAAAACAAACCTGTTTTTATCTCAGAACTTCTTAGATAATCTCTGATTTGTGATCCATTTTTTTGGTATTTTTTGGCATATTGGTGGCTTTTTAACTTGACCCCATTGCTGACCTCTGTTTGTATTTTTTTATAGAATAGTGACATGACAGTGAGTTAAAAAAGAACATGTTTGTAAGCATTAATTATGTAAACATGTTTTAGGTGGATGTTACCGGCATGTCAAAAGAAGAAAGAACTAAGATACACGATGCAGTTAAAAAAGCTTTTGGTGAATGCATTGTTGGTAGCACTATTACTGAAAATGATAAGAAGTTTGTGATCTTTGAAAAGTATAGGAAAGGAGGTTGGTGTATAGTACAAATAATTTTAATATTAACAGAAATGTAATTAGGTATTTATTATCTATACTAATTATTATTGTCATTTAAAAAGTATTCAGAATCAATGTCTTATTGCTTTAATTAAATTCATTATTGTTGTTTTATTAAAAATGCTTAAAATTACAGTATAAATTGTCTAGTAGAAGATATTCTTAAATATTGTATGATAGCTTATAAAGTTATAAATAAAATGTTTACAACTTGGTTATTGTGACTTCACCTTGAAGGTATTTGGGATTGTAAAATTACAAACATCTCCAAACTGATTTAGCTGTACTAATGTATATTTAAATATATAATTTGCTATATGCTAGGACCATGTTATGACATCATATTTTCTGGAGCCATATTTGTATGAGCGGCCAAAGAAAGAACAACTTAGTGATCAATGTATAAGTTCCATAATTTTATTATTTGTAATGTTTCAATATATATTTTGATATTTTGTTACAGTGCGTGTAGACAATAGAGTGAAGTGGGTGTGGCCGGGAGAATATGTTCGCTTTATAGTTTATAAAGAAAACTGTGACACTATGGAAGCTGCACAACGTATTGCAGAACGGTTGAGATTAAAGTAATTATCATAATATTATTGAATATTAGGTCATGGTTTGAATGAAGCTTAATAGTTAATAGAAACATGTTATGTTCATGATTATGTTCAAAAAAGTTTAAGTAATTAAAATTTAATTAAAATTGTTTGAAAAAAATGAAATTTATAATAGAAAATAAAACGAAATTTTTCTTGTTTGTTTTGTAATGGCTACCTGGAAAAACTTAGAAACTAATAAAGGGTTATTTGTAACACATCAGCAACCTCGCAGGACTAGATAGCTAACATCACACATTTGTACACATATATTTATTCACTTTTTCTTAACGCTCTAGCACCATGTTTATGTTTGATTTGAGCGAGAATAATAATATTGTAGTCCCTTGAATTCTCGCTTACCCAAGTTCGACTGTATTTAATATAACAATATATATTTTTTATAGTGTCAAAATAAAAGGAGCCTTTGTGCTTAGCTTGCTTATTATTATTACATTACAGTATAAAGCCGTCTATGGTCGGTTACGCCGGTACCAAAGATAGAAGAGCGAAGACCTCCCAATGGTTCAGTCTGCGTAAAGTAGATCCTAGGAGGATCGTAAATGCGTGCAAGGACTTGAGGGACATCCGAGTCGGGAACTTCAGTTTCAGCAATGATAATCTTAAATTGGGAATGTTAAAGGGAAATGTGTAAGTTCAATTATTATTCTTAAATTTAATTTAATTTACTTGGTGGTAGGGCTTTGTGCAAGCTCGCCTGGGTAGGTACCACCCAGTTATCAGATATTCTATCGCAAAACAACAGTATTTGCTATTAATGTTTTCCAGTTTGAAGTTTGAGTGAGCGAGTGTAATTACAGGCACAAGGGACATAACATCTTAGTTCCCAAGGTTGGTGGCGCATTGTCGATGTCAGCGATGGTTAACATCTCTCACAATGCCATGTCTTGGGCTTTGATTTATAATAAAAAAAATATTTCTGCTCTGCCTCACCACCGCACTATAGCAATTAATAACAAATTGTCTCGACAGAAACAAATCAGAACTATCTTGAAATGAAAAAATAAAGTTGTTTTTAATTAGTACTTTACGTACACCAGTTAAAAAAATATTTAAAACTTAATAGATTTTTTTTTATTTCAAGATATAGAAGATATAAAAGCTTCACTCAAACCATAACCTAATATTCAATAATATGATAATTACTTTAATCTCAACCGTTCGGCAATACGTTGTGCAGCTTCCATGGTGTCACAGTTTTCTTTATACACTACTAGCGATTCAACCGCGTCTTTTCCCGCGATAAAATAAGAAATAATAAAATAGGTTAATTATGGCCTTAATCAGATCATTTTTTTAAACTATAGTTTCCGACCCATTTCTCCCGTTTAGGGTTACATTTTCAAAAATGACAAAATAAGTGCATTTATTTTTTGATCAGAAGCTTTAAAATTAATTTCATGCTTCTTACATCAAAAATGTCGAACCTTCAATACAAATTTTCAACCCTTATTTCACACTCTTGCAGTTTAAAAAAAAACCAGAAATACGTTTTTATTTATTTCTAAACAGAAGCATGTAGATAATATTTCATGATTCTTAGATAGAAAATGACGGACCCGCGGCACAAACTTTCAACCTCTATTTCACCCTCTTGGGGGGTTGATTTTCGAAAACCATTCAATACGTATTTATTTATTTTCAACCACAGGCATGTATATAAAATCTCAAGCTTCTTACATAAAAAATGACGGAATCGCGATACAAAATTTCAACCCCTATTTCATCCTCTTGGAGGGTAAATTTTTAAAAATATTTAATGACATATTTATTTCTAAACAAAAGCTGGTATATCAAATTTCATCCTTCTTAGATAAAAAATGACGAACTCTCCATATAAACTTTCAACCCCTATTTAACCCTAGGTGGTGAATTTTTGAAAACTCTGATTTGCGTTCTTATTTATTTCTAACCAGAAGCTTGTGTACGAAATATCATGCTTTTAACTTTGAAAATGACGGATTTCCATACAACGGTTCATCCCTTATTTGAACCTTTTAGGGGAATTTCCAAATATCCTTTCTTAGTACACGTTTTTATTATAAAATGCATCAACTGTCAAAATTTCAAGTCTGTGACCCCAGTACATGTATATTTCACCAACCCGCATTGGAGCAGCGTGGTGGGATACGCTCAAAACCTTCTCTTTAAAAGAGAGGCCTTAACCCAGCAGTGGGAAATTCACAGGCTGTTACTTTAATTAATTAAATGCGTTTCTTTGCCTATCCAGGTTCCGTATATGTCTTCGAAACGTGAAGGCGTCAGACGAGTGTATCGACAAAGCGTGCACGTTGCTAAAGACGAACGGTTTTATAAATTACTACGGACTGCAGAGGTTCGGATCTCGTATAGATATGCCGACTTACGAGATAGGGAAGAAACTGTTACAGGGGAATTTTCTGGAGGTATTTTTTATTATGTTGGTCTTTAATTTCACTCCGTATGAAATTAATTTAGTCAAATCAAAATTACGACTACAACCCATTCCAGTATGGAAAGCTTAAACGTACAACCATTTTTAATCTCGTATTACACGTTAAAAATTATAAATTAACAATTATATTATTACATTACCATATGATGTATTATACGTAAAAAAAAATAAACAATTATATTATTACATTACCATATGATGCTTATATTTAATATTGTTATAATTAGATATACATAGATAAATATATCATTGACAAAAATGGTTAGCGATGATTATATCGTAACTTATATAAAATGTCGTCGTAATGTGAATAGAAATAATCGAGTAATTCGATTGTCCGTTTCAATCGGATTCAATTCGGAATATAACCTCCCCCTCCCGCAGGCCATCGAGTGCATGCTGTCGGACTGCCAGGAAGTGCTGTCGACGTTCCGCGCGGAGGGCGCGCGCGCGGCGCTGGCGAGGGTGTCGCGCAACGCCGGCAACGAGGCCCGAGTGCTGCGCGCGCTCTCGCTCCGCCCGCACGACCTGCTGGGCGCGCTAGACAAGGTTAACTTAATGCAATGTACCACTAGCGATTTTTACATAAAGGTTTCTTAAACTGCTTGTACGATGAGTGATGTGACCCCGAATAAACCAAAATTGTGCGTTCGGAGGACCCCATTCGGGAATGAAGTTCTGTGCTATATTTTTTCGACTCTAACCATTGTAGTGTTTTTAAAATGTAGATTTTATTTGATTATATTACTGAATTTTTGTCACACCAAAAAAGCACCTCGATCTCCTCAATTCGAACGCCTAATGCATTGCATTTTGTAGTATTTGGTAGGCACAGTACAAACGCTATTTTGTTATACGACGTGACCTTCGGACACTGCCATTTCACTAAATCTGTGTCATCAGGTCGCGCGCAACGCGAGACTGCTGTACATCCACTCGTATCAGTCGTTGATCTGGAACCGCGTGGTGTCGGAGCGCCTGCGCCGCGCCGGCCGCTCGGCCGCCGTCGGAGACCTCGTGCCGGCGCCCGGCCACGACGACGGTTAGCGACTCCTCGCATTATATTGTACTCGACAAGGCACTTTTATCCCATCCTATCCCGTTCTCCGCATCGCATGGTGTTCACCTGAAGATCATTAGCTGTATTGGCCGGCTCTCGATCCTTTTAAAGTTAGGGAAACTATATATTGACATTTTTTTGCGCTTTATATTTACGATTCTGAAGCTTAAAATTGCCCAAGCTTTTGAATTTAATATCGCAATGCTAGTGTTCAATAATTGTTTAATGTTTTGTTAAAATTTTGCAGAGGCAATGGCAGAAGAAACGGATAATGATGATGTTCAAATAGATTTACAAAATGACGAAATATCAGACGATAATGCGACGGCCACAGACAAGGCACAAAAACCAGCAGACAAAACGGATACCTACGTTAAAAAACTTATGCCAGTAAAGGTTTTGACTCAAGAGGACATCGACAGCGGCAAATACACGATTTTTGACATCGTGCTACCGCTACCCGGGTATAGTGTCGAATATCCACCCAACATGATAGACTATTACAAGGAGTTACTGGAAAAAGATGGATTAAAGCTGGACATGAAACACAAGTATAAGTAAGTTTAGTTTTCGAACACATCGGTCCTGCGTCAATAACGACATTTTGAAAATTAATAATTTTGTAAAAATCACAAAAAAATAACAGTGCTCGTGATGAATGACTTACAGAAGTGCAAAGCCATATACAGGGATACGCCTGTGGTAATCTGTGTGTGTACGTACGTGGCTGCAGGGCCTACAGCATGTGCGGCGGGTACCGGCGCTGCGCGCTGCGGCCGCGCGCGCTGGAGTGGCGGCGCGCGCACTACGCGCACCCCGCGCACGACCTGCTGCTGTCCGACCGCGACCTGCTCGACGGCCGCGCCGCGCCCGCCGACGGTGAGCTCGCCTCTTTGCGACAGATTGACGACACACCTACACCTATTTATGACTTATTGTACCCGGTGGTACCGACCTAAGAAAATCACAAATGCAATTTTTTTTGTTGAAATTTGTTTTTTATCTTACCATATTTTATGTTTTTTTTCGAAATGCATTTTTTTATTTGATTTCATTTGAATACATTCTATTAACGTCGGATTTGGTTCCAGGCGGTAAATACAAAGCTCTGCTCCTAACTATGACTCTACCCACGAGCTGCTACGCCACGATGGCTCTCAGAGAATTACTGAGAGTGGACACGTCGAGTGACAACCAAGCGTTGCAGAATAACTACCATGAGGAGGGCGTTAAGAATAGTAGTGATAATAAAGAACCTGAAGCTGATGAAAACGTTAGTTTGGGAGAGAAAAGGAAAATTGATGATGATAAAGATGAAGACGTAGTTAAGAAAACTAAACAAAATGGTGATGAATAAATATTTAATTATAACTTTATAATTGGTTATTTACTTGAGTTTTATTAAAGGCTTGCAATTGCACATAGATCATACACCTTTATAATATTACGAGCGATAGTTTAATTATTACTAACTCAAACTAACACTTAGTAATTTCGTCATACAAAAAAACGGGAAAATTATTATTTTTCATGGACACTTAAGCATTTGAGCGAAGCTATAGCTATTGTTTATCTGTCCGTCATAATAATATCTGTCCGTTTGCCACTGTATGGTATTCGATTTTTCTATACCAATTAAAAAGCAAACCAATGTATTACTTAATAGCCTATGTTGGTACACCTTGGACCTATGAGCGGTTTTAATTTTACTGGGGGTTGGTACAGTTCTATATTTCTGAAAAGGTTCCACTGATCCATCACTTATTATGTTATGCCCAATATATCCATACTTAGTGTTGCTGTATTACGTTAACATAAGTGTAAGAAATAATTATTATTTCTTACAAAATTCTGACAAAAAAAGCCGAGATGGTCTAGTGGTAAGAGAGCGCGAATCTTAGCCGATGATCGTGAGTTCAAACCCGGGCAAGCACCACTGAGTTTCATGTGCTTAATTTGTGATCATAATTCATCACTTATACGACTTGACGGTGAAAAAAACATCTTGAGAAAACCTGCATGTGACAAATGTAACAGTAATTTTGCCACCTGTGTATTCCACCAACCCGCATTGGAGCAGCGCGGTGGAATAAGCTCCAAACCTTATCCTCACAGGGCGAGGAAAAGAGGCTATTTACAGGCTATTACTGACTGACTGACTGACACAGACAGAGTATGAGAGTCGCTTCTATTAGTAAAAACAAAAATGCGTGAATTTAATATCTTTATTAATATAGTATGTATGTATATGTCATGTTATAAGAAAAAGATGGGTATGCGTTATGTAAATATCTTTATTCATCAAAATTGTTTTGTAATTGCTTAAACCTAGTCTGAGGAGATATTGAAAAGGGCCACAGGTCGCCATGCTTGCTGACATGTCCCGCTTGTCTGCTGATCAGTCCCGCGTGGGATGCAACATGAGCGCGGAGCTCTCCCGGCGTAGGGAAAGAGCGTGTACACCACGTGCATTTGTGTGGCTTGTTCTGGAAATAAATATAATATTGCATTATATTATTGGAATTTGCGACTTAATTTTAATGCAATTATACGAAAATGAATGAGCTGCAATTTTGAAAAATGAAAAATGTCATCAACGTCTACTATATTCTTTGCCGTAAGATAATTAATATTATGTATAAGAAAATGTAATATTATTAGAATCCTAAAAGGACATATTTTAAGATATAATATACAATTTATTCATATTTAAGCCTCCATTTAAGACAAGCTCCATTACAGTTGCACGCCGAATGCGTAGTCGATGCAGTTTGCAGTTTCGATTCAGTTATGCCAACCTATCAAAAACGGTTTCGAAGCTGTAAGTTTGCAGCTGGCGTGCATGTAATACAGATCGTGAGTATAGATACTAAAACTACTGTTATGAGTGGGTTTAACCTCAAAAGGTCTATCGAATCGCAAAACAGCAGTATTTGGTATTGTTGTGTTTGAAGGGTGAGTGAGCCACTGTTATTACAGGCACAAGGGACATAACATCTTAGTTCCCAAGGTTAGTGGCGCATTGTCGACGTAAGCGATGGTTAACGTTTTTTACAGTGCCAATGTTTTTGCGTTGATAACAATATGCTCGTTCATCTATTCTATATAAAAAATGCATCCCGTCTATCAAGCTTATATAAGCAGTGATTGCAGTATAATATGAATACTAAAATAAAAACCTTAGTGTGCGTCATTCGATGGTAGTAGAGATTTGAACTGGCTGTAAAGCATTTTCCACATTCAGGACACTTGTGCGGTTTCTCGCCTGAAAAAAACCTCAGTATTTTGTTCTGTTCCATCTCTCTTTACCATATTATAGATTATATATATTAATCAATCAGTCGACAACTTAAATAATTGATAAATCAATACAAAATATAATAATTATCGTAAATTATACACATAGCAAACCCTTTTTATAAGTATGTATTTGTAGTTGTTCACAGAGGTCTATGTATTATTATCAATATTATATAATTCCAAACATCATAACACAGTTAATATGCTATTAGACACTGATCATCGATTTAAAAATGTTCTTTATAAGGTGTTAATAATGAGTCGACATAGCTATAACAAAATAAATTATAAAAGATACCTGAATCGAATATTTAATAATTTACGAAATATTTACCACTCAATTAGGAAACATAAAATATCAAGATTAATATTTCAAAGATTCTAATTTGCTAATTAGTGCATAGTAAAATAGTAAATAACAAAACGAAGCTTCTTCAATCGTCATACGAGCACTGTTTGGAAGCAGTTTAATGTATAAAATATTCATTTTGTGTATACTGCTATAGGTATCTGAAATTCTAGGAGGCTTTGAGCTTAATTTAAATTAAGAACCTAATGAAGGTAATTAGCAGTGGCGTAACTATATGATGGCAGGGCTGGCAAAATGCCGACGAGGGCCCAGTCTGAGAGGCCACGAGCTCAGTGTCTTATATTTAGATATTTCTTACAGATCCAATTTTGCGCCTTCACCGTCAATAAGTTAAACTGCCTATTCAAATTTATGTCTCGCTCATGGACCTGGGGGGCCCCATGCAATGACTTTGCCACGGGCCTCAATTGGTATAGTTACGCCACTGGTAATTAGGTATTTCTTAGTAAAAACATAAGTATATATTGCACGTTTTTACCATGACAGCTCATTTCAATGGTAGAAAGAAATATATATGTGTTCTGTGATTCAAACAAATTGTATGTATTCGGTGCAATTCGAATAACCTCTGATAAAAATAGTTTTTCATTCATACCTGTGTGAATCCTTCGATGAGTGTTCAATGAACTTGAAGTGCTGAAGCCTTTGCTGCATACGTTGCAGATATGCGGCTTTTCGCCTGTTTAAACAACGGTGATTCATGGTGGGTCATTAATATCGAAGATTGCGAATAAATAAAAATATTGAAAATTAAAATAATAAATTATAACCAATAGAGACGGCAGTGACTTTTTATATTTTAAGCATAGAGTTGATTGGTCATTATTTTAATATCTGCGATATAACTAGCAAGATAAGAGTAAGTATTTTTTTTACTTAGCTGTAATTACTAAGTATACGTACGATCGATAAAATCACACGTAGTCACGTTATGATAATATACTAGTATTTTAGTTGCTTCATAGCTAATAAACAGTTGCTGTATTTTTTTATTTCATAGTAAGGCGAACGAGCGTATGGACCACCTGATGGTAAGTGGTCACCAACGCCCATAGACAATGGCATTGTTAGAGATGTTAACCATCGCTTACCTCGCCAATGCGCCACCAACCTTGGAACTAAGATGTTATGTCCCTTATGCTTGTAATTACACTGGCTCACTCACCCTTCAAACGGTAGAATATCTGATGAGTGGGTAGTACCTACCCAGACGAGCCTGCACAAAGCTCTACCACCAAGTATAAGACAAGTTATTGATATGGTTTGATAATATAGTTTTGCATTTTTTGGAAGATAAAGTAAACCAAGAGAGAGCGAGAGAGAATTACACGATATAAGCGTTTGATAAAATATAATCAGATTAAAATGTATATAATGAGATTAATTTTACAAACAGAAAAGTATCGTTTGCTTGTTTTACCAGTTTTAGGTATGTATAGTCTAAAATCCAAAATTTAATTCGACTAATATAAATATATTGCCATTCATTTTCTTTTTGCCACAGAGAAATCCCCGCAAATCTGATATAAATATCATCGTGCATCCATAAAACTATAGCACAGTAATGTGATCATTTTCATGTAGATAAAGTACACCTAATATGTTTTAAGCAAAATAATGATATGCCATCGAACAATAGAAAATAAATATTTTTTGATATTTAGGTATTTATTTAAAGCCTACATAAGTATGCTAATAATCTAGTCGTAAATTAAATTAAAATTGCGACTGCATGTTACCTGTGTGGGTACGCATATGGCGTTTCAGTAATGAAGGGCGGTCGAAGGTCTTCAGGCACACATGACACGGCAGTACCGATTTCATACTCGCCGCTCTTTGCGTCAATGAAGGGTTTCTCTTGTCGACGAGACTTGTCCGTTCATAGAGTTTCACCAAGTGATCGTTTAGTCCGGCGAGGAATTTGAAATCTATAACATTCAGCATTTTGTTGGATTTGTTCTTGGTTGATAGGTCAAGAGGTTCCGTTTGAAAATTCATCGTTGAAACAAATAAAATAGGAGCTTTTTACGTAATCAACCACTTGTAAGAGTTTAATTTTATTATATCACTACATATTTACTCAAATTAATTATGTTTCAGATTTCTTGAAATGCTTAAAATAACGTTTAAGTATATGATTTCGATCCGAATTTCCATAGATAAATGTGATAAGTTTTTCCTAATACTCCCTTAAATAGCCTAAGGGTTGACACGTACAAATGACGACGTTATATCGGGCAGTATTGAATTGTGTAACGGTGTAGATCGTTTGGAGTATTGTGGTGACGGTAACAATGAGCTCCGTAGAGCATCGGCCACTAATCGACGTGATTTGACGATTTTTTCGTCAAAATCATGAAACTAATAAGAATAATTTTCAATAGTGGATTATTAAGCAATACTAACTTAAGAGAATTTAGTAATACAGTAAGAACATTAATAACAGTAAATTAAATTACACTATAAACTTATTTATTAACTTTTTTCTTTAAATTATTAAAATTCTAAATGAGTGTAGATGTGTAGGTATAAGAATGAGATAATATTGAGTTTTTCTCTCTCCTTGTTTGTGA
The DNA here is from genome assembly GCA_963151315.1 of Nymphalis c-album. NCBI lineage: Eukaryota > Metazoa > Arthropoda > Insecta > Lepidoptera > Nymphalidae > Nymphalis > Nymphalis c-album. The sequence continues at coordinate 8,451,081 of OY720591.1, forward strand.
TCGTTTTATCTATGTCAAAAAAATTGTAAGCTCGTTCCTAATTTAGTCGTATGATAAATATAATTATCCGTATGCCGTATCCAAAAACATTCAGTTTCAAGTTTTGTATTGAAGAAAACGTAATCGGTTATAAAGGTGACGAGGCAACAAAATGTTTGGATTTTCACGCTTTGTGCGACAAACGGAGGCGATATTTGTTATTTGTACATTATACTGATGATGTCGAAGGTATTGTGAGTTTACAATGAGGACGAATTTCCGATTAACAAGCTCACAATATTTGTGAAATAAAGTGACGTTGCTATCGTTTTAGGAATCATTGTAGAAATATCGAACGTAATAAGGTAAGGTAATAGCTGTAGCTAATGTTAAGTGTACAATCGTACTATGTATACTGCGAGTATATAGTATATTGTTTTTGGTGTTCAGGATTTGTAGAATAATTGTAAATGTAAAGTATCAACTATTTGTACCCCAAACATCAAGCATATTGCTGGGTTTCGCTATGAAGAATGAGCCATTGATATTACAAGCATACTGGGCATACTGGACAATGGCTATAATATGAACTATCAACAATCCCTTACATAGCCAATGCCACCAACAGTGGGAACTAAGATGTCCTTTACGCCCACTGGCGCTTTTCCACTTCACCCAGGTACACAACAATACTACTTAGTGTACCAACTTAGTACTTTATAGCTCTTTCGTGAAAGAACATGTTATGTGTGGGTGGTACCTACCCAGACGGGCTTACAGCAAGCCTTACCACTAAGTTTTGTCCATTATTTCTACTATGAATATAAAAAAGTCTTGCTCAGTGTAGTTAATTATATTGACCATGCATATGTACATACGTATCAAACATTTGATGTTGATCATAGTGTAAACTGATTTTTCATATTGCACATAGCAACGCCCTTCTATTATTATTATTATTATTATCCATGTCATCAGACATGTCTCCAGTTACACAATGGGTCATTGAACTTTTTTATCCAATTAAAAGGGGTCCCGTTGAGTTAAGGTTAACGAGAGAAAAAAGTAAAAATATATATCTGTAACTATTTTTTGCTGCATCAATTTAATTTGGTTTAATTCTTTACATTGATGGTTTGCTGATGTGAAAATTCTGCGCAGTTAATTTGGTATTTATGTACTACTAGTTGAGCTTGCGGCTTTGTCCGCGTCGAATTCACTTATTTATTTTATTTATTTATATTTTTTATTGAACACACAGAGAACACACATACAGTAATGGAAAAATATAATATAATATATTCCCGTAGCACAAAAGGCGGTCTTATCGCTAAGAGAGCGATTTCTACCAGACAACCTTTGTGAGAAGGACATGAGCTTAATAAAGCGGTGGAGGTGTGCAGATCACATTATTTAAATAAAAGATTGTTTTATTTGCTTGGACGGAAAAGGAATTGGTATAGAAAGACGAAGAATGAGAAGGAACTTTAAGATTAAGATTTTCATCAGATCGTAGAGTGTGGCCATGCGAGTCTTTAAGAAATTCGAAAAGTATACGTAGAGAAGAAAAATAATGTGAGTATTCCTGCGTAGACGGATTGGGAGCCACTCGAGTTTTCTGCGAAATTCCGAAATGTGGTAATATTTGCGAAGTCCAAATACACAGTTTGACAGAAACACAGTCACATTTATAATATTAGTATAGTTTTGCTGTTTTGCCTTTATTTATTATATATTCGAACATTAACGATTTTATTTAGATCAGATTGTAATTTTGGTGCACGATACCATTAGTTGTTATTATATTCGTGACGTGCCAGTAGATAATTGCCTTTCGCGCCGCAGATCGGTTCGATTCCACAGGATACTCTGTTTGTCCTGATTCTGGGTTTAATTATCTATACAAGTATATATTTACAAAAGAAAAGTAGTTAATGTAGAACATCAGGTGTTTGATTTCCATAGTACGAGTTCTGCTTAGTTGAGGATCAGATCGCCTTGTGTGAATAATTTCCCAGGATATTATTTTCTGTATTGTTACAGGAAAAGGTAAAAGGCGAATTATATGTAGGTAGATGAAATGAGTTGTAAAAAATACGAAATATTAAATAACGAATTATTTTCATATTGTATTCTGGTATCTGTGTAGTGCTGGTTCAATAATTACGTTCGTCAATTTTGTAAACGAGTTATGATATGACTTGGAACTCTTTTGTATTCAGGCGTATATGGCGTTTATACTCACTATTACACTATTGTATTTAATGATATCAGTTTGGAACAAGGTTTTTCATTATTGCTTTTAGGCATTTCGTTACTTTTTAATCACATTAACGCTAATTTGCGTTGCACGTAAAGAAAACTTTTTACTAGCTGTATGTATGCGGGATTCATTTTCCTTCGTAGATAGTGGCGCTTAAAGATGTGTAGTATACGTAGTCATGTCATAGGCACAAGATACATCAAATCCATTGCAAAGAAGAAGTTTTATTATACTGCCACTCTCCTCCTAAAGATGTACAAACAACTCCTTATACTACACAAACACGCCTTATAATGTTTCTTTTTTTTTTTTAAAGGATACGTAGACAGACGAGCATATGGGCCACGTGATGCTAAATGGTCATCAACGTTCTTAGACATTGGCATTGTAAGAAATGTTAACCATCGCTTACATCGCCAATGCGCCATCAACCTTGGGAACTAAGATGTTATGTCCCTTGTGCCTGTAATTACACTGGCTCACTCAACCTTCAAACCGTAACATAACAAAACCAAGTACTGCCGTTTTGCGGCAGAATATCTGATGAGTGGGTGGTACCTACCCAGACGAGCTTGCACAAAGCTACCACGTAGACGTGTTAACGAAACGACGGTATAATATAAGATTCACACTGTCCATGTCTGTAGATGTGACCACTGTCCACTTGGTATTCCTTTATCTCGTATCGCTCGTATGCTTTCAATTTCCAACTATTGTATGAATTTAACTATTATAAAAGAGTTAGAGCAAGAGAGCTAGCGCGATGCAATTAAAAAAAAATGAGATCAGGCGAATAAATTTGCAGGCAGCAGCTGGTATACCTATTAATGCGAAAATATTTTTGTCAGTATGTTCTACTCTCACATGGATATAGTTAATGGACCGGAGAGTGACGTAAGCTACTCGGAAAAAATGCACGAGAGAAAAATAAAAAATCCCTATATCTTACCTTAATTTAAATTTGCAGCATCGGTAAATATTCTGTCATTAAAGAATATAAATACTATCAAATACGAAGTTTTGCTTCGTAAGTCGAAAAACAACAAAAAAATACTCCGAACTCAAATGCCGTCTTATTCAAATTCGTTCGCAAATCGGATTTTCTTTCGTCTTGTTAAGAGCATTTGTGTAACTTTCCTTCCTGTTTTCAGTTCTTCTATTTATTTTGTTTTATTTTGTTTATAGCTAAAATAAAAGTTTAAGCCCCCTTTAATTTAATTTGTACTTTGGTAAGAATGGTAATTCTTGACTAATATCAGTAAAAATTTATTATCATTATACAATGGTTAATATTCTTTTTAAATTAAAAAAAAATAAAGGCTAAAATTCTAAACATACAAACTTTTTATTAATTGTTTGTTCTGCATTATTACCAGCGTAGTAGTTAGAACAAGTGGACTTTAACGGAACCAAAAGCCAAGAAGGCTTATGCCCGACAGCGAAACAATTACTGTTACTTTACTTTTACTTATAATGTATATAAATTATAGATCAGTTAGGCTACGTCTGAATAGGTGCCACCCATTCATCAGATATTTTACCGCAAAACAGCAATACTTGGTATTTTCGTGTTCTGGTTTGAAGGGTGAGTGAGCCGGTGTAATTATAGGCACAAGGGACATAACATCTTAATTCCCAATGTTTGTGGCGTATTGGCGATGTAAGCGATAGTTAACATATCTTAGAATGCCAATATCTATGGGCGTTGGTAACAACTTATCAGTTATCATCAGGTGGCCAATATGCTCGTCCGCCTATCTATGCTATAAAAAAAAATCTACATCAGAATTGCAAATAGACCATAACAGTTCATTTATATGTACTTATAGTAAGCATGGTTACTCGGTACGCGTTGTGACGCTGTAAGACACCGAAGTCATTTATAAGAGACCACAGGCTTACAACATTTTATGGTAATTTTGACCAAAACATTCGACCAGGTCAAGGAGAACGATATACCTACTTGTAGTTGTAGTTGTAAAACTATAGGTATAATAAGTGTTTATTTAACTCTAAAGTTCAAAGCATCATCAAATTCGTTTGAAGCTCGTAGAACAAAGGATCTCGGTATAAAAATAAAACAGATCTCGCAATATTTGGCAAAATTACGGCCGCCATCGATCGGCGCGCCTCTTGCATAAATGCATTAGCCTGAAGATAGGCGCCGCGCACTATTGCTGCGGTATACATCAAGACAGGTAGCGATTGTGACTGGTTACATTTTAATTTTTAATATATATTAAATATGTATAAATAATTAAAAAAAGAGATTATTAAAAATAGACAAAGAATAACAATCTACACTTGTGAGTGCCGGTGTAATTATAGGCACAAGGGACATAATATCTTAATTCCCAATGTTGGAGGCGCATTGGCGATGTATGCGATGGTTAACATTTCTTACAATACCATTGTAAGAAAAAAAAGACTAAGTATTATACTTATTCGACTTATTCCTTACCAATCATACAAAAATAGCGCTTTGGGTGATTTTTAGTATGAAAATAACGAAAATTCTAAAATCGCAATATCAAAACCCATAAACAAGGGAAAACCTGCCGTTGATAAAATTTTAATTATGTTGTACGATAATGGATCAATTGCGTAATTGTATTTTCATTCTTCATAGCACGAGTGGTTCTTCCTTAATGATAGTAGGGCTTTGTGCAAGGATCCCTGTGCATTTGCTCGTCTGCCGACTAATACAATAAAAAAAGAAACAGTAATAGAGTAAATGTACTGTACATTAACAGACTGTGAATGTTCCACAGCTGGGTTAAGGCTTCCTCTCCTCATATTGAGGACAAGGTTTAGAGCTCATTTCCCCACGCTGTTCCAATGCGCAGAATCTCAGTGAAATTAGACACGTGCGGGTTTCCTTACCATGTATTCCTACGCTGTTAGTCACGAAATGAATTAAAACCACAAATTAAGTGGTGCTTGCTCGGATTTGAACCTACGATCATCGGTTAATATTCACGCCACTGGGCCATCTCGGTATATTAATATCGATCGGTATCGATATAGTAATAGTAAGCAAAGTGAATAATAGTAAAAATGTTGCTATTTTTAGAAATATTAAATGTATTTTATAAAAACGCTATAAGTTTGTAATTCGTTTATCTTCGGCGGCCCTAAATTTATTCTTAATAAAGCGCCAAAAGGCCGGCCGGATGTATTTTTTGATATCTCTTACTTTGAGGATGAAACGAAATCGAGGGTAGAATCCTTCAGGGATGGTTTAATGTGTCGATAGTTCCACGCACTGAGATCGCTTTGGGATCAATTTCCGACCAATATAGCTTAGAACTGTTTTACTCATTTTCTGCCCTTTGTTAATAATTTTGTACCATTTCTCGGACAATGTGTGAACATGTACATAATCTTAACTACATTCTTTATAAGTAGATAAGAAGTTTTTTTCACTATTATTATCTTTAGAAATATTTTTAATTGTTTGTTTATTTTACAGTATGATATTTTTATAAAATTGACTGGTTAGTACTAGTTATAGCCACAAAGTGATAAAAACGTTATGTTAAATTGTTGATTTAAAAACATAACTTACAATGTAGGTAACTTCGTCGTTTCACGTCGTTTTTTATTATAGCTTGTTTCAAAGCGAAACGTCATAATACCTCGTTTAGTTTCCATTTTACGTTAATTTATGTATTTTAGAATTGAATTTACAAACGTATTTTGTAAAACCAACGTTAACTATTTTCACGTTTTATAGGTACTTATAGCACTTAGACGAAAATGCTTCGCTTGGTTTGAAAAACTTGTTATTAAAAATGTGTCAATTTCGGCCGAATACTGAAACGTCATTCAAATATTAAGTGGAACATAATTATTTGAGACACGGTTAATTTAAAATTTCGCATACTAAATTTGAAATTAACGGCGTCTTAAATAATTAAGTTCCACTTAAAATTTAAATGACGTTTCAGTATTCGGCCGTTTGTGTGATAAATTGCGTGGTGTTTTTTCAGGAATGTGAGGTACATTCCTGAAAAAATATAATATAATAGGTACGTAAACTTAAAATACCACATTTGATCCAAATCGTCAGAGCCGTTTCAGAGATACACGGTATAAATATATTTATATGCAAGAAATTGTCGTTTTATAAGTGCTTAGATTTTTAGTGTTCTTATATTGTACCGAAAAAAATATCTCGTGACTGTAATAGTTTTTTTTATAATTTTATGTAATCTTTACAAAATACTGTTGAATATATTGGTTATGATTTTGAATGATTTTAAAAGTTTTGATACTTTTATCATAATATATGTAACGCAGAATATAAAGACATATTATATATAGTTATGCTGTTTGATTTGATTGAACAACGTCACATACAATTCGTAATGTGAAAAATAATGATCGAATATTATACTGTGAAAATTAAAGGGTCTAAGCATTTGTTTTATAAAATTATCTTCAGTGAATATGGCTTTAACCGCCGCATTTAGCTACATCAAGTTGAATGTTTGAATTAGGAATACCTTTACCTTATACCTACCTTTTTAATATGTGTTTAGAATTTTGAGTATTTTCAATGTTCGTGATTGAATGAAACGTTGACATATTTTTAAACATTTTATATTTTCTAGTGAAAAAGTTTTATGGTTTTTTTAATTATTACTTAATTTAATTTAATATTAGTTTTTGATAATATTAGTTGTTTATGACTATGTGTTATTTTTTTATTCTTTTGGTGTACAATGAATATTATTTTATTTTACATTTTCCTGTAATATGTTTTTTACATAATATGCAAGTTAATACTGTCATATGTACAAATAAGTTAGAAATATCAATGATAAATACATAAACGCAGGTATAAGTGACCCTGGGATTAACATTTACGAAATATTACTATTATTCTAATACTAGTAATTATAAAGTAAAATTATTAATATTAATAGTTAATTAAATGTTTCATCAAAGATTTTTAGGTATAAATGAAACTACCTTTAATAAGGCAAAGTACGAAATGGCGATCTCAAAGAGCAAGTCACTTTGTGAATCTGAAACTAACCGGGCTGTGCAAAGTAATAAGTCCGAGATAAAAACCTCCAAGCTGGGCGTGGCCTCTGGTAGGCGTGGCGGGGAGGGACGGGGAGGGGCCTGGAAACCATGTCGAGAGGCTTTTATTTTGTTTTTCATTCCAATTGTATTTAAAGAAATGGAGTTTTCGATGAAATTCTACGTATATATTTACTTGCTTTAATTTTCTTTGTCTGATTCTTTTTATTTCGCTGTTTTATTTAAAATTGTAATTGAATTAAATAAACCTATTTCGTTAATTTTTTTTAACAATTTCATCAATCAAGAAAATTGAAATATAAAAAACTATGATGTAATTTGCATATTTTTAAATAATTACATTCTTCTCAAGGAAAACCTTAGGAAAAAAAAATAGCAATAAATAACGTTTTGTAAATAAACTTTAATTGATAAACTGCTGATAAGCATTTTTCTCGAAAAATCTTTATATTTGTGACGTTCATTAACAGGTCCCAAATTCTTGGAGTACCTACCTTCTTTTTTTCTAAAGCTCTGACTCAAAAGTTTGCAGCTTTTATCTCGTTAATATGCGTTAGTAATAAAGACTAATTAGAATTAAGTATTAAAAACACCCACAGTATTGCGTTATAGTTTGTAATTTTTTTTTTATTTCATGGGAAGGCGGACGTGCATATGGGCCACCTAATGGTAAGTGGTCACCAACGCCCATAGACAATGGCATTGTAAGAAATGTTAACCATCGATTACATCGCCAATGCGCCATCAACCTTGGGAACTATGATGTTATGTCCCTTGTGCCTGTAATTACACTGGCTCACTCACCCTTCAAACCGGAACACAACAATACCAAGTACTGCTGTTTTGCGGCAGGATATCTGATGAGTGGGTGGTAACTATCCAGACGAGCCTGCACAAAGCTCTTCTACCAAGAAATATTCTGAAGAATTGAAAACAAATGCCAAATCATAATCATTTTGAACTATTTTAATGGAAACGCACTTAATATGCATGTATACTTATTTTGAATACGTATACATATCTATTCTTTTTAATTTAAAAAATATTACATTAATACCTACTAATATTATTTATTACTGCTTAATTTATAATAAGGTGAATTTTTAGTATATTACAACAGTTGCACTCAGGTGCATTCTTTTTATGGCTCTTCACCTTCAGTGTGTAATATGTATATTCCATCAAACGTAGGTAAATATCAAATGAATAATTAAATATGTCTGAAAAGGAACTTATAAGAATATCTACTAAAAAGCCTTTAATAGCAGTGAAACGCCTTGAGTGTGGATGTAAGATACCTATTATTATTACGATTTTATGACGCTTATTACTTAATTCCAAAGCTTCACAAGGCCCACGTACAAATGGACCACCTGATGTTAAGGGCCCATCACCGCCCATAGACAGGCAGTTTGGCACTGTAAGAAATATTAACCCTTACATCGTTAGTGAGTGCCTGTAGTTACACTGGCTTACTCATTGTTCAAATCGGGACATTACAACACCAAGTACTGCTGTTTATGGTAGGATAGTACCTACCAAGACGAGCTTGTACAAAGCCCTACAAGGAAAGATTAAAAAAACATTCAATAACATAATAAGAATTAAGTATGTAAACATAGCTTTCCCAAATCGTATATAAATTTTGAAATTATAGGTATGATTTTATAAGTCTTGAAAATCAGTTTACAAAGACTGATAAAATAATAAATGATCTCAATATAAGTACTGTTATTAAGACTCCATTATTTTAATATCTGTAAATAAAAGTACATTTCAATAAAAAAAAACTAATCATGTTTCGTGAACGCAATAAAGGTCCCCATCATCTTTGCAGTTCTTTCAATTTCATCATGTATATTTAAATGAGGTTTGTATTACAGTCTGTACGCTTTACCTTTAATATGTACGGAACATTCTTATTATCCTGTTGTTTACGCGTTTCCATTCTAACACGGTAGCTATATTTTCCAATAATTGCATATAATTTTTCCTTTATATATATATATGGATGAAACGGTTATTATGTAAAAAGTAAAAGTAAAGTATGTCTATGTATCTCCAACAGCTAGGCCTCTTAAGCAGAAGGTTTCGAGCTTATTTCACCACGTCATGGTAGACAAACATTGAGTTTTAGTGTAATTAGATACAAGCCGAGCACGAGTGAATAATAAAAATAAATTAAGCATAAATAATTGCTTGCCTGGGTTTGAACTCGCGATTATTGGTTAGGGTTCACGCTTTTAACCACTGGACCATATCGGCTATGTATTGTACATGATTTAACATATTTATTTAATAAAATATAAAGTAAGTGTAGCCAACATGTAAATGTTTAAACACATTTTTGTGATTATGTTTAGCTTTTAATATATGTACCGACAGTGACAGGGGAATAGGAAGTGCGAAATTGAAACGCAATTGATATTATATAAGACGAGTGCACAACCGAATTATAGTATTCGTCTAAATAAGTAATGTATAGTAGATTTTTATATGTAATAATTTCTGTGACACGGTGTATAGCCTGAATGATTCGATAGGATAAACATACAATATGTTTTTGAGATTCATCTTAATTGCTAGACATAGGTAAATTAATGGTCAAGGAAATTGTCGGGCATAAAAATCAGTATATTATTATAAAATAGATAAACGAAGAACCAATATTAGTTATTTTAATTAATGAAACTCAATTATTTTTGTATTATATATCTATAAAAAAACGTTATTGTAAATGTATCTTCTATTTAAGGACAACATGAAATCGTGACGTTCAAGGTAACGGAGATGTCTTAGGAGTTGAAACTTGCGCTTCTTTTTTCAATTTCCCCGTCGGCGACGCGTCGGGAAAATCCTCTTTTGATTTATTTTTTAATTCGCCGTCTCATTTCAATTTATGGTCGGCGGCTTTGAGGCATTTGTACCTGTCCCAACTTGTCTCTATGTTAATGTCTTATTCTGAACGCGTTCACTTTGAGATATTGGATTACAAATAATTGATAAACAAATTAATGTTATTTTATAAAAACGTGTGAGGAGATGCTTTAGTGTAAACTATATTACAAAAGAGGTACGAATTGATAGAGTTCTGATTTGATTTGAGTTAAATTGATTTTTTTTCAACACAAGTATGTTCATATTAATTATATTCATCTTTATTTATAAATTTGAAATAGAACCGTTTTATAAATAAAATTAATAATAGCATTCGAACATATGGATTTAATTACTAGTAATCTAGATTAAGTAGTACTTTTACGCTACGGTTCATATTCAGTTGACAATGTGAGTAGTACACTTAAGTTTTCGAAAGGTTAAACATACGCTTCTAAAGTAATATTTTACGAAACGTTTTCATAGGGACGGGACGGGACGAGAACAAGATGGCGCGGCAAAAAGCACAAAGTAACAGATGATCCTAATTTAAATATCTGCGAGGGACAGTGAGGGTGTTTAGGAGTTAGTAAAAAGGGTCTCTTTTACACTACGTCGTTTCTCACATAGTTTTATTTCTTTATTATCCATGAAGTACCTTAATTTTTTAACAAATCGTTGATTAGTTGAATAATATTGTAAGTATGAAACTTTGATATATCTATCCTAAGCACTTAAATTATATAAAGAAGTAAATACTAAAGACAGCGATTAATTTTTACGTTTTAGTCTAAAGTATTTTGACATGACAACGTCTAATAAATCGATGAACGCTGGCTGCATGCATGCATGCATGCAAAATTGTCCCGTTACGCTCATTGTCCCGTTACGCTGATTGTACGCTTGCGCCGCATCTATCTCTCTTTCTCGATTGCAGTCATTTCATCAATGTTTTGTTATGAAGTTGTCACGTTAAACTATCGTCCGTAAACCGACTTTACAGACAACCATTTTTTTTTATAAATTAATTATTTAAGCAAAGCAGAAAGCAAGAGCTAGTAATACACATATTTTTAAATTGTTTTGATTAAACCCTTTTCATTGATGATTCATTTTTTTTTAATACTGGATCTAATGTTATCTACAACGCAAAACATTAAACATAATATTATGAATCACATCACATTACCAGCGGGTGATCAAGATTTTTCTAATGATATCTCGTTTGTTCAACTTTATGACATGTTTTTACAAGTATATGCGAGAACAAACAGATAAGTACATTAATATATAGCTTGAATAAAAATAAATGTTATTACCTACACATACGAGTTAATTTGCCTAAGATAGGTACCTGTTTATTATAGTATGTATATTTTCAGTACAATCGAAGAGTGAGAAACAGGAACAATAAAATCAAGGAAAAAAATAATTGAATGGTAAAATAATGTAATATCGTGTAATGTGCACCGCTCGGTTGAGCAAGAATTTATCGTGGGATCAAAGCGACGGTGAGCGGCTTTCAGTGGCAATATTAGTACCATCGATTTATTTAGTGCAAAAATCTCTTACATTAAGATGAATATACGAAACATCTGACTAAAACAACGCAAACAAAACAATGTTTGAAGATATTTAATGAAGTTTTATAATTATGTGGATTACCTACAACGTACGATTTTATTTAGTAGGTTTTTCAGATACAAAGAATTTACTTCCTACCCTAATATAAATTATTAAACTTGTTGGGTATGCTAATATTTGATTTTAATGTAGCCATAAGAATTGAACAATTTTATTCAGGTTAAATGCGAAAAAGGTAGTTTTTACTAGTAGGATTTCCTTAGCATATTGTTACTGCAAATATAGTCAGAATATAAGAAATATATTTTAGTATTATTTTATATACGAGGGTAAATTTGATATCGAAGCATTGTAAATTAAATAACCCACAATTTCACTAGTCCCACTGAATCTGAATCGGGGCAATGTATAGTGCTTCGACAAAACCGTGCTCCAATTTTAAAAGGCCACGGTTGACTAATTTTCCAAATAGTTTATTTAGCTTGACTTGGTAGGTTTAAAGCGTCAGAATTAAAATATGTTTGGTATCAATATAAATTCTTTAGCAATAAAAATACGTCGTGTGAAAAATAAAACACATGGTATGAAAAAAAATATATAATAAAGTCGTTGGCCAAAAAATCAAAGTATATAAAAAAATTTGCTTAAGATTTTACAAAACACATGTGAAATAAAACAAGTCCTACTCTACGAAAGGCACGCACTAAATTAACTTAAAATCTAAGTTGCACTTGTAACAAAAAACACTAATCATAACTTAACTATCGGTTTCGCTCGTTTAACCTGGACTTAACTGACTGTAAGAAGTAGTTTTATACAAAAACAAAAAACTATAGATTAAATACAACTTGTCAAAAGTAGAATCTTATTTTATTATCGCAAAGCTAACTTATGTCTTAACTCCCACAAGAATAGCGAAAACGCTTAAATAAACTATTCTAATTTAGTAACGGAAAAGTAAAAAGTTAATGTCTCCATCTGGTTTACAAACATTAGCAAACGAGTTTAACAAAGTATATTATAGCCTAGTGACAGCCCGCGGTTCGTGGCTCTCGTCTGACGGATATGTCTAAAATAATGTTACTTGCTACCATTTTCATGTTACATACTCCATTTTTTTTTTCTTAATACTATAATATCTGAAACAAAACACTGGATCAAGTACATCACACAAATGAAGGACTTTGAAAGAAAATATATAGTAAGTTAAAACCACATACAATATGAAAATAAAAGAAATGATATTGGGAAGCTGGAAGGTTCAAATCAACTGTGACATAACAGGGATCAGAGATGGACTATTGTTAGTTAAAAAAATTACTTACGGTTATGGTCAAGTTAATCCTGCACGTAAACTGCCCGCGGCTGTTTGACGTCAAACGTGTCTGGCCGCGTGATCGGCAGTCTACGACAGCGTAAACTAAAATCATAATGCTGAAACAAAGGTTTCATTCAATATCTTAGTAAAATTTATTTACATTAAAACCTTATTAGATTTGCCTAATCCTACTGGCCCACACGATTACCAGAATACGAGACAAACGAATACACGATATTAGTTGAAAAGATTACTAGCCTAAGTGGCTTGATGAACTTTTTCAACTTGAAACAAATCTAATCCATAGAACACGTGGTTTTCGAGAGTAAAAGAGCAACACGTGGTTTTCAATATAACATCTTACTGCCATGCGGTATGCCTGTTGGCCCACCGCATGGCAGATTACATGGTCCATGGCAAATTACATGACATATAGCTCTAATATGGGTATAGTATAATAAAAATGTTACTCACAACTAAACTAAGCGCGTGTTCTGAGCGCGGCTCGCGTATGGCGGCGAGCCGGCGACAGTAGCGCGGGCCAGCCGCGCGGCCGGGCGGCGTCGCTTAACGCCGGCGGCCGCCGCACCGGGCGCCGATCTGCTGCCGGGAGCAGGCGTCATCTGCCTGATACAAACATTAAAATAGTTTCATAAAACAATCTATAGTTATTTAGAAGTTATTTGGTACCTATTTTCGAATATACAATTATGAAATCTATAAAAAAAAATCAAACATTATAACTTACTCCCTTCAACAGACCACGTGTGCCGCGGGCACCCTGGCTCACTGTAACGAAATTATCTCACTTAGAAATGAGAAATATACAATTCTGATATATTGGATTTATAGATAGATAAATTATAAATTGAGTAAAATAAAATAATTGTTTCTAATGTAACTTAGAAATGAGCACATGGAAGAATGACAAAATATTTATATAAAAGCTACTCACGTCCCGCGTCACCGCCCGAGTGCAATTTGCGCTTGTGCTCTTTGCCTTTTTATACAGGAGATAAGACGGTTAACGAGCAAATAGGTGTAACTTGAATATTATTAAATTAAAACAATTAAGCATATTTTTTTAATTTTGGCGTATTTGATGGATAGGAATTACTAATGATAATTAGGTCATTATTATTCAGATTGGGATCAAATATGTCTACTATTTAATTCTAAAATCAATCTTGTCAGTTTTAATCTTCGAACTAATGTTGAGTTTCTTATTTTAAAAGTAAAATTCAATTATATTATAATATCTTTATATCTAAAAATTAATCTTATTATCTATATCATTTCCTGACAGATTTTCAATTAGAATATATTATAATTATGTTTGCTTTCAAATCCCGTGTTGTAAATCTATAGACCCATGTCATTGGCACCATAGATATTAGGCAAGTCATTGTTGCGTGGTGCAACAATTGTTGACACGGCTTTAGTCTTCATCCTTTTGATCTCATTAGTGTCGGACCTAAGGGCATTAAATGCAAATCGATCCACTGCAATATATTTAAAACGTATTAAGCTATTGGCGAATATTTAATTTTCAAGAAATATTTATGAAATATAAAAAATCCTATTACAGTTATTAAAAAAATGCTAAGACGTGAACCAGAATATGGTCTGTTATAGTCAGGATAGGATAGGAATGTCAGACAAGTACTTATTTGGTCTATTTGTTGTTGTAAGGCACTTCATTCATCATCAATGCAACCGGCCAATAACGAAATCTAAATATTTTGAGAATCCTTTGAACACTAACTTAGTCACCATCCAAACAGGAATACGGCAATACATATTTTACTCATTGGAATTGGAATAATTATTGAGTGGCTTTACTAAAATTCGATTTATCTAGTTGTACATAAAACATTACATTTGTGATAAAAAGTTAGCATTCGTTGATTTCCCACGCAGGATAAATAAAAATTCAATTTAATTGCCTTTCTTATTTAATCGTCGGAAATGAGTATTTTACTGTTTCGTTTTTCTAGATCTGTCTACATTCCAGTAGAAAACAGCTATCTTAAAATTTAAATAATTTTGTAAAAGTAACATTCAAAATTGTTCATAAGACCATACTTGACTAAAATAAAATCATTTTCGACTGAATAAATAATATAGAATAAATAAATAAATACTTAAAACTAATAATTTTCAGTTACGTGTTTTTTACGCAGGTTACTATAAGATTCATTGCAGTAAACAACGAATGATCGAGATTATTAAATCTACCTACATTTAATATATTTTTTTTAAATATATTTCATATTATTCAATAATGATTATATTAAGCCTTAAGTTAATTTTACCTAATAGTTATTGTCAATCAAATCCTGCAAGAGAATTTTAATCCAATTCAAACTCGGTTGGATGAAACCTTCTGATGATAATAAACTTAATCTTAATAATTTAATAATGATATATAATTAATATTATAAATGCGAAAGTTTGGATGTATGCCTTTTACTCGATAATGATAGAACGACTCTAATTTAGCAGAGAGATAGTTTATAATCTGATATACTTAGCATAATTATAGGCTACTTTTTATCCCGAAAAAATGTACGGTTCCCTCCCTTGTGACAGATATGTTTATTGTTTTAGATTATGTTTACTGAGCAAGCGATCGACATGATTATAGGCATAGTGGTTTAGGTTTTTCAAGGAATGACTTTTTATATTCAAGTAAAATGTATGGATAAGGGTATATAGTCAAAACCCATATTGATTAAATTTTGATCAGGCTATCAGTTCTCACACATACGAGTACGAGTACATCAAAATTTAGACGCAAACGAAGTCGCTGGCACGGCTAGTTAAGTATATGTATTTTATTTATTTTTGTGGCTAAATAACACTTAACTTTTATGTCTTAATTATTTTCCATTCATTTTTATATTTAACATCGAATAGGTACATTATTATTTTAATATTATATTTAATAAGTATGTATTATGCGTGGACATGTTAATTCGTGATTGAATTCCGTATCATTTCTTATTACAAAATTTACAATATACGATAGAAAAAATTGTTGTATTTTTTTGCATTTGTGATGGTGGATATATAAAAAGCATTACTTATAATTATAGCAAACTTTGCAAATAGTTACTATTTAGTGGGTAGACTGAAAAGAATGATAAAAATAATGTTCGTTGGTTATGCATGATATTATTTAGAGTGTGGTATCGAATATATCCACCGAGTAATAGATAATGGTTTACTAAGTTAAACTTATTGAACTCTTTGCTTATATCAAAGTAAAGAGCATGAGGACAATTAAACAAATAAATAAATAAAGTCTAGATTCGTCTTAAAACTATAACCTAAAATACTATCGAAGTTGCATATAAATCTGAAAAAATAAAAGCGTAACCGTTTTATTAACAAAAACTCTTCGTAATATTAGCACGAATATGGGGGTACGCATTGATTTCACATGAAAATTATCATTGCACACGTATAATCAAATGATGTCGTAAACATATACTTATATTATAAATGCGAATATACCTTCATTTGGTACTTTGTTTCCTGGTGGTTGGCTTTGTGCAAGCTCGTCTGTGTAGGTACCACTCTTTAGCCTATCGCAAAACAGCAGTACCTATTGTTGTTGTGTTCCGGTTTGAAGGGTAAGTGAACCAGTGTAATTACACGCACAAGGGACATAGCACCTTAGTGCCCAAGGTTGGTGGCGCATTGTTGATGTAAGCGATGGTTAACATTTTCTACAATGCCAATGTCTATGGGCTTGGGTGACCACTTACCATCACGTGGTCCATATGATCCGCCGGAATATGGTATGGTATATTTCGGTTGTAACTGTATATTCCGCTAAGGGATATTTCGGTTGTAACTATTCACCAAGCTAATCAGATCATATGTTTATTTGAAAATATTTAAAATGTTTTAAGTTATTTCGGGATTCGCATAATAAGTTTTTATATGTATGTATATTACTTAACTTATTAATAAGACGTAAAAAGCAATCTCTTTGTCTGGAAAGACGCCATCTTGGCTGGCCAGCACTTAGCTCGATAAATTTAATAATCCTTGGCAGACAACCCCCATCTTCTACTTCCAGGGAAATATTATATAAGAGAAAATCTCCCTGTGGGCGGAACGAGGGCGTGTCCTCTAGCGAGTGGGCGTGTCACTTTAAGTAACTTTCCTAGTTGCCGTTTTGATAAAATAAATTGTTTTTTAAGTAGATATTATGTAAGTGAAGCAACTGTATATATCTACATATAACATCTTATATTTTTTTATCGAATACAGTTTCTCAATGAATTTATTAACACAAAACTAAAAGAGTGTTAATTCTAATATGATTTCTAGAACTACACTTGGTTCTACTATCAACGTAATAAATTGAAGTTAAACTCGTCAGTTATAAAAATAAATTAGCTGAACCGCTTTTACTTATGAAACGCTTATTGCGAAATATTTCGAAAATATATAGACTTTTATTTGATATAATTTCGGGCGTATGTATAAAAACGTTTGTTATTAATTACGTATAAATTAATAGATCCGTAAATAATTATTTTTTCAAATAATAGAGTAAGGTTGCGATCATTGGACTACCGCTTTGTTTGAACCACTTAAAAATCTCGAGAACTATTAATTCTTAAAACTTAAACGTATTTTCGACCTGATGCTAATATAATGCCTCATTTGGGGGTCCAAAATAGGAGGCTATATTAACCCCGCTCCTGAAATGCCAGTGCGTCTTTGGATTTAATAAAGGAATGATCTGAATGATCTAAATTATGTCATTTAATTTCAATTCTCTAATTTTAATTTATACTTGTTGCAAAAAAGGATAATATTACACTTGGAATGAAATAAGCATAACAAGAAACGATGATTTCAAACGATATTACAAGTTTGGCTTTTAAAATTTATTAAAATAACAAAGTAAAGCATAAATTCAATGAAATAAAAGAAATTAGTTATTTAATTATAGCTTTTTT
Organism: Nymphalis c-album; assembly: GCA_963151315.1. Taxonomy (NCBI): domain Eukaryota; kingdom Metazoa; phylum Arthropoda; class Insecta; order Lepidoptera; family Nymphalidae; genus Nymphalis; species Nymphalis c-album. The sequence goes on from OY720591.1 coordinate 8,469,136, forward strand.
GTTTGTTAAGGTTTATGAATATAAGACTAATGAATGAAGATTAACTTGAAATTTTATAACATTTTCTTTTATTTTCGTTAAACTGAGAAGCTTCTACGATAAACCGATACCTAGTCTCCTAAGTCCAATGATAGCAATTGACTAGTCTTATCAAAGTGACGTTGGTTCAAATAAGGAAACCATCAAAATATTTTGGTTTTCTGTTTTGTAACGTAATGCTTAATAACAAGAAAATGAAACTCTAACTGTAAGTACTTGATTGTAAGGCGTCAGGCCTTATTTTTATTCCTATGTGGTTTGAAATTTACAGCTGTTAAAATTAAATGGCACAATAATATAATAATAGATCTTGGGACATTTTTACACACGGTCATCTGATCCCAAACTAAGCAGAGCTCGTACTATGGAAACCAGACACTGATATACTACATATGCTACTTTTTCTTTTGTAAATACATACTTATATAGATAATTACAACCAGACTCAGGACAAACAGACATGTTCATGCACACAAATGTCTGTCCTGGGTGGGAATCGAACCCACGACCTGTGGCGTGAAAGGCAGGGTATCTACCAATCACGCCAACCGGCTCGTCAAACAGCAACAATAGTAGCAACCTTCCTCTAATAATTTAAAATTTAAATTAATCAACCATTACGTAAGAAAATATTATTTTAGTGTTTATTAATTTGTCGAACGATGTTGAGTATATAAATGATCCTCACTATAAAACCTAAGAACTTATTATTTTTACGATATATATCAAGTTTTTATTAAATCAAAATCTTAATAACGGGTAGATCTGGAAAGTTCCAACCCTGGGTTTATTATAATTCCGTGTAGCTAGACACGCTAATCCGAATATAAAATAGTGGATGCGAAGGTATCCAAATAGTAGGATTATTGAAATTGAATATTTTTTATGCCATTGTAACAAGACTTGATCTTTAGAGAAAATAGTTTACGCAAAAGTTATGTATAAATTGATTGTTTAAATTTTATACAGTTTTACTAAAATTATACTTAAAAAAATGTTTTAAGAAAATGTACATATTTTGGGTATCAACAGTGAGTCTTTGACAAGTAGTTTTTTTTATTTGCATTCTAAGTACAATTTGCAAATTTATAGCTTTACGTTTAGGTTTACTTGAACCACAAGTACAAATCTAACAATCTGATTAAACGTAGAACGGTTGGAATTAAATATGTTATTTATGTAAGTATTCTGAATATGGCACGCCTGCTGTAAACGTCAGTACAATTTCACTTAAATAAAGAAAAGCTGATAAAGATTTATTTAAATATTAGTATTTCGTTTCGAATAATATGTTTATTTCTTAAATAATTCTATTAAAACAATGTTTCTTGGTAACGGAATGACTTGTTAGAAAGCAAAGCTTTATTGATAATCATTTATACAAAAAGGACTTTGTCGTATTAATCCGTTTTGCCGATGCAAAATTAAAAATAACATGCTAATCATACATGTTTTTTTTTAAATTTGCATCGGCTATGCAGACCCGGCAATGGTTATATATCACCATATTACCATTGCCGGGATAATGATAAATGATCACTACTGGTCAATAGACTGCCATGTACCACTTTATCTAATTATCTGCTCATTTATTATCAGTTGTAAAATAAAATAAAAAACGAATATAAATTAAAAAAGGTTCTATTGTTAACGAAGTCCAAACAAATGTTAATTCTTCAAAAACTAAACATTTTTCGGTTACATTACCCGCAAAACGAGGATGCACCTACTTGCAAAATAAGTAAATCGTTCGAATTTTTTTTTAATGTTTAGGAACTATTTGGATATGTATGACCATAAAAGAGACTGATGAGAGAAACCTTTATAGAGAATATAATTGCTATATAATCGCTGGTTTTAGTTTGCGTGTTGTCTTTGTAAATCCCAATCGCGAGCCAATAGTGTTGAAATATCGGTAATTATCTCTCATTATCTCAGAATTATGATAATGATTATTAGCTCTTAGTTAGAATGTTTTCTAATAACATTGTTACTTATAGTGCATATGTATGACTTTTGAATCAAAATATTTTGAACTTCTAACAGAAATATACGGAATGGTGACAAAGTAAAATAGTTTTAAAGGTAATAATTAATATATTAATGTTGTAAATTGACTATTATCTAAATAGCCAATCTCCATTATTAAGAACTATTTTGACGTTTGAGTAAATATTTTATAAAGTTAAAACGGTTGCAATTGTTTAATGATAGCGTATTCTTTTTTTTATTATTCATCGTTATCGTGAGAACAAAGGCTAGTTGTTATTCTGCCAATAGTAAGGTGTATACTTAAATAGCACCGCGAGTCTATTCATTTGTTCCGGACCGCATCTGCCGTTTCACGAGCTTTAAAAAAACACAAAAAGGAGGAAACCCGGTGGAAAAGGAAAACGACCCAGCGAGGGGATGTTTATTGTTTTAGATACGGACATATTTTATTTACTAAGTGGCTATTTTGAATAAAAATGCGGTTTGCTAACGTTAAAAAGTACAAAATGCTAACGGCGCACTCGCTCGAGATTTATACCGACGACCTTTATCTCGATATTGTACTCGGCAATGCATTGTAATGTATTTGTTTATATTTTTATTATATTATCACTATAAATTACTATAATATTTTTCTTTAATCATTTAGAAATATTTAATTTATATTTTTGACATAAAATATGGTAGGTATGAGGTTTTCAAAAGGTTAAAGATGTTTATTGCATTATGTACGGCTGCGTTAAATACATATTTTAAAAGCTTTACTTTGAAATGATAAAGATTAAAAGAATAATTTCAAATTCTTATTATTTATTCATTTAAATCCCATGAACTTAATAATAAAATTACTTGTTCCGAGTTGAATACTGTTTATTATTAACATTTTACGATTAAAAGAAATATCTGTGTGATATTGGTACCATACATCAGCACCGAAAATATTTAAAAGAACAACAATTTAATCAACAGTTTCCTTCGATTTATTGTCCGTCGTGATTACGGGGCGTCGGCGACGTCGTGATGCGATCGCGTTTACGATTCTTACGCGATAATCGGCTGAGCAAACAGTGGCTACACGGTTTTGCAAACAATAGGATACAGGATGAATTGCAAATTAAACTATCATTTCAAATATACTATTTATGGATGGTTAAATTTCGTAGGGTTTATAAATATGTAAATAGTATTATGACACGTCGTGTATGCAGCGTCATGCTGAAATCTCGTTATCATTATCGAGACAAATACGCTACGTTAGTGATGTAAACGCCACATTACTTTGTATGTATATTGCTAATTCAATTATTAAAGATCAAACACTTTTTTAACGAATAACCTTTTTTTGTTTATAACTGTAAAGACACTACGTCATAGCGTTTTAGTTTATTTAAAGGATATTAATTATTAAGGGCACTGTAATAACTTATAAGAGATACTGATTTGTGAAGGATTTTGGATTTCGTTTGACAGTCGTTTTAGTGAACATAAACTTACCGCTGCTGTGTAATGGAAATATTAGCTTAAAATTTTGATAGGTAAGCATCTGAAATTCATTTTAATGTTCACGTAATACAAAAAATATTTTAATTAATAGGTTAAGAATTTGAATTACTTAAAAAAATGATCAAGACTTTGGTTTGTAAGGAATAGGAGAGACGATGATCCAAATGTTTTAATTTTAGATATCAATTATTCTATCAGAACATTTTACATATAATAAGTAACAAAACTTTATTATAACTAGAACACTATTAATTCTATTGGATTTCAATATAATTTTAGTTTTGCTTATTATATATAAAGCGATAGTAGTAAAAAGTAATTCATATGAGATAAACCTTTGGTTTACTTCTTGTTGTCACAGTAACATTTCATTTAACCTCTTTTATTTTTCGAATGTGTCAATTTAAATCACTACTTTATTAACTAAAAACATTTTTTTGTTTGTTTATGATTATTTAATAATATTCGATTAAAATAAAATTAACACATTGAAACTTGTAATGCTGCTAGATTCAATAGTCCATATGAAAATAATAATGTTTTTTTTTAGTATAATTAAAAACATCATAAAAGCAGGTAGTTAGTCAGGCAGGAAATTCCTTACTAACGTGGAGGCAGGCAGGTCTAGAATTCGACAATTATTAGAAATATAATTAAAATTGTAAGTGTTTTCAAAAACGAACAGGTGAGTTCACCCTGTGAACAAACTATCGTGGGATAGTACGAGCGTGCGCACATCGACGCCCGCGGCGTGCGCCCGTGCAACCTGCCATTACCAGCTATCATAGATCACCCCGATCATCTTCGTTCAACATGAACCATCTTTCTAAACTATGAGTTATTTGTTTAAAAAACGAATGTGATCTTAACCGTTAACCATGACTGCATAGAGGCATACAAGGTCTTCTGCGCATCTGTGTAAAATTACTATAAAATCTCCAGTAGGGTAGGATAGTCTCTGACATTGGCCGGTGTCACCAAAATATAGTCAGAAGCATTTCTTTCAAGAGGCAGTCAAGAGGCAAATAATACTGCTTTGTACAAGAATTTTTTTGTACATTGTATTGCCGTGGTCTTGTTTGAAGGTTGAGTCAGCAAATGTAATTACAGACACAAACGAAGTAACATCTTAGTTCCCATGGTTTGTGTTAAAAGTGGCTAACATTTCAAACAATGAACCAACTGACGTTGGTGAATACATCATCGTAATCATGTAGCTCGTTTGCTTGCCTTCCTGTGTTAAATATAAGACAAAACATATTTTTTTAATACGAAAATATGAATATAGTTGTTATTTTGGTGATCCCATATATTATATAGATTTCTGTCTATAAAGAATAAAAAATATCATCATTTGAGTTTATTGGATTCAAACAAACAATTTTCTTTTGTTTGACTATTAAATATGACACATTATTAAATAACAATTGCTATGCAAATCATAGATTATATACATAAATTCACACATTAATATTATTTTCTTTTATATTGGTATGAATTATAAATAATAAATATGAACATAAATACCGTGTGAAACAGTTCTGACATGTAACAGCGAAAGTTATATTGTGACTAATATCATCATTATACTCAATCTAGTGTTACAAGTTTATCTATCACTATTATACAAGCTTTAACAAGATTGTAATCTTGCTAAAACAATATCTAATGTATCGACTAGGAACTGTCGTAAATCTAGCACCAGTTTTGGGTAATCATTATTAAATATGATAAAGATAAGAAAACCATACTGCTCGCATGCGAGTTATTCGACAAATTTGGCATAATTTCAACTTTGTTTCTTTGTCTTCGTCACTAGAAGAGGTAAGTTATAAGCATAATAAAAGCACATGAAAAATTGTGTTTGCCCTTATTAGTAGCCTCAAACTTCTCTTAAGATCACCGTGTTGTGACCACTGGGTCATATTGGCTTGTGGATGGTTATAATAATGGATGTATAATTAGATTAATGAGATTCTTATGAACTTGTAATCTTCAAGGTTGTATCTTCACTTATAAGTTTTTACAATGTAAAAACTTATAAAAAGATTTGTTTTTCATTTAATTGTTTCAGTTACTTTGATCAAAACAATCTAAGTTTGAATTTCGAATAATCATAACCACGACACATAGTTTTAATTCTTTATAATTATGAAAATAAAAGTGAAGTTCTAATTAATCAGTTGTTTATAACAAAATGCTTTTCTAAAACACTATACGAATATGGTACGTTGTAATGTCAGCTGATCTGATCTCGTATAATACAGTCAATTTATAATGACCATGATATCAAACAATATCATGATTTAATGACATTTTCAAATATTTGGGGTTATTTTAAAACGTAGTAATAAAAATTATATAAACTTGTCATCCTTTACTAATATTATAAATGCGAAAGTGATTTTGTTTGTTTGTCTTTCACTACTTTTGACTGTTGACCCCTAGTATGCGGAACTGTGAGAGGTAAGAAGTTAGGAATAAAATCCATTAAAAAAGCAATCAACAATAGTAAAAGGCGAATTACCAAACTCAGTATATAAACTCAAAACAAAACAATAACATTACAACATTATACTTGTTTGTTTGATAACTTGTTTTATAACGGAGTTCCGAGTAAATGATCCGCAGTGCGGAAACCGTCACTACAAAACGGGTTGAAAAATTGCCACCATTAGCAACTGCTGATAAAAGACGCTAATGATTATGAGTGTACTTATTTTTGAAATACATACGAACTTTTAAAAATTATTTACTTATTTGTAAGGAAAAGCTCCTAAAAAGCACAATAATTTATGTCGGTGTTTCTATATTAATTAGATAATAATAAAAACAGTAGCTTTTTCCATTGTAATATATTGTTTAAGTATTGATTGATCTAAAATATTGATGGTAAGTTTAATGTCGTTATTTGATAGTTATCACTGACTTATCCGTTATAGAACCACAAAACAGCCTTGTATAGCCTATTCCATCAAAGATAGAGTAAAGATATACAATCCTAGGATTGTATATATTTCACGTGATTTGCTCATATAATAACTCTGCTATATTACAGACAGTTCTTGATTATATCTCTATTTGTAATTTAATACTAATCGACTTAACTGTTTCTACTTTATTTAACTTTCAATAACAACTTCGCCAACATTCAAAATTCATTTTTTTTTATGAAATCATAATGAATATAAATGGTATCAAATCAATGTCAATGTAGTATATTTGTCTTTAACCGTCTTGTGATTTAAATATGCAATATGCTATGTATCGATTTGAAGGGTACCAAAGCCATTTAAAAGATCTTATATCTTTATATAAAACAATATGAAAATATATGGTATTAGTTATATTTATCCAATTAACAATCCTAAGAATAACGTTACTCATATTATAAGTATAAATGTGAGTTTGTTTGTTTATTATGCTATCACGCGTAAACCACTAAAACGATTAAAAAAATTCTTTCACCAATGGATCTTCATTATCAGTGAGTAACATAGGCTACATTTTGTCCCCGTATTCCCATGGCAACGGTAACTAAACGGGTGAAACCGCGGGCAAAACGCTAGTATTGTATAAACTCTTCCCTTAAAATTTTAACACAAACATTATTCCATCAACACCTGTGTATTATACTTTCAATTCAAAATCATCACTGCATTCACAACGAGATTGGATAACACACGACCTGACATACCAAGACAAACTTTTATATACAAATGAACAAATGATGTCTGATTTAATATGATCCTTAATACAACGAAACATGGAATTGAAAATCGTTATAAAAGTTTTGACGCTTGCAAATACAAAGCATGTGAATATGGAAAATTGCTAAGGGATTATGAACTTCATGCCTTAGGCAATAAGGCACATGCATGTGTGTTACTGTTTTTGACAGTTGACATAAACAAATTCCTGGATGGCAAGCAGCGGCGCAGAAAATGACGTGTCAACTAGAGAGCTCGTATCTACGGACCGACACCTCTATAATATAGGAACGAAAATTTTCATAAATATGCCGATATAAGGTACTCTCACTATTTCGTAGTTCACTAAGTTTAAAATTAGTTTTTTTAAAGTTGAATAACATTTCGTAAAATGGGCGGCGTGCAAGAATAGGTATCGCAGTTAAAGTGTAAAGAATAATCAAATATTAAATATAACAAATAAATTGCAATTATTTTGACCAATATTGTAAATTCCTTCTTGTCTAGGATAAACTCACTAGTCATAAAACGCTCATTTGATAAATATTACGCCGAAATTATCTAAATATATTATTTAATTTAAAAACAATTACTCAAATAATGTATATTGTAGGAAGAAAATATCATTACAAGTATTGAAATAAATGTAAAATTATTCAGGAGGCATCCAATCCGCCATTTTATTGTAGCGAATTGGCGCCACGCACGCCACCTAGCGGTTTCTTGTACTCACACGATCCGCCGTTTGACAGTCAGTAAAGATGGCCGCTGCACTCCAACTCCATCTCGCGACCGTCTTCACACAGACACTTAACAAAATTACATTTTATCCAGGACATCCGAAACGGCCACAATAGTAGCTCATCTGCATAAGTACCCACTAGTAACTATACACATTCACTCGCACTCGCCACAAAGAATATATATAGTCCATATGCAATAATCGATTGCTTGATCGTTCCAAACTGAATCTATTACAGCACTAATTAACCACTAATTAGTAATTAGAATGACGGAGCTATGTCTTCAACGACAGCGAGCCGTCGAATGAAAAGCTCTACCATGTTGTTACTGAATTTTATACTCCATCCCAGTCAGCAGAGCCTCCAAGTTTGCCTCCTTCAAATTCGTTATGCATACAGCACCAAGGGCTGTTGAATACCGTTCGCGTTTATTTATGAACAGGCAAACTTCTGGTGGCTGGTGGGACGCACGAAATACGATATAGGCTCGCCTCCCGAGCTCGGAGCTGGTAACCGCCGAGGCAAGCCAGCCTACAATGCATGCGATCGCTGAAAAAGGGCTTTTTATGTATTCAACTTCACAACTCTGTAGCTCATCTGCAAGTCGTATTATGGACCTAATTAACAAGTTAATATGGACGATCCGGGGCCGCGTCTGCGCACAGGGCGCGGATGGACGTGATGCCGTTTTAAAATTTGAATCGGAATCATCAGTCGCGAGATCTGCCTCAAAATTTTGGAAAGATATTTACATTTACCTGCTTCGAGGATATTTTAAAGTTCGCTAGAGCGTATTCCCGCGTCCTGAAGCGCTCGCGATTACGACTTTGCAATGGTAAGGAGCGTTCAGAAATTCCGCCCCGCCCGACACCCCCATCACAAAGTATAATGATATCGTCGCCGGCGTTATTATGGGAGTCGTCATAAATATTTCATAGAGCGAGGGCAGTAATGACCGAGTGACCGTTGATCGTCGACGAGAAGCGACGGGTGGTCGCGAAGTCATCGCTCCGTATTGCCTATTTGAGTTCGAATGATCAGTCGCGATATCATACAAAAAATACCGATTCTCGTTTCTATTTATCTAACCTAGAAGTGTACAAATTAAAGTTAAGTTTCTCCTATTACCAATACTTATAGACTATATGTTACTGCTATTAATAACTATTCTCCTATTATAGGAATAATCGTGTAACAGATAACTGCCTATAACCAAGATTCAGCATTAATATCAATGACATTTTTCGTATACTTTATAATATTTTCACAGTATTGAAATTATTAAATAACTGATATTCTATATTTTCTGCATGATAATCTACAAAAATGTAAGGCTTTATCTGTTCAAAAAAGCATAATCATGCAAGGTATTATGTAATAGAGTACTGACACTGCTAGTTTAATGTAGTCAACTTTCTTCCTGTAGTCCAGCGGTTCCCGGAGTTTCAAGGAAGGTAGCTAATTATTGTCGGACTTTGTGCCGCCTCGCCGTCCTTTGATCACGTTACTTTGATCGGTATTTCCCTGACTTACGAGTGATCCGGACAAGTATTAACAAAAGATTCGTGTTAAGATTTTTATCACGATTGCGTTCACAATTTACGTACGGTATTACAACTATCGGTCAAAGTCCACTTTAAGACTACTATATAAGACATATCTCTTTAATCTAGTTTATAGTAAAAGTTAATACTTATCAGATAAATAACAAACAAATACTTATGTATTTTTAAAATTTTACACAGTACAAAATAACTGAAAATAGCGACCGCTTTTTAAAAACTCGTAAATAGCCAATATTTTAGTAATCTGCTTCGCTCGTTAGCACACAGAAACCTAGTTCCGCCGATTTCCTTTGACGACTGAAAACTTGTTAGAGTCCATATTAAAATTCAAAAAGGACTGCAAACTCTCACTCGATTCCCGAAAACATTATTCAAGGGATTTGAATAATGATTTTGTTTTACTCACACCGCGCTTAATGTATGCGAAGATAGCAAAGCTGGCCCTAACTTGGTAACGTGATTTTTGGGACTTAAATGCTTTCGAAACTCAATTTTGCGGACATTTTCGCAGCTAAAGCAGTCGAGCTCTTTGTACTCTATTTTGTATAAATTTATTTATATGACGCATTTATGATTGTAATATTTTAATTTATATACTTTTACATTGTTTTCAATGCAGACGAAACGTCTATAAAGGATAAAGCAATATTAAATCTCAAATAACATAAACTTAAATAAACGTAACATTTATATTTTGAAAGAAAAATAGGAAGCGCTTGTTAGTTACACATTTACTTGTTCAAGTGATTTCAGTTTAGTCATAAAAATGTTAATGTGCCGAAAACAAATAACGCGTAATGTATGCGTGGGGGAATTAAGCGAGTCGTCTTGTTTGTCTTCCAGACATTTTTACTTTGTCTCTGATTAAGATAAAACCCGCTAAATTGAATTGTCCAATGGAATTGATTTCATTATTCACTAATGGATTGGCTACGTTTTCTGTCTATGTACTTTTTTAATTTTAGGCTTTCGTAAAAAGTTTTATACTAAAATAAGTTAAGGAAGCTTTATTTCGAATGATGAATATTCTTGATTCTTAATATATATTTCTTCTTGTATGGAATTTCAAACGAAATTGCTATGTTATTTATGTAAGGATGTAGTTATTGTTTAGCACTATGTATTATTTAAATTACTCACAAATAATTTGACTAACCATTAAGTATAATAATGCAATAAGTATAATTCTAAATTTGTATTCTATTAGCTTTGGTTTTGTTTTTGCACAACATGAGTTTAATTTAGTTGGACTACTTATAGTACCATTAAATAGTAATTTAATATGAAATAGTTTTTCTAATCAAGTATTCGGAGTGCGGTTAAATTATTGGTAAGAGTAATTCACTCCGGAAAAATGTTCCTGGTCCGTAAACAAGAGCCGAAATTTTCTCTGGCCCTTATTTATCGCGAATGATGGATGTTTGAGGAAAATATTGTTACTGAATTAATTCGGTATGAGTGCCTCACACCCCCATATATATAGGTATTTATTCTTAATTTATGTTATTAAAGAATTCCTTTTAAATACAATTATATTGTAAAATAATTACGATTGACGAAGGTATTTTTCACTTATATTATTCGTATTCAGAAGTTTCTTAAAGTTTATAAAAAGAATTTTACTAATAAAAAAAAAAACAAAATATTCTCTATATCATCGCCCATCATGGTCATTACAGGAAATAATACGGCTAAAAAATTAAAAAAAATGGTTATTTCTTGTTTCGCAAAAGGTTAAATTAAATTGATTTATAGTTTTATATCTTGACTGTAGTCAGTAGTATGAATAATTTTGTAGTTTTTCTGAAGCCAAGTATAACATTCAAACATTGTTCTCACAGCGTTCATCTCCGCGTTGAATTGGAATATAAAACACGGTATGGAAATGATGGATTCGAAGTTTCAAATTATTCAAATGAATGCGCCCGCGACCCAGCACCTAAAAACGTTTTGCCTCTCTCCGTTACACAACACTCCTCCGCACTCCTGTCGCGCTGATTTCAATCAATTTATTGGATTTTTATTTCCAAAGCCAGATTCTTTGTTTTCGTATAATTTGAACACGTCGATGATACAGGAAATGTGAAACTTTGCTATGCTTAAAATATTTTCACTTGTAATCAGATCGATAAAGAAAAATTAAATCTATTTACAAAATATATTTATTATGTAGATTAATGATACCGCGATATATTTTCGATTCTTAAATATATTTACTATAAAAAAATTAAATAAATTGTTGCTGGCTTGACTTGACTGATCTGGACGGTGTAATTAATGTGAGTTAATCGTGAACATTAAGGGCTCTCTGTGCCTTGAACGACTGTTTTAACTGCGTTTTATATGGAATGAAAACAGTACGTCTAGTGAAATAATCGGAATTCTATACAAATCGCGGTTAACGTCAATGCTATCTAAAACGTAAAAGAACTCGCATTAGGCACACTGACTAAAGCGATTAGTTAAAAAGGAAATTAGGTAATAAGATGGGTGTTGAAGTTTAATACAAGTATATATGTATAATATATTTCTTTTTTTATAATTTTATTTTAACTACTGATGCTTTTTGCGAGGCTGCGCCTGATCTGGTTCTTATGCAAATTCCCGGGGCCCATCCCTGGGAACATAAAAAATAACTTTCGTTAGCATCTGCGAGACAGTCTCACTTCATTTAGCCGCCAAATGTATATAAAAGTTAAGGTGCTTCAAGCTTCCCTCCGACTGTTCTTAAGAAACACTTTGAATAATGACCGCCATTCATTTTACTACACGTTTTATTATTATTATTTTATGTAGTTTATGATATATGTATGATAGGAACTCAAAAATAGTTTTTGTAAAATTTCAAACTTTAACTAAGTTTCAAGATATCGAAAACTGGTGAATGAAGGAACTCAGTGATGTCAATTAGGGAATAATAGCTTAGAAACTGAATATGCCACGTTCACTAAAGATATGATAGCAAGATTCGTTAGCTGCGGGTTGTATTGATGAGGCCGTGATGTTAACTTAAGACCTATATTTAGCAATGGGTGATGAGTGATAGTGATGATAAAACTGACGAAGTATATATATGTTCCATAATACTCTTCTGCAATTATTGCCATATATTAAAAGTAACATAAAACGAGGCACAAAAGTGTCGACTGTCTTATGTTTTTCGGGTCTTGTATGGCGAGCTTTATGGATTTTTTTTTGAATAATGCGAGTGTTATGGCTCGAAATATGCTTCATTTGGCGCGAGGAAACTTCTCCGAGTAAACGCGGAAATCATATTCATATTTTTTCCACTTCAACTGCTCTAGACGTCGTATTTGAATAAAGTGCGTCGACATTATTTTCTTCAAGATTAACTCCCGTTTATACTTCCGGCGTTGTATATACAATACACAGCCTTATATTGCACATAGCTGACTATGTACAATGTGATGAGGGAAGTACAATATTGAATACGTGAAGTGTTGCTTTACTCATTTTGTTGATCATCAGATATAGCGTGTAGTTATTTTAAATTAATAATATAATAATAACAACTCAAATCTGAGATGACCTAGTAGCACGTGAGATTTAATTGACGATTGCGGGTTCAAATCCAGATCAGCACCATTGGATTTCATGTGTCTAATTTGTGTTTATAATTCATCTCGTGCTTGGCGGTGTAAGAAAACACCCTGATGATTATAAAATATTTTCTTTCGACACATATAGGTTGCATGTCTTAAATGAAAAACTTTTACATGTATATGCAGGTACCTACCTGCATTGCAGCAGCGCGGTGAAGTAAGCTCCAAATCTTCTCTTATAAAAGTGGATTCTTTAGCCCAGCTTAATTATAAGCTGTTATTTTAGATTAATTATAATTACCTACTCATATTCATTTCAAGTAAACTCATTATAAAATAAGAATAAATAGATTGATATAAAATGTGCTATAAATGATTAATAACATGAACAGATTACTTTTCAAATAATTTTATAACCTAACGATTTTCAAAAGCAAAATTTAAATTCAACCGCGCATATTTTCTCCTGGCAAAGACTTAAAACTCTGAGTATTTACGCCAGACCAAACTTAATTTAGCCCTCGCCGAGACCGCAAAGAAAACTTACCTTAAAATTAATATTTCTTTCATTAAAATCTTGTAATATTTTCGCTGCTGCATGCATAAGTAATGTCCATGAATACGGAGCGTGCAAAAACTCGGCTTTTGGCGCTCGGCTGTTGGATGTCGGCTCTATTGGTTTTCGGCTATTGCCTCTCCGTTCTTGGCCCGATTGAACGCACTCTTGTTTCAATTTGATTTTCCTAGCTCTTACACAATTATTTGTTCGTTCTTTTATGTAATTACGAATTCAGTCCAAATATTTGTTCTAGAAGTCTTTTGGTTTGTTTTGATAAATGCTGAATGTTTTGTTGATTTGAGCTTTGGTAAAAGTTTCACATTTCTCATCATTTACATCGTATTGTTTATAAATCCAATTTTTCAAGTGAATTATATACATATGATCTTAGATCATATGGTTAGGGTATTTATGTTTAATTGTATTACGATCAGATCTGTAGTCATATTTATATAATAAATAGAAAAATAGCCTTTCACATTACAATAAGTTTGGAAATACCGCGGAAAAATTATGTCATATGTTAGTATGTAATATATACTAACAGTGCATGTATGTAATATATAGTAACGTCCATGGAACCTTTTTTTTTACATAACAGGTACTCGATCAATCTTTCATCAAGCGGCACCTGTGGCTTTGTAATTTTCTTGGGGTAAGGGTTGAAGGAATATTGAGTGACCTTAGAGGGATGTCTTCGAAATCTACCACAGTTTTTTCGCAATGGACTTGTATAGGGTTTGATTCCTGTTGCATTTTTCTAAGTTTGGAAAATATTATCGATATCTCAACCTACTAAGGACAGTAAAATTGTAAGTTCTTAGAAGTGTTATTTAAAAAATATATAAAATCAATCATTGAATATACGGACAAGAAAAAGTTTATGAGAATTTTATTCAAATGACAAAGAAAGACTTGAAGTTAGAATATCTTCCTAAAAATATTAAATATAATGTTTGAAGTTTCTTAATACTACAAACATTCAGATACTAACTAAACAAACTAAGAATTAAAAAAAATTGCCGAAATCGATCAAGATGACGTTATATGTATCTTAATATAGCTTAATAAAAATATTTTCAATATTTTTTTGTACTATTAATTGCATTTTTTAAGTCATCAAAAATACCATAACTTTAACAAAGTCTAAGTTGGTTGCATAGACCTGCATAGAACTATGTGAGGGTGAGTCTTTTTCATGTGCTTCAATGTATCGTCAGGTTATGGAAGATGGGATGTTTGGTGTTGGTGTGATATACTCTATATGTATTTCCTAGGTCTCACTGACACAAATCCAACATCTTCAAGAATCACATTGAGTTATCACGAAAAATGCAGAAAAAAACTATGGGAACAGCTTAATTAAAAACTAAATAAATGTTTTAAAGTAAAAACATTAAAAGTAATGGACAACAATTCATTTGTGTCTTTATAAGGATACACAGTGTTCTGTTTTATTTTCAAATGTGAATTCTAACAAATTATTGTCGACATAAAATATAAAAATGTCTTATCAATTTGTAAAGCGTACTTAAGTTGCTGAGAATTGAGCCGTTTGTGTATTAAATAAATTCCAAATAAATTTTTGATTTCATCAACTTACGTAGACGCCGAATAAATATTAAAAAAAAATAAAAATTGATCGTGTTAGCACATTTTCACGCGCGCTGCCGTGTGACTCGAGTGCTCTACGTGTAATCTATGTGCATAAATTTACCGAGATTGTGACAGACCTCGGTCACCTTTTCACGTTGATAAGTCGAGAATTTTCTACGAAAAAATCTAAAGTTAGTTAATATGTAAGCTGATTTACAGGTATTATAATTTTTTATCTATTTCTGAATATCTCAAGTATGGAGGTAAATAAATAAACTATCTTTGTTGAATTGAACTTAATTTATGTAAAAAACACGAGAGCAAAATCGCGGGTAAAACCCTAACCTTTTTATAATATTGTTTTTATATCAGTTTGTGCAGTATAAACTGTATTGAAAACCTGTTATACCCATAAATCTAATAACTGATTCACAAACATTCTATAATTATAAAATTATCATAATGCTTATTTTTCTGACTTACCTTGTTAGGTACCAATCAGTAAATAATTACTCTACCACTAAACATCCAATCTAAAGAGACGCAAGTGACCACTTTTTGTTTACCTCCCTGCCACATTTAAATAAAAAATAAAATTATAGATAACGTATATTTTTACACATAAAGTTTCCTCAAATTTAATTAATTACAATTTAAGCGAATCTTTTCAATGTGGCACTCCAAAACTGTTACATCAGACACTTAAAAAAGGAGGACGTTTTGTAATAATTAATTATCATTACTCTTAACGATGAATTAACACACCGTCACAAGTTTGTTTCTCCTCGGTATTTATGTATCGCAGGTGACATTATTTCAACGTAAGCACCACATAAAGTATATACTTTTGGAAGTGTCGAAACATTAAAGCATCGTAACGGGTTTAAGGAGGCATCAAATTCAACTTTTTGGTGGTTTTATTGCGTGAGAAAAAGGGCAGGTGGGTATATTAAAATGTTTCATGTAAATTTCAGCCGTTCGCTGGCTATATTTCAGGAGTTAAACTGTCTGTCTGCCGAATTTGGTATTCATGGAGGACTTTTAGTTTCGAACTTGCTTCTCCCGGTTTTTTGGGATTTTAACCTAAAAAGAATGAGTTATTTTATTAAAATATTTAATGGATAACTTACGATTTCTCTTGTTTGTATTTTTATAGACACAATTAAATTTAAGCGACCAGTAATAGACTTTATGCCTCTCGTATTACTAATATTTTAATTCACATAACAAAGAAAGTTTAATTAATTGGATACGTTTATTGTACGTTTTTCTGTGTTATTAATTAATAGTTGCGATAAGACTTCAGACAGACACTCACTGAGACAAGCAATCACGTTTTTGCACTAATTAAATCAATAGGTCGTTATTTAAATAACAATTAAAATCTTTACTAAGATTTCATTATTTACATGAGGTTTTTTTTAAAGATTTGAAAAGGAGGTAAATATGAAAATAAGTTGACGTTGAGAGATTAATAGGTGAGGTTTTTAATAAAATTCAGCGGTTAATGAAAGACTAGAGGGTCGCTACTTGAGACGGACGGACAGGGACGTATTTTAAGTAAAAAATGCAAAATTACTAATGGTGGGCAGAGAGTAGGGCTCTAGCTTTAACAGTCACTTGTAAATTGCCGAAAGATTTTATAACTAAGTAGGTTGGTCTAGATTTTAAAAGAGTTTTTTTAAATTAAAATGTTCTTTTCTATATATTGGGAATTTATGTCCTTTTTAATGATAATAATATGCCAAAGGTCATCAATTATGTGACTGACGTATTGGTTATCCTAGTAATTTGTATTTCTTGTCATACATAAATAATATCAAGACAACAATTTTTAATTAAAATAGTTTTACCTTTTATAGCAATTTATTTCAGTTAATGATTTATTTATGTTCATTTCTGAGTTAATTTCGAATCGTAAGGTCAATAATAATATATATAATAAAATAACTTGTATAGTTATTTGTCGGGGTATGTGTGTAATGTATTGGAAGAACTTTTTAATTCTTCATTGTATATTGTTAATAATATTGTTATATATATCGATATATACACAACTATAAGTATCTTGAAACTATGTATAGCAACAAAGCCTTCCAGAGCATAGTTTACAGGATTTTTATTGTTATTTTCAAATCTTTAATATATAAATATATGTATTGTATATTATACATTTATACTATAAAATTTAATATTCACCACTGTTTTTTGCAAACTGTTTTACGAGTAGCGCTGCAGCGCTTCTAATAACCAACAAATTTAAATCGTCATTTTATCGTTAGTTATAAATAATATGATTTTTGTTTCAATAACAATAAAGTATAATAATGCATGTTTTTATTTTTTTAATTTTAATTAAAAGTGAAATCAAATACCTCCCTGTCCGATATAAGCCGTTGAGCCCCGCTGTTTGTTTTGATTGTATTAATTAAAACTCGACCCAAGTTTTAAGATTAACACCTCTCTTTTCTTTCATTACCAACCTCCATATTCATGCCTTCAGCCCTCCGACAGAAATAAACAGATTATAAAATATTATTCCAATACTTTAATATAACAATCGTATATTAATATAAATGTCATTATAATACTGTAATTATATTTGATTTTTTTAACAACTATTAGATATCTCCTAGTATATCAAACAATAGTCTACGATATAATCTAGGGTTCCTAGTAAAAATCATTAAAATACCTTAAATTTTTTCCCTGTCGTTATAAAATAACTTGTTAAAAATTCCATACTACTCAGAGACAAGTTACTGTTTACAATAAGAATTTTATAATAAGAATAATATACCTTTATTATTACATAAATTGTTTATTACATAAGAGTTTACTGAAGCCATATTAAAATATTTTGACTTTTGTGGCCTGCTGCTAAAAGGGTCGAACTACATTTTAGAGTAAAATGTGCAAGTAAATCTTGCCATTTCGCAAAAAGAGTTTTAGTAATAGTCAAATCATTTAAAAATTGTCAAATTTAGGTGTTATACGAGTTACTACTTTAATACTAAATACCATAAATACTTACTACTCAAAAAACATGTCATTCAATTTTATTATTCGGATTATCAAAAGTAATAATAATTTATATTGGCGCCTTTTGCACTAGACGACAGAAAAAAAAGAAAAATCACGTGACCATCATAATCAATCATCAATTTTCAATCAAATTACAAATATTTACTTTAATAAACAATTGCCTATTGATTTGAATGGCTTAAAACCATTTTGATATCATATGTGTATTGTTTTCATTGATACAAAACAAAAATTTAATCAAATACACACGGCTCGGGTAAACAAAATATAATTCAGTGAAAAAGGAATACGTTGTGGGTGAATTATCATACCGCCCTTGTGCGAGCTCACTCTAGGTAATAAGGTATCCAATTTAATTAGATACAGAACATTTTATAAGCTTTTATTGCGGCTCGAATGGGGTTTATGTCTTCATTCTCATATTGTATGATGCGGTAATCTATTTGAGTTTGTTGAATGTAAAGAGTATGTAGTTTTGTATAGAATGATGTTGTAATTTGCTTCATTTTTGGCAAGTAACTACGAGATTTTTAACCGAAGATTGCGGTTCAACCAATCCTCATTACACCAGCTAAGATAATCTGTAAACTTCGCGAACAGGAAAGGAGCCCTAAGTCGAACAGTGGGAAACTTACAAGCTTTTAATTTTTAATTGAATACTACAAATTAAATTATTATTGTTTATTTAATATGAATAGTATGTAAATAAGTGTACATCTAAATCAATTTATTTCGAAGATGATACCAATTTACGTGCAAGTAACCAAATTCAGTTCAAGTGCTCGTATTCATAATAATAAGACGTCAAACATCCCAAGGTCTTAATTATTATTATTTATGTTATACACATAGTTGTACATTTATTTCTGTAGGATTTACTGCTAGTGAAGGTTTTACACGAAAAAAAAGTTGTATTTTATTATTTGTGGTATAAAACAATACTACCTATATACCTACGTATATAATTTTACAAAGAAATCATTCAATAAAAAGACGCAAAGTAAGCTCGATTCGAAATTTATCATTCTGCTTACTTCGGACTAAAGAAATACACCAGTCGAATAACGTATAAAAAGGCATTAACCCACAAACATCAATCCGAATTCCGAACGTCAACAGATCTTATCCCATTTGACGGACATCTGTCCTCTATTTTTACATTTTTAACATCCCTTTATTTTTACGAAGTTGAAATAAAAAGTAACACTCGAAGAATGGTCGATGCTCGGTATATTTTTCAAAGCTTTCTCCTCGTCCTGTTTTTATCCTACTTGACTCCTAATGTGCTGAATTCATACATGAACAATCATTGTGGAGTGTTCTTCGGAGGGTTGGTGGGGAGAGGGTGTTTTCTTTTACAGCGGGGGAGGTGTCCGCGAACGCGGTCTCGTTAGGGACAGCAATCTTACGGAAAGTATTGTTTTGATCAATTATCTGACGTTTTGATATAATTAAATATATATTTTTTTTATTATCTGTGTCTAAATACCTAGAGATCAATTTTAGAAAAATGTTAACAAAGGATAACTATTATATCGATATAACATGTTGATACTCATAGACGTTAAAATATAATTTGTGAAACGTCTACAGTAAACGTTTAAGATACTTAGCCATAGTACGAAAATAAGATATTTTGCCATAAACCTAAGATTTATTATCATAACTTATAATAAAAATATTTATTTAATTAAGTATCTCCAACAAAAGAGACACACTGACAAGTACATTGAATTGAATAATATATTAAAACATGTGTGCACATTCAATTATTACAGGACACCACATCAAGCACGTAAAGCAATGACTAAACAGATTTAAAGAAATATATAGAAAGAAAGAAAGAAATTCCTAATATAACCAAACGTTTCTTTTTTGAATGTATAAAAATATAATGTAGTACATACTTCTCACGATGATAATATCTAAAGACGAAGATAGCTACATACTGTAATGTGGATTTTTCTTGTATTGGTTCCTAGATTAATTAAATACATTTAATAAAATGAGATTTCGATGAAAAAATGTTATTCATTAACAGAAGTTAAAAGTAAACCAAGGTTCTATAATTAGATATAAGTAGTAGAAATGATAGCTATACATATAGGTAGTTACATGTTACCTATTTTGTTAGTGTTAGTGTTCTTTAACTGTAAATAAGTATAATCTCCTGAAATATCTCTGTAAATTCTTAGGGTTTAGCTAGTTCTAAATTAATTGAGGTAACATAGTGTCGACCCTATCGTTATCTGGAAGAACATTGGCGCGGTCGGGTCGCGCCGCCTACAAGTACATAGCCGCTATGTACTAAGTTCGTACAAATAATGCTTTCCTCGGCTATATACTTGAAAATGGAGGACATACATTAAAATTTGTTCCGTAGTAATTTTAAAATGATTCAAATTTTATTTATTTGTACAGTTTTAACTTTAATAATACAGATAAGTTAAGTGTCTTTTTGTGATTTCAACATAATTGCCTCTTTTTAATTTCATAAGGGCTATTTGAGACCTACCAAAGCTAAGACACATAATTTAATTCCTACAATTCAATGTCCTTAAAAAATGACAGACATCGAACGATTTACGTCACAAACTGAATTCCACGTTAGCGAAGCCAGTTCCAGTTTGTTATAAAAGAATTGTTACCCACTAATATCTATTCTAGAAGTTCGAATTGGTTCACATTAAAATTATCAAATTTTCTATTGAAAAAAAAATCATTGTATATATGTACCTTAAAACGAGTACCTATGTAACGATAACATTTTAAAATCGATTAGGTTTTCTGGGCGTTATAAACTAAACAGACTTTTGCCGTGTTAACGTATAAAGATAGCTTTAGTGTGTATTGATTATTTTAATATATAAAAAAAAAAATTATACGTAAATAAATTACTATTAAGTATATCATGTAATTTTTCAAGATTCGTTATTTAATCCTGAGTAAACATTACCTATTACGTAATCACTCTGTTTTAAAAACATACTCACACAACAGCACTGTCATTCCGTTCCCGGGGATGCGGTAACAATACAAGTCCACTCCATATTTATTATCCTCAGGACAATAAAATAAAGCGTCTTCCGGTCGAGTTGTCCGATAAAGTTAATTAATACTCGACGTAAGAGTGCAATTACATTAATGGTGGGAGGGGAGGAATGATAATGTGGGTGGAGCCGCGATTTTCGTGAGGTCACAGCATCTCATTGTGGCGCGGTTCGACCTCGCTCGTTTGCGCCTGATCAAGAGGAGTAAGTATGTGACATTGAGGTATGTTAGGAACTGCAATAAAATTAATCAATTTGAAATGTCAAAACAATGCAGTTTTTAGGTAAAATCATCAGTCATGCACAACTTTGTCTCATTTAATTTTATTTCTTATTAAGTTTTTTTTTATTGGATAGAAAGGCGGACGAGCATATAGTAAAGATCGGTGGACCAGTACGACGAGGGCCACCTGATGGTAAATGCTCACCAACACCCATAAACAATGGCATTGTAAGAAATGTTAACCATCGCTTACATCGCCAATGCGCCACCAACCTAGGGAACTAACATTTTATGTTCCTTGTGTCTGTAATTACACTGGCTCACTCATCCTTCAAACCGAAACACAGCAATAGCAAATACTGTTGTTTCGCGGTAGAATATCTGATGAGTGGGTGGTATTTACCCACAGGAGCTTGCACAAAGCTCTACCACCAAGTAAATCAAAAAAATAAGATAAAGCTCATATTATTTCATTTTAAGCATTTATTTATTTCTACTTGCAATTAACAGCGTTTTTTTACAATGGTTGTACTTTTATATTACTTATGACTAAATAGATAAGGCCACATAAGATTACAATTATATAATACAGTTAAAAAAAAAAGAACATTCTTATGTATAATGTATACCACATTCATACTATTAAAATGTGCTTTCTTACTCTGGAGTAGGTATATGTTTTATATTATAAATTTATATCTTATTATTATTTATTAAATAATAAAATGATTTTCAATTTAGTTTTCGCTCTTTATGATAATTTTTGCTATTCGTCGTCGTTGTTTTAAATCAGTTACCTAGTTTTCGAAAACACGGTGCACTAGTTTAAACGAAACCGAGGTTTACTGAAGTCCCTCCTGAAGGCATCCGAGAGCCATGAATAGTCATGGAAAAACCACAGACTTTCATTCCACCTGACTTGTTTTTGTAATCAGTGCTTTTAGCGAGAATCGCGTCTCATCTACCAGGAGACAAGTGATTATTGGAGGCTGTGTTTATTTAATTGACTATTCCTGTTTCTAATATTTTTAATCTATATAACTTTCGTTATGAAAAAGTAACTCGTACTACTAACCGTGTATTGAATTGCATAAAGAATGCAACCATTATAATATATATAAAAATATATTTCATATTTTGACGAGCTGGTTGGCGTGGTTGGTACGACACTTTCCTTTCACGCCGCAAGTCGTGAGTTCAATTCCCCAGGACAGATATATGTGTGCATGAACAGGTCTGTTTGTCCTGAGTATGGGTGTATATTTTATTATCTATATAAGTATGTATTTACAAAAGAAAAGTAGTATAATATGTAAGTATATCGTTTGTCTGATTTCCATAGTACGAGCTCTGTTTAGTTTGGTATGAGATGAGATGGCCTTGTGTGAATAATGTCCCAGGATATTATTATTATATATTTTCTAATATTTTCAACAGCAGTGCTATTCCTAAAGAACTCATTTCGTTTCTCTCTTGTAAAATTTTGAAAACCGACTTATCACAGGATAAGTATGCTATTATTATAACTTCGCATAACTTTCGTGTAAGTTTCAAGTTATTATAGATAAACTGTATTGGTAACACTCGCTTCTTCACACTTTACTCTGTGGTAGGGCTCTGCGCAAATTCATTTGGATTGGTTAGCAGTACTTGGTATTGTTGTGTCCCGGTTTATAGGCACAAGGGACATAACATTTTCTCAACTTGGGAACTATAGCAAGGTTGGTGGCGCGAATGCGATGTTTTTTTGTAAGAAATGTACAGTACCACTGTCTATGGGCTTTGGTGACCACTTACCAACAGGTGACCCATATGCTCATCAGCCTACATATAGGTACTATAATAATATTAAAAAAAAATGTGACATTTCATGACACCGCTAAAGGATAACTTTTTCTTTTAAAACTGCTTGTAGCTTGGTGGTACGTAGGAATAAAATATAGATTTTAATTATATAATAAGTTTATTTCTTAATTCACATTGCGACTAATATGTCTAACATCTGCGCTGACCCTAAGTCTTCTAGCACGCGACTGACTCATACATATCCCAGTAATGTCATTTCTATTCCACTGACGGCATACTATTCGTCATAGTGTCGTTTGTGTGGTCTGCATTTGATATCTAGACGTCTCCTAAGTCTGACAGTAGGGTTGGAACTGAGACACATTCTACCTCGGTTTTATAGCTTTAAATATCGACTTACGTAGTCGCAAACACTTTTTGTTATGAACTAGGTTTGATTTACGACGGCACTTAGAATTACTAATCAGAAAGAAGCTTTCGCAAAAAATTGTAAGGGTTTTATTGATTATTTTAAAGCAAAGAGTATTTATATTTAATGAGTAAATTTACTAGTTTTATTAGTTTTTGGTGGTGTTGCCATTGAGGGATAATTAGGTGTTGCTAGCGTTCTATACAACTAATTAAATAAGATTATGAAAATTATATTGATATGGATCGAACATCAATATTATTTTATATATTTTATTGTGGTTTTCAACACGATATGTTCCTGTCATGGTCATGAGCTGACAGGAAGCGCCGACGTCATCTACTTCGAATACCTATTTAAAAAAAAACCGGTTAGTAAATTGGTACTAATATTATTATCAATTTATATGTTTTATCCAAAGGAGCCAGTTAGAGACAATTTTATACAGTTGCCACGAAAATTATGCGGCCCTAATCCCAAAACTGTAGGTGGGTAGTAAAAAGCATCTTCTTGGCGTCTGTCGCGGACGGGCCACTTGTCACGAGAGCGGTGATAAATCGACCACTAGCGACATCTCTTGCCTGTTACTTATAGACCCCTTACGTATAACGCGACAACTTATACTACAATCGTTTTACTTACTTGCCAAAGTATTGTGACCTTTATTTCGAACGTCGTAGGACTATATTTGCATTTTGTAGAGCGTAATGTAGTGTTACCTCTGGTAAAGTTTAAGGGAGACAATGTAGCAACATTGGAGTAATAGCCGCGGTTATGTCGTCGTTATGATAAATTCGTGATTTAATTATGTTTCTTGGGAATAAGGAACTTTGTTAATGTTGTATTTGTTATTTACTTAGTGGCTTAAAATTAAAACAAACCAAAAACAACGTAAATCATTTTAGAATAAATTATGTCTCAGCATATATAAATACATAAAGTATTTTCAATATAATAATCGTTAATGTTTTAAATATTGTGACATATATTTTATATAATTTTTTATGGAAATAACAACTTATACTCGACTTACGAGTGTCATTTGTTTACGTAGTTTTAATGTTTTGCAAATAAATAACAATGTCATCTTCTATGATTCATATTTTTTTACACTTTGTAATAAGTTTAGTGAGTACGTTGATAATATATTTTATTACATAATATAAGGGTGGGTATAAACAAAGATTATTGAAATAAAAATACTCGACTCATTGCACCGGCCATTACTCAGGCTCGGCGTGTAATCAATCTTGCGTATTCCACGATTATTTAGTTCAGCCGCGCAGCGCTAGATGGCGGGATCTCATTAATTATGCATACTGATGACCCACGGTAATAAGGCCGAGGTTTTCTTGGGAAAATTTGGCAACAGTATACGAAGATTTGGAAGATTAGTGAAAGAATAGCTTGATAAGGAAAGCTGAGCAGTAGGTACTCATTTCTTAGTCAGCACTCCATTTTCTAGTAAATGT
Organism: Nymphalis c-album; assembly: GCA_963151315.1. Lineage (NCBI taxonomy): Eukaryota > Metazoa > Arthropoda > Insecta > Lepidoptera > Nymphalidae > Nymphalis > Nymphalis c-album. The sequence continues at coordinate 8,494,411 of OY720591.1, forward strand.
TTTTCTTTATTCTGGGTCTAATCTAGCTCGTAAGAAAAAAGACGATAAGTTTTTACAAATATCGGATATCGGTTGTTCTCTGTCTTTTCAAATAAATAATATTTTTGTTTATACAAATGCCCTTTTTGTAGAAAAAAAGACGGGCTACCTAAGCTCTTAGTATTTTTTCGGTAAATATTTGTCTTCTCAGCCATTGATATTCTTATTGCACTTCTCTATAAGTTCAATAAAAATGCATATATTCAGACACGGATAGTTTCCTTCACAGGAAGGTTATTTACACGTCAATAGATGGGGATTTCGCTTCACCGATCAAAGCCTCTGATCGCTCTGTAATGTTTATCTTAAAATATTGTGGAAGATAATATATGATCCACGTATAGGACGACGGAATTTTGACGACTCCGTCTAAGCAGAATTTATAACTACAAGAATCTAATAACACATTCTATAGTCTGATATATTTTCTAAATATTGGAATTAAAAATACAAGCACTTGTGTCGTCTTGCACAAATTTAAAGAATCTATTTGTTTATTGATGTTAATGTGGAAATAATAAATTGAGGTTAATAGCATTAGCATTCAGATTCTATGATCGCCACTGAGACACCTGGTTCCAGAAACATACATGAATATCAAGACCACGTCAAAAACGTACCACCATTAAATCACTTTCATTAAGCTTATGTCAATTCTGAAACGAATAATGCTAAGTTTCCGTTAATAAATCAGATATTTTTTTTCTATAATAGTATTATTAAAACCTTTCTGCATAAAGAAAATATTATTTCTCAAAGATCTTTTAAGGGAACTTTTACAGAGAATCAATCGAAAAACTTAAGTATCCATAACTACATATTTATTCAATAAACAATAATTGAAAAAACAACCGATGCCTGTTGTATTATCAACAATTCAACATGTAACCGCTGCCCGATCTATCTACGAAATTAGACTCACCCCACACTTGTTATGCACCCTGGACAGAGCAAGAAAAATAAAGGAAAATTTATAGAGTCCGAACCGTTCTGATGCCGTTATGTTTTATTGTTATCGTCTTATTATATCAATACTTCGTTTTTCTGCTAGTGGTTATTGATAAATTCAGTGAGCGGTTTTGTTGAAATTGGATGATGTTTTCCAATGGGCACTATATGATCATGAAATCTATATGCATTGATGAAATATTTTGGTTTTGTGAGCGTTATTTATATATATCTTCTTGTTTTTGCTTCTGTGTTCTTAGATTGATCGTGTTTTGTTTAGATTCGTTAAATTTAGTCTATGAGCATGTTTTTATTTTCAATTAATGGTTGAAGTGTAAATGATCCTAACGACACGAGGTTACCTTGTAGTCGTTATCTGTTGCTATTATTGAATCAATAGCTTCAAGCTATTATTTAGGAGGTGAGACCATTATATATTGCGACTACTGGAAGAAATACAAACATTGTTTTTATTAATAACTAGAAGAAAAAAACATTGTAACATGTTTAACTTCGAAATATCGAATAACCTAATTTATTATCATACAATCTTAGAGATTTACGTATAATCATTGTTTAGGGGTGATATTAGTCATTCATCAAAATATACTAAATCAATGATCACAGAAAGAAAGTGTTTAACTTTTTTTTTAGTCGTGCCGTTAGTTTCTAGTACTGTTAATTGCATTTATTTTTACGGCTTAATGTTTCTTTTGACAATTATGTTAAGAAGGTTACTCTTATATTGCATTTAAGAGTGCCTGCGACTAATTAACCAACCAATTTACATAGATCCGCCTCCGCAATAAGTCGTTTAATCCTATTTCTTATCTTTACACGCTAATGTCTTCGAATTTGCATCGTCGCCACAAAAACTTCATTTTAGGGTGCTCTTTCAGATTTAGAATTTTTGTTAACAAAAATGCTCCTTTTGCTAAATATCCTTATGTATAATACATACATATACCAACGTATGTATTTAGACAAATTGGCAGGCCCTTGAGATAGACCACCTTTACATTCTGTAAAAATATTATAATATCGTTTTTAACTAATAGTTTTTAATATAATAATAATTATGATATTCATTAGATAATATATTATTCTCTGATCTAAGCATAATTAGAATCAGTGCTTTCTGAAAGATAGTTCAAAGATTGACAGACATTTCAAAACGTAGTTATGTTATAAGTTTTTAGTCCAATTATTAATACCATATACAGCATATTATGTCGTAAAATATTTGACGTTAGCAAATATTACTTCTACTTATTATCTAAGAATAAGAATTGTTACAAAAATAACAAAGATTTTTCGAAAATTCGAAGCGAAAGACAACGCGAAATCTCTCCGGTCCCTGGCTGTACTAATGTGCATATTCATGATTTTTGAAGCGTTTGCGACGAAAATTGTGTGTCTCGTAAATTTGCGGGGGAAATTAAGGAGGTTTAGCAAAAAAGCTCACTTGAGCCGGAATCAAAGGCTATGCTAATTGCGAAGGGGCCGTCTCGGTAATTAGTAGCGACCTCTGTCGACGAGTGGATGAACTGATATCCATGTAGTGAATGTTTTGCCGATGTTGATACCGTGTTCGTGTTCTTTAATAAATAAATAATCTACGATAAGTGGTTTTGAAAGGCATTGAGTTAAGTTTGATGTTTGCTTTAGAAATCATTATGATTTTAGAGAGTGTCTCTCTTAGTTTATTATATTGATTCGGTTATAAGTTATCAAAAATGATTAGCTAGTTCGATTATAAATTTTAGTAATTTTAATATTTTAAAACAATGTGAGAGCATTTTAGCAACATATTTTTTGTTCGTATCAACGGCGGAAAGCTATTGGAATATATCATACATTGTTATCAGTATTGTGCATGAAATGACGTCAAATTATTTAAGAATTAGGTATCTAGTTAGATATTCTACGGCGAAACAGCAGTTCTTGGTATTGTTGTGTTCCAGTTTGAAGGGTGAGTTAGCCAGTGTGTGACCACTTACCATCAGGTGGCCCATATGCCCAAAATATAATTCATAAATATTTGTATTCGAAATAAATAAGGAAGTAAAATTTAAATCACTACATCACCAAACTTTTAATTGACAAGCGGAAACGAACCAGCGTTTTAAAAATTTGAATATAATGTTGAATATTTTTTAAAAAGTTACCGTTTGTCTGTTTCCCTCTTTGTTTTTATTTTTTAATTTTCCATTTAATAATTTTCATCTTGACGCCATAATATATTCTACGTCCGCGGATAAATTGAAAAGTTTCGGAATGTCCGCGTGATACCGATATCACTCCCTCATTTAAATATCGGAGACGAGTCGCTTCGAATACGAAAATTAACTTTTTAGACTCTTAAGTAACGGAATAAAAATTATAAAATTTTCGTTCACTTTTGGTGGTTCATCCTGTAATACGAAGTCTGACAGCTATCAGAATACGTATTTTCATCTTAATCCAATTATGAGTCTATTTGAGTGAACCGATGTAATACTTATAAAATTTTATTTATGATACGTTCATGCTTACTACAAACTCTTCTGTCGTTTTTAAAAACTTAAATGACAGTTAAATAATAAAATTATCTTTAATCTATTAATTGTAACATTTACCACCTATGACATTACCCAACTTACAAGTGGGAAAAACCGTTTTTAACATGACCATTTTAAAAGCTTCCGCTAGTATGTGTCCCAACCTTATTGATTACTCGAACGATAATACTTCATAATATTTTCTTTACATACAAATAGCTTTTAGTATACATAAATAAAAGTCACGAAGAATATGTATGTTTTTTCTATAATGACTAATTGCTAGAACATAAAATTGAATTAGGAATTTCTTGCATCCGTAAAAACAACTTCGAAGCTGTCATAATACCTTATCAGGCGAATACAGTTATAACAAACGAAAGACATAGATGCAAAAACGCCCTCGAACTTTCAACCATGCGTTAATAGCGGTGTAACGAATGATAGGTCTATTTTTTTTTAAATAGGTTGCTATAAAAATTGTATATCGCCCCACATCGATGGCACCAGATAACCTCGCATATCGACGCAACGCATAAATTTGCATACATTTCATATCCAGTGAGCACAGGAATAAAATTAGACGCACATGGGTCGCTTTTTTAAAACCGTTGTTTTTACTTTTTTTTTTATTTCCCAACGGTCACCGGACGAATCCTACCTTCTTTCTCACGTAATTTTAATATGATATTTCATATTTTGTAAGTGTACGACAAAAAATTCACACACGGTAAATACATGTATTTTATGACAATAATTAGGTGCTTTGTAGTAAATTTAAAGGCTGTTTATTTTAAAATTATTATACCTTACTTCAGTTAAGTTCGGCTCAGTGGATCAAGACACTTGTCTTGACACTTGACCAAACGTAGCGAATTAAAATATATTAGTATTAGTAAATCTCAATCTGCGCGGCGGAAAAGAAAGATATCATGAGGAACCTGCATGTCGGATGAAACTCTTTTACATGTGTATCGAGTTATCGACCAACGCGCATTGTAGTTGTGTGGTGGATTACTCCACCAAGCTTATGCAAACGTCCCATTTAAGAGGATGGGATGCTTTTGATCTTGGGACATTTGCAGGCTATTACTTTACGTTTGTTATAAAGCATATCTTGACAACAAATATCTCATATAACTTTTATAGTGATATATTTAGTTTTCGAAAGCAGACATTTAACCTTGGTCAATGAGGAACCATTAATTAAATGAAGATGCAAATAGGTAATATCTGTTGGATATTATTATATTTAAATTACGCTTAAATATAATAATCAAAAATATAAGTTATAAGTTGAATCAACGTCAGGTGTCCTGCCTTCCGGCGCTCTGGACAGGCGAGGTTAGATCAAGGATATTTTTTTTTATTTTGATGCTCACTAAACGCCGAGATCCGCCACGGTGTATTATATGTAATATTTCTTCGACACAGACTTTAAATTACTTTTATCTGTCGCGTTGGATGAAAAAGTTTTTTTTAATGATAATAGGAATGCAAATGAGAAAATGTGCCATCTGATAAGTGGTCACCTGTACCGTAGGCTAAATACAAGAGTTTTTGCGCTTGTCATACGCGAAATATTTACTAAACATAATTTTTTTGTTAACAATTTCAAAAATATAATTATAAAATTATAAATATAGAAAACTTGAACCCAAAATTATTTTCTATACTAAATATTATAGAATGAGTAATTGAGATGTTGTTCGTGTATTATTATTTTTGTGTAAGACGTAGTTTGTTATAAAACAATATTATACATAGTTAAGTATGCTTAGAATTACATTCGTTATGTTACAGTTTAGTTATGTTATGGTATTAAATTAAATGTAAAGTGGTTCGAAATGAAAATTCTATCAAGAAGAACGGATAAGAAATTCAGTAGTTGCTGTATTTTCATTCTTTTTATAGCAGAGTCTATCAAATGCAATTAAATTTATGAATTTTGCATGGAAATAAAAGTTTAATTTCGTTTTTGAATATATCTTATTATTACATTTAATTAAACATGTTTAAAATTTATTATCAAATTAATTTTACGCGGCAAATATATTTTTATAGTAATAAGTTATTTTTATATTCTACATAACTTTTAGTACATATAATGTTCTACAACACAAAGTTATTTTTTTCACAATTGAAGTATTAAATGTAGTAGCTAATTAGTAACTAATTTTACATGACCTACCTGTCTCTACTTTTACGATGAGTTACATTGAGAATGTAAACAAAAAAACCTATTTTTATTTTAAATTGCATGTTCAAAAACCGAAAATATGTAACGAGAATGTATTCTATTCTATGTATAAATGAATAATTTACATCGAGCGTTAATTAATATTTTCACATTTTGTATAATTTAGCTATTCGACGAGAGATGGCGCATGTTACCTTGATCGTTAACTTCATATGTTTATTTTTTGTGCAACTAAAGTAAAGTTGTATAGCAGTATAATAGTTCATAGTTAGTTTATCGTAAATTTTAATCAAACGAGAATTACATTTTTATGTTTTTATTTATTATTTTTATGTGTAATTGTAGGGGAAGATCTGACGTGCAGTTGTAGTTCCATTCGCATGAGTTTCTAATTTTTTTCCACTTCGGTCTCGTCGGCCGTTCTCAACGCAGAATAGGAAACTGTGCAGAAGATGTTATATTGCAATACTTTTGAATTTTTTGTATTAAAAAGTAGATGTAATCTCTATTTTTTCGCTCGCATAATGATGCGACGGCAATACGACATGATCGGAAAGAATTCAGGCACACTACTTCGAATTTGTTTACCTTGTTATAACTTATTTTTTGGTCCGATCTTAGGCTTGAACCTAGATTCTTTTTAACTATATATATTATAAAATTGGCAATAATTAGATTTAATCTTGCCACTATTTTATCAATTATATTTTTGTACAGTAGCAACATTTTAAGTTAATTCATACATAGATTTAATTTCGTCAATGTAAATAATTATTATGTAAATAAATCCATTATTTATACATGTTATTCATTATGTTAAATCATCATTAATTGACAAGCCATCTTATTCAATACAAGATTTTATAGATGATAAATAAGCCTATTAAGTTAATATACTTATGTATTTTAATTAGTTAAAGTACCTAACTAGTTTTAGCCGGTTTTTCGTGCCCGCGGTAACTTTTATATTTATTAACCTTATGACACAACGGACTAAAGATATGCTTGTAAGAATCTATTTTAATAAATTAAATATTTATTTTGATATTTATTATTATCAATATTGAAAAGAAATTATCACTAAGAATAGTCAAGTAATAATCAATAAATAAATTACACTGTAGTCCAATTCGTGATTACACATTACACAATCACGTGATCAAACACACAGACACGCTGCACTAATGCAAGCAAATTTATTCGTCACAGAGTACATTATAATGTGCCGCATGAATAATCAATCCTGAGAAATTCTTTATTGGTTAATGTTTGATTAAGTCATAGTAAATGTTAATATTTGTCTATTGACATTACTTTTTATGCAATATGGGCAAACGCGCAGGAGCCTCACCCGATGGAAAGTGACTACCACCGCCCATGGACATATCCGAGGGCTTGCAGGTGCGTTGTCGGCATTTAAGGAACGAGAACGCTTTTTTTTATGGTTCCTGTGGCATAACTGTTCGGAAAAGCTGCACACGAAAGTTGGTTCCACAGTGGTTGTACGAGGCAGAAAATGCCTTAAAAATCTCGCTACTGTGGGTTTCCAGACACCAAGGTAGTGAGGATGGAATTTCGAATTATGGCGCGATGTCCGGTGGTGAAACTCAGCGGCTGAATTACTTATAGTAAAGCTTGTAGTAAATTATCTCATTAGATTAGGTTTGGAGTTTCCCAACAGGCTGCTCTAACGCGGTGTGGTTGATTAATATGGGCTAGATTTTCATCCGTCATATGCAGGTTTCATCAAGATATTGTCTTTCACCGCATATTACGAAATAAATTATAAACACAAATTAGGCGCATGAAAATTCAGCGGTGCTTGCTTGGGGTTGAAACCGCAAGCTTCGGTTAAGATTCACTTACCTTCCTTAGCTCTCCTAACATACCAAACATACCCATGATATTCAAAAGATAAAATCGCATATTATAGTTAAGTTTTTGTTTATGCGTTATGGTTTAATAGTGCTTTATTATTGTAATTAAATAACGTATAGATAATGTGTTTCAGTTACAAGGGATTTCAAATTCCAAATTAATAAACTGTAATACGCGTTGGAGCAGCTTTGATAAATGAGCCCCAAGAGGGGAGAATACTTGAACTTGTACTACTACTAGTAATACTCGTACTACAGGTTACTACTACTAACTACTAGGACATACATCTGAATAATAATACTAATTAATAATGCGAAAGTAATTTTATTTGCCTGTTCATCTGTCTGTTTGTTACGCTTTCACTGCCAAATCACTGATATATTTATGATAAAAATTGGTGTGAAGTAAGCTTTAACCCCATGAAAGGACAATAACAGAAGGACGCCGAGGGCGAAAACTAGTATTTATTGTATATTTGAAAAATGTTTCATTAATTTGAACTTATGTATTTTACGAAAATATTACATACACAATCCAACATAAAATAAATAAAAATCAAGATTTTAGTTTACATTTCATTTCCTCCATTTAAGAATTATTGAGTTCATTTAAAATATTAAGACACCAAAAATAATACATAACTGTAATAAATATTTATTTTGCCATAAATCTTCCAGCCCCACGCATGGCTTTTTGGTTCATACCGTGCAATGAGCACGGTACGTGTATGAACGTTCTAGAATAAACTAAAAATTAGGCTGTTATTAGCACTTTTGCATCGTCTTTTTACAAGATAAGTTTAAATTTAGAACATCGGATTCAGAACGTAATTTCTACCGAAAATAAGCGACAAGATATACAACTTACTCACCTCAACCAATTAAATTACATACCGTACCTATAAATATAACAGACACTAATAAAGTATACATTAAATCTATATAAAATACATGTAAGTAATAGTTCTGACAAATATTCTAAAGTCGATACGTACGTACGTACGTAATTTTAGCTGATAAGTTAGCAATCTATAAAGATATAACGTTCGTTGGTTTGTTCGTTAAAATCGAGGGTCGCCTTTATAAATATGTATGAGCAACGATACGACCATATGCCGATGACTTGGCTAACATTTTTCTTCGTGGGAAATCGTCCAGTACAAACGGACGGGAATATTTAGTTAGTGGACGGTTCCTGTGTCGAGAATTATCATGCGGCCAAATCTGATTGTCAGTTTTATGTTGTTTTGTTAAGATTTGGGACATTTTTCAATTCGTTTCATTGTTGTGATTATAGTGAATATGTTGGTTATATATTTGTGGATATAGCTGATAGGAGGATTAAGAAGATATTTATTTTGATCTATGATTTATGCTATAAGACTATGAGTATAAATTGCATTTGATTCAGTGATTTCCTCTTGTGTGCAAAAGCAGACGTATCTCTTAAACTATTTTAATTTCGTCTTTTGTACTTGAACTAGGTTTCTATTTACTATGTATTACTTTTTAATGTATGAGGACTATGCTTTTTAGTTTCATTTCAAAATTACAATTATTTATTTAAATATATTAATTTTATATCAAAAAAACTAATTGTAGCTAAATTGTATTTCAATTTAAGTATTACACCAAAACGTCGACGAGAGTACTGAATGTGGTGTAAATTTAATTAGTTTTAAAAGGAAAACAAATTCAATGTTATAGAGAAGGCGTGCCGAGGTGACATCGGTTATTAGGAGCCATTACCGGTAATATCGCCGTAAATACAGCCTACGAATCGTTATGCCATGCCCATTACGGCCTAGAAATACCGTACAGCACTGTTCTTTAATAACCCACTTCAATTCTTTAAAACGTTTTGACTATACGTGCATAGGTCTATATTTATATTGTATGTTTTAAATAATATAAAGAACAGTAAGCAAAGTATTGTTATTTAAATATTTAAAAACATAATAATTTATTTTTTAAAATAAATATGAAGCAAAAGACAATTTAGACAGTTGACAAATTTTAAAGATGTTCATAGTTTATGTTTTAAATTGTTTAGTATAAATATTTTATTTTCAAATTAATTCTTTCATCTTTCATTTGAGACAGCTTGAAAATTAATCAGAAAACCTAACTCTAATAAGCGATTTTGTTACTTAAGTTTTATGGAAGAAGTTACATAAACGATGATAAATATACATCATCTGTAGGTATCCCAAAATAGCCCTGGAATGGAACAAGTTCTTAAAGTTCAAAAAAATATATATAACCTCCTTTTTTGAAGTCGATTAAAAATAATAAAATTAAGCGTGTATTATGTATTGCACGTTGCCGCTAATAAACAATGGTTTATAAAATCCAAATCATACTCCTTGTTAAAACGGGGTTAATTTTCACACACGCAATTGCCTTAGTGGTACCGTCATGTCTTAATTGTTAACAGTTTCGGTTCCGCGGTGTTATTTACTTATTTACCGTGACATGCTCCTTGTTATCGCCCTCAATGTCAAAACACGCTATGACATTTATTACTTTATTAGTTTATAGGATAAGTGACCGTATTAAAATGGTATTTAAGAAAATTTTCGTGTGTAATAAATAGCATAGTGTTGTAATCCGCAAGTAATTAAATTTCGAAAATTTGTTTATAAATATATTTTTGGTAGGTTAAGTGTTTTTGAAGTATATTATTATTCTCGGCTGTAAATATATGTTTCAAGACAATCGTTTGTGCCTTAAGAACTGTTCGACTACGCTTAAATGAAATTGGAGTATATAAGATAAAATCGAAATCAATATCAAAATATTAATGACTATTGAAGTAGATTTTTATAAGTTCTTTATTTAACACGTGTTCAATTTGATAAATTAATTGTAGGAATCCAGATTTTTACACAAAACCATTGACTGTTATTATGTGTCTTGCCAATAATGTTAAAACACCGTTACTACTTTTAGTAATTTAAAATTTAATTTTGTTTTATCTTACGCTATCCTTATTTTGACTTAATATATATAGTATTTTTAGTAAAACGTATTTGTTACGTATTCAATATGTTGGTAGTCAGTGGAAAAATCATAAGGAATTCAACAAAAGTTTTTGGTGAGATTGTAATCTATAGTAATATATAAAGCTGAAGTATACATAATATGTTTGTTTGAAAGTGCTCATCAGTATGTATCGAAATAAAGGTTTAGTAAAGTAACAGCCTTTGATTATTCCTCTGGGCTAAGGTCTTCTCTCTCTTTGAGGAGAAGGCTTGTAACTTGGTAGAAGTACATTGCTCCACAAATGTGGGAGAACTTCAATGAAATGAGACACCCGCAGCCTTCGTTGGCAAACTGAACAAGAAGGCCATCTGATGGTAAGTGGTCACCATCACCCATAGCAATTGGCGCTGTAAGAAGTATTAAACATTGCCTACGTCGTCGCCATTAACCTTGGGAACTAAGATGTTATGTCCCTTGTGCCTGTACTAACACGGGCTAACTCACCATTCAAACCGAAATACAATAATACTAAGTATTGCTGTTTGATGATAGAATATATGATGAATGCAAAGTCATACCACCAAGTGAAAGTATCACTATTTATTGAGAAAGTCATCCATCTTTTAATTTTCACTTGATAAAAATAGATATTAAGAATACTAAAAAAAAATACACAGAACACTTCAAAAATATATTTATCATATTATACTTGACAAACGTGTTTTTAGATATATTGCAAGTGTATTGCTACTTACTATGTTAAAGATTAACCAGTAATTGAGTAAATTGTATGTTGTCACGGAGCCTCGGCATTTAGCCGCGGATAGCGAACTGTCCAGCCTATCTATTACAGATTATTTATGATCTATCTAGTTTGACAGCTGCAATAGAATAAAAAACAGCTTCGAAGCTAATATTCCAATTTTATAAGAGCCTAAAGTGAATTATTTGTAGATTATTTGTTCTTAACATGTAATATTTTTAATTTTGCCATGTCGTTATCATTCGTCATCAGCATTGTTGTGGTTTTTTCGCCCTTACTCCAGTTATTTGGAGTCGGTATGATAATAAAATGAGATAAGAAAGAGGAGCTCTTTATCCAATCGGGATTTACATTACTAGAAAATAACTAACCACACTAACACTAGATTAATAAGTTAAAATATACTAACATGATATAGAAACATGATTGTAAACATTTTGATGTGGAATAAAAGGCTTTAAAAATAAGATGTTAATAAAATGCAAGAAAAAATGACAGTATACCTACTATATACTTTACGGCCTGCCAGCCACCTCCTTAATTGCTTTAAATAGGTTTCTTAAATTCCTTACTCGCTTATGACACCCATGGTCTGTGAATTTATTAATTTATTAATTCATTGGCTCTACTCCATTTTGCCGGAGCCCACGCATTATTTAGTTAGTCAAATTGTTTTGGCAACTTTTTATAATTAATATACCCATTAAGATTCAGTACAAACTTGGTAAATAGCTTATTCATTATTAAATAACCTAATTGTCAATGTGTCCGTTTGATTTACTTATAGTTTGTTTCAAAATTAAAAAAAAGAAGCCCCGTGGTAAGAACGCATGAATCTTAGCCGATGATCGTGGGTTCAAAGCCGGGGAAGCACCACTGAATTTTCATTTGTTTAAATTGTGAATATATTTCATCTCGTGTTTGACGGTGAAGGAAAAAATCGTGAGGAAACATGCAAGTGTCTAATTTCAATTACCCGCATTGGTGGTGGAATAAGCTCCAAAACCTTCTCAAAAGAGGAGAGGAGGCCTTAGCCCAGTAATGGGACATTCACAGGCTGTTACTGTGGTGTATTGTATATGTACTTAAAGATAATTACTTATATTGATAATAATAAGGTTGTAACGATTTTACGTTCCGTCCAGAGGTCAAGCGAGCCCTAAAATCGAAGTGAGTGTAAAAAGAGGGGCGATTCGACATCATTCGGCGCGTACGCATAATTAACGGCGGAAGGAAGTGGGTCCACCGATCACGAGATACATATATTAGCATATATTTGCATATATGCAAGCATCGTTCGGTTGCAACTAACGCTTTGTTTTATTAGTATATGGAGTAGTTTGCGATAATATTTGTTATGTCATTAGCTAAAGATAATAAACAGTTAGTGGCAGTTTAAAACCCCGTTGTTATCGCTATGCCGAGGTTGTTTATGATAACAAATATTTTTTTATTTTTTACTTACTTATGTATTTATACACATATATGATAGACGGCGCTATAGTCGAGTTGTTAACAAGTTCTATGTTTATGTACTGAAATGATTCATATCAACAATATAATGTGTAGTTTTTATGAAAAAACTTCTTTGTAATTGGGTGTAATAAAGTTTTTCTCCCAATAAGCGATTATCTTCCCATCCACATGTGTTAATATTTAATTGTCCGTAATTACTTATTTAATGTTGCATGGAGTATTCATGCATCTAATCCTAAGATATAAGAAAAAGTCTTAATGTTTATTTTGTGAAATAAATTCCTTATAATATAATTTATATATAGAATTGATATACTTGTGTTAATTTTGTAGATCTTCTAAGTCGATATGTGTAATTTGATGGCTTGTTGCAAGCTAATCTTGGTAGGTACCACCTCTTCCACTACTACCGGATAACAAAAATTCTTAGTATTGTTGTGTTCCGGTACATTATGGATCTGTTGTAGATTTTTATAAAGGTTTGTGGTGTGAATACCATAGATAATACAATCGTAGTGATTAGAAGGAAATAAGGTTAAGCTAAGATTAAATTTAAAGCGTGGGTCAGTTCGAGAAGTACTAGGAAATCATGGCTAACAAGAAGTAACATTGTAAAGAACAACTTTTACGCAAACATGCGCCCTTGTAATTACTTTGATATTGACTATTAGATATTGAAACGACTACATTACGCCTACGACTTCAATTAATTCGACTTTAAATTATGGATCAGACTAATTGCGTTTTGCGGCGTCGTATGCCTGAAGTTGGCTATGTTTTTCTTGTTATTTATTAATACTATACTACTTTTATGTAAAGCTGTAGTATCATTTATCTGCTTTGTTAAGGTTGAGGTAAAGTTTATTGTATTTTTCTGTATAAAAAAACTTCTACATTGCTGAAATAATTCGCTTCTGACAACATAGTTATCGGTAAAACTAATCAGGAAGCAAAAAATACCAATTATGTATAAAATACTAAATTATAATATGTAACTAAGTTTTTTAAGATTTTTTTATATATCTACCTATTATATCAATGTAGGTACTAGCCCTTAAATATCCCAAAGTAGAGAAAAGCCATAAAACGTTAAGAGCTTTTTCTGCTACGCTGTTTCACTAAGGAAAGGCGGATATTGCACTTGCAGGTTTCCTCACGATCTTTTTCTTAGAGCTCGAAACGAAAGAAAAACCAATTAAGAACAAAAAAATTATGGAGCCTTACCCAATAAGAACCCTGCGATATTCAAATTGAGTGCATTTTTTATATTAATACTTGTCTATTTATACAACTTACAGACAACACGTATTGTTTTTATATATTCATATTTTACTGTATTCAGCTTCCTCTATTACGGCGACTTGATTTATAACCCATAAACGAGTCGCTATTTATCTTTGTTGCACCTTTATATGATAATCTTATATTTATTGCTGTAACAATAATGATTATATTCTAGTTCGACTACTGTTTGGTGGGACTACTGTTTGGTGAAAAGATAATAATTAGTTTATTTACAGCAAAGTATGAGTAAAAATAATTACACACTTGACAGAATAACTAAGTTGTTTGCTGAAGTGATATCATAATCGTGTTTCCTGTGGCATCCACACTAAGCAAGCTTGTGTTGTGGATACCTTGCTACGATTTCCATACGGCATTCCACCTACGGTTAATAGTGTGTACTTGAAACATTTATGGTAAATAATAAAAGAAAGTAAAAAAAAAAAAAAGATAAAACTTAAGTAGGCTATGCATAAATAACAATAATAATAATAATAAATATATAAGTACATGAAATGTCAATAATATAAGATATATACATACAAGAGTAAATACAAGATAATGTGGGTGCGATATATATATACATTTTTATTTATTTTTCTTTTTTTAATCACGTAGTACGGTAATAATACTTTCTGTCATATCATATGAAAGTGTGACTAACCAGATATAGAGAGCCTTTTTAGCTTTTTTAGCAGTACAGAATTTGATATCACATAATTTGATTACTTTATTATATATGAACGGTGAAATGAATGGATTAAAACGCTTGGCGAACGAAGAATTAACGATTGGGACTGGGACTTTAAAAACACGACACTTTAGCATATTATTGTAGTCGTTGGAACTAATAACAGTTTTGTGGAAGGAAACACATATTTTTTGAATAAACAGCTTACGGACACTCAGCATTTTACTTTCTTTATAAACGAGTTCGGTTGGATATCTGTACGGTCTTCGTAATAGTACTTTAAGTAGAGAACGTTGCGCTCTTTCTAGATGAAGCATAGTGGTTTTGGATGCACTACCCCAACAGCTGATGCAGTATGTCAAAATTGATTGACAAAGGGCAAAGTAAACAGTATTGAGGATTTCTACACTAGCTACATCTCGTAGTTGTCTAAATATATGTATGAGTTTACGCACTCTTCCCGATACCGCGTTGATTTGTGCTTTGAAATTTAAATTCTGGTCTAGAACAATACCTAAGTATTTAATAGCATTAGTTCTGTTTATCCCATTACATTTACATATATTATCATCATTTCCACACGAATGTATGCATGCGGTAGTCAATGTCGCTGGAGGACTACTAGATGATGTTTTGTAAAAACAGACAAATTTGGTCTTAGAGGTGTTCAGAGTGAGTAAATTTCTTTGAAGCCATCGGTTCACCTCCGTCATCCCCAATTCCACGTTTAACATGACATCATTCCAATGAAGGCCATCAAATATAATTGCTGTATCGTCGGCATAGCATATTACGTTCGCGTGTTTTAGTGAAAGGTTATGGATATCGTTGATGTACAAAATAAATAATGTTGGACCTAGGATACTTCCTTGTGGAACACCGAAATTCACATTCTGGACCGAACTCTGAAGCCCACCTAGCTTCAAGACTTGTTTCCTATCAGTTAGATAACTTTTAAACCATTCTAAGGGCGTACCTCTTATTCCTACGTTCTGCAGTTTTTTGATGAGAATAGGTATTGAGACGGTATCAAAAGCTTTGGCAAGGTCCAGAAATACACCAACACAGCTTCTTTTCCTATCCAGATGTGATGCGACTAGTGATGTTAGTAATGTAACCGCCTCTTCAGTTGACTTGCCTTGTCTGAAGCCAAATTGCCTTTGAGATATAATACCCCGTCCGTCTAGATAATTTATAAGTCGTTTATTGATGAGTTTTTCTAGTAATTTTGAGAATACCCCCAGAAGTGAGATTGGTCGATAGCTGTCCGGTGCGTCTCTTGGGCCTGATTTATAGATCGGGGTTATGCATGCCAACTTCCACATTTCTGGAAATATTCCTGTTGATATGCTCATATTAAAGATATGTGTCAGAGGCTTAATAATGTCGTTTTTAATCTGCTTTATGAGAAGATTGCTTAACTCATCAATACCCGGCGCCTTGTCATTTTGCAGTTTCATAATAATTGAGTCAACTTCAAAAACATCGGTGGGCTGCATAAAGAATGAATTTGGCGATACATATTTTATATTTGTTTCGGATGATAAGCTTTGCTGATTAGTATTTAGTTCCATTAATATCCTATTAGCTAGGTCTTGACCGATCGTTGAGAAGTATTGGTTGCATATATCTATTGAATGTTGTTCGCTCTTTGCATTTTTTACATGAAGTAGCTCTATAGGTTCTTTCTTAGTTGAGGATAAATGACAGATGTTTTTAATAATTTTCCATTGCTTTTTTGGGTTTCCTTGGGATTCTTTTAGTTTTGAATTAATAATTATGTAACTTATATAGTTTTTTTTATATTTCATGAAAGCACGCAGCAAATGAACCATATTGATTAGCATGTTCACTCCTCGACGTTATTCTCAAAAAGCCGAGATGGCCCAGTGTTCAGAACTTTAATCGACAATCGTGGGTGCAAACCCGGACAAGCACTACGGAATTTCATGTGCTTAATTTGTGATTATAATTCATCTCGTGCTTGAAGGTGAAGGAAAACATCGCGAGGCTGCATGTGCAAAATTTACTGAAATTCTGTTACATGTGTATTCCATCAACCCGCATTGGAGTAGCGCAGTGCTCCAAACTTTCTCTTCAAAAAGAGGAGAAGAGGCCTTAGCCCAGCAGTGAGACATTCACGGCTGTTACTTAGGTACTTATATTCTCAATCTGTCAATACGTCGTCAACCATAATATACTTATACATAACATGTATCTTGTCCCTAGTCTACCTACCTTATCTTTTCGATTATTTAAAAACGCACACTCAACAAATAACTGAAGCGTGAATTTAATATTGAATCAAAAACTCCGTATGTAACAGATGATCGGTCAAGGAGTGTGCCGATGTCTTTAAAGGAACATTTTCTCCTTGCATTTGTTTTCTAGCACGCATGTAACCGTGACGTGTTACGTCGACTCGACTTACCTTTATACAAACAGTTAATTCTCTACCGATGTGAAAATGTAATCAGGCAGTTTACGTTCTTATGTGTACATATGAATACGGCATATTTCACCGTGCGTTAATTTGTACTTTATTATATTGTATACAGCTTGCGATTTACGCTCATAAATTTGTATCGTAAACACGTCAAAAATGTTTACTAGTTCTAAACGCGACGGGACGAAAAATCCACTTCGATATTGTTGGTGTTAATTATTTATCGATATGTCGATGTTTTATTTTTAATAATTATTATATAAACTAACTCGTGTAAATTCTTTTTTTAAGTGTACCATAGACAATCAGAGAATGTTAGAAATGTATGTTTTTTTTAAATAAGAATAGGTTTTTTGCTTTAAGGTTAACTCTATTACAACAGAGCGTCCGACTAACTATCATGTAATGAAGGTATGAACTAATAAATTATACTGGAAGAACGATTGCTAGCTTAATAAGCGATAATCAATATTTATATATACGGTAGAATCCAGACAGGATTCGTGAGCATATAATTTCTGTTAACATTAAAACATAACAATTTTTTTTAATAAAAACTTTTCCGAAATACCCTTTTTATGTGAACATAATAGAACACAAGATCATTTTTTTGAAGAATTTAATTTGTTTGCGAATATATTAATAATAATTTATTTTGTTTCATAACTATTAACTATACAAGTTTAGATTTAGACTGAGTTCAAATTATTTATCGGTAAAACTTACATCACTAAATATGCTCACGTTTGATGCGACTACGCATGTAAGAGAAAAAAACCTGTTGTATAATGTGTACATGAATATTTTTTCTACAAATAATAGTAAGAAGCTTTTAACTTTTTAAATGTTAATAATTGATTGAATTATATAAATAAGCTAGCTGTGTCCCCCGTTTTCACCCGCGTATATTTAATAAAAATAAGCCTAGAGCCTTCCTCGAAAAAAGAACTATCCAACAAAAAAATATTTTTTCATATCGAACCAGTAGTTCCCGAGATTAACCTGATCAAACAAACAAACTCTTCAGCTTTAAATTGTAAATCTAAACCATTTCCGAATCCACCTGAAAATACACAGAAAATTTCATTAAAATCGGTCAAGCCGTTTAGGAGTTCAGTGACAAACACACGCACAGAAGAAATATATATATATAAAGAGATTATCTAATTTATAATTATAACTGTTTGAGGGTAGAAGGTGTGGTAAATGCATGGCATGGCATACCTACATAGACAGGCTTGCATAAAGCCCTACCAACAAGTACATTATTAAATTTAATTAGTTAAAGAAAACAGTTTTTACTTTCTTTTTGATTTATTTAAATTCAAATGTATAAGAATAATGTATAAAAAGTTCGCTTAACTAAATATCTTCAATCGAGGCTCACGCCGAGTCAAGCGAAGTACTTGTATTATAGCCGAGGATATATTTCATAATGCTCGCTGTCCAAACTAAAAACAATGGCGGTAGATATGTGTTATCTGCGGGTTGTTATTTCATTTCGCGCTGCGCAAATACTATGCTGTGTCACCCTTCGTTGTCTTTTCACTCAGGTCGCACTGGATGATGGTTTGGTACATAATTAAAACTTATTCCGCATAAACATAGGTATTAATGACGTATTTTTTTACTTTAATGCGTTTCTTTCTTAATATAAAATTTATGAATATCTCAAACGGTTACATTATGATGCTTTGTCTAGCAATGACTCTAAAACTTACTGATTAGCTTTCGTGAGAATATTATTTTCAAGTTTTTAGTCTGTTTTAGTCCTGTAGGCAATTTATGAAGTCCTCTTTTTACAATTTTTTTTTAATGTTTTAGTGGTAAATAAGTGTCATAGTTTTTATATTAACTATGGATAGGCTCTTCTTAAATGCTCTACTCAAATGAGACAGCGCCGTTTAGAATAAAAAATGTTGTGCTATAGATTTTATGCTTAGGGGTAGGTTTTCTCTTTTAATTTACGTTGGATTCACAAGTTTCTATTACCATTATCTTAAATTAAAATTAACTAACAATCATATTTTAATATGTTTTTATTAATTGTATAAAATATATTTTTTTATTATTTAACACTATTATTATTAAGTCAGGTTTATTATTATGGTTATATGTATGTACATATATATGTGTTAACACTAATATTATTTATACTAGTATATACAGGTACACTAGGATGTACCTACTGTTGATTAAAAGTTTTATCTCTGTTGATATTTTCGGAAAGGAAAGTTAAATTCATATGTAACTATAAAGCGTAAGGAAATTCTTAAGGTAGTCTAATAATTTATCAAATATATCTTAGAGGTATCATCACTACATGCTCCATTGCTAACGTCAAACAAAGGATTATTTTATATAGTAACCATTATTATCGATATAAGATATAATTATTTCAATTTATTTCAATTCAATTTTAACTTTAAGGCTTAATCCGTACCAAGTCGGTATGGGCAGCTTCAGCTTATATATCAATGATTTGATAATCGTTTAATCTATCTAAAATAGATTTTCTCATAAAACATCTATTGAAGCATTCTACATATATATGATATGCGTAGGTAGTATTTGACTAGACAATATCAGTTTATTAAAAGCCGGTCTGAGCTCATGTACTCTACGGCCGGCGGTATGATTCGAACTCATGCGATTACTTCGCCACCTGTCGCTTTTCCCATGGAATTTATAATTCGACGGATTGCGGGGATCGCTTAATTGTATTCACCAAACACCCGGATTTACTCATACCTATGTATATCTATACTGAACTACTATCATATCATTTCGTATATATTTGACGCTGAATGATCGTGTTTTGTTTCGATAATGTTTGAATACTGATGTTTAAAGTTTCAATTTTTTGCCGATTTTAATACAGAACACTATTATTATTAAAGAACACGGTGTTTAATTTACGATTCGTAGTCATAGTCATAGGTGGCAGGATGTAGTGCAGGCCTGCCTGTGACTTGCACTTACTGGATCACCTGAACTATTTCATCTACTAGTCAACTGCACATTTATTGTAGTGCACGGATATATGACCAAACACAACCTGTCTTCCTTGACTCTACTGTCGTTTTCCATAATCACAATATAATTCGGCGAAACTATAAATCTGACACCGGCTTTTCGCGTTCCAACTTCCAGACTCCTGGAGATTTTTATGAAATGAAAATTCAATAACTTTTTCTGACTCGAAACGGGGTTGGATCCCAGGACCTCGGGCTATAATATTATTGTCGATAAACATAATATTGTTTTAATTGTATTGTGGCGTAATTTGTTCAAAATATGCCAAAGGGGGTCTCGAGGTCTAAGACCAAAAATTTAATATTATTAGGAGCATTTATTGATTTTAATTTATTATATAACATATGTAATTATGTCAACGTTATTTACTAGCTGTACGTATCCACCCCTCGTCAATAAGACAACCGTAGCATCGAAAAAATAATTAATATTACAAATTGAATTAAACCTTAATGTAAAGTTTTAAAGCTTAGAATCGTCTACGGTTTTATGAACAGTGACTTTAGTGAACACCTTAATTACTTTATATTTACCTTCACACGCACACATAGAGCCCTTCGCCTAATGACATTTAGGATAAAGTTCATTGTCCCTGTGTAATATATTTTTATACTTTTTACTATTTTTATTATTTACCATGTATAAGTATATTGTAATTCCTCGTTCTACTATTTCCTTGGTCTAGCTAGCTTGTAAAGCTGTAGATTCCGAGGTCCTAGGGGCTTTGAATCTAGATTCAAAGTCCGGGTCAGGTCAATAAAAAAAATATCATTTTTCTGACGAGAAATTCTCAGCAGAATGGTGTTTATACGTTGACAATACTTACACTCTCGTGACTCAGAAAGCACAATAATTTATTGGTTCTGGGCCTCGAAAACTGTCTTCAGTAATGTCGAACTACCGACCGTATTACGAAAGTGATAGACGTGCACTCTACCTGTGTTTACAGCTGAGTGCTGATCACACATTTGCTTACTATAAACGACTGTGCAATTGACCAGAGCCCAATAAGTATGGTCGCTGTGACCAAAACCACTCAAGAATGTGTTATAATCATATTGAATTTATGCAGTTCCTTGGAGTATTCGAGTGGAAGATATATGGCGTCACGAGGAATCTCTGATTGTGAATAGTAACTGGTGAATTATCTCACTGGATATTTCATCACGTGGTCAAAGTTTATATCGAAAATGTTATCCCAGATGAGTTTTCCTAATTCCTTTCCATTAATTTGATGTTTACAATTATTTTCTTGAATGATAATGAAGGATAACAACTTGTTTGCTTTCTTGAGCGTCAATATGTTTTGAAATCTTCAGTAGAGCAGGAGCGGCAATTGACGAAACTCAAAGGCATTAGCTAGTATTAAATGTCAGCCATAATTTATACGCACTCTATACATATATTGTAGAAAAGTGTAACAACACAACACCATTGTGCTGGCAGGCGTCTGTCTGTAAAACCTTCATTTCACGCATCGCGTTACCAACAAATCGCCGCCTGCGCCGGCGCACTGAATACACGCCTATCTTCATTGTTACTTTAAATGACATACATTTATGTTGTATTTTCTTGATGTATTTTTTTAAAGAATATAGAGACAAGCTCACTGATTATTTTGGTTGGCTGTTTTGTTAAGGATCATAGTTTGATTAGTTATTACTAACTCGTAACATTTTTATATACATATATAAGTACCTTCATAAATACATACATATTGTATAATCTTTTAATTTCGTCGTGCATCTTTTTAGTGTTATTGAAATTTGTTAGGTGTACAATTTTGTGGACTGTCTGATATAAAATGTGATTTTGAATTTTTTTTTATTGTATAGGTAGGCTGACGATCATATGGACCACCAGATGGTCAGTGGTCACCAACGCCCATAGACATTGGCTTTGTAAAAGATGTTAACCATCGCTTACATCGCCAATGCGCCACCAACCTTAGGAACTAAGATGTTATGTCCCTGATGCCTGTAATTACACTGGCTCACTCACCCTTCAAACCGGAACACAACAATATCAAGTATTGCTGTTTTGCGATAGAATATCTGATGAGTGGGTGGTACCTACCCAGACGAGCTTGAACAAAGCTCTACCACCTTCAAATTTAAAATTTTAGAATATATTACTTAGATAACTTTAAGGTATTAGAAGCTAGGTACGAAGGTAATACCTTGCCAGTAATTCTACTGCCAAGTAGATGGTTTGAAAGATGAGGGAGCCAGAGCAATGTACAAGATACACAATATGATGACGGAGCACACAATACTAAAAAGGGATTTATTTGCAAGTCTGCCTGCCTTGGCTCTGTCTAAAATTCAAAATCTATTGATTATAATTTAAAAAATAAATTATAAATAAATAACCCCACAAACGCAAAAATAATCGCATTATGATTCAAAAACTCTTATTATGTAAGAAAGTGAAAATAATTTGGCGCTGTAAGCTAGTCTGGAGTTTTTATATAGCATCGACAGCTGCATTACCTTATACTGTGACTCGCCGTGCCATTGAAGGCATAATAGGAACACCACGATAAGATATATTGCGTTAAACGAAATACTTCAGTTTTTACATTAACTCGATATTCCATTACTACAAAATGGCTTAAAAGTAATAACACTGGTCTGCAATGAAATCCTCCTTTAAAAAAATTTGTCATAAATATTACGATTCAAATGTTCTGAATCTATCCCCGTTGGTCGATTTTTTCCATCACGTCTAGATTTTTTTATATTATTTTTTTTTAAATTTCAAAAATTTGGGTGTTCTCTTTTCAATTTTTTTGCGCGTCAATGTTACAAACAGTGTATATACAAACAGTGTATGTACAAAATAAGTTTTAGTGAGTTGTAAGAGAAAGAAAGAAAGTGCAGAAGGTGATTTTTATGGTAGTACATATGCGCATGCGCAGTATTCGCTGTGACTTCACAGCAGTTGAGTAGTGACTTGTCTCTTAATTGTTTACATTTTGTATCAAATATTTTGGTAAGTTTTGCATAAAGTTCATATTCTCTATATTGGTTTTGAGTATTTTATGTGTAGTTTATATATTTTTTATGAGCAGAGCCAATAAATATAAAATAGATGTTTGAAGATTATTTTAATAAAATTTTATGTAATTTTAGGTTATAAAATGCCTCGAACTTGTAAAAATTCTACCGACTGTTTTTGCTACATTTGCGGGGAATTCGTACTTAAAACACAGCGAAATGTCATGACAGATCTTGTTAAAACAGCTTATAAGCTATATTTTGGATTTTCTATCGATGAGCGAGATAAGAGTTGGTTGTCAAAAGTATGTTGCAATAGCTGCTCAAGAACGTTGAGAGGTTGGCTTGAAGGAAGCCACAAATCCATGCCGTTTACAATGCCAATGATTTGGAGTGAGCCTCAGAATCATGAAAATGATTGTTATTTCTGCATGACATCAACACGAGGATTCTCGAAAAAAAATAAAAATAAGATTGTATACCCGAACGTCCCATCTGCAAAAAGACCAATTCCTCGTAGTGAAGGTACTTTACCTCCAATTCCACCAATTAATGAGAAGGTGGAAAATGAAAATATTTCTGGTCTTCAATCTCAATCGAGTTTTCTTTCTACCGGTAAATCTTCATCTTCGCACACTTTGTCTGGATCTTCCAGTCCATCTAAAGAACCTCATTTACTTAAACAAGGTGACTTAAATGATCTTGTTAGAGACTTGGGACTTTCAAAATCTAAGGCGCAATTACTTGGATCAAGATTAAAACAGTGGAATCTATTGAATAAGAGTACCAGAGTTTCATATTTTCGTACGAGGCAAGAAGATTTTACGAGTTACTTTTCCAAGGAAGATGATTTGGTATATTGTAATGATGCTGCAGGGCTTCTTCAAGAACTGAGTTTTCCAGAAGATTCTAGTGAATGGAGACTTTTTGTTGATGCTTCAAAAATAAGCTTAAAAGCCGTTCTACTCCATAATGGTAATAAATACCCATCTGTGCCCGTTGCACATGCTACAAACATGAAGGAAAATTATGCAAACCTAGAGGTATTACTCGAAAAAATTGAATATTCTCAATACTTATGGAATATTTGTGCTGATTTAAAAGTCGTCGCTATACTCACTGGATTACAAGGAGGATACACAAAGTTTTGCTGTTTTCTTTGTGAGTGGGACAGTCGTGCAAGACAAAAACATTACAAAATAAAAACTTGGCCACTAAGAAAAAGTTTAACACCTGGGCTTAAAAATGTGTCTCAGAAACCTTTAGTGCCAAGTGAGAAAATTTTTCTGCCACCACTTCACATAAAATTGGGACTCATGAAAAACTTTGTGAAAGCTATAAATAAAGATGGTGCCGGTTTTCAATATTTAAAAACAAAATTTCCTCGAATCAGTGACGCAAAATTGAAGGAAGGAATTTTCGTAGGTCCGCAGATACGTGAGCTGATGAAAGATGAAGCTTTTGATTCGAAGTTGAGCGAAGCAGAAAAAAGAGCTTGGGTGGCTTTTGTGGAGGTTTGCCATAGTTTTCTTGGGAATACAAAAAGTGAGAACTACCGACAAATCATTCGGGAGCTTCTTTCTGCTTATAAAGCTTTAGGATGCAATATGTCACTCAAGATTCATTTTTTGCACTCTCATTTAGATTTCTTTCCTGAAAATCTTGGAGCCGTATCAGATGAGCATGGTGAAAGATTTCATCAGGATATAATGCAGATTGAAAAACGCTACAGTGGGAAATGGTCAGCAGCAATGCTTGCTGATTTCTGTTGGTCAATTCGTCGAGAAACTCCAATAGAAACGATGAAAAGGAAAAAAACCACAAAATAACAAATTTTCTCACCATATAATGAGATAGTTGACCGATATTTATTCATTTTGGGACTATAATTACGGATTTTTCGCTGTAAAACTTAGACTGTAATATTTTTTCATTTCGTTATGATAATTGATATTTTAATAATATTTTTTGGTAATTAAATAAATATTATATTGGAAATTTACGTGTGGTACTTAATTGTATGTCAGATTCCGTGTTTAGAGCACAGAATATGATGAATTCATGCATGAAAACAAGAAGGAGAAAAAAATTTTTTTTTTTTGCAGACCAGTGTAATTAGTGGAACAAACACTTTATATAGTTCGAACAAAACTTTTTTAATTAAAATTCCTTTGATATAGATAAAGGTTGTGTAATATTATTTAAAACTTTGATAAGCAAATTTTTAACGAAAAATATGTTATTTTATTTAGAAACAAAAAATGTTTAGTCGTCAAATCAATTTACTTGTACGTATTTTCCAAATATGTATAACTGTTTTTATATAATATTAGATATATATCTTGATTTCGTACGGATAAGGAATTTATAATTCAAATATATCTTACTGTTACAGCTTTTGACCGTTTTTTCGTCAAAAATTGTTTTTTTAAACGGGATTATAATAGTCTATGTCCAACTAAGGACTAAGGACTTTATATGTATTTCTGATAAACATAGAAAGGCCGCGGTCACATTTTTCTGTGTAACTCATAGATTATAGAATCTAAATGTTATTTTTTAGAATTCCGTTGTAAGCAATTTCCTGCATAAAAAAGAATAAAATAAAATAATTAAGTACGTTACGATACAGATAGAACGAATCAAAGCTGGATTTTAACTCAATATCACTAAATATGAGACTCATTTTTTAAACAAATAAATAATATACATTACATTTCTATAATGCAACTCTTACTAATAAATCAATCATCCTAAATAAGTCGATGGTAGGTATTCTTAAATAAAACGATAGATTCATAAAAATAACTGTTTGAAGTCTGTAAAATTCATAAAAGATGCATACGACTAGAGATTACGCTTGCAGTGCGAGCACAGCGTCAATTTCAAGTCCATGATGTGTATGCCTATGCCCATAGTGAACATGGATGCACTAATTAATATTATAAATTTATATTATACGGTAGACGGTAGTGTATACAACTTAAAGTCTATGTTATAGACACTTAACATCCAACTTCAGTTGGTGATAGAGCTTTGTCTAAGCTCATCTGGATAGGTACCACCCAACCATTAGATATTCTACAGCAAAACAGCAGTACCTGGTATTGTTGTGTTCCGGTTTGAAGGGTGAGTGAACCAGTGTAGTTACAGGCAAAAGGGACATAACATCTTAGTTCCCAAGGTTCCCATCGCATTTGGTTAACATTTCTTACACTGTCAATGTCTTAGGGCGTTGGTGCCCATTTACCATCAGGTAGTCCATATGCTCGTCGACCTACTTATACTAAAAATAACTGATATATATGTCTACATATAAAATTTTAAATAAATGCATAATAACAAGACCCCGGGGCGTTAATCGAACCCTACCAGGAGCGAAAAACAGAATTACTTTAGACCTACCAACCACAATGTATGAATATAGGCATCACTGTGTATTAGTGCTTAGTATTTAAACGTCATATGTATACCCATATATGTTTTACCCTTTGTTTACGAAGGACTCTTTATGCATATAACGCAGCTGCGATATTTTGTTCATTTCACGGTTGGTGCGGCGCGTCGGGTGCGCGGGCGCAGATCGATGGGGACAATGCACGTAACTGTACCGCGTTATATAGGAAATGGGTTTTGACATGGAAATATTGTTAGTTTGAACTCGGGTCGTATGTACGTTTGCTTTTTAAAGTATTTGCTTCCTTTACTGTAGAGGTTTACTTAGATAAGGTATTGCTGTGGAATGTTATTAATTTGTCATATACCTTGTAGCCAGTGCTATTAATAACGAATCAACCACAGCTTACAAAAATAACAATTTAATATATATATATATAAATATAACAAGGTGTCCGTTCCAGCCTGCCACGAGGCGAATGAAGCTATATGTTCAAAGATATAAGCATAACAAACATATATTCATACACCAGCATCCCTCGCGAGCTTACGAAGAACAACTAATAATCTATTTGCTGGGCAATAATATTCTTTAAAATGAAAAATTTAATTTTTACATGTAGTAAAACAAAGTAAATTAATAGGAGCTGTTTGAAGGGCAAGTGAAACCCTTGAAGTATTTACAAGGGCATTCAACGTCTTAGGTTCTGTGTATCTTAATTGATAATTTAAGGAGTGGTTGTGCTTGCACTGATAGTTTCTATGGACGTATCGAATAGATTCGTGAGTCTGCCTTCCTAAATTAATTTAAAAAGAGGCGTTATTGTCGGTAACATAATTATTTTTATTAACCTAACATAGGTATCAATTCATATTAATAATTGTAATGTAAAACCATACAGGATTAATAAGATTTTGGAAGTATACCAAACTGCCTCATTCGTTTCGATATCTTTCCTTAGTAAGTTGAAGTTACAATCATCTGCAGACCGTCTGTGGCAAGTTGCAGCTAAAGTAACTAACTTATCTGCAAGTCTGTCGACTTAAGAAGTACGGTAACATTCGAAGGAGAAATATTATTTTATATTTGTATTAGTGTGATAAGTAAGGTGGTATATTTTTTCAATACAATTAGTAAAAATATGTAGGCTTTAGTTTTAAAAGTATGCTTTAGTAAGTTAATATATAAACCTGTAAATGAACCTCGGCTAGGTAATGGATTTCTCAACTCTTAAAAAAATCTTTGGAGTTTTTTCTACTATGCTGCTACAAAGAGAGTTACGTAGGTTTCATCCACTATTGGGATCAATTATTAAAAACGTGATGATAAATAAAAAACATCTTCAGCGCTGCTCACCCATAATTTTTCTGTAAATATAATATATCAGCTCCTTTATAAATTTTTTTTTAGGTAAATTATAATTTAGATTTTCATAAAAAGGTATCTTTTAGTTTTAGTGGAAATATTTGTAACGATGGAAATTTAAGGATTTTTTTTTTATTTAGAGAACAATCTATCATCATTTTATTTTAAAATATTACGTATTATAAGATAAATCTTGATATCGAAAGATAAGCAAATAGTTAAACAATTTTAAGACATTGAGTTACAACATTATATGATAAAATGAAACAACAATTAATGTGGACGTTTTTATAATCTTATTACGTTATATCTCGTAATCTTGTTTGAATACTATGTTTAAAAATGTAGACGTCAGGTGTCGAGTCAAAGCGATCATTACAGAACTGAACGAAGTGAAAAAGCAGTTCAAACCTCAAACAATGATAATGTTCCTCATGTATAATTTATGTTACGCATTAATGAAGCAAGGTCATTTGAATTTATTTCCTTCGCCCGTTATAAAGCTCTTTGCATTATTTGTTTATTACATAACAATTAGTGATTATTAAATTAAATTATTTTTTTGAAAAATAAAATTTTTAATAAACTATACCAGACTTCGATTCAAACCACGAGCATATAAGTTCTGCTACTCGTTCATAGATGGCGCTAGGCGTATCGTAAGTAGTATTTGTAGTGGAAAAGTTTATTGTACGTTTTTACTCTAACCACGTAAACGAAACGCGTAGACATTTTAATAAAACTTGGTTTGATGTTTATTTTAGTTGTCTCTATGGACGGTGTGGACTGTATCGGATTTTAAGAAATTTAATCTGTATATATGTATCTGTTTTTATTAAGGGTTATATTTACTTAATATAATAAACTCATCAGTACGGTTTTCTTAGGATAAGGGCAATGACCTCGCTTTTAAGTTAGACAATTCTAAGTTAAAGTTTGCTTGAATAAATTAAGAAAGAAAATACTTTAACTTTAAATCTTTGATTTGCTTTGCTTAGGTGAACTTAAAATACGAAATTATCTTGTAAAGGGTACTAAATAAATATTATTTTAATGTCACAAATATTAAATGTTACAGATTAGTAATATAAGTTAATAATGGGAACAATTGAAAAAAAACGAAATAAAAATCTGTTTTCATTACTTTTATTTTTTCTTATAATACACATATTATGTTCCGATTATTCTACTATACGCAGATTAAAAATATTATTAAGTTGATAGTACTTAATAAAATAAAACATTATAAGGTACTTCGCCGATCGTGAAACTAGAGGTAATATGTACGTATCTAATAAGATGAGCTTACACACAGGAAAATTGTAGGTATTGAAATATAAACATCGATTGCTACTTTTAACTAAACAATTTTGCGCAAATATAAATACTCTTTATTACATATTAATAACAAATAAAAATTCATTACATACATGTTAGATATACAAGAGACGACATCACTAAAACTTATACATTAGAATATAAAGACTTATTTAATCATCATAGTTTACAAATTGCCTTTTATTGTATTCAAATAAATATTCGAGCTAGCTATATAAGATAACAAATTTATTACAAACATATAATAATATCAAAAATTGTTAAATTATTACGTGTATCAAAAATTCTGATAAAGAAGATATATTCGCAATAGCGCAGTCATAAGCCTCTAAAGATACCAAACAGAACGGTAGCATCAGTTAAAATTGAACAAATTAGCAACGTCGTTCGAAATTAATAATTCCCATTATCGAAAGTAAATGGAAAATCACTGAACCCCCTATATAATAGTCGAGGGATGGAATCATACCCGTACCTTGCAGTTATCAACTGACGAATACCTACATTCCATTTCCGTACGCGCGTTACTGTGTGCGTGAGGTTTTCCATCGTGCGTGTGTGCCATCTCCCATCTCGCTCGCTCTCGACCAGCTCACATGTCTCTATGTTCGCCTGGTATTATATTATAGATATAGTATATCGTTCAAAAGTCCATTATTGTGTACTTAGCAGTGTTTTGTAAATGTCCTCGTTACGGAATGTATTATTGTAATGAAAAACGATTGTTTTTCTGTCAGTTTCTTTTTTAATATTTTGTTAAGTGTAGATAGTTTTATTGTTACTGTAATATGCGTAACCGTTGAATAATAATGCATTGTTATTGTTATAGCCGATATTATAACTTATAATTATGAAATATAGTGTATAGTTTGTGTAGTCGAATATCTCAAAAGGCAAAATTTAAATAAATTTATCTGTAAATCGATGTAACGACTATTTTATTAGTATTCAAACACTTGGACTTTATGACATCTCAGAAATCTATCAGCAACTCTGTGATTATTATTATAAAAAATAATAATCAATCAACAATCAATTAAAGGTATAATTAATTCATAATCATTTAATGATGGCTGACCAGCGATTAAGGACGTGTCGTATGGCCGTTAGGAAAAAACCTGCGATGTCCTATAGCCTGTCTTTCAATGACCAATCATATAGAATAGATTTGCTCGCCGTACTCTTGGCACTGAGTGTAGAGGGGGAGGGGGGGTGGCGGTAGGCGGCGCCACGCATGCGTCTCGTTGCCAAGACGACGGCACGTAGCATTGTGCATGTGTGGGTAGGCTATACTGCGATCAGGTTGTCTGGATCTTTTGTTGTGAAATATTATTTTTCATATTTTTCGATGTCGAGAATTATTTTAAGAAGTTAAATTTAAAATTTGTCTTTGATTAGAAACAAATGATGATTATAAATTAAGTAAAAACTTTTTCAATATATATATATATACAATGAATAATTTTCCCATCGGTATTTATTTATTTGGTAATCCAACGGTTCAAACTTACACATACAACATACTTTATTACATTCATTATGTAACTAAAACCATATAGGTTTAAACATATTATAGTAAATTCATAAATAAAAAGACAGTAAGTTTAAAGATAAAAAAGTGTAAAAAAATACAAATGTTGTCCGTATCTGTTTTATTTTAAAAAACATTGTGTCAGGTATAATCCTCCTTTTTTAATTAATTGCAATCAATAAAAATAGAAAATCAGACAATATTATATTTATTGATTTCTCATGAAGTGACTGAAACGTACGTGACGTCACCGATGCTCAAAAACTCATCGGGCGCGCTACACACTTACTCCCGTGCACCGCATTCCACTCACACCAGCGCGCACGTACTCCGCGTATTTGTGTCACGTCGTACACACACACACCCGCGCATCCTTCTACGCCCCGACCACGGCACACTATCTATTTTTATGTGTATACGATGCTCACTTCTACGTGTACTTGAATTCCTCTGAGATCTGAAATGGAATTTTACAAGGGCGCCTTTTCTTTTGAACAAACCTTTGGTTGTAAAACGGGGGCTCTTAACTGTAATAGAGGGGGTATTGATGCGATTTCGTCCTTTGTAGTTCGCCAAGTATTGTAATCGAGAATTTTTTTCGTAAAAATGTTATTCTTAAACTTGCTATAATAGTTTTTACATGTAGACATTTTCAGCGCTTCTTCGTATTTCATATTACATTTACAATACCTATAATACGAATACTTGAATGAACTGATACAAGTTACCAATACATATACCAGACAATTTAAGAAGAAACAATGTTTTAACATTGTTTTCTTTCATGTCTATAGAGGTGAATATTTCAATGGTTCTTATTGGCTTGCTTGTAATGCCATATAGTTCGATCTTCTGATCCTAATCATAACTACATCTTAGTCTAATAAGGCTTGTACAAAATGATCTCAAAAATAAAACTGCACTTTGAGACAGACACATTCGTAAAGTACGATGAAGATCGAACATATTGATCGGCATAACTAGCATGTCACGAGCTACGTCTAAAAACAAGTTCACATAGTCCTGGCTTCCGAAAAAGTCTGAAAAATCGTCGCAGGAGGCAAATAAGAGGCATTGTGAAGGTCACGGCCTCATCGATCCGCGTAGAAAGTGAGATTGGCTGCCACTACTAACACCGTCCCGTTGGCTATGCAGGCTGAATTAATCGCGCATATATTTGAATACATTTCCAGCGCGGTTCGGCGGTGTCGTCGCCCTCTTAAGTTTTAGCGACTTTGTTTCTAGCTCCCGTCCTGAAAACATCTGCTCGTGTGTGGCTTGTCGATTGTTTCGTGAGATGATGTACATATCTGTTATCATTATTTTATATGACAGCTCATTATAAATGCACGTGTCGATAAATGTTTTGCTTATATTTTCTGTATCGACTCTTCTTCATCACTATTTATTCCATGTTTTCAAAGTCGACAAATGTGATCTGTAATAAAAAATATCCTTATGGTTATTAAGGTAAAAAACGTATTATATAAAAAATATATAAATACTTTCGATTTGTACACAATTTGTTTCCGTATGATTGTTTAATTGGATGTTTTATAAAATATTCTACTTTTGTCTCTAATTGAATTGACTTTTTGTATTAATGACAACCAATGGGGACAAAAACACGACCAACGACTAACTGTAACTGACACATTGTTTATTAGTTTTTCGAATTATTTGTCATATATATAGGTAATCAAATAAAAAAAGTCACCCACTTAGGTATAAAAAATATGAAGTGTTCTATTATCTGTTAAAAGGTGAAGAAACTAAGAGGTCGATTAAAGGTTGAGTTATAAATATGAAATTTATATAAAAAGCCTACTTTCAGTGTATCGAGATAACGTAAATGAAATAACTTGGGTTAGATCTAAGCTCGATTTTCTTGTACTCGCAGGCGGTTGGAAAGTAAGCTTATTACTATTCCGAGGTAGTAACAGGGCAGATGTCGCCTATAGTCCCGCATTAGCGAGCGTATGTGCGTCACAGTTGCGTAAAAACTTTTACATGCCTCTGACCGCTGGATACACCTGGACGTAGGATCGTCCAGTTTTATAAAATAGTCATTTAAAAAAATACTTTTATAAAAACGATATATCCTTACGCGGCAGACATTCTATGGTGACATTTTTTACTAAATTATTGTCGACGGTGGCAAATGATGGTGTTAATATTTTATAGAGCTAATTATCGCACGTAATTAATCATTGCGAATATATTATAGTTCATTGCTGTTCTTTAATCCATATCCAATATAAACAGTTTTTTTTTATGAAACGATAAAACTTTTTATTTATTTAAAAAAAAAAACTTTCACATGAATTTGTAATAGTGTGAATTTCTCACTGTTGAGCTAAGGCCTATTCTGCGTTTGCGAAGAATATTGGGAGCATATTAAACTATGCCGCTTAAACTAATGCGGATTGTAAATCGGGTGTAGGTTTTCTTTCAATGTTTTCTTTCACCGCCGAACACTAGATGAAACATAAAAACAAATTAAGCATATGAAAATTTAGCCACTCTTGACACTAAGGACTTACCCGTTCTGAGGCCCTTGCCAAGTTGAAATGTATGAGAATGACATCTCTCAACGATAAGTCACGTGGTCATTCTCATACAATTTTTAGTTTTCTATTAGCGTTTACAATTGTAGAATATCATCTTGGCTAGGGCCTCTGATATGTCTATACTATCTATATCAGAACAGATCACTTGGCCCATCTTGTAAGCGTATTTACGCGCTATGTGTTGTCGTCGTTCTTTGATATCGCAAGCCTCTTAAGCTATCATAGACGAAGTGCTGATAAGAAACTGTTTAGATGTTGCTCAACATCTTGACCTAAAAATTGTACGAGAAATTCGCAAAAGTTCAGAGCAGCTTTCGAGATGATATTACACCCACTTTTAAACTTTTTCCGTGTAGTATAAGTTGTTGAGAAAGAAATGTTCTCGGACTAGTTTATACGAAGCTACTTTACGAACTAATAATTTATTATTAAAAAAAAATCTTTCAATTGTTTATTTATATGAATTATAATCTGTTATAATATATAATCTGTTGTATATGTTATACTTACTTCTAAACAAATATTTTAAAGCGTAAAATATTTTGTTATTTTTCAGTACATCAATCTCCTAATAGAATTTGTTAAACCAATATTGATAAAACCGTAGTTTCATGTGTTTAGTTTTAGAAGCATTTGACGGCGCTGTGTGAGAAGGGGTGGGGGGTTGAAAGGGGCGTCGACCTTGTCATTACGATGCGCTCCACGCTCAGTACTTTTGTCGCTGTTGGAATAAGGTCATGCTCATTGTGGTATATGGGTTAGTTCGTCTTTATTTCACCAGTATTGATGATACCGTTTTGTTTGTTAACTGTAAATAAAACCATGTGGCCTTTGTAAACAATAACTTGAATTGTTTTGTTTTATTTCATATTGGAAGGCAGTCCAGCAGACATTAGCCGTATAGGAAATGTTAGCCATTCCTTACAGCACCTATGAGTCTTGGAAAGTAAGATGTAATACCCCTTTCCCCTTTAACTGGCTAAATGTAGACTGGCTCACGCACTTTTCAAATTTGGAACACAGCATAACAATGCATAACTGTTCAGCTTAGAACTAATGATGATTATGCTCTTATGAATTAATTACGATTTCTTAAGCCATATGTATTTACTACGCGAGACGACGAGAAATAATTTACTATTTAGTCGATATAATTAAATAAATAGTATATAATATCTAATAAGAATGGATAAGCAATTCCTATACGTTACCATAAAATGCTTAAACCTAACTCAATCGGAAAATATCGATCTTCTAGTGATAAATTAATTTACATTATTTAAAAAGGAGAGGAGGCCTCAGCCCAGCATGTATCTTAATTCATCAGCATGTATTTTAATTTATCTTTTTTAATTAAAAATAATATAAAGCAAGTTAATACAAAAAAAGTATAACTATTTGCAAGAAAGATAATTTTTTTTGCATAAATTGCATTTATATTAGTACATATAAAACTGGTACCGAAAAAATTATGTGTATATGATATGACCGTGTATATAACGAATTAAGATATCTATACCCATTATTTATGCAAACCTGTCCCTGCGCATATCTGTAAATTCAAATGTATTTCTATTTATGTTTTAGTATAATATATCCAGCTTGTTAAATATACATAACTTATAGAAGGATCCTTGACTGTTAAATTGTTACAAAAATCGGCGCTGTGAGAGAGTAATTTTTTATCTATACTAATATTATAAGTGTGAAAGTAACTTTGTCTGTCTATTTGTATGTATTACCCTTTCAATTTGCTAAAACCACTAAACCGATTTTGATGAAATTTATATATCTATATATATATCATATCAACCCTTGAACCACAAGCAAGGACGTATATGCTAATTTTTTATACCTAACATTTGCTCTATTTTCCGTAAAATGCGATAGATATCACGGGCGGGAAAATTTATTTTTATAAATATTATATTGACCAATAAACCAATGAGGAGAAATTGTAGATGGACGTAAATATAAATTGTTGTGTTTATTAAAATTTCAGCGCGAACTTTTCACGGCCACAAAAATTTGCTTTCACCGAAACATCTGTGCGTAAGACAGCGGAGTCGGTACGAAAGCGTATCTTATGCATTTTTCATGAGACTGTACCCACACACACTCCATTGTCGTTCACAGCTCACGGCTGAGACACAGATTGGTTAATACAGTAGGTTAGGGCATAGGGTCATCACTGCGTTGAATAATGTCTTAATATTATTTATTATACATAGTTTAAAACTAAATGAGCAATGATATGTGATAGTAAGTGATCATTTCCTGTCATAGAATTATTAAACATTGGAATGATATTGCTTATATTTAGATATATATAAAAAAAAACATTTGTTATGTATCTCTAAAACCTGAACTGGCAATGAGACTCCTAACGTTTACAATATATTTTGTATTTTAGGTTAAATGTGATTACAGTAACATAAATAAAATAGATATGATAATTTAAACAAGTATTGAATAACAGACCCAATTAATTATTGATTGTAATATCTAACTTTAATTTGCATAGATTATAAAAAATTACCCACTAATACTAAAAATACAGGTATTGCGACTGATAATGGGACAATTGTATCGTTGTCAATTTTTTTAAATTTGTTATTAAAAATTTGGATGAATTGAGCAAGAATATGTGTATGAAGGGTGAGTAATGAGATGACGAGTGACGGAAAGAAGTTGAAGGAAAATACATAATGTGCAAACCACACGTAGTGGAATTAAGGGCAGGAAGAAGAAGGTTCAAAATATTTATATAATATATAAACTGAGTTATTTTTAACGTCGTCGCCACATAGTCTGTGGTCTATCCCACACACCCTAATTACTTGTTTGTAAACACGTGTTTCGGTTGTGTGCGTGTCAACTTTTAACGGGCATTGTTCGGGATAATGAAGTCTTGAAGTAGGTCCATGTCAAGGGCTCGGTTCACGTTTTGCATATTTCTGAAGCACTGCTCTCTGTCTGAAAATTATAAACATGATTTTAGGATGCAGGTTAGTAATGTATTTTCGAATGAGGTAGAGGTAGAATCATAATAAAATAAATAAATTAAAGTAACGGAATGTTGCTGTCCAACTGCTGGGCTATATATCCTCTCGGTTGAGGAGATGGTTATGAGATTAATCCACGCAGGCAGGTTTCGTCAAGATGTTTTCGTCGCCAAACTCGACATCAATTATAAGCACAAAGAAAATATATGAAAAAATGATATACCTACGAAAATATTTTATTTTGAAATCTGTGATTTGTCAGTTAAACATTAATTATGATTAAAACAATATCAGACGATGTCGACTGACATAGACTATATGAAACATTATATATAATAACAGTCATGCACTATGTATTTATCTCTAGCTCGTGGTGGGGGTGTAGGGGGGATGGGGGAGCGGTTAATGAACCTGGGATGCGCGTCGGGCACTCGCAATAATATTAGTTCAGCTCTCAAATGAAGGCTATATTCACTTGAGCTTTGTAAGAGTATTTGCTTTTGTATCTAGTTATTCCTTATGTTATTAATATTATATATATCTATATACTACAATTTTGTATACTAGCACCAGCATATGTATAACAATATATACGAATATATATGTACTATATTACCAGTGATGAATATTACTAGAATCTTAAACAACAACTGTGCATTGTTTTTTTACGCATTTTGATAAATAAAAGGTTTAAATATAAAGTTAAACTGAGCAAATAATTTATCAACGATAAAGCTTCAATAAAATACATAGTTCTTCGACCAGTCGAAGGAAATTGGAACGTACATTTGTCGAAGATAATCCAATTAACGTAAAACCCGGTCAATACGACCTCTAATAAATTTCAATAAATTCTGTACAGAGCTCAGGAGCCGTTGAAATAAGAAAAAAATATTTAATGGTGACGTCACTGGCTACAGATTATATATTTTTTTAAAGAATATTAGCAACGGCAGTTTTAACCAAATTAGTAATAATCCTTTACCACTCCAATTAAGCGTACAGCTTGTGTTAGTAGGGACGACAATAGCCTACTAACCTAAAGTTAGGATCAAACCTACGACTTTTACATCGCAGACGGCCCCGTAAACTATTGCGCTATTAGCGGTTTAATAATTTATGACATTGTACTTATTAACATTGCTATTATTGCCCTTATATGTTCCGGTATCACTGATATAATACATGTCGGGCATACCTAGATACATAACTTAAGTAGAACAGGAAAATTTAACAGAAAAATATTATGAGGCACGGCTAATGTTGAGATTATACATTTTAAAGTGAAACCTATAAGCTAAACATAATAATTAACGTTCCAATTTCAAATTATCTAGCGAGTTATGCTATATATATTTTTTAAATAATGTTCTTTTGACGTTTACATTGTATAATAAGACGGACTAGGACCTCCACCACAATGTAATTTTCGAATATATATTCTATCTATTTTTCGAATTACCTTAGTAACACTTGGTGGTAAAGCTTTGTGCAGGCTCGTCTGGGTAGGTACCATCCACTCATCAGACATTCTACCGCAAAACAGCAGTACATGGTACTGTTGTGTTCCGGTTTGGAGGGTGAGTGAGCCAGTGTAATTACAGGCACAAGGGACATAACATCTTAGTTACCAAGGTTGGTGGCGCATTGGCGATGTAAGAGGTGGTTAACAACTCTTACATTGCCATTGTCTATGGGCGTTGGTGACCACTTACCATCAGGTGGCCCATATGCTCGTCCGCCTTCCTATGAAATAAAAAAAAAACTAAATACTGATATTCGCTCGTTCACATAAAATTATCATCAACTCAAAAAAAATATAGTTATATATATAGTTTGACTGTTTATAAAATATATTTTAGTCCGTTCAGATCGTTCACTAACAGGGAAGCTAATTGTTGCTGTAAATGATTTATTCTACCAGTGATGTTGCAGTGATTAATTTTATAACTACGGATATTTATATAGATTTAAAAGCTGTAGAGCACAATGAATGTAGCGAACAGTAAACATGGCGCCGGTTACATCGCGATCAGAATGTTAATAGCGCTTAATCAATTATTGTGAGCCTGAGTTATTTCATTCATCGAACTGTGTATAGACAGCGTTTGCAAAAAATATATAAATTATCCTTGATTTTAAATGTAAACCGTTGTGTATATGTGTTGACTTTATAATTATATGAATGTTGTCTACGAAATACGTTAAACGTGAATAAACAGGAATAAACGTACCTTATACAAAATGTTGATGTGGTGAAAATCTTCGTAACATACCTGGGTCTTATTTATGTCTTACTGAAACCGCTGCGATGTCCTCGACACGGATCGAAGAGGCCGAGGTCTGAAGAGGCCGAGTCATTGTGTTCACATGACGCATCCGCTGCCCCTGCTGTTGTTACTGGGTAGCGGAACTGCTGCTAGAATCTGGAAACTTAAGGAGAAATTAATTGATTATGTGCTTTATATCCAGAAATCTATAATTTTATTTTATTTCATATTTTTGTTACTTCGAATGTTGTTGTATGATAATAAAGCCTTTTTTTGCTGAAAAAACGAGGAGGTGTATATGTGGGTGTCGCCTGAATACCCGCTAAAAAACCAGCGGTGCCCACTTCACCTATTTGAAAGGTGTCACGCTTTCGCTTGCAATCATAAAAGGAGTCTTAGTCAACTTTGTCATGCACAAAATAAAATATTATTTAATTGATTAATTTGTTAACATTTAAAACAATATATACAAACAATATTTTAATTAATCAATAAGATTATATTAGGCCACAATTATGAAGATGCATGGGCAAGCTGATTGGTAAATGATAGACCCATTTGATGGTAAGTAGTTACCACTGCCCATAGATGGTGACGCTATAAGAAATAGTGCGCCACCAATCCCGGGATCTAAGCAGTTAAGTCCCTTGCGCCTGTAATTTCCTTTCTGTTAACTTCTGCAGTGTACATTGCTTATCCCGATAGTGAGAAATATATTAAATTTTTTGAAGGTAGACACGATTATGTAGAATTGTTTAAATGCTGATTTATATCAATATCACGTAAATTGATTTTATCACTTGGTGGTAGAGCTTTGTGCAAGCTCGTCTGGGTAGATACCACCCACTTATCAGATATTCTACAGCAAAACAACAGTACTTTGTATTGTTGTTTTCCGGTTAGAAGGATGAGTGAGCCAAGGTTGGTGGCGCATTGGCGATGTAAGCGATGGTTAACATTTCTAACAATGCCTTTGTCTATGGGTGTTGGTGACCACTTACCATCAGGTGGCCCAAATGTTAGTCCGCCTACCTATACAATAAAAAAAAATATTCAGTGAGGTCAGGATAAGTTTAATTTGGACTTAATAGTTTACAATTCAGGAGAAAACATTTTTATATATTATTTTAATTGGACAATATCCTATTTAAAAATTACGTCACATGAAATAAATAATGCCTTGCATCGATATTCAGAGGCAGGAAAGGTTCCACATCCAGGACTTGGGATATCTGCACAATAAGACCCCGATGACGTTTCAATGGGCGACCATTCTGGAAAATTTGTTGGGCGATCCTCTCGGCTACAAGTGAATCGGCGCGCGCGCAGCCGTTTTGTCAATCCGTCCGCCGGCCGCTGTTTAATCATTTGAGCATTCAACTGTACCGCCTTTGACGAGTAATTGCTACCTCGATTGAAATGTTACTTGTTACGCTACACTCGATAGTTTTTTTTTGTATTGAATCATTTGCGAATACTCAATGGTTTGTATGGCTCATTTGAATAATAATGCCTTATTGTTTTTTTTAGATTGTTATATCATAATTAGGATTTAAACAACAAAATGTTCTTAATAAAGGTTAAATTACATATATAAATAGTAAATAAAAAAAAGAATAATTTCGGATGATATGTATTTAAATATTGAAATATTTACTTTTAAAGCATTTATTTTATTTCTATATGTATCGCTTTTTTAATATATAATGAACGTGAAGTTTCAGTGCAGCTGGTGTAAGTGACGACTCATATATTTGAATACAAAACTACGGAACTAAGTAAAGTTGGTAATGTGTCCGTTCGCTGCCGAACGCTGGCTCATTTATTTTAAAAAGATAAACAAAAATCTTCAAATAAACAGATTCAAATATACATAGCTAACATCTAACATCACAAGTCGCTCCACTCGAAAACGCTTGAGCTCGCAGAATACGGAGCAATTAGAGACGAAAATATTATCGACAACTCGAGAGACCAACAATAACGAACCTAACCATTAAAATAAGAGTGGAATAACAAATGAGATTGGAATTAAAAAGGAAAAAAAATCGACGTCGCGACGGATGCATAGAAATATGGCGGAGGTACCCGGACCAATCAAAATTCTTCGTCAATTAAGTGAACGGGGATCGCAAAAGGAAAATTGAAGGAAAAACTGAGGGTGGCTTTGGACATTAGTGTTGGTTTATGAATATCGATGATTCCTTTTTTTTTTACTAAATCAAGTAAGATGCCCACCATAACTGATTAAAATATTTACATATATTATTAAAAAATATTTATTAACCTTTAAGTCCATATTGTTGTTCTGTTATAATTTTTTACTTTTACATAGTGAATTGAATATTTTTTTGTTTTTCTAACAGAAATAGTCAATGCGAAATATAATAAAATCAATCAATTTTGTAGTATAAATGAATAATCAAATAATATTTTGATAAATCTGAACTTAAATGGACTTAATAAAAAAATAAGGCAATATTTTATCGATATCGATACCTCAGAACGTTCTTAATGTGGTTCTCAGCTAGATATGAAAGCTATGGAAATAAAGTTTGTTCGTCCCGCATTGTAGCGCAGCTCGTAAATGGATTTTATCACTATATAAATATCCGCCATTTTTGCGTTACGACACGACGCGTAACGTAACGTAAATACAGATTTACTTATACGTATATCATGCGATGGCAATATTGGTATTATTTTTATAATATTATTACTTTAATGGATTTATCTAGTGATCTTGTTATTGTAAATAGGAATTTATTATGGTGTTAATTAAGCTATGTCATCAAATTACATATAGCGAGACATAAAGCATATGTCTCGCATTAGTTACAACGACTTAAGAATTATAATAGTGATTGCATAATCTCCCTCAGGACATGTTCGAACAAACTGTAAAATGATTTATGTATTTGGCAAACATAAAATGACACGATCTCTCAGGAGCTGTGTATAGCCGGCATAACTCGGCCGACAAAAGTCGTGAAATTATCCGTAATGCCTCATTCAATAAATGCACGGCGCAAAATAAAAATATACTTTAATCAAGTAGGCCCTTGCGAGCATTTTTGAATCGTCATTTTACAAGATGAAATTAATTTTAAAATAACTCTTTTCCCACCGTAAAGTTACATCGGTAATTATATACAATCGAATTTTTATTTATCCAACATGGAATTCAACGAACGCTAACTCAACACATTTTTATCTATATAATCTTTTATTGAGTACAAATTTTAATATAAAATGTTTATAGTAGATATATATTTAAAAGATTAAAATGACAAAAGAACTTCCTATTAAAAATATTGTTGAACAAAAAACTTTCTAACTAGAGTTCTTACTTGAAATAAAACATATATAGTACTAGGCGACCATAAATTTGTGAACGTTTATCTTTGAAGGTGTCCATTTAGCGACGGCCGGCCGGCGCGTGGGGCCGAGTTGCGAAATTATGCGCAAAATGACCCACGGCTCATTGCTTCTAAACGGTGCATCTTTGGTACCCCATTGACCCAACGTCTGGTGTTAATAATGAATGAAGTCCTTTCGATTCCGCATCAATGTTTCACGTCATAGAAATGGGCCACCTCGTTCTCCCTCACTGTAAATTTTAAAGCGAATGTTTTGTGATTTGAATGAACGGGTACATCCTATCTATATTCATTGAATTACTTACACATTGTTTAAGGTAAGGTGTAACTAAAGCATGTACATTAAATAAATGCTTCAATTGATTTTATGAAGCAGTCTCTGGGCTTTAAGAGAGATTTATACACTGCTATAAAAGGGAGTTGTTTACGATAGGTGTAAATCTGAAAGCGTCGTAGTAGTCCTTCACACGAGCCCCTTGGAGGCGCTGAAGAGTCGCGTCACCTGAGTCGTGCCGTGACCTAACCACCTCGCGTATTTAGGCTGCAGTTGCACTAACAACCGCGTACTAAAACAGAATATCGATTACTTTCGCTACTATAATGTAATCCCCCGCCCACTTTTCGTTTTTTTACTTTAGGATAATAATATAGTGGTCTCTGTCGTGCGCGCGGGAGGGCACAGTCCCGCGGGTGGTGGTCCCTCTCGCTCCCAACCCGCACCCCGCCGTATGTAAATGATCGTCTCCGAGTTCCAGTGTGCGGGCCACCCTCGTAACTACGCAGGACTCACACAAGCGCAGTCGACGTTTGAGGTTTACTGCTCTGACAGCTTTTGTCCTATTTTAAACATGATTTTGATGCGATGCGACGTCCGCGTCTTCGGTACATTTTCCTCGTAGATACATACTTTGAAAATTGCATACTTCACGTTGAAACGGTACTGTGCCGTGAACAATACCGATACACAGTGAGCCAATGGTACTGAGATCTACTAGACATGCAAATGCTACGTCTAACTGATGACAAAGATAACAAAGCGGGGGCAGTTTGAGCGCAAACGATTTTACCCGACTTCCACTCCTGAAGACCAATTTGCCGTCACGCGATACTACGTTTTATATATTTAGATTTAGAGCATGATTCTCTACGTAAAATTTGGTCGACTCGTCGTTCGCTGTGACGTCACGCGTACGTCGAAAATGACACTTTTACGAGCAATAATTTACATTATTTCGGTGTTAAGCCTCGCGTGCCAGCCGATTGATTTTATGTCAGTCGCTTCTCCTATTTGCGTTCGGTAAATCGAATCACTTGCTACACGGCGGAGTTATTTTGTAATGGTTGTTTCGCGTGAGCACATTTTTTTCCAAGTTTTTTCGTTATTTATTTTTTGCTTATCGTATATCGTTACGCGGCGGCCAGTCCCGAGGG
Source organism: Nymphalis c-album (assembly GCA_963151315.1). Classification (NCBI taxonomy): domain Eukaryota; kingdom Metazoa; phylum Arthropoda; class Insecta; order Lepidoptera; family Nymphalidae; genus Nymphalis; species Nymphalis c-album. Next base: position 8,537,982 of record OY720591.1, read on the forward strand.
TCGCGGTATACGTGTGTCAGCGAACGCAATCCGTTAGATTTTATAATATATTGCTGGGGTCTTTGTAACATGATATTCGTTCACTAGGCTGTATTTTAAATACTGTTGACATTTTTTAAGGATAAAAGGTTGTTGTTTTAATTAATTGTTATTTACAAAATTCGATAGTACTATGAATTTAGCACCTTTAATTTGGATTTTATTTGTTTCGAGTTCTCATAATCAGCTAGGAAGTCCGAAGCAAGCAGAGAGTGTGCAGGTACAGGTCTAATGACCAAGAATATCGTATCCAAATTCCAATTTACAGTCCTGACCCGGTATTTGAATCTGGGACCCTTCAGCCTTAACTTGTCAGAGAGATGTTGAGTATAAACTATTTAAAATGATTCCTGTTATTTTATAATTCTATTTTTTTGATTACGTATGTAAATAATATGTTTTAAAGTCTACGAGGCGGAGAAATACATGCCTTAAGTCTTGGAAGGCAATAACTTAAAATAAATGAATAATACAATAATGTCTGCACAATATATTTTCAATTTTTTTTAATTCATAATATTATTTGTGTGTATTAAAAATCCTTAGTAAGTACCTATTCATTGTTTTCACAAAGTTAGCAGAGGTCTTTGCTCAGCTAATTAGAAAATGCAGAGGTACAATACTACATGCTGTTACATTTTTGTATAGATTATGCGAACGCGTGATATTTTCGCAACATGGTTTTATTAAGATATCCTTATTTTTTATTTTTATCGGATACATTAATGTTAAAGGTATTATGATTTCTTAAGCCGCAAACCAAGAGCGCAGCAACGCTATGGAGCTAGTACTTCATACAGGAGCCAGTGTTGATAAGGGCATGGACACACGCGCGCACCCAATTAAGATCTTCATTAGGGCGCCTTCCGCGAAACCTCTATCACTCGCACGAGAAAAATAAAACAAACAAAAATATATATATTTTTACACTTTTATCACACACTAACTACTATTCCATCGTCTCCGCTTCACTGCGTAAGCGAACTTGGTAGATTAAATCATTAAACTTTTTGTACTAAATTGGTGCTTCTAGATATATACAAGCCTTGGACTAAAAATATTTATTTTAATAAAATACTTAAATAAAAATTAATTGAACTCCTCAATTTGATTGTCGCTGTAATAAATTTAAATTATTCAAAAAGCAGTTTAATAAATTATTTGCAACAAATTATTTATTAGGTACAATATTATAAATATTATTTGTGTTACATATTTTTATGGACTGAAAAACCTTTAGATTTTAGACAAAATTAATTTGATTTGTATAAAAACGTGTTGTAATATGTTCCATGATCTTAGTCGTGTGGTTTCGGCAGAGTTGAAATCAAGGATGAGTTTTCTACTGTACCCGAAACAGCTACCACTCACAAACGTAAGAGCTGAACTGAGAACGTTAATGGATGTATATAGCAAAAATTGCTATGTACATCTATTAATCGAGCACATGAGCACTTTTTTTATAGCAAAGGTCGACGGGCGAGCGTATGGGCTACCTGATGGTAAGTGGTCACCAAAGCCCATAGACATCGGCATTGTAAGAGATATTAACCATCACTTACATCCACTACGCCACCAACCTTGGGAATTAAGATGTTATGTCACTTGTACCTGTAATTACCCTGGCTCGCTCACTCTTCAAACCGGAACACAACAATATCTGATGAGTGGGTGGTACCTATCCAGACGAGCTTGCACAAAGCTCTACCACCAAATAAACAACATTAAGGGTGATAACAATAAACCAGCAAAAGGATTCCAAAGACAGTGAGCGTCAGGCTATCGGCCGTAGAAGTCGGCCAATAACGATTTCTCTATGCTGAAATATTTTATGTAAAAAACAATGTAGTAGACATATAACCTAAAACTGTTAATCAAATAATGTATTAGATATTTAATTCCTGTATACAACGACATGAGAACCTCAGTCTAAACGAAGGCTGTCTGGTTTAGTGAATTTGGGTCCCAGGGATACGTTGCCTAGTGTACAGTCACAGAGAAAATGCCACTTTGTGATATTTGATTTGTATTGTTCAAAATACATTAAGACGAAAGTAGATCAGGATCACATCAACCCTAATAGTAAAAAAGCAGTCATCAATGAATTTGCGACACAAATTTATAAATTTACAATTTTTTTTGATATATTGTTTTAATAACTATTTATGTGTATCTAAACTATTTAATCATAATCTACTATAAAATATATATAATTCTGAATATTAAGAAATTTCATTTTCGTCTCGATTATACTGATTTATCATATTCCCGAGCGCAGGTTGGAGCGACAATTGTAATGTAAAACCGGTGGATTTTGAGCTCCAAATATCTGCACGTGACGGCCGTGGATCGCACACGTACGATGAGTAACGTACCCTCGGCGAAATTGGGAACGAGGAGGTTCAATGCTGAATTGCTGCTTCATTTCAAGATCTCAAATTTTTATTGACAAGTTCCTATATTTGTTTAATTAAAAATTTGCTTATTTTCTTCAGAAGATACTCTAACTCTAGGCTTGGCTGGACAACTAAAGAAAATTTTAAAATCAAATTTAAATTCGTTTTTTTTTCTTCAAAGTAAAGGCTCATATAAAATTATATTGACTTTTATAAAATTACATACATTATCGTTATTTTATGGTAAAGCTAGAGAGTTTGTACAGTTGGATGCGCTGATTTCAGAAACTACCTCGATTTCTTTAGTAACAGTCCTTGTATATTGCGTGCTCAAAAATGCCTCATTTCCTCTTAACAAGGTTTGGAATTTATTCCTCCACGCTGTTTTGATGCGTGTTGGTGTATGTGGCAGGATATCATCCGGTATGTGATGTTTTCCTTCACCGCTGTTTTACCCACTGAACTATGACCAAAAAATAGATTCTGATATATTTTTTACTACTAGAAGCCGAGATGGCCCAGTGGTAAAACCGCGTGAATCTTAACCGATGATCGTGGGTTCAAACCCGGACAAGCACCGCTGAATTTCACTTAATTTGTGATTATAATTCATCTCGTGCTTAACGGTGAAGGAAAACATCGTGAGGAAACCAAATTTCACTAAAATTCTGTCACATGTGTATTCCACCAACCCGCATTGGAGCAGCGTGGTGGAATAAGCTCCAAACCTTCTCCTCAAGAAGAGGCCTTAGCCCAGCAGTGGGACATTCACAGGCTGTTATTATTATTAATATTTATTATTATATTTTTTACTTGTATTGAATCCACAAAGACTCTTAGACATTGCAAAGCAACAATTTTTTTGATTTTTCACTGACAAAACTGGCTGCTAAAGTGAATTAATATTTTGAGAAGGAATCTGTTTAATGAAATCAACTATGCCTTACGCTTTGGTACAATAAGATAATAAACAATACAAAAGTTTACAAGACGCCATAAGTTTTTCTGGTTGTCAGTTTATCAATGGCCACGTTGAGACTCCTATATGATTTCTCAGCATTAATTAGCGCATGTCATGGGAATTTAGCTCTTAATACTCTGTTATAAGGACGTTGAAAAAAAATCGTCGTGGCACGAATGGTAGCACGTATCGGAAGCAACAATGATGTACCACGGCCAGTCCCATTGCGAGCGATTTTTTTATCAGTATCCTTTTGGAAATTGAGGTATAAAATTATTGATATGGCATATACTCGTATTCGTATACAATTATAAATATAATATAAAAACTATTATGCTTAATGTGCAGGACATATTTTTTTATGGATAAATGAGTTCATTATTTTTTTGCCAACTACTCATAAATAGCGCGCATATGCGTTATTTCTTTATTGGTGATATGGTAATAATAGCTATCCTTTATTAGGATTACCAATCACAAAACCATGACAGATTGTCTTAAATTATACTATCGTATTTCTACATCAAACACTGACGCTTCATTGACATGCGGCGAAGTTCTGTCGTATTCAGCGCCGGCGCCTTAAATAGGTACTTCGTTGTCAATTACAACTTTACCGCTAATACTGCATGACTACAAATTCGCTTATTATTCATTTCAAGATCGTTAGTATTGTTATCAGGAATCTAAAGTTGGAAAAGGTTTCTAACAGTTTACATAAGTAATATACTTTTGTTACATTAACTTAATCCTTATCATTTTATAAATATATTAATAGATTAGAGTAAGATTCCTCTTATATAATATAATTTAAATGCATTTTTCCATTAGGCATATATGTCTCTTTTTATTTCGATTCATATAAAAATATCGCATCCATTGTTTCTCAATCCGCGCGGTTAGAAGACAATGAGCGCAGGCCCACACCGCGTCACTCCTTAAACCTTTTCGCCTTATTTCACTAGCCTTCCTTTTGTTTCGAGAGCACTTCTTTATTTTGTTGTGCGATCTTATTATTTAGCTACCGTTGGCCGCATTGCAAGGTTCGTTTCGTTTTTGTTCACATTGCCGCTGCCTTGCCGAAGCTGCGCGCGGAATGAAGTAATACTGCTCACAACTCTCCGGTATTGTGTATTTGCGGGGTTTTTTGTTTTTCATAATGCAACGTCAAGTTTTTGTCGTGGACGAGTTTTGCACTATGTTTGTTATGTAACGCGTGATCCTGGCCATGTACGTTAATGTATTGTCTATATCTTTTGACACTGTACAGAAGCAGCATTCATAATAAATAAATACATTTATCCAGAATTCCGTCTGTTAAAGGCAAATATTATTTAGAATGAAATTTAAAATAATAATATTAAATATTGTAGAGAATGTTTACCTAAATAGGATAATCTGTATTGGATCTCGAAACAAAACGAACAATCGCGTAACACAGGCGTCTACTTAGAGCTAACTGAGATCTCCTTTTTAGGCTCGTTGGAGTGTGAATGCGGCGTGTCTTTGGGCTAATTAAGTGAAACAAGCGCGGGCGCAGCGTTAATCACAGCCAACGTGGCGCCCCCCAGCGCGACACAGAGTTGCTTTTAGTGTAAGATGTCGCTGTAATCTCGGGAATTCCAATTATATTCTGTTAATTAGATCGTTTCGGAAACGCACTCGGGACGAATTTTACGAAGTTTATTGGACCTTTTGCCGTGGACTGATTTATTTGCGTGGCTTTGAAATATTAAGGCATTCACATTGAAGTTGTTATCCCGTTGCTCTGATTTGGGAAAGTAAAATAAAAAGAAGGAATTCTTAACGGAACTTAAAATATTGCGATACTGTATTTCCTTACACTTTTTAAGTCGGTACCAACATTCTGTCGACTCGTTATTTGAAGGAATGTTTAAATGTATAAAAACCGAGTATCAGTTAGTCGTTATAATACGTTTTATTTCGTATGACAGTCGATAAAGCGTCTACAAAAAACAATCCGAGCGGCCACAACCGCGAGACAATGTCTGCAGATTTTTTAATACGTCCAACATTCGCTCCCGGGTTAGGAATTTATTGAGTCGTACACAAAATAAACGATATACTTCTACTAAACAAATGCCCGTTGAAAATAAACCGTATATAAAAATAATAAGGTTGATTCTACTTTGGATTCGTGTGGATAGTGTATAGTGGTGTATGTGGCGACGACACGAACCCGTCGCGCCGGTAGCCGCTCAGGATTGATCTTATACATCAGCTGTCCATCTGCACGTCTCGTACAGGCTGATACGGTATCGACAGTTTATTTTAATTTATGTATCTTGAGCTATTTTTGGCTCGAGGCATCTTAATTAAAGCATTTTAATGTTTGTTTTAGTAAATTCATCTCGATCGTATAAGTGCTTCGTGAGATTTCTTTATTATTAATATATAGGATTGTTCAAAGCGTAATTGGAAATATATATTTGTTATATAATATATACATTATTTGAAATGTATCTTAATGTTAATTAAAAAAAAAATTGGTTGCCTGTAAAGTCGGTATACGGGCGAAAGTTTTACGTGACAACGACTTTGAGTGGTAAAATAATTTTAATGTGAATATTCATTCGTATAGTAGGAAGAAGGATGAAATAATAGTAACAATTTAAAACATTTATTTATACAAAGAATTATATTTAAAACATTAATTTATACAAAGAATCTCGCACTGAATTTCACTTTTTATGTCTGTCTCTCTCGCTCTTAGGCGGGCTAACCATGCCCGAGTGGAAGGGACGCGTGCCTCTCACTCGCTCTCATTGTGAGCGCATAACGTGAGCGGAGCGTAACGCAGTTTCTTGAAGTGTCACCCGGCAAACCAATTTATAAGACGTTGTCACGTCAATAAAGTATATTTTACGTCGTTACGATCTTTAGTTTCAGTGGTATGAAGTAACCGTAATTCAACGCGTTCGAAGCTGCAGGCGATAGCTGCTACATAATGCTCGTAATACAAATTAAATTAATAATATGTAAAAGGCAACTTAATTTATATTTATTCTTTCTAAATATATTTCATAAATAGTGTGATCGTTTAACTAAATTTGATTAAACAACTCGTTGTAATGAAATTAAATATGTTTTTTTTATTAAATATGTTTTAAAATACCTTCAAAATATGTGCGATTTTGAAAGTAGATTAATTTTTTTACCAACTTAGCCATATACTTCGTATAAGAAGAAACATGAAAAATTAAAAGAACATTAAAGAAAGTAGACATTCATTATTTATAATAAATTTCATTAAAGAGTGTTTTCTAGATTCATTGTTTCCGAAATTATATATTTTTGTCTTTTATAGAACACATCTGAATTCGAGGGATTGACTTCTAGTCTTTATCGCTCATCAAACGTCACTTGAATTATACAAATTTGCAAATTATAACATGGATATATCAATTACAAGGAGGTAAAAACCAAACGACTAGATGTATACTTAGTAAGTATTAAAAGGGAAGTCGTTTCTTCTAATGGTGTACTTTATGAAGTATACAATCGTATGCACGCTTGGCGTGAGCGGCTGCTGGTCCGACGGCTTATAGATATCGGTCAACTAACACAGGATGTGTTATGCCTTGTCAGCTGAATATCTCAAACAGTATATAATACCATCTCAAATATAGACTAGCTGATGTCTAGAAATTTGTAATTGAGTTTTTTTCTTGGCTGACATAAAAGTTGCAGGTTTGAACCTGATGCAAGCTTTACGCTTACTTGGAGGAGTAACTTGGAATATTAGCAATTCCTAAAAAAAAAGAAAAACGGGCAATTCAAATATTCATTATAAAAAGGACGAATACGATGTTTCTGTGGACTTAGCAATTGTAACAAAAAATAAGCTTACTTGCGTTTTTGTCCACCCACACATTTGTCGCCTTTAAAGACGATATTAAATGTTCTTAATTATTTTATAAAAACTTAAATGCTGAATGTAATGTTAATGTTTTTAAGATAATTATGTGACTGATAATTATGTACTAAAGTATTCTTACAGATTTCGAACAGAACAACCGTCTTGTGCAATATAATATCTGTGTAGTATTATATTGCACAGCTGTGAACGCATGCACAGGTGGATTCTCAATTTCATTACTATTATAATCCACTAGCACGGAAATCTGACACGACAGGAGAGAGATCAAGCGCGAGACCAATGACTTTACTCGCTTTCCGAGGTACGTGGGACGTGACTGTCAAATTTCTTTAAATTATATCCACACTATAATTAATATAACAAAGAAATCAAGCCGTTCAAATTATTTTCATAGAAAAACCGAGACATCTTATTCAGAAGTCACAAATGTCCGCGTATCAAATGCGCAAAGTTGGAAATCTTTTAATATCTGTAATGTATTCTGTAACCTATATCTGGATATCAATGGCGGTCAAATTTTATTATGTATATCGGTTTATTATCGATAATGTTAAGTTCTTAATGATGATAAGTAGTCGTTAGCGTAATGTTGGTATGTCGTGACCTCATAGGTCTATATAAATAATACAATACGTGTAACATCAATTAACCTTTAAATTATAATGATAGAATTATCTACGGAACCGGATATAGCCACCGGATGATATAATTAAAGAAACTAATCATTAAAAACGAACGAATTAATGTCATTAATGTTTATGTATTATTGAAGAACTTCTATGAATGCTGTATAATGCAAATTATACATTTCCTCGCCCAAATGGGGCATTTGCAAATACCCGAAATACGTGACCCATAGCCGAGTCTAAGCAAATTGCCTCACTGGTGTTAAGGGTCTCGGAAGGTCATCGGGTAATTAAGAGTCCCTCAAGCAATCAAACTCGAACCGGCCCGTGATTGGCTGCAATGCTGCTGGGACAAGATCAAAGACCAGGCGGGTGTCAAATGGAATATTTTAGGACGCCGTTTGAAGTGCTCTGAGAGGTTTGAGGGTATTTTTAGACAGCAGTTTGTTTACGGGATTTTTATGAAGTATATAGTAAATAGAGCCCAATGTAAACCACGATGATTAAAAGTAGATATGTCATTGTATTTTTCTTAATATTGGAAAAATGATAATGAACTAAGAGTCCAGTACCTGCACTGGATGGGAATATTGTACATCATATTGTTAGACTTAAATATAATAATAAATGATGATTAAAAATTAGAAAAGTAAAAAATGACGCAAGAATATATTTTTCGAAGCTATGTTCATTGATGGAGTTATAATTGGTATTATTTGTACTTTCCAAAACCAATACATATTTCTTCCTTGTATTCTAATTAACAGATTAGACTTCCTGGTGAAAGAGCGAGTGATATGCATGATAATTTTCTGTGCTGAAAATCCTTAAAACTCAGTGTAAAGTAATAAATACATATAATTGATTATTTATTTACTATTTTATCTTGTGGGAATGGTATTCCGACGTAGTAACTGGAAGGACCGTCCCTAGGGAACGGCTTGTTCCTCAAAAGTAAACTGGATGCGACCTGGTTCTAAAAAAATATTCTCACTAACATCTGCACCTTATATAACATTTAATAATTTTTTTATACATTAAAACACATCTTCAGTCTTTTTACACTAACTGTAAAACTGTGTAAGTAGCTTGATTTGATTAAAAAATATATTTCTAAACTATAGAAAATAAGTTAAGAATGTTCCTGATTTTAATAAGTGAATTAAATTATGTACAAGTCTCATATGTATCAAATATACATCAGTAAATATACATCAAATGAATTAGTATTTATAACTATATATAATGTAACCATAGTTTATTGATATTCTCATTACAAAAAAAGTATATAATTAATACTTAAAAATTTAATTCGAATAGATAGATAAAATTGTAAATAAGACATTTATACATAATCATTGAGATTTTGATGCGACCGTTTACCAACTCCATTACTGTAGTCTCATCAGATTGAAGTGCCTCAAAATGAGTCGGTTTGCAGATACTAAAAGATATTTAGCCTTCCCTCCAAGTTGACGCACTATTTTAAAGGGTTCTTAACACCTCCTGAAATTCACCCTAACCCTAACGGAATTTATAAGACGTTATTTATTTGCTACTGCTACGTATATATTGTATCGCTAGGAATATATACATATTGGAAACTTTTCAATTTTAAACAAAAACGCTTACAAATAAAAATTCAAAAAATAATTACATTTTGCAAATATTTTCGCAAACAAAATTTTATTTTAGTATATACGTAAAAAGAGCCAATTTAAGGTAAAACGGGAATGGGCATGAACAAACAGATAATATATTAGCGGTCGTTGTTCATACAGAATCTACTTACCTAGCAGACGGGCTAACCCGTCAGCTGAAACAAAAAAAATAGCTTTTTAAAAGAAAAAATAACACAGAACTAAAATTTTATTTGAGCTTGTGTAATTAAAAACAAATAATTACAAAGCACCCAACAAACCACAATGTGTTTGTGCGGACCGGTCGGTGCGGTAATAATTATATAACATAATATGTATATTATGTATGTATGTATGAGTATGAGAGTTTAATTAAATATTGCATTGAAATATAAAAGTATTTCATTTCATTTACTTTATTTATAAATTTTTTTGTATGTTAATTTTTAATATTTTGAGGTAAGTGACACTTAAGACTAAAGGAACATAATTTTATCATCACATTTTATGTGACGCTATTTTATAAAGTGTTGCCCAACAGAAAATCAAAGTTAACAATCTGTGAATGATATTGCAATAATTTACAAATAAATACATTTACACCAAATTCCTCGTAGGTCGTAAAAAAGTATACACCTGATATTCCATCGCAATAAAAACCGCCAGTTCGCAGACATCTCGTCCCCGCACAATGGGGCGAAATTAAAGCAAAACTTAGTATAATTAATTTCGAGCACCAACTCAACGCTTTTGTAATAAATCGTTTCAGCGGAGTATAAATTATATCCGTCGTGAAACCAGATTATCGTGTTGTCTCTTTTACACGGGCACATTTGCATAATATCATGTCACCTGTCCCTTTCGATTCACAAATGATTCTCTGCTTTCGGCTCTTCGCTAATCACGCGTCTTGTTCATGGGTTATTGGAAAATCTATCTTATGTGCTAGAGATAAAGTTTATATTCGTTACTGGCTTGTTCGTATGTTTGGTTAAGGGTGTTCGTTAGGTAAAGTTTGCAGACAATTCGGTGTAGATATCGTAAGCGAATAGCCGTCGAGTTGTCGACTAGGGCTATAGATAAGCTGTAATAATTCTTAATCTCGCATTTGAGGGTAGAAGTTACAGAAACTTTGTTCAAATATTCTATTTGATGCTTGCGTCGTATTAAAGCGGGAAAATTGTGTCGTTCAGAGACAAAGTATGGCTAGATTTAATCTCTAATTGTTTATAGACCAATGTAATGCGAATTTTATATAATCATATTAAGTCGCTGTTTATTCACATTAAGCTGAAAATAGGTCACCCAAATTCGATATGGTTAATGGTTATGTTAAGGGCTAACTTAGATTATATCTTATGCTCTTAGGACCCTTATAGAAAACCAATAACTACACTGCTTACAAGCGTTAGCTATCGAAGGAAATGGCGAAATCTTACGTTCTACGGATTCACAATAGAATAATTTCCCTAGACAAGTGAAACAAACTATCTCTATCCACCTGAATTGTATACAAGACAAGCTTACATTTAAATCAAACGAAATTTGCTGATGGTGAAAATGAGTGGAATATTTATCCATGATTGTTGTTTTTTTTTCCGGCTCTGATCGGACAAAGCATTTTACGTAACCTCTCCCATAAGAGCTGTCACATATCATTTGTGATTGATGAATAAAATTGCAAGATTGGACAAACAGAAATCATGAATACAGGTCATTTACCTCGGATAAGATGTCGGACATTGACATCCGGTTCCGGGCTAGTCGGTTCCGGTGACCGTCGTGACGTCACGACCGCATGACGCACTTCCGCCGCAGCTAGTAATCATTCAGGAATAATGTACCATAGTATGCCTGAATTATGAACAGCTAAATTACATCTTTAATCGTTAAGATTTTACAACGAGTTACATAGAAAATGTTATTTGAAGCGATTGCGATCATTTTAAATTTTACTTTCATTAAAAGAATTAAGCACAAAATAAGATTCAATCTCATATTAAAAATTTGAAAGTCAATACCCCCAAAGCTTCTGTGAACTCCGTATTTATCCTACTGGCATAAGGAGAAGAATGTGGTAGAATTTTCTTGGAGCTGCCACTTATCTTAATTTTCTATAAGCTATAGATAACAAAGCTACAGATATTAGACACTTTTGCTTTAAAAATAAGTGCATATTATTCACAATCTATTGTACCTATTATTTACTATTTTCGAGTCAAGATTAGGACAATGAGGAACTAGGGTACTCAAGTCAAGCTGTTCTATAGAGTTCTTGCTAGCCAAAGCCAACAAATAATAAGGTGGTTTTGATAAACAGCCTTTTCAACCGGCCCGTTGAATAACGTTAGGATGGCCTCGTATGCATACAAAGATCTGATGTTGGAGAATTCAAATTAATTATTTTACTCCTCCTGAGACGGGGTCTAACGAATAATGCAAAAGAATATTTGTGAGTACTATAACTCACTAGTAGAAGTGTCACAATGAGGACAACTGCCAAGTGCACGTGGATAACACGGGAGAATCACGGAAACGATCCTGTAGCCCCTCCGATCCGTAAAAAGCATCTCAGTGATGGTAGTGGGTAATAAGCCCACATACCTGGATTTTTACACCAGTATTTGGTAATTATTCATCACCACAACAATCGTAAAATTAAAAAAAAAGACTTAATTTTTTGTCTTGCAAGACAAGACCAATTCAAAATTTTATCAAGAAAATTCTGTACGACATATTCGTTTTTAGCATAGGAATATTTTGTTATAACATTTTAATCGCTTGCGGTTAGTAAAAACAAATGATATATACTTTACTCATACAATACGTTCCAAAATTAAATTAAAAACCACAAAACTCAAATCTCTAAAAGAGGAGTTTTATTTGACTACGTTATCACACGTGTACCGTCGCAAAAAACGCGGAAAAACACGAATCCAGCTCATGTTAATATTTGAGGCGTTTTTATTTGAAATTTCCATTTACACGCTCCCCCCGGATCCCCTCCACCCTCATACATATTCATCGGATGCACCCTCGTTCACTTTCTCTCGGGGAGTTCATATTGCATATGATGTGCTCTCAAATCCAACAGACTCGATAACTGTGTTGATTTATGTTGTACTTTATCTTATTGCTTGTGTATTAATAGTTGCACCATTATTTTTCTTCTTCAGTCTTATATCTATCTATTTATACAAATACCAAAAGTTAATAGATCTGACTTTAATAAAATATTTACTTTAACTTTTTTTCTCTCGTAAAAATAAAAATATATAGTAATATGTTTTTTCACCTCAAGTTTGTTATATGTCATCCAAAAATGTATACCACAATTTAAAAAACATGTTATCATGACTTATAAATTAAGTAATTACTGATGTTATCGGGTTAAATATCGTTCCATTCTAATAGACCACGGTTCATAAAGTTTGAGGGAAAAATGAAATTATTGTCACGATTTTGGTAAATATATAAACCGTTAATTATTTTGGGAATTCTTGATATTATCTTCTTACAAGTCCACGTTATAATAAATATCAACAAACTTGTTTCAGTTATTATTTCGTTCGACAACATAATATTTAATACATGATTGTTTTTTTAATCTTGATAATTTTTATAAAGTAAATATACAACAGTTATATAGTTAATATTGTATGTTTTTTATTTTTCATAATTATACGTAGCCAACTTTTTGCCATGGGCCAATTCAAAACTAAGTAGAATTATTTCGATTTCGGAAAAACAATATCCTAGCCAGTAACAGAACTCATTGATTTTGTGAAAAAAATGTTTCTAAACAAAAGAGGTATTTTTTAACAAACTGATTGATTATTAATCAGTTTTACATTATCATACGTCACTCATTCTCTGAAAGTGAGTTTGTTTGTTTGTTACGCTTTCATGCATTAACTACGCAACCGATCATTATGAAATTCTGCACACATAATCCTAAAGGTATCAAAAAGTCCTCAAAAAATGTCCTCAGTGTGACAAAGTTCTATAGTAGATGTAAAGCTGCAGGACCTGACTCTATTTCCGTCTATGGACGCTGGCTGGAATAAAACTAGACATGCATTGTTGAAAATTATTCTGTTAATATTGAAAATTAACAATATTGTCCCTTACATTGATATACATATATATACATAGAGTGCTAATCCACTGGTTAGGAATGAAAATTTATAAATTCAGTGATATTTGAACGCCAAACTTTTATGTGATGTAAATAAAAAATCGATGCAACGGCGCGAATGCTGCCAGAGTCAAATTTTATGATTCTGGTCTATACGCAAAACTTTGTGCGCTACCTAGTGAGTGCTAGACTCTTAGTATATTATCTTTATTTGATTTAAATATGATATACCACGCACATAAATACATACTAAAACAGCTTTTTATTTTAAGTTTTAAGCTGAGACAATTGAACCTACTCGTTATAAATAAAAGTTGAAATAAAAGTTATAACTTAAAACTTTTATTTTCAACTTTTTATAACTTATAAGTATGTACACCATATTTTGTTAGTTTTACCTTTCAGTGAACTGTAATCCATTGTACCGAAGTCGTTGCGATAACATCATATGTAGTAGTTACCGCGTAGCGTGAATTATTTGCGTCGTAATTTACGCACTGCGTAATTATTACTGAGGTACTATATTAATGTAGTAGGTATATACTGGTATATTCTACATTGGTATAGCACACTTGTATTGTTTGTTTTAATATAGAGTAATAGAACAGTTTTGTTGGAAGGTAACATTAAATTAATATTTTTGTTTCATAATTTTCTTGTTTTATTTTTTATTATTTTATTATCTGTTTAAAGAAGAGTTGAACTCGTAACTATTTGACATTATATAGATAATTTTATAATAATATAAATATTTTTTTTTTGTAATAAAATTATATTTACGAACATAATTATAATGACCTCTTAATAAGATGTACAAAAATATTATATGAAAAGTATATTTACATATACATACATACAAACATACATACATCTACGTATATCATAAGATTACTCCTAATATAATAGCCAAATATATTCCAATGATGATTTTCCTTTCCTGTCAAAAAAGTACCCACTAAACCAACGCCAGATCAGCAGAACGAATGGATCAGTACCACTCTCACTGAAGTTTTTTACTATCTGCGTTTTATTGCCGCGGCGAATGAACTGCTCCCAGACGCTGGGCATGACGGAGACACGCTTCGTCCTTAACGCTTCTATATTTTCAAGTGGTTACTTGAGAATACGTGGCTTCTAGTTATGTAGGTATCGGTAGTAGTGAATATGCTATCACCGTTGTAGGATGGACTAATTTCCATATTGCGTTTTTTACATATAGGCTATTGATCATTCGACGCAACCGAGCGAAAGTAAGTCGCCTATTCTATTTCGTATAGAATAGACGCTCACTTTATTATTCAATTACATACGTTACGCGACTTTTTAAAAGACTGCCCAAAAAACATTGTAATGTTTTCAAGGTCCATGTTTATACCAGAGGCGAGTTTCTTTGTTCCATCATAACTTTCAAATGCATTAAGAGATTGATATGTGTAGGAGAATCATTTCTTTTTTAACCGACTTCAAAAAAAGGAGGAGGTTATCAATTCGTCTGTATGTTTTTTTTTGTGTTTGTTACCTCATAACTTTCGACTGGGTGTATCGATTTTGATGATTTTTTTTCACCTAAATAACGTTTATTTATTAGAAAAACAATAAGATTAATAGCTGAATATTCAATGGAACCGTTGCTCATTTGAAATGGTCACCAAATGGTCACCATAAGCTATTAATAACATTTAGTAAAGATTATGTTGCTCGCAAATAATACTAACTTACTAGTAATGAGTCAGTAATATTCGGCTAGTATAAAATATGTCATATTCGAGGCTTCGCATTTGACACCGCAAGGCAGGTACTTCGCATATACCGTTCAGTATTTTTTACCTATTTATATTCAAAGGGGTGACCGCGTTGACATGTCCCAAAATATATTAAAATGTTCAATGCCCGTTGATTTTAAAGCTATTGCCAGGGGAATTATAATATTGCAATTTGTTCACGCGAGTCCCAGCTTGATGAACGAACGGACAGATGGTGACGGATAGCGCTCGTATTTAGATTTCATTTTTTGATAACATACGAGATTTAGAAGTTAGTTTTTTAAAGCAACTAAGTCACTGGTTCAGACTTTATTATTTATTGAGCCATAAAAAACATAGATATATTTTTGATGTTATTTTATAAAAAATATTTGACCTTAAGGGGTTAAATATTTCTATAGAAGATTAACATATTATACACATATGAAATCTATATGATGTTTGCTTAATAATGATATACTGTATTTATTTATTTATATGGGACTTATATTATATGAAACTTCTTGAAAATAATTGGTTAACAAATAAGTAAAGGAAACTAAAACAGCGTCAATGAAGACTCAGTCTATTTTATATGTTTGGACTAATTTTCCGCATCCGCGAGTAATGCAACGAATCCAATATCACGTCCCCTGCGTTGCGTCAAAGTTATCTTTTTATCTACAATTAGGATTTTGACACCTCCCGGCTACGACGAGGGAGGCATCAAAGGCCGTCCTCTCATTATGCGACGTTATTGAGTTATCAAACGCCGCGGAGGGAGATTAGTTCATACTTCCATACACAAATCCTATCATACAAGCTGACGCCTTTCACTAAAAACAGGCTCCATTTTGGTTCACCGCAATATCATCACACTATACGATTTTGGGTGTATTAAAATGTTACATGTCAATTTAAATCGAACCTTATCTTCTAAGAGCAAGCTTGATTTTCGAATGTGTCTATAGAGGGTTTATAGAACCGTATCCAAGTGGAAATTCCTGTCCCTTATACAAGTTCGCTAACAAGGAAGTTGTTATTCGCCAATGCAAAGGGATGATTTTGTCCCTTAATTTAAAACGGGCGATAATGAGATGCATAATTCGATTACCTTTCTATTTTTGTTATTTTGGGCTCTGGTTTTCATTTTAGGATCGGTGAGTTTGATTCCATTTACTTCAGGAATGAAAAATGTTTTTTTTTGTAAGTTGACATTATAGTGTATATAAAATACAACTTCGAGTTCATGAACTACAGCGTAACGAATACGAATGAAATGGCATCGTATTCGAGAAAAAATAATAAAAATGATATATTGGTACAATTGCGATTAATTTTATATATTAAACATTTTCCAAGATACAGAATCCTTTCCTGATTAAATTACTATTTTAATGCTAGTTCTTGATTTTGATGCTGATTTTGATGATGATGATGAGTAACCTTAATTTATTCAAATAATATTTAACATTAATATCCATTTATATAATTCATTTTTCAGTATATTTGTTTTTAACCGACTTCAAAAAAAGTCTGTATGTTTTTTTTTTTAAATGTAAATATTTCGTTTTACTAATTGATGAATACTTTTTCAATGATCATTTTGATATATGCTTAAGTGATTTTAAAAATGTTCCTCGTACACAAACCGTTTCAACCCGTCAGTGCTGGAGAGCTTTTAATCGTGCGGTCCCAAGGGCCCGATTCCATAGTCGTATGCTCCTGACGTCTCCAGCGACGCTCTCGCAGGGCTTATGAATGCGAAATATTTAAAATGTTTACATTACTCACCGTGACGGGGTTTGAACGAGGCTTATTTATAGGTATTATTTATGTTAGATCGTAACATAAAAATTGAAAAAATTAAAAAATATAGTTATAACAAAAATACTAAGTAGTAGTAAGTTAAAAAAGCCGAGATGGCCCAGTGGTAAGAAACCCGGGCAAGCACCAATGAATTTCATGTGCTTAATTAGTGATTATAATTCATCTTTTGCTTGAAGGTGAAAGAAAAAATCGTGAGGAAATCTGCATGTGTCCAATTTCATTGAAATTCTGTCACATGTGTATTTCACCAACCCGCATTGGAGCTCCAAACCTCCTCAAAAGAGGAGAAGAATCCTTAGCCCAGCAGTGAGATATTTAAAGACTGTTACTACTACTAGTAAAGTTTAGCGGGTTGGTAATTTTTAGAAGTACAAATTTCGACAAATCTTGTCGTATCATAGTGTACACGCCCCGAAGCTTAAATATCATGAACTTTCTTCTTGACTAGTATACCTTGACTACTAATAGGAATTTTACTCGGTGTTTTTAACTAATAGCATCCCATTTGTAATTGCTTAATAAATGCCTCAATAAGTTTTTATTCTATTCTCAGTTCGCCAAACCGATAGTTAAAATAATGCAGGTAGATAAAATTGTACCCATATAAAATACTACTTTAAAATCGATAATAGTTTTTTTAAAGTAATTTACATTGAAACAAGCGCTACTACTATACATATTATTTCAGTAAGAAAACGTTAAATCTAAGTTTTAAGACTATTATTATAATAAATGTAACCAGAACTCCTACTCGTTGTAATGTTTACACTGAAAATATCATTAAAATTAGGTAAATACTAAGAATATTATTTTATCACGAGGGCTATATAAACAAATCCGAATACCCGAAATGTAATTCATCAGTCCATACACCGTAGACAAGAACGTAATTAACAATCAAATTCAACCCTCGCCCGCTCCGATTGGACGCACAAGGGCCTCGACGACCCGACGCGCAAATTTCAAATTGGGATCCGTGCATAGGTCGTAGGTAAATAGTGGATGCTTCTACGTATAATACCTGCGTGGGTGGAGGCACGCTGCGATCTAGCAGACGGGGTCGGGGGGACCGAATGATTCGTTAGGAGTCAGTCAAGCGTTCACTCGTGAACGGGGTCGGGCTATATGCCTACCTGTTATATGCTCCGATACTAAATATTTGCATACATATCAAACTTGAAGTGTTTAAGAGCAAATACGTTTGGGATTTTAAAGAACCCGTTAGAGGATGTTTATTGCGTTTTTGATGAGCGAGTGTGTGTATCGCTGTCGGTTTTGTTTGTACAGAGAAACGTAGGGTAGTTTTTGACGTTTTCGCGAGATAATTCTCACTCACCCCATCGACCGCCCCGATGAAATCGGACCCGCGAAGTCTCTTGGTAATTAACTACCGATTTCATTTCTTGATGTATTTTTAAAAGCGTCGGACGGCTTTTTAATGGTTATTTTATGGTGACGGATCGCTTATTAAGTTTTTATAGCGGCGCGAGCAGTGACAGATGGGATGTAGTTTGACACCAGATTTGAGGGTATACTGGACCGTCATATTGGCGGCAGCATAGCTTTAATTTATTTTCATTTTGAAGATAAAAAGGATAGTTATATTTTATGTATGTATTAGTATCTTATTTCATAATATCTACTTTATTTACTATGTTTAATTATATAACAATATTAAAATAAAGAGAAACATGTAAATCGTAGTATATAAAGTATTATATTTTTGTGCAGTCTAAGATAATTTGATAAAATTACAGATAAAACATAAACATACCTTTTCAAAGTTAATTATTATAAAGTTTAATATAATAGTTAAATGGATAAGATAATTTATTACACTATTTCGACTAATATAGGATATTAGTGGAAATATTGTAATATATTATAACAGAGAGACGGTTACTTAAAGATTTTTTGGAAATAAAATATATAATGCCTTAGTAGTATTGACTTTGTATTGACAGAGTATGCCTTATGTTATTTTGTGTAGGACTTGTAAAAGATGAATTTGTATTATTTTGATTATTTAAATTTTTAACAAACATAATGAAAAATATAAATAAGTTTTATTATGTTATTTTTATTATTTGTGTTAAATAAATAAATATTATAAAAGCGTTTTTTTAATATACCGTTTTATTGTGGCAAATACTATTTGTGAATCATACTGTATTAGTGTTATTATAATTCATCACGGAAATTACTTTTACTTACTTTTTACTTGGTGGGAGAGCTTTGTGCAAGCTCGTCTGGGTAGGTACCACCTACTCATCAGATATTCCTCCGCAAAATAGCAGTACTTTGTATTGTTGTCCGGTTTGAAGGGTGAGTGAGCCAGTGTTACAAGCACAAGGGACATAACATCTTAGTTCCCAAGGTTGGTGGTGCATTGCCGATGTAAGCGATAGTTAACATATCTTACATTTCCAATGACTATGGGCGTTGGTGACCACTTACCATCAGGTGGCCCATATGCTCGTCCGCCTACCTATTTAATAAAACAAAAAACAAACAAATTTCATATAATAAGGTGAAGGTATCGTAACTATTAAATGGCAGTATTAAGTAACGAAATTAATCCTAACGTTCTCATAATATCGTATTTGTTATCGGATTCCCAAAGGGCAGGGCGAAAATTAAAACAGATGACGTAGCGGAACCGTCACTGGGCTATAATTAAAAAGATAAGGAATATTTTCCTTTCGCATCGAGATTATGAAGGAAAACCCCTTTTGACCCCCGGATGGGGAGTCTCGTTTTGGGGCCAGTTAACCGGTTAAGGGGCCCCAGAGACCACACACCGAATCGGTTGCGTTCAACTACTGATTAAGTAAACTAAGATAACATTGCCGATGTAGTAACGCCAAAAGTCAACAAGGGCGTTTTCGAAATGAAAGGTTAAGTTGATTTGGCCGTATTCTCAAGGGTTGTTCGAGTATTGTTATCTCAGATAGTTACTGTTTGAGATGATTGGATTGGCTCTCAGGATGAGTGCTTCATTGTTTGCTGCGATGTTTGTGTTGGCGAAAACGGGTTATCTGTTGACATTGAAGATCGCGACTTGCTGATAACAGTTTCAATATCCGTTTCAATATCTTCGGTTCAAACGCAAATTACCAAAATACTTCATTTTCTTTAATGTATATATTTATTAGATTTATCAACATACATTGTATCCTTTCTGTATCAAATAATGATCTTAATGTGTCTATCTAAACGAATTATGTTGATGTTGTATCTCAAAATGGTACAAATGAAGGTAATGTTTTTTGGATTATGGGATAAATATAATTACAAGATCGCAGGATCGAAGGATAGTGCAGGGAGACGCGCCGGTCGACAGCACCTGCTTAGTATTCTGAGCGAGCGCTGCCCGTATTGATTGCCCTCGCCCGATGCGGCCCTCGGCGTAGGGCGGCCTTTTTCAAAACAATCTAGGGAATAATGATTTTTTGCTATCGACTTCATCCTAACTTCCTGAACGATATAAGCTTAAAAGTAATATCCGAAAATATGTATTTATATCAATGATTTTAATTCAGTTATCTTACGTTACTCTTTGAATATTTGTATAAGCTTGTGTGTGCTGCTACTGGTTGGTAATTTATTTCTAGTCGAATCTTTAATCTCTCTGGATTCTGTGTCTTTGCTTCAATGTCATCAACCAAATACAGCTATAACAGTAATTGTATTTGCGCACGACAAACACTTATCGTTTCGTGATCATAATCAAATGAAATGCTCAAATAAACGTTATGTTTTGAATAAAACTTGTAGTATGGTTTGTTTGTTTGAAATTTGTTTTTCATTACTGCCAATAAATTTCTAGTTTATGTAAATATAATCGAATTTGATATATTATATGAAACTCGAAATGAGATTATTAAGGTGGAATTTAGAAAATATATTTCCTCAGTGGCTCCTTGATCAGATACGCGAATGAAGGGTCGTTTTGACCCGAGGCAGCATTTCAAGGGTTATTCACTACGCCTAGTGTAGTGCTAATGTGCTGTTGCTGGAAGTAACTTCAAGACGCAAAACGGAGATTGTTTACTTCGCAGGGCTATTATTCACTATCATTACGAGTACATGAATTTTAGTGAAATATAATACATGGTATTCGTTAATTAACTAATAATGGTATAGAAGAGTTTCAGATCTTCGCTTCAAACAAGTAACTTAATAGTGACACCGTTATGTTGTGATTTATATCGTATCATAATTTATGAACATTTTTAAATGAATGTATAGAATTATTTTATAGGAATAATTAGTATTAAAACCTGTTATACAACATTTATCTAGCCAATAACAATTGCTGATTAAAATATGAAATTCTTATGATGCAATATTGCGTCAGACTTCGTGATAGGAGTGACAACGCAGTCTATTTCTATTGTAAAGACATTTGAAAAATACAAATTTATTTACAACAATACTTTTATAAAGCCAAGGTGATAAGTGCATTTACGTTATACGTTTTATGATGGGTAAAAATGTTAAACTCGCGTCAGGTCACGTGACCCTGGATTGAAAATTCGTAAGACGGATTCAGAAGTGTTAATTTTTTCATATAAATTGTCATGTTTGTGTACGATAGTGCAATAAATGAATATTGTATTTTATCAGATAAATGATAGTACTTTTATACTGATAATTAAAGCAATTCGTGCAAAAAATTTTCTAACCATTCCAAAAAATCAAAAATGGCACAACGTTAATGTTCAAGTTTTCACTTAAGCCGCACTCCCGGATTGCAACCCGTTGTTTTATTTTTGCTACGAATGTTTATATAATTATATAAATGAAAACTGTATCAAATTTATAGTGGTACTTAGTACAATTTGTAAGATGACTATACGACTTTAATTGTTTTTACCGCATTTTATATAGCTTCTTTGGTTTTGTTTAGCTTTGCCTGATTCGAACTTATGTTCTGTTCAATAAGTTATTGGTTTTGTTAAGAAAATAGTAGCAAGCCGTGGTTGGAAGCAGTTTATTGGACCACAAGTGCAAGCAAATATACATATAGTAGAAGATAAATAAATAAAAGGTAGTTGTAAAAACTTTAGTAACCCGTTTATGCCCGACCGTTCGATAAAAATCAACATAGTTAAGGTGAAAGATTCTATGTTTACACTATGATTATACATATGTATGTATAGTTAAGATTTATATTAAGAAATAAATTAATAGTGAGAAACGGACGCATAAATAGCCGTCTAATACTTTTGTTTATTATCCTTGTACAAGCCATTAATATTAAGGAAATTCATACGAATAGCCGACAGGCAATAAGATCTATGCTGTTATATACCTTACCAACATTTTCACTTTGATATTATGCCCGTCTGGGTAGGTACCATCCATTTATCAGGTATTCTGCTGCCATACAGCAATGCTTCGTATTTATTGTGTTTCCGTTCGAGCGTTGAGTGAGCCAGTTTAGCCAACAATATAAACAAGTGACATCATATCTTATTGCCAAGGTAGGTTGCAAATTTGCGATGTAAGCGGATGGTTAATATTTCTTACAATACCGATGTCTATGTACGGTTGTGACCACTTAAAAGTAGATGAACCCGATGCTGCCTAACGAATACAATAAGATGAATTTTGAAGTTTTATGATTTATGATATATGTGAAATTTGAAGACAATCGCATAGTATGAAAAGATAGTATGCAATAAAAACTTCTAAGTTGCGCCCACGCCCAGAGTTGGTTGTCGTTACAAAAATCGATATCGACACCACAAAAGAACGGAGATTAGTGTGCCTTATCCCCAATTTGATCTAAATACCCGCTTTAATCCACTCGCATACAATGGTGACAAAAATAATAAATATGGCCGGTAACGCCCACCGGCACAATGGCCATGCCGTCTGTGTTTCAATATTTTTGTATTGGGGTGATTAATACCGGGGGTAAAATAGCGGAATGGAACTAACCGGCTATTGATATGATCACGGTTAGACGGGTAACGTCACTGCCATATATTTAAAAAAATTTGTCAAATATATAGACTTCCGTAACTTTTCTAGGCAGCGATGACATATTTCTTCAAAATTTTTAGTATACATATATGTAGAATATGTTTTACTTACCAGCAGAATAGTCCTTTTCTTGCACTGTTTATAAAACACACTGAGCAAACCTCAAACAAATGGAATAATCGCAAACAAATAATTCATGAGTAGAAACTGTTACCCATATATCCGAAATTGCTGAGAAGTGACGTCATACAGAGGTTGTTTCTAAATACATTGTTTTAAATATTAACCGGGAAGTTGTTGACTCGGGATATGAAGATAAAATTAAAAATCTACCGTAAATTAATTTAATAAGACAACACATTATATTTAAAAATGTTGATGATGATTCGGCTTATAGTTCTATTTATAAACCGAAGGTATAACCAAACAAACGTTTTTTTTTTTAAATTTATTGTCAAAGCTGTAATACTGAAAATTACTGGTAATACTGAATTGAGAAAATTAAGAAATATTATTATTTAAACAACCGTGAACAATGAAAGATAAATAATAATCATTTGGTAAATATTAAAATAATAATGCATGTAATAATATTAAAACCGCTTGAACGTTTATTCACCTTATGTTATATGGAATCGCTAATTTAATAACTCTATAATATTGTTTTAGTAGTTATTACAAGAATGTTGAAATGTATTGATTTCTTATATAAACAACGTTAGTTCTATTTCGAGAGTTGAACTCACATGATCTATCGAAAGAAGTAGATGAGAATTCAAGAGTAAGGCCTCGGCCACACGTCTTATGTTCACTGATGAATCGTTTATCATGATGTTCTTATGTTCACTGACGGACTTTACAAGTTTATTTTTGTTTATTTGTAAAAGTTATATAACCATTTAGATATTAAATAGTTGATAGTGGATTTTAAATATAGACATAGGGCTTAATGCTTCTAATAATGTCTATACCTATGTCTATGGGAGAAGATTTCACTTGCTCCTCTTTTATTTATCAATTAAAATAAACTACTATGCATTAAATTTATCTCCTTTATCACGTGTGATCATAACAGATGTATCGTCGAATTACCTATCGTTGTTTTAAGAAATTTTGTGTATAGCAATCGCTTCTTCTGCCTCGCTTGATTGTGTATTTGCGCCCTCATTGTGTATCAAATAAGTAAATTAACATATAGAACATGAATGAGCATTATGTTTACAATACGTAATGTAATCGTTATAAGGCTACGACATTAATATTATAAAATTAACGCATACAATACTGCACGGCATATTTAATACTTTTAATGTAATTATTTATACTTTTATCATATAAACACGGAGTATAAAAAAGCACAGTTGCCTATCTATGTTATTTTATAATTATAAAAAATCTAAACTTTTTACTGATAATATTTTTAATGTAATTTATATGTGACGTTAATATTTAAAACGAAAATAAAGGATCTATTAAATACCTCACCCTACTCACGCCTAATCTCCTAACAAAGCGTTGTTGGAACATTTTGGCGCGAAAATAATGAACGACACGTGTCTTGGCCGGGACCCTCGGACCAGCCATTGGCACAATGGGTCACGTGGCTGATCACTATCAACGATACGAACTGTTCCCGCGAAACAAAACGCATAGGACAAAACTATGAGACAAAACATTAAATTAATGTGCACTGGAAAAATACTATTTATCTACCATATACTAATAAAATTGCAATGCAATCGTTACATATATATGTTATAAACATAATTACATACATATATCTCAATATTACTATTGACACAGAGGACAAAATATATTTTTTTGTATCTTATTTACAAGAAAATCATAGCGATAGGTATTTTTTAATGATAGCATCTTGCTGTCTCCCTCTCATTATCCGATGGGACGTCATCCCGACACGACCGGAGATTTCAGGCGCAGAATCAACGGTTCCACGTGCTTTGCGAGGACAGGGAGTATTAATACTACCGACGTCCGAACCGGACCGGAATAGCTAATAACTAATAACTTCTTTACAGAAAAACTCACTGAAGTAACTTCATTGGTGTAAACTTACGTTTCCTACTCCAAAAAAACATTTCGGATTATAATCAATAAACTGTACACCATACTGAAGTTCCGCCCAAACGGATAAATCTATACTCTATACTAATATATAAAGCTAAAGAGATTGTTTGCTTGATCCGGCTAATCTAAGGAACTACTGGATCGAATTTAAAAAATATTTTTGATATGTGTAGTCCTCTTATCGATGAATGTTCTAGGCTGATTTTTATTCCTTATGTTTTTATTAATTATACGCGGCTGAACCGCGGTGCACGGCTAGTCATTAATAAAATTTACCGTAGAAACCAATTGCACAGATGTCGCTTTTACATAAATATAGTATATACAACCGACGTTTACAGATTTTGAAAAAGTATGTAACGAACTTTCATTGTTATTAAAACAGTAAGAATAATTTGATACAAAATATATTAATCAGCCGCAATCCTTACCAACGATAAAAATATAACATTAAAGTTTATTCTATTAATTTAATTGGATGTATATGTTGATCAGTTTTATAATAACAAGATAATATGTGCTATTAATAAATAAAATTTGGAAAATATAAAATTGTAAGCTAATAAATAATAATCATCGGGTAGTATAAATATGATCTCTCTGTAATTCGTCATTTTTTAATTAAGTTTTGTAAAGATGTGTAGGTAAGTACGCAGTTACTGTTAACTTAAAATAAAACAATGGTATTCATATAAGGTTTATTCAAGAATTAATTCAATCATAAACAAAACAAAACGCAAATAGAGACGAAACAAATAAGTACAGACAATTATTTTACGCAAATGACTTGCATTCGTAGCTCAGGCAATAAAATAATTTTACTCATGTGACTTATTAGCCGGTTACATTACGAAACATACGCAACTTGACCTCTATTTCAACGTGATAAGGTTGATAATAAAACATTAATCGCATATAATCTTTTACAGCGATGATAAGCAAAATAACAAAAGCTTTAACAATAGAAGTGTGTCATATCATTTGTTAAACGTCCCTTCTGATGACGACCACTATTATTTTATGAATGATGGCGTAGGGATAAAATAAAATATTTTACAAGCTCCCTTTATATCGCTAAATATTGTTTCTCGTTTTTACTATGACTAGATATTTGGATCGCATAAGTAATGCCTTTCTTGTCAGCATTTTTGGTGCAATTAGTGATGAAAATTATTATATGCAGTAATTTTGATTTATTAATTGACTTTAACTTTAATTTGAATGCGATTTTTTTAAGTACACAGTAGAAACAGCCTGTGAATGTCACTTTAATTTAAAAAAATAAAACATTAAATCAAATTTATTCTTAAAGAAATGTCAGTAATGTAATAAAATGAAAAGAAAACATTTTGTAAACTTGAACGTAGTTTTATTTCTTATAATGTGAACAAAAAAAATGGTTCATAAAACAATACGCGAAATTGGCGATGTAATTTATTAATGTAGGGCAGATCGTCACACGACAACCCCATTCATAAAGATTTTTATTGTCATCTCCATATCACATAACAGCCTATAATAATTCTTGCTACATTCAAAAAAGAGCAGTATTACCTGAAACATTAGACTTAAAATAAAACAGCGCGTTGTTTTTACTAACGACAAGCTTAAATTTGACAACGTCGTTTGACTAACGATACCTTAATGTAGAGTATTTAGTCGAGCCGGAATGGTTTTATTGTGCAGAAGCAATGTATTGGATAGTTTTAATTTTGGTTTATGACTGGTGTCATGCCCCTTTATATTAATCCTTTAACGCAGTATGCTCTTTACAATGGGTTTTTCAAGTACATTTTTCAATATGATTTAATCTTTACGCTATTTTTTTTTATAAAATAGTTCTATAATATAATCTATCTGATAGTAAATGTGTATTATGTATCTTGTGCCTGTATAAACATTGGCTCACTTACCCTTCAAACCATAATATAATACATAAATACTAAGTATTGCTGTTTAGTGGAAGAATATCTCACATTAATATTAATAGCAGTTTGAATGTTGAGTTGAGCCAATATCACATACCATAGTAGATTCAGGTGATAGTAGTCACTTCACCATCAGGTGGCCGATTTGTTCGTCTACGTAGCAAACAGATGCAAGATAAAGGTATACGTGTAAAGGTTTAAGTGTGCTTTTAAATATTCAAATCTAAAATCTAGACGTAGGTACGAAGAGAGTGAAAAAAAACCACATTACTTCAAAACATTTGAATCTAAGAATGAGATGAAGAAGGATGAGATGTCCATTTTTTATTAGTATTTTATATTTAATAGCTTGAAATACCTCACTGCTCTGTAAAATAGCTTCATCCTTCATATAACCCACGCTGTTCCGCTACGTTAATTGACGTGTCTCGAATATTCCTTCGACACAATCATGTATGCAAAAAGTCCAAAATGTCTAAATCAAACACTTGGAAATCTTGGCATTGCTTATACATTTACATTTGAAACTTTTTAGAGAAGAGAACTTCGTTCGAATAAGAAGCTTCATAACAACTCCCTTAGATTTTGCAGAATAAAATATTTTGTTTTCTTTATTATAAAATGTGACATTGAAATAATATGTCATACGATACGAAATATATTAATATACTCGTTATACATACATATGGCATTTCTTTATTAAGATTCACATCGATTAGGAGTAATCCTCTTTTCTTAGTTACAAAAATAAGTATTAGCTAAAGGCAATAACGCGTCCCCCACTAGCAAGATTAACCATTTTAACGCCATAAAGAACGACCCGGCCAGGGCGCAGGTCACCACGGGGTGCCATTGTACAGTTTTATTGGTGTCCACAGGCTCCCCGAGGTGACGTCATTGTTGCTAGACGCCAGCTAGTGGGATCTCTACCCTATTACTTCGGCAATGATACGCCATATTTACTAATTGCCTTATTAAGAAAATCTGAATAGTTTCTTTGGCTGTCGACATTTTTAATTTGTAAATATTTTTGTTTTAATTTTTTTTTGGTGTTATAGTATAGTCGTTTACATTTACAAGTGTTTTTATACAGGTAAGTGCCACGTTGCGTAGGTCTGGTGGTCAGACATAAGGCCGCTGATTCCGAGGGCCTCGGCTTTAACAGGTCGGACCAATAAATAAAAAAATAAAAATAAAAATCCGACCGAATTTTGACAGTGACGGAATAGACCTATGTTAGAGCGCACATTTATGCACTATAATATGTCCCTGTGCAGGTGACTAGTCTTCCTTGAGATTGTCCAAAAGGACATCACCATCATATAGGTGGAATTAAGCCCAAAAATATTTCAACAGTAAACTTTGTAATATCAAAAGTAGTAACATTTCTTGTTACTTCTACTAGTTTCTATGACTTATTATAATTAAGTTATAAAAAAAAAAAACAAAAAAATGTCACATAGACCACGCTAATCAAACCAATTTCTTTATAAATATTTCTCAACAATAAGAAGGAAATAAAAATGATGCGAATAATATCACGTACTCTGCCGTGATCTCATTGTGCACAAAAATGGTTGAATTACCTGTAAAAAATAATGAACATTTTAATAACATACGAAACTAGACTGATTCAATCGTCAAGTTATTTATGTGAATGTTATTTAATTGATACCCTTAAACGTTTTTTTTTATAAAATAAAATTTGAAGCGCTTTTCAACTGTGGATTAAATCAAGCGTAAAATACTCATATCCATAAATGAAAAGCATTGAACTATAAACAAGTATCGCCCTCGGCTACTGATATTGTTATTTCCACGTTGTTCAAAAGATTCATTTAAATATTATTAAAATTATTTAATGGTACTTGTGAAATTCGAGTTGTTTAACAAAATATGCTTTTGAATTTATTATGGTCAAAAAGGTTGTTGTAAATGTTTTTTTTTAATGCGATTGTTTTTTTTTAATTATACTTTTGAAATAAATGTTGCTTTTTTACTTTTATCAATAATGAAAGAAAGAACAGATATACTATACCTATTTCGCAACTACAGTCAAGAGCAGAGTGGCGCAGTGGAAGCGTGCTGGGCCCATAACCCAGAGGTCCGTGGATCGAAACCACGCTCTGCTAGTTTTCTCTTTAATTTTTTGTTAAATATTATTTACGTGAAATTTGATATTGTATTTTTTATAAATTTTGATTTTTTTTCATTTATTTAATTTAATAATTTTTTTTTTATCTTAGTCTTAATGAAGATGTCGGTAGTATCGCTGTAGTAAATTTTAAAGAAACGTTGTCTATATGATAATTAAATATAAGCAATATAAAAATTAACATATATTTTTATTGTTGTTTGATATTATTTTTAGCACATACTTCGCACCGGTTCAGCTGTCGTATCCTTTAGTATTCTATAAAGTTTTCCTATCTAACACTTGTATCTTTTAGTCTTGATGATGATAATGATGTATTATTATTAGTAAATATATACTCACACAATCACTCTGTGGAACCAGCTTTCGCCGGCGAATTTTCCATTTGATTGATTGAAAAAAATACAAATATTAATATCATTTAATATCATATAAAATTAACAAAATCAGTCGTGCTAAAACATACAGCAACCGTAATAATTGAAATGTTCAAATTTTAAAAAGATAAAAGAGAACAATTTTTCACATTAATTATTAAGGTCTTAAAATTCATGTATTATTTACCTTTTTAAGGAACATGTAACTAGCATTATATATTTTTTAGTATTTTTTTTATAATAATTAGCTTTACTAACGTATCATGAAAATCGGAATCATTGAAAACAAATAAAAATCTGGTTGCTTATATTATTAAAAGTTTTGCTTTGACTTATAAAATGGTTTTGATTTTGAAATATGAACTGCACTTGCAACTTCGTTGACTTTTACATCACATTGAAATTTAGAGCAATTATTACAATAATAATATATATATAATTTTTCTGAATCTCCTGGAAGGGAGGCATAAAAAGTCATAATTAAAGATTTACGACATCCGTTTAAAAAAGTTGATACTGTATGTGCTATATAGCAATGGACTTTATAAAAATACTATTATTATTATTATACGTTTTTCCCGTGGTTTTACCCGCGTAGTTCCCGTTCCCGTGGGAACTCGGGGACAAAATATAGCCTATGTTACTCGGCGATAATGTAGCTATCCATTGGTGAAAGAATTTTTAAAATCGGCTTAGTGATTTAGGCGTGAAAGCGTAACAAACAAACTTACATTCGCATTTATAATATTATAAGGATAGTTAGGATAAAGAAGAATGTCGATAATTGTAACAACAATATTTTCTGTTTTTAACCGAACATAACAATTAAACATTTAATGTATTGACGGTTGCAGTTAGCCTTTTTTATGATGTACTTTTTATTTTAAAAGCGACTATAACAATTACAATTCCTGTTATTTTTGCTCCCCTTAGAAAGTCAGCTGCATGTAGCGTGTTGTTATCCTTAGCTTGTTTTAAGGAACCCTAAAGTGTATCCGACTGTAAACCAGCCATCGAGCCGAGCCGAGCGCAGCCAGTGAGTTTTGTTTAAAAACAACCGACAAACAAACAGAATCGTTTGTTTTATCATGGGATATTGATAATTTATAACACGTGCTCGCTACGATGTTTTTTTAAACGTCCGTCACTTTATTTTAACTGGGAAAATTGGATGCGGTGAAATTTTGCAATGCTATCATTTTTAGTCTGTATTGTATTGTTTTTTTATTTCATATTTAGGTGCAAGTTTTTAAGCCTTAATTAATTAAAAAATGAACAAGAAACCCGTAGATGAAATAAAATGGTGACTTAATCTAGAAAGTTTAAAAAAGATAACTATTTTGTCGTTTCACGATAAACAAATGTAAATTCTAAAAATGAAAAGTGAATGCCTGTATGAGAGCGTTACTCTTCGAATGACAGCGGCTGTCACCCTTATAACTTTATCACACACCCTCCACGCGCATTATTATGTAGATTCCAATTTAAAACCACTTGTTATCTAGTTAGTGACGAAAAATACCTAACTACGGACCCCTAAATTAGCCTCCGGCTGCCAACTTCACCATACATAATCGATGGCAATTGACAAACGAAGCGTTCTTCTGTCAAATTCTAGTTTTCAGAGTAACAAAAGAGACGACAATCCTAAAACCTGATAGAAAACGTTCTATCAATCAATATTAACCTTTATTCACTTACAATAAGATTGCACTAAATATTACTATGGGTTTAGCAATAAGTTTGTTAAGCAGTGCCTTGCTATAGGTCCGTAATGGGGGTCTTGTTATGATAATCGGTGCCCTGAGGCCCAGTAAGGGCTGCATGCTGCTAAGACCATTCCATGGAGTGGCCATCGATTGAAACCGTTATTTCGATCGAATTGGGAACAATAAAAAAAATTGAATTAGTTATTAATTGTGTCTACAAAATGTCTCAGGTGTCGTGATATCATGACACTAATATAAAATGTTTAGCAGTTCAAGTCAAATAAAATTAAATTGTTTTACTTGGTGGTAGGGCTTTGTGCAAGCTCGTCTGGGTAGGTACCACCCACTCATCAGATATCCTACCGCAAAACATCAGTACTCGCTATTGTTGTGTTCCGGTTTGAAGGGTGAGTGAGCCAGTGTAATTACAGGCACAAGGGACATAAGATCTTAGTTCCCAAGGTAGGTGGCGCATTGGCGATGTAAGCGATGGTTAACATATT
This sequence comes from Nymphalis c-album, assembly GCA_963151315.1. Lineage (NCBI taxonomy): Eukaryota > Metazoa > Arthropoda > Insecta > Lepidoptera > Nymphalidae > Nymphalis > Nymphalis c-album. Next base: position 8,570,009 of record OY720591.1, read on the forward strand.
TTACAATGCCAATGTCTATGGGCGTTGGTGACCACGTACCATCAGGTGGCCCATATGTTCGTCCGCCATACTATGCAATAAAAAAATAATGTTATTTACTCTACGCTATACATACATATTACGCTTAGAACATTACTTTTCAATCGTCAAATTGTATCACTTTTCAGCATCAGATAAAAGTAAAGCTACCACAGGATCCTAGGAGGAGGATAAAGGTTCTAATGACAAGTAGTTCATTAGTCGATACTTAAACTATTTACAAAGGTATATTATTAAAATAAAATATTTGAGTAGCGGTTAAAAATACATTAAATTATGCATTTATTATTAAGTCAAGACGTATAAGATATATAGTGATGAATTATATATGTCTTGGTGGTGAATGTATAAGTGAGTCTGTGAAACTCCAAACCAACCAAACAAGGCCGGCAACGCATCTGCAAGTCCTCGGATATTGCAGGTGTCCATGGGCGGTGGTAGTCACTTTCCATCAGGTGAGCCTCCTGCTCGTTTGCACCATGTTGTCATGTAAGAGTTACATAAAAAAAGTTAATATAATTGGCGCTGAAAGAAATTACAGCGCCAATATTGGCAGTGGTTACCATTTGGCATCTAATGATAAGTATTCTAACTAAAGTTGCATTAGGTTTTATTTTTTGGAAAATATTTTTGGTCTAGATTAACCATATATTCATAAAGGATCTTTGGTATTTTTTTAATCAACTATTAATAATAATTTATGGTAGATAAGAATAGTATATAAATATAATGCAGTTTACATGTTACATCGAAATTTCAATCAGGTTTTTATTTAAAAAGAAAACTGAAACAGCTACCCCTTTACATACATTCTAATATAGATTAATAAGGGTAAGTAGATTAGAATTTAATTATCAGGTCGTGCTGGTGCATTCAGGCAGTCAATCTCTCCAACCGAAGGGTGAAACGGTAATGATAGAAAATTTTCCGCGCAGTTGTGCCCATTTCATTAGCTTCATGAACATTATTAGAAGATTAAAACATCATCTATAATATAGTCAGCGGTCTCATCGACATCATCATCAGTGTTTACATTATGGTGGTGAATCCATAATTACATGAATTATAATTGCTTTATGACGAAATTTATTTGTTTTTAACTATAAATATTTTATGTATGCACTCTTAAAGACGACGTTATATAATAATTAATTAATTAATGTAACGAATTTTGGCGCATCTTTTATTCGAACTGAACAGAGGGAAAATATCAGAGGAATTAAGATTTTAACCACTAAGTTAATCAGTTTCTTGTATGAAACTAGTTAGAAATCGTAGTCGTTATTTCTACAAGAGAGAAACATCTCTACAATCATACTTACACGACCGACGTTGAACTGCTACCTCCAGACATCATTACTTAGTATAGTAGTATTCCGGCTTGAAAGGTGAATGTTCAATTACAGGCACAAGGGACATAACATAATAGTTGGTAACCAATGTGTTCCTTTGGTGACGTATTGACGATCAGAGGTTTTGTGTTGAAATGTCTTTGGGCAGTGGTAACGACTTATCACCAGATTTGACAGAGACTCTTACACCTGCAGGTAGAAAAGCGGTGGTCATTTCTATTCGCAGGTATAGGTTCAGAGCATTCATTAGTGGAGTACGTGAATGCTTCAAATATCAAGAGAGGAATCAGCCCAACAGCAAAATCATTCCCAAGTACGACTAACGTCATCACTGATACTACTAAAATATTTGTGAAACTTTTATGGTCGAGTCGAGATACCTTTTTAATTCGGCTAGTTAGTAAAATTTAAATAATCTTATATTAATGTCAAGGTTACAAATTTCAGAACAAAATTATATGCCTATTGTTATGCTAACATGTGATTTTAGATGAACGCACTTGCAAACCAACTGCTGATTAAAGTTTAAGTGTCCAATTTAAAAAGAATACATCCAATTTTATATTTCATTAAAACCAGCGTTATCTACATAGTCAACTGAGAATTAAAGGTAATAATAGCTACGCGCAAGTAGATATGACAATGGATGAAACTAAAACTAGGACAAAGGCACTGTGCCATGTCACGTCCACGCATGACGCATTCCGAATGCCATTCTTGAACCTTGATGAGGTCGTCCACTATACATCATATCATGTACTTTCTTGATTGGAAAATATATAATTATGTAACTAATCATAATTACTTTATTTCGATTCAACTTCAAATTTAAAACCCGCTGTCACATCAAAGTAAGCGTACAACCTTATCTTATAGCACTGCCTTTGTTTACTTACGTTCTTACACGCGATCGCGCCGTCCCCCTCCTTTATCTGCTATCTCTGTCACATTTTGACAGATCGCCGTACCACGTGACACGTCACTCGTCACAGTTTATCGCCTTTCGTGATTAAAACAATCGTGTAAAGTACAGCACGATATGTGATTATGAAACGCGATCGCTGTAAAATTTTGTTCAGTAACGCTTATAACGATTGAACCAGCGAGTTGGCTGAAAGACGTGGCCGCACTGGCTGGATGCGAGCTCCTCTCGCTCGTTCGACTAAATTTTCAATTCAAACAGGGTCTTTATAAGGGTAGTGACGCTGTACAAAATTTACATATCGACGTAATAAAGCAAGCCGGCGCCCGATTTAAATTCGGCGAACGTTCCGCTACGGATCTCGTGTTGGAAAAGTTTTCTAGTAATGAAAAATCTTTGTTAAGATTAATATGAGTGGTCGCTGTAAATTTTATTTGTTGAGAACTCTGTTGCCTTGATTTGATACAATTGCTCATGTGTTATAATCATACGTTTTTACATTACAATAAATTAGTGTACACTGTGAATTGAATAGTTACTTGTACAAAAATGTTACTTAATCGATTTGATTTTAAAAAAACAATAGTCGTTATCATGCATGAATTACCTGCTCTGAGTAATACTCATTGATTACTTTTTACATATTTATAAAGCAATGATTTCCCCAAAACTAGTTGTTCAATACTAATAGCTTTTAATTATATTCTTGATATTCTAGAAAAACATTTAGCTGTTCTATTGAAAGCAGTGCAAGCGGTCAATGTCGGAATTTATTATTTTCCTTTTAATTGACAGACTGATCAATCAGAATTAAGAAATGGTTATTTGCACAAAATAAAAAAAAAACGAAATTGACTCGCGAATCATTAAATATTGTTAAACATAGTGAACTAGCGATGTTAATCCTGCAGGCTTGATTTTAGTTTCATGTTTCATTTCTTTGAATATAAAATTTCTTAGTAAGTAATTGAAGAAACTTATTGTAAGCTGAGACGGCCCAGTGGTAAGAACGCGTGAAACATAACTGATGATCGTGGGTTCAAACCTGGGTTCAAGCACCACTGAATTTCATGTGCTTAATTTGTGATTATAATTCAACTCGTGCTTGACGGTGAAGTAAAACATCGTGAGGAACTGAAATTCTGTCACAGTTAGAGTAGCGTGGTGGAATAATCTCCAAAAATCTTCACCTCAAAACAGAAGAGGACTTAGCCTAGCAGTGTGACATTCACAGGCTATTACTGAAGTCATTAAAAACATACAATGTTAGTGGTAAAAACAAACGTCCAAGCGAAACTGAATAAAAATATTAGTATAACCATAATATCTTATACAAAACACAGAACTCGTAATAAATCCCGTATTTATACAAAAAAGACAAAATGATTGATCGCCATTGAACCGTTTATGTTAATGTATAATTATCGTAATAATATCCACTATATCTTGCACATATTAATAAAGTCGGCCTATCAATATTCATGTCATGTTTATTACTCTAAGTTGTCTTTTCGCTAAAATAATTATGTATTTATTTAAATAATTTATTGCATACAGGCTCAATGATACTACATTCTCAATCAGCCAACCTTAACATGTATACGAAGGATACTATTTTTTTAGAAAAATATTGCGTAATCTATTAGTAATTTAATTCGGACATCAAAAATTCTTACAATATATACATACATACTTTAAATATCAAAAACACCGTAAATTCTTATTAAATTTGCCTTCAAATTTTTCGTTTTATAATATTATGTGGCCCTAGAAACACTTAATTGTCATCATCATCTAGAGCGTCCCTAGGCTTACTGTTGGACAAAGGATTCTTTCTCCAATCTGGTCTAGATTATTTGCGCCACTTAGCCTTAGACATAGACTTCATCTTCCTAACGTTTTACATCCTCAACTACCACCATAGTCTGTCACCATATTACTCCACTTGTCACCATTTCACCTAATCATCATTTCATAATTGTAAATCTGACGTCTTGAACTAGTTATAGATCCAAAAATTACGGTGTTGTGCTGATTATCGTGGAGCTCAATAACAAGAACGGGCTTATTGATTGTGACTCATTTATAGACTCGTTTATAGACTCAGTCTTGTTTATAGCATCGAGCGCACGAATTTGTGGAAATTGGTTAAAAAGATGAGTTTTCAAACAATGGCATATAACGTGAAACGACGACACTCTCACGTCTAGCTTAAAGCTAGCTTTCCTCGCGATAATTTCCTTCACCATCAAGCACGAGATGAATTATAATCACAAATTAAGCACATGAATTGCAGTGGTGCTTGCCCGGGTCACAATCATCTTAGTTTTTTTTCGATATAAGCATATAGAAACTGACAACTATTTCTAGTCTCTCGTTTCCAATCGTGATTGAGTTTGAGATCCCAGAGACGTTCGATATAACTCTTCTACTAATCATATGCATCTCTTAGGTTTTTCATATTTTTTTAAACTGATTCCAAGAAAGGTAAGGTACTGAACCAGAGGTGACGGACAAATAGTAGTTGGTATTTGTTGTAAGGAAGCCTAGAAGAAACATTATAAATTTTATTTATATATTAGTTTATTATATTTTATTAGTTATATTTTTCTTTAGTCTTGACACAAATAAACATTAAATCATACTATTATCATTATTATATTATGGCATCCGATATCATGATGAGGAATTAAATACGGAGATAATGAGCTCTGAAACATTTGAGATATTCCGTAAAAAAAGTTGTTTAAAGCAAATTTCTTTCGAACCAATTAATAGCGTGCATAACTATATACATGAAACAAAAAATAAATACAACTAATTACATGAGTATTTAGTAATTATGATGAAGCTGTGATACAGTTGCTATAGATACTATCCATCGAACTTGAATAGAGCATGCCGAAGAATTCAGTGGCGAAAATTAGGAGTAGCACTTCGACATGGCAATAATATAGTAGCTTCAAATTTAAACAGACGCGAATTACGTTAGACAAGCGAACGTTGATCGAGGCCTGCCGTTTGCGGCCAGTATCGATCCCCGTCGCCCCCAACTTTGTTGACAAAGGCAGGTTCTTAAGCCAAATGAGATGCACCCCAAAGAATATTATGGGCAGACATCGTCCCACTATCGCTAGATATATTGAGATCCACGACCTTATATCTGTATTGATCTTTTAACTGAGCGTCACAGGATTTTGTAAACGTAAACAGTGCGTTTCAAAAGATTAATTATCTGTGATACTTACCATGCCAATGATTACTCGTTGCAGCACGTGTGTACATTGCTAATTTAGTTTCTGTTCATGTTACCACCTGAAGCCTTAGTTTACCTACTAATCAACAACAGCTTACAAAGCTTATTTACCAATGAGAGAAATCCAATATGGCTGTTAATTTTTTATTTATGTTATTAACATGTTAGCTCTGTGGAATAGATGTATACAAATTTGTTGTATTTGAAACTAAATAAGGATAGCTTTTTTATGATCAGTTGTTCCGTCTTGGCAATGAATCATTGCCTGAGTTTATGTCATCAGTGTTCTGTGCCAAGCTTGCCATTCTTTACTTATAAATAGGTTATAAAGTTTGTATGATTAATTATGATCCTTGACTAATTTAGTAAAGACTGAAAAGTAAACAAGATTTACATGGTAATTGAAGTTACTGTGTAATTTGGTACGTCTCAATTAACTAATTTGTATAAAATAATATTGAAATACAATGAAATAACATATAATAGAATGAAACAACAAATTATCATTAGAACAAAGTACCTATTTATTTTACCGACATTTGTGTAACATACAAAAAAGAGTTTTATTTAATTTCATTAAGGCGTATCTCTAATAAGGAATAAGCTCCAAACCTCCTTCTTAAAAAGAGGAGGAGAGGCCCAGCAGTGTCTTTAAAAAGATATAACCATAATTCTATGTATCTTTTGTTACATTATGTAGTGATTTATTTGGTATTTGCAAATATATACAATGTACTTTTAATAGTGTTTTTAATTACTGAACATAAAACACGGTTAATTAATAATAATCATTCACCAATAATTAATCAGATAATCAGACCTGTTGTTGGTAATTAATACAAATAGTAATCATTGTAATTAACAGCTCGTAAAAATCTCATAGCTGGGCAAAGCGTATAGACTTGTTCAATAAGGTGTTTAATAACCGCATTGGTTATCTCGCATGCAGGTTTCCTCACGATGTTTTCTTTCACCATTTAACACGAAACGAATACAGCAATGATTTTTGATAAATCCTTACCATCGGAATAAAATTGTTTTATAAACTGAATCGTTAAAATACAATCAAAAATAAAATTAGTTTAAAAGCCCATTTGCAACTGTACGTTTTATTTATAACTTGAATTATTAAGCGTAATTTTATTCAACAGATGCAATATTCTTTAATAAAACCAAGTAAAACAACTTAATTTAGTAATAATAATCTTTTTATGTACGCAATACGTAATTATAAGCAATATATCAAGTAGATAGGCATGTGAACATCCTATCGATGTTCGCGTTGCAAATGTTTTTCATAAGCGCAGTTTAATACGCCCGAATAAATTCCCGCTCCGGGCAATGTTTATCTTTATTTATTTACGTGTTAGCGAATACATTGCTATAATGCATCTCTTTGATCCGTCCGCATGCAAACACCCAATATTCCCACTGTCCCCCGAACATGCAAATTCGTCAAACAAAAACAAGGGTGTCCATAATGCTCTTAATGCTTAAAACACCATTAATATTTCAAATCACCTACATAAAAATATTCAAATCGAAGCCACTTAAGCTAAGCTGTGTGAGGACGTCGCAGTTTTATCTCTGAAAGCGTGTTCTCTGGTTGTGACACTAATTCTTTTCTTTGCCGCAGATTAAAAAAAAATCATCTAAAAGCACTAAGTTAATTTACTAAATGAAATGTAAATGTTACTGCATTTTTTTATTATTTTCGAAGATACTTGAACCGTTTTACATAGTTAGAAAAGTCGAATTCCCACTGTCACTGGCTAGGGCCGATTAAAATCTATTAGTGCCACCACGAAAGGGGAGTGCTCATTAATATTCACATCACGCACGATTCGTATACGCAAACGTGTAATCTTTTTATCGTCGCGTCTGGCCGTCGCGGGCGTGCTGCAGACAAAGCGGAACATCGATAGTCGATGAAACGTCACACGCATCACTAAGCTGTGACGTCCCACTGACCTCTATACTGCGACAATCGCTGGAACATCGACAGGATCTCCTCCATGTCATGTTGCACATATTACAAGACATCATGTTTTTAACCAAATTTCATTTTGAGAATCGTTATCACTCGACAACAATGTCGCATATATTTTTGCAAGGAAAACTGGCAAATTCATGACATTGGCACTATAATTGCACTGCTTATCTTATATGATGTAAGGTAACTACGCTTAAAACTACATTGGCTAAGAAATACTGACTTATCGGCAAGCAGAAATATTATTTAATTGATGATTAGCTGATATATACTTACTTAAATATAGACGAGTCTTCATTAACCATTGAGAGTATATCCTTAACTAAGTTATTGTTGGATTGAGGCACTTAACGCTTACGTAATGTTTTGGTAGAGACTTATTGCTTATTTTCATAGTCATCTAAATAAGTACATACTATTATAGATGAATCAGATCAATATATTGAATTCTGTATAGTTTTAGTGTTTTTTATGGAAAATGGGTTGGCGCATTTGCAATTGGGTCACCTGATGGTAAGTGATTAGCACCGCCGATAGAAATACTAACTATCCCTTACATCGCTAATGCTCCACCAACCTCTGTAACTGATGTTCTATGTCTCGTGCCTGTAGTTACACTGGCTCACTCACCTTTCAACCCGGAACACAAAAATACTAAGTATCTTCTTATTAGGTCTTAAACAAAGACCTACCGTCAAGTGTGTAGTTTTTGTCATATTTTAGTTATATGAAGAATACATTTTTGATTTGTTATATAAAAAAAAAACCTATTACATTAATTATTATTAAACCTCTGGTAATACGATAGGCTTACATTTGCAAATTGCGATCCCGGCGTAATTGTGAAAGTTGTTACGGGATCGGCCATACAAATCCCGGTTTACGGGATCTTAGCGAACGCCTAACTTACCTGTCTCTGCTTACACTGTGTGTACTATTTACTAGATCTGTAGGTAAACGAGGTGCTTTACAGTCAACGATCGTTCAAACATTTTACAGTGAAGATTGCAACTAGTTAAAGTTCTATTTAATTATTAAAAGTTTCATTGTTATGTTTTAATTATTTTTCTACCTTCATTAATTTAAGTTTGTCCTAATGTATTGCATAGCATTGTAATTGTATTTTATATGTGTAGAGTCAATCAATTTTCCGGTTGGAAGGGTGAGAGGCCAGTGTAACTTAAGGCACAAGTGACGTAATACATTAGTTCCTAGCGTTAGTGGTGTTGGTGATGTGAGGAATGGGTAATATTTCTTACAGTTAATATGTCGATGGGCGGCGGTGACCACTTACCATCGGGTGCCCCATCTGCCCGTTAACCCATCTCTTGAAACCTATCTTTTATTATAAAGAAACCGTTAATACCTTGGGCTTAGGTTAATACCGTTAAAAGCCACAGAATTGAGAACTTTCTCCTTTTTTTGAGTTCGGTATTAAATTGATAACAAACATCGCGAAAGCTTAAAATAAAATGTGCAGCTGTCAGGATAGTCAAAAAAGTAAGGTCAAGTAACTTTTTTTCGCTCAATTTATTTCGCAGGTGTATACATGATTGGCGTTTCGAAAGTCCGTTTGATTATTTCAGTTTTTACTTCGCTATTGTCGTAAAAGTTTCTGGAAATAAATATGGTTTATAAAGTTAAAGATAATATAAGACCTCATTAGATATGTATTTCGCTTAGATAATATTAAACATAAAATTATCTTTTAACAAAAAAACCGTTCTTCGTTTACTTATTATTTGTATATAAATTAGTTTAAAAAGTCATTATACTATATATTTAGACATAATAAATTTAAATGTAAAATTATATAATAAAAAGAAAAAACATTAAATTACCCAGTAAGAAACACACACATGCCAAAAGATTGTACTCAGAACGTTGGCGCTATTACCTCAGGCATGGAATTCCTTACCAGCACACGTGTTCCCCTCCTCTTATGACCTGGGTTCCTTCAAACGAGGCGTGAAGAGGCATCTTGCGGGCCGGCAAGGCGGGGGCGGCTAGTGCAGATCATTTTTCCCGACTGCACTAGCCGTCGTCGCGTTTGGACTCTACTACCACTTACCATCAGGTGGAGTGGAGTCATTTGCCCTCCCGGGCTATAAAAAAAAAAAAAAAATGCTACCTAGACTCAAACTAAGTAAGCGTCAACTGAATAGAATTTTCCATCAGTAATTAGTTTATTGAATACACATTATTCTCACTTAATTGTAGGATGTATATAGTATGAAAGATATCGTTATGTTCGATTATTTATTTTTAATATAATATGCACGATCAATCTTACTTGGTGGTAGAGCTTTGTGCAAGCTCGTCTGGGTAGGTACCACCCAATCATCAGATATGCTACCGCAAAACAACAGTACGTGGTATTGTTGTGGTCCGGTTTGAAGGGTGAATGAGCCAGTGTGATTACAGGCACAAGGGCAATAACATCTTAATTCCCAAAGTTGGTGGCGCATTGGCGATGTAAGCGATGGTAACATCTCTCACAACGCTAATGTCTATGGGCGTTGGTGACCACTTACCACCATATGGGCAATACACTCGTGTGCCTTCCTATAAAATAATAAAAAATAAATTTAAACCAGTATTGTTTGTAATTAAAGGTAAACCTGCACTATAGATTAATTTAAGTAAACTTATAAGATGGAATGCATTCCTTACAAGTTTAATTAAATCAAGTGTCGTGGGTTGTAAACGCAGTCGAAGTCGACGTCTCAAATAGAATAACTTAGAGCCGAAAACTCGATTAGTCTTGCAGCTCGAAGCGACTTATACGATATACGTTATAGACTCGGCGTACGGTAGCTATGTGATAAATATGAATATGTTATCCGAGCCGAGTTGAAGCTCAATGGTTAGAAAATATGAATCTTAAGCGATAACGGGATTTAATCCACATAAGTCAATCTGTTTTCTTAAAATAATTAATTAAATTAAAAATCTGATTGCGTTTTTCATGGACACTTTTTAAGTTTAACTTTTTTTACTTTTATGTCTGTATGTACAACATTATTTTATTCGACGAAACTAGCTTTTGACGTAGTAATTTTTATGCTGAAGATATATTGTATACGAGTATGTGTTAAGCCTTGTGGCAAGCCATATTAAATAATTGCTTAACGCCTTAAAGGCTTAACGCCTTAAAAAATGCACTAACGATTAATGGTGAACTAACATATTTTTTTATAAACATAACTAAAGCGGCTGCTAAGCCAAACTAATTTAATACTGTGTTTTACTTACCATTATAAGCGTGTTAATTTATTAATAATAGAACATAATTAAGTATCTACTTACAAATTTTTAATAACAACGATGATAGCTGTCGAGTGGTGGGCTAGATTTGTATAAAAATGATTGATAACTACTAGTTTCTATTATTTATTAAGTCACTTTTTTTTAATTTAATTTTTAGGCATAGGTCGATACGGTATGAGCGCACAAATACAGGTCCCACATGTTTTCTATTTGTAGTTTTACTACTACATTATAATTTGTTTTTCATTGTAATATTGTAAAAAAAAAAACGATATTAAACTAACTTTATAAACATCTTTATAATCAATAATATGACTATTTTTTTATAATAATAATGTCAGCGATAACAACATGAGCATTTTTTTTACAAGTTTTTGAACCGTCGAAAAGTTGTAACATACGGAAGTACCAGTCAAAATTGTAGTGTGAATTTTGAACATTTATTTGCGATTTTGTGGTATTGTTTAAAATAAACATGACGTTTATAATTTGCTCTAGAATGCTACTAAGTATGGCACGCAGATTTTTCCTAATTTTTCCCATATTTCTAAATAACACCTATTTATTAATTCTTTATTCAAATTCATTATTTCTATTTATTCAAAATCACCCGCGGGCGAGCTCATATTTTATTATTTACCACATAAATATTTAAATTTTAATCAATAACTTACGTTGACTATTTATAAGGTCCTCAGAAGTAATTCTAAAGTTTTTAGCTGTTTTAAGTTAAACGTTTATAATTTTGATTTAGGCTTTGTTGTTGTGACGTCACAATAGGCAAGATTTTCCCACAACAAGGTCAGGAAGGAAGGGCGTGTCCGCACCGGACACTGCCGGCTATCAGCATCCTTATTCGTGTACACATGTTTCAAATGTTTATGTGTTTATATATTATGTCTATCATCACTATATAGATGTTCAATTGTAAAATTATTAATATAAGTATATTAATTATATCAATATAAGTAGGTATGTATTTACAAAATGAAATTAGTATATGTAAGTACATACATCAGTTTTTTTTTTATTTCATAGGAAGGCGGACGAGCATATGGGCCACCTGATGGTAAGTGGTCACCAACACCCTTAGACAATGGTATTGTGAGAGATATTAACCATCACTTACATCGCTAATGCGCCATCAACCTTGGGAACTAAGATGTTATGTCCCTTGTGCCTGTAATTACATTGGCTCACTCACCCTTCTAACCGGAACACAACAGTACAGTACCAAGTACTGCTGTTTTGCGGTAGAATATCTGATGAGTGGGTGGTACCTACCCAGACGAGCCTGCACAAAGCTCTACCACCAAGAAGTTGTCTGCTCTCCATAATACAAGCTCTGCTTATTTTGGGATCAGATGGTCTTGTGTGAATAATGTCCCAAGATATTATTATTATTAGATGAATTATATTTATTTAATTTAAACGTCTTATAAGGTCATGTCAAATCAAGATGTCATTAATTTTTATTTCGATTAAACATGTTTTATTAATTTATTGTGTTAAGATGCAGATGAACCCAATCAAATAGTTGCAGAAAAACTTAGTAAAAAAACAATGGTTGTCTGTAAAGTCTTACGGACGATAGTTTAACGTGACAACGTCAAAATAAAACATTGATGAAATGACTGGCCTCGAGGCCAATCGAGTGAAAGAGAGATAGATGCGGCGCAAGCGTACAATCAGCGTAACGGGACAATGAGTCATCCTTTTTCGTGCATGCAGCCAGCGTTCATCGATTTATTAGTCGTTGTCACGTCAAAAATTGATATATATGAGTATATATTTGCTTGACATGGTCGTGTGCTTTGTAAGCTTAAAATAATAATCCACACGAAACCTAAAAAACACACACACACGTTCAAATTGTAAAATGTAGTGCATTATAGTCATTTTTAACCGACATCAAAAAACTTCTCAGAAGGTTCTCAGAACTTCGTCATTTATGAACCGATTTGTATTTTTTTTCCTCAATGTATACTTTTGGCTAAGCGTTTGGTAACATTTAAATTTGAAGAAAAATACCACTCTTATGGATACAAAAGCTTTATCTGAAGTAGGTTTTGTTTTTAATCAGATTATTTATCTATGAAGTTTTTATTAAGTTAACCTATAGTTCGGTCCTCAATAACATAATTATCTTCACTATTTTCTACATCTCGACTTCATCGGATTGCTATCATAGCATCAACAAGTAAAGCTGAATGTACACAGAGGGACCAGCTCATATAGATTGATAACGTGTGCCCATTGACATGGACCCCAGTAATCACATGATCACTTCGTGTTTTTCTCTGTTATTCTAAGGTTTTTCTTATAGGAAGGGCGTCAGGCGATTACCGGTAGCGATAAGGCGGAAACAATTTGAACCATCAGCTAAGGTTAAACGTATATAACAGATTTGTACACGTTTTGTGGAAATCAGCGTGTTTTTTTGTGTGGATACGGGATTTTTTTTAATGTTGTTCATCAATTAATAATAAACACGGTTTAGTTTATTTATACGAAATTACGTCTTACGATAAATAATAATATCTACATAATATTTTTCGTAATTACATTATATTTTTATTTAAAAAAACAGTGCTAAGAACGCTTCAATCTTAAGCGATGATCGCGAGTTCAAACCCGGGCGAGCACCACTGAATTTCACGTGCCTAATTTGTGATTTCTAATTCATCTTGTGCTTGACGGTGAAGGAAAACATTGTGAGGAAACCTGCATGTGTCAAATTTCTCTGAAATTCTGTCACATGTGTTGTCCACCAACTCGTGTTGGATTAGCGTGGTGGAATAAGCTCCAAAACTTTCCCCTCAAAAAGAGGAGAAGAGAAGAGAGGCTGCTACTTCATTATATTTATATTCACGTAGACATGTATAGTATATGTTAAATAAATTCCAAATAATTTTACTACAATATTATTTGAGCCCTACACGAAAGCGCTGACAAAACCAAATAGTAAAACCAATCCAAGTCAGCTAAGCCAATAGTTATCTAATATCAGAGATCAGTCATAAAACGCCCATATCCTTACATAACTGCAGGAACCTCTTACGGAACTTTCCAGAATATCCGAAGAGTGAGCCCAGTTAAAAGGCCGTAAAGGATAAGAATGGGGGTTAGGGCGATGTGTCAACAGATAGGGCCATCTACTGCTAAATGCACTAACTATTTTTCCGACCGTGACGTTCTTTTGGTTCGGTTAGTAGGGAATATGCTTTCATTATAATAATACAGTTCTAGCGACAAACGCCTTATTTTAATAACTACAAGTAATAATAAGTGAAAACCCTTTAATGCATTATGTTTATAAAATTATTTTGTATGTGTGTATAATATACTAAGCGCCCTTCTAACGGTTGGACCGATTTTGATAATTTTTCTTTCTGTGTACTGCGATGGGGATTTTTATATATATTTAACAAAAATAATAAAATAAATAAAATTTATATTTAACCTGTGTAAAGTCAGGCAATAAATAATTATATAGATAATTATTAATAAAATATTCATATTTGTTAATTTAATGTATGACGTGTGGTAAGATTTTTTATATTTTGAACTAAAATGTCAATTAGTGACATTTTTAAACTGCAATATTTTATTACGATATGAACCCTTTTGCAATAAATGTTCTATTTTTGTTATATAAAAAGATTCATATAAAAAAGCTCATTCCATACTAGTTTGATGTCGTGGGCAGTCTCGCTAAAGGACATTAGGTAAAGTCCGCCCTCAGCCTGAAGACCGTTACAAATAATACCATGTATGTCATTTACACAATGCTACGGGTTTTTAATGGAGCCGATTAGGGGAAGATTATGTGGCTTAATAATGTTAGGTAACAGTTTTATTTTATTTATTTTATTGTATTTTGTTTAAAACATTAAATATTAACAAACTCAAATCCAATTGAATTTTTATGTTTACTTTAAACAAGCATCTATTAAGACGCACGTTTTCGATTCACTTGTCTTAATATTTTCAAGTTAGTCGGATAATATACAGATAAAAGCATTGTTAGAAAGCCCTTACCATCTTAGCCACGTAAGCCTTTAAAGGCAAAATAACACGTTTCGGTAATCTTGCCATCTCGGGTAACGATTATTATCAGGTGTTAGCGATCAAAACTGAGAACGACGTCTTAACATGGCCTGTCTTAGAAACGGTTATAATTCAGTAAAATTTAAAGCGACTTAACTTAGACGGTACTAAAAGGGTTCGCACGCCTTCGCTCAGTCGCTACATAACTCTTTAATAAATTTTTAACAGCACCGCGTTGTTAATAGAATATTTTAATATAATGATATATTGTAGATTAAAACATGTATTTTAATTAAAGAGCAAGATGAACCACTGGTTCACCTCAACCGACTTGGGTTCAAATTTTTGCAAGCCCTACTAAATTTATTTTTACTGTACTAAAAAAAACTACTATGATTTTTTTCTTTTATGTTAGTGGGGGTAAACGAGCAGAAGGCTCACCTGATGGAAAGTGACAACCACCGCCTATGAACACCTGCAGTATCCTTTAGTTGCCGGCCTCTAAGCGAAGATTATGCTTTTTTTTTTGAAAATTTCAATGTCATTTCGGTTTGGAAAAATCGCCGGTGAAAGCCGCTTCTCCAGAGCGGTTGTTGTGGATTGCCTGACATCGAGGTGGGGAGGATCCGACGTAAAGTACTGTCTCGCCTTGTTGAGTACACCAAGGTTTTTAGAGGTCAATTTGACTATACCTTCCAATTGACCGCGGAGCTGAACAACGTTCGAAATGTCGACGCCTAGGAACCCGATATAGGCTCCGATATACCCGATATAGGGGGAGTATTCTTAAATTGAGGGAATATGACAAAATATGACTCTTTTATATATATGTGTGAATAAATATATAACAAATACTACTTAAATTATTACAAATAATATTGATATTAAAAAGGTTTAGCTATTATGGTCCCTGTCATAATTAAATTACAATTTTTTTATATCTTTTGTTATATTTTTCCCAATTATTTTGTTGAATAGAGCCGAACGCTTATCAATCATCAAAAATACTGGGAAGCGAGTAAATGACATTAGCGCGGTAATTACAGTGTAATTACCGCGTGTAGGTGGTAAGTGGTAACGGTTCACGCTCCGCTGTACACGCTGGAAATACATTTTATTTTTGATTTTAAAAAAGGAACTTTAATCATTTTGACTTATCAGTTTTTTTAGGCGTCTTCACGGAAGAAGGTTATTTGGCTTTTTCTTTTAGTGTTTATTCCTCGTTATTTTCGTCAATTGTAAACATATTATGTTTATGATTCTTTTCTATTGGATATAAGCTTGTATATTCCTCGAAGATGTTCTCGTTTAAGGGAACCTGGAATTTGAGTAGAAAACTAAACATTTCGTTTTGTAATGATTTTTAATATCTTACAGCATAAAGTAGAAACTTAAGCATTAAATTTCATAATTATTTTTATGGGTAGAATACAACCTCAAGTGTAGACAGCGAGTAAAAGGCTGCTTATTATTATTATTATTGGTATAGTTTGTGTTTACAGATCATTACGTGGTTTTGGTGGAGATAACTATCTCTGAGCTGCAAGGTTTGAGGTAATTTTGAGACATGTTCAAAATGTTAAATTTCACAATAATGAGCGATAGAGGCTATAACAGAAAGCTTATTCTAGGGAATAGATATTTTACATAATAAATGCATTTGTAAAATAATTGTTCTCGAAAATTATGCATTAACTTATAGTCTGAATGATTTCAAAATATGTTTGTAAAACAGTTTTATTCGTTTCGTACTGTTTATCATACTCGTGTTCAGAACAGCCTAGCCTTCACGCTTACACCGCGGGCGCATAAAATTGCAAACAATCGTCACAGAGGTGCCGAACGCTTATAAAACCATACACTGAGCGCCAACAAAAAAGGTCCACTTTTGTTTCTCTTAACGCGGCACATTTTGTCATTATTCCTGGCACGTGGGCGCGAATATATAATGTTTTATTATTAGACGTTACGACTTCACGCCTTTAGCGGCATCGGTCGACTGATAATACTTTCATTCGTTCTGAGAAGCGGTTATCTGTTCTTAGCACTGCGTGTGCCATTATATTTGGCCGGAGCTGTAATCTACTTTGTTTTACTAGAAAATTTTCCGTTCGATTCTAATTTGATTTAAAATAACACATTATTTAAACTCTAAAAGTAGCTGAGTAGTTATTATAATAATAATAATAATATCTTGGGACATTATTCACACACGGCCATCTGATCCCAAACTAAGCAGAGCTTGTACTATGGAAATCAGACAACTGATATACTACATATAGTACTTTTTCTTTTGTAAATACATACTTATATAGATAATTACACCCAGACTCAGGACAAACAGACAACGTTCATGCACTCAAATGTCTGTCCTGGGTGGGAATCGAACCCACGACCTGCGGCGTGAAAAGCAAGTGTCTTACCAACCACGCCAACGGGCTCGTCAGTTATTTCCTCGTTACGATTCATATTTAATTACAAAACGTCTAAGACGTTACTTTCATAAATACCACTCAGATTTTGAGTCAATTCTAATACACTCGGTGGTCTATATAGATAATAAAAACAATTTATATTAAATAATGTGTGTGTCAGATAACAATAGCGGGTACGAAACTGTGAAATGAATCAAAATTAAACGAATTTCGGTCATTACTCGGTTTTCGGTGTAGAGATTAGTCATCAATCATTTGTCGGCGGCAAGCGGAGCGAGGCGCAAATCATAGTGTTCGCACGTCACACTGACACCCACATCCCGCTGTCGGGTTGTTTTATAGAGATCATATAATAGACGGTAACAATCGTGTTTACTTATATTACTTACTTGTCGATAAGCCTAAATATACATTTTAAATTTTCTAAAATACTATTACCCTAACATTTAAACAAATTTATATTTGAACTATAGATAATAATATAGTTTTCTAATCTATAGCGTGTTGTCTATACGTTTATACACAGAATAATCTGTGTTTATAACGATGTCTATTGCATTAGTGTAAGATTTCTATTAAGTAAATAATTTATTATAATAATACCTTTATATATTTAATTGTCAGCAAAAAGCAAATCTACTAATGTGATGCTTCACGCAAGAGGTTCTGTGCTTTTTCTACTCTTTGACGATGCGCAAGCGCAAGTCAGACTCATTGCGGGAGACGACGTGACAATGCACAGGAAGTGTCGACTAAATCGAATTATACACCATCGCTTGACGGACATTTCGACAAATTTTAATGCACCGCCATTGTTTACGCCGTGACTGGTGTGTTTGATAACGTTACGTGTATAATTACGAGTCGATACTAGTTTCATCGTTCTACTCTGCTTGCTTTATTCTTTATATCATTATGCTGCATAAATGCAACACTTGGGACATGTGTGTGAATTTTATCTAAAGTGACCTAAATTAGTGATCAAAATGAATAATTGTATAAAGATAAAAAGGCAAGATTCATAAGATGCTGGAGCTTACTCTTACTTTAAGGAGTTTTGGTGCGTTTTTCAACAAGAATTTACAAACCGGGTTCGTTTAATGTTATTGAGTAGATATCTATAATAGGTTGTAAAAAGTTGGTGGCACATTGGCGAAGTACGCGATGGTTAATATCTCTTACAATGCGAATGTCTATGGGCGTTGGTGACTCTTACCATCAGGTGGCCCATATGCTCGTCCGCCTACCTATGCAATAAATAAAAATAAAAAAATATATCGTGAGGCATTGCTTTTCGATTCATAAGTACTTGTAAAAGGCTATTTGAATAAAAATATTTTGATATGATTTTGATCACCAAGCCGCAGCCATAGCCTAAATTAAGCTTTAACAGAGTGGCTATATATAAATTGCCTCGTCTAGATCACGACGTCCCGTCCCGAACTAAATCGTGTAAAGCCAATAAAAAACCTTAAACTCTCGCGTCCCAAAATGAGTAAAGCTGTTAGTCCTGCTTCTAATATATCTTCAGTTGTACCAGATTGGTATCCTATCGGTACACATACAGTTATATTTACTATGTTTGCGCAAAAACATGTGCAATGTTATTATTATCTCCAGCGTAGTTGGGCTGGGTGGGTTTTTTAGGTTGGCCAAAATTCAGTGATATTGATAGTATTACTATTTTTATTATACTACTAATGGTATTACATCCAATTTTATTTTTATGATATTCACAGCTTATGTGTGTTTAATAGTGTATCAAAAGATAAACAGCTAAACTAAGTAAATACATAATATTTCAAGAATATTCACTTTATGTACTTCTATGTGATCACGCCATGTCACAATTCATGTCAAATTCATAAACTGTTTTTATCCACTGAAAAGGCAAACTCACGAGAATTACGTCAAATTATCGTTACATTATGAAATGACAGGCCTTCAACAGATATTTCAATAAGTAAAACATATTTTTAGTTCAATTTATTAACATTTTAATAGCAAACTTGTAACAAACTGGTTTCATATAAGCCATTGTAATGGATTATTTTAAGTTACATTTAAATCATAGTCTACACGCGTAGCAAGAACTACATCGACAGAACGATTTGTCGAAACTATTAAACAATCCACACGGAATATCGTCTCCATCATATCACAATACCGAGAGCAATATACTCGGCCCACGTGTTCGAAAAGCAATTTCAGCGCAAAACGAATAGCAACAGAGCAATAGAGCACTGTCCGTTCCTCGAAGTCTGCGGGAGCGCCCTTATCGCGACTGTAAATCAATATATGATTACAAATTTAATGCTACTGTTGGGCTATAAATCAGTTATTTTAAATTACGACCCGCAAGCGACGTATCACTACGCGTGAGGCCCCCTAGTGTTGCGCGCTGTCGACACTCGATGCGAGCTGCGTGTAGGCAGGCTTAGGGATGCGACAATGTATAATCACTTATTCTCATTATTTATAAAACTTGAAAATTAACAATATCCATTTTAAAAGTTTATTTTACTACACAAAATATTCGAAAATCAGCTTCTCCTTTGTAACGGTGAGATCAGTATATATGTAATAAGCACTATAAGCGTGGTACTAGATTGTGATTAGTCTGCTCTAAAGTTTAGTTAAGAATATTATTTTATTAAAATACTAAACAATACCATCACAAAATAATCATAAAGTTTATATACACAAACATATACAAAAAAAAAATTAATTAATTAACACTCAGATTATTCAAGACAATCTGACTTCTGTCTGTCATTTATTTGGTTATACTTACTTTATTGTACATACGAGTAGGTGATATTAATTCAATATTCAATGTGTTAGTTTTCGCTCCAACATGACACTTATATAAACACCGAGAATATTTATTGAAGCCATTGTCGATATAGCTGAAGGCTGTAGTCCTTGCACTATCATAAACAGTAAAATAAAGTGTACAATATCCCGTGTTACTTTCACCGAGTTGGATAGCTTATAGTGAACAATTGCGGGCTAGTAACATATCTATAAATTACGTAAGGAAGGAGATCTGTCCGAGATTATGTTTAGAATAATTCAACTAAATGTTCCTTTACTTGACGTTAAAGTTGTTATTTCACTATTTTGATGTCGGCACTTAGTTATGTTTTAATAGTATTTATTTGCTGTAAACTTCGTGACATTGGAGAAATCTGAGACTATTAAAACAAATAACTGAATTGAATTATTTGTAACTGAGACAAGTTGATATCAACCCAGATTTCAACTTGTCTGAGTTAGCAATTTTATACTAAAAATGGGTGTGACCCATAAAATTACACTCGCTTAAACAATATTCCCATTTATTCATTGAACATAATGTTACTAAATCAAGTAGCGACTTACTATTCTCTGTGTTTTTCATTAATTTATATATTATACTAAATTTCAAAATTAAATACAAATATTAATATTCCGCAAAAGTTTATGTAAGTAGTTTAATTATAAGTCAAACTCTTATACTGTAAATGACAGCACTCACAAAATAATATATCATATTCTGGGAATGTAGAAAAACTTGAACTTTATATCTACACTGTAAATATTATCCTTATGTACATATATACTACTACTAGTTGAATAATTTTCATCTCATTTAACCTACTGATACAATAATAAAAAGGTGGAGACTAATTAAAACTCGCCGTCATTCTACTTTTGTCATATTTTCAAAACAATTCAAATTAATTATATTACTTGAATTATGTAGTTGTAAGTTTTTTATTCAATAAGCCCCGTGTTCTTTGTGAGACAGCATTAACATTATATAATAAAGTAAAAGATTACTTCAGCGCTGGTTTTTGGTTATTTAATAATCCAATCTTATATTAACTTGACGTGGCTTGTCACCTGTGTCTGTCGATCGCCGGATATAATTAGTTTAGAATAATTAAAATTTACCATACCCTATATTACAAAATATCTTTCATAACAAGGACAGGATGACAAATATAGATTATTGTACTAAAGCAGATGCAAAATAATTGATGAGATAATGAGTAATAATAAGTGTAGACTAACTAACGATAAATAATAGTTCATCGATATCGATAAGCCAAACAAAGTAATCGTATTACACGCCACTATTTGTATGATGTAGTGCAGACAATATCTCGTGTTACTCTTTCCTCGCTATCTGATGTTGTATCGGTGCGAATCGTCGCGTGTCTATGAATGGTACTCGGAAAATATTTGTTTGATATTATATTTGCTTCATCATATTTGTTTCATCTTGCTTTATTACATTCGTGCTTTAATACACAAGATGAAAATATTTAAACGAGCTGCTTTTATAGGATATATAATACAACTATAAATATAAAATGTTTTTCCTAGGTATTGTAAATGCTATAATTGTAAGATACGAGTAGGTAATTGATGGTATGTTATATTAGTATTGTAAGCATTTATTGTAGAATGAAATAAATGATCAGACTAATTAAGGAGTGGAATTTAGTTATTAAATTTATACTTCGTGGTAGAGCTTGGTTCAGGCTCGTCTGGGTAGGTACCACTCACTCATCAGATATTCTACCGCTAAACAGCAGTACTTGGTACTGTTATGCCAGTGTAATTACAGGCACAAGGGACCTAACATCGTAGTTCCCAAGGTTGGTGGAGAATTGGCGATGTAAGCAATGGTTAACATCTCTTACATTGCCATTGTCTATAGGCGTTGGTGACCACTTACCATGAGGTGGCCCATATGCTCGTCCGCCTTCAAATGAAATAAAAAAAAATACTTGTATTTTGCCATAAAATTCGTATTCGTATTTTTGGTGGCACTCGATGGCTCACAAGAAGGCTGAGCTAAAATGTGCCAACCTTAAATTTAACTTGTTATATTATGTATGCCTGAATATTGTGTCAGCTCTGGGTGATCTTTTATCTCAATAGGAACACGAAAGGAAGCATTTGTTTAAGTTTAGTACAATAGGTAAGTTGTTTACCAAGGATATCGTAGATGTATATCATAAGGTTTGTATAATATTTTTAATAAAGATTTAGGAATGAATATCAAAAATATTTTTTATAGTCATATAGTTTTATTTTGGTGGATGCAATAAAACTATTTTTGGAGTTTAGAGCTGTGTGTTCACCTTTCCAAATTTAAACAATTTTTTTGAAGTTACGTAAGAAAGCACCTATACGAAGACCATATAAGTTTCATATACTATTGTACAAATAAAATAGTTACTTGATTTGTATTTTTTACATAAACAAGTTACACAAACAAATATCTCCACTTTAAAAATAAACATTTATAATATATCATTCGAATGAACTCATGCTTATAAACTCAGGCGATAAACTTAACAAACAAAAAAATAATAATTTACGAATGTGATAAATCAACTCTCTATTAATACCAGTAAAGGAAACCCATGTAAGATCACAAGTCAGTCTAATTACGAGTACTTACAACTAAAACAAGTAAGGTACCCAAAGGTCAGTCAAACGCTGTCCAGAGCGGGCATCACTTACACGATAGCCCGAAGCGCGCGTCTCTGTGTCATTTCAGCTTGTTAACACTCGACAGTTTTTACTTTAGTATTTATGTTACCGTGAAATATCGTTTACGCCTCCACGATGAATGTTTGAAAGTTGAGATCAAGTTATGGTGTTTGGTACACGGTCGGTAATATTTTACTTTATCTAAGAGTATGTCAAAATAATGAGGTTGGGATCTTTCTACATACATTATCTCAGAGAAAATAGAAGAGAAGATTTAATCTTTAAAGCCTGTTTGTCTAATGTAAGCAGTCTTAATTATTTAATTTACTAATAAAAAACATCTCAAAGTCAAATTAGAAGTTTTAGAGCTTATTTAGGAAATAAAGTACGAAATGTATTATTTCTTTTATTTAACATATACATATTTAAACTTAAGTGTATATACTTCAATATTAGGCCATTTCTGTGGAAATTAAAGGAAGTTGGGGAATTTATGACTTCGATGTTGTTTACAATTTTTCCTGTTGTAAATAAAATATCGAATATATTATTTCTGGTAAAAAAACCAAACGCATTAACATCGAAAAATAATAGCGCGAGTCGGTAAAGTTGAGTCGTAAATCCTCATCGAGACAACATAACTACGCTGACCAAATATTTTAAAGTAGTTTCTTCCATGTACGAAAAAATGCAAAACTTGTAAGAATTCAAAAACAAAATGAAGTATCACTATAGTGATAAATTGTCACTGAATTCTCGCTCTCTGTTGACAATTTCAGTAAGCGCATTTATTGTTTCTATATTAACATACATTTTATTATTATAGAGATGTTTTACTATGATCAAAACTTGTCTTTCTTTACAAAACAAAGTTAGTTACAAAGGTAGTTACAAAGTTGGTAGTTGGTAGTAAACAGCAATACTTGCTATTGTTGTTCCGGATTGAAGGGTGAGTGAGCCAGTGTTATTACAGGCACATGGGACATAAGATCTTAGTTCCCAAGGTTGTTGGCGCATTGGCGATGTAAGCGATGGTTAACATCTCTTACAAAGCCATTGTCTATGGGCGTTGGTGACCACTTACTATCAGGTGACCCATATGCCTTCTTATGTAATAAAAAAAAAATAGCTTAAAGGGCTGATTTTCGGAAGTACCTAGTTCTAATTCCGGGTCAGGCCAATAATACGGAAGTGAGTCGTTCTATGAAGAAATTCTCAGTAACAGTACGGAGCATGAAAGTCGACATAGAAGTAGGCGTCCCCTTTCTGTATCATCCATCATCATCATCAATAAAATATAATAATAAATTCTGAAATTGCCGACTATAGCACACAAGCAATAAGTTTTTCGAGAAAGTTCATGAATTGTGTCAGACAATAACTCCCAATTTTGTCGTCACTCCGATTAAGAAATTGTTTACCTGTCCCTTTCTCCGTTGGTTACACTATTTTAAATGAATTTATCTTTTTCTGTAATCCGGTAAGGCTGGTATAGCTGATATCTTCTATGAATTGTTCTTTTTTATTCTAAGGCATGTTATTATTACTGTTGGGATAACAAATAAAACAGAACAGCGTCTGTCAAATTGGAACAATACGAATGAAAACCCAAAACAGAACGAATGCTCGGTAACACACTAATGACTTAGCGAAACCGTCGAGCTCCTTCCAAAATTAAACAAGATAAAAAAGCGGGTAAACGATCGATCACCGCTTGCTTCAAACAAAACACAGAAAAAACCACGTGAAAGGATGTATGGAACAAATTAAAAGCTCAGCATGAGGTGTGCTGGCCATCCACGATCCACGGCTTAGGGCAAATATTAAACCTGTCAGTTTTGTGTAATTTGAAGGCTCGTTTTCGAGTTATAAGTTATGTTATTGAATGTTTTGGGGGCACGGAGCGCGCATGACGCCATGACCCAACGGCCTAACGAGCGAGTAAATGTGGATAAGTAATGTCCTTAGAGAGTTTAGGCGAATTAAATGATACTGTTACGATCTCGTAGTGCACTGAATATGTGTTATAATTTTATCGACACATAGGTATGATCTCTACAGACATATAACTTTATTTTCGTATGACAATAAAATCTTATACTTTTTTATATATTGTTTTTCAAGCCATTTCCTTTTTGTTTGACGACGGCGACGAAAATGTTGTATATTAGTTTAGAGTTAAGTAATTAGTAGAAATGATATGTTAAAAACATGCAATGAGTAATGTCGAATTGCTTTCACTGGGCGAACAGTAGTATATAGAATAGTAAAACTTTATTTAACTCCTCAATATATTTTATTAAATGATAATTTTTAGAAAAAGTGTGCCTTAATAATATTAATTTTCTTTTAAACTCTTCTGTCTGTTCTGTTCCCAATTATCTTTTGAACATAACGGTTTATTTCTACGAGCTGTCGTTTTATTTCAACACAAATATGATAAAGAGCAGATAAGGTGGATATTAAGAAGCTCAATTTATTAAAAAAACTCTTAACAACTCAATCGACGCGTTAGTTTAATGATGGACATAGATTCTTTGCTAAATCGACCGCAATTATGCGAAGAAAAAGCTAATTTTGAGCGATTGGGCGATAATGGCACCCGTCAGGTGGAACAGCTCGATGCACTCGGGCCTGTGATACGTCCACTTTTTCAATACAAAGGCAATAAAAAAGCGCTAGTCACGCACTAAATGCCTCCTCCACGCGCACTCGAGGCGTCGGCCAAAAGAAACAAACAAAAGTGATAAAAGCGCACCATCACGCACCCACAAAATTATTTTCGCTTCGTAACACGTGTCAAGTTTCAATTTTACTAACGTCGAAATTAACAGTGGGCGTAAACATATTATTGATATTTTTGTCGATAAAAAAGTAATCGATGATCGAATAGAGCATCGCATTGTGATGAAAAAAAACCATCTATTGTTGTGAGTTTAAGGATCGGAGTTTTTCATGATGAAATTAAATGGACGAAGTTTTTAAAAAAAATTTACTTCATCAATCAGAGACGGGTTTATTCGCTCGACAATGGCTCGTCTTGCAATCGCCTCATGTGATCTACTCAATTCCACGAAGTTTCTGTAATTTTTAACTTGTTAAATGGAATCAATTTACTGGGTATTAAAATTTACGATAACTTTTTCTAAATAGACCCCAGTATCTATCACTAAAACACGTTTGTTAAATATAATTTTTTAAAACATTATTTTGAATAAATATAATTGTTTAGAACAAGACTGGTATCGATATTGGATAAAATATATACAATTTATATTGTAATCTAACAATAACTGGCAATTCTAAAATATGAAGGAGGTTGCAACATTTTTCGCCACAAATGTTCCCCACTGTTAATAATGCTGTAATCATAGGTTTGACACCCTCTCACCAAGTAGCACGAAACTTTGAAAATAATAACTCATTTTATGAAATATACATTGATCGCTAGGTATAAGATGTTTTATTATCATCTGGGTTACAAAAGCAATGGATGTTAACAGTAGAAATAGTTTTCAACTGGTATTTCTAATATTACGCTTCTGGGTTGCGCGTTCAAAGCCGAGGAAGCTAATACAGCGGATTGTGGGGGACGCCCTGTAATTATAGCAAATGTGCCGTATTTGTGTTGACAATGGCAGTGGTTAACGTCTCAGATATTCTCTTGTTTCTAAATGTCTGTTTTAGTCGGCATGGCTTAAGAGACAAAATGTGATGAAACTCATATTGATTTCTTACTTTACAAAACAAAAATTACCTGTGACGGTGTGATTAAGCTATTTGAAGGGTCATAATATAAGGGCTCTATATAAGGTATAATATGAAGAATAATTGTGTGTAGTTTATGTGATCGCTTATTTATAAAATGAATGAATAGCTATGATGCATCTATTTTTGTAGTTTAACAAAGTTCTCCTCATACGTTCCATATACCTGGCATATCAGGAACGCGTTTCATATTGCAATTTAAAATTATCTGATGCAGCGTCTATAAATCAATTCATACGATCGTAACGTTGATGTCACAACGGTGATTTCGGTGCCCACTCGCAGGATGGTCGCCTACGCGAGGAAACAAAGCCTACATTAGCATACCTGGGGTGGGGCGGGGTGTGGCTGTATTAATCACATCCCGGCCCGTGCCTTGCGTCTGCGCATCAGGATGAGAAGATCATGTTCGTCCTGAATATACTCAGTTTAAACATTAATGCCTAATCTGAATACGCCTCTAACAGACAAAGTTATTGTCAAATTATTTATTGATCTTTTTTATCAACTCTTTAATTGTTACAACAAAAAATATTATGAGGTAAAAATATTTTAGGTACTAAATATTTATTCAGTTTTGCCTGCAGATAAATATCTTTTAATACCTATCTCTCTTTTAGTGCATGCAAACTAGCTCATGATTTTTTTAGCTACCAAAGCAGGTATGCATATACACCTTTATAATTTTGAAAACTTATAAATATCTTAAAAATGAAAGCCCGTATATTATTCGACGCATTGTATCCGTCGTGAACTCACTATTTTTGTTCTAAACCATTTGTTTATTAGGTATATAAGTGACCGAATAAGATTACTTAAGGTATACTTTTCGTTTTTTGTTTAATCTTTGTCTCGAAGAGCTGAATGCCAAGTCATTGGCTGTGTTTCTATAACGAACATTGTTGAATCAAAATGTAACGTTTTGTTTTATGACTGATGTCAGACATAATAATTCATCCTGGGTACTACGACGATTATTAGCGATTGTTTTTATTTTTAACTCATTGTTTATATATTTGTATATAACAAAATGATATGGATAATTTTTGCGATTCAAGAAACAATACTTTAATGATTATAAAAATATAGGTACTTTATAAATTTATGTTAATATAATGAAAATATTAAGTGATTCTAATATCTTTTAAAACAATTTTTATATATATTTTATTAAGGCTCTTTGTTTTTCATTAATATTAGATATACTTTATATATATGTTACACATTTTAATGAATTAGAATTACTTATTTTTAATATTATTGCTTTTTTCCTATTGTATATTTTTAATCGATTTTATAATGTTATGAATGAAATGAATATTCCATTCACAACACGAAGCGATATCAAAACCATGAATGGCCCTTCATGAATGGGACACATGAAAGCTTATTGACCTACAGTATGTACTACTTCAAGTAAAAAGCTAAGTAAGCTAATAAGTTACATCCGAATTTGAACTTTATTGAATATGTAACAGCTTTTAAATCTAAAAAACAAATTTGTAGTCACTCTGTATAAGCCAGTCGAATCATAATTGTACAATAATGAAGTCAATACAAACGATAATGATACTTAAGTAAGAAGGTATAACATACAGAATTTATTTTAAACATTGTTCGAATAAAAATGACGAGTCATCAAATAAAGGGAGTGATAAAGATGACGTCTGATAAGTTACAAGAGCCACAATGGAGTTATTGGGAATCGATTTGAGATGTGACGATGTAAAAGAGCTGGACGTTGTAGCGATATGAACTAAGATATGATTGTACGAGACTTTGTGTATGAAATTATTTATGTAGGCTTCAGTTAGACGCGATAGCATATTTCACAGTCTTAATATTAAAGACAAACTAAAACAAAATAAAACAGTAAATTGCCAAGACGTTAGGTTAAGCATGTTTTAACAAAAAAAATAGACTTTTTATAAGACATGAAAATTTTAATTTTAAGTATCGCCTATTTCCAATTCATAGTATCGACTACGAATGTTATCTTGAATTACAAACTCAAATAACACAAACAAAGAGATTATCAAATAATTTGAAACCGAACATTATAACGCGTGAAGATCCTTATTAGGTTGGTCTCGTGCCGTCTTTGTTCACTTAACTACAGAGTGCGGACAATGCGGCGTCTTGTGGGGCTGCACTTTTTGTCTTTAAGGCTTTAGCTTTGCTGCCCTTTGTGCCGGTGATGCACGAAGAAATCATAATACCACATAAGATCGGTTATAGAAATTTATTGATGAGCTACAATATATATTGTACATAGCGATATATGCTATATACAAGCCTAAACAGTTACAATAATTTTTAACAAATTATGTACACGATCAAATTGCTGAATACATAATATATCATAATATATTAAATTAGACAATAGTTATTTAAAAAAACAATTGATGAGAACATAATAACTATGAGCTCCACTTTGTCTAAATAATGTGTTGATTGATTTTACTATAACTTTGATTCTGAATGTTTCTTAGCTCGATGTTAAAAACACATTTTGTGAGGTCGCAAGCGCAGTCAGGGCGGGGCAGTGTCGTCTCGAACAAAGACGTTTAATTGTCGGTTATTCGGCAATAAATCCATACAACCTCTCATTACCGAACTTATCGAATCATTGTTAATTGAAACTTACCTTTTATTTTCGTATATAATATTAAGACATGACAAAATGAGTAAGATCATTTGAAGGTATTTGAACTTCGAATGAAATATAAAGGTTCTTGAAAAAGTTGTAGATTTTAAAATGAATTGATGATTATATTCTTAATCTTTATTTTGCTACTATTTTAGAATCATATATCTATATTATTCGAAAACTTACATTATATTTATAGTCAAAGTGAAAACATAATATTGATAACATATTTTGAATCGTCATTTTACAGTTTTAATTTTAACATAAAGTAAAGAATAACCGGTAAGTAACTCAGTAATTATTGTTTTGAACAATCTAATTTAAATGTAATAATAATAAGCAATTAAATTATATATCCTGTGTGAACATCTACGAAAACTTAATCCAAGCTCTTCTACCATTTATATTATCCTACCTTGACTGGCTCGTTGGTCTAGTGGCTACATGTAAGGCCTCAGACATGGTGGTCCTGGGTTCAATTCCCAGGTCGGGCCAATAAAATGTTATTAAGATTTTTTGTAGATTTTTTTTAATAGCAGCCCGGAGTCTGAAATTTGGAAGTGTGGACTCCCGTGCTTCGAAAAGCACGTAAAGCCGTTGGTCCTGCGCCTGAACTTGCCGTCCTGAGATCGCCGTCCCATCGGGTTATGAGAGTAATGGAATAGAGAGTACACCTGTGTTTGCGCACATACTTGTGCACTATAATATGTCCTGCGCAGTTGGCTAATCTCTCTTGAGACTGGCCGCCGTGGCGGAAATCGGTCAGGATGACCATTATTATTATAATCCTACCAAGTATCAAAATTATCATAATATTAAAATTGAATCAATGATTAATTAGCAGTAAAATTTGGTCCTAATGACCTTTTTTGTAATGTCACGTAAATTTTCTGCAAATATAAAAAAAATAAATCCACGCCAAATCGCTGGCGTATCGTTCTCACCTCTCTCACGAGTCGGACATTGATTTATAGATGCTTTATTTGATTCGATTGTATCATCAGAACGTCATAAATCCAGAACCCCTCTATACGACTCGACTTGTTACGTCCCCTCTGTATCAATGTCGATATTTTCTATACGCGAGTTTTTCCTGATGCCATTATGTCCATATATAGGCGATAACTGAATCCGACTGTTGAGTTTGCTCTGCGACTTATTAAAGGAATTCGGGTTATCATATTGTTTTCTCTTGTCTATGAGATATTTACAGTCATAGTATAATTTTCTTTTTGTTTATTGCATGTTTCATAAGTCACTAAAAATTTACTATTTATTATATAGGTACTCATTGACAAACTTTCGTGGTTTTTGAAATGCCGTAATGTAATTGTTATTTGCGTGTTTAAATTGTTAAATAAAAAATGAAAAAAAATCCTTGTTGACATATTTCTATGCGATAATGGAATGGTTTGGAATTCGATTATGTCATTTGTTTCAATATTGATCGACTAAAACTAATTTGAGTATAAATTAAAAACATAACCTTCCCTTTTTTGTAGCACTTTAATTTTGTCATTAAACAGTTTTACTATCAAAAATTTGGAATCTTCGAAATTAATTTTCTAAATAAAATTATCGGTTCAGTAATACATAAAACCTTTAGTTTTTCTCGTGGCTGAATGTATAGATTAGGGCATTGAAAACTGAAAGAAATTTTTATTTGTAAAAAAGCTGTTTGTAGCGCCAATAAAATTCATCTCGCACAAACTTCCCCAAGCGTGGTTGCACGAAGTTCGCCCCTGACCGAAACCACATTTTTACTCGTCCAAATAAATTAATACAGGCGTCTGGGGGCTGCCCGCTCGTAGACTTGTCAAATTAATTTCTTCTTGCAAGACAATTTGTCTGTCGCCGAAGGGCACACAAAAAACTCCAATATCGATTGCTAGCCCATTAGTTTGGGGAGATGGCCCTAGTTCTGCGAACTTGTGTTTATGTCCTGTGGGAAAATGTTTTACTTGACCTCATTATTTAGCGAAAAGTTCTGTTCGTCGCCCTAATATAATTTTTTATTAACGCTATTTTTAAAAAATAAATATATTTATTATTGTATATTCTTAAACAATATATGTGATAAAAATTATTTCCAAATAAATATATCTATGTAAATGTTTCGTTATTATATTAAAAACAATTATAATTTGATTGATTGGAAGTTTTTACTTGATCATAAAAGAGAAGAACTAACCTAATGAGCTTTATAACTAATACACAAAGTTGTAATATATTGAAACTACACTTTTCTATCAATAGATGAACAGACCAGTATGTAAGTCACTAAGAAAAGAGGGCGAAGTGGATCCAATTCGTCGATTTTTGCTTAGTATTGATAACGGATTCTAATCCGCACGGTGAAGAAATCTGCAAATCTCGGAACAAATAATGCCACATATGTATTTGTGAAACTGCATTGGAGTATCTTGGTGAAATAAGCACTTTCTTACTCGAGCAATGGGCCATATGGTTATACTAATCCACCTTCACATACCAACACTATTATTATAAGAATTATAAATCACCGTTCGTACTGTCAACAATGGGATATAACATGTTACTCATACAACGACAGTGCTAACTCACACTTCCAACTCACAATGATAAGACTACACCAAAAAAAAGTAATTATGCTTAGCAGTGGGGTAAATAATTAAGAATCGATGGTATCTTTCGAAGCTGGCTGTAAGAAGTCCTAAAAACTTTAGCTACAATTTTATTTAAGCGTCAACAGTCAACAGAGTCAGTCACGCTTTAAGGGCCATCCAGCGACGTAAATCACATTTTCACTAGATCAATCCTACGGTTACAGATGTTCCATTCTTAGCTATGCCTTAAATTAAAAAACAAGGATTATAACAATACATAAGATAGTACTTAGACAGTTTATATGTTTTTTCGAGAAGTAGATATAATTTTCTGACATTAGTATTTTATTAATAAGTACCTTAATTTAAATAGACTAATTATTACCTTTTCATAAAGTATTACGTTTAACAGATTTAATTATTTAATAAAAATACTCAATTTAAATAATTTATTCAGAACAAGTAATAGATCGTAGCAAAATGTCCTGGAAGCGACTGAGAACGTTTTATAGGTAATCAAATAAGGCGGGCGTCACGCACGGCCGCCGAGACGCGGGACGCGGGACGTTGCCCAAAATTAAAGTGCGCTTTTTTGAAAGCGCCAATCTTCTCGTCACAGTCGATAAAATCGCTCCGTGCCGATTGCGGTCGGTAAAGAAAAGTTAGGGCAACGTCACAAAAAAATAAATAAATAAAACAAACTAGAAAAATCTAAATATATACTAATTTTGGGCTTAATTTCCTCTAATATTAAGCTCAATTTAAAAAAAATATCCTTACTTATACAAAAGTGCAAGATAATATAATAAGACTTAAAAAGATTATTTTAAGCGACTTATTCTTCTATAAGCTAAGGTTTAATTCAACGAGATAAAACAACTAAATATTTATATTATTTACATTATAACAAATATTATCGTATGGCTATTGCTTTAACAGGCATACGAGTACGAGTAGAATAAAAGCTTTCTTATTATTTGTCCAATATAGAATAGACTTTACATTAACCTTAGACCGCTAATTAAGTAGGAATCGTGACGCTTTACGTTAAGCGATTTAAAAAACTAAGGAACAATTTAGTTTAAAATGTTATCAATATCAGTTTGTTACTTATACTTGTATTTTATCTTTTACCTTATAATAGTATGGTTGTTGCAAAATGAAATACGCATTCTGACATTTGATCTGATTATACCCTTATTATACTACTGTACCCGTGACTTACCCGACGTAGTATTTTTTTCTCATTCATCCTGTTGTTTTGGCTTACTGTGGTAACCATTTTGTTAAATATTTTCAAATACCAAGTCCATAATTTACCTTAAAATATGACATTATTCAAACAATGCAATACTTTATAAAAATATGTTAAGTAACGTATATTCCGGGAAAGATTTTTCTCACTCTTTATGAAGGTTCTTTATTTGTATATGACAATGAAAATCTTTGTCGCTTATGCTGTTATCCTTTACTGGGCTACAGTTCTATAACTAAACTTTTTTTACTCTTTTTTTCATGCCACAAGAATATCGCCTAAACACGACCGCGTCGTCAATATAAGCGACAGTTGTGGCTGACAGGCGTTAGCGGGGACGATTTTGTTACCGCGGCTTGTAAGGGTGTTGTTTAATATTATAAATTTATGGTCTTGCTTATAAACACTGAAATAGTATTTAAATAAACGCTGTTTCTACATCTATTTAGTTTAATACTGATATCTTCCTTTGTTTAGTTATTGAAAAAAAAAAAATCTTATAAACTAGAACGATATTATGATAAATATCATATATAATAAAATGTGTGACTTAAATATTAAGTTTTAAGATATACATATATCTTTATCGTTTCATCGCTACACCAAGCCACAAGTTGCTAAAGAGCAACTGAAACATATCAACTTAAATTTCGGTTGGTTGGCAGCACATTGACTGTGTAAGAAGTCTTACTTCTTTTAGTTTATTGCCGGACATTGGACGTTGTGAGTTTGCTGACCCAAGAATTCAGCGATGATTGAGTTTTTAACTATTGAACTTATGTTTATAAACGACATAAGAAGTTTTTGGAACTTCTATTAAAACACAGCGTCGTGGTATATGCTTCAAAACCTCTGCAACGAAATACGAAATAACTGTTTAGTTACTATACTTACTCGCTTCAAGTGACACGTATAATTTTAATCAGAGGCTATTTGACAGCTGATAATATTTTTCCAACAGTTCTTGTTTTATTACCTTTTTAATACATACGTCAAAAACTTAACTTGTAACTTTGAGAACGGCGTCTTCGTAACAAGGGTTGTAACTTGGTTTTCGCGGTTTACGTAATTATTATTACTGTAATTGTTCGCCGACTTACATATCTTGAGGTTTGTGGAATGAGGGTATGTGGAAAACGTAGATATGTTTCAAGTGTAACTGCGGTTTCAAGACTCGAAACTTCTGAATTTTGGTAATGTTACATGACAATTTTGGTAAAGAAGTTTAGTATTTGGATGTTGCTATGATGTTTTTGATTAGTTAAATAAAAACATAATATGTTATATTATCGTATTAATAGAGTTTTATTTACTATTCAAATTTCACACACACTTTTCATTCAAAGTGTTTTACATACCTTATATTATTATATTATAATTTTTTTGCCACTGGCTTTCGGTCCATAGGTATGTAGTTTGTAGCCGTAATTATATTACCCTTTTAATTTAGATTATAAAATCAAAAAAATAATTTGAGTAGGCTCATAAAACTACATTAGCAATAGGTACATACTATTTAAAGTTAAGCTCAAAAGACAACATGCATTTCGTTAACTCTGTAGTAGGCACATGTCGGCTAAAGTCAACACGTTATCTCAAATGTAAGTTACATTTACAATTCACATTATATTTCTCATTATTTTCCATCAACTCCCCAATATTTCTCTCAATTCCTCCAGATATGTTTCGTCACAATCCATCATAATCATCGCCCTGAGTTCCCCTCACTTTATAATTTGATTTCAACAAGCTGTCGTGGTTACGCCGCGGACTCGGCGCTTTGATTATTAATATCTTTTATGTTACTTACTGTTCCATTTGTTGAATGTGACTTAGATTTAGCACAATTCTTTATTACAAGAATTCAATTAATTGTAAGCACATTCAAGGATTAAACCTGCCACAATCATATTTCTTGTGGAACCTGTTTATCGTAGAACAATAAGAGTACAATGATAATAATTGGTGTCGTCAATATTTCACCTATGTATGTATGTGCATATTCGTTTTGAATAGTATAAATTGAATTTTCCCATTTTTATATACGAGTACATAAATTTACTAACATACTAAATATATGTACGCCGGTTTTTGACGTGTAATGTGGATTAATAAAATTATTTATCATTGTTAAGTGGTCATATATATTTTGAATTTATTTCGTTGTTACAAGCAGTTCTTAATTTGTGTATATTATCATATTAATAATTACAAACATCAAGTGGTTTAAAAATACTCAAAAAAAAGTTTATTTTAAATTCAAAATAATGTTCCAAAATCGATACTTTATTAAATTATTTTACAAATATTACGATTAAATTGCAAGTAAACAATACTTAATTAGTATCATAGCCGAATGCAAAAGCAAACGATGGGTATTACTCATAGAATCCATCGCAATCAACAGTGATTCGTTAGTCGCTTCGAAATAATACAAAACAATTTACCTGACAAATATTAGAATTTTAAAAACAATATTTTGAGGAATTAATTTGAAACAAGAAGTGAATCAGATTGATTTTGCAGTAGCAGAATATATACTTTATATTTTTGTCCAGTATTTTCTTAAATACATAATAATATGATAATAAAGCTTCAAGTTCGTATTCTGTGATTTTCATAATATAAATTTAATTGTACCTGATTATCACACGTTTAATGACGAAACGAGTAACTATTTAGTTTTTGCGAGTTCTTAGTAAAATGTATAGTCGATATCGATAACATTATACTCAATTGAACTTGTTTAAATTATGATTTAAAAGTTCTTTTAAAAGATTTTTTTTTTTTAATTAACCGTATAAAAATTATTTTGTCTGATCGTCCTTATTTCAGTAAATTAATTAATGTCGGTCTGTGATCAAGAAAACAATAACCGCAAACTGGAGGGCTCGTATTGTCAATATCTCTAACCCTTGCATTGTCAACGGCTGCAATTAGATAGGGTGTGTGGCGTATTGGATTAGCTGTACCTATTTTGATTACGTATTATCTAACTATAGAACATTATATACCGACTAAGTTACATTGCGTTATATGGCTATCAAATAAGATATTAATTTCAATATATATATTTTCTTGTGACTTCGCCAGCAAGTGAACCAGTTAGGAGTTTTTATATGATGTTGAAATTAAAAAAAAAACGTGTTCTGATTTTAAATGATGTAAAACGAAACGTAAGGGTTCAGTTTTATGTATTTTTTATCCTCTTTCTATATTTCTTCATCTTACGTGAAGATACGTAAAGCGACTTTAGCGATGTACAACGCTTAACGCTTGAAATTAAAAGAATAGTAAAAACGAAGTAATAAAGCACTCCCGTTCATACAATAACGTTAACGTTGGCATTGCTTAAAATTTAAGTCCCCCAAAGTGAAACGTGCTAATCTCGTTAAATTTATATAAAAGTGTTGACATAATGGCTTGGATTAGAGGTAATTCAGCACGACGAGAGTACAGCCACTGGAAATTGACCACATATGGCGCACCACCAATCGCCCCCACCTTTCTGCCACCGATTACTTATTAATGTACTATGTAAGTACTACTTCCTTCCAAAAAAATACTCTGAATCATAGCAGTAAGGGTGATTTTTGATTGACAACAACTTTATATTTAAGACTATTTTGAAATGTTATTACGTGGTTTGTAATTGTAGTTGGATTAATAATTCATCTTAATACGCGAGAAATATATCAATTCTGTCGATTTTCTCTTGTTAAATAAAATTCGTAAACTATGTATTAGAAACAAATGTTACATTTGAAAATAGCATTTTAAATCTTAAAAGTCTTTAAGGATACGTTCAGTAATCTTGTGACAAGGATTTTTTTTATTATTTCAATAAATCTGAAGATGTTATCACTCCGAGATGGCCCAGTTAAAACATGTGAATCATTGCAAGCTGTTTTCATTGGCATAATTTCTGTTTTGCTCGTCCTCGGCGGTGAAGGAACACATAATGAGGAAACCTGCATGTGTCGGATTAAATTGTTATCCACCAATATGTATTGAACAGCGTGATGGAATAAACTCCTTCCTCTTCGCCACTTTTAATTAAACAGGCTCTCGTCAATCGGTGTCTCACCGCTAACAGTTACAGGTTGTCTTTTACTTTTTAATACTAAATTTTGTAATATTATTTTGAAGTAATATTTTATAATATCATATATTTTACATACAAAAACCATTAAATACAATATTATCATCCATTAAATGTAATATTATTTGTATTATCCAACCGAATGCCTTTTAGAACACAAGAACCCACTGATTCAATGATTCAACAGTGTCATGACACACGAGATCAAGTGTGCAAACTCCGGTGCACCGCCAACTTACTCCTGCTTTCATGCTGAGTTTAATTCCCTTGAAATAAAGGCTATTTTCCCGTAATAAAATTAAAAAAGTTGGCCAAGGAACCATGCCAAGCGAGCAATTTTCGAAAACGTCACTCGAGCACCGTGTTTCGCTGACGAGGCGCTGTAGACACAAAGGGATATGACATTTGCCCATTTTAAAATTTCTCTTAAAGACAAGCCCCTATTTCGTTGTAAATAAGCTCTAAAATACCATAACTAAATATGACTATTAAATGTTTGTTGTCATACGAAATCAAGTGATTTAGAAAATTACGCACTAGTAGTCAAACGATGTACTCAAATGTGAAAAAGTCATCAGCTTTACTATACAGAACTCACTTAAAAAAGTCTTAAGAAAGTTTAAGTTTCTTAAGACATTAAATTCCTTAAATGTTTAAATTATCATAATGAATGTCGCATACCACTTTCTGACATTATACGATCTTGGTTGAAAATAATATATCGTCTACTCAGTATATTACATGTTGTATGTAGAAAATGGGTGTGAAATCAATAAATTCAACAAAAAAAGTGCTTAATTACAAAAATTGAGTTAAAAATGCTTACACTAAAATATTTAACTTTAAATTATATTCTGTAAATATTTACATGTGTACTATTGTAATATAGAATATTCCTAACAAAACCACTAACAATGTACGTCAAATCTGCAAGAATGGAACAATTTGTTTACACTAGAAACTAGTTATCAATGGCCATTGTTAAAATAAAAATTAGTAATTTTTATTCGCGGCGTGACGGAGGGGAGCGCATTTTAAAGCATCGCCCACGATGTGATCACAGAATAAATTTTTGTTAGAAGAATATTCTTCTTTAGTATGGTATATCACATATTTTTGGGGCATTCTTTTAGTCTGTGGTATTTATAGGGTATGTCTGTAGTTAGTCGAGCTGGGGACACGCGTGACGAAATTGTGTGGGGTACGGTGATGCAACCCTTCAGTACTTGCATCGCACCGCGATCCGCGTAGGGGTGCTGTAGCGGATTCACATCGTTTTGATACTTGATAATATTTATCGTGATGTAGAGTTAAATGTCTACTTCTGGTATGTTCGTCAATTTACATTGTTTACATTAATCATATTATATTGTTGTAAGCATAATAATTACACAATAATATATACTGAGTTATTAAGCTTATAATACTTTATATTTATTGGCAATGACATTTCCGAGAAAAAACCTCGAGCTGAGCAGTTCCCTTGTTTCCCTCCTTTTATAACCTGGATTCCTTCAAACGAGGCGTGAAGGCATCTTGCGGGCAGGGCGGGGGCGGATAGTACATATCATTCTTCAACCACGTAACATCAGGCGGAGAAGAGTCATTTGCACTTCCGGATAATATAAAAAAAATTTATTTAAAAAAAAACCTTACTCGCTCCGTTCAATTTTATAAACTTGTGGCATCAATATTATTTAGTTAAAAAATATATTATAAACAATGAAGCTAGTATCAAAACAGTCGCGCCCGTCATCCCTAACCCCACTGGAAAGCGTGAAATTCGTACAATAAATGCCTTTGTATTGCGGCAGCGCTGTTGACTTTTGGACGAAACCGCTAAACAATGGCGTTTGTACTCTGTTCCCTGTAGATATAAACTTTTTACCTAACACACACATCACTTCATTCTTCAATACTGGTCATTTTTATTTTTGAAAATTATTTTCATATTAAAGATATACATTCTAATTTGTCTTATTAACAAATAACTTTGGAATTAAGTTCTGTCTCTTGAATTTGAAACAGTACGCGGTTAAGTATAAGTATACGTAATATAGTTAAGTATACACCAGGCTATAAATAAAAATTTTAACAAAACAAAAACCGACTTCATATGAAAAACAATTTAATATGCACTAAAAAGTAAAAAAATAATTGCGTATTCTTCTATAATTTGATAATTAACTTACTATTTTCTACTCAACAATATGTAGGTACGAATGTGTTGTGTGGTTGATAATTTATTTACAATTATTGTTACTTTTGGAGTCAGAGAGTCGAGTTATTCGTCCATTTGTCGCGCACATACCTCATGCAAATTTACGACTTATATGGTTTTCTCATGGATTCCACTGTCAAAACTGGACCAAAAAAAAAAAATGGGACCAATGGGAAAGCACCACCTTTCAAATAAAAAAAAAATCATCGAAATCGATCCATTCAGTCGAAAGATATGAGGTAACAACACCAAAAAAAAAAAAAAAAAACATACAGACGAATTGATAACCTCCTCCTTTTTTTGAAGTCGGTTAATAAGCGATAATGTTCGTCATCTTCGTCAATAGACACTGGCACAAGACAAGTAGCACATATAGACAAGACTTAAAAAAAACCTCTTCGAACACATATGAACTAAGATTTAATGTCCTTTATGTCTTTAATTACAATGTCTCACTTATTATTCTTACTGGAATACAGAAATGTGATGTATTTTGATTTGGCAGTATGGTAATTGGTGAGCGGTTGGAAAAGTTTAAAAATCGTCGTACTTTTCTTACTGCAGACGTTAATGTAGGATCAAACATGTATGATTTTATTGTTACAATTAAGCTAGTCTTCAAGTCCTTTTGTTAAACATAGCAATCTAAAATATTAATGTATAGTACGTAAAACACTTCAAGGAATAGATATAATTATGATTAGGTATATATTTCAAAAGCAACATCAGTCAATTAAAATATTTTTGATAACATTAAATAAATTTGTAATAAATTTATATCAATAAAAGTTATTGAGTATGTGCTATATGTTTATCACAGGTATTGTATGTTAAAACAATGAATATAAATTACCTAATGATAGTGATAAATTATATATCTGTAGGCGGCGACGCGTGTGTCGTACAATTATTACGATAATGCACTATAAGCAGGAATTACTGAAGTCTTTGATGCAAGCTCGGATTTGAGCCTTGATATATAAGATCCGTGTATCCGATCAATTGAACAATCTTGGGTAGCTGAAAAGGACAACAAAATGTTCCATTGCTGGGCTCAGGCTTTCTCTCCTTTTGATGACAAGTTTATAAGCTTATTATAATTACCCATTTAGAAAATACACACTATTTTAGGTATGTAATGAAATATAAAAATA
Organism: Nymphalis c-album; assembly: GCA_963151315.1. Classification (NCBI taxonomy): domain Eukaryota; kingdom Metazoa; phylum Arthropoda; class Insecta; order Lepidoptera; family Nymphalidae; genus Nymphalis; species Nymphalis c-album. The sequence continues at coordinate 8,610,554 of OY720591.1, forward strand.
AAACAATATATAATTAGTTTTTGATTGATTCTCTTGTTTACGAAGTACTTTTTTATTACTTACTCGTGAAATCTACAGCGAAATATCGCTCACTCGATTTATCGATAGTGATTTATTTCGAACGATTTATGGAATCGATTTAATATCGGTAATCGTTAGTCGCTGTGACGGTGGGCCGGTTCAATCGAATGATTATAATTTAGGTCTTCGTATATATTTTGTGTCTCGTTTACATATAACGGCTTCAAATAATTCGTGATATTTAAATTTATTTCACAATATATTTTTTAATTAAACATATTCTTTGATATGTACCTTTATAGTACAGTTGTTGTCGGCTCTAGCTGAAAGAATTCTGGTATACTATCATATGTGGATATTTTTTTAAGTATAGTTAATTTAAAAATATATCCACGTACTTATTTATATACGTATGTAACAAAAATAAGTTTATGTAACAGTTGTTTTTGTGTATGCAAAAGCTTGTTAATTTGAATGGATTTCTCTTAAAAACTACTTTTTTGTGAATATTTTTTTCGGTAACTCTTATCACTTGTAATCTTTTTTTAAATGTTGAAAAAGGTATAAATAAATGAATAGCATATTAATAATTTTATAATAATGTAAGCGTGACCAATTAATGTACCTCTAAATTTAATGATTAGATATAAATACGTATATTATTTTTATGACAACGATGTCGGTCCGATATCATGTAAACGGACATAACGTATTAATGTGAAACCAGTAGCGCAGGTGTACTGGAAGTTATATTCTGCTCATTATTGTTACGTAATTTAATTGCAAGCCATCTTGTTGCCTCTTTAAAGGAATATATTACTCTTGATTGTATGTTTGTCAAATTATGCTTATTTTCATAAGTTTTGATAGATTATGTACAGCATGTACTGTGTCAAGAGTAGAAGAGATATAGGAATTCCCGATGTGGTAATGACAATGACCAATTGACTGTCTGTTTTTATACAATAAATAAACATACAAATTACATATAAAGGTATATATTTTAACATTAGTATTTATTCATTTATTCTTCATTGCACACAATTTTCAAAACCAATGGTATGGAAAATTAATCTACTTAGGAATACTACTACTCTTCACCGCTAATATCTTCATAATTTGAATCGAATTAATTGGGAAGTATGAGCATTGTCGGACTATGACGGGAGATGTCGGCTGTTAGTCTATTAATCAAGAGCAACACTTCATCGCGCGATTATAAGCTTTTAAACAGAGAGGGTGCAACGGCTCGATATAAATTAGCCAGCGATGAAAACGTTTTTGTAGTGATGTACAATGTCGATAGATATGGTTTTCATATACCTACTTTTAAGTATTCATACTGTAGATAACCAAACTTTCTATGTATATAAAGGCTTTTTATTGTAACTGTTATGGGCGGGACGATGATATTAACAGTCAATGGGCGAAGAGGTATGTACATACTTCCAATACTATTAATATGGGAATTTTTCTTTTTCTAATAATTTAATCTGCTTACATAGTTCCAATCTAAGATCTGTTAGGTTCAGAGAGTGCCAAATATAGAATAACATTTATCGAGTTGTTAAATCGTATCGACAAATGATCAACACTGTTTAACCCTTGCCGTGGCCTGCATAGCTCGGGGCGCAGCGAAACAGTTAACTAAATTAAACTGAGTGTGAAGACCGCTGCAGGGTTAACTATTTCATTTCGTTTATTGCGCACAATTCCCGCTTAACCCTTCGCTGCCTAATAAAGATATAGAGGCCTATTAACGGAGACTGTATTTTTAACCGACTTCAAAAAAAGGAGGAGGTTATCAATTCGTCTGTATGTTTTTTTTTTTTTTTTTTTTTGACGTTGTTACCTCATATCTTTCGACTGGATGAATCGATTTCGATGATTTTTTTTTTATTTGAAAGGGTTTGCTTTCCCATTGGTCCCATTTTTTTTTGGTCCAGTTTTGACAGTGGAATCCATGAGAAAACCGTATAAGTCGTAAATTTGCATGAGGTATGTGCGCGACAAATGGACGAATAACTCGATATCTATTCAACGGATTTCGATGATTTTTTTTTTATTCGAAAGAGTATACTTCAAGGGTTGTTTGATGATAGTTTGGTTAGATTCTGATTATAGGATCCATGACAGAGTAACGGAAATCTTCAATTCTTAGTAGCAAACTAACGATACACGGCCGAATCTTTTATAGGCTATCTAGATTTTTCATTCACCTACCATAACATCGTTATGATCAAGTAATTGTAATACTATTGTATAAAACACTTCTTTATATACCGTCAATAGTTTTCGCAGCGCACGCGAAATAATAACTTTTATAGGCAACAGTTTGATACGTTGGGTTACGTTGCTCCATTTTAAGTAGGGATCTATAAGATTTTGAAAATATAATATAGCCTATGTTACTCGGTAAAAACGTAGCTTTCTAAGGGTGAAAGAATTTTTAAAATCGGTCAAGTAGTTTTTGATTTAATTCGTAATAAAAAATCAAACAAAAATCAAATCTTTCCTCTTTATAATATGAGTTATGCATGTAAGCATTAGTATATATGTATATGTTTGTAATTGAAACATATTTGAACATCTCCTAAAAGTTAAGACCAATTTTGAAAATTATAAATATATATATATAGAATCGTATATGTACTCTTATATACAGGTTATATTTATGTATATTTATATATTGATTACTAGTATTTTTCCCGCGGTTTCACCCACGTAGTTCCCGTTCCCGTGGGAATATGGGGACTAAATGTAGCCTATGTTACTCCTTGATAATGTAGCTTTCCATTGGTGAAAGAATTTTTTAAATCGGCTTAGTGGTTTAGGCGTGAAAGCGTCACAAACACCCTTACTTTCGCATTTATAATATTAGTTAGGATAATATAGATACTTCCCCTTTTTTTAATATACAAACATTCCGTCATATTTTTTAGGTGAAGAATGGTATAACACAACATCTATAAACTTACAGTTTATTTAATTATTACTAGAAATAATTATTTGATTATGTTATGGCTGCCCAACACCCCACCAACTAAATCTATTTAATCAAAACATGTTAATTTATATTCATACATTTAACCATATTAACTAATATTTATTAATTAAGTACCAAAATACATTTTTCTTTACGTTTCACTGTTTTAGATTAATATATTTAAATAATAATATAAACGGCGCTGTCTCATATGAGCTGCACGTTTAGTAGGTCTACCCATATTCTACCAAATTAGTGAGTGTACTTCAGATTCACTAAAAATCGAAAAATAAATAAAACTTTTAACAAAACAAAAACCGACTTCATAGGAAAAATAAATTAATATGCACTAAAAAGTAAAAAAATAATTGCGTATTCTTCTATAATTTGATAATTAATTTCCTATTTTCTACTCATCAATATGTAGGTACGAATGTGTTGAGTGGTTGATAATGTATTTACAATTATTGTTATTTTTGGAGTCGATGTCAGCTAAGGAAACACTATAATATACCTAGCAATAATAATACGGGAATCTTTTAAAAACAAACAAAAACATACACATTACAAATCTCTTTTATTCGCCTCGTAAAGTTGCGCGTGTGACACAAGCACATCTCACCTATAACTAACTATGTATGTAGTTATAAACCCATCTTGGCTGACATCGACTCCAAAAGTAACAATAATTGTAAATACATTATCAACCACTCAACACATTCGTACCTACATATTGATGAGTAGAAAATAGGAAATTAATTATCAAATTATAGAAGAATACGCAATTATTTTTTTACTTTTTAGTGCATATTAATTTATTTTTCCTATGAAGTCGGTTTTTGTTTTGTTAAAAGTTTTATTTATTAAATTGTCGTTTTAAAGACATGGGGTACAATTGCCACCATGAGCTTGGAATTCTTAAGACCCGTATCTAAGAAACATCTGTGTATGTTAAAATTGCATGTAACTTGCTTAAGCTTTAAAACCCCTATGTTTTTTGCGATAATTACTAACTGTGCTGATTAGCATATCCATATAATTGACAGTTCATCTGTTTTGTTTTAATATAACTATTAACGACTGCCCATGACATTGTTCATATTCTAATATGATAAGTACGTCTATATCATATCTGATTAATTGTTTCAGGTAATTGATTAAGATAATATAAGTGTTAATGGCGAATTTGAATCGTAATATATATTTTTAATTATTATCTACAATAAAACAATTCTGGAACGAGTTATGTAATATAGAATATTGTACAATGCATTCATACCAAAACGAAATATGTGAAATATTTTAATTTGAAGTACAAACTTGAGAGAGTTGAAATTTGATATCCCAAAAATCTTGTTTAGTACTGAAAACTGTCCAAAAATTTAAAAACCTTTTAATTTAAGTACGTAAAATTGAAAATCGTACGAAGACTATCAGTAAATTGGTTTATGAATATTGTAAGTCGCAAATTCGTGGTTACTTTCTTTGTACTTATGGCACACGAGCACAGGCGCAATCCACTTGGTAATCTTCATATTTAGAATTAAACGGGGTCATTTAACCAAAATTGTTTAGAAATTTCTTTGAAGATCTAAAAAAACACATTCAATTATTCGACTGTAGAATAGTTTAGTTTTTAATTTAGTCCAAACTGCGACAGATGTATTTTAAGACTGAAAAACGAAGTGAAGTAATCACGAATATAACGAGAGTATGTAAAATATATTCCAATAATAGTATCAGGGATCATGCATATGAATTATTTTACTCGAAAAACCTTCTAAAATGTCATCGTTATTCAATATTAATTGATTACGGAAATATCTTCGATGTGAACGTCACTACCATAAACATGATGCGTTTTGCTATTCGTCGGAATCGGTAATGTTACACGGTTTTCAGCTATAGTTTTTGATTAACGTATCCCGATCGGACGTCGTTGATGGTAATTTCATGTCTATTTTGATTCGGATGTGGCGTAGTGAAGAATAATATTATAAAGATTGTTTTTAGAAAACAATTAATTCAATTCTACTGAGCTCTTTTAAGTCATTAATTTACAAAATTTAATTCAATGTACGGATAACAATTTTTATGATTATATTTTGTAAATGATACGTTTTATGTAATTATGTTCGATAAACATATTTGAAGTCAAGAATATAGCTCAGTTACATAAAAATAAGTCTTAATACTTTTCTACCTTATGTTTCCTTCAACTTCTGGCAACTTGAATGCAACTATTACTTATGCACGGTTCAAACAAATGTAAACAAAAAACAGCGAGAAAAATATATCTCTGCTTGTCGAACTCGCCTCCTCTAACATGGAAGGTATGGAGATATTTCACCACGCTGTTCCAATTCTCATACACATGTCGCAAATTTTCGTTCGACTCATAGTAGTCTTCTCACCTCCGAGCGTTAGATAAATAATAAACATAAATTAAGTAACTAAAATTTCACCAATATTATTCAAATACAGACTCAAGTGATCTAGCCATGCCTATTTTGGTTGATTCAGTTTATTCATCCATGATAAACATACTTAATTATTTACTATAAAATAAACCAATACATAAGTGATAAAGGAGGTGGATATAACATGCTATATTAGAATATGTATGTATATTGTATGTGTATACTAGATATATGTTTGACTTCGATTAAGTAATATTCATAGACTAGGAACTACCAGTACGAAGGCCATCACGATCTATCGAACAGGCTCACCTTATCGACCGGCAGGCTACTTGTTTTAAGATAAACATTCAATGAGTTGTTATCGCTTGGCGCTTAAATAATAACATGATTTTACATTATAATAGGTTGGTTATTTAAAAATATTGTATATACTGAAAAGTAGGAAAAATCAAACTTGAATATTACTAACCATAATGCATTCCATGTATATAATCCATGCCTTTATGGAGCAAGAGAAATAATAGAAAACAAGGACAATTTCCTGAAATAACGCATTTTTTTACAGAAGCTACAAAAAAGGCGGTTCGCTCAGGTATAAATTATTTAATTGATTGTAGCATTATTTTACACTATAAACAGTAAAATGTGTGATTTTATAATCATTATACACAAACGGTCCGCGGATATGTTATATAGATATCAATTACAACATCGATAGAATCACACTCGACGCTTCGAACTGTCGGAATGGCGAATAAACACAGAACATTGGTCATGACTATGCATAAACTCACCTGAACCGAATTTACCTACGCATATAATAATATTCTGACAACTCCGTCCGAAAACAACTATTGGTTTTAGACATTGAATTTACTGAAACTATGTATTATTACTTGGCATTGGTTGAACGCTATGATGTATACTTTTGAATTTTTAAGTCAAATCATGTTGGTACGGCTTATCTTAGAATTGAGTCGAATATTATAATATTATGAGTTTTTTAAAATAATATGATTTAAAAAATATATTCTTGATTTTTAGCTTGAATATAAACACTTGTTTGCGCGACAAAGACTTAATAAAGCGTTTGTAAAATATTTTTTACATAAACATTTAATTTTTATCACGCAAAATAATAAGTTAACCTTCTTGATAAATTTTTCATAATGTGTTTCAAAATAAGAAATATGACACGTCATTGTGTTGATACGAACATTGTACGAGTAACGCTAATGGAAGTAATACGTAGTCAAGCTTACGTCGTCAGGGCATTTATATCGTCTGTTTTCTTCTTCGCCTTCAGTTTTGTATATTATAGTGAATAAATATTTATAATATAAAATTTATAATCTGGAATTTAATATCTGCTATAATTAACCCTCCATATCTACACTGTCAGTTTAACATATAGTGATCAAGAGCAATTCAACATAACTGAGTGTTTATGTCCGTAGTTTAAAGAAAATGATGCAATGACACCTGCAGACCTGAATGTATTTGTTAAAACTCTGATATTTTTCTTTATCCACAAACCAGCACTGAAACACATCTACTAATACGTATTAGTTTAAGTTCTAAAACTAACTTTTTTAACAGACGATAATTTACCTGTTACGTGCATTATGTTAGTCTAAAGTTGCTTCATAATATTATTAAATAATTTTAATTTAATTTAGTTTAAGCCAAAGGGCGGGTTGCTGGTATAATTAGATCGTAAAGCCCATCAGAGTGTAAGATATTATATTGACATGGCACCTCCTACTGAATCACAGAACGAGGACATAGCAAGTCGACTTGTGTCTTGTAACGTTCGCTGTCATACTCAGAGAATTGTAGAGTACGTAAAATGTGTAATATAGATATGGATACGGCATTTCAAATTATTGCTATTTAAGTTTGATATGTTCAATATAATTTTAAAAACAAAATAATATGAAAATGTGTAGTGATCTCTTTAGGTGGTCATTGGTTATGAAGCCCTTAATGTACACTTAAAATAAAAAGTAAAGATTAAAATACGTTTTCATTTTATTGTAATCTTTCTCTTATTTCGTTGATTCTTTCTATAATCAATGAAATTACCTCATCAGTATTTTTTTTCAATTCACGTCGCGACCCACGCGCAGGAGTACGCGACGGTGTGTCAGAAGTTTTTCACAATCAGAAGTAAAGGTTAGTAGAAAGTCGGTAAAACAATATGGCCGTGCTGCTCTTCCGTCACAATAGGCATTGTTACTTGTTACAAAGTGTTGAGTCACTCCGCGACACCGGCCCACGCACTCCTATCGATGTATCATGTGTTTTATGTTAGCCTAGTACTTTTTCGGCACGTTACTGTTTCTGACACTACCACAAGATATTTATGTTCGTTCGGTTTAAGCCGTAAGCGATTGAATTAATTGTGCAAATTTTATTACTTTAAGTTTTAATAAAACATTACTAGATAAATAGTAAACAAGTATGTAATTTAGTAAGCGGTCATCTTTATCCAGAGACATACCAGGCTATCTGCAATGCAATGTCTTATGTGCCATTATTTTCATTTATTCGTATTACTTATGAGGATCTGGGGCGGTCATAGAATCAAATTTGATCGAAATAATATAAGTTATTGTTCCAGAAATTCTTACAAGCAGCGCAAAAGTAAGGCTTCAGGTGATTTTCGAGACACGTCATTCTGAGTTTGATTTATCTCCTGTGTTCTTAAATTGCCTTATTAATTGTTCTTTCATATGATGAGAGTGCATCTATGCCCTCATTGTATTGCGCTCACTCTTGTATATTATAATATATATTTCGCAAATCTATATTATGAAGCTGGCCGCTGTGGCTAAAAATCAGGTCAACATGTATTTCTCTTTTCTGATATTTTCTTTTGTTTTAATAATAAATTTACCATAGACAGAAATGTTTAAGTACTATTTATATTTAAGTATCAGTAAAAGAGAAACAGGGTCATAAGCAGTCTATTTTTATATATTATAACGATTCTAATGTGATGGTTTCATGTGCTGTCAATCAATGCATGTTTATTTTTTGTGAAGCATAGTCATTGCTACCGGTCACCGATCTCTCGCAAAAAAACTAATGATAACTATTATATGATAACTAAAACGTTTATGAGTAGCTCTTAACAATTTTTTTAATCAATGTCTATTATCACGGTTTAAATTTAGAATATTTATGAGTTTTTCAATTGCTAAATTTATTTGGATACCTACTTAATATTTTAAATTTCGTGCTTTAATCCGAAAGGTTGGATACCTTTCGGATTTCGACCCTCATATTCATATGTCGTTTTAAATTATTTTCTATCAATACATCAATAAGGAAACCAGTGTTTCCCGACAAAGGCCACCGCAGGAATGACAGAGTACTTTCTAACACGTAATTGTTTCCCACAATCGGATCCCGCCTAAATCACGGATAAATCAGATAAGAGGAATAAAATGTTGGTGTCCGGTCGCGGTGGACCTGCCCTACACGGTTGGGCCAGAGGAAAAGAGTTGGGAGCATTACATAATGGATTTGGTATATTGGATAAAAATCTGCCTTGTATTGACGTGACAACGTCTTATAAATTGGTTTGCCGGGTGACACTTCAAGAAACTGCGTTACGCTCAGCTCACGTTATGCGCTCACAATGAGAGCGAGTGAGAGGCACGCGTGCCTTTCACTTTTTATGTCTGTCTCTCTCGCTCTTAGGCGGGCTAACGATGCCCGAGTGGAAGGCTACTATACGAATGAATATTCACATTAAAATTATTTTACCACTCAAAGTCGTTGTCACGTAAAACTTTCGCCCGTATACCGACTTTACAGGCAACCAATTTTTTTTATTATATTTGTAGTGTCGGACAGCTACGTATTTTTTTGGGGGGCTTTGTCGCTGTAGTATTACAAATGCAGCCAAACTATTATCCCTTACTTAAATTACTTCAATGGCTCTGTTGCAGCGCGAGGAAGCTATTTATATAATTACTTAAGCGATAAGTTGTATTTAGAGCGGTGACATTAACAACTCAAAAGGTCAAAATCGAATGTGTGTTTCATATTGTAAGGCGGCCTGTATTCCACTGTGGTATTAAGGATATGATTAGGATATGTTTAAAAATCTTACACAATATGGTTATTATATTATTTTAAAACTGACCATTAACCTAATCTAACATGTTTCAAAAAGGTATCGCTTTAGTAATTGAATACAATTATAAGCTAAGTTTCGTGGCCCTACGAAGGGCGGGTCGGGCGACATCCGCGAGGCGGTCACTACACGGAACACCACTCTTATGGAAAATACTGGCAAGTAAGATAGATGACCGCTTGTGAATACCCATTTGTTTGTAAAGATTGGAAATATCTATTTGTCTTGAACCTACTAAGCATTCGTTGTAACTTAATAATATCTCTAAATTAATGAATATGACGCTATATATTTAATTTTTTAAGCACGTGACTAAGACGTAGAAAATTTATTGTAGACTTGTTGTAATCATATAATCCATTAATTTGCATCAAACATGGTAACATTACATTAAAAATAATACAAGTAGTGAGTCCAAGCATGATTTACTAAAATGGCGTGCAAATATTAATTAATGATTGTAATCAAAAATATGAATTAATTAATGTAATCAATGAATTAATTAATGTAATCAAATCAAAAATACGAGTACACAATTATTTTTAAAGAAGTTACTGATCATGTAATTATAATTGACATAAAGTAGAGATGAGGAAAATCAAGAGAATGTTTCATTACTCGTACTGAGATTAATTGAAGTTCCTTTCAGCACGTTGCTTAATTCTATATGTGTTGCTTGCCCGGTTTTGAACCGGCGATCATTAGTTAGTCTACGTGATATTGTTAATCTAACCATATCAATGTTATTTCGAGATTAAAATGTCAATTATATTTTAAATTAAAAATCAACAAATATGTCTGAAATTCGCGATTAATAATAACTATACTGATATTTGTTACATTTTTTTTATTGTATAGATAGGCGGACGAGCACATGGGCCACCTGATGGTATGTGGTCACCAACGCCCATAGATAATAGCATTGTACGAAATGTTAACCATCGCTTACATCGCCAATGCGGTAAAATATCTGATGAGTGGGTGATATCAACACAGACGATCTTGCAAAATAAATGTAATTTGGTTATTAGTATTCAATGAATAGTTTCTCACTGATAGGAACATCTATTAATGGTCAATAATGAGGTCAGATATGACCACATCATGTTTTTCGTACGCAACACTTGCCAAATGAAAAAAAAATCAATATTAGTCTATTGACATTAGAAATTCCAGAAGCATTCAAAGATCCCTTGGCATTCCAATACGCTGCCAACCCCGTGACCTTGATGTGACTCTTATATAAATAACACCGCTTATATAAATGACACCGCACACAATACGAAAAAGTTATTTTTAAAAAATAGTTATTAACATTAAGGCCTTAAATACAAATAAAAATAAAAAATTGCAAATATGCAAATAATGACCTCGTCCAGTCCAATGGCTTGCTTCTGGTTCCCATTTTTATTATAAATATTTTGTATGACAGACAGATAGATTAGGTATTTTATTAACGTAATATATTTTTAATACACTTGTATAATTCAGTCGCCCGAGGGCCGGTGGATCCGGGCAAATCTTGTGGGCGGACTTGTCTGATTGTCGCTTTTTCTCATCCTTATAGAGTACGAACTCTCAAGGGGTACAGTATTGAAATATATGTAAAGTTCGGAATATTTCTATTTATTCTTACCGCTTTGATCGGTGTTAATTTAATAATTACATATAAAGATCGGAAGACAAAATTTTTACAATTTCTTTTGTTTGGGAACTTTTTTTAAGAGCTTTTCAATCAATAAAAAAATGATATTGTAGGTTGAAAAATTTTTTTGAAAAAAAAAACCTTGTATAATTTAATAAACAAAATAAGCGTATACACCTTAATTATGTACATATTTTAAAGATAACATTGTTAAACTAACTTTTTCAAAATAAGATAAATTTAACATTATGAGTACTTATTTTTTGGCTCAATAACACATATAGAGCCATATTTCGGTTAAGATTTACATATAAATAATGTTGAACCTTTATTTACTCCTCTGTTACCAACCGCAGCACATCCTCGCCTTTTGTGGTTTTGCGATCACAATAACCACAATACCATTCCATAGAAAATAAAGTTGTGCTTTACATTTCAATCAATAATAATACTGATTTTATTAAGCGGTAGCTTTTGTTTGTCTGGTTTGATGGGTGCTAAAAGTAGTCTTTTTCATGTTGTTATATTATAATTTCAGTTTAGTTATAGGCGGTTTTATATCTTTAATATTTCTCGTTCAAGAAACGGTTTAGTTTAAATAGTAATAATTTTCAATTCATAAATTTCGTTACAAGATAGAATATGATAATGTATTCCGTCGCATACATTAGGCGGTAGAACAGTGGCCACAAAACGTGGACGATGTTTGCAGAGTGTGTTTACAGAGGGCGTCGCAATCAGAGGATGAATTTGTTTTATTTATCGGCCAAGACGTTGATTCGAGGCATATTTGATTTTCCCGTAGACTTCGTAAAACATTTTATTTATACAAACATGAATATTTTGTCGTTTGGTATATTTAGGGCGGTAATATTGTTAAGAGAGTTTTTGGCTAATGAAGTAAGGAACGCTTAAATAAAAATATTTCTATTTTAATCATAAAGTATAATCCGCAGAAATGTTGAATCATGATAAATACGTCATAGGTTCACCTTGTTCGCCTAATTAGCAACTCTTTTGAAGAATATATTAAGGCTTCAGTGAAATTTGACACATGCAGGTTCCTCATTATGTTTTCCATCACCGTCAAGCTCGAGATGAATTATAATCACAAATTAAGCACATGAAATTCAGAAGTGCTTGCCCGGGTTCGAACTCACGCTCATCGGTTAAGCTTCACACGTACTTACCACTAGGCCATCTCGGCTATTAGATTACAACAACAACATTTATTGTTGTGTGACAATAACATAGCTTTAGTATAGTAGAATAGATGCAATGACTTGCACTTCAATACGCATTATCACACTTGGAGTCGTATAATTTCCTATAATATTTCGTATATACGTATACATAAGGTATATTTTAATAAAAGCTTTTTTATGGAATAGTTGTTTTTGTTTACTGTAAATTGAAAGACACATAATTTTCTAATTCCACGATAGCACGTGACGAATTCAATACGCTACCAAAAAGGTCCCAGCCGTTGTCATAGTTCCCAAACAACACGCCCTAACCCTACACATTCCGATCCAGTCACATGACATGAGTCCCCTCCGGCCGGACATTCTTAAGATGTTTTCAGAATTTTTGCAAGACAAATAGCAGTCGCTTGACCGAAATGACATATGGCCGGCGCGTGGGTGTGGACTCCATACACTGCCCGGAATTCCCAGTTTTCCCTGGGACAATGATTTATTCGGTCGCAGTAAACTTTCAGGTCTAGCCTCGCTTTATGACCACGTATTTATGAGCCCTGTTTAAAGTTGGTCCGGGCTATGTAATATATTTCCCCGAGTGTCCTCTCATATTGTTTTCAATGAAGTTTCGGAAGCTGTGTTTTGTATGCGCCCAGCTGTACACAACCTTAGTTTATTTAACCATTTAAATGCACACTGAATTTGTTTTATTGATATGTTAATATTTTATCAGTGTTTGAAATTGTTATTATCAACAGTTATTACTTTCGCAGTTAGTGTAAATGGCGCGATTTATTTATTTATTAGTTCAGTTATAACGACTTTAATATCAGCTTATATGATACGCATTATTATTTTGCATGTTCCAATATTTTAACTAAAATAAAAATACTTTTTTAAGCCTGGAAGTGACAACTCAGCTTGAGCAGCTATTTTTCAATACTCATATCGAAAACAATTTCTGCTCCGAGTTGAATTATAGAAACCTTGATTACAATTGATGCAGGATGGTTAACTGCCACTGCGCTTACACCATTGCAAGTTACAATGCGAACAATAAAACGGCTTTTTTGTTTAAGTCTTACGAGTACGTTACGCAAAAAACAACACTAGTTATGGTTCACTTCATCGGAGTTGAAGTAAAAAACGCGGTTGGCATTAAGTAAACAACTTACTTACTAATACAAGTTTACATCGATTTTTTTTGTGCATAGTTTAATGGTCCACAGATAACGAAGCGATGTATGTGTCGCAGGTTCGATTCTGTTAACTTAACGATCAATTTGAAGGCTATTTATAGCTAAGGATATATATGGCTATGAGATAGAGACAAAGTTTGATTAAATCATAACTTTGATTTATTTAAAGTACGATGGAAAATATTTTAATTTCTTTTTTGACAATTGAATTTGAATCCAAAATTACATTTATTGATGAATATTGAAATAGAGATAGCAGAAATTAACATTTATTTCTCATTAGCTCAATTTGTGTTTGTAAGACATGTCGTGTTCGTGGTGGAGAAAAGCGGCGTGAGGAAACTTGCATGTTTCGGATAAAAGTCTGACCTGGACCAGTAAGCCGCAGTGAAGCAGACACTTTAACAGAATCCTTAGCCCAGCTGTGGGATTTGGATTAACAAATGGTACAAATATAGAAATATGTGGTGTTTATGTCTCATTACATAATTTGGACTCTAATTTACAATAAAAACTATTAGTTTATTCTTATGTTGGAGAAATCAATAACCTTTTATTCTATGAATCAAAGATGAATTTGTTCAAATCAATGTAACTTAAAATAAACAGCAGCAAAGTGGCCAGTGGTTGTTTGACCGCAAACGTCGGACAACTCCAGGGTCGCAAATGAGCGGACGGTCAGGCATTCATTGCGGTCTTGCTCTAAGTTAGGAAAAGGATTACTTGTATAAAAATTGTTTTTATTTATGTACTATTAACTTACCATTTTTAAAATCTACATTTTAAATCTGTGGTAGCTTTATATTTTGATTCATTTTATTCTTGTATATATATTATAAGATATATTTGTTGCACAGGAAGGCGGATGAACGTATGGACCGGCCAACGCCCATAGAATGGCATTGTAAAAGATGGTTAACATCTCTTACAATGCCATTCTATGGGCGTTGCATGGACGATCATGGGCCACCTAATGTTAAGATCACCAACGCCCATAGATAGTGACATTGTACATTTTACAAAAGCATCGCCAATGCGCCACCAACCTTGGGAACTAAGGTGTTATATCCCTTCTGCCTGTATATCTGATGAGTGGGTGGTACCTACCCACCGTGGTTACCAAGACTGCCTATCTGTAAAAAAAATCCCTGCAATAAATTAACCAAAGAGTTATGGATGGCTATATTTTTGTACGACAAATGCAGATAAATTAACTTACTAAGTTTCCTGCAACTTCAAACTTAAATTGAAACGAGAAACAAATTGCCTTAATCTTTTAACTATATAAATGAAAGTTTATTAATTGTTCCAGTTCTAGCTAAATTTTCATGAAATATAAATAAGTAATGTTATTATGTTTGTAAATAGGAAAATATAAGATATCATTATTATATAAAAAAATATATACAAAGCTTATTTATTAATTGTTGAGTAATCTAAAGTTACTGGTCCATTAATGTTTGCCAAAAATTTCATAAAAATATCCATAACTTTCTTCTTATGACATTAATCGTAAATGTAATCATTACAAAGTATGCAATTATATGAATATCTGTGGGTTCTTGAGTACAATTCACTATTCCAATACTCATGATTACCCAGCCAATTCAAAAGGTATTACAATCCCTTGAGATCGGTCAGCGGAACGTGTCAATCACAATCAGTCGCATTAGCCGGACATAGTTGGGATGGCGAGGCGGTGTCTTGGAACAATCGGCTTGTATTTGCGTAAGCTGACCAGCCGGCTAATCCTTAGGATTATTGATGAGACGCCTCCGACAACCGCGGCGGCAGTGTTGTCTTATAGACGTATAACTTGGTAAGCTAAGGGTTTCAAACTTGCTTCAGAGAATAATAATGTCTGAGATACAAAACATAGTGATATAAATGGTATTATTTTATTAATTTTTTTAAATAACCAAATAATTACTATATAAGCTAATAAAATTAATTTTTAAAGGTATCATATCAATATGATAAGACGAACTGACGTTGAATTTTTTCCTTTTAAATATTTAATTCCCAGAAATCTTATGAGAAATATATAAATAGAGGTCTTTACCGTAAACGCCTACGCGATATGTGTCGATAAATGACCGTCCGGGGCGTTTAAAGAAATCGAATGTTGGCGTCAGATGGAAATGTGGGCAAAGTGGCGGTCCCCGGGGCGAGCCGGCTGGGGCCGTAATGTATCGACATACTTATTCTTTACTACCGACTCCATCCCTCTTCACTTGAGCTAAATAAATGAGAAACATCAATAAAATATTAAATTATTTTATCTACACCTTCAATATATTTATAATTTTTTTCACGGTTAATTTTGTTTGTCAGGTGGTAATTAAATGATATATCATTGGTTTAAATTAGTATTTTTAGCCGAAATTCCGTCTTTCATACGAAATAAATTTTATTTTTACATATTCGTAAATAAAATGAACTTAATTGAACACATATCAAATGTTATATACCTATACGACAGAGTCGATCTTGATAATAGTCATATAAAATGTCATATAAAAATATATTACAACGAAATACATTTTATTGATATAATTTCATTTCTTTGTGTTACGTTTTGAATATATATAATAAGATAATATTATACATAAATATTAACAGTCTTTTAAAAAACTGATTGTATACTGATTTTGTATATTATGTCGTTGAGTGTTTTATGTGTCAAATAAAGAATATACATGTATATGCCAGTTTAGTTCAGATGTAATAAAATTTACCGAAAACAAAAAAAAATACCGAAAAGGCAATAAACAGCCAATTTAGTTCAAATTGGTTTAGTTTATGGATACTTAAAATAGTACATAAAAATCTGTAATAAAACCAAGATTTATAAAAAACAATTGCGTCCCTCCGAATCTAGCACTATCAATATTATCAGATCTCAAAAGAATAACCTCCAGCGTGAAGGCTTGACACTTCGACCCCGTCTCCAACCGGTATCCTATCTGATGACCGGCGCCCTTAAACACCGAGTCTCCGAGTGTTATCACAGAATTTACTGCGACGTATATACCGTAACGCACTTCCTAGTGTTTATTGCATCGTAAAACTTGGACGGAGAGGGTTATAGTAAATAGGTGACTTATCGCATAATCTCGAACGTTCGTATGTAATGAAATTCAATATCGAGTTATCAAATTAATCATATTTGTATTTAATCAAAGATAAGTCGATGGAATGGAATCCAAAAGAAGTGTCTATGTATCTGTTTTGAAGTGATTGCTATGAGGTTATATACATGATCAGTCGACATACTATAATAATATACCATAAGACGTAATTACGAGAATGGATTGGAAAAAAACGACACTATCATATCTTTTACGTAGATCTCATCAGCTAGTTTCAGGTGTTTCGACTTATTTTAATTACTAAATAAGATAAAATCTTATCAATGGAAACTGGAATTCCAACTTATTTTTTATTTTTATTGGTAATTATGATAAGATTGTTTAATAAATAAATCAGCCATAAAGAGTTCCTTTGATTCGTCGGCTTTCATCAATTCATAATCTCTTTCGAATCTACAGAAGCCATGTACCAGGCACGTACGTATTTGTTCGTGCTTTGTAAATGTTTCTTACGATTTTAGATTTTGTAAAGGTATTTCCAAAGAGATTTATTATATGTGTCGTTATCACGAAATGAAAATCGATAAGTTTTCGGTGGTAGAATTAAACGTTCGTAATGTTTCACTCGGACGGTAGGTTTTTCGTGTTTTTACGAGGCCATTAATTTTGCTGAACGTGTTAATCTGAATTGTTTCACCTGCGTTGTTCGCACGCAATCGTAAATTTGTCCACTAATTTTATTATTTCATACTCATTACGTTTTTGGCCATTTGTGATAACATTAACGTCCTTAAACCAGAAAGATAACGCTATCGACGATTTATTTTAACGGTTCCAGTTTTTTTTAGTTATGGTTATCTTACTTATGTAATATAAGGTGAATACGTATCTCGAATCTTGGATAGTAGGTGACTAAGGCTGTTTCTGCTTCAGAGCAGAGACACGGTATTTCAAAAAAGGGGACGAGTGAGATTTTTTTTTATTATTTCATAGGCGGAGGAGCTTGTGGGCCACCTGATGGTAAGTGGTCACCAATGCCCATAGATATTGGCAATGTAAGAAATGTTAACCATCGCTTACATCGCCAATGCGCCACCAACGTCGGGAACTAAGATGTTATGTCCCTTTTGAATTGATATTCAATTTATTTTAAAAATAATAATGTATCAGATGTAGTTGCAGTCTAAAGTACAAGTCAAGTAATGGAAGTACTGATTATATCAATACCTGTTTGAAATAAAACTGTCTCTCGACTGATTGAACAAGTACAATTTAATCACACGCTAATTACGCCTATTATGCACGAGGCGAATAATTACCATATTAAGTGGCGTGCTTTCATAGCAACTTGTTACGCACAATACCGCAAACTACTTGCTTACAATGTTACACTCAAAATGGGTCAAAACACGCAACTCCCAGATGTAGATTTAACATTATACACTAATTAAATAATAGAACATTTGAATATTATTAGAAAAATACCAACAAACTACTATGGTTAAAATGAGACCAAATCAACACGGAATAATTAGAAATGTGTTTAAATTTAACGAATTTAAAATTTAAGACACAATTTGAAATTTTCATAGTTGTACCAATACTCCAGTGTAAAGTCTCTGTTAAAATTTGTCTTGTTTATGGATGTTTCCGTTCTAAACCTTTTTCTTAACAATTATTTTGAACTGTACAAATATCTCATAAGCTTAATAACTTTATCTTATGAATATTGTATTATAAGCAAGTAAAATGACTGTTTTAAACAATATGAACATCTGTGTTTAAATGAAAGCGTAATAGGTTTATCCAAATTTGATGTATCTATAATAAAAACAAAATACCAAGCCATCAACAATCTATTAAAAACTCTTTTGATGACAAAAACCGTGACAGGCACAAATAGACCAATTGGCTCGAGAACTTTCATTATCACTATTGTTATCGAATGAGATCTCAACGGCTTCCTGACGAGCGTCCAAATTGTCCGAAACTAACGCCGCTAATTCCGTAAGACAACCGTATCCACTAATATAATGGCGTAAAAAAAACTTAGCTTAATAAAATCTACAGGTAGGGTGGTAACATCTTTCCGCTTCAAATCGTCATCTATTGAAATTGTAACTTTGCTAACATAAGAATAAAGATTATTTTTAACTGTGGAATAACGAGTAGATGTGTCGTTTTACTCGATATAATTGATATCTTGGAGTATCAGAACACAGGACGTTATACGCAAGGTGTACCGCAAGGTGCACAGCGACCGTTGCGCCCGCGCCGGTAATAATAGCGAGAGCCGTGACACCACCGTGTAACAACTGATTAGTGGAACGACATCTTGCGAGGTAGATCAAGATAGTAATAACGATGTCCGATTTACTTTCACTTTTTTCGATTTTGGTTTGATAATGACAGAATCTACTATATCTTTGACGATTCTTATTACTGATGACAGAAATTTGGAAATAGCTTAATTTATATAATATTAAAAAATAATGTAATTACAATAATTATTAAAATTCAACGAATTAATCAATTGATTACATTCACAACTGGCAGCGAATTCTTATCAAATTGACCGTGTCATTACTTAGTAAATAATGGCTTGTTTACGCATGCGCGTGTATTTCAAGTATTGCGTCGTGGTTGCATTTCTTAGGGCAATAATTATAGTTGCACGCCTTATATACATTGTGTTTAAGTCATTGTACTTTTTTTAGTGCGGCCTCGGTTAAAAAGAGTCGCTTTCTGATGATTGATCTGAATAATTACTGTTATTAGAGTTAAATCCAATAAGGGATTCAATAATGTCATAAACCTATTTAGGAAAGCATACATTGTAGACGACTTGTTTGACGACGACTGTGTTTCTAAATTGTTTTCTTTTTTACTTAGAGTTGACACCAAAGAAGGCAGACCACCTGTTGATTAGTTATCAAAGGCATTAACGCTGTTGTATGATATGTAGATATATAGAAAGAAATTTGTCACTTAAGATGCACGATTATTTTAAATATTCTTTTTATGATTTTGGATTATTAACAGTTCAAAATGCAGTTTTGCAATTTCCATGGTTCCGTTTTTTTGTTTTTTTTTCATAACTGTATTAAATTAAAAAATGGAATAAAATTAAACTCATACACTTTATTTATTTTAGGTGGGCAACCTAGCAAATAGGTCTGATGGTGATGTAACTGGTTACCATTACCCGTAGACATGGGCACTATATATCGCCAATGTGCTATCAGCCTATATACATATATACTAAGATATTTTGTCTATAGTGCCTATATTTACACTGACTAACATACCCTTCAAACTGGAAGATAACAGTACTAATTTTACGTT
Source organism: Nymphalis c-album (assembly GCA_963151315.1). Classification (NCBI taxonomy): domain Eukaryota; kingdom Metazoa; phylum Arthropoda; class Insecta; order Lepidoptera; family Nymphalidae; genus Nymphalis; species Nymphalis c-album. The sequence continues at coordinate 8,630,611 of OY720591.1, forward strand.
TGGCAGTAGATTGTGTGACGAATGGGTAGTAGGTACCTACCTAGGTGCAGTTGGGCTTGCAAAAAGAGCTGGTAGCTCTTGCCAAGTAAAACGATACTACTCCTTCCTTACTCCATAAACTAAGAATAGCAAACAAGACACAATATACTCATATTGATTCATAAGTCCATAGAATAGCGACGCATAGTATTAATTAAAAAATACATAAATAATTCTGATATTATGAAGATACAATTAATGTAAGTAAAATGTTTTATTTGTTTATAATTACAGATAGTTCATTATTAGCTTTTAACAGTAGCTAATGGTTGGCATAAATTTCAATGCCTCTTTTTTTGACAACGAGTACGCCTTTCATGTAGGTACAGCTTTAACTACACAATCGAATCGAACAATATCAACCATTATTTTTTATATTTATGATACAACTTTGATCGATATCATTCTGTACCTTTGCCAATTATGAAAAAAAAAAATATAACTGTCAACATGAAAAGGTGTACATTCAGTCGTGTTAACAGAAATGTAAGGATATATTGTCCGCGGTTGCTTGTAATTACTGTGTCGTGCGTAAAATTTTCAATTCCGACGACATTAATGGTGATGGTAAAAATATGAATTACATTCTACAAAATTTAAACAATACGATGTAATGTTATTAAATTATTATTTAAATCATCTTACACAACTGTTATTACTACTTTTATATTAAACTAGAACAATTATTTACGCCGATGGAATACTTTAACGAAAAGAGTTTAAATTGTAGAAGCATAATTTTCTAGGCAAATATCGAACTATTATAATTGAACTAGCTTCTTGGGATAGTTGCTAACTTAAGACATGTACCTAGAATAAAAATATACTAGAATATTTCAAAATGTTGGTTTTTTTCCTGTCGAGACATTACAATAGGAAGTTTAGAATAGTTTATACTTTCGCGCCTCGGAAACGACGTCAAGCTAATAGATTGAATTGCGAGTGCACCTGTGCTTACGCACATAATTGTGCACTTATATAGAATGACCGCCGTAGCTAGGACCTTTCAGGTGGTTCCCATAAAATGAATCCAATTTATTTATTCAAAGAATAAAACATATTTCTTGTAATCATAAATCGATGTATTGAAACTATTAAATAATGTTTTAAATTATTATTGTATTTTATATACATTTTTTTTATATTTACGTTATTTTAATTGAAAATACTTGACATATTTACTTTAATTATTACGAAAGAGAAATTGTTTCTTACCTATTTGTACAGTATAATTTATTTTTCAAATCGGTAGTATCTTTTATTGTAAAAGGACGAATGAAATATCAGATTTCGTAAATAATTTATTTGATGATTATACTTTAAAATTGATTTTATATTAAGCTTTAAAATAAAATTCACCATTTAACAGGATTAAATTGAATATTTAAAGGTTTTTGCAATTAAATTTATTTATATAAAAAAAAAATAGTAATAGTAACTTCAACTAATAAAATGCCACACCGTCCGACTCTCTGTGTCCCTACAAAATGCTTCGTTTGACATTTATTAACAGCTAGAAGGGTTTAATAGAAATTCTCCAAGACCATTTTCTTTACCGTCGCCGAGGGTGTTTTTGTTGCCTTATTGACACGAGACGTCAGTACACCGATGTCCCCTGGCTTCGTAATAAATAGCCTATTACAATAGGGGGACGTTCGAGGAACGCTCTTTTAAACTTCCGACAGTGGTCAGGAAGGAAAGCATAAAACGAATTCTTGTCGTTTGTAAGCGATTGTTGTAGACATTGATCGATTTACGGATTGTATTTTACGAATATTTCATTAATTGACTTCTTTTTTTTAGTCTATCTATATGTAATAAATCTAAACTAGATAGTTAATATTAGGTATATATCCTTCGTTTCATGTATAAAACTTATAAGTGGTATAGTATATATCGTATTGCATATAATTATGAAATGGAAAGTAAATTCATTAGTAAATTTTAGTGCTATTAGACAAACTAGTTCTTTTTTTGTTTTAGTAGTCTATATTAGCTTGCTTTTTCACGAACTAAATGCAATAGATTATTTATTTTAATTAAGTGATATCTCCCATTTTGAATTGGAATATTTCAGTCGTCAAAATTACAGCAATCATGCAAGCAAATTAAAACTTCGTTGGAAGTCCGTTATAATGCAATCACAGAAACGAGTTGTGATAAGCAGTCCTTCCTTAGCTGTTAATTTATACTAACCTTTATCTAACTTTTATCTCTAGATTGTTGTTTGAATATTTCATAGATTATTTGATCAAAACGTAGACTTAAGTTGTTGTTGTTAATGAATTGTAACTTTTGCTTTTTGCAATTATTCATATTAACGCTTTCCGTTTCAATTAATTATGTTGTGCGATAATAATATATATCCAACACATTAAGTAGCTACTTAAGGTGATCATTAAAATTATCGTGATAATTACAGGCTGGACTATGTCCGGGATTCATTCATTCTCTCTTTTTTATAGGATAGGGACGAGCGTATGGACCACCTGATCATAAGTGGTCCCTTAGACATTGGGAGTGTAAGAAATGTTAAACATTGCTTACATCGGCAATGCGCCGCCAACCTTGGGAATTAAGATGTCATGTCCATCGGTAACATGTAACGTGTATTCATTTATCGGGATGACAAGTGCAACTCTAGTTAGATAAGCAAAGTTTCATAATATTACAAACTTCAATTTTTCTAACAACACAAACCAGTTTCGAATTTAGTTAAACATTCAATAGCTGATCCCTGACTAGGAGGTTTTTAAAAAGATTTTAGTTTTATATCGTAAATAATCAAAACATATTTTCTTCTCTCTCAAAATTATTTACAGGTAACACTTTTAATGTTTTACTTATCATTTAACTGAAATTAAACTACAAAACTTTAATTTAATACATATTAAATTATTAGCCTTAAATGGATTGTAAAATAAAAAAACATATAGTTAAAAGTATATATTTTTCTTTTAAGATTATCAATTGTTTTTTTTTTTATATTTGGTATTACTAAAGTTCCTATCTACCGCTCTAATTAAGCGTAAAGCTTTTATTAATAGTGTCGACGAAAATAGCTGAAGTGGTCAAGATTGAACTTGCGATTTTTACATCGGTAGGCAGCGTGTTAACCATTCAGCTATTGACGCTTCAATAGCTTGTAAATTATAAATATTTTATTATAAATCAGAGACAATAAATTCGATAATTATTTGTAACTACAGAAAAATTAATAGCAAAATTCTTATATTATGTACTTATATACTCATTTCATTATATTATGCTATCGTTACATTCGATATATTTAAAGGTTAAACATTTTATATTCATTAATTTGTAAAATTAGTTCTGTTACGTGAGAGTACTTACAATTGTATCCCTTTATGTTTCGTTTGGTCTTCTGTCGTTAGTTACCCATCGGACCTGTCTTTTGTCGTTTGTATTGTTTATAGGCAATTATTTCTATAACTGCCATTGTTTTATGACAAATGTTACTTAAAAAAAAAACATTAATTTTCTTTCGCTCCAAGGAAGTTATTCTAAAGTATTTTTAATACGTATACATCGTGATAAGAATAACGAACACAGAACAGTTTGTATGACTACACATTTAAAACAATATCACGATAGATTCGAGAGTAAATATGATGTTTGTTTTTCTACTTTTAGTTACTATTAATATATTTCTTCAAAAGTAAAATGGCACAGTATAATAATGGCAAGTAAGGTAAATATTTAACAGATATTTTCAAAACGTTCAAGTTTTAAAAGTCATATAGTTCACCTACTTACTATTTACACAACTTTATTTCGAGTGTAATTGGCCAACCATTGATGGCAGTCAATTCATATTATCGGAACAGCACACATTTAAAATAAGATAAACTTAATTTTGTATCGTTCAATTTACAACGTTTTGCAATGATCCTGATCCGTAATTGGATATCTACATAAAATATCAAACAAGTAATGAATATTATTGATTATATGAACTGTTTCTTTTCAGACCAGAATTAATGCAAAAGGAATTAGACTTAGAAGAGTTTAAACCTTACTCTGTAAATATTATGTCAAATTTGGTCGAATTATTCCACAATAAACCACGACTAGAGCAATACCATAGGAAGCGCATTTATTTTTAATGCAATTCATTACAAGGTAATGGACTACTGTCGTGTGGCGATAGAAAAATGCATTATTAAGCCCCATAACCGTTTCCAATATCGTTATGATGGAGGTGCACAAACAGACCTACCCTTTTTTGAGCCAACACAAAGCCGGTGTAAATTACGCGAGAGATCGCCTTCGCGAGCTTACTATCCTATTGTCCACCACCAGGCCACTTTAGGGTGACTTAAATCCGAAATTGGGTATTTCGAAATGTGCATGTGTCATTTATCACGACCCTCCGGTTTTGCGCGGGAGGAAAAAACGCACCGAACCTAACCCTATTTAAAAAACTACACCCTCTATAATCCGCTCGCTAGACCCGTGCGGCACACACTAACAGTATTAAATTTTTGTACTATTAATACAATGGCGTCGGCGGCAAATAAATATTGGATGAACGCGAACGGGATGGAGATAATCCTTATTGAGATCGAATATTAAACAGCCCCGTGTGACAAACAACGAAGTAATCAGCTAATGAAAAACAAAACTTTGATTGCCTCTTTGGGATCATTTAAAATTATTTGATTGGGGCAGGTGTCCGAAGTACTAAAAAGGATAAGTAACGACATTTATAAATTTAGTTCAGGTTAACTGTGGGCAATTAGCGAAGCGGAAAAGCTTCGTCTAATGAGTTGATCGACAAAGGATATTTAAATTGCACGGATGCATTTATTAATTAATCGAACGACACCCGCTCAGTTGAGTTAGTTGGTGAAATTAAGACAGTCGCGTGTCATATTAAAAGCCACCGTTGGCCTACAGTGAATTGAAAGTACACAATGCCGCGGTTAAAATTTTCAATATTTTGGTTGGTGCAATGGTAGCGCACGTGCGGCGCGTGCCACGAGTTAGCCCCCTGCCGATATTCACCGCTTTATTTTTTATTATTTTCATAATTCACATTTTACAATAACAACTCGGAAGGCGTTTCGCACGGTTAGATCATGAAACCACTTTCGCGTTGCAGGGCTGAGACGGCGGCTTACCGCAAGGACCACTTATGGGCCCGTTTTTATTTATGTTATATTATTTTGCTTCGCGTTTTGTGATCCACTTTATCAAACGCTTTAGAGAGATCACCGTGGGGTTCGAATGACTGGGATAATAATTCAGCTAGCGTTTGTGACTCTGCCGAATGGCTTATTGTGTTTTTTGGTGCGGGATTAGTGAGCAGCGGGTAGGCAATAAAAGTTACGATTCTAATACGTTTGTCGGGAAAAGTGTATACATATCCATAAAACTGCTTAATTATATTGAAAATATTAATGAAAAATGAACAGTTCTAATGCAATACTATTTTAAATGCAAAACATACAAAACTATTATTAAGAATATATTAAAATTAAAAATAAATTTACAAATTAGATAGCTAAGACTAACTACGAAAAACATATATAAGTTTTAATTTCAAAAGTAATTCCATTAACTTGTGCAGCGTCCCGTCTCTTGCAACTGGGGACGTATATGCATGTAGATAGGTAAGATCTTGGGATAATCTTCGATTAAAACCGTTCAAATTTTATGACCTTGCACTGTAATGGGAGAGGAAGAATATCAGCGCATGCATATTGAGAGTTGTTTCTAAGTGGAATTTTTAGTGTTCGTGCCAGGGGAGTCTTATCCAAATTGCCGTAACAGTAAGGGTTCCGTTGGAGGGATACTTTTTTATTTTAGAGTAATTTCCCATTACATTTTACGTGAGTCAGGATCTTGTGGGGTAGCGTTTTTTTCGTTCCCTCTGTAAACTGCGGTCCCGTTTTGCATTATGCGCTGACAAATATTCAACTTTTTAAATATTTTTATCATAACAAATAAATATGATTTTGTTATGTTTTTACATTTTAAAATACAATATTGAAATGAGTTTATTATACCATAGGAAACTATTTATGTTGCTCTGACGTAAAAACACAACGTTGTCAAACAATAATAAAGTATACAGCTACCAGATATACAGTTTCGTTTATTTTATTATCTATAGCTTTAATAATATAAGTAAAATAATTAAAAAAATTACAATGACACAGGAATAACTTATCAATATACCGTGAAAATAAACTTTGGGTGCATGTAAGAAGGAAGTATTAAAGTCGTACAAGTTAACCCCATAGACGGGGGTCTTTAAATACATCCGATAAAAACTAAACGACACCCTAACGAAAAAAATTCACCCCACGAAAACGGCAAATAGAAACGTCCATAAAGGAAAATTTATCCACAAATTAATTTGTACAAAGAAATAAAATTAAGGAAGGAATTCAAATTCAAGATACTGCACATTCAAGATCAGGAGATACATGTTGGTAAATACATGTTTATCTATACATTTACTTATTTATAAAATGACACAGTATTTGTCTACAAATATCGCTGTTAAGTTTCCGCATTATTGCTATAAGTTCGATAATGTAAGCTTCTCATATAATTTTTACCCCAGTAATTTATTATTATATCATAGTCTATCGTATGACAAATTACTATAATGCCCATAAATATTTTATTGGTAATGTTTCAAATTTCCATATGTGCAACCACACAAAAAAAAAGAATTCTTAAGATAAAATTTATTATTTGCTTTTTCATTGGTTTTTGTTTTATTAAAAGTTTTAAATAATAATTTTTAATTGTATGTTTTGCAACATTTGAAAAAACTTACTAAGCGAAGTTTATGTCACATTCAGAATTAATAAGACACGCTTAAAAATAAATCACAAACAAGATAATATGATTCATTTATAAATCACATTAATTCTTAATTAGATGTTTCCTAATTCCTAATCATGGGAATTGAATGTTGAAATCGAGAGATTTTCGCCATAAACGTCGTTCTCGAGCCACAAAGTCCCATATCTTCGGTATGGGTGATTTATTGTAGACAATTGTATAAGCCAAATAAGGCTGAGCTATAATATATTTATGGTATACTAGACTTTATGTTTTAGACTTAAGGGTAATAATCGGTTGTGTTATTCCCTGCTCTAGTAAAGTTCGAACTTTGTGGTAGGTTGTACATTAGTTTTATGTTTGTGTCTCGTAGGTTGTAAATAACCTGTACTCCTCACACTCGAAGATTAACGTTACTGATTTATTTAGGAGTTATGATACATGTCAGCTAAATTATCTAAGCTTGAGGAAGTATTAAAATTTTATAAAATGTGAATCATTATTATTATTGTTAATAATATTAAACTTGTTTTTTATAAAAAAAAGTATTAACACCAAATCAAATAGCTTTGTTTAAAACTTTAAATATCTTGATAACTGACGTTCACGTTTGTTTGATCGACTAGGTAGCTATTGAAACAAATCCGATTCTTTCGTTCAATTGCCTAATCTTTTGACTTTAAATAGCTCGTACTTAATCTTACCGACGGAACCCTTAAAAGGTGAACTAACCGTCCCTGAAATGGATATTTTTTAAAGTTCCCCATTATAAGACAAGAAGCTCGAAATTAAAAGAGGGAGGCTAGATTTAGGGCCAATTTTAGAGCAAATCTCGCTTTGTATTGATTGTAATTTTTTTCCATCCGTATGCATCGTTGGATGCGTGATTGAATTGTTTTTCTTTGAGAATGCAAATTAGGGGGACATGGATGGTTCTGTTTTATAGTTAGATCAGCTAATTTATTTAATTGAATTAGCAAATTTTTCAATATAGTCTTTTTTATAACGCGAGTTTATCAATCGTTTTAAGGATGATTTACATAATATGGTGTTTTACATTAACATATTTGCGTTTTAAGTTTTAAGGGTCAAAAGTCACGATAATTTTCTTAAGATACGTGCAAAATATATATAAAAAGGCCACTATATCAAATTAAACTTGATCTATAAACACGAGGTCGAATGGAAGATTATGACAATATTTATTTTATTTACGATTAAAATGTCATAAGATGATAAAACTGACATTTACATAATTGAAAAGAAAGTCCCGTTCTCTGCTAATGAGTTATAAAACAATTAATTTGATATTTGAATACCAGTATTCAGTATACAGTTTGTGATTTATGATCTATAGATTTTTTTTAAAAATTCCATGACGTTATAAATACGGTATTAGGCGTAACAAAATATTTTCACTTTTTTATATTAATTTTGTTTAGCATTACTTATTTTTATGTACGCAGAGTTTTTGTAGAAATGGCTTGCAAAAATAGTATGGGTACTTTGTAAAGCAATTTTTTAAAACTTAAACTTTCAAAGCTGTACTACAACAATTGTTCAACATTTGGAACTTCTGTTTGCTTGGTGACACTGCATATATCTAATGTTGGCCTGTCTATGTCTGTCAAAGGGCAGTGTACGATGTTACAATGAAATAATGAATGAGTTACAATATAAAAATGAATGTAGAGAGAATTTAACTAATGTTTTTATGGGGATTCATGTACCTATAGTGGATGATGTCTTCAAAAACATAGACTGTGAAAGTATATCAGTTGTATAAACCCTGGTACTACTTAACTGATAATGTTAAATTGTCTTTTAAAGAAATTAAATATTAATTAAGACGTTTAAAATCAATATTATAAAAAGTTGTTTAGAAAATTAAAAATTATCTAAATTGTTGTAATAAATTAACTTTTTCCATATTTACATACATATATAATAAGTCACATTATTAATAGCTAATACATTTTATTGAAGTTATCTTAATAAGATGTATATTGAATAATTGCCTTGCAGTTTAATGCTCAAATTTTATTAATTACCTTCACACAAAAAAATAAAAATATAACTACTTGATACAGAAAATAAAAATATCTCACTCGACTAATTATACAAAACTTCGTAGACAAAACAAGAAACCTTAACCCAATTGAGGCGATATAATATATTGATTGCATTCAGTGTCCATTATGTTTTGCATATAAATTGTCCAACATTTTCTCGATCAGCTCGTGTAAGAAGATTTATCGTCGATCAATGCAAATGCGTGTAATATTTTTGTGACGTAAATTATGTTCATTACCAACAATGAAAGAGATTAAGTAACGACAAATGCATCTGATATAACGCTTAATAGTTTAATAGATGCAGCTATGAATATACTTTTAGATCGCAATGATTGTAATGTAAATAAAATTTAAACATGATATACTATTTTGGATTCTATGTTCATACTTTAAGGCTTATCATTGTTTGAATCGTTTGGGGCCAATGAAACTCCTGATGGTGTATAACTGTATATCATGAGACAAACAATAAAGGTAAATTAGTAAGCATTGTAACAACACATTGTTGTTGTGAGTTCTGGTAAGATTTTAAACATATTAACGTCGACCCTATTGTTCATGGAGCATGTTGGGGATTTATTAGTAATGCAGCCAGCAATTGGCGTAATGTTAGGTGCGCTAAGTTGGCGCATACCAAAGACAACATTCCGCTGTGACACGTGGTAGGAAGTAGCTAGCGCGAACTGGTACCAATCTTAGTTTACATACGCCCTCTTATGTCTAGATATATAAGACATATGTAGATCTATGGAATTGTATTAAATAAGTTATTGCACGTGTTGCACCTATTTTACTATATTATATTTTTAAATATGATTTGTGTCCAGGTAATTGGTATTGTTAGACATGGTGTGTGTCATGGAATAATTCACTCAAGCAAACGATCTGTTGTTGCTGTAACTGTGTTGATGTTCGTGTGTGTGTTTGTATAAGTTTTGAGTGAAATCACATCGCTTAGTGATGTCTGACTGTTTACTTTTTGTAAATAAATATGATCATTTTATAGTGTTGCTTGTTTTATTATTGTTTTTGTTTTATAAATTTTAAATAACAATTTGGTAATACCAAATTGTATATGATATATTGTATATTGTACGATGTATCATTTATTTATTTCTACTTAACTACTTCCTTGGTCTAGAGGCCAGCCTATAAGTATTTCAATATCAGGATCAAATTCTGGACTTGTAAAAAGTTTTGAGTTTGAGAAGTTAAACAATTTTTAGTAACAGTTTGATTTAAAGAAGATTATTGTATAATATTATGATTATTCTTAATAAATATCAAGTTATTGTTGTTTCTTTACGATTGACTCCGATAGAATTTATGCGACAGTTCTACTAAGAACAAATCACACGAGGCGATAGAATCCAGCTTTAAGCAGCTAATTAGCATCTGTGATACAAACAAATAACAGCATGGATTTCTTGACACTCGCAGTGGGTGTCGGTTTCGAAGGCTCGTTATCCGCGCTTCATTGTTTATCGCGAACGTCATCGTATTTTTAGTTGATGTTTAGTTATAGTTGTCAATTATCATTCTTTAGGTGCAAGGGTAATTACTATAATCTATGAGGACTATCCTTTTTTGGTTAATTTTTGAACTGACAGAGGTGGTTCAGTGTTTTGATCGCGTGAATCTTTACCAAATATAGCGAGTTCAAGCTCGAGTAGGCATCACTATTCTGTTGATGTATGTTTCTTGAAAATGTTAGGTAAATAAGAATTTTGACCCAAATACTTTAAATTAAGTTTATTTGAAGCACAAGCCGTGAAATATATTATATGCGTGTACTAAAAAAAATGCGACTGCTTCCGCAAGATCTTTTTATTATTATTTAGTTTATAGTATATATTTCACCTGTGGCAGTAACGAGCACTGGGTTTCGTAGTTCCGCACGCTCTTATACATCAATTTGTATGTTTTTTTCTCATCTACGTAAATTTCTAGCACATCCCTAATTCATTATGAAGAAATTTAGTAATAAAAATATTTAATTCACCCCTCGAGGGAGTAAAATCGGGTATAAGGTATGTGTAAGTTATTTTGATGTCGATAAAGGTAATGTTTACAACGAATGGGATGGAATTTAAATATGTTATTCTATTATGTTTTATAATTAAAAATCTTCAATCCAATTTTCCAACACCGTATAAAATAGTAATACATATTTTTAAGCCATAAACTGAATTACGCGAACTAGCCTGTTTGTTTATTTGTAAGAGGAATAATCTGCTCTTTAAGATTAGAGAAGATCTTTGCCCGTTAGCAAGACATTGTAGTATGCTTCTTTTATTGTCTTCCTTTATGCTCAATAACAGCTCTTTAATAAATTCCTATACATATTTGACTTTGCAAAATATCGGTCCCATTGTGTTACTATAACACATACAAATCCCCTCCCATATATAGACTTAAAAGATCTCCACTCAAGAATTAAAAAAAGAAAGTTAAAATACATTCATAACAAATCTTACCTCATTACTAACAAAGTTATTCCTTTATAAAGGAATCCGCTAAACCCCGTCAAAGATAGAGTGAACCCTTTTCTCCGGGCTTATTTAGACCCAGATCATTAAGAAAGAAAGGGTTAACTTTGAACCCGGTCTTAAGGTCCCCCGTGTAGATGCAGTATTTTAATTCAAATTAGCGTTTTAAGGGAACATGAATTATTAAGTGTTGATAAAAAATTCTCATTCGCTGATTAGAAAATGTTTGACGTATATAATACCGGTGTACTGAAGTAAATAACTTGGAACTTTATTATCTATATAAGTATGTATGTACGAATGAAAAATTTATGTAATATATCAGTTATCTGGTTTCCATACTAGAAGCTCTTTTTAGTTTGGAATAAGATGGCCTTGTATGAATAATGTCCCAGGGATATTATAAGTATTATTATTATCTTATGTTTTTCTATTCATCTGTATTTTCATCTTGATGTTGATGTACAGTTCGATTATCGCGTGATTAAATTTAGGTTGTGATAGTCTTATCACTTCGAATGGTAGTTCTTTTATGAATGAAGTTATACTCCTGTCTAAGTTATACGATTTGTTTATTGTCACTTAAAATATGTAAATGTAATGATTAAATTATGCCCATATTTGAGTACATTGATAACATAATGAATTAAATACGTTTTTAAATACACTTTTCAATAATGAAATATGGCATTTAAAATAATACAATTAACAGCTAATTAAAAATAAATAAATTAGCGGATATGAGTGCCGACGATCGATTTAACGACATAATTTTTTTTTTTTATATTTATTAAAACTTAATTACCATACAGCTGTGATTTTAATTAGTTCCCTCTTTAATTCCATCTATCCGTAACGAGAGGACAGTAAAAATTTTAACGATTAAGTTAATACATAAAGATGCGAACAGATGTTAACACTTGATGAAACATTAAGAAGCATACATGTAATGTGACATAGTGATTAGTGAATCGGAGATAAAGATGCTTGCGCAATGGCGATAGAAATGAACCGTTAAAATGCTGATCAGCAATAAAAACACTGAACCAAGACCGCTACACGTGTTTGTGTTCAGATGTAGGTAGAATGAAATAAGGCTCAGACGTGGCATGGAGTCATGAAGAAATAGCGGGTTAGAGAATTTGGAAAAAGTAGTAAATATTATAAAAAATATATTTGCAATTGTTCTTTTATGTATATTGCGAGATATTAATATGTTAATCTATTATAGTAGATTTTTTTTTTTCGGTATTGGCAGTTGTTTGCTATTATAAAACAAAGCTTGTCAAATGTGCAAACATATATATATATATATGTATTTTAAACAAAAAGTAAAAACCACTGGATACTGATATCCATTAATATTATCAGTAATCAAGGAAAGAAGACAATGTTGAAAGTTAGTTATTGTGAAAAATATTTAAAAATCTGTGTTCGAATTTTTTTAAATTTTAAATGTCGTATCTGACTTGCGTTTCTAAGATCTATGGATCGCTCGATATCATCGAAATCGCTGCAGGCAATTCGGACGATGTGGGCCGAAATAATTTAATTAGCTCACATAATTATTGACGAGCGGCAATGCAGGTGCAGCTTTGTATTTCCAATATGTGTTTGGGAATTTTACGTGTGATTAGGTATGCTTTGAATCCAGTTTTCTTTATTTATTTTATCAATGCTACTTTATCTTATTTTTGGGAGTTCGTAGCTTACCACCTGGTACCTTAACAGTAAGCTCAAGAATCACTTCGGTATGTTACGAGTATGTTTTAGTGTAAAAAATAATATATTATAGATACAATAAATTATGATCTGACTAATATAATTAAATAAAATCTACATACTTATTTGTCATACATATACATTTATAACAAGATCTTTTTATTCATTTTGACAAGTTATTCATATATCAATTCATATAATAAAGACTAACATACTTATATTACATATTTCATGTATATTTTGTTCGTTTAAAATATAAGAAATTAACGATTACAGATTATTTTGTATAAACGAAAAAGTCTGGGTATCCACTCATCAGATATTCTACCGCAAAATAGCAGTACTTTGTATTGTTATGTTCCGATTTGAAGGGTGAGTGAGCCAGTATAATTACGGAAACAAGGGACATAACATATTAGTTCTCAAGGTTGGTGGCGCATTGGCGATGTAAGCGATGGTTAACATTTCTAACAATGCCGTTCTCTATGGGCGTTATTGACCACTTACCATAAAGTGACCCATATGATCGACCCACCTACCTATACAATGAAAAATTAACAATTTAAACATGCTTCAAAAACTTTAATAAATTATATTTTTTTGTTTCTTATTTCATAAGATATCAAATGTGCTGATTTATACAATTTTGTTAAAGATTTATTATAAGTATGATTATGTAACTTCAATACTAAATCTTTACGACCTCATTATGACCAACCATTATCTAATTCAACCTTACTAAAATATATTTTAAAAGTAGCGATAAGCCAGTCGTCCTCCAACTCTCCCACAAGAGCCGGCAATCAACAGATAACAGTCTCTCAATCTGACGAGATATAGATAAATGACTAGTTTGTCCTAACGCTAATACACCGAGATTATAAGTAGCCCTGGAGAATGTCACCTGGCCTGTTGCCTAACGAATCAAACCAGTTTGTATCTTGTTCATATTAAACTAATGATTTGCAACGTTGCTCACTGGGCCTCTACATAGTGTATGGAAGACGAGAGTGTATGGAGATAATATGACTTTATTATTACATCGTTTGTTTATTATATTATTTGTGACTTGAAAATATTTATTATTACAACTGATCGTATGAATAAAGATGAAATGTTCGATGTCAAATTTCTAATCATCGAATTTTCAAACAGTAACTGTTGAAAAATTAAATGATATTACATAATTACATATACCACTACAATTTTCGTTTTGGTTCTACAAAGCGTCAGTTATATTTAAAAGATATTTAAATTACTATGTATATGAAGATATCGAAGCAAAGATACGTTTAACTTTATGATCAATATGTTATAAATTGTGTTTTAATATTCTGTTCAATTTTGGCAGAAAAATTGTTTTATTCTTTACAGTATTAAAATTATTTTGAAAGCATTTCTAATAATTTATTATATGACAATATTAAAAGTGCAAATAATAACAAACACGATGTCCATTACAAAACATTTTGTTGGTTGTTTTTTAAATGTTTATTGTGGGTAAATAATATCAATAATATTTTTATAAGCACGCTTTTATTTACTTAAAACACTAAAACGCATAAGCTTAATACCATTATATTATCACGAGAATAAAAATGTATACAAAACCTAATTGCAGTATTTGACTCAGATATACAAGTAAAGGAGCAAAGGCAACTTTAAGAAGAAAATTTTGACTCATTCCATTATACTATTCCAATGTGAGTTGGTGCCGCATGCGGCAAATTCATCCGACACCTGCAGGTTTCTCCACGATTTATTCCTCTGCTATCGATTACGATCTGAATTATAAACACAAATTAAGCAAATAAAAACTCAATAGTGCTTGCCGCAATCAATATCATAATCTTTTAGTATTACGCTTAATTGAACGGGGTAAATAGAAATAGTATTTAACTTAAAACGGGTATTTCTATTAATCTTTCAATTAATTTATTTGTTAAACATAAACTTGTTATGTACTAATAAAAAAATCGATATGGACTATTATTTACAAAAAAGTTAAACCAAAACGACTACTTAATACAATTTAAGAAGTTTTTTTTTATTTATAATTTTAAGTTAGCAATTCTTGTATATTTATATTGTGTATCTTAGTATTAAGATATGGTTTTACTTTTTAAATTAATATGTATATAGGTGTTATTCCAATAAAAGAAAATTCATGAAGAAGATGATAACTAATTTTATTTTTAGAGCCGAGCTAATGTAATTCGGTAATGCTAAGAATTATTTCCTCCATACGGTGCATTCAATATCTATAATCTTATTAAGAACATCAATATGGATTCTTCCAATGGAAACATAGTAGACGATTACGTCTCGAGGTAATGGACCAAACTACCGGATCACCATTAACACAATGAACAGAAGATATTTTATGTAATACAAAACTGTGTCTAATAAATAAACATTGAATAGTAAATGTAAAAATGAAAGTAATTCTCATAAATATTAATAAAATTATAATACATTTTACATAATATAAGAACACGATGAAGACGTTTTAGTTTACCTCGGATATTTTACTTAAACTACCATTGCACACACATGACTTTAAATGTAAATCGAATATATGAAAAAAAAATGTATTCAGCCTATTACATAAAGTACAGTAAGCCACAGTTTATCGATATCACTCACTAAATGTTAAAGGCATATCGTCAATTAGATAAATATTCTAGGTATCATTAGCTAAACAGAATACTCTGAACTGTTCGATATAATCCTACAAAACACCGAAGCACTTTAGTTATAGGCTATGACAATAAAAGTTCTCGTAAATACAAACATTCGTATTTATGCGCACTCGCGTTCGCACATCAGAAATCACTATTTAGGTTATCGCCGTTCGATTCCGATTCATTCGGATTTTTCTACGCACTGCATCAAATATATTGGCACCATAAAAAGAAGCTCTCGATATCGGAAGCCATCGTAAAAATAGATATACAACAATCATCGTAGGACTTAAAATATATTGCGCAATATTTTATACTGGTGATATTGAAATAAGGGCGATTTTCCGATGAAAATTTGTTACAGTTTGATTTCGTCGCGCCAATAATTTAGAATGCTTATTGGGGAAAGATATTTGGTTAAGTTTGCATATCGTTGGTTTATAAATATATTAAATGTGTAAAGTTTTTATTTATAATATATGCTATATAATACCAGAAAGTTACAAAGAAAACTTACCGACAAACATTATGATAATTTAAATGTTTAATAATTTAAATTTATTAGGAATTAGTTATCGTCCGCATCACCCACTACTATGGATTGGGTACAAAAATATACCTATCTCTTTTCTTATAGTTCAAGTTCAAACTTGCTTTATACCAAATATCATCAAAATCGGTTCAGTAGCTTATCCCTAAAAATATCGAATTTATAATGTACGGAATACGAAGACCGATAATCGTAGTACAGTAGTATTTTTGGACTTTACTAATCCATAACATTAATATTTGCAACATTTTTAGGTTATATAAAGATAAAAGTTTTAATGACTATGAATTATTGATTTAATTGCTTAATAGCTACTTACTGTACACGCGAAAAATTCATACTTTAGTCTGTAGTTGTTATACTTGAATTTATTTTGTTGCCATAAAGTGACGTGAAATTATTTGGGGGACACGGCCGGATCCGAAAGCGGTTGGCTGTCAAAAAAATAACGTTTCACATTTAAAAAGAATTATAGGAATGAGGATCGTACGTGCTGCACCGAGAGGCGAGGGGCCGAAGCTGGCTAGGTTTTTGTTTACGAGGGCGCAGCGAACGCCAGCAGACCCGATGCCTCTCTTATCACTGTCCTTATTAGAACAATCAGTTATTTTGTATATTCTAATTTCGAAACGGAATTTTATGCTGTGCCGAAACTTAGCTTTCGTATTTTACTGTCGATATAAATACTTTTTTCTTCGATACATGAAAGATAAATTCAGCAATTAGTTATTTTTTTTAATTAAAAAATAAGTTACTACATAACATAAAGCAATAAATAGGTTACGTTAGGAAGCCACGTATATGTTTTATTTTCGTATTCGTATAAATGTTCCTCAAACTTTTCTTGGAACTACGCACAAGGAGTAGGATCCATTCAATTTCGCGTCCGCGGCAATAAAGCGTGATTGTCACGCACGTACTCCAACCGCGAGGGGTCCGCGCCCGCGCTCCTTAACGCACGGCCTCACTTTTCTAAACACACACATACATCTCGACTTAGGGATACATATTGATAGCATTCGTAAATTCAAAATTTAATCGATTGCGAGAGTGGAATTGGATTCTTGTAAAGAAAAAAATATTATAACAAAGTGATGTACTTCAAGTACCTATTAGACCTATTTTTTGTTACAGCCCACTGCTGGAGAAACGCCTCTTCTACTATAAATGTGGTTAGGAGCTCTTTACACTTACCTGCTGTGACTTTAGCTATATACCTATGTATTTACATGTGGCAGAATATTTTCCTATAGTTTATGAAGTAGGATTTACATAAAAAAAAAATGAATCGATGTCACAATAGTTTATAGGAACAATGTCATCGGTTTTTCGTTGTGCGACTGAATCTAAGCTGATGGAAGACGATGTTGAAATAGCAATAACTAAGCTGCATTATTTGAAGAGTTAATATAATAGATGCGTAAGAAAATTCCTTAAATGGAGACTATGAATCGATAGAAAGAGAATATGACATCCCCGATACAAAAAAATTGCGGCATCCTACTAAATAAAAATTCGTTTGGAGTGGCGTCAGTTATGAAAAGCCATTTCCAGTTGTGGATCTTTAAAAAATAATGGATGGGTCGATGCTATAACTCTAAACAATTTTATGTATGTAAATAACTTATTATTAAATTTACTAAAACAAATTTACTTTTATTTCACACTTAAAAACGAAAGATAACCTTTTTTAGACATCACAGCTTGTATCAATAAATTGGTTCGTATATGTCACGCATTGCAACATTTAAAACTGAATCAAATATGTATCTTTAATAGCTATTTTATTACGATATTTGAATATTGTAAAGGATCTTCGCCACCTCGATTGTCACATCATTTAATGGTAATCTATCAGATATGTTAATCGATCTAGATCAGACTATTAACGAACCTATTATAATATATAAGGAACATTTACTATTAATGATCATTTTGATTAGTTCATAGCATATAAAGTGTAGGCCATCAATAAAGACGATTTATGATTTAGGAAGTGGTAAATTTGACTGATAAAAATTATTAGTCTTCGATGTTATTGGTCACATTTATTTATAAATATATTTTTTTATTAATATAATTGGGGCCGCGATGTCTCAATAGTTTCAATACGAGAACCTTAATTAATTATTGATGACGTGTTTCAAACTGTATATGTCTACTGTATTTTTATGTGCTTTATTTGAATTTGTAAATTTTCTCGTAAATGTTAAAAAAAGTGAGGCAACCTGCATGTGTCGAGTGAAATTTTGCCAAATGTAACACACATTTGCATTAAGCAGCGTGGTGCATTAAGCTCCAACCCCATTCCTCAAACGGAGAGGAGGCCTTATAACAGTAGTAGAGCATAATATATAGGCTGTTCGTTTTCATTTACTTTTTCTATAACCAGGAAAACAAATACTAAACAACGTATAAAGCTTATTGTAATTGAAATGCTAATTTAGTGTTTGTTGTAAGTATTATTAAATGTTGCCAATTGAATATTTAAAAGCATTACTTATAATTGTTTATTTCTCTTTTTTTGTGCAAGAATTCAAACAAAAATGTTTTATTTGTTATATACCTGATATTTAAATAAACAAAATTTACTTTAACGACTGCAGCGGCCGTATATTTTTATTAATTTAAAAATTAGTTCCATCTAATGATTATTATTTTATGCTGGATAAGGTCAAAGCAGTATCCTGCATTCGGCACAAATATCGCGTCCTGGGAGACGCATCGATTGACCGAATCCGGCCGATCCTGCGGGATCGACGCGTAATTTCTCTGAACGCGACGTGCGCTGAATGAGTAACAGCGCTCAATCGCTCACACCATTACGCTGCGATACTTGGGAGGTTGCTTCAATGACAAGCTCTAGCGTTGAATCGTCATATAGTACTCATGGAAATTTTAATGTTCACACATTATGCTGCTATTCATCTTAATTTGCAAATATCATCATCAAACAAGCAGCGTGGTGGACAAGGTTCCAACCACCTCAAAAGAAGAGCCGTCGTACGTTCATACGTTGCTACATACGTTTTCATAAATTGTTGATATAATCAATCTTATAATAACATAAAATAATATTATATTATGGTATAAATTAATATAATTGCGTTTATTTAATTTATCTCCTAATGGCAATTCGATATTAGTCTAAAATTATAAAAATTAATATTGCATTACTTTCAAAACATCAACCATTTTAGTTTACTCTAAGACTGTAAATCTGAAGAAAAAAAAACATTTATTTATTTAAAGAATATATTTATTATAACAGAATTGTACAAAAGTATTTAACATGGACAGTATCAGAGCACATTACTTGGATCGATGTCAGATCGAACCGGGCAATCAGGGAGTTCCTTACAACTGAAAACAGCTTACTATCGCCTATGTTGTACGTCTTGCCAAATATGCTGAGCATGTAGTAGATGATTCAAATTATTAAATCATTTTAGAAATAATTACATATATATTGATATAGCTATAAATGTATAAAACTAATTGTATAGTGTCATTTTTAACCCATTTTATTATAATAGCATTTTTAAAATGAATCAGATTTGAAACTGCTAAGAACGAGAAACATAAATTTTCATTGATGACATTACTTTTGTTTGTACTTTTTAACAAATTAAATAAAAAAAAAACTGATTAAGTTCTTTTATAAATCTTTCACGATTTTTTTATCCGAACCTAAAGATTTTGATTTTAAAGCTTATAAAATTTTTTAGCAGCTTATGAGCTTAGCTAGAAACTAGTTGCAAGCAAATCCGTTTTTATAAATATACGTTTATGTATGTAAAATTGCTATTAACGTTGACCAGAGGAAGTATGTCTGCCAAAAAATATATGGCGCCCATGATACGGCCAATATGTTATTACTTCCTCGCTTGACCTTGGTTTAACGATTACTTGATTGATGGATAGTTACAGACAAAAATATATGAAAATTTCGACCAAGAGCGTCAGCGTCAGATTGATCCTGTGACTGCTATCCAACTTAGGACCAACGATCGCTTTTTATTATAGAAATTGCCTTGTGTATTTTAGTATCTTAGTTGTTGGGTCATAAACAATTTTGAATACGTTATTAGGATTAAATTGAACTCTGCCTTCTATTAAATTCATTTAAAGATACAAAATATAAGCACTTTTGAGTACGTCAAGCTTTGTTATAGTATTCACACTTTCAATTGTTTTTAGAGTACAGCTTTGGATAATGTGTGGACTCAATTCAACACTAATGTTCGTTATGGAGGCTGGCTTAAACTCTGTGGTATAGTCTTGTTTATTTGTTAATTTATAGTGGAGAAATCCATGGTCATAGATTCAACTGATAACGAATATATAGTATGTATAATTGTAGCCTAAAGGTATATAAAAAAAAGATGAAGCCGTCAAACGAAAAAATTACACAATTTTTGTCGGTTATTATTGGTAATGAGTTAATTTAAGCCTTTGATGTCGATAAGAAACTGAACATCTACCACGGTATCAGTTCCAATCTTAGAATAAAGATAATAATTTTAATATGCGCCAGCTCCGCCCAAATCACTTTAAAAACTGGTTAATTGAGTTTGCTTCCTTCGTTTGGTAATAAAAATAGTATTTGTTAATTAATGACTTACAAATATTTAACTTTATGTTCGAAAAGCATAACATTAAAATCAATAAATAACGCTCGGCCTACGTAACGACATTTTAAAATGTTGTATAATAAAAACGACCAGTTTCTAAAAATTAAGACATTTAGTATTTACTATGAAAACTTGTCTTATCTGACTATTAAAATATACATATTTCACCACAACTAGAACATATTATGAGCACCGAAACCAATTTAATCTTGAAAAATTATTCAAGTACCAAAGGTCCAGGTCCAGTATTTCACTGAGATGACACGACTTATGTACGTTCATACACATGTCTGAGTGTCTGAGTGGTGTCTTGTAGTGACTGACTTGCGAAAATCATATATAACAACTTCTTAACTTTGAGCTGTTACTGAGCATTTGTTGACAGAAAAATCTGATATTTTTTAATTACCCCAACCCGGGTTTGTATCCAGTACCTTGAGAACTGAAGCCTTATAAACGTATACAAATATAATTTGATGGTACTTAAATGTTGTCTGTTTCTTTATTATGTAGGATAACATTAAAATTTAAAAAAGGTTTTAATGGTAGAGATAACGTTAATAAGTTAAATTAATGTACAATAACGTCATGATGCGTTTTAATTCATTACAATATTTTATTTCACTTTTGACCTTTTAAGCATAAGAGTTAAAAAAATAAACAGCTTGTCGGAAAGATTCAAAGTAAAAATTTAATTACGATAAAATGGATCGACCAGAATAGATAGGGATGTATCTAGGCAGTATCGATATCGATATTATATATATTTTACAAGCTTGTTTTGCGTAGGAGACGCGAGGAAGTGTCGCGGCCTTGATCGAGCGCATCGGCTACTGCGCACTAGCTATGTTTTGTTTACTACTAATACATGCAGATTAAAAATTTGTTAGAAATGACATCAAAATATCGAGCGTGTAAATGAAATGATGGGTATCCTTGTTTAAATACAAATATATAATATTGACAATTTTTTATATTTTTATTGATACTATCAATGCTTTAATTATATAGGGATTTCGTCGATTTTTACGGCTGACCGTTTGCTTGACTCTCCTTGAGAATGCTTTAGTTGATGGATCGGTTGTCCGTTGTAATACAAAAACATGGTGTTAGTGATCATCACGCTTGGGAAAACCTGGTGTTGTTATGCGTACTGAGGCGTAAGAGGCGCGGGTGAAGCAAAATATCTCTGTTCCTCTCTAGGCAGACTTACGGCAGCCTACGCCTACGAGATACGGGAGGAACAGCAGATGTGTATTTGAAAACGTTAATTTCGTTCTTTATGATTTATGTCGATGATAGCCAACATAGAAGATTCAGGATGTAAAATCCCACTGATCCCTTCTCAGGTGTCTTTCGAAGATTTCTTCTACGTATAGAAAAATATGATAATAATAAAAGCCGAGATGGCCCAGTGGTTCGAACGTTTGACTCTTAATCGATGATCGTGGGTTCAAACCTGGGCAAGCACTAGTGTATTTCATGTGCTTAATTTGTGATTATAATTCATCTCATGCTTGCGGGTGCAGGAAAACATCGTGAGGAAACCTGCATGTGTCTAATTTAACTGAAATTCCACTAACCCGCATTGGAGTAGCGTGGTGGAATAAGCTCCAAACCTTCTGCTCAAAAGAGGAGAGGAGAGGAGCCCAGCAGTGGAACATTCGCAATCCGTTACTGTTATAGAAAAATATGGTTTTATACTATTAAATGAGCTTATACAGAGTATTTTCGATAAACTTTACTGTCATTCTTTCTGTATCTGTATCATTTCTAGAAATCTCAACTCTACAGAAAAACCTATCGTCGAGGTTATATTTGTTTTTAATTCCATCAATGCGACCGGAGTTACAATTAAAACGTTTTGGTAAAAAAAATGCAACGACTTTATCTTTATGAGGAATTTATTATATAATGTTCTGTAATATAATAATAATAATAATATAATAATATTCTGGGACATTATTCACACACGGCCATCTGATCCCAAACTAAGCAGAGCTTGTAATATGGAAACCAGACAACTGATATACTACATATACTACTTTTATTTTGTAAATACATAATTATATAGATAATTACACCCAGACTCAGGACAAACAGACATGTTCATGCACACAAATGTCTATCCTGGGAGGGAATCGAACCCATGACCTGCGGCGCGAAACGCAGGTGTCTACCAAACACGCCAACCGGCTCGTCTATAATATACAATTTGATATTTTCACTTTAGATATAAGAATAGAAGCCGGTATGGAGTAAATCACTAGCCATTACTTATTAATGTCAAAGAATATTGTGATAAAGTGTATTGTAGTTAATTAACTTTATCCATCGTGGCTTTAACATCGTTTAGAACTTAGTCATAATATTGAATAATAAAATCAATTATAAGACACAAATCAAAGCAAATAACTACCTATGACTTTGTCCTTTTTTAAATAGGAAAGCGTATGAGCAAATGTTTTATGTGGTGGTAAGAGGTTATCACTATAACTTAATCTGTCAACGTAGAACGAAACGAAGATGTCACGGTCCACTCAACTCATAGCCGCTGTTTCAATTTGGATTGTTTAATGTACAAAACCCTGTATAAATGCTCATTCATATAATTTAAAATATAAAAAAATATAGAAACAAAGAAAAACAATCACAAAAAACAAAATTGGGCATTCGAATACGTAAACAAATAAAAATAAACTAAAGCTATTGAATAAAAACGTGCTCACATAATATTATCAATTGTAAATGCATTAAAATATTGGTAAACTCAGCGTGTAATTTTTACTGGTTTATTTTGAATAAATTTTCATACATTACATTAATTCGGAAGCAGTACTATAAGATTCGATTTAAAAGCTTAATTGAGAGGTATTATTATAGTCTAATTTGTATTTTAATAGTGCATTAAAAAAACCGTTTGATTTTTAAAAATATTATTTTTGATTAATTGAACCGGCAATTATTCAGTGAGAAATATAAACATATTAAAACACATCATATTAAAGTTTGTATGTAAAAAAATAAGGAAAAATATTTTTATATAACAATAATTTATCTATGTATATTTTGCAAACAATTTACAAGAAAGTAATGCATGCTAATATGTGCTTGGATTTATGTGTATTTAAATAAGATCAGATACGTTTTTATGTAAACCTAAACAATTTACATTTTGTTTTGATTAAATTACTGTATCTACAGCAAGTACAAACAAAATTTAACCGAAAATTATATTTGAAAAGATTTCAATAAAGTCGACGACGACGACGAATCACGATTCGATGTTAACTATCGATTTGCAAGAATGACACAAAAAAAAACAAAATAAAAAATCCGAAGTCATAGACGCGTGTAGTCGTGACACGCGGAAGAGATTGGAATCGTCATTAATCGGGGCCGGTCACGCGCATGCGCTACCGACCTGAGCTGTTCTTTACTCTTGACTCTGATCTTGATAGACTCGATGATTATATTAATAGCAATACATAAATAATTATTTAAGAACATAAAAAAATGCTATTGAATACTCTGCCTCTATTAAATTAGATACAACATATAAACACTTTTGCGTACGTTATATACCTAATGGGATTCAATTGAAATTCATCACTTTCAATTGTTTTTAGTCTAGAACTGACCATTGACCATTGACCTGACCTGACTGACCAACTCACCACTTAAGTTTTTTATAACGGCTAATTAATTTTGTAGTAGTATAGTCTTCATAAATAAATAATCTTTTTTATTTTATTTGGTTTTGATTTCTCGACGGCCACCACCACATTTCTTACACCTTCAGTAAGCCATCATCCTTCGGGCCAAGTGTACTGTCCATTATGATTGTTACACTGTTTTACTTGGTGGTAGAGCTTTGTGCAAGCTCGTCTGGGTAGGTACCACCCACTCATCAGATATTCTACCGCAAAACAGCAGTACTTGTTATTGCTGTGTTCCGGTTTGAAGGGTGAGTGAGCCAGTGTAATTACAGGCACAAGGGAACTAACATCTTAGTTCCCAAGGTTGGTGGCGCATTGGCGATGTAAGAGATGGTTAACAGCTCTTACAACGCCAATGTCTATGGGCGTTGGTGACCACTTACCATCAGGTGGCCCATATGCTCGTCCGCCTTCCTATGCAAAAAAAAAAAAAAACACTGGCCCATTCACCCTTCAAACTGAAACAGAAAAATAACATGCTGTTCGAGGGTACAAGTGAGTGAATTGTTTCTACCCAGAAGGGTTTGAACACAACCTAACTAATTGTGAACTAATCTTATCAAATACTTCGAGTCTAAAAAATTACTATAACGATCAAAATAATTGACTTCGTGATACTAATCATTGTGTGAGACCGCGTATGATTTGCAAAATGATCTTGTAAATTATGCCCAATTCAGTTCCGTTAAGACATCTTAAAGACATCATTGCCTGCAGATGATTTCGCTGTGCCTTGGGGTGTGTTTGATCCAAGAAATATTCAAGAACGCCGAATTTTGGAAACGCCGCTTACTTTTTTTTCTTAATACAATTGTATCACTCAAAACAGGTTTTTAAAATACCATCTGATGGCAAAAGTAACATGTTCTCGATACTATTGTATTGAAGTTCCACATTTTTACTATCATTTACAACCGGTAAATTGTGATTATGTATTTAATAACAAACATAATAGCATGGTTTTTTTTATAGCATAGGTAGGTAGACGAGCATATGGGCCCCTGATAAGCACCTGATGTAAGTTAAGTATAGCATGGTTTATAAATACATTTCATGGACTAACTTATTGCAAATTCTCGGATTAAGAACTTCTTAAGTTGCATCTTGAGACCTAAGTTGCCAGTTGCTACTTATTCAATTTCAATGCTCGTGGATTCGAATGTTTTCGACATAACAATATGGTTATCTATATTTTAAGTATATTTTATGTTATAATTGTCGTAATTATTTATTTTACTGTCTACTGTGAAGCTTACTAAATAGATCAGCAATTTTTTAAAAATTGTTTTGCGGAAGTTTTATAGTGCAATATAATCATATTTTTTCTGATTTTTATCTGTATTACCTTTAATATTCTTTTCTGTGTTGGATACATAAATGATAACTATAAAGATTAATTAGTGAAATAGTGCGTTTCTTTAGTGTAAACATTTAGCAAGAGATTGAAGATTGGTGTTAAAATATTGTAATGGTGGGTCTTCACTTGGCGCGTGTACGTTTATTTGCATTAATTGTCCGAACATGAGTATGTGTAGAGGAACTGTTTTTTTATATTTGTTCCAAATGCCCTTATATAGATATTAATACAAATAGCAAATGCGTGTGAACTCTTTTCGGTTAATTGCTCATAAATGTAGTAAAATTGGTGAATATTTACATCCATACTTGGTAGCTCAGAAGTATAGCTGCTGTTGCGCTATTTTTGTACATTCGTGGTTTTGTTTTGATTGAATAATGCGTTTAATATCCGAATAATAAAAATGTATACAAACAAAGCGAACTACTTGGACTTAATAAGTCGAACGAAGTGACAACTTTATATCCACTTACCATTATTACAGTCGAAACAATGTGACTAGCATGCCTGCCCAAACATAAAACATAAAGTACCTAGTTAAGTAACAGCCTGTGAATGTCCCACTGCTGAACTAAGCTTCTCCTTTTTTGAGGAGAAGGTTTGGTGCTTGTTTCACCACGCTGCTCCAATGTGAATTGTCGGAATACACATGTGGCAGATTTTGAGTGAAATTTGACACATGCAGGTTTCCTCACGATGTTTTTCTTCACCGTCAAGCACGAGATGAATTACAAAGACAAATTAAGCACATGAAAATTCAGTGGTGGCTTGAACCCACGACCATCGGTTAAGATTCACGCGTTCTAGCCACTGAGCCATCTCGGCTTCTTGGCATAAAACATGAATAATTATATTATTTAAAGTAAAATTAAACATTAAAAATATACGTTTTCATGTTGGAAGCAAGCTTAAACTTAATTGCTGGCATTTGAAAGACTTATACATACATATCAGTGTATTTACTAAGTAAGGTTATTAAATAACCTCTATCGAGTAATTGCCGTTTGTCCGAAGGCGGTACGAAATTATACCGAAAATATTCATCGTATTAAAAAAAAGTAGCTATAGGCGCAGTGAGCACGGAGTCTGGGTCTTTATAAATCATTGGACGTCATGCGGTTCGGCATTTTGTTTTTATACATGTAATGCTATTAGAGTTACGAAATAATTTTATTTTTACGACTCTCAGTGTAAAAGACACACGTTTAATTTTAATTCGTAATTACAAACATATTTTAGGTTCATAATATAATATATAAATAATAATATCCTGGGACATTATTCACACACGGCCATCTGATCCCAAACTAAGCAGAGCTCGTACTATGGAAACCAGACAACTGATATACTTAAATATACTACTTTTCTTTTGTAAATACATACTTATATAGATAATTACACCCAGACTCAGGACTAACAGACATGTTCACGCACTCAAATGTCTGTCCTGGGTGGGAATCGAACCCAAGACCCGCGGCGTGAAAGGCATGTATTTTACCAACAACGCCAACGGGCTCGTCAAATGTATTATCTATATAAAGGATTAAGGAGAAATGTCATAATGATTTCTGTGTTCGGGTTTTCAGTTATCAATGTGTTCGATATCACCAAGATCTGATAACACGGTTCGGTATGAAAGCAACCGTTATGCTTGTAATAAACAAAATTGAACCTTATTAAACGTTTACATTCGTAGTATTAACAAAAAATAAAGAAATTTGTCATCCATAAATTTATATTGCTTAATAAAAACTCATACATCATTCAACGTAAGTTTTAAAATGATTAAAATAATATCACATATCATCGCTTTGCTTCTGAGAAGGTAAAAAATATTGTACAAATATATTGATACATTTTACGAAGATTCCGGTGATTGACGATTTAAAGAATACTCATTTATCGGAACAGGTATTGCAAGCAACATCTGCCAATTCGCTAATTATAATAACAGGAGCTTTTATTTATTTTTTTGTCTCGTGTGTATTTTACCCGTTAAAAGCGCCAAATTATGCACGTGTAAATTAAATGGACGAATATATCAAGCGGTATTGTTATTTTTTTTATCTTGTTTATTGCGAAATTATAATCAAACGTTGATATCTATATATGTTAAAGGTTAAATGGAATTTTAGCTAACGATTTATATTTATTTAAATAATATCTGTGTGATCTTATCATCAAGGGTCCGATTTGAATCGCTTTTAAATTTGACGTGTCCTCAATCAATTTAATATTTATAGCCCGGAATACGGAAAGAATTACCGGCCTTGAGAGGATCTTCGAAAAAAAAACGTAATGGCATATAATATTCGACGGTTATCGATTAGCAACGTTAGAAGTAATTGTTCGTGGCACGAACGAGACGAAAACTGTGATGAAGTAATCCTAATTAAATACAATACAAAATAAATGCTTAACGGCCGAATACTGAAACGTCATTCAAAATGAAGTGGGACTTAATTATTTGGAACGTCATTAATTTGAAAATCTAGAATGCGAAATTTGAAATTAATGGCGTTCCAAATAATTAAGTCCCACTTCATATTTGAAAGACGTTTCAGTATTCGGCCAATAGTGTTGTAAACGAAGTGTCATTAATCTCTTGAGAGATCTGTAACTGTCAATTAGTAACATCAAATATTTAATCTATAGTAATATTATAAATGCGATAGTAACTTTGTTTGTCTGCTACACTTTCAAGGCTAAGCCACAGAACCAATTTTGATAAAATTTGGTATGAAGGCTTGACCCCAAGAACGGACATTGCCTATTTTTTTTACCTAATATCCTACTCTCTCGGGCAAAGACGCGGGCGATTACTAGTCTAATATTTCAGAACGCTTAAATAAATTACAGCTTATTAAAATTCTCTGCTGCACAAAAGCCTACCAAGGTGCGCCTAATCTCTCGGTTTTCTTACGCTTTCAGTCACCCGCCAGATACCTTTGCGTTCTTGATCGACATGCTTAGAGGGTGGTAACGCTATATTTGATCCATTGTCAATAATTAAGGCCTTGCTTGCTGATATGACCGGCGGTCTTTCGATGTTTATGACATTTGTTGTCTACTGATCCTACTTTCTTCTTAGTCCATATTTTAATCCATACAGTGATCTTGTTACAAGGTGTACCCTGTTACAAGTAATTATTTATTATATTTTGTTAGATATTTAAGAATATTTTTAACAAAATTAACTAAATCAGTATGGTTGCGTAAGTTTGCGCTCAGACGCTACTTTATGCATTTCGTAAAGAAGACTATAAATTCAAGGCTGTTGCGTTATTACGAGAGATTTTACAACATTTGTGGGTGATAAAAAGTTATCACGCGCCATAACTCATTCCGCATTACTTTTTGTTTCAAACATACAAACGTTACTACCACCTCGAATCTTTATATTGTAATTAAATTAATGTTAGAGTCACATTAGCACTCTTCAGAACATTTTATGTACATTCGATGTAATTTGTAGTGTGTGTTTATTTTGTATCGGTCTTGCATTACTTCTGAGCGTTGTTTAGTTGGTGTTTAGTTAAACAGAATTCTATCTTTCTGTCATATTTATTTTGACATTCAAAAGAAGAAGACAGCATTGCTTAACTAATCACTCTACTACAACAATATTTATAGATAAAGCAATATATATTTTACACACAAAATAATGGAATGTCTTTCTATATAAACTTGTTCAATTAACACAACTATTGATGACGAGAGGACGAAGGTTAACGATGGGAAGCGTCAAATAGAATAAAAAATGAGAGATAGGTTGTAAGGCGTTCTAAGGAACTCACAGAATAGTGAGCTGATAGTAACAGCTCCGAGTTCCGGAGTCTGTAGTGTTTACATTCTTGTCTCAGTAAATTAAAAATTCAAACGCCGTTGATCCTGCGACTGAACTTTTTCCGGGCGTTCCTGAATTGCTGCCCAAAATGTATGAGAATGAGGTTATTTGCACTGGTGCTTACACACACACACACACTTACGCACAATTTTCTTGTATGAAATTCATTAAAGCATAACCCTTAAATTTAAATAAAGTTATTATAATATACACAATCAAGAAAAAGTATGTTTCATTTTTGTTTAATAAAAAATAAATAAAAGATGATAATCTGCCTGGATTGACCTTTGATATGTAATTTGAAAGAGAATTAGACACATTCATATCGCCTTGGCCTTAATTCCGAAAAAAATATCATTCGAAGATGTTATAACATTAAACGAATCAGACAAAACTAAAGCCGCAATCGTTTATAAATATTTTGATGAAGAAAAGTACATTAATTAATTAATATTGGTTTTTAAATGTTTAGGCTCAAACAAGCTTTGACTATGGTGAATTTATCATAACAATTATAAACTACAAATATTATAACTGCAAAAATGACTGTATGTTTGTTATGCTTTCACGGATATTGTATAGGACCACAAAAGCCTCTGATATAGACATATAGTACCATCAACGTTCAATAGTTGGCGCGCCAGCCACAGCAGGTAGTTACCCGAGTACGGGTACCTACATTTAAAGAGGCATTGTAACGCATGCCGCAAAATAGTAAAACCTCGAGAAAAATGCAATATGATAAAGCACACATAAACAATAGCTATTAAATCCGATTAGTGTAGTATTCAGAAATAATTTTAATGAGATAATGATCTTCGAATACCTGAAAAGATTTTCCCAAGACGCAATGGTGGTTTACGACTGATATGAACTCTGAATGCATAACTAACGATGTTTATTTTTTGTTGTAAATTAATATAATTAACATGTCTTGTTGTAAAACTTTGTGATCGTAAACGACACTCACTTTGTTTATTTTTGCATATATACATACAAAAATATCAAGACGTATTTATATCAAGCAAATGTTAAATGAATCCATAAAACTAAATGTTACTACATACTAAAGGTTTTATCTCAATGAATAATTTCAATATTTACACAGTTACATAAATATATAATGACAGTTAGATGACGATAAAAGAATTATGTTACAATGAAGTGCAAAAAAGAAATTATTTTTGTATATTCATGTTTTTTATAGAAAATACTATAACCCATTATAAAATATCAATCTAAAAGATTGATTTTATTAAAGACTTTTGTATATGTATTATGTATTAAGTAATAATATAATAAAAACAACTAGTTTGTTTGTTTGATCCGGCTAATCTTAGGAACTACTGGTTCGAATTAAAAAAAAATTTTTTCGTTGTGTAGCCCTTTTATCGAGGAAAGCTGTAAGCTGATTTTTATTCATTAAATTTTTATTAATTACCCGCGGGTGAAACCGCGGAGCACAGCTAGTACATTATAATTATATTATATTGTTTTCATGTCATCATAATTATGTTGTCAAGAACGACGTAAAATTGAGTTCAACCTCCGAATTATCCCCCTAAGATTTGTAAGTATTTGAGTCTGTAACTAATTCATGACTAGCTGTTATGTAATTTTACATTTATTTCTATGTCATATATATATTTTTTAATATTTATTGTGAAACGGAAAATTCTTATGGTATATTTATAAGTGTCTGGATGAGTTGTGGCCAGTTGGTAGTGGTTAGGTAGTAATTTCGCAAGCCGCTCTATTAGTCGCCATTCGACTGACCTGTCGCCAGGGAAGGTCGTCCGGTGATGGTAGCTACCAGTATAGCAACTTATTGAAACTCAGACCTACGTTCGATTTGTGGAGATACACTACTAAGCTTAATAATACAACTTTTTTGTGTTTATTGTTTAATCGTTGGTTATTATGTAGTATGGTAGTTAGTTATTGTTGAAAAAATGAACAATAAATACACAGTGATAAATGTCATAATATTTTCGATACATAACTATTAAATACTCTGCACTTTTTTTTGCTAACATGTCACACGCGTAAATGTTTTGCAAAATAGCTTTGCGAAAAATTTACGCGTGAAATTGCAATTGGTAACATAAAACAAAATATTCAAGCACAAATAGACTGCAATTTCTAGTATTTGTTATTAGTTTGAAGATTGTATTTTTTTTAATAATAAACAAATACAGTGGTCTTATCCACATCATGATAAACACGTCGAGTTTCTCGTACACATTTAGCTATCTGTCTATCTCAAACGTAAACAATCTGGTCCGAGTCGATTTCAACAGCGGAATGTCCTCACTAACTGGTACGTTGCTGAGATTAGGACACTGAGGATGAACGTACATACCGCGGAAACAGTATAAAAAAATTATAATGTACTTTTACGGATTTTACCGCTTATAAAGACCTGTGAGAAATATATCGAAATAATTTGCTATTTGAAAATACAATAATAAGTAATAATTGTTGATAATGGTAGCCGATGAGGAAGTTGAACGAGTGAGTTGAAATAGTGCGCAATGTGCGCAAAACTCTACTGAATACTGCCATTTATATTGAACTGTGATATATGTATTCAAGCTATTTGCTACTCGTGGAAGATAGTTTCGAAAACAATGATATTCGTAGTGATCATTGAAGTCGCTAATTAAGCTCACAATATAAAACATTGTACAACATTATATAATAACGGTGAACCAATATTGATCTTCCTCTTAGTCTTAGCTTAGGTATAGGCTGCAGAACATATGACGTTAAGGATTTTCTATCATAAAAGTTAAAGATATAGCCCGGTGTTAGGAATTCGATAGTATTACTCTCTATCCGTGTCTGATTAGATTGAAAACCGTCATCGTAAAACATGAGTGAAAGAATAGAGAGTGTACCAGTTTTTGTGTATTCACATGTATACACATTAATATCAACTGCGCGGAACGCTTTCTTTGAAATTGACCGCCGTGGGCGAAATTTGGTCAGGAGGACACCATCATTATTTTCATGATTACTTTAATAAACAGCGTTACATTCAATTTGAACACGGTTTTGATTAAGATTTTAACGATAAGCCCGCGGGGCACACTTCATGTGAATCGACGATTGTAACGAGACGGCCGTACATAAAATAACTTACATGGAGATAGAACATATAAAAAAAAAAAATTGGTTGCCTGTAAAGTCGGTATACGGGCGAAAGTTTTACGTGACAACGACTTTGAGTGGTAAAATAATTTTAATGTGAATATTCATTCGTATAGTAGGAAGAAGGATGAAATAATAGTAACAATTTAAAACATTTATTTATACAAAGAATTATATTTAAATCATTAATTTATACAAAGAATCTCGCACTGAATTTCACTTTTTATGTCTGTCTCTCTCGCTCTTAGGCGGGCTAACCATGCCCGAGTGGAAGGGACGCGTGCCTCTCACTCGCTCTCATTGTGAGCGCATAACGTGAGCGGAGCGTAACGCAGTTTCTTGAAGTGTCACCCGGCAAACCAATTTATAAGACGTTGTCACGTCAAAATCAATTCATTGGTAATGTAAGGGATGGCTAATATTTAGGGTATCTATAGGCGGTGGCCGCTTATCATCATAATTATGAGCTCTTTGGTAGAAGCACTACGAAATTTAAATTATCAATGAAGTAGGTAATATTGAAAGTTGCCATAGCGGCAGTTTATATTCTGGATTCATTGAGGACCTGCTTATCCTTTATAAATAAGGTTTTCATGCAAATAATGTTAAATCAGTTTTAGATTTTATTACAGTTTAGCGTAAGCAATGCACATCACATAAAAATAATATATTATGTTAATGATGTACTTCGTGTTATATAAACATAAGAGTAGGATGTATATTTGACTAAAACAATAATTTAATACTAGTAATAGCAAATCTTAAAATAGAAATTCGCCTACAA
Organism: Nymphalis c-album; assembly: GCA_963151315.1. Lineage (NCBI taxonomy): Eukaryota > Metazoa > Arthropoda > Insecta > Lepidoptera > Nymphalidae > Nymphalis > Nymphalis c-album. The sequence continues at coordinate 8,664,486 of OY720591.1, forward strand.
TTTTGTACGTTTCGATTTAAAAAAAAAAGCCGTTAGTGTCCACTTAAAAATAATATATGACAACGCCAATTCAACGGCCTCTAAGGCCGCTTATAACTTACAATCTCTGATAGTATTATTGACAAAATCATTTTGGTAATTTATAGCTTAGTCTGGCTGTCCACTGCAGCTTGCAGCACTACGCAGTTATATTACGTAGGTACTTATTTAATATGATTTACTTTTGCTTAGTGATTACCACTCATTCCAGATAGCCATGTCATTATGAAAATTAATAATATTGTAGTCCAAGATTTTTAGACATTGACTCTGCATAAAATTCCGCTACTCGATTTTTCGAATGGATTGTTTTTGTCATGACAGGCCGCGAGCGTTAGGCGCCATCTTGAAAAACGTTACACTGAACGTTAAGAAGAAATAGTTTATATTAGTAATAATTTTAACTTTAGCTTAGATTATTTTACAGTAAAAAACTCCCACTCGACTTAAAATAAAGAGATAATGCGATTTAATGCACAAAATATAATGCTATTAAATTGTAAAGTTTGACAAAATTGCGAACTTTATTTTGTTTCGCAAAACACTATCGGTGGATCGCAAGCCTCCAGCCGCTAGAACCGGGTCTGTTTGGCGAGGCCTTGATTTCGTTTCTAAGTTATGAACACATTTCTAATAGGACTGGAAATGTTTGTAATATTATTTTGACATTTTAATGTTGTCATAAAATAGTTTATTGTATTTGGCACGCTGAAGATGCAACTTTAAAATAAAGTTTATCTCAGATTTTTTTTAAGTTGACCAAACTAGTTTCAGAGACAATCGATGGACGAATACGTTTTGTGACTTACACGATATTGATATTATAGGAATAACAAATAGGTAATTATTATTACAAGGAAATTAAAAATCATTACAGGACATGACCGTAACTGTGAATGTCCCACTGTTGGGCCAAGCTCTCCTCTTATTTTTAGAAGAGAAGGCTGCCACCACGCTGCTCCAATGCTGATTGTAGAAATGGATTGTGTAGTGGAAAGTGGAATACATATATGGGAGAGATTTTCAGTGAAATTAGACACATGCAGGCGTCCTCACGATGTTTTCCTTATCGTACGAGAACGAGACGCACGAGAAAAGTTATAAACACAAATTAAGCACATGAATATTCACTGGTGCTTTCCCAGGTTCGAACCCATGATAGTCGGTTAAAATTCTAGCGTTCAAACCACTGGGCCATCTCGCCTTTTAATATAATAGATAATTAAATATAAATCTTTAATATTTGAATGATAATAAGGGTGTTGGTACATGAATGTAATAATTTCCGATTGAATTTCTATGTAATGATCGAAGTATATAATCAATTTCGACTGAGCATTACATACATCTGACTCATAACTACCGTTGCCCGTGAAATGAGTAATCCCTATCGATGTTTATCGCTATCGACTCAAGCAGTTATACAGCTATAATATTAGAAGTAGGTGGTACCGTTCTATTATTGTATAGTGATGGATTTATATTGATTGCAGCTATTAAATACTTAGAGACTTTTTTAATCAACACTCTTAAAATGATATTCGGAACATGGTAACATCATGTTTCTAATTCTATCACAAGAGAGAACAACACTACTTAAACTCATGACAATTAACTGATGTTTGTTACTTTGGCTCATCAATATCTCAAATTGAAGTTTAGATAATTATTTCTTAATTTGATATAAGGGAGCATAAAACCTCTATATGTATGTTTTTTTTAGTAAAGATGAGTGGACGAACATATGGGCCACCTGATGGTCAGTGGTGGCCAACGCCACTAGACAGCAGTTTGTACATTTTTAAACAAAAACAACATCGCCACTGCGCCATCAAACTTGCGAACTAAGACTTTATGTCACTTGTGCCTGTAATTACACTGGCTCACTCACTCTTCAAACCGGAACACAACAATACCAAGTACCGCTGTTTTGCGGTAGAACATCTGATGAGTGGATGGTACCTAGACGTTGTCTAGATGAGCTTGCATAAAGCTCCACAACCGAGTAAAGTGTGTATTTAATACGCATTAATTTGGAGGAGTTTATACATACGATACATTCTATTCAAACTTAAGTCATACAACTCACTCTAGCTTTATAATATAGTATAAAAAAATATTTCATCAACATTATGAATTCTGTCAATTTTTCTTTAATTTATTAGAAAATTGATATAAAGAAAATATTTGTCTTATATCTTTAAAATACTTTGTTCTAAGCGTTTAATAATTTCACTGGGCCATATTAAATACTATCTAAATTGTATGAATAAAATATAATTTACAACATATACCTATAATGAATCAATTTAATTATTAAATAACCGCTTCATTAAACTAATTGCAATAGTATCAGACATTGATGTCAGTTTCGCGTGAAAAGCGAATTTAAGTAAAAAAAATGTTTAATTGTATAGAGCTCTAAGGCATTTTACGCTCTCTGAATTTTAGTTTTTATCTTATTTACTGTAAGTTTAAAGAAAGATAATAAATTGCGTTTCAAAATATAGACTAGCCTTTCGACGGATTTAAATGTCTGTAAGAAATTATAAGAAGTAATAAAATTATAAGTAATTGGTAGAAAATTAAATTACTCTTTTTATTTAAAAGAGATAATTTTATTTTTTTCTAAATAATATCATAAATTCGTGTAATGTATGTAAAATTATCTCAATATTTAATACATTCACTTTTTTTTAAGTATTTTAGTCAATAATAAATTGAAAATTACAATTAAATTACTATATACATATTTATAATAGATATGATTAAATACAATGAGCTCAAGACTCCGATTAACGACCCATTATCGTATTAATAAAAACAAAAAACGATCGTTGAGTCACGAAGCTCATGATCGATACAAAACATCACTCGAATAGTGTTCAACTGAATAATTTCTGTCCATTCGTCGGCGCTTATTGTAAATTTTTCATTCATCATATTTTAATCTAAAATAAGATCAAAAACTATCCCATACGAGATCACTGAATGAAGAGTGGGATGGAAGATGCAAGTCAGACTGAGAGGTCAATAAGATTACTGCTCCATTCGATTCCATTCCGAGATCGATTCTCAATAAATCTTTCGATTTGTTTTTTTTTTCCTTGTGTCTCGGATAAGTACACTCTCAACGGTTGAAGAGACAGCTCGTTGCTACTGGGTTTTCGATTCGATTTTTGTGATGTTATTTTATTTATCGAAGCAACGTTTATATTGATTGTCACTTCGATTTTATGAGTGATCGAATGGTATTAACATTACTTTTGTTTCAATGATTATTTATATTAAAGGAATCTCTTTTCAACTGTCATGTTCTTTGTGCGTAATACCTTTTTTTTTGCGCAGGAGTATCCTTCGAAAGATACCCAAGTCCTGGGACAGTGGAACCGACTTTCAGGTTAAATGGGATTCTTACCCAGTAAACCCCTGCAATCGCTAACCTAGACATGGACCGCAGAGGCTGCTGAGTCATTTTAACATCCATGGCATCCTCCGTGCTGTACCTACTCCGTTCATGGCACAGCGGGGCTCTCATCAAGTGTTAGAATGATCGCTCCTAACACAATATTTATATAATAGATAAATAATAAGTACTTAAAAACATATACGCAAAGAAAAGCTTTGTAATATATCAACTATTATCATCCATGTTATAATTTAATGACGTAACATCATATGTATGTGTCACTTCAGTTATTCTTACTTATCACAAGTTAAGGCGTTATATGTGAGAACATATACAAACGGCGACCGTCGGTTAAAAACGATATATTTTTATAAATAACATGTACAAATGATAGTAGTAACAAGTCTATATAACGCAGTAGATGAAGTTATTGGTATAATTTTATTAGCGTTTTGCCTCGTGACTAGTTTAGACGTTGATGTATGTTTGTACAGGTATGTCTAGTTCTAGATGAATAGGCCACGTTCTTGTAACGTTGGCGTAAAATATTTGTACAAACACATATATTATTTACTTTAAATTTCGATATTTTATATATTAATAGCCTATGCATTGACATATGGATATCACCAATGGAAAGCTACATTATCAGCGAGTAACATAGGCTATATTTCATCGCCGTATTCCAACGGGAACGGTAACTACACGGGTGAAACCTTGAAGAAAATCTTGTTGATTATAAATACATACACTCATACATAGGCGTTGAATTAGCGTATTTCTAATAATTTATAAAAACTACTACAATTTGTTAATATAACTTACTATTATTGTTGCCTAAGATTTAGGGTAAGTATCTAACCTTTTCCACAAATTACACAGAAACACAAATATCTACGTAAACGTATCTACATAATAATATATATATTTTTATAGCATAGGTAGGCGGACGAGCATATGGGCCACCTGATGGTAAGTGGTCACCAACGCTCTTAGACATTGGCAATGTAAGAGCTATTAACCATCGCTTACATCGCCAATGCACCACCAACCTTGGGAACTAAGATGTTATGTCCCTTGTGCCTGTAATTACACTGGCTCACTCACACTTCAAACCGGAACGGAGCACTGCTGATTTGCTGTAGAATATCTGATGAGTGGGTGGTACCTACCCAGACGAGCTTACACAAAGCTCCTACAAAAGATATTTCATGAATGAATCGAACCCAAGTTAGCGTGCCAGCTACTGACCTCCTCCAACAAGACTTCTAATGTCAATAAAACAAGACAAAGATCACTTAAAAAATATTCAATAACAGTTAATGAACTGTTACGAGTTTATTCACATTAATGTTTTCGCTACCGTATTTCATCTCGGATCGTAACTAATGATTCATTCATAACGAGAGTTATACATTCGAACTTCATAAAAAATCAATCGCACAAGTTAAAATATTTATTTATTCAGTGTACAAATTATACGTTGTCATTAAATGAATGTGTCGTAATATGATATTTATTCATTATGTGATCAGCGCGGGCGCACGCCCCCGGAATTACATTAATGTCTTGAGACCACACATCATATAAAAAGTATTTATTTAATTAAGACTTTGTAACCACATACTTTACTTTACGTTAGATTTTATTAAGTTCTAGGAAAATTTACAAGTAAATATACTTACTATAAATTTTATTAATGAAGATTATAATATAACGTTTAAAAAAATATGGAAATTAAGTTTTTGTTTGGTACTACTTATTAATAAAAATATTTAATATATTGATAGCGTAATTTATTATAATTGTGCATAAATTTTACGCTTAATTAACAATGTTATAATATTTTTTAATCATATTTACCGAGACTGATTTGATGAATTCAGAAGCTAACTAAAAAGGTCACAAAAAAAGGTTTTATTTATTTTTTACATTAATTCATACCGTTAATATTTTTTATCATTTATTGTTTCATTTAAAAACTATTATTATTTATTATTTACTTCACGAACACAAGGAATAATACCATTTATAAGAATAGATGTATTATATTATTAGTACACATTTATTAAAGGCCAAGTTTGCGTATTTACTAACGGATCGTAAGCATTTCGTTCATGATACAAACTCAATTTAAGGTCACACACGTAATTGTAAATTAAAATAATCGCCTTTATTATAAGCAATTATGCTTAATTGTAGCTGATCGTATCCCGTTAATCAATCAACGAAAACATTGTTATTTTTTTGAAAAATGCATCATTTTTTAGACATACATTATGTGTTACTTGTATGTTAAAGGTTTTTTATTAATGAAGGATATTATAATAATTGTTATAAGTATATTATAATTAACTATCTACCTACCGCGGATTCAAACATCTACAAATTAAGTAAAAAAAAAAAAAAAAATATACAATTTAGCTTGTAATGGTAAATACGGAGTAATTATATATTACATACAAAAACAATTACAGCATATCTAATTATACCGTTTTATATGATAAACGAACTGCACGAAGCCGAATCAAACAATTAGCTCTATTTCAATATTATACATACACATAATGCTCGTATAATTTCAATAATTTCCTAATAACTAAAAATATTTTAACAATAAATTTTATTTTCAATTCAAATAAATATAACTTATACCAATTTTATACATTTGTTAGAATAAAAAAACCTTGATTGGTATTTATATGTGTATTACGAGTAGCATACATACTATAGTTAGCATACCTACATAGTAAAAAATATAACGTAAAAGTACTTACCTATAATTAATTTTTGTTACATTCTTCGAAAACTCTTAAACAGCTAGTTGTAAATATATTGTAGTCTAAAATTTTCTCAAATTTTGTTTTTAAATAATAAGTAATTCCAAATACATTTACTCGAATAAATATAACCAATATCTAAATCTTCCTTCCAATAATAATGTCTGAACATTAATAAATAACTCCGTGGTTAACCAAAACACTATAATCTTAAGAAAATAAATATCCCGCATTACAGACTACGTGTAATGAAGGCTATGGTTTACTTATTACGGTGGATTATATCTCAAAGGGGCGGTCTAATGCTACTGTTAGGCTAGGTTACGATAACTCGATATAAGCCACCGCGCTTTAGAAATAACTGATAATAACACGGTAAATGTCGATTTCTTATTGTAAAAGCGATTTATGAATTCAATTGCTTATCTCTGTATGTTAAGTTGATGTAGTTCAAGTGCTAGGCAATAAGTTAATTAAAATATTTCCATTTCATTATATAATTTATTAATGTAGACTTGTCGAATAAAATTCTACTCGTGATATGATAATCGATCAATTTAATTGAATTAAAATAAAATAAATCGTTAACAATCGAATTGTATCAGTACACACGCAAAACAAAGTGCTGAAATTTGAGTAACCCAGAATTGTGCTGAAGAGGCGAAGTTAGAGGTCAATGCCCGCCAATGGACTGGGCTGATGATTATTTTAATGATATGATTATTATGACAAATTAAAGATGAATTATATAAGAAACAAACTTTACTCAAGTAGGCAAAAAGGCTTTTGAAACACGAGCTACCACAATGATACCACGGTTCAGAATAGAGATTCTACATAAATGAAGCAACAAGTAAGTAGTTATTCTTTTGTACGGATTGCTATTAATTCCTCGCTTTTTTGTTTATCACCACTCACTAGCGTTCATTTGTTTTTATAATAAGCTTTAAACTTATTCAGTATCAAATTATTATATTAGTACTCAAAATAAACCAATACCTATGTATAATAAATATCTACTTCATATATCTTCATAGATGTTCTAATTTCATTCGATCAAATTGCTTTTATAATGTACGCCGTATGATGCCATATTACACTGTGTGGGCAAAAATTAAAGCATGCGTGCTTCTTTTTACAAGTTATATTATTGCTTATGAGAGAATTATTCATTAATGTTAATTAATTAAAATTTCATCTTTTAGTAGCAACACACAAACGTATTTTAGGAAAACTCTATTACTAATATTTGTATATTCGTAAATAAACATTTGTAATAGACGAATAATAACATGGAGTATAATTAATTTATATTATCAACAACATTTAATCAGATTGGATAAAAATATAACCAAAGACATGACTGACATATCACCGAATATAATGACAATACTTCCGTTTAGAAAATTAAATAATAGTTACGTTATTTAATGCAGTTTTTGTAAGCAAATATCTCAACACATTCCTCGACGCTGTCGATTTAATAAGTCCCGTTTAGATATGTTCGATCGTTTAATGATAAAATCAAGGAAGCGTGTTGCAATCGAAATAAACGCGCCATCGATGTATAAGGATAATGTGGCTTTGTACATGTGAGCACGTTCGGTTAAGTAATATTCCAAATACCAATAAACCACCAGAACGTGAATGAAATGTCCGCACCCACCATTCAACGTCTGCCACATTCTTCTCTCACTCAATTGCCATTTCACCTTTAACACGGAATGTATAGAGCTTATATTCGCGTGACAATTGTATAAGTATAGGCTAGACATGATCTCAATAGCAACACAAACATAAAGGTGCATAAAAACAACAGTGGAGGTTAGTGCGGTGGCTACCAGGCGAGCAGCGCGCCGTGGAGGTGGCCGGTAGCGACCGGTCGAGGTAATGATACCACTGCCTTATAGGGCGCGTGTTATGATGGCTGCCGGTGTTACTGTGGATACGACAGTACAAAATAGATTTTATGAATATCGTGTTCTTTTTTAATTTCAACTGGTAATAATAATTAAAGTATTTTTTTTGTTGAATTTCTTAGTACTTTGTTTAATACAATTCAAAAACTATTCATAATCGTAAAATACTAAGTAATAAATGCATTTTTCTGCTCATTCAGTGCGTTTTTAATAATATTTTTACATTGACTACTAAAGTTTTATTATTTTGCTTTTGTGCATTATCGTATCCACATAAAGCCAATCGCAAAGCTCTGGGCTATCCAGTTTGTCCACTCTCATTAAGATCGTGCAGTTAGTACTTACGACTGCGTTTTTCCATCGACACTTGACAACTCGGCGAGACAATACTGACTTCTCCACAGTTATGATAGCCTGGTACTTGTGGTTTATCTAGGAGCTAACTATGATCATAGATAAGCGTGTGTTTTTCCTACTAGACAGACCGACCTATTCGATTGATTTTATGTGACAACGAACTTCATATAAGGAAGTCGGAGATGTTTTAATGACGCTATTGGTTTCCAATAGTGGGCGCTTGTTAGTTTGCTCGGTGATTATTTTTTTCTTATTTGGTGTATTGCTTTTATACGGAATTGAGTAAAATGATCGTAATTTACATTAAGCTAAAGTTTTCTAACGTAACAAAAATATAAATTACATTTTAATGATAAATAAATTGTCAGAAAGTGTGGTACATTCAACACGTAAGTGTTTCTAGCTCAACTCCCACATATCCACCTGCTTATCTCGTCTATCTCTGTGTAGGTAGGGGCGCTAGATAAAGGCGGCGCGGGAACCGAACCGGCTATCAGTAACACACGGCTACCGGGTGACTCAAATGCGTTTCTCTTGTTACGCGTAATAAGTGTGTCTCGGAATTTAACTGACCTTGGGGGTTAAGATAAGGAGTCGTTGGAGAAACGGGATTCACTATTGGAATGTTTTATTATCTCAGACTCTTCACTAATTACGTACAGTTACCCGCCGACGAAGTAACCTAAGTAATTAAGTACGTACTTTACGACTAGAGAGTTCAAACTGACCTAATAGATATGTAAGCAATGAAAGAATTCTCCAAATATACAGCTTTCACTGTTTTACGACATTGCGTTCACCATACGCGACGACATTGACGTTTTATTACTCGGCCATGATTACAATGAATGACAAAAAATAGTATGCTAAAACTGTAAACGATCTTACATACAGTTAATTATTTAAAGTGACGATAAGTTTTCCTTATTAAATAATTCTCACGTATGAGATGAACTTAAACCATATAATATATTAAAATAACAAGTATATGTAATAATATGCTTATTGAATAGTATTATGCGCATAAGTAGGCGACTATTCCCTATACAAACTATCAAATTCTAGTTGTGTCATTCTAAAAATACTTACCTATTTTTATATAACCTATAAGTATTATAATCCTTTTTGTATGTTTTAATTATTTTCTCCTATAGTCCATTTCCATAATCAGAATTCATTTTTACATAACATACGTGATGGTCGTTGAACTCTGTATCAAATTTCAATAGTGTTCGAAATTCATCTCGAGTGTTATCCTATAGCTTTGTTCTTTCATAGGATATTAAAATAAATAATTCAAAATTAATATGTATCTTATAATTTATTGATTGTAAACATTAAATATGATCTTAGAAATAATACGGGTTTTTTAGTAATCATGAAAGAGTACAATTTTTTGATTGAATTCAAACTATCCTAATGACGATCACTAACATCCCATGATGAAGGTGTAATACACACGATATTTCGAAAATATTGACAGCCTGGTTATTAATTATGGGTTCAAATTCATAAGCTATAACACTCATTTATCGGACCTACTGATGACAGGAGGGCTGGTTCACTTTTCACAAAAAGGATCCGAATTGCGATTTAAAAAGGAAACGTTGCTAACTTTCTTGCCACTATTTCACGCGGTCATGATTTTTACAGTAGCAATTTTCAATCTTTATCGATATTTATTATTTTTAAAATAGTAATATAAAAAGGTTCCTTGTAATTAAAAATCTTATGTAATATACGTAATCATGAAATCGTGACTCCGTTGTTAGTCCATAAATAATGTCATATTTAATAATAGCCTTTACGACATACGTCTTAACTCCTGATAGACATATGGACTTATATATCCTAACAAGAACGGTTGAATAGTAACAGTTTTTTTGTAAAAAATTCAAACCGTTTTTTGTAAAAAAGTTTTGTAAGGTTTTCGTAATAATTTTAAACGCAGGCAGGCAGGAAAAAAGGACAAAATAATGTTGCAGAAACTACGCTCTATATATTATAAATCTCTGTTATGTGATAACAAATATAATATGTATGAGGTTAATATTTAATTTTAAATATCACTTTTCTAGTATTTCTTTTGTTGGTTGATCTTTGATATTAAAAAAAAGTACGACACCAGCCATGACCGCGGGTCATTGACCCAGCATTGAATCATCGACTATAAAATTCGATATTTCAAATATATGTATATGGTTCAATACATTAACCTTATCCAATATGAACATAAGTTTGGAAGACGAATTACGAAATTGAGTGTCTCAGTGACTCTTGTTACATGAATAAGTTGAGTATGTTTGTATACTTTAAGATTATTAACGGTGTTTTATAGGTGGACAAAAATCTTTAGCCTCTTTAAAACAGTAGTTCTGTATTCGAATAATATTTTAATGTTATTTACTGATTTCTCAACAATGGTTTGAACGAATCGGGTATTTATAATTCTTTTGACCATACGTAAAATGTAACTTCCATTTATTTTCATCACGAAACTATTCATCAGATGTAATTCTGCCAACACTTTATGAAAATTTTACAGCTTTAGTTTAGGGTTGTACCAAAAGGACTACGTAATATAATTTCAGTAAACCTTAATATAGCTTGGAAGAAAATATTAGAATTATACATGTTATTCATATCACGACTACACTGCCACCTAGCTTAGATATATAAGCCATTATCTCCACAATATTAACCTAATTATAATGTATATTAAGATCATATATACGATCACTTACATACCTTCCAATGATGTTGTTTGTTTATTATCAAAAATCTGTCTTTCTTTGTTCATGCTTAAATGCTTATATTTAATGAAACTCGACATAATGTTTCGAACAATTAAAAAAAAATCAACTTCACATACAGCTTCTTGATAAAAAAAACCCCATTTAAGTTGCTACCATGTGATTTCATAAGTCTAATTAACTGAGAAATTTGTTTTAAGAAATTCTGTGTCCAAAAATTTTTATTATCGCCTTCCAAGAACTCATTATAGGTTGATACAGGTACTAATTACGTTGCGACGGCTCTATCGGCGACGTCGTGACCGTGCGATCGTTACACGACGCCTTTCATTCACGATCATCAGGTTCCATCGGATGCATGGGTAACACCCCATGCTTTTGATAGATTAAAAAATCACGCGATAACGTCCAACAGTGGACGAGAAAGGGTTGATAATGATGATGATGATGCGATAACATTGCATAATCAAATATTTTAAGACTAGGTCACTTGCACCATTAATTTTTGAGAAACATGAGTATATATATGTTTTTTTAAAACCCCCAGAACTTTTTATATTTAACTTTAAATAAAATTGAAACTCATATTAAAAAGTATTGTACAAGATTTTATAGATGATACAGAACTTGGAGTTATGTAAATTTAATTGTATTGATGACATTATAAATATTTTTAACGAAATAAAGTAACTTCTGAAATCCATGCCGGTTATTCTCGGTATAATCCAACAAGTTTTACATAAAACTTAATTTTGCTAAATAACGATTCAAAAATCCATATAACACCAACTTTTTACTTTCTAATGATTGATTTTAATGACGTCACTAATTATTATATGACGGACGATTGACATAATATTAAAAATGTGTGGAATTTATTGAAACTAAGATTTTTTTTAATGTAAATTTCATCTATCAACGCCTTCTAACTAACACTTATTATAAATTAAAAAACTTGATGTCGAACAAAGTTATAGGCATAGTACGGTAAGCTATTGAGTCTTATATGAAATTGTAGCTTCTGTTTCTTAACTCATGCGGTCGTCCACCTTAAGTGTAAGACGGACCGCTCAACTCTGGAACACCACAATTCGGGCGAGTAATTGACGCTATAAATCTTTCCATCCATACGGCCCGCGCTGGGGATTATCACAACATATTTTAAAATCGTCAAGCATGAATCTTGCTGGCTATAAAGTAGTCATTTTATGTTTCATTATCATATCGGTCTTATTAGTATTTCGCTCTAATTATTCGACTTACAACGATGTCTCATATATGTACCACTGATATATATTGAAAACAAAATATTACATGAAGATATCGCAATAATTTATTTTTTTGATAAGGGCCAAGTGTCTAAGCAATAAAATTTAGAAAATTTCATTGAAATCTATCCAGTAGTTTTTCCGTGATGCGCGCACAACTGCAGACCTCTATCATTTATATAGATTTAAATTTAATACTTAGCAATGTGACAGAAGTAATTCAGTGTCGATTTGGCAAATGGAGGCGGCGTTGTAGTTCACTATTATCACCAGAAGATAAGCATTCGTTACTCAATTTACATTGCTATATGTTCCCATCAAAAACCCATTAAATCGATCACTCACTAAAGAGTATCAAATGAGACAATAAGTTGTGTTTTTTATATCTTTATATCATGAGTTATCTTAGGGATTATAAATAAGGTCCCTCGTCAGTTTTATCTCGTAAAGCGAGTACACACTGATCAAAGTCCGGTAGCTTAATTTATTCCGTGTCGCTTGTAACATTGGGACAAAAGATACAAATAAATCCAAAACGTATGAATACACTTATCGCGTAAAGGACACCGCTTCTCTTTCGTGTTTAGAAATACGTGCCATTAAAATGTAATCATTTCACTGTATTCCATAAATATTGTGATCGCTTTTTATTTTGGCAGGTTTATTTATGTTGGTTGAAGATTGATTGGTATTTTATTATCTTTATAATAATATTGTTAAGCAAGAGAGTGTGTATGTGCTAAGCTCAGAAATTACCAGTCCGATTTATAAAACATTATTTTTTGCAGACAATATTCCGCATTTGTGAAGTCAATATAGGTACACAAGCAATATTCAAATAAGACCAAATAAAATGAAAATAGTCTTATTTAAATAGACTTTTACGACTGTTGTTGAATCGTCAAGATTCGACCAGTTCGGAACCGCCAAGGAATTCAGTGCTCACTCTTCTTTAAAAAAAAATACAAATTAAAAAAACTTTATCAAATAACTTTATTTCAAATAAACATACGATATCAACAAATTCGAATGTATTTTTGAAAAATACTCGTTACGGTCGCCCATCTTCGGTACTTCACATGTTAAGACGCCCTGCACCTGTCCATTAGTTCAGAAATCGATTGACAGCGATCAAGACGTACACGCAAATTTATCTTTAATTGATCCGAATAAACAACCATTACAAAACTTGTTTATCCGCTTAATACATTATTGACATAAACAACTTAGTAAGAAAATCATTTTCTTTTCTTTTTACAAAGATAATTAATTATTTGTTTTAATCCATAAAGCCTATGTTGATATGTCTTCTTTAGTACTAACTAAATTACGTCTCAGAATATTATAATTGAAATATTTTAGCGAATTAGTTGTCTTAAATTCTGTCAATTAAATCAGATTCGTGTTAATTCATATAAATACTACAATGTATACAAGACAAAGCTGGTGAAACGTTCAACTTCATTGTAAGTTTTTAGATAATCCCATTGACTTACCAAGTACAAGGTATAGCACAAGTAAATGAAAATCCGAGTCCATGCTCTGGCGCTAATGAAGAAGTTAATTAGACGCAGTCGCAGCGTGCCTCGTATCAGCAGATAACACTATCACGCACTCACATACACACCGAAATGCTTTCCAATACGTCTGATTAAGATTTAACTTATTTAACAAAGCGATCTTAATGTGTAGTTAAAATTTAGTAGGGTTCGAAATCGACTTAGATTTTTTTTATACTTACAAGATATTTTTTTTAACTCGGGCTTAGTTTCTTCAGAGCTAATAAGAAAATTTTAGTGTATTAATATGGATTTCTATTCAACATTATTCAATTAATTTGCCGTAACAGGAATGTTCTTATAGTAATGTTAATTATTAACAAGTAAATAAAAATATTCCCATCGGGTCGGAAGCCGAACTCATTAACGCTACTGGGCGACTCGACTATAAACTGTGCGTTCGATTCCAATACACCCTTGTATAGGTTGATCTAAATAAATATTTATTTAATAAATACATAACAGCAATTAAATCAGATACGGTTAAATTAATTATCATTTTCAATTTAATAAAGTGAGAATATTTTAACGTATTTTAATATATTTTAAGTCTCAAGCTATGATATTTTTGCCTACTTTGTACACATGTTTTAGCAATGATACGTACTCGTAAGTACATTATATACTAACACGTATTATTAGTCAGTTAAAGTTCAAGTTTCGTGTTAGCTTATATTAGTAATCATACGATTAAAAATGTAATCGCAGAGATTATATTTCCATGTTTAAATTTTTTTTTTTTTTAAAAAGTACGTAATGAAAAACAACCCAACGTAGCTAGATGTTCAAAAGTAACAAAAATGTAACTAATTAAGTATTATTTTAGTGGAAATTGTTAAAATGTACGTTGTTATTACAAACAAAATATATTTTTAACCACCTGTAAGTTGTTCCAGCGTGGCGGCGGGCGGCGAACGGCGGACGGCGGTCGCGGAGGCGTAGCGGTTGAGTTAAATGCCTCTTATCTGCCCCTAATGGCCTCAGAACATGTCAATTCATCACTCGCGTGTCTCACACGCTCTTATTCCTCTCACTAATCCCTTGGGGATCCGTTGAGGTTGTGACGAAGTGCTTTCGATACTGAAAATGATAGCATAGAAATAATTGATTACCAAAATTATAATAGCATGACCATTGACCACTCAAGCCAGTTAATTTAAGAGTTTAAACGAACATGTAAAAGAATCAGATACACTAAATTAATGTTAATTAAACAATAGAGTTGTTTGCTTGTATTTAAATACTCAAACACGTTTATATTATCATATTGAATCGTTCCAGCGCTATATATACCTACTTAAGTTATATGTATAAAGCTCTTTCCATAATAAATCATTGTTAAGACAAAACATGTGACATAATGCAAGATATTTAAAACATATTGTAACATAAAGGCGCCGTCGGTCGCGGGACTCGACAATAAAAAATACGTTGAATTCGTGATAAAATTCGTTCTTACATGTACAAATCACGCGTAAAGTAATATTAAAGTGTTTCTTCGCTTTTATTAGCCATTTGTCGGGCATAAAATTTGGGAGGCCGTCCGAGGCATGTCCGCGCTTGCATCGCATTTTGCATGTAAATAAACAAAGGCTTAAGATTGTTAATAATAAAAAGAAATAAATGTATCGAGCGAGCGGAAGCCGTTTCTAACCGAGCGATAAGTGTTCGACGCCGACAAAAGGCTTAATACGTTTAGGGGTTTATAAATCACTAAATCCATAGTTATCACCGGCACAATTAAGACGTCTCGGGGCGGCGCGGGCGCATGTACGACGTATCGCTTTTTAGCTTAAATTAAGGAATGTGTCACCGACTTTATTGAGTTATTTCTTACAATTAAATATTTACACATTTTATTTCATAAATTATAAGTGATACATTTATATCAACAATAATAAATAATTATGTTTATAATGCACGAATATATTTTCATGTTTTTTTTATTTTGTGTTAATGTTTCATAATTATCCTTTCAACGGTGGTGGAAAGCATCGTGAAGAACTCTTCACGTGTTGGGTAATATTCAGTCACATGTGTATCCGCTAATCCGTGTTGAAGCAACATGGTGTAATAAACTCTAACCCTTCTCCCAGCCATGGGACATTAATGACATGAACTTTTTTTTTTTAACTATTACAATCATACAATTTCACCTATCCAAATCATTTTTAAAATCGTAATCAGAATACCATAATAATTATACATATAGTGTTTAATTTTCCAGTTAGAATTAAAATACTGGTTTTTTTTTTCAATTTAGTTATTAAGACTAGTTGAATTAAGATTCATCTTGAAATAATAAAAAATTATGTGTATATAAAATTAGGCACTAAAATTTTATTACACTTATATTTGTCACAGATATATAAATATATATTCATGTAATATCAATAATATTTAATTATCTAAAACATCCAAGTTCTACGTGAATATTAAATGACAAGTCCTATAAAATATTGGTATCATATTTCTTAATACAACATTAGCATAATTAAGATAAAGGAAATATTTTACTGTAATAAATAAACGTACATTATAATCGGATTACAACTAATAAATTAATTGTCACGAAAATTTTATTGCTATAAAACATATCTGTTATGAATAAAAATCTTATTGGTTTGATGATTACTGAGTGTACGGATGCTTAGAGTAACATTTTAAATTTGACGAATTATATTTGGTAGATTTTATGACGCAACTAAGGTATGTATATCGAATAAATTATATGTTCATACCGAAGTTTGAGAACAAATCGCTGTCTTAGCGACACGGCCGCCTCTTGTACATCTTCCTAGTCTGTTTTTTTTTTTAATTTTTAGTTTTATTGGTAACACTAGAGTGTTTGTACTGTAACCTACTGTTAAGTAAAGAGCTCTTTTCCTTTTGAGGAGAATGGAGCTTATCATGCTTCTCCCATGCGGGTTGAGAAGTTTGATGGTAATAAAATATTTTTTCGACACTAGCACGTTCATAATTCTATAAACCCATGATAGCGATCATTCAACACAACTGAAATCGTTAAAATGTCAACAGTTACTCTACCTATCCTTTAAAAAATAAAAAAAAATATTATTAATAAAATGTTCAAAAACTTAAGAAAATATTTATAAAAAAAGCTTCAATGGCAATAGTCATATAAATATAAAACATATACCAAAATCGAACGGTTGAACTCCGAAACAGGTCTTGAACACTATTCGGCGAGCCGAAAAGGAACAAATAACGCGCCCTCGATAACAACACTCGGGAATCGATTTCCAGAGTAACCATTTAATTATTTTATCGATAATCTCGCATCGAGTGGCCGGTAAGAAAATAAGACGAGTTAAGAGTAATCGTCGCTTAGCCGACGCCCGGTAGCCGCCGGCGGTTGCCGGTCGATTTTATCGTCTCATAACAGGCTCGATTTATAAGTATCGATTATACGTATCGATCTCGCGATACGCTGCTCGCGGTCATTTAGCGAATTTTTTTCGCTCTACTGCAACAATTTTGTCGTTTGGTTTAATTTTTTTTTTGTAGTCATGAAAGCTGGCTGGTGTTCAATTCTATGGTAAGTAGTCACGTTTACTTTTATAAATTGTCAATTAAAAAAAAACAAGGTTCTGTAATTATTACGAATGCGCTTCTGAGTGTAGGATCTGCCACGCAACTGGTTCTACCGCTATTAACAAAACAAAATATTGTTAAGCCATTCTCATATTCAGCGTGCTTTATGGCAAGAAGCGGGTTAGCGGGCAGAGTATTAAAACATGCCTTTCATGTATCTAATAAATGATAAATTACAATTTTCCACAGAAATGGGTTATATTTGATTTCTTAATTTGTTTAAACAGCTTGCACCGATTTTAAAATTACAAAAAACTAAAGAACTATATACAGTTAGTAGTTTACAAACTAAATTCCAAAAACTAGTGAGTTGGTCCATAGCTTGAACCTTATCTAATCTTATTGGATTTACCACCCCATCGGATTTTGAGACTGATCATTTTTTTAATGCCCAAGCGTTCAAATCTCTGGACCATCACGGCTTTAACATTGCATCTGATGTCGAATTATTGTTTTCGCAAATTGTAATACTTGTAAACATCAGTCAGTGGGCAGCACCATATGCGGTGAAAGAAAAAAAATCAAACGCTACTTGAAATAAAATACTAACTACACTCGTTAATGTGGAGTTTTAATTGATCACGTAATTATATATTTTTTACAGAACGCACGACATTCCACGTATATAATTTATCGAGTTTAAGCCTTAAGTTCGGGATAAAGGTCTTTAAACAGACACTCATAGATTTGGTCTGAGATGAAATGTGTTTTAAATTTCTAATCAGAATATAATCTAGATGCACTATTTGATTTTGTCTATGATAACAGCCTATAAATGTCCCACTGCTGGGTTAAGGCCTCTTCTACTCTTTTTTGAGGAGAAGGTTTGGAGCTTATTCCACCACGCTACTCAATGCGGGTTGGTAGAATACTAATGTGACAAAATTTCAGTCAAGTTTACCACAAGCAGGTTTCCTCACGATGCTTTCCTTCACCGTTTAGCACGAGATGAATTATAATCACAAATTAAGCACATGAAATTCAGCGGTGCTTGCCCGGGTTTGAACACACGATCATCGGTTAAGATTCACGCGGTCTTACCACTAGGCCTTGTCTAATAAAATGTTTTTTATCTTATCAGATTAAAATGTGACATCTTACTTGTATAAATTTTGTGTCATTGGTCAATGCACTAAAAAAAACTAGTATGGATGTGAGTTACTCAATGCACAATTTAATTCGTTTCACGATCTCTTTATAAATATTGTATGTTAACAAAACTGTGACAGGATTAGAAAAACATATGCCGTATCTGTCTTTCCGTCACAGTTTGAGCTCAAGAAACGGAACCTTTTGCGACCATTTTCAAGGCACAAAAACACCGCTTAAGACATAATATATTTTAGATTATATAAATATGATAAACAAGTCATGGTTGTCAAATATAATAACCGCGTAGAGTATGTAATAACTCATTCATGTGGGTAAATAAATACCAGTTTACTCTCTCCTGACAATCTTAATCCATTAGGACTGCAAATCTCGTAGTATACGATACGATACGCATGAAGAGAGTTACGTGTTTTCCGAGGTACGGAAGTGAAAACACCGCCTTCCAAATGTTGCTGATGAGATTTCAAGTAAGTTAAGCTAATTATTTTTATTTTTTTTGCATTGTATCGGTAGGCGGATAAACATCTGAGCCACCTAATGGTAAGTGATCACCAACGCCCATAGACAAGGTCATTGTAAGAAATGTTAACCATCGCTTACATCGTCAATGCGCCATCAACCTTGGGAACTAAGATGTTATGTTCCTTGTGCCTGTGATTACACTGGCTTATCACCCTTCAAACCGGAACACAACAATACAAAGTACTGCTGTTTTCCAATATCTTTTTACTGGACTTACTCAGGGTGTCAGTCCAGGATCTGCTTATATACTAACTAGAAGCAATTCAATTTAGATAGCCTTCGAATTAGTTATGTTTTTGTTATGTATATGCATAAAAAATCGATACATCAAGTTTGATAGCGTTTACATTCTGGGCTTTGAAACTAGTTTTCTAAGAACTTATAAGTAAATAATATGGGTATGAGTGACTTTTTTATATAAATTCCAATTAGATAGAGACAACAAATATGTTGAAATGCTAACTGAAGTTTTTATAGATAAACAAACAATTACTTAAGACTATCATCAATCTATCTATAAGCGTTTACAAACGTCAACAAAATCGTTTAGATTATTCGAATCTAAACGATTTTGTTGACGTTTGGTCCCTAGTCCTTAAGTAAGTAAGGAAATACATTTTGCCTATTTACACGTAAACGCATGACAAAATACGCGGGCGAAACTGTACACAAAAATAAATATAGAAGAAAATTTTATGAAATAAATATAATTTATTTTTACTATTTGCTATAATTATAATAATAAAATATAATATTCTTATAACTTATAAATATTTTTGAGGGAATTAGAAAAATATACTTGAACAAACCAAAACTAATATTGACATAGATGAAAGTATAAATTAAACATAATTTTCTGGTTAATCAAACTCTATATCACAGTGTCGCTGTGTAAATCGCGTTGTAACTTTTTTAATGAGGTTTGATTTCGTTAATTGCAATAAAATCATAACACACGAGAACCGGCTTATGTAATTCACCTTTTTTATAATGACAGCTTACAATTTTGATTGAATGTAAAATAGCCTGTAGGCTTCAAGGTGTGCTATATATGTATATAACATTTATTTATTGAAGGATGGGGGCTGTGACAAAATCTTATACAAAAAGCTGTCGCTATAGAGGTCATATTTTTTTTAAATATTCTACAGTTATTATATTATTTGATGCTTAAAAAAGGCTATTATAGCATATAGAGGAGAAAACTTAAACAACCTTTTCGCCAATGCATATAGTTTTTTACAATTCAGTACTAATTCTAAGTCTTTTTCTTATTTATATTATTAGTAATATTATATTGTACGGTCGGTAATTAAATATACTTATACATAACTAAATATTACCTCGTCTGAAGCACTTGCGCTGTAATTGCATACTGCCCTAATAGCAGATAGCCCACTCTCGTTAAGAAACATATTTAACAGGGGATTCAATTAAATTTTGACATGTATACGACATGAAGTAGGCGAGTTTTGCGCCGGCGCAGTTTGTCCGAGTTTTTATTAACACGACCGATCCGATGTTATCAGCGATTATTGTCACATCTTACTCGGAATGAGTATTTCTGGCGCCCGATAATATTACGACTGATAGATGTTAATTATTAATTAAGACTGGTTAATTTTTAATTAAGGAATATTCGATCACGTTCCATTTTTAGGGTTATTCAGTCAAATCGGGCGAAGGAAGAGACCGTTAAAATTGTACTGTTCCGAAAATCGAAATATTTCTTAAATTTATTTCGATAAACTTTCTTATTAGGATTCATTAATAGTACTCAAATATATCTATTTTGTTAATCGAATGAATAGCTTTACTTTTTATTTGTACGGAACCTGACTTTATACTCTGACACGAACTTACCCGAAATATTTTAGGTGGAATGGAATCGTCATTTATAAAATGTTTAAAATAAAAAATCATAAATGTTTAATTTTATCTTATCAGGTTTGTTCTCGTTTTAAATATAGCTTACCAATAATCGGTGAGGAATTTGTTACAAATATAAAAAAAGCAAGCAAGCGTTCCAAATATGTAACCATGTGTATCAAGTCTAGCTTAACTTCCAATAAGATACACGATACTAGATCTAAAGATATAGATTATATTGTTATGCCTAACTGAAAAAACCACTAAACTAATATACATACATAAAAGTTTCCCAGAAAAAGCAACGCGTTTCGGAGAAGGTTTTATGTAATATTAAGTATATAAGTAACTGCACTATCGGCAGTATTTTAATGAATCTATATTGCCACCTTAGACATCTAATTTATATTAGGTTTATCACATAATATACTAAATAGGTCCACTAAAGTATTGTAATTTTAATAATATTTCTTATGTATTCCTTAATGTATAATACATTTTTCTACTAATTTTCTCGACAATAATAAAGGATTTTAAATAAAAATTAATAATAATCCAACCCCATTTACGTAAGTAGCTTACCTACTTGCTAGCATTTAACAGCACCAAGCAGCTATATCATATGGGCAGGCATCAAAATGAAAATGTTCTATACTGGCATCTTGAAGTTATAAATGCTACGCCAATTGTGTTGTACTAGAATTAGAACACTTGATTATCAATTTAACTCGTACTATTCACTTTACTTCAAATCTGCAAATGCCTCTTATAATACTCCGATTGGTCCATTATTTACTTAAATTGTAATACATTAGACTAAAATTTTACTATTTTACGCACAATGTCATACACTAAATAAATATTGTTTTGTTTATGTATTTTTGTCTTGTCCTTTTTCAATATAATTATTATATTCACAGCTCAACCAACAGAACCGAAGACAGAAGCTTATTAAAGTAAATTGATAAATAGTAATTTTATGAGTATATTAAACATAAATTAATTTAGAATACAAACGGAACGGAACTGTAACAGATTAAATAAACAGTTAACAAAAAATAAATATAATATAATACTTTCAACTAAATAAATGTAAATATATTTTTTATTTTGTTTTAGCAAAGCGAAGTCAGATTTAGATATTTAATGTAATAAACATAAAATGTAGGAATTAATATATTGATTTATTAATTAGACGTTTAAGAATGTCATTTTAAAACTCGTGAAAAATGGCGCGAAAGAAAAACAAAAAATATATGAGCGCAGCAACCTTTAAAGTTACTTTTTAGTATTATTATTAAAATAAGTTTTTTAAAAAAAAAAAAAAGGCAAATTGCCTTGAACCAAATATTTCAAAAAATCTCCATATCAATGCACATATCCACTTAACTTCTTTCTTCGGTAAGGCAAAACATTTTTTTTTTCGAAAATAAACAATTGCCAATTCGTCTACTGGGAAGACCGTAAAGTACCAGCCACCGGTTTCTGTCTCGGTCACTTTGTTTATAAGCAATTTGCATAATTTAAATTTTTATTTTAACCCTTCAATGGCAGTGTGACGCGGGACAATATGTCGTTTTTATTGGAGCAAAAAACGCGAAACATCGTACTGTTCGCTGACGATTTCTTTACGAGCTGGTGAAAGCCGGACCTATGAAAAAATTGGAGCGATGTCATAAACAGCGTGTTCCTTATTTGAATATTTTTAAACAAAATTTGCATTCTATTTATTATTGTATCGAAATTCGGTTAATCTAATGTGACATTTTAGAATGTTTTAACGGTATGTTGTTGCAATTAATGTTTTATTTCGAAAAAACCGTTTTCTTAAATTTCTTTTTTTTATATTTTTTCAAAAATCAAATGAGTTAGAAATCAGTATTTGCATAAATTTATTTTATTATGTTAAAGGAGATAGGATTTTTCCATTCTTTAGAAGAAACTATTGAAATTTTGCCAATATTTAAATTAAATATTTCTGCTAGAAAATACTTCGCACGTTACAATAAATTAAGTAGTCATTAGTTATTCTTTTCGTATAAATTTGTTAACGATTAATGCGTTTAACTAATTAATTAACGTAACAAGTAAATACATTATTAAATTAATTATAAACGCATAAAACTTAAAAAAAGGTTATAATGATAGATGTTACTAATTGTTGAATTAAAAATTAATTGACCGATGATATAAAATGTTGTGTTTTCAATCGTTATATTGTTATTACTTATAAAACAAAACATGTTTATATCTTAATAGCTTTTAAATATTATGCTTGTTTTTAAATTTTACGATTTCTCGCTGTCGAAAATATTATTTATGTGTATAAAGTTTTATTGTTTATAAAATTTATTCAAAAACGAAAGAACGAAATAGAAAATAAAAATAAAATTAAAAACGTTAAAAAATACCTCATTTTGCAAGAAAAGTGTAAATTTTAACATGCTGTATATAAAATCTATTTATGTGTTCAACGTTAAAGTTTACGGCTGATCTTTTTGCTAACATATCCTTTGTCTGACCGTTGCGTAATATCTCTAAGCTGTAATGTCCGTAGGTCTATTAATTTATTTGTTTTGGACTGATGGACAAAAACTGGAGCGTATGTAAAAAAATAAGTACAAATAACGCCTTACTGAGGTAACTGTACATCACTGCTGACCCTTTTTTTAATCATTCGACTTGAAGACGACAAATATTTTATATAAGTAACTGTTAGTTTATTTATTTAACTTTTAACCTAGTTTAATTATATAATTTATCAACATAGATTCTGACAATTAAGGATTTTTTTTAAAGGCACACACAATGTGTCACATTATATCTCTTTTAATAAATATAATATTTTTTCATAGATATTTTTGCTAGCGCCGATTTATTTAGTAACTTTACAAGATAATATTTAATGTCACTTGTTTGTGTGCGTGTGTTAAATCTTGCAAATGAATATATGCCCTCTTCCGAGCAAATGATCGAGCTGACATTTTGCACACACAACTAAATACAATCTCTACTATATTAAAATTACATTATAATTTTTTTTATTGAATGGAACATATTTTTTTAAACTTATTTAAATTATATTATAAATTTAAAGCTTTCCAAATTGTACATAAATGTTATGTAAAAATAAACAAAATATAATGACTCTTGTTAATATTAATAAGGCACTTTAACATATTCAAACGTAGACGGTGTTAACGTATTAAAAGTCAATAAAACAGCAATCACTGTTATTAGCGTCTTCTAAATATTTAAGTATGAATGAATTACACGCCTGCGGCTTACATTTTATTAATATTTGTAGCTTCTCGAATTTATGTTTTGATTTGCATTAATTTAACATTATAATTCATATATTCTTTTGTTCGTCTCTTGTCAACGTACACACGAAACAGTTAAAAAAAAAGTTGCTCTAAATCGGACAATGTTCGGACAGTAGTCACCGATGTGGTTCTAATAAAAAATCTAACGGTCACAATTTTAACGGCGTTTTTTAAGATCAACCCTTTATCGAAAAAAATGTTCCGTTATTTAAGGACAAAGCGCAGTCTCCGTCGCCGATAGATTATGCAAAATCGCTGCTCTTCCTTTTGACTGTATCAATTCCCATGCTCCTTATAAAAGACTCAACGGCAATCGATATTCACAAAGATGACACCTTGTTTGAATATTCACATCTTTCCCATGGATCCTTTCAATCGATCTAAAGGGTTGCCTAGGGTGGATGCGACTATAGGCAAATTCGATTATCTCCGTAGCATTCTCACGCACATCCCGATATAGAATAATAAATCTTTGCATACGGAACGTAATAAAAAAAACGCTATTAAAAAAGAACTATCTGTGCGAGGTCCCCCAAACTTATGCATAAGAAAGGAACGGTACACCCAAATTATACGCAAGGTGACAAGTGCGCCCCATCAACAATCGCTATTTTTGCCGTCGACGTTAATACAAATAAATAGTATACTTTCTGTGCAGTCGATACGGTTGCGATTTTTTTTCTACAAGCCTCACATACCTGTAACCCTCGCGTAGACGTGGGGACAGTTTATTTGCATTTTTTTATATTATTCCCATTCAAATAGTATCTTAACCCTATTGAATAATGTCAGGGGTTAGGTTGCACTTAATATTCAAAAAGGGCAGGTACATTTCTCTTAATATTCTCGCATAAATTATAGTCAGGTACATTTTAGCTTATTGTGTATCGCAGAAGGGGGGCGATTTACAAAAGGCGTAAGTCCCGTTTAGCTGTTACGCAACTTTGTTGCTTACGTATCCTTATATTTAAGGTTTAACTTCATTAAAAGTAATCACGAACTTTGATTTTTGACCCGCGATGCAAACGGATCCACGACGTTTTACTTCCTGAATGCTTTAACCCGTTTCCTTTGTAAGAATTTATGCAAAAAAGTCTACCCATCCTATTTTTTTATTCAATAAAATTTAGGGTCTATGCACATTATGCAAATGCGTGCATAAATTTTAAAGTGACACATGAAAGGCACGCATGTGATAAGAACCCTTCCTGTTTGTGTATTAAGGAATATTTTCGTGTAAAAATTAATTTTGATTTTAGTGGATTATAAGTAAGTAAGCGATTTTTTTTTCGGGACCCGTTTCTCGGCGACTTTTTTTCTCAGGGCCGTTGAAGAAAGACTGTTACCGTTATGAGGTCGAATGCTTGGCTTTTTATTGTGGAGTGACATATGAACCGGCGGGGCTCGGATTAGAATATGTAATTACTTCCTTTACGGTTTTCGGAAACGTTGAACCGAGGCCGTTACCTCGAAACACCTTCGGGCTGGATACGTGCTTCGCGTCTCCTAACGTTTTAATGTTTTAAATATTCAATTATTTGTTATTGAAATTTTATCAATTTTATTCGTATCCTTATTCAACTTTAGCTATAGGTTTTTGTATCAATACTAATAAAATTAGAAACAATAATTTTTAGTATAATTTGATCTAGTTTCAATTTTATACCAAAAAGTGACTTGTCACACACACATATGTAATTCGTCGCGAAATATGATTGTAATATTATTATTTTCAAAAAATATTTATTGACACAAAACTAATTAGCAAATTTATTATCAAGTGTTTTTCTTTTATCGAAATATTGGTTATAAGCAGCAAAACTTACAATCCAATCCTAACCTCAATCTTAAATTATTTGCCCATTGTCATATTAACTTTCAAATATATTAATCGTGATAAAAATTCCGAATTATCTCAACTTCAAAATTTTACCTTAAACGAAATGTTATCGTTCATCTTTTTTTTAAATTTAGAACGAGAGATAGGGAAAGATTCTGTTTTACAATGTCGTTAAACATCGATGTAATGGGTTCACTAATATTTTTTACACGTTCTCTTCATCTTTACGACTCGGTTCCCGATTTGTTTTTTAATATAAAAACACATTACCAATAACATTTTTCAACCGACTAAATAAACAAACCGTCACCCCGTTATTAAAAAAAAAACAAACGTAGGGCGGCGCACTGATTGTTGGCCTTTTGCAAAAAAAATGTTTTTTCTTAAAAAAAAAACGCTCGGTCTCCTTTGCGCCTGTCCATTGTCTCGGCGCTATTGTTTCGACAATTTAAACTTTTATGTATTCCGGATGACAATAATGTTTTGGCTTATTTTTCGATAACTATTATTCGGCAAATTTATTGTTTCTCGTGACGATTAAATCGTTTTTTGACGCACGGTAGTCGATTTGATGTGTATCGATTTTGTTAGCCATTTGTTCGCGGATGTCGGTGTTTATTCTATCATAAATATAATCTAATCACGTGTTCCGCTTACGGAACGTCTAATTTTTCCTTTTTTATATAATTCCTTATTAACAACAAATTTACAAGTATAACGCATCAACTTTGCTACTCGATCATGTCGACTATTCTCTAAACAAAAAAAATAAACATGTATTTTAAACTCTATTTTACTGCTTAATAAGATATTCAATGTTGTATCCACACTACAAAGCAATAAAATATTAAAACTTTTAAATAAAAAGATTTATAAGTAAATAGATTAGCTACTTTGTGAATATTAATTTTGGATACATAATATATATTTTGATAAATGTATATTTGGGGTAATTTTCTTTACATTAGACTAATATAACGTAGACTGATTAAAATAATACACTAATTATTATTGTTTATAGTATAAATGGAAGGAAGATAAAAAATAATGAGAACGATTGGTTGACAATTGTATGACTTATTATAATCATGATTTGAAA
The DNA here is from genome assembly GCA_963151315.1 of Nymphalis c-album. NCBI lineage: Eukaryota > Metazoa > Arthropoda > Insecta > Lepidoptera > Nymphalidae > Nymphalis > Nymphalis c-album. The sequence continues at coordinate 8,691,954 of OY720591.1, forward strand.
GCTAAATAAATATTTATATCTATTAGAATTAACATATTTTGATGATTAATAGGAGAATTATTTAAATGAAGATCAATTCCAATATATATTTGTAAGGATCGAACGAAATTAAAAGGCGTACAGTTTTAATAATAGTATTTATTTTTCTTTTTTAGGCAGATGTTGCACATCTTTTGTATATTTTTAATGGTTTAAATTTAGAATGCTATAACTGTTTATTAGAGGGATTTAGTTCAATTGTGTTTTTTTTTAATAATTATTAAATAAACAAAATATATTTTCATGATTGTTTTTGGAAATTGATTTCAGAAATAAATCAAGTTACTTTTGATAATTGTTAATTTTAAAGAAGAATAATAAATAAAAATAATTATAAATTCTTAATATTTGAGAATGCTTTTTGAGTACTTAATTGTGACTTAGGTGTTAGAGAATCTTAATCGTAGGTAATTTAATTTATTATATATGCACATATATTTTAAATTATTATAGTAGAAATTTTAACAATACAATCTTAGATATATAATTTATTTATAACAATCAAATCGAAATAAAATCTATTTAAGTCGGTTCTTACGAGCATTTTGAATTGACATTTTACAAGAATGAAAAACCACCGGTTCAGAAAGTATATACTATCGAGAAGAATCGGCTAGAAACAGCAGATATATTTCGATGGTCAATTTACACAGATAATCAAATACAATGATTATATATAGTTATGTTATGGAAACCATCTACAGAAATGTAAACATTCTGAATATGCATAATTACGACGTACCTTGAGTTGATCATACGAGAACAATGAAAATACTTTTACAATGTAGGATAAAAATATATATTTATTAAAACGACCGACCAAATACGCAAGCGAGTATGTATTTTTATAAATTATATACAAATATAATAAAAGTAATAATTTTCCACGACATGGCGAAGGCATATTCTTAAGGAAAAGGCGTAGAGCGTTCCTATTTCTGACTAGCAGTCTGCTTTACTTTAGGTTCTTGGATATACATATTGTGACCGAATTTTATTCGACAAACGCAAGCTTTCTTATGGTGTTTGTACGCAACAATAGCACTTGAATGCTCAGTAATACTTTCTCTGATTTGAACGTGAGAAATTATCGTGTTATATCCATTGACTCCTTATATATTTACGAACGTATAGCAATGAAATTATATAATACATATCTTCATAAAGTTATTAAGTTTGAACTCAGGCAGCTGTTACCTTTAGTCGTTTAGTCATATGCTAATGTGGAACAGTAAATGTACACAATTCCGTCGATTGTTAAGAATCACTTGTTATTTATCGTTATTTATATGTTAATTGTGCGTAACCCCGCAAGGGGTTACTGATATTGGGTTGCGATTGGAAGGGTTCTGTAGGTAAATGTAAAAACCGTCAGGATAGTTTCTTATTCTCGTTCAAAATTGATTCTATTTTCAATTTGGTATCGTATGTACAGTGTACACTTTTGAATCATCGTCATTGAAAGCTAAAAAACTCCTGGTTGCCTAGAAAATATCGCTGTCTGAGCGGTAACACCGTCTTTTGTATATCTTCCCTGTTTGTATTGTTTTTAAGGTTAATTGGCTTATATTTAAGTGTAATCGTATTATATTAGCGTAATTTTAAAACTAATGTTTGAGTTTGAATTTTATTATTCTTTAAGATTAGGAATATGCTTAAGGTATATTCAAGCTGTCTTCAGAATCTTCTAAAATATTAGGTCAAGTTATTATATGCAAATTCTAAGTATTGTTATTGTGGTGGGAAATGGTGTGTTCTCCAGTAATTATTGTTAGTACCTACATATTTAGTTTAAGTACATGTGAAGCATGTGTTGTTTATATTTTATGTACAACTGTTGGAGATTCAAAAATAAAAATAAAAAACATTAAAGGACTTAAAAACCTACGGAACACAACAAAGCATACTTACAGTTGTTATTCTTTTTTTTTTCCTCATGACATTGTAGGAATCGTTCTTATTTGCAATGCAAATTATTTCAACTAGTACCTACTTCCGTCGCCCGATATTGACAATCGATGATTGAGTGTCCAACTTTTTGTCGATTTGTCGCGTAATCGAGCAGATGGTTGCTATCAGGTTATTATTGACGATAGATGGCGTTACTGGTTACTAATGGATTTTATATATTTTTTTAATTTTGCAAAGTACATATTATATCTACATATTATAAGTAAATATTATATCTGTATGCATCAAAATCATATAAATATTTTTTTTTCAGATTCTAATCTTTAAATAAGAAGAACTTAAAGAATATGTAAGGAATATCTTTATGATCTAACATACCTGTACCTACACGATAAAAATATGTCACTGCATACACAGTCAAAGATATCTATTACTCACTTGCAGTAATACAAATATTCTCATCATCCAGAAGGCTGAGCTCCAAACAGTGTGATAAAATACCTCACGACATAGTAAGAAATATGAAAAAAACGAGCGATTCGATGCTTCATTTGATCTCTGCGTTAATTTATCTGCACACGGCCATATCACTAAGATACAATGTAAAAGAGAAAAAGTTACTTAAAAATGAATAACAATATTATTATTAAAATAAATCAAATTTAATTATATATGTAAATGTTATTGAATTTTAATGGAAGTAACATTAATTATTGTTGTAACAAAGTACAAATTTGTGTGTATTTAACGAATTAAACTTCAATAAATTACTTACCGCTTAACATAAACATAAAAAGCAATGTGGTTAATCGTTAACCACAGGCGACGTCGACGCACGCGCAGTTATGTCATCAACTAGATATCGGTATGCGCTTGCGCATCACTCATCATACAATTAAAGCTGTTTAGACCATTTTATTGCATTGATTAAAATAACTCTTTAGTAATTTAGGCTTTCATAAAACCTCTCCATCTAGCCGTAGTGCGTGTTCAAAAGATGGCAAGCATTACTCATTTGGATGTGTTTATAATTCATCCTTTATTTGGTTGTGAAAAAAATAAGCTAGCAAATCATTTCTCACGTGTATTTTCATGTATGTTTATCTACTATACCGCACTGCAGCAAAACTGCCTTCTCAATAGAAGTCCAGCGGACATCAACGGATTTTTACTTCTATTTCTTCTTCCTTCCATCTCCGTGTCATTAATTATGTTGATTTCGGAAAGCACATACTCAAAATGCAAATACTCTTGATGACGTATTAATTATCTGCGATCCTTCTAGTTGTTTGATCGTTGTACGAGAACAGATATAGCAAAATCGTGTTAATTGTGATCTGGATCAATAATAATAAGAAATAAATGTTCAATGAAACGATATCAACTTATTTCCATCCTTAAAATAATGTATACTAAATACATATATCATTTTTTTCTTATCACTACATATTATAAAACAATTCTCCCGCGTTTCCTGTCTGTCTTTATGAACGGTAAACTAAAAAAACTACTGAACGGATTTTCATACGGTTTTCACCAATGGCCAAAGTGATTCAACAGGAAGGTTTACGTGTATAATTTCATTAATGTTTTCTGTAAATTTGTTGAAATATGACGATAATTGTTGAAGAAGTCGGAAAAAACGAGCCGATTGGGAGCTTTTATCGAAAACGCTGTAAAATCCCTTTGAATTATAACAAAATAATGTATGGTGCAAATTCACCATTCCCCTTTCATAGACCTTTTTAAGAATAGCTAACAATAATGTTTAAAAAAATGTTAACATAATAACGTTATAATTGGAAAGCTATAAAAACGGATATGATATTAATCCTTATAAAATTAAATAAGTTATTTACTTTAAGCATTTCATGTATATTATAATTGCCCTGAACACCACCTACTATCGCGCTCTAAATAAATTCAAGCGGTACCAAACCGATCATACTAACGCGCGGTGCAACCGCCTGCGCGCACCCGCGTCCCGCTGTCGCCCACTGTGGCTAAAAGCTTATACAATACTAAGACAGTTTTTTTTTTAAGGAATACTTACGTCGCTAGTATAATTATATATAAAAGTACAGTAATCACGATTTATGTTATATGAGAGGAAATTTGGTAACGTTAAAATATAATTATATAATAAACGTCTAAAAGGCGAAGAGCTTATTCACGAAGGCGTTATTTTTGTCACACTGTCATTACAAGATGGTTCAAGCCAAATTGCAACGACCGATGCCATGCATATTCATCGATCTCATTGTCTCACTCAGTATTGTGTACCTGAACCAAAAGTTGACCCCTCGACACCTTTACATTTACCTCGCGTGTCATTGTAACGGTTAGAATTATTAGAGGTGGGGTAGATCATACAATACTGGTTTCCAATACAAAGGCGCGTCATAAAATGTCCACAATATGAAAGAGTGAAGATACGTGTACGCCGAATTAATCACGGCTTAAAAAACTTAAATTAGTTTTATATATTTATATTTATACAATTTAATAATTTTCATATTAAAATAATTAACATTGTATTTTTTTTAATTACATCCGAGTTCAACCTTCACCGTGTAATCATTTTTATTTATTTTTTTGTTTTTCTCTTACGCACATACAACAGTCTATTACGAGGCCAAGCTTAAAAATAAAACAAAACAGGATTTGTGCATAATAAAACAAGAGATATAGAAAATTTATGTTTCGGCTTTTATAGCAAGGACTTTATTAATTTTCCAAAAGTATTTAATTTGAAGCTGAAGCTTAAAGGATTTTTTTTAAATAATTGCGACATATTATTTCTATATTTGAGCCATAACGTCTGACCACACTGTCACTGATGTCACTCGGACATCTTTTTTCCGCAAGAAATCTTCACATCAGCCTTAATTACTAATCGGTTGAGGGAGAAAGCAGTCAATTAAATATTTGGAATTGATTTTTACGACCGCAGTTGTTCGTGATTTATGTGATTTGCTATTTTTTTAATAATAATTAATTGATACTTAAATATATTCATTCTGTATTTAATAGTTGTCTATTGCTTGTTTTATGAGTTTATCTTTCAATTTCTAATCCACGTTAATTTTACCATTTTTTCTACGGCGAATATTTGTTTTTTTTTTTGTTATTTACATTTAAATGTAAAACACAAATAAGTTTTAAATATACTAAAAATGTATAAATTAAATTTGATTTAATTAAATATGATATCTATAAAAGACTGTTAGATTTAAGCCAAATTTAGTTGTATAATCTATAATAATAAATATAACCACAATACAAAAAACAATGTACGAACGATCAACTATCGTTCAAATATAGGAAACAAAATACGAGTATCTTCAAAAAAATCAAAGAATCTGGAAATCTTATATAAAATCGTTATATAACTATCTAAAATCATTTCTCGTAATTTATATAGATAATTGATGATCCGAAGAGAACTCTCTCCTAAAATTTCGTGTGAACGTTGACCTTTGACTCGATGATTTTCGATATTTATAATCGCTATCAATATGAAATTTATTTCTTTCTCGTTATTAATGAGTCTTGGATTAAATGTGTAATTTATTATTACAGCTTTAACATATACTGTTCTGGTTCTAACCAACTGTATTATAATATAGTAATCTCATCTGGTGACAGAAGGATTGAAGCATATTGAGAATCAGAATTGGGATTCAACCGGGGGAATGCTGATACGCATATAAATCTGACTATGACTCCTCGTGGTCACGATTGAACATTAGTTTTTAATGTTACTGTTTTTATATATTATAATAAATTATTTGAATAAGAAGCAGACTGGCTAACAGGCCACCTGGCACGAGAAGTATTTAATATTTCTTACACCACAAATGTGCAAACAACTTTAGGAACTAATTTGTTACTTCTCTTGTGGCTCACTTCAACCCGAAACACAAAAAAACTAAGTATTGCTTTTTGGCGTCAGAATATGATAATATACCGTAATAATGCATAATGTGGTGACTTATAAATTTACGTCAGTTCTCATTGTAAATAAAATCATTTGCCTTAGTTTGTTAAACACACACACAATCAGCTACACACACAGAAATCATGCACGCACTAGTTGCGCCTATTGAACAACGCCAGTCAATCAGAAGGTATTAAAGTTACCTACTTCCAAATCATACAACAAAAGCTTCTAACCAACATTATATAAGTTTATGTTTATTATGACAACTTAAATACGTATAATTATTTTTATTGTTGAATGTTTTAAATTGAATCTATATAATTAAAAGTCTTGTATATCTTGCCAAAACCATGGGCCGCATTAGTCGACGGTGTAGGGTTGCATAAAGTTAACGGTGATGGCATATCATGCGATTTCGGCATAATTTCTCTATTATATTTAACGTTTAAATATAATACATATTATTAGTAAATTAGTTAACAGGTAGCAATGACCACTTTTTAAAGTTTAAATGGCTGCAACACGGACGCTTGAGTGCGCTTTTATAATGACTTCGTACCACTACTTTCGATACGACTCAGAGCTCAACAAGATAAAAAAAATATATTAATTTAATTTATGATGACAAACATACCTAAATGGTTACTTTTTTAATTATCACATTTATGTTTGATATAATTTATAGAGCTTATCAAGTTAATTTAAAAGATATATTTATACTGAGTGACTTGATTGTAGAGTTTTTTTTGTCGCCCATACCTATGGTGTGTATTGTTATAAGTAGATCTTGGTTGTTTGATTGGCTGCATGATATATTTCTAGTCAGCATCACTATCAAAATTGTTGCATTGCAACTGTATCAGTTGTCTTTCTTGTCGCTGTCAATTGGTCTTAGTGGGGTTTTGAATAGTGATCTGACAGCCTATCTATTTAGGGGACATCTGTATTAATTATATGGATCACTATTGTCATTTATAGTCTAGAACCTCCTTGCTTATCACCATGATTGTACAAGAAGTATTGAGTGGTTTTTTTTAAAATTCTAAGTGGAATAAAGTTTGCAAAACTTCCTCAATTTGGTAAGCACTTAAAAACGTTGAATACTCTAGAAGGAGATTTATTTAATATGTAGAAGAAAATATTATATCCGGTTTTTTTTTTTAATTATGAGCAAATACCTATTTCATAGAGCTTATTAAGTAACTAGGTAATAATAAATCTTTAACAAACTTAATTCGAAGTTCTTCAATTTTGTTTCACATGCCATTTAAACACAAGTTATTTAATATAACTTTATATACTCAAAATTAAAATGCAATAATATGTAACTATTTAAAAATAAAGCAAAATATATAAATAATCTTTCATGGTTTCAGACTAATTAATTTCCTTTTTTAGATTGCTGAATATCATATTATATGCGATTTAAATCAAATTCATTAAATAATAAATATATCATTAAGAGTAAAACTTAAAAAAATAAAGTCATTTTGAAATATAAATAAAATTTTGTTTTATTATGCTATTGTCTCCAAATGAAGTGTATGCAGTCTTATAGCCAGGTGAACCAATGAGCTGAAGTAAGTGGTGGGACACGACCGAATGCTGAAGACGTGAAACCAGGAAACTTGGGGTACTTTAGATAATCCTGTGGCCTAAGGCCTTAATCAATAGTAAATTTTGATTGGATGATGATGATGATGATGATGTGACTATTGTTTGGTCACTAGAAATAACAGGACTTAACTAAAAATTTCAAGCTTAAATCTTCATCATAAATTAGCAGAAAAGCATCATAAGTTATCTAGATACTAGTGTAAAAGATTATGCGAAATAATCTCCTAACCTTCTACAGTACAGCATCGAAGGCATTTGCTTGACAGTGGCTGATTCAATATTTAAATAAAAGTAGTAATAACAAGATTTTTAGAGACTCCTCCGTCTAAGAAAATTTGGCACGTTAAACGAACTTAGTGTCTAGTAGGCTTTATTTACGCCGTACTAATTAACCTGGCACCATCACACGTTAATGAATGCCAACGTGTAATGTCTGTAAATAATAGCTTACTCTACTTAATAACTCTTTGATTTATTGTCTTATTATATATTTTTATTGTTTTTTTAACAAAAGTATCTACGATGTTGTTTTTGGATAGATAAAACTAAGAATCTAAAAACTTTTAAATTATACGTGTTTCCTGTATGGAAGAATTCTATACTCGTATGTTTTATACAGCGGTATTGTTTTTAATTGTCATTTAAGAATAAAAATATTCTTTGTTAACTTTTTTTTTTAGATTTGTTTTACAATCGTTTCTCAGACAAACGGAAAAATACTTTGGTTATAATTTATTTTATATTATAATATTGAGCCATTACAAGTTAAATGAAATTTTAATAATTATTTTTGAAATATAATAGGTACTTATTACTTATTTATTTTTTGTGTAATCATTATTTTAGTGCAAAATTAAAAATAAAGAGCATAAACATGTTAGTTACATAAAAAGCAATGTAAAATTAAGTAAAACTAAATAATAGACAAATATAAATTTGCTCTTTGCATGCAATTTTAAATCGCAAATAAAGTTTCTTATATATAACATATTTTATAGTTTAAGAGCTTTAAATTAATCTCTAAATCTTTAGATTACTCAATAACATTTTTGCGTATATATAGTAACAGATCTTACATATTCATTATTCGTGACGAGATGAAAAACCAATAAGGCACGATTGAAGAGTTATCAGGCGAAGGTGTGGCTTTGTACGCTCTACGAGGCGATTCTATGCTGCAACTAAGAATACTTCCATAATTATATTCGAACAGTGCGATTATTTCTTGGATCCTCAAAAATTTAAATGTTAGTTTAATCAATGGGGCAAAAATGTTATGAAAAGCATAATACGCTTTTTTCTTTTAATGGACTTCATTTAAGCAATTTACAGTTCTCATAACAAATAATTTTCCTAAGAAATTTATGGTAGGCTGAATCATCTATCATATTTTTTTTTCATTTGCTCATTTCATTCATATTTTACATATAATTTATTATAAATGTTTCGCTTAAGTATTTATTTCTAAATTCTTTCGCATTAATTTCATCACATAGCGACTAGAGTCGAGTTAATTATAATCAAAATTCGGAGATAAGATCAAATTACTTAAATAGCGGCATATTTCATACACGCTCCGTTGATATAGACAAAAAAATGCAAGTCTTGGCAATGCGTGAGGTATTCAAAATACGTCAAAAATATACGAAATATTTTTTTTAAACACGGCTTGCTTCCTTCGTCATAAATTTTATCTGTTATAATATAGAGTATATTATTGAATAGGTTATTAGGGAATTAGTCCGTTACTTGATTATTTGTTTATATTGCACACATTTTGTATTACACGTTGCTTCAATGCGGGTTGGTAGATTTTATACCAATTCAGATACATTTAGATAGCTCGTTTGTTTTTCTACCTTCGAGTTATATTAGCAACGTAGCCAACTGACATGTAACTATTTAACCATGGTAGTCAGGCGAGGTTATGTTTTCACAGAGAAAAACTCTTCATCGTCACGGATAGATAGCGACAGGTTTTTACCGAAGTTGCGTGAAGCAAATGCCCACTTTCGTTATTACAACTACCTAATATGGTACTTAAAACACAGAGTGATTCTTGTTGTTTCGATTGATCGATTCTATTTTTTACATCGGTCTCAATCGATTGTTAGCTTGAGTTCAACATGTTATGATAAAGGCGAGTGCACATTTATTGCACATTGTTAATTTACACTGTAATAAAAATTGTAGAATGATTTATTTAACAAGAACATCTAAGAAGCTCGCATATATGTATTTGTTTCCATGAGCAACAACACCGCAAATACATCTTTTTTTTATTTTGTTGTGAATTTATAAAGTTCTAGCCGTGATACAGTTTAGACAATTTAGTTTTTTGTCTCCAAATTCCTACTTGATTTATTTTCTGATAGTTGAATCAATCTTATTAATATTTACAATTTTGACACAATTATTATTAGTTGGGCATTTCTTATATCTCATATATAAAGTTTCATATCAATAGAATATAATGTTTTTGCGTGCACTTAAATAAAATATAACAAACGAATCTGAAGAATCTTAAATTTTTTGTTAAACTGTACTGTTGATTCAATCTCTTAATATACAAATTAATCCAATATTGATGTAATTGTAATTATGTAGTATTATGAAAGTCTAATAAAGTCAAACCAACATAAAAATTGTCACACCAATGTTTTTTTTAAATTAATTACAAGAAATATAATATTTAGACCCATTTTTTATTTAAGCCCATAATACGAATAACCAGTATGTTAAATTTGATTTCAAACTGAACAAGTAATACGATTAAATGTTAATTGTGGTATATGTATACAAATATACAAATCAAATCGAAATATACTTTATTTAATTGGGCGCTATAGTAAACCTTTTTAATTCCGTCGTATTTTGTTTGAAGTATAAAAGTTATGTGAATCTCAGTCAATATTTTGCAAAGGAATTATGTTGTTAAATGTCAATAACTTTACATTTAAAAATGAATGTATTTTAAATACAAATCCCTTTCGCTACGGTCATCAATAGGTTACAGTCTTTGAAAGGCGACAGAGCGTCGCTCGACACTGCCAAGTAGGAAACTGTGGCTCTCAACCTCACGTCGAAGCCATCAATCAGCGAAGTGAACGACCTCAAGCATCCTGACAATGCGTGACGTCATCGAGTTGACCAAGTCCTGGCATATGCGGCACAAAGGATGGCTCTATTTGGAGTATTTACAATTGGCGATGTATTTGGTCGGTTACATATTTGATATTATTCTTTACGTAACTTAAAGCTATGAATTTATTTATAAATATGTTATATTATTTAATAAAATAATCGTAGATGACCCATCGGCCCATCTCAACTGCTATTTCGTTAATAAATTGAAGCCTTAAACGAATACAAATATAATTCCAAACCAACATAAAAAAAAACTTCCTTCGTAAAATTGCAAATAGTATAAATCTATTTTTATAACAACTTACGTATACCAATCGCGTTAATCAACCTCGATTATAAGTTCTTCGAGATTGATTGACGTCTAATTGCCGATTAGTTTTAATTGTAAACCAATAATTGTCATCGACACTCGATGGTAACAAATCGCTTTCTAAACTCGTCTGTTAAAACACGAAACGTATTCTTAGATAATCGAAGAATACAAGATAAAGGAACGAAAGAAATCATATGATAATGAAAAAACATTAAGGCACCACGTTGTTTAGAATACACCCCTTGGTGGTAGAGCTTTGTATGCCCTTCTGGGTATGTACCACTCATGATTATATTATATCACCAAACATCGATACTTTTAGTATTGTTGTATTCCAGTTTGAATGTTAAATAAGTGTACTTACAACTTAGTACCCAAGGTGGTGATGGTGTATTTACGTTGTCAGGAATTGTAATATTGCTTATAGTGTCAATATCTATGAGTACATACCATCATCTCTAGGAGGACTGAATTGAAAAAAAAACCTCAATTTAATTACGATGAAATTAAGCATAGAATTGAAGTTGTCATTCAACGTGTAAACTGCTTCGGACAGTTCTTGTGTCAAGAATAGTGCAATCGCCAATCATGTGGATTATGGTGGTTATGATCTGTATAATAATGATTGTTTTGTACATTTCACTTTGTATTAAGGCTTTTGTCATTAGTGCTGCAGTAAAACATTTAAAAGGAGGTTATGACCAGTCAACGAATGGGAACCACTTGTTTTATACGAATGCAAGGTGTCTCTTCGACCCCGATGCTCGCTGAGGCTCGTTCGTTTGCGCTTTTTCTAACAATTCACTATAAGTATAGTGATGAACTGCTGATTCGAACACACAATATTATATCCTATAGCTAAGGCACAAGGTTGTTTTTGCAAATCATTTAAGGTTCAGAGAGATAAAAAGAATGGAGTAATTTCGGTGGTTTTATTAATAGGCTTCGGTGGTGTTTCGTCGGTCGTGGAGAACCTGCAAATGTTGGATCAAATTCACCAAAATATACCAACATGCTCTTGAGGAACGTGGTACGAAAATAAACATATCTTCTAGACTTTTGCCCAGTATTGGGATATATACGGGCCATTAAAATACTTTTAACATTAAAAAACTTTATCCAATGAGTTCTAAAGTTAAAAGCTCAAATACATAGTCGTAGTAATTAAGATATACATAATTGAAAAACACACCAACGATGCCAGAAATTAAAATTCCTTGTGTAAAAAAAAACTATTGTGTATTTAAAAGATATCTGATATGTGTATAACTCAAGTGTTTAGTTAGATCTACATCATAATTATAGCGTTCAATGCTGAATTTATAATATTTATTCTAATTGTTTTTTTAATGTATTCCAAATGCTTAAGACGTTATGAATGGAGAGTTGCGTTGTATAAACAAATTAATTGTTTTTAATGAACAATTATAAAAAATACAAATATTCTGGTTTTCATTTAACCCATATATGCTCGGAATGAGTTGTGACACCGATTTTAATCATTTTTACTTAATTATTACTTTCTTATTTTTTCGGTGGGGTGAATAAGGTCCCAGAAGCAGATAAGGGTTAACTTCTACTAGTTTGTGTAGATTAAAACTTACAACTGAATTTTACATCAGTCCCAATATCATGAAGTGGATTATGATCCATTATGAAAATATATATATATGTATATAGAAATTCGTTCTACATATAATAATTAGGGGTAAGTTTCTAAAACGACATTTATTACATGATCTATGGACACAATACAGGCATATATACAGTTGTATATATATGTAAAAATGGTTAAATGCGAGTTATGTTAATGATAAAATAATAGGAATCACTTAACGCAATTATAATCGATTGAACAAAACAAACAGGTGAATGGAGTTGAGGAATTGACTTTGCACGAAGTACATTTCTGATTTATAACAATAATTGGTACCGGCATTGATACAAATGACTCAATGTATGATTAATGTAAGATTATTTTCGTATAGTTAGTTTAAATAGCACGGCTAAACAGTGATTATCATATTGATGGCAATTATATCGATTCGAAGCTCGTGTTGGGAATTGTTAACATGCAATGGATGCAGAAATCATTATAGAAGAGTGTATACCTCTCATTGTGATTATATTAACATAATTATAAATATGAAACGAAATGTAACTTATCTTTCATAAATGTTTTATATTTAAAACTATTTGAATATAAACGAGGAAATGACTTGTTGTACTAGTTTAGTTAGCTTGTTCGACTGCACTTTTTATACTATATAATATGGTCGGGAAAATAGACAATTAGCATTATAAGAAATATTGGCAATCTCTACATCGCGGATGCGCCACCAACCTTGAGATCTTGGGACCACCCACTTATATTAAAGTAACTATGTTTGTGCATTTACTGTTGATTTACAATTCCTACATGACAAGTTCTGCATACTGTACTGTTAATTTGGCTAGTTGCTATCGAGAATCATCATTTCTCATATTTATTTTATTGGCAAAATAAGACTGGGAAACATATTTCAATATCAATATTTATTTTTTCTACGAAATAATTTGCTAGAGCGAAAAGAGATACAGTCACACAAGCTCATACTAATTGATGTGGGAAAATTTTAAGTTATCTCATAATCTATATTTATATTTCCTCATACAATAAGAGAATAAATATATAGTCTTGAAAATTGCTACACATTCACAGTAAAAAGTATCTGCTATATATAAATCAGTGTAAACATATATAAAAATAAAATCGATAGCAATAATTCATACGTCTCTCAAATATTACAGCGTAGCCAACTGACATGTAACTATTTAACCATGGTAGTCAGGCGAGGTTATGTTTTCGCAGAGAAAAACTCTTCATCGTCACGGATAGATAGCGACAGGTTTTTACCGAAGTTGCGTGAAGCAAATGCCCACTTTCGTTATTACAACTACCTAATATGGTACATCGGTCTCAATCGATTGTTAGCTTGAGTTCAACATGTTATGATAAAGGCGAGTGCACATTTATTGCACATTGTTAATTTACACTGTAATAAAAATTGTAGAATGATTTATTTAACAAGAACATCTAAGAAGCTCGCATATATGTATTTGTTTCCATGAGCAACAACACCGCAAATACATCTTTTTTTTATTTTGTTGTGAATTTATAAAGTTCTAGCCGTGATACAGTTTAGACAATTTAGTTTTTTGTCTCCAAATTCCTACTTGATTTATTTTCTGATAGTTGAATCAATCTTATTAATATTTACAATTTTGACACAATTATTATTAGCTGGGCATTTCTTATATCTCATATATAAAGTTTCATATCAATAGAATATAATGTTTTTGCGTGCACTTAAATAAAATATAACAAACGAATCTGAAGAATCTTAAATTTTTTGTTAAACTGTACTGTTGATTCAATCTCTTAATATACAAATTAATCCAATATTGATGTAATTGTAATTATGTAGTATTATGAAAGTCTAATAAAGTCAAACCAACATAAAAATTGTCACACCAATGTTTTTTTTAAATTAATTACAAGAAATATAATATTTAGACCCATTTTTTATTTAAGCCCATAATACGAATAACCAGTATGTTAAATTTGATTTCAAACTGAACAAGTAATACGATTAAATGTTAATTGTGGTATATGTATACAAATATACAAATCAAATCGAAATATACTTTATTTAATTGGGCGCTATAGTAAACCTTTTTAATTCCGTCGTATTTTGTTTGAAGTATAAAAGTTATGTGAATCTCAGTCAATATTTTGCAAAGGAATTATGTTGTTAAATGTCAATAACTTTACATTTAAAAATGAATGTATTTTAAATACAAATCCCTTTCGCTACGGTCATCAATAGGTTACAGTCTTTGAAAGGCGACAGAGCGTCGCTCGACACTGCCAAGTAGGAAACTGTGGCTCTCAACCTCACGTCGAAGCCATCAATCAGCGAAGTGAACGACCTCAAGCATCCTGACAATGCGTGACGTCATCGAGTTGACCAAGTCCTGGCATATGCGGCACAAAGGATGGCTCTATTTGGAGTATTTACAATTGGCGATGTATTTGGTCGGTTACATATTTGATATTATTCTTTACGTAACTTAAAGCTATGAATTTATTTATAAATATGTTATATTATTTAATAAAATAATCGTAGATGACCCATCGGCCCATCTCAACTGCTATTTCGTTAATAAATTGAAGCCTTAAACGAATACAAATATAATTCCAAACCAACATAAAAAAAAACTTCCTTCGTAAAATTGCAAATAGTATAAATCTATTTTTATAACAACTTACGTATACCAATCGCGTTAATCAACCTCGATTATAAGTTCTTCGAGATTGATTGACGTCTAATTGCCGATTAGTTTTAATTGTAAACCAATAATTGTCATCGACACTCGATGGTAACAAATCGCTTTCTAAACTCGTCTGTTAAAACACGAAACGTATTCTTAGATAATCGAAGAATACAAGATAAAGGAACGAAAGAAATCATATGATAATGAAAAAACATTAAGGCACCACGTTGTTTAGAATACACCCCTTGGTGGTAGAGCTTTGTATGCCCTTCTGGGTATGTACCACTCATGATTATATTATATCACCAAACATCGATACTTTTAGTATTGTTGTATTCCAGTTTGAATGTTAAATAAGTGTACTTACAACTTAGTACCCAAGGTGGTGATGGTGTATTTACGTTGTCAGGAATTGTAATATTGCTTATAGTGTCAATATCTATGAGTACATACCATCATCTCTAGGAGGACTGAATTGAAAAAAAAACCTCAATTTAATTACGATGAAATTAAGCATAGAATTGAAGTTGTCATTCAACGTGTAAACTGCTTCGGACAGTTCTTGTGTCAAGAATAGTGCAATCGCCAATCATGTGGATTATGGTGGTTATGATCTGTATAATAATGATTGTTTTGTACATTTCACTTTGTATTAAGGCTTTTGTCATTAGTGCTGCAGTAAAACATTTAAAAGGAGGTTATGACCAGTCAACGAATGGGAACCACTTGTTTTATACGAATGCAAGGTGTCTCTTCGACCCCGATGCTCGCTGAGGCTCGTTCGTTTGCGCTTTTTCTAACAATTCACTATAAGTATAGTGATGAACTGCTGATTCGAACACACAATATTATATCCTATAGCTAAGGCACAAGGTTGTTTTTGCAAATCATTTAAGGTTCAGAGAGATAAAAAGAATGGAGTAATTTCGGTGGTTTTATTAATAGGCTCCGGTGGTGTTTCGTCGGTCGTGGAGAACCTGCAAATGTTGGATCAAATTCCTCAAAATGTACCAACATGCACTTGAGGAACGTGGTACGAAAATAAACATATCTTCTAGATTTTTGCCCAGTAGTGGGATATATACGGGCCATTAAAATACTCTTAACATTAAAAAACTTTATCCAATGAGTTCTAAAGTTAAAAGCTCAAATACATAGTCGTAGTAATTAAGATATACATAATTGAAAAACACACCAACGATGCCAGAAATTAAAATTCCTTGTGTAAAAAAAAAACTATTTGTGTATTTAAAAGATATCTGATATGTGTATAACTCAAGTGTTTAGTTAGATCTACATCATAATTATAGCGTTCAATGCTGAATTTATAATATTTATTCTAATTGTTTTTTTAATGTATTCCAAATGCTTAAGACGTTATGAATGGAGAGTTGCGTTGTATAAACAAATTAATTGTTTTAATGAACAATTATAAGAAATACAAATATGCTGGTTTTCATTTAACCCATATTATGGAATGAGTTTTTACACCGATTTTAATCATTCTCAGTTAATTATTACTTTCTTATTTTTTCGGTGGGGTGAATAAGATCCCAGAAGCAGATAAGGGTTAACTTCTACTAGTTTGTATAGATTAAAACTTATAACTGAATTTTACATCAGTCAAAACATTATGAAGCGGATTATGATCCATTATGAAAAAAAAATATGTATATAGAAATTCGCTCTGCATATAATAATCAGGGATAAGTTTCTAAAACGACATTTATTACATGATCTATGGACACAATACAGACATATATACAGTTGTATATAAATGTAAAAATGGTTAAATGCGAGTTATGTTAATGATAAAATAATAGGAATCACTTAACGCAATTATAATCGATTGAACAAAACAAACAGGTGAATGGAGTTGAGGAATTGACTTTGCACGAAGTACATTTCTGATTTACAACAATAATTGATACCGGCATTGATGCAAATGACTCAATGTATGATTAATTTAAGATTATTTTCGTATAGTTAGTTGAAATAGCACGGCTAAACAGTGATTATCATATTGATGGCAATTATATCGATTCGAAGCTCGTGTTGGGAATTGTTAACATGCAATGGATGCAGAAATCATTATAGAAGAGTGTATACCTCTCATTGTGATTATATTAACATAATTATAAATATGAAACGAAATGTAACTTATCTTTCATAAATGTTTTATATTTAAAACTATTTGAATATAAACGAGGAAATGACTTGTTGTCCTAGTTTAGTTAGCTTGTTCGACTGCACTTTTTATCTATACATACATATAAATAAAATTGGAGTGTCTGTTTTTAATATTGAAATAACCGCTTTTTACTACATGCATATGAATATATATACGGTACATACACCGAAATAACATTTTTTACAATTTTTGTCTGTCTGTCTGTCTGTCTGTCTGTCCGTCTGTCTGTTTGTTCCGGCTAATCTCTGAAATGGCTGGACCGATTTTGACGGGACTTTTATTGGTAGGTAGCTGATGTAATAAGGAGTAACTTAGGCTATTTTTATTTTAGAGAAAATGATAATCTATACATCTATACATATAAATAAAATTGGAGTGTCTGTTTTTAATATTGAAATAACCGCTTTTTACTACATGCATATGAATATATATACGGTACATACACCAACATAACATTTTTTACAATTTTTGTCTGTCTGTCTGTTTGTTCCGGCTAATCTCTGAAATGGCTGGACCCATTTTGACGGGACTTTTATTGGCAGGTAGCTGATGTAATAAGGAGTAACTTAGGCTACTTTTATTTTAGAAAAAAATGATAATAAAAATAAAAATGATTAACTTTTTATTTAATTCTACGCGGACGAAGTTGCGGGTACAGCTAGTACTATATAATATGGTCGGGGAAATAGAAAATTAGCATTATAAGAAATATTGGCAATCTCTACATCGCCAATGCGCCACCAACCTTGAGATCTTGGGACCACCCACTTATATTAAAGTGACTATGTTTGTGCATTTACTGTTGATTTACAATTCCTACATGACAAGTTCTGCATACTGTACTGTTAATTTGGCTAGTTGCTATCGAGAATCATCATTTCTCATATTTATTTTATTGGCAAAATAAGACTGGGAAACATATTTCAATATCAATATTTATTTTTTCTACGAAATAATTTGCTAGAGCGAAAAGACATATAGTCTCACAAGCTCATACTAATTGATGTAGGAAAATTTTAAGTTATCTCATAATCTATATAATATATTTCCTTTTACAATAAGAGAATAAATATATTGTCTCGAAAATTGCTACACATTCACAGTATCAAGTATCTGCTATATATAAATCAGTGTAAACATATATAAAAATAAAATCGATAGCAATAATTCATACGTCTCTCAAATATTACAGCCTCATGAAACGGATTAAGAACGACGCAGTAGATTACACGCCATATGTTTTCCCGCGATTACGCGCAGATACAAGTAAATACATTATCAGCGCGAGTGGGCGCTATATATCACGATATATAAGACTATGTCGCACACATACGACATGATTTAATTTGGAATTTTGTAATAAGTTCAAGTTAAATAAATAACTAAGCATTATCGATAATTGTTACGAGGCACAGATGCATACAAATCGAATAAAAATGGCCTTTCGAGTTTCGACACAATGATATAGTACTTAATTGTGACGTCATTTATAACGGGATTATAATTGAACATACTACATTGAAGCTTTAATGAAAAACAGTTGTTTCTTATTAAAATTTAATTAGAAAAAAAAATATTTTACACTTTTGTACACTGGCTCACTCATAATACAAACAGTGATACAGAATAACCTATAAAGTATCAAACGCATAATATATCAGAGATATCAGATATTTCTATTGTTTCGTAATAATCGGTCAAAAATCATTTTCAGCCTAAGCTATTGGTTGTAGCAATGAATTTAATTGAATGTCTTGTAGTGTGCGAATGTGCCTAATACAGCTAGATTGCGAGAATGCGCTACAAATTACAAAGTATTTGTTTTATTTACATTGCCTTGTTTACGACCCAGTCGCCACCCGACGTGTCGTGGCGCTTGTGTTTATTGATATGCAATGATTAGTGCTGATTGTGATCTTGTTATTCGAAAACTATTACTAATATAATATACCTGCAACAATTACTATAGTTTGTCTCTTTGTTCGATGGCTTATATCTATAGGTATAAAATGTTTTGTATCCAAACAATGTATATGATAATATATTATGTATATCATCAAATATCTCAGCGGTCTGGTAACTATGTGGGACTTATATTCCTGGAGTCCAGGATCAAATATTCAGTGGATACGATAAAATTCACATCAAATTAACTTCCAAAGGAACTATGAGCTAGTTGACAGCATTACCCTCTCATGTAAAACTGTTAGGTCTGTGACTTAACTCTTTTCATTTATACTTATGGTACATTCATTACATAATATGCCTTACAATACAAATATACTTTGTTGTAAAAAACAAAAATCGTATAGTATTTAAAATTATCATGATCATCATTCAGCTATTAGTAGTCCATTGCTAGGCTAAGCACTTCAAAGATTCGGCATAGCTGCTCATTCTCCAACTAAGACAAACAGTCGGGTCTCGTTATCTTCTACCGGTCCTCTTATAGGAGGGCACAATACGCTCCGTTTACTGTTATAAGCACAAAAATATCTCATGTATCAAATTTTAATTAGTACCACTTAATTAAAATACAACAAGAAATTATGTAGATTAAAAAAAACAGCAGAAAGAAACTATGAAACTGTTACGATGATATGGAAAAAGTCATTTGTTTTTTTTTTTTCATTTATTTTTATCTGTCTGTATCTGCGTCAATGCAACCGGCGTCACGTGCTAGATACTAGTGGAAAACATGAGAAAATATGTGGTTTATCTGATAATTGATTTGATTTATTTATAAATATTTGTTTGGTATTTGATGCTTGAATAGTATTTCTCATTTATTTTATAACGAGCACAGTTTAAGACGAAGTATAGACTTAACTTATTAAGAGTGTTTCAAGTGATTCCGGCTGATAGGACCTAATCCATCTCATGCTTTGTTGTTAAAAATTATATAAGCACATCTATCGATCGACCACGTAAGCGCAATTCCCTATACGGGTAAAGAAACTGATATACAAAATAGCTGGAGTCAGCTTATTATTATCAGCAATTAGCGATAAAGGCCTGAAAAAATGCTCAATTTTATTGGAAAAAAAACCGTGTATGGGGAATAAATATACAACCAAATAAAAACTATACGTTTAATTTATTTAATTTTACTAAATAGAAAAATTTAAGTATAAAATTTTTGCTCAGGTGTATGAAAATAGCCTAGTTATAATCAAACCTTTCATTATTCAGCTGTATACCGTTAAATTTGATACCGTTGAGGTTGGTGCTGAATGAGGTTTAATTATAATTATTCGTCTAATTATTTCCGTTATATATGAAAAGGCGGATGAACATACTTATACGTAAATACATAAAGAGTGCGTTACTTTTATGTGTTTATTTTATTTTTGGTAATTTCTATATATTTTACGCACAACAACCATATTCTTGTTTCAGTTGATAGTGATGTATTATCACTTGTTTTAGACTTCAACGGGTATTCAGTTTACGAAGCATTTAATAAAGTATTCGGAAACTATCCGTTATAATATATTCTTGGTGTTATATACCGGTGTTACTAAAGATGGCGTTATAAAAAGATTTTTAATAATAGCATTTTTTTTAATATAGATAGGCTGAAGGGAAGAAGAAACCACTGGACTGTAAGTGGTCACAACCTATTATAGACATATGGCCGAATACTGAAACGTCATTCAAATATTAAGTGGGACTTAATTATTTGAATGACGTTTCGGCCAATAGACTACGATATTATGAATGGCCCTTTTCGAGTGTACATTGGCTCACTCACCCCTTCCAGCCAGAACACAACAATCCTAAGTATTGCTGTTTGGCGATAGATTATGTGATGTGATGGAGTTACCTACACAGGCGGGCTTGCACAAAGCCATCATCAAGTAAGTTTAGAACGATAAGCGATTATATCTCTATCGTCAGAGAAATTAATGTTGGTAAACGCATTTTTGTGTACTTTCAGGCATTCATAAACAATATACTCTGACGTAAATAATTTATATTTTGTCGAAGTGTCAAACACTTGGTTAATGTGTGTCAATAACAAACCCATTATCTAAATGATACCATTTCGAAAACTTATTAAGTATAGATCAGATAACAGCCGACTTTTTTTTGTTTCTAAAATAATAATTAAATTAGTTTTATGATAACGCAACGCCCCCCGCGACAGTCGCGGTGACGCAACGTAAGCAGCGGGCCGCATTCCCGAGCCGCGCAGGCGCAGCGTCAAGGCAACCGACAAACAACGCTATAAAGTATCTTGTAAACATCGACACCGCACCTGCTGCTCTCACATTGACTATTACATTATATAAACAACTATTTTGGTCACTAATAATTCGCTGTTTCAAAATTATTAATATTCATTTTTTGCTATAATAACAAAATCAAATTTAATAAAACCATCTGGCCATACGCCTACTTATTTGTTGACTTACCTACCTGAAACATTTAATTACTCAAAATTTGAAAAATATATATTAATGCACTTGCGCATTTAAGATAAAAATTACATAGCCAGAAAGCTCTTTTATCTTTCGTACCTTTTGTCCACAGTTGTTTTAATCATAAGAACCATAACATAAGATAGGGTTCCTAATGCTATCATGAGCTACTAAGCATGGGATCTATGAAGTCATATCCCGTGTGCTAGTAATAACACAATAGTCGTGTTCAAAAACTCAAGCGCTGGGCCAGTTGTTGTGAATCGTCCGTATCTATCGGATTACTGGCAACAGTGGCCGCTAATGGCAATCCTTAGACCCCTGAATATCTCGACAACAATAAACACCTGGTTTATTAGCTCACAATTTATCACGATACGACGCAACGACGCTTTACGAACCAGACAGGCCGTATGTCCTAGATTACATTGATCTGTCTGTGGGCTGCTTGTTTAATATATCTGTTTACCTGTTTTTCTCGTTCGAGTTTCAATGGTTGAAGGTTTGAATGATGATAAAGAGTTTGAATACATTTTACTTCTATTCAATTATAGTTGTGAGAGATCGTAATGTTTCAGAATTATAGTGACCATTGCAACCAATAAAATAGTGGCAATAAAATTAAGCATAGTTGAATGACGATGTATAAACCGAACCATATGGCACCAATTAATAAATGTTTTTGATATTACATTACAAATATTTTATTAAAATTGATTTGGATTCATATTATTATCCTAGATCACTTTCTAATTATGGATATAATTTAATAGATAACAGTACAAGCTTTGACGAAACTTGAAGTCCGTGACAAATAAAACCTTTCATGGCAAATTTTAGATGCAGCGGCGAATATATATCGCATCGACTATCCATCCACGCAGGTGATATTGTCTTGCTTTGCGCACACTTTAGGAGATGTTTTTAATGCCCTAGGTTGATGGTTCGACAGTCCGACACGACCGAAAACAGTTCAAGTACAGCAGAAGGCACGAAATTGTAGCCAACTTGTTAAATGTGTGATTTTTTGTTAAAAAGACAAAATAATTCTAGCCGAAATTCGAATTCAAGACCTAAAGATGCAGCTTTGTTAATATATATAATATGAGCCATTATATTAATAAGGTGGTGTTAAAAGTAAACGATGTCCAAAATATAGTCATTTTTTTATAACTTGTACAATATATTATGTCTGAAGGGTAAACGCACTTTGTCGTGATACAATATCAGATAACTTGACTTTCGTAATAAAGCTAAGATCAGATACGATCGTTAAATTTCAATAACTTCTAAGTCAGTATATAATTTCCTTTTATGTAAAATTACAATATCTCCGCAGTTATATCGTGATTTTATTATTATATTATACGTGTATTTAAGCGATTTCTAACATACGATTAATTGCTAGAATATTTTATTAAATATCAAGCATCTAAAATAATAAAATGGAAATTATACCACTCAGAAAAAAAAACACCAAAATAGATTTAAATAACATAATATACAAGCTGAAAACAATAATGTACATATGAATTGTACGTAAGTTTATCTTAAGATATCAAGGATACAGTAGCGACGATCAGGTAACAAGCTACAGGTTAGTATCTGTGATGTTCGTTAGATCCTAATCTAGCTTTGCATGACGCCACCATCCGCGCTCTCGGCAGCATGCTGCCTTATAAGGTTTTCCGGGTTTAGTTCTAGTGAATGTATTAATGTTTTTGTTTTTACTTGAAATTCAATGTTTAGTTTTATTATTTTATTAATAGTTATATTATTTTATTAATTTTAATATAAATAATATCAAATAACTATTGAATTGTATAATTTAGAATCATATCTATGTTCTTCAACTAGAGTTGTTATTCTTCAAGTTACTTTATTCATTTGTTTTTTTTTCTTAGTTTTGCTGAAAAAGCCTGTATTCAATTTCTATAAAATTGATTAGCGTACGACTATACACAACATAGTAATGATAACCAGGTAATACTAATTCAATAACGATTATAATTTAAATGTTACCTAATACGGAATGAGGGCAATGCGCATAACAATATGTCTAAATATTTAGGCTAAGCTCAGGCCGGGCCTTTCTAAGGACGGCCTTGAACAATCATCGCGAGATTAATGCGCGTGCGACAGATCACAGATAACGGCCTACTTACTAACCAATACAGGTGAAGTGTAATAAGTTAATCATTTCAATGAAGCGATTACATGCATATTTTTATTTCTTAAGAATTAAGAAAACCTTTTTAAGATATCATGTCATTAATAAGTTTTCATGTTGCGATTATTATTTTGTCTTCGGACAGTATCGTTGTCAGCATTGACTTAAAAGTTTTAGTTGAATCTATATAATATTAACGATTACATTTTTATCCCGATAGAATTAAACTAAAAAAAGTATCACTCAATTTTTGCTTGGACCGTCAAAATGAAAGCATATCATAAATAATATATCAACTGTAGACGAGTGTTTAAAGAAATAATTATCTAATTACAAGGTCATCACTCATGTAACTCATACAAAAAAGAAAAGATGGATGGAGCCGTCAATGTTCCTCATCAATGCGAGTGAATCAGTTACAGCGAAAGAATTACACGATAATTAATTAGTAGCCCAGAGCTGATTGTACTCAATCGGTTATTTATATTGATAGCTTTATATGTCAGTTTGTTTGTAAATATATGTTTAGTTTCAATAATAAGGTCAGACGGCTCTTCCCAGTCTGACCAGGCTGAAAAGCTGGCTGACCAGCTTCGCACGGTGCTTGATGGAGTGGCCAGCGTCGTCCGCCCTACGAAAAGGGTGGATATTAAACTGACGGGGCTAGACGACTCCGTCACAAAAGATAAAATTATCGCCGCGGTCGCTCGAGAAGGGAACTGCACCACTGAGGCGGTTAAATGTGGAGAGGTGTCACGCGGACCTGGATACATGGGGATGGCCCTCGTGTCATGTCCGATAGCTGCGGCGAGAAAGCTTTCCGACGCCGGTCGCCTCCTGGTTGGGTGGAGCTCGGCCAGAGTATGCGTACTGGAGCAGCGCCCTTTGCGTTGCTTCAAGTGTATGGGCCTTGGCCATACAAACGTACTCTGCCCATCCAAGGCCGAACGAGGGAGCCTTTGCTATCGGTGTGGCGTCGATGGCCACAAAGCAGCGGGTTGTACCGGAAAGGTGCGCTGCGCAGTTTGCGCTGACGCTGGCAAGCCCTCCGGGCACGTGATGGGGTCGAGGGAGTGCAACCCACCCCACACAAAAGGTAAGATGGTCTTAGGCACCGAGACCAACACCAACGCTGGGCGCCGCCAGGCCGAGGAAGAAGCTGCTATGTCGACATGAGGTCAGTATACAGCTTCCTTCAGACTAATATCAACCACTGCGCCGGGGCTCAGGACCTGCTACTGCAGTCCATGGCGGAGTGGGGGATCGACCTGGCTGTGGCCTGCGAGCCCTATTACGTCCCTCCCTTACCGCACTGGGTAGGAGACCTGGACGACAAGGTGGCGATCGTCACTCGGAGCGGAACGAGTCCCTCCCTCTCACTTATTGAGAGGGGCTCGGGATACGTAGTGGCGGGATGGGGTGAGTACGCAGTTGTGGGTACGTACTTCTCCCCCAATCGCAGCCTGGCCGAGTTCGAGATTTTCCTTGATTCTGTCAGAGCTGCGGTGACCAGGCAGTCACCAAGACCAGTAATGGTCCTCGGCGACTTCAACGCCAAGTCACGTGCCTGGGGAAATCCGGCCACGAATCCACGAGGGAGAGCCGTCCAGGTGTGGGCTCTACTTTCCAGCCTGTCCCTACTCAACAAGGGGCAGGTTCAAACCTGCGTAAGGCATCAGGGAGGTTCCGTGGTGGACCTATCATTCGCCACCCCTGCCGCTGCACGCAGAGTGAAGGATTGGAGGGTGGAAGAGGATGTGGAGACTCTATCGGACCACAGACACATCCGATTCGAGATATCTGCCTCCCACAGGTCAGTAGAACCCCCGAGGGTGCCAACCAAACTCCCGAGGTGGTCTCTTGGCCAGCTAGATCGTGAGCTGGTCAAGGAGGCTGCCATCGTACAGCGGTGGGGTTCCGCGAGAGGGTGGGAGGTTGCCAGTGTTGAAGAGCTGGCTAGCTGCATGCACAGCGCCCTTAAGGAAGTATGCGACGCGTCCATGCCGAGGGCCCGGCGCAGGGCAACACGCCGTCAGGTTTACTGGTGGTCGCCTGAAATTGCAAAGCTTCGGACGACGTGCAACCGGGCGCGGAGGGCCTACGTTCGCTGTCGCAGGCGTAACGGCCTCGACACGGACTTGGAGGGACAGTTGCTGGCCGCTTATCGTCAGTTGAAAAAAGAGTTGCAGCTGGTGATATGTCAAGCCAAGGAACGATCAAGGGAGGAGCTGCTGGCAGACCTGAATAGGGATCCATGGGGGCGCCCGTACCGTGGTGTGCGAGGAAAGTTTCGCACGCATAGCGCCCCCGTGACGGAAACGATGGAACCGGAGCTTCTCCTGCGCCTGTTAGGTGAGCTTTTTCCCCTTCCAGGCGAGCATGTCCCTCCGCGAATGGCCCCTCACTCTGTGATTAAAGATGAAATTGTGGCTCCACCTCAAATCACGGAGCGAGAGATGGAGATGGCCCTTGATCGACTAAGGGTAAGAACTACTGCCCCGGGTCCGGACGGGGTGTCAGGGCGTGTTCTGCGAGACGCCCTGGAACACCTAGGGGGGAGGCTTCGGGAACTGTTTAACAAATGTATTTTTAGCGGGCAATTCCCAAAGCCATGGAAAGAGGGTAAGCTGGTCCTGTTGCCGAAGTTGGGGAGGCCACTAGAATCTCCTTCAGCATACAGGCCAATTGTGCTGCTGAATGAGACGGGCAAACTCTTCGAGAAAATTCTCGCTGCCCGTCTTGTTCAGCATCTCGAGGAAATAGGACCGGGTCTCTCAGAGGCTCAGTACGGATTTAGGGCGGGTCGATCAACCATCGACGCCCTGAGCGCCCTAAAGACCCGGACCATGGAAGCGGTGGCCCGCGGGGACGTGGTCCTGGCGGTATCGCTAGACGTGGCGAACGCCTTCAACAGCCTTCCTTTCGAGACAATAAGAGAGGCGCTCCTATATCACGGGGTGCCATCCTATCTAAGGAGGCTGTTGGGGGCATACCTCCAGGATCGGGTGGTTCTTTGGGAGGGGAGCGATGGACGAATCGTTCGGCGTCGGGTAAGCTGCGGCGTTCCTCAGGGATCGGTCCTCGGCCCAATCCTGTGGAACGTAGGCTTTGACTGGCTCCTGCGGGCACCCGTCCTTCCCGGTATGGGGTTGCTGTGCTACGCGGATGACACCCTCATCACCGCGACGGGGCGGAATTTTCAAGAGGCGGCCCTCCTGGCCGAAGTCGGTACATCGCTCACGATGGACCGTATAGAAATGCTGGGCTTGAGGGTCTCCATCTCTAAAACCGAGGCCCTCTTATTTCACGGTCCACGTCGGGGCCCCCCTCGTGGAGCACGTATCACCATCCAAGGGACGGTGATAAAGGTTAAGGCCCAGATGAAATATCTGGGTCTGATCCTGGACGGAAGATGGAGCTTCGCGCAACACTTTGTCCAACTGAGCCCGAAGCTTATTAACGCCGCTGCCGCCTTGGGCCGTCTTCTACCTAATGTGGGAGGGCCTGAATCACCATGCCGGCGCCTATATGCCGGTGTGCTGCGCTCCATGGCACTATATGGGGCACCCATATGGGTGGACGCTCTCACTGCGCGTAATAAGGCTCTTCTGCGTAGACCGCAGAGAGTTATAGCAGTGAGAGCGGTAAGAGGTTACCGGACGGTGTCGTGGACGGCGGCGACACTTCTTGCGAGCGATCCGCCTTGGGAACTCCAGGCCGAGGTGCTTGCAGAAGTGCACCGATTCCGGGTGGAAGCCAGGATGAATGGCGACCGTCCAGGATCAGCGGAGGTGGGGCGAATCAGGTATTTAGCTCAACAAGCTTTGATTCACAGATGGGAGGCGGACCTGGGGTCTCCATCAGCAGGCCTAGCGACAGTGGAGGCAATCCGCCCCCACTTGAGTCGCTGGGTATCAAGAAGAAGCGGCAAACTCACGTTTAGGTTGACGCAGGTGCTTACCGGACATGGCTGTTTCGGTAAGTACCTTCATGGGATAGCGAGGCGGGAGGTATCACCCTCTTGCCACCAGTGTGGTGCGCCACTGGACACGGCGAACCACACCCTGACGGAGTGTGCTGCGTGGGGGCCCCAGAGGCATTCCCTGGCGGCGACAGTCGGCGCAGACCTCTCGCTGCCGAGCGTGATTACCGCCATGCTTGGCAGCGAGAAATGCTGGATGGAGATGGTCTCTTTCTGCGAGAGTGTCATGTCGCAGAAAGAGGCCGCGGAGCGTGAGCGTGAGGCATCTGCCTCCGCTGACCCGCTCCGCCGAAGGAGACCGGGGAGGAGGCGTCGGCGCTATGCGCATCTTCTTCTCCCCCCGTCGTAAACGTCGGCGGGGCTAGGCGGGTTCTCTGCGTGCCAGGATCCCAACTAAGAAAGGAGGCCCGCGCAATCGGGTCCACCGTCGGGGCGTCGCGGTAGTATGCGCAAGCGATCCCGTGCCGCTCCACCGAGACGATGCAGGTACGCTGGTTTTTTAGTGGGTATTCCGGAGCCTTCAGCACCGGCGAGCCCCACATACCCCCCCACCTCACGTGGGGGAAACGCGTAATGCGTTTTTCCAGCGAAAAAAAAAAAAAAAAAAAAAAAAAGGTCAGACGGCTCTGATTGTAACCAGGTTCATTTTTTAGATTAAGAATGATATAGGCGGCGATTTTATGAACGTAATGATACAAAAATCGTTCTTATGTAGTGCAGACTGCTTATCAATCTTTTTGATACCATGTAAACTAAAAAAGAAAAAAGAGATAGCCAGCTTCTAATATTAACACACTAAATCATAAAACATCACTCCTAGCTTGCCTATCAGATTTGTGTCATACCTGATGATACTTAGATAACCTTGTCTGTTTAGTTGTCATATATAATTTGTCTATAACACCATATAGACAAATATTTACTCGTTCTTTATTCAAAATAATAACGATGTCAATCTAAAAAAAGAACTATTGGAAAGTTGTATTTATGTAGCATCGATTTTGACTAATAAAAATGGTTGTCTGTAAAGTCGGTTTACGGACGATAGTTTAACGTGACAACGTCATAACAAAACATTGATGAAATTACTGCATTGACTGCAAATTACTTTTATGGCGTACAATCAGCGTAACGGGACAATTTTTCGTGCATGCAGCCAGCGTTCATCGATTTATTAGACGTTGTCACGTCAAAAACATTTAATAGAAATATTTAAAACGAAGAATTACTATTGTAAGTAAATTTTAAATAACAGTGTTGTTACTTGGTAATCGCGGTTCAGTTGTGTGTGCTCATCAGTACTGATCGATCACTATTATGACAGGGCTTGTTGGATCTACGCATTGTTAAGGGTTCGGAAGGGTATCTCATAGATATGGATGTACGAAGAAATTTTTGACCAAAATATTATGTATTTAATATTATAGAATATTTGTAGGCTTCTAATCAAGTGACGGGGATGCTATCACAATTCAACAAATCACTCGCTTAGAAGCCAGTACTGGATAATTGTTTTATCGTTATCAAAAGCAAAGAGTAAGTCGGTGTCTTTTTGTATAATGTATCTTTTGAATGACCTTTCGAAAGTGATTGAATATAATAAGTTTAATTATGACTTTAATTATGATTTGGTTAATGAAAATTAAAAAAGAAAATCATAACAACTCATAAAAAACACGATAAAATATATTTTCTTTAAACGTAATGTAAAACGTAATGTTTAAAGGTAATGATGATTAAGACATTATATAATATTTTTCTCAAAGATAACTTTATTGAACAAGATTTATAATATGCATGTTAAATATTCATTATAATAAAAAGTGTATAATATATTATCTGTCCATATGACCATAAAAAGTTATGAACGTTGAGGTAACAATTATCATCGTCGTAAAAAGTTAGATTTATCTATGATAATGCATTAACATGCAAAACTATACCGTATCATTGACATGTGATATAAGATTACTTGAGTCATCACGACGGAGCTCTTGCTTTGCATGATTTGTTACTGTTTTGTGATTAGATTAAGACTTTGAATGATACGTATGACGTCATTTAAGTATGTAATTAGTAGTTAATTGTGTTAATAAATTCTTATTCCATATAAATGTGTAATGTGTGAAGTACTGTACAATAGCTAATTGCGTTTAACTTTTATCAAGTACGACAATACTGTTGTGTCATTTCGGAATTATAAAATAATATAATATAATCTACCAATTTAAAAAAAAGAACGTTTTCTAGTATTACCTATGAAATTCAGCCTTATATATTATCTACAACACTTTCTTTTTAAATAAATTCGTAAATTATTCCAATACCACATCCAGGTTCCGCACATCATCTGTGTAATAGTCCGCACATTGTATCGCGAAGTAAAGCCGGGAAGAGCGCACCATTGTGCGGGGCGACAGTCGCGCGATTGATGGCTCGGCGCGGATTACCGATAACGCCTTATTTAATTTTGATCGCATTGCTTGCTCCGTTGCGCTTAAAGGGTGGACCCGGCTTTATTAAGCGTGATATACGACCACATTGATGACATTCCACTGTCACGATAATATACATAATTATTTATAAATTAAAACGGAATGATCTAGTGCCTACACTACGTGAATCTCAAGTGATTGGGTTTAAATCTATGGAAGAGTGCATTCAATATCATTATTTAATCTGTATTTAATTGATTTCTTCCTGGATGACTTAGGTGATGTCAAAAGCTTTGCTAGCAAAAAAAACGACGTATTCTAATTTATAATATATTAATTAGGCCCTCGAATGAGAAGAGAAAAATTATTTTTATAGCAAATTATTAGATAGAGCTTTGTGCAAGCTCGTCTGGGTAGATACCACCCACTCATCAGATATTCTGCCGCAAAACAGCAGTACTTTGTATTGTTATGTCCACGATGGAAGGGCGTAGAGCCAGTGTAATTTCCAAGGTTGGTGGCGCATTGGCGATGTAAGCGATGGTTAACATATCTTAAATGCCAATATCTATGGACATTGGTGACTACTTACCATCAGGTGGCCTATACGCTCGTCCGCATATCTTTACAATAAAAATATATATCAAAACTTTTTATCACCACTAACCGGTTATACTTTAGATAATACTACGTTACATGCATTACGTTCTTGATATACTTAGAACCATTTAGTGTACTTTTTTTTAAATAATTTCGTTAATATCCCATGACATAAATATTTAAGATTTACGTCATGGCATTGAGCCGTTCTCCTTGGTACGGAGATTTTTTTTTCGATTAATTAAGTGGTAGCAAATTAAAATGTTTTTATAAAACAAACTGCACATTCAAAGCTTATCAGTGGACGGAAACAAGATAAGCATGGCTGTGTTGTTTGAACAAACTCGACGGACGAGTTTCATTCGCTTATTGCAATTAAGTATAATCGTTAATTACTTTTGTATCTATGAAATTTATTATTTGCTTAAACATTGAAACAAGAATGTCTTGATGAAAACGAGGTAATATATTATGTATACTGTATGTGTGTGTGTTAGAAGCTGTTTATCATTGAAAAACAAATGTTTTAGTGTTTGAAATTATTTGTTATCATTATTATTTAACGATTAAAATTTTCAGGGACATAAGAGTGTAAAGAAAATTATGTTAAATAGATTATGTTTTTCATATATTTTTATAAGCATAATAAAAAAACATAAAGTTTAA
The DNA here is from genome assembly GCA_963151315.1 of Nymphalis c-album. NCBI lineage: Eukaryota > Metazoa > Arthropoda > Insecta > Lepidoptera > Nymphalidae > Nymphalis > Nymphalis c-album. The sequence goes on from OY720591.1 coordinate 8,723,709, forward strand.
GTAAAAATTAAGCCAAATATAAAAAAAAATATTAAGAGACATGTAGATAACGTTACCCTAATAAAAAAAAAGAAATTAGGACATAGGAAAATAGGGTCTTTGTTTCAATCAACTTAAAAACATATGACCGCTAAGAATGTAATGAAGGGATTTAAATTATTAATGTTGTAAATCGTTCAAACGGCCAAAATATTTATGTAATTTAACTAGCCCGTTGTTGGTGCGGTTGACGTAACCCTGCCTTCCGCTCCCGGGCTGAGGGTTCGAACCCCGAGGCTAAGTTTATTATGAATATAAGTATCAAGTATGTATTTATACATTTATTTAAAATTATGTATAGTATATAAATATTCGTTGGTGTAACCCATAACACAGGCGCTGCCTGGTTTGGAACAGCCGACATGTTTTGGTTTTTCTTCTATTTTAAGTCTAAGAACAATCTTTCTTAATATTCAATCAATTTATTTTATGTGGATTCATCTAACATCCATATATGATGTTTTTAATTAAACATTATCTAAAAAACCGGATAATAATGCGGAAGGCCCGTATGGAAGGTAGCTTTTCCTGTCATTCACATCAGGGCCACGTACTTCAAAATGTAGCTCTTATTATCTATGTAATAAAGACTTTATTGAGGTATACAAGCATCTCACACGTAAAGGAAACACCTTGTGTGACGTCACGTACGTTGATATACGCAAGGACAGACCAAAAATAGATAATGCAGATTGTTGCTCGCGTTTCGATACCATTTAGGTGTTTAATTAGAATGAGTAATTAATTATATTATTGAATAAATGGCTCTCTCTTGCTAATGGATAATCGTTCAATGTCGCTGTAAATTTCTACCGGCTTTGTTTTTATGATGTATAAGCGACTATATAAGTCTAAGTAAAAATATTTGTCAAATATCTCCCACCGCTTCGGAAATAAGCTCCTCAGACCTGTGAAGAACTGGCGAAAGAAACACAGCGGATTTTTAATGTCAAAATTTTCTAATTATAGGTTTTTATACAATAACAGTATTATTTTTTATTTAGCTTATCTCAATATGACAGATGGTAATTTGAATACTATGTATGTATTCTATTTTATATAAGTGTAATATAATTAATTTACTACAAACGATACTATTGATTCTAAAATAATATTTAAATAAATACCTGTTTTGCATTAATGTCTTCAAACTTGTTGAATTTCCTTCCTCTTTTGTTTCCCCTTTCCGTTTCCTGCTGACCTCTTGTCGGACAGACGGACGATAGGATGTTCGAATAGTTTATGTATTATAGCTTTACATATAATAATTAAAATAGCTTTAGTTCAATTACTCTTTTATAATTATAAATAAATATTACCTTTGACGTTATCTGACGTGTTGTATAACTCTGTTTATTAACATTAAATTGAATTGGAATATCCGAAAAATACACCACAGCTATGAAGTAACAAGATAGACCTTGAGAGTTCTATTGGCTATACAATAATAATAAAAAATATTATGGACACATCCATGATTAACACAAGAGAACTCATACTCAGCTACAAAACTTCAAGTTACCGTCGATAAGATGACAACATCCTCTTGTGTGATAATAAACACAAGCCAAACCAATTATTTAAATATTTTTACTAAAAAACGTATTTATTCTAAATTATAATGTTTTTTTTTTCATTTTGTATGAAAACGTCAAATTAATTACATCGTTAATTTAATTTACAATAGATGTTGTTTCTGTTAGCGTTCGTTCTTGTTATGGGAAGTTTTTAACAAAACAGTCTTATAGTCTCTTAAATCGTATTTAACGTTTGTCAGTCGCTGAGGTCATTACTACGGAACCGCGGGCTGGCACGTGGGAAATGACACCAAAACAATACACCGATGTATTGTGAGAGATAAACCTTCCGTCTGTTCCACTCATATTTTATTGATATTTCCTTTCCTACAAATACATTTTATGAGAGAAAAATAAAAATACGAAATGTTCCCAATGAAATATTTAATTGTTAAAATGTAAATAAAATTAATATGTAATGTGATTTTAACTACATTGCTTCTATAGATTATGAGGAATATACAAAAGTAAGATGTCCATGATATTGAAATAAAATAATATAATTATTGATCGAAATTTTTGGCTACGCTTTATACCTTGTGTGCCTTGAAATAATTTATATAAAAAATCTATAGGCCAATCTGATATATAGGCGATATTAGAAATATGAAACTTTAATTACAACGCCAATGTGCCAACCTTGGGAACTAAGATGTTATGTCCTTTGTGCCTGTTTCACTGTCACACTCGCAATTCATGTATTGCTGTTTTGCGGTAGTAGGTATTAGTGACAAGTGGGTTATTTCAATCAGACGGGTTTGTACATAGCCCTACTACCTAAGAGTTTGCTGATATGGAGACGAATGCGGTCGAATATGGCACAATTGAACCTCACCTCAATCCTTACATATTATTATATTATTTTTATATTATTTTATTGCATTTTAAAAACTTTTAGATTCATATGGTTAATGGGTCCGAAAGACTATATTATCCAACTCGCTAGGACACAATTTAGTGTCAATATACACGTTTTCGCAATATTACGCCTTTGAAGGTTGAATTGTTTTCAAGGCTGCATTTACTTGCCAAATCGATGTAGTTTTGACTTTATTTATATCAAAAAGTCATAATATAGGCAAAATCATGGGAATATTATAAATACAGCTCCTAAGCTAGCATTTTCTTTCTTATCATCTAATACGCTGTCTCATACAAAATACGCGTCAGTACCTTCCACTTTTTATTCTGTTCGCCTGATCTTTAATCTTCATTGTTTGGAGCTGTCTATTTAACGGCCATTGCCCAGCAAACGCAGTAGGTATTATGTTTATTATTTAACTTGACAGTTTTAACAAAAGATTGATAAGACTCGGTACTAATGCGACGTAGGTACATTAAGGGCATAATCATAGAAATACGCTTTCCATTAGAGAATATATCGGACATCCATTATTAAGGTAACTAAGTAACAACGAGTGCTGGCTTCTGTGTAAGAAATACTTATTGGTCAGTTTTTCTAAACAAATAGCCAAGCTTCGTGTTTCTGTATTTTAGACATATATATAAAAAAATGTAAATACAAATGTTGAGATGTTTAAGTTCAAGTAAACGTCACATGTTTAATGTTCCACCTGGTGTACAGGTGGAAGTGACCAATGTTATCCAATTTTTTATCTGATAACAATGTGAACTGTATATTATAAAACCCTGTCAAGGTTTTATCACGAGCAATTTTCCCCAGTCAGTCCAAACCTTTACCAAATCAGATCACCGCACTTGCCAGCCGTCCCACACGAGGTAAAACTTTTAATTGCCTCAATTATGTAAGGAAATTTATAGTTGGTGTTACAAACGCCATTGTCTCTCCTTCCCACGGTTTGGGACACGTATCTCGACTAACTTTATCTAGATTCTGGCCGAGCCACGACCTTCGCCTGTGACCTTTTGTTTTTGTTCATTCATATTTGGCTTCCGAGTGACAGGTGCTTCCGTAATATCATTTAAAACATAATTAGCTATTCGATTCAAATTGATATTAGATCTATTTTAACTTTGAATGATGACGTTATTTTCACTTTAATATATACATGAAATACGTAAATGACTATTTTTTTCTGTTCTACATAATTTGAAACTAAAGAATCTTCAGTCAAATATTGTATTCTAATAAAATGAAGTAATCAAAAAATCAATAGGTGCCATAAAGTTAGATAACAAAAATATGGATTCTGTGTTGATCATTTTCGATATGTGATATTCCGAGAATAGCTCACGTCACGCGACAATGTATATCCTCTCACCTCTAATCTTCCAACGCCTTCCACAATAAGCGACTGTATTTACAGAACATTGTCAACCGAGATGTCTGCGCGATACACCGACTATTGTCGATCCACTCCGAGCCTTATCGCGTCTGACCTAATCGGATCTAACAACTTAGCCAACATTTCTTCAACATAACTTACGGGATTTTCAACCATATGACTTCGCCCTATGGCTTACATAGAAGTATAATAAATTATGTGACTGTGACAGAAGGATTTGTCTAAAGCGTTTAGAAATAAACCAGATGTTGATTGTGTTACATAAGATGACGGCTTAAAATTTGTGATGTCATCTCGATGGCATCAGGTCTTATAATATATATGATTTTAATTTAATATTTCTAAATATTGTGATATCAGTATTATTATTGGCGACCTTGATACAGTTTGGAGTATCCGGCTACCAAAGATAGAACGAGGTTGCTTAAAACTTGAGTAATTTGCAAATGGTCTAAGACGACATCTCTATCTAAGCGTCTTGTAACCTTGGTATTATTTCGATATTTCCTAACGTTCGCATTGGGATACATAAATGGCATATCTAAATAAAAACATATTTCTTTCTTGTCGAAATCCGTTAGTTTCGATCATTTCAAGTTTTCTATTTTATATGAATAAAAAAACTTGTGATTTATAACAGATTAAGTTCACGAAATTTATCGCTAAGTTGATCAAGTTTGGTACCAGATCGTATCGTATCAAAGTGTGTATAAACAAAGTGAGCAAACAGGCGTGCATGCGGCCGGGACACGTCTGTACGGTGACAATCTAAATCCAAGTCCTTACATAGGGGGCGATGATAAAAAATACGGACATTAATACGTCATAACCAACAAGTTCTAATAAAATTGTAGGTATTGGAACATGATTGATAAGTACACAATATCTTTACTGGTTTTCAATAATATATTCTAGGAGCCAAGAGACCAGAACAGTTTAAGAAATATTATTTATTCCATTCCAATAATTTTGATACTTTTATGTCCGACCACTGAAACGTCATTCAAATATTAAGTGGGACTTAATTATTTGGAACGCCATTAATTTCAAACTTTCGTTTCAGTATTCGGTCGTTAGTGTATTAGTAAATTAATTGAAGGTACATTCCGTTATCACACGTGTGAATTTCGTTAAATCATTTTAGTTAACACCATGTATATCATCATATGAGTCAAAGTAAAAAACACCAGGATAATATCGTCAACGGCTTTGTGCAGCACGTACACGTATCCTTCCTTTTGTCGCCGTTCCTCGCTGCAAGGGAACTTTTTTAATCTACCCTTATGATGCTGTTATTGGACATGTCGAGAGAAATGCTAAGCCCTGTTCTATTATTTTCATTCACGCTTTTTTATATGTGTTTTGAATCTGCATTTTTCTAAAAGCCAACCAAAGTTTTTAATTGTTTATTACTGTTTAAAGTTTTTTTTTTACTATCATATCAATTGGGCTTAAGTGATGATTCATGTATTGATCTTTCTTTTACATATATAATTGAATATGTATTGATTTGTTTTTAATTATTTCTTGTATATATTAATTCAATTATTATCAACCTAGAGGTTGCTGATCAACTCGAAAGCAGTAGATTTTATTTAAATGTTTCGAAATGTGAGATTACATCTATAAAACGAACACTATGTTATTTTTTAATACAAGCTCTAAGTTTTAAATTATTTTTTCATACAATTATTTCTAACGTTTAATAATTTCAATTTAATTAATTTATTTATTTTGAACACGAAAACGAAAAGAAACACCTTTTAAAGCAGGCAATCAAGTAAAAAACAAAACATCAAACTGTAATTTCCTCGATGGCTATAAGGAAGAAACAAAAAAAAAACAAAGGTCATAAAAACTATAGTTGCGTCGTGATTTGAATCGAGATGCACATCACATTTTTTTTTTCAATAAACGTCGTTCTTGTGTGGGTGCGTGTTCCTGTGTGTACGTGACGTCACCATCATTCACATTCTCCATTCAGTCCTTATTCCATTCTTCGGAATTTAATTAAATATTAACCCTTTAGGATGAGATCAAATTATATTGTGTTTCATTCATTCATATAGTTGAAATCGTTGAATGAATAGGAATCAAGAATAAAAAAGTTGTCACACGTGCTTCTAAATAGGTAGTAATTTAATATTATAATGAATTAGGTACGTACTTATGACCTTCGATTTCTTTGAATTTAAATAATGTAGATATGTATTTGGTATTAGAGATTACTTTAAAAAACATACATTTTAATGTTATAAGTACGATTTAATTTAATCATACAATAAATTAATAAATGAATGAATGGAAAAAACATTATTGTACCTAATCAAATCACTATTACTGAGTACTGACACTAACTGTGATCCTTGCGTAAAAAAATAATTACGTTAAGCTCAAACCAGATATTAAAACTGCAAATAATGATAGATATAATCGTTCGTTTATTGATAATAATAGCAATTAATTATATACTCTGCCAATCGCTATTTACATTATAAATGTGTATAAACCATTCCTTTAATTAGCATTCAAGACTCAGTCAGAATCAGTATCTTTACCTACTTAAAGTATCATATATAATAGTTTGCAGAATAAAAAATGTTTACTGATAAGCTAATTGCGAACAGCAAATCTCTACAAACAAATAGAGATAGAATCATCGGTTTCACACCCGTTTAAAGACTTTTATATGAAACGACACGGTATCAATAAGATTACGAAAACCTAACAAAACAATATCATGAATCATACCTACTAGTTATTCATAACTGAAATTAAAACTGTTATAAGATACAGTGAATGAACAAAAAAGTTAAGATTTTTTTCAAATACAGATATTTAAGGTCAATATTATAATTAAAATACAAACAAAGAACATGACTTCCGCTTAGTAATTCATAAGTTAGTTAAGACATCGTGTCGTGTAATGAAAATAGGAGCTAGCGCTAACGAGCGATATCAGCGATCTATTCAAATCGTTCGTATAAATATTAATATCGAGCATTGAGCTGCATTACGTATTCACGAATTTGTTTAATCGAAACACTCGATTGTTGTCTTGTTTTTATTGTGCTTTGCGATTTGCCTCGGGTCATGTGAATTGTCTTACACAGGGTGTTAAAAATGAGTCTCTAAATATTTGATAACGTTGCCAGTAACATATTGGTATAACGGTCCAAGCCGGTAACTATTGTCGGGATGGATGTAAAATACTTAATGAGTTTTAAGTTATCTGGCGAAGGAAATATCTTCGTCAAAGGTGCTAATTGCGTAATGCGATTTCAATAGGTGGCAAAAGGCATTGTTCAACAATATCCCAGATAGCAGCGTGACGTAAGGCGCGCGGGACGTGCGTGGGCGCGCCCAGCTCTGCCTCGCTCACCTTGAACGTTTTATTTAGCGCTCCAATCGAACGATCGATGTAAAAAGTGATATTTAGTAGCATTTCTTGAACAAATCGACAGACACGTATTCAAATATATTATTTCAATTGAGGAATAATGTCCTTGTTGACAATATTTTATTACGAATAGCAATGGTAAGGCACTTCGGCGCGCAACAAATGGAGCAGCCTGTATTACTACGCCTTACGAGTATTTGTTTTAGTAATGAACATTCCGAGTTTTAAATAATAAAATTTATTCATAAGCCGGCACTTACCATATTTGAGTGTGCGAGCGGCCGTCCATATGTATGAGCGGTTAAGATATTCTTATTTATGGGTCTATGTCAAGGTCGCTCGCGGCGGCTAAGTGAGGTATCATCACTTTGCATAATATCAAATTATTTATTCGCTCCGCGCTAAAACTGTCTGGTGTGTTCAATTTGTAATTCAAATAAATTCTTAGCATTATACTCGCGCCGTCATAATTGTAACGTGTGAGATTTTTTACCGATTTGAATAGCGCCGGAGGCGGGGCGGGCGCGGGTCTCGGGGTGCGGGGCGGGCGCGGTGCGATTAGCATGGCCGCCACGCGCCGAGACTCATTACTCATTACTAGACAACTTCCGAAAACTATTGCATCTCATGCTGTTTCCACATATTTATATAAGAACATACTTTACATATTACATTTACATACACAACTATTCGTTTTAACGTGCCAAAATTAAGATTTTAATTTAAGTAACATAATTTAAGTTTAGCTCTTTGTATTGTTTTTCGAATAGCAATTACCCTAATTGAATTGTAAAACTGCAAAAGATATCCCCATCATAAAAACAAGGCCTAAAAACATGTTTTGGTTTTATTTTGATATCTAACCAGGTAGTCGTTTACGTAAAAGCAAGTCTGTTTTAATAACAAGTTACTTACTTAATACCTACGTAAAAAGTAAAACTAAAACGCTGGATAACTTACTGACAAACATATGTAATGTTTGTTTGAGTACATTATGGTATAGTATAAGCCATATTGATGACTCTAATCAGCTTGAAGACGTTTGTATAACTTTATTAATTACTACCTATGCTCCGCGGTTTCACCCGCGTATAATTAATACAAATATAATGAATAAAAATAAGCCTAGAGCCTTCTTCGATAAAAGGACTATACAACACAAAAAATATTTTTTAAATTCGAACCAGTAGTTCCTCAGATTAGTCGGATCATAAAACAAACTCTTCAGCTTTATATATTAGTATTTAGTATAGATTATAGAATTTTATATTTTAGCGTGTCATAGCATAACATATATACATAACACACTTTAGCAACATAGTCGGATAAGAATAACGACTAAGTTAAGTACTTCAACAGTTACAAGTTTTTCTTTATTTGGAGCCGCACTTTTATCGATTAATTTCATCGCCATGTCGATTAAACGATAGACCTAAACACGTGTTTAGTAAAAAAATATTTATAAAGTAAACAAGTAATACGACGATGTCACGTAAGCGAACAACGCGTTTGTTATCAAAGGGCAATGGCGGTATATTTTACAAAACTGCTGACATATCGTGTGAAGCTTAAAGGTCAGGCGGGATCATTGGTGCGTGGTTCCTTGACAATTAAAGATAGAAGTAAAAACGCTGCGTGTTTTAGCTTATATTGCGATGCACTCCGTGACCTCCGGCTCTCCCTCCGTGCGTTCAAGTAACTTTATACTCATATATTTCAGGCGATATAAGATTTTGCTACGCGATTAATTTTAAACCAACGTCCTATTCTATTGAATGGATATAAAAAGAAGTTTATTCATTGGTCCTTATTATTTTTTCTATCATGTTCTTCGGTAGAGCATGAATTGATTTTGGTATAATTTTTATAATAAGGTTATACGAGAAAGTGGTCCGTTGTTTATAAAAAAAAATCCTCTATGAAGGAATATGGTTACAATACTAGTGAAACTGTTGTTCTGTGTATATTACTTGATATCTTCGCCAATTGTAAATGTAGTAATCAATCATTTTAATGGGATTTATATGTAAATCATAAGAAAAAACGGCCCGTACTAAGAGCGTAAAACTATGTTTGACTAAACGGTGTTGTTCCATTCGAGCAGCGAGCTTAGAAGTGCGCAGGTATATAAAACTTTAATTCATGGTTAAACTCTTTGCAAGCTCGCCTGGGTGGGTACCGATCACACATCAGATATTATACCGCTAAACAGCAGGACTTAGTATTTTTGTATTCCAGCTTGAAAAGTGAGTTATCCAGTGTAAATACTGACACGAGGGACATATCGTCTTAGTTCCCACGCCTGATAGCACGTTGACAATGTATGGGATGGATATATCTTACAATGCCAATATCCACAGGCGCTGGTCAACTTACCATCAAGTGGCCCATTGCTCGCCCGCCTACCTCTATTAAATAAAAACAGAAGTTACTGAAATTATCTACGCATCCCACATTGCATCTTAGATAGTTAAATATTTCCATCAATAAGGCACTTGTTCGACTAAATTGCCCATAAAAGTCTGAGAAATTGTGTCAAGTTGTAACGTTGAACAAAATGTTTTATAATTCCTTTTGACTTCTAAAGTTATTGCAATCGGTTTTTATTGAATATATGCAAATAACGGTTATTCTTTTACAGCTATAAAGCCACTTTCTCGTCTCATAGTTTTATGTCAATGATAATGTTAAATCTCGATTGCGGTCTTCGGTAGTTTCTTCGATTAGATAAAAATATAAATGTATTGTTTTAAGTTAAGTAACTAAATAATTTAGATTATTTGAAAAACAAAGGCAAGTGCCTTTTAACTACGTGAAGTTTATTTTCTAAATAAGTTATTTTTGTAAAGTAACAAGCCAGTAAATATCCCATTTCTAGACAAGCTGGCCTTTTCTCTTTTTGAGGAGGATTGGGTTGGATTTATTCCATCACGCTATTGCAATGCGAGTTTACGGATACATATTTGACACATGCAGGTTTCCTCGATACATTTTTCTATACATAAGCAAAAAACATATGAAAACCCAATATTGTTCGTGTGGGTTTGAACCCACGATCTTCTCTAGCCACTGGGCTATCCTGTTTCAATTATCTTCTTATGAATTGTTTGTGTAACCTTCGTATTATTGTTAATATTATATTTTTTATTCATTTCTAATAAAATATAAAAAATACATGAACATTAATCTTTTCCAACTTTAATTATCATTTTTCTGAGTACTATAGGGTAATGATAATAAATTAATTTAATTTAACATGAGTATTCATGTCATATAGTATAATTTTAATGTTAATGCCATGTTATATATCCACATGGAAATTATTAATAATGTTGACAAAACCTATGTATTTTTTTACTAGTGACGTGTTTTTTATCTGAATGCGATGGAGGCATCGAGGTTTATCGCGTATCGCCATAAAAATGGCTTTTCATTGGCGTCCCGGGTTGTGTAATTATGTCGCGCCCGCCCGCTTGCCTGCTCTTTCATAATGTCGACGTGTTTACGAAATTACTATAGACGGACGGTTAGACTGCTTCTATTCTATTGGAGATACTATATGGAAAACAGCCACTCACTAACGAATAAAAAATATATGAAATTAAATGAAAGACAAATTATGAAATAAATACATATTTAAATTGTTAGATATAAATATGGACTAAAAGTGTGGGGAGACGAAAAAAAAGTTGAATGAAATGTGGGCAAGTGCAAGAAGTTGCTTCTAACTATTCTGTCTAGAGAGAGATGAGATGTTAATAGGATAACGGCAAACGAATTGTAATGAATGAAATTATATAAGAGCGGTAAATAAACCGCGCTATAAACGCCCGTTAGCGCCTCTCACGGCAGATACCGTTGTGTCTAGTGTGTAGGGCCATCAGCTGCGATAGCTCGATATATTTATTGGCCCTCTATAAAACGACAGAGGTACATGAACATACAAATATATGATTCGAATGTATCTTATATATAAATAGCTTATATCATGTTTCCATCAGGTGATTTTGTAATCGTCCCGTGAGAAGATTTGTATAAACTACTTCCAGGGTTCCGTAGTCAAATACATAATTTACAATGTCAGTTTATTACTTAATCGTAGCTTTGTAGAATTAAATTGCAAAAATGAAGCAATAATTTAGATATCTTACTATAGTTCGGATTCGACATTCGATTTTTAAGCAGAATTTTATTTTATTGCCTCGCGGATATAAAAGCGAAAGCATCCCGGGGTATTATTATAAATAGTTATTATAATTGTTAACATTATAAGCTAATATTGCAAAGCGTTGCAATGAGTGCGAGATTAAATAATGGAGACAACCGTCGTGCAACGAACAGAACAGAGCCTTAGTTAATTATATAACTCAGCAAGTAACTGAGTAACATTATTATTAATTTAATATAACGGAAATACGCACAAAGTCATCGCTGCAGTGATGCGTTAAAATAATACGCGATTAATCTTAGCCGCTTTAAATATTTGTATTTGTAGCATTGCGTCGCGTGCGCATTAATATCATACCGATAATGGCCGCGAATTATCGGAATGACGAAACGAAATCAGTAAACAAAATAGTACTTAAGTTATAAGCTGATAATTAAGAATCGGTGAAATTATTATTGTGTGAATGTTTTGTTCTTAAATATATTGGAACTTTGGAATTTTATTTTTTTGTAAAGCTTTATATGGAGATGCGTCTCTTGTGATAGGTACCACCCACTTATCAAATATTCTACCGCAAAACAACAGTTAGTATTGTTGTGTTCCGATTTGAAGGATGAGTGACCCAGTGTATCTTTTTTTTTATAGCATAGGAAGGCGGACGAGCATATGGGCCACCTGATGGTAAGTAGTCACCAACGCCCATAGACATTGGCATTGTAAGAGATGTTACCATCGCTTACAATGCCAATGCGCCACCAACCTTGGGAACTAAGATGTTATGTCCCTTGTGCCTGTAATTACACTGGCTCACTCATCCTTCAAACCGGAACACAACAATAGCGAGTACTGCTGTTTTGCGGTAGAATATCTGATGAGTGGGTGGTACCTACCCAGACGAGTATCTGTAGGCACAAGGACATAACATCTTAGTTTCCAATGTTGGGAGTGCATTGACAAAGTAAGGGATGGTTAACATTACTTACAATGTCTATGTTTATAATCTAAGGGTGTGTCAAAGATATGGATTTTTTTATACAAAAAATAATTGTAATAAGTTACTATAATTTAACTTAAAGTCTTAACATCTCACTGTTCTCTACTGAGTAAGTACAATTTGTGTTGCAAGTAGGAAAAATAGAAATCGTTATGGAAGGTTTCTCGTCGGCTTAATTATATATCAAGTGTATTATAGCAAATTATTAAATTTCTACCAATGGGACAATTATAATAATTTTACCCAGTTTCCCAGCGCAGCGCACTCGCGACGCGGCCGGCCGGAACGTGCAAAAACCGCCACCACGGTCAAATGAAGATGTGTAATTACGCGGTGCTTTTTTACCTCTCTATCACCGTTTTTTACTACCATATAAGGCTGGCGGCGAGCCAACGTCCGTTTACGTTGGCTGGACTTCAAAATAATAACGTGAACTCCTCCAAGAACACGTAGACGACCGCGATATTTTCTATACTTATCTTTTTCATTTAATTTAACGTCTGTCTGTACCTACTGTATGTTATTTTATCATTTAACTTATAAGAAATAAAAAGAAAATCCAATATTATTTTCGTTTATGAAGTTGGATATATTATAACAATACAAAAGACAACATATTTAATTAAAACCACCAAGATAAACACAATTTCATGAGAAAACGATTAAGAGATATAGGTACATAAATATCACGTGTCATCCAATTGACCTCGACGGACAAAGGTCAGACGAAAGCACCTCACTGAAACAAGAGAAACCACAGGTAATAGACAGTGTTATCTAAAACTTAAATTACATTCGATAAGGATAGTTCATAATTGCTTGTAATTTGCGGTTGGAGATGTTGATTAATTTCACGCGTGACTTAGCTCGTGTGTCGTAAATACAGCTCCTAATGGAAGAACGCCTCGATTCATGGAATAATATATACTTAGATGAAATATCGATTAAATAAACCTTTGAATATTACATTGTAATATTTATTAACATATATATTTTTATATATCTATGTATATTAATAGTGGATATAACTCGTACATCCTAACGGAAGGTCCTGGGTTCAATCCAAGCAAGTACTTTTTGAAATGCAAATATTAAATATATCTATAATAAGTAATTGAAAAATGAGGGATTGAATGATATATATTTAATGTAATTTTTTATCATATTGTCACTTTAATAATTTATAGCTGTGTTTATAATTCAAATCGTATATTTTATTTAAGTACCTATTTTTTTATAATAACTTTATATATTAACTGTAATGTCATCAGGTTATGTCAATAAAATGTATTCTTTATTTAAATTAACAACATACTTCAAAATACTCCCCATACAAAAGTAAAGACAAAGACAGATATGTAAATAAGAAATAATATGATCAGGATTGAACATGCAAATCTTTTTCGTCACATTATTCCTTTTTTTTTTAATTTGACAGAAAAGTTTTATAGGCAGTTATATCTAGTTATATGCACTTTGGCTACCGTCTTCTATTAAATGTTATACGTTACGTCCGAATTAAGTTTAAACTCCCGAACCGCGTCAGCGGCCAATACATATCTCAGCAGTGAACGACGTCTTGATCACAATAATAGTCTCACCAACTCATCAGATATTCTACCGCAAAACAGCAGTACTTTTTATTGTTGTGTTCCGAAGGGTGAAGGATGAAGGGTGAGTGAGCCAGTGTAATTACAGGCACTAGGGACGTAACATCTTAGTTCCCAAGGTCGGTGGCGCATTGGCAATGTAAGCGATAACATTTCTTACAATGCCTTGGTGACCACATACCATCAGGTGACCCATAAGCTCGTCCGCCTACCTATACAATAAAAAAAAAACATTTGTATACATATATTTTAACTAACTACTATAAGTAGGTAAGTTATTACTCTTTAGTAAGATATTAAACAATATGAATATTTATATTTTATTTATTTCTAGACTGATCTAAAATAATAGGTTTAATTATAATGATGTCTTAAATTTAACGCATTAATTTATTTTAATTCCGTAGAGGAAGTTAAAATACATAAAAAAGTAACTTTTGCGTCATTGTCTGCTTACAAACAAGGTTAATTATACAAATTACGAGTATAATATTAAAACGTTGAAATAAGTATATAATAAAATTGTAACGAGATAGATGTTGTTCATGAAATATATAATTATTGTATTGTTTATAGATAGTGCAACAAGTTCCAATTAAAATCGTGTAAATTATAGATTATAAAATCATAAAATGTGACTGGTTAACTTTATATCGAGTTTCGAGTAACTAGAAAAATAACTGAGATGGAATAATATTATAATGGACAGATTACTGAAGATACTGAACTGAAGATTCCGGGCAGAACGAAATAAGTTCTTCTCCTTAAATAGAGGAAGAGATATATGTCCTGCTACTGTTAAGTCATATTTAACTCATTTACTTCTGATAATAAATAAACTATCCTTATTAAAAGGCCAGAAGGCTACCTATTAATAATTACAAAAACTTATTCAATTCCGGTAATTGTTTCTTTAACAAATGTGCCTCAAAAATACTTTCATATATGCTTGTCATATTTATCTATTTGGATATGCAATTATCATGCAGATTTCACTTTAATTTTGAATGCATTCAGAATTGAAATTTTGAAAAGTTGTTAGTCAACGACAGTTTGGTATTTAGTGAATAAATGTGTTCGATTTATACCACTCGATAATGTTTTATACTAGGCTTTAGAAGCTTTATTAAAATAAATATTAAACAAATACTTTTGTAAACTAAATTATTATTCATTTTCCTTTTTAACTTTCCATATTACACAGATACAATCTATGTATTTATATCTAATTAATTTGCAGCGAATATTCTGTTATATATTTGATTGGTTATAAACTGTGTATATATTTGATTGGTTATAAACTGTCTTGGTTTATTTCAATAGAAATCTATGCGATATATCACATATTAACAAAGGATATACGATCACATCCTCTTGAGCGATTTCGGCTGAAGCAGCTACTCTTGACTGAGATTAGTCATTTAAGTGCGCAAATATATACTATATTATAGTGCACAATCACGCATCATGCATTAACCACGGTTTTACTTGCTTTCCAAAGCACTTGAGTTCACAGTAAAAGTGACGAAGGGATCCACTGTTAAGTGCCCATTAACAAAAAAACCTAATCTTAAGACCTAAACTATGACCTTGCCAATGAGACAAATAAATAGGATACATAGAACGTCAATACAGTATTGGTTCATATAAACAAATATTGTTTAATATAATAGTGTAGATAAGAAGGAAGTAAAAAGGTTAATATGGCACGTGTCGAGCGCACGTCAGATCAAACTTAAGCCTTTGTAAGACGAACAGCTTAATTATAGTCTATGTATCATATTTATCTAATAATATTTTCCTTTAATTTTATAATGAAATAAGCAGTGTATACAGCTACAGTAAAAAATTGCATATCGAACAAATACTAATTCATGTATTAATGGTGACTGTGGATGGAACATTCAAATCCTGAACTTTAATATCATGCTCGGCGGTGAAGAAAAATATCATGAATTGAATGATTTTTTTTATGCGTTTCTAGTAACCATCCTTCATTTTCATTAACCTTATTTCTACGATAGATAGAAGATAATTATTATACCAATCAATATCTACTTGATTTTTAGTTTTTATTTGAATTGAACATGAATTGAAATGGCGAAGTATAAGAAAGTCAAGTTAAGACAAATAATCATTTTGTATATAGTGAATGCAAAGTAAAATTAATTAAAATGATCATAAAATAAAACTGTGTACGTTTAAATATATAATACTGAAGCTCAATATACCAGCGCCCGCGCATGCTTTACGACCGATATAAATAAAATAGCCTGGAACGAAGTTGAAATTACTAGAAGTTGTTCCATTAGCTACGTAACGCGGGAGCCGCGCATTTACATATACCAGGACCGATCGACACTACTGGTTCTCGAGCACAACGATACTACTCGTAAATTGCAAAATATTAATAATCATTCGTATAATCATAACCAGTTTTGATCTTATATACATACAGACAAAAGCTTTTGCATCGTTTATTTTTTGTGTTATCATAAAAACTTCATTCGTTTGTCATTTCTTCAAATTGACATTTCCTATATAAGAGTCAGAAAATTACGGTTACTGCCAAGTTGGTTTGCCTAATAATATCGAGCTATTTAAACCTTACTTTAGCCATGCCTTTATATTATTTCAAATTTAAAACATTTGGATTACATTTTCAGCCAAAGAAGAAATGGCAGTCAATGTTTCATTCATGTCCTTCTCCAAGATAATATATACAGCTTAGGTAAAAATGACAATGGAACAAGAAATAATAATTAAATCGAAATGAGAAGATATAGTACGTTAGCCAATAATATTGATGTAGCTTATATAGCTTAAGATATTGGAATGGTCGGTAATTCCAATTTACTTTCTCTATTATAAATCTTCTATACTACATTATTATACGCTTTTTTCCAAATAACGTTAAATCAAAACCATTTTTATGGAAAACGTCACCTATAATATTGTTAGGGAAGGAAAAAAATTACTTAATATCAATATGTGTTTGGCAAGAAAGAGTTTGTTCAGTTACAGAGGAAAAAGAAAAGTAATAACTAATTTCTTGCAACTATAATAATTGCAATGGTTTTTATATCACGCGATGACAATTTAAATTATTACGTTCCAACTTTTCCCGTAATCTGATATAATGTGATAGTAGTTACAAATCGTCAGCAAGCAATGCTAAGTAATGCAATCAATCAGAACTGCGCAGACGCAGCCTCTGCGTGGGGCTGACTGTATAATTTGTCTACGCGACCGTCTTAGTTAGACCTGTAGGCGAATGAGAGATACCGCCGAACTATAATTATACACATACCTTGAAAACTGTTCAAACTATATTTGTTTAATGCAATTTATCAATTCCATGACCTCATTATCAATATTTACAACTAGCTAATGCCAAAGTCATGCTTCTTGTTTTATGACTACAAAAACTTCACGTATTAATAAAAAAATAACCGAATTTAATGAAAGGTCGAATCGTTAGTCTTTGAAAAATTATAAAAAGCAACCTCGCCTGTCTAATTATTACTTTATTAAAAGTATTTAGTGCTGTTTAGGTTGAAAAATAAGAGCACAAGAAACATTACAAAAAACTTCACATCGATTTCTATTACTTTAATCGTCGCAAGACATGCTGGGATTGAGCGAATCTATGGCATACAATTGATTGAAGACGCGCTAACAAATTGTTTTTATTTTAATAAAAAGTAGCCCTACAGATAGCAGATATAAATTTTCAAGTGCGCGTAGATTACCAAATCCAAACAATCTGACCAAGTTAAAAGTATATAGAAGTAATATTGAAAAATGCTGGTCAATAAATATAATTTCTTTACGCAATTAAAGATAAATAACATAAATAGTTTAATATATTATTTAATATTATTAGTGTTTGGGTCAAATTTTCAGTAACACAAACACAAGGCCCGAGGAATCCCAATGGTCTTTACCAAAGATTTATTTATTCGGGCTCAAGTCAACGCTGGGTTTACATGTGCATAATTTGTGTTTATAATTCATTGCGTGCACAACTGTGATGGGAAACATCGTGACGATATCTGGACATATCAAATGAAAATCTTCCATATGCCAATTTAAATTGGAGCCGTGTAGTGGATAAACCTCGAAGAGAGGAGACCTTAATCTTAGCATTTTTTTAATTATATTTCCTTATGATTGAGATATTTGTTGTAACATTTGCTCTATCAGAATGATACCACCATATAATTTATATGGACAATCATTCGATTTTTTGTATGTACAAAAATGTAATGTCAGGTAACTATTGAGTCAACAGTTAATTTGAAAGCAGTAATACAGGGCGGTATCTCATTACCGCGAACTCGGTCCGGCAATGGTCGACGGCAAGCAGAAGCGCTATAATTTCAAACGTAAACATAATTCACTCGTAAAAAGTAGAACCACAAATGTACCAATAACTGGTTGGGCGTGAACGAGTACAGACATTCAATTATGCGCCTTTAACACTTATAAACCGTCAAATTAACATGCCATGAATATTACTTAACTTTTTCATTAGCATAATGCGAATGAGATACTCACTTTAAAAAAAAACTTTTACTCTAGAATTACATGAAGCGAATCTTTGGTGAAATTTTACATATATTTAAATACTGATTCGTGACTCTTCAGAGCGCTAAGAAAAAACATCCAACAATTCAGCGCGTGCGCAGGCTCGTGCGGTTGATGTGGTGAAATTGGGATGACAGTTTGACATGATAATGAGTTACATTTAAATATGTATGTGTATATATTTGAATGCTCTGGTTATTACGGCGCTTCGTTATAATTATCAACGAAAACACTTCTTTAATGGGTTATAAACAGTCTGTCTATTTCACGTTTTAATTTTGCAATGGCCGTTATGTTGGCGATAGAACCGGCTTTTATTTCGTTTTATGCCAACGTGTCGGCACTTGCATGCCTAACACTGTGTACTTGAGAGGATCTCCTTGGCGTGGTCGTGTAAATATTGTGCTCATTTATTTACTTCGAATGTCACGTTGACCCTACGCTCGTTATATCAATACTAATATATAAAGCTGAAGAGTTTGTTTGTTTGATCCGGCTAACCTAAGGAACTACTGGTTCGAATTAAAAAAAATATTTTGTGTTGTATAGGTCCTTTTATCGAGAAAGGTTCTAGGTTGATTTTTAATCATTATATTTTTATTAATAAACGCGGGTGAAGCCGCGGGCCACAGCTAGTATATAATAAAAATGGAAAATATATTGGTATAGTGATTTAAGTAAACTTGTTATCATCAACTTTATTACGCTAACAGAATAACATATTATTTTGATTAAATTATTTGATTAAGTTAAATTCAAAATAAAAAAATAATTCATATAACGGTCGAACACGAGAAAGTACGACATAACGTTTGTTTTACTTTCTTTGTTAGTAGGTCAAAAATAGAATCTGTATAAATGTTAGACAATAAAAAAACCTGAATGTCAGTACGGGATGAGTTTAGTTTTAAAACAATCAAGTTAATATCATAAATAATATACAGTACAAATATTTAAATCTTGTTTTTCTAAATTTAAATTTGCATTAAAAAAAACATTCATTCAAGAGTAAAACACATCATTCATCAGTTCATTGAGTACAGTCGTGCTGACAGAATTAATTATTAAATTATATAATTTTATAACATCGTTGCAGTCAATGTGTTAAATATGTAATTAAAAAGGTAATTATATAAACATTTTAACATACAAATCACTGAATTAATTTATTACCATATTAAAATAATTCTGGTCTCAATTAGCCGTATTTAATGGCAAGAATTTCTTTGTAATTTAGTGATTTTATTATAAGACGGGAAGTGACGATTGCGTTCACGTGGATTATGGGAATAACTAGTTTTGTTTTTTTTTTTAAATCAGTGTCTTTTGGTATAATTTTTCAGCCACACGATGGAAGCATACAATAAAAGGCGCTCGTCACTCTTCAGTCGAAGAAACTTAAATATCATCAAGCCCCGCGGACATAGTGGTGTCAAATACGCTTACGGAGACGGCCAGCTATTGTTTTATATAGTAATGTAAGATATAATTGCATTTTAATGATACTTTGTTTGACACTAATAATTAATTTTCGTCTTGGAGTGTTTCAGGCCATGGACATTCATTCCATCGTACTCCCCCACTGTATGGCATAGCGTACGACACAGCTTTCCTCAGGCTGTTTTCCTTTGTTACTGAGCAGGCAATTAACTATAAACCATAAATTAAGCACATCTTGTGTTCATAGTGTTCTTCTATTCTGATTGACGTGTTAAAGCTAATTAGCAATTTTGACTCAAAATCCTTACTAATATTATAAATGCGAAAGTGAGAATGTTTGTTTGTTACGCTTTCACGTCCAAACTACACAACTGATCATCATTAAATTTTTCCTACACGTTTTCAGGGGTACAGAAAAGTACTTAGGATATCTATCACATCCCCATATACCCCTCTTATATGCGGGCGACGCCGCAGGTGAAAACTAGTACTGTATAAAGATTAAATATTTAGTACCAAATAGTGCGTAACACTTTTTTTATATATATTAAGATAATATCATATTAAGAACTACTTTATGTTACATAAAGGCCATTATTAATCGGATAATTATAAAAAAACAACAACAAAATTCCGAATAAATTTCATCGTATCATTCTTTAATTTGATCTCCTTTATACATTAATATTTTTAAATGAAATATCACTTCATTAATCAACACATGACATCAATAAAATGTTTGTTTAAAATAAAAGTTATACTTAATAATTAAATTCAAATATACATTTCAATTTTTTAAACGCTTACCTTTAAGAGACATTACTCGTTTATATAATACGTAACTCTCCCGCGTTGTGTAGGCAAATAATTTAAATGATTTTCAATGAAACTATTGACATATCATAATAAACATCTTATAGTTTCACGGTACGGACAGCGCCGGCGCCGAGCGCTCATCATTGCGTATTTAATGCTTTCATAAATTATTTACACATCAATTAAATATTTATAATGTTTAATCGTGTTTGTAACATGAATGATTCAGTTGATGTAATCTGTACCTGTCTTTAAATTCGCTCTTTTTGATCGTTACTGTTCAGTCTTGTGGTTGAAATTGTAAGTATTTGAATTAATATCTTGTATAATCTTATTTATCGTTTGCGGTAGCGGCGTTCATTGTTTTGTTAATCGTACATCATTTTCTGTTTAAAAATACATATTCATCTGCACAACTGAACTTTCATGTATTTAAATTGTGTGTATAATTCATCTCGTGCTTGGCGGTGAAGGAAAAGATCTTGGAGAATATATAAGAAGTTTGGCACATTTGCATCCTATCGACGAACCCGCAACAGCAATGGAGAGGGCAGCGTGGTGGAATAAACTACTCAAAAAGGAAAGCCCAGCGGTACTTTAACAAATTGAAAAATTTGAACCTTTTTATGTATAACATAAATGATGTACCATCATTATATCACAAATATGCGTGAGTCCAATTAAAGATTCTAATATATATTAAAATATGGTAAAATAATCGAGGAATATATCTGTCTTCATTAACAGATACATATAAAATAACACAAACGAAGATATGTTTGTGTGTAAAAAATATTTAATCATTAGTTTTTGTTTCTTAAAATTCTTACGTTGTTCTTAAGTTTATTAATAGTTTATATCATAATTGAAGATGTTTCTGTATATAATATACTTTCTAGACTGTCCAAATAAAATTAATGTCTCCAAGGGATAGAAAAAATATGCATCTTCGTCTTCAAATCCCCAGACATCGTAAACAAGTCTGCGACGACGCTTGTCACAAAATAAATTCGCATCAAGACGCCTTATAAGGTCAACAAGCATTATAAATCTACAATCTAATTAGCGTACAAAAAACTTGTTCTTATTAATACAATTAGAAAGTACAATCATGTTAATATTTGTTACAATATAAAACACGTTAACGTCAACTTTACGAGATCAATGAAGGAGAATGAAGCCTAATGACAGCGTCACTTCAATTCAATTTCCTACATGACATGTTCGGTGTGACTAATTATATTATTAATGAAATAGACAGTTTTATACTTCCTCACAAAACCCGTTACTATTTCCTACCATTCCTTTTGTTTTACAGATAAAATCTAGGCTATATCCGTATATACCTTTAGTATTATTTATTATTATCGTCGATGCATTGAAAATATAATTGTAAGTTCCCATTTTTTGTGTCTCATAATTATTGTGATCGATTTATTTTCGATACATTTATTTTGAATTACAGAAATTATAAAGCTGAAAACAAGAAATGGATCGAACATACCTCGCGTAGAGGGCCAGACGACATCCCCAAGGCATTGGCTACAGTCAATGGCTGTCTTGTGTATGTGTCTATGTGACCCTCAAAAGGAACTCGATCGCCCAAAACAGGTCTACGCACCTATATTAGAAGAACGAAAAACATTGAAATGATCTAGAATGAAGTACTTGACGCGTTCATCGACAAAACGCGATGGAAAACTATTGCCCTTTGCGTCAACGTGATAGGTAGATAAGATCTGAAAAGCTGAAAACAACAGTAAAGAGACTAGACTCTCTAGTTCTCTTTACGACGGTATAGTATCTGTGTCATCTGTTGAATGGAGACTGATAATATAGCAATGTTTTTATTGTATTTTTTATCATTATATTGTTATATTAAATATATGATAATTATATCAGTAATATATACATATACGTTTAATCTTCCCTTTTCATATTAAATACAATATCGGACTACTACTATACTTATATTTAACTAGCTGTGCTCCGCGGTTTCACCCGCGTATAATTAATGAAAATATAATCATTAAAAATAAGCCTAGAACTTTCCTCGATAAAAGAACTATCCAACACTAACATATTTTTTAAATTCGAACCAGTAGTTCCTGGTATTAGCCGGATCAAACAAAAAAACTCTTCAGGCAATGGAATATTTTCACAAACTTTACTTATAGCTCTGTAGTGCGTTAAAGTCTTATCTTTTAAATAAATATGAAGATCATTAACACCTACTAATTAACAAATCTCACTATTTAAATGACGATTCATACATATTTCACGAAAATAATAATATATAAACGTTCATAAATAATTAAATAAGATGGCTTATTTTGATAATAATTTAGTTGCACACATATCAGATTCGTTCGAAATGTTTTCTAACCAATAAACAACGTTGCGGTTATAAAATTGTATTATAGCATCGTATTTTAGTTTAATATGTTATAGTTAGCAAAAAAAACTAAGTAGAACTAACGGAAACAGAACAGTATATATGAAATTGGCTCAATAAAATAGAAATATATGACTAGTGCTTGTTTTTTATTGTTATTATCTTAAAATTTGATTAGCTATAAACTTTATCGCCATTTCACTATTTAGCAAAAAACGATAAAATACAAAGTGAAATTTCGTGTCCAAACTCATAATTTACGTTTCGATAATGTTATTCATATACGAATCAAGAAGCGTTTTAATACGACGATAGAGATATTAAAATGTAGTTTATATTAATTCATTTATTTTAATTCCGTGTTTATAGTATAATTAATCATGTCTCCAAAGAGTGCAATCTAAAAATCTCGACAGGTCTCTAAGAGCGCGGTCGCGGGTAGGTGCGCGTTGCTCCAAAACGCCAGTAATTAAAAACCGTCGTTACGCCAATTAATTCCTCAAAGTCAAAAGTTTTGCTCACGTGCACAAATCCTTCACACGGACGGAGTTCTGAGTTACACGGTGTGAGCTATCACAGCGAGCTGGTGTCGACCAAAGATGTGTGTGCCCTTGTTGGAAAACGTGTCAGAATTTTTCGGAGACTCGATATGGTTTGGAGGCTTAACGACCCAAGTTGAGCAGTGACGGCTAATTAATTCTGACCGACTAACTAGCAACAGATTTATATTACGAGTGGCGGTTTCTCTCGTGTACACTGTACTGTCTTTTTAATTAGACTTTATATCGTAATAGTCGAACGGGTTTCGTTCGCGGAAACGTTTTGAACTTTATAAAAAATATCCAGATATTTTTTTTCTTTTCGTATTAGAACATCAAATAATTATTTTTAACTGTTTACTGAAGAGCAAAGAAATTTAATGGTTAAAATTAAAACATTTAATCTTATAATTTATATCTTAAATTCTTAGTTCTTGTAACTGATTATGAAGCGCAGATAACTAATGTAAAGAAATAGTAGATATCTGATATACATAATTATAATCTTTAAAATTTTAATTAAAGGGTCTTAATCAATGATATATAATCGTGTGCGAAGTTGTGGAAACTTGTCACCGCTTAAAACTTGTATACCCCAATACCCCAACGTTACGTAACCTCGCAACAACCGGTCCGCAAGGTAGACTTCTAAATCCGTCAATGATTGTCATCAGTTACGACAAACATTTACAACCAGTACTTATCAGACTAATCCTAGATATAATGTTAGTAACGCAACAGTTTTTAAAATAAAAACCAGACATGATCATCACAAAACTTGTAAATATATTATGAGTGAAATATATTATTATATATTTTTAAAATTAACAATTGCACCACTCAACACAGCTAGTTTTTAGTTTTCTTAACAATAAAATTGCTTATGGAAAAAATTGTCGTTCCTTACGATGTAAATTTTCTGAGGACCTTAGACCTTAGGTAGGTCCACAACAATCTTAGTTACTATGTCTCTTAAGACTTAAATTTATGATGATAACGAGACTTGACACACACACGAAGGAACTCCTTAACGGTCTACATGATAGAGTCTAAATTTTGTATCCATAAGATTTTTTTATCTCTAATTAAGCATCGATCCTTCAATGCTTTTACCACCTGTTGTGTTTTACGTAGAAAAAAACAAATCATCCCTATTAATCAAAACTTCGCGGTCCCTCTAAAGATAAACAAATGATATCCAGACTTCTCACAGGCATTGCTTTAAGACCTAGACCGAATAGCCTCAGGCGCCTTACTCAGCAGCGTCGACATAAAATATGTTATGAGTTTACTCGCTCCTGTGCGTGATATTTCTAATTAATTTAGCTCAAGGCGAGCTGTATCTTAAGCTCCCTTTCAACTTGAACGGTACTCGCGCTAACAGCGTGAGATCAGTGCGGGAAAGTCACTGCTCCTTCCTCTCGTAACGCGGCATTCCTCAGTATAACTAGTCCTGCGATAAAATATATAATTTCGTTTTTTTAAGACATATAAAAGTATATTATAAGTGTACATACCTTTATTTTTAGCAATGTATAAGCCCCTTTGACTATTGTTGTTTCAAATGATAAATACGTTTGTGATCATATAGTTTCTTGTTTATCTTATGTAGTTGATTTTTCTAATGCCCAATAACAGCAACAACTGCTACATGCAACGAATCGAACCAAATAGTTTAAATTATTTTCGTAACTAATGTAAGCAAAAGCTTCACTTCACTACAATAATTCATTTTTACACAGCAAATGCGTAGCCAAACATGGGATCGAAGAAGTTATGTCGTTTTTTTTTCTGTAATTAAACTGGCTCAATCACTATTCAACCGAGAACATAGCAATAGAGATTATTGCTGTTTGCGGGTGGTAACTATCCTGTACAAATCCTCACTTGCATAAAATGAGGTACTTAAAGTTCTTTAATAACCTTACTTACCTTTCCTTTAATAAAATTTGGTTTCACATACTATTGTTAATAATTAATAACGCTATGTGCCGTGGATCTTAAGCGTCTAACGGAAGTATTGTTTAAACATTGTATGCACTGTGTACGCATGCGCAGAGGACATCCGCGTGACCTTAGTAATTATTTGCTTTCACATCACAGGAGCGCTACTCCGTTGTTGATATATCAGAAAGGTCAAAACGCATGTGTCGTACCAAGGCCTCGTATAGCTCATTGTTTGAGAAGCGATTCATACGTAACCTCTTTTCTTAAAGGGGTATGGACTGTAAGACAAGTTATCGTAATGAAATCTGTATTGTTGATCAAATCGTAAGGCTATATTTCTAGCCTATCATTCATAAAAGCAGGATGCAATATCTGTAAAACATAGCGATACATATTGTCTTACGTTATGTTGTAATATATACGAATTTTTAATTTACAAAAATAGCACCATTTTCTGTTTTCACTATTTGTAAAATAGTAATTTGTAAAGATTCCAACTACTAGGAAAATATAAGTAAACAAAACTGTAATGCGATATAGTTTGAAAACGATGGCAAAGCTATTTAATAGATATATATAATATATGAATATACCAATTAAATAATGTTTAAAACTTAAGAAGGTTAAAGATAAAATTTATAAAAACTATTATTGAGTTTTCTAATACATGTATGTAATTGTATAATTGAAGTTTTAATATAAATTATGGCAATTCTGCATTAAGCGATTTGGTTTGATAATTTCGTCGCCTTGTGAATAAATTGTATCATATTATTTCACTTAACTGTAATAACTTTGTGACTATAAATAATTGTAATAACTCGTTTTATTACTTCGTAATGTAAACATTGCAGCCGATTTTTATGAATTAGTGTATTTATACATAAAAATTATGGAATTTTCAAGGAAAATACTTTATAGTAGTAAAAATATATTAAGCTAGTTCCCGCTCGCTCGTAGGGTTGTTAGGTACACTATAATATTTATCGCAGGAAACGTGTACATTACGAAATTACTCCGACCTGTTATTGATTTTCTGGTGATTTCCCGTTTAGGATTCGAACCCAGGACCGTAGGAGCACAGGCATTAAACCAGTTTAAAAAAAACATCAACAATAAATTATTGTCATGTTAAAAATACTTTCCTCGACGCTTGTATTTGTTAAACAAAATTTTTATGATGCTTCTTTTGAAATTGAAATCACTGTTTGCGATGTGTAAGCGCCCACGTACCGACAGACATGTTTAACTTAACCTAAAACGATCGTTTTGACGATATTTACTGACACGTTGTCGTTAATAATTTAATTAAACCAATAACTCGCTTTGTAGTACTTGTATTGATTTAGCAGTGTTTGAAGTTACTTTTATTCACCTTAAAAGACAAACTACTACTTCTTATAATTATCATATGGTTACTTAGTATAACTTAAAACTGTATAACTACAATACTGTGTCTTTTTTATATAAAATATTAATCGCCCACCGCTTCGCCCGCCTGTTAAAGAGAGGTAAATGTTAGGTATAAAAAAGCCAATTTTCATTTAAAAGATCAAATTTCATCAAAATTGATTAAGTGGTTTAGCTGTTAAAACGTAGCATACAGACAGACAGAGCTACTTTCGAACTAATAATACTAGTATACATATACTTTATTTACATTACACGTTATATTATTAGGTTTTTCGTCTACTGTATTTAAGTATAAATAAGTAAGTATTGAATTTATGCAGGCTGATAAGGTAATTATATCAGTGCGATTACAAGTTCTAGTCGAATCGTTTTTGTATAATGTAACCTCTGAATATTTTTTCTATACATATTTTCTGCGTAATTTACGTATTTAACACCAAACTGTTGAATTGCGAACTTATGATCCGAGACCATTTAATCACACCTGATATTTAATTAAACATGTTTTTAATGCTTAACGCTAACCTGTTGTGTTTTGTTGACTGAACTGATTTAAAAGCTATTGAGAAAACAGAAAATTACATTTAACTTAAAACACCAAAATATTAATTTTATTAGAAAACAGTTGGTTAGTAGTATAATTCTTAGATTTTTGCGTAAATGAATCCTGTTTTAAATCATATATTAAAATAATTATATAAACGTACCGAACAATGTGGTTAAATTAGTCTTTAAAAAAAAATCTTCATGTTGTAATGCAAACTTTCGTTCATTTTAAATGGTCAAAATTTTTATTAAATAATAATACGTTGCTCGGACATTAAGCAGGGCAGAGTCCGTGACAGCGAAATCGTAATTAGCCTCTCAAACATCGTACTCGACCACTAGGCTGCGCGGACGCAGGTTCCGGCCACCGACCTCTGGTCTCTATCTTAATGTACACTTCACCTCAAACAGGGCTACCAAAACGTACAGTTCACAATACTTACAACATTTTAATATTTATCATATATTATTTCCTTAAGAAATTATACTATACAAATATTTATTAAGTCGTACTACTTTTTACTTTTTGGAGACGTTATTTTAAATACAAATAACTAAAATTTTTTATCGAATTATATTTCTTAATTTAATTAGCCAGAAAACTTGAAATACTTTTATCCATAATAATTGATTTTAGAAATTATAAGCTGAATCGATAATTGACAACCCTGCCCATCAACGCAATAAAAAAACTGTTTTGTTTTTGAATCATTGTAAATTATAATGTCTATTACATTAAGAAACTGAGTATTATTTTGAAATTTGTAAACTTTAAACAGATAAATAGTATGATAACTAGTTAGAACTAGTAAAGAACGTCATTTAAAAAACAACCTTTATAAACCGAATGTAACGACTACCAGTATAAAATACATCTCGATTTCTGTCTAATGCGTGTACACGGAAATACATGGTGATGGTTTTTCAGTTATATATACAAAATAAAAAAATAAATCCTCAATTAATACGATTACATAAATGTGAAGCTAGCACAGATTCGGCACGTAAATTTCACTGAATTCAATACAATAAAATAACGTGCATGAGCGACTTACAATTAAATCTATATAACTTGCAATACTGCATATCAGCATATGTAACCCAATTATAACTAATTTAAAAGCATGGGATAAACCTAACATAACCTTATTTTTAAGATACAATTTTAAAACACATTGGATACCACAGAAAGTGATTAATTTTAATAATAATTCTAATTAGTTCCACTCGGTTGCGAAATTCCATTAAGCGATAATTTTTTACACTCATCTGCGTATCAAGAAAATAAATAATTTTCACCTGATTGAACAGTGGTCGAACGGTTCTAGTAATATCAATACATCATTTTTTTTTTCAAAGTAAATAATGAGTCTGTAAATCGTTCAGATACTCATTAATTAACTGTATCGATTTATCTAATGATTATATTTTTAAAACGTTTTCTTTAATCCAGATTTGAAATTAAATATCGCCAAATGTAAATTAACACGGCAATTTAAGATAACTAAAAAAAAAATACTGCATTAGTATTTTACCACATTGGTCTTGTGGTTAGCTAATACAGCTGCAGACGTCATTCATGGCAGCTGGTTCAAAGCCAGGTCGAACTGATAAGTTTTCTCGAGATGTGGAAATCAAGAAAACATAAGATATGTTTTCTTGATTTCCATCTGGTTGCTGATTGCACACTTACCTACTTCAGAGCTCATCCACATTGTTACAGTTAGTAATTCATAAGAAGATATCATAATAAAAACTTCAACATATTTCATCCGCCTATTTTAAATCACTATTTATAATATATTAATATTTATCAATTTTATTTAAAACCAAAAACATGTACACCATTTTAGTTGGTTGTTTTATCTAAATCTATGGTTTTTACATAATCAATATAGGTGGTGGACCTCTGACCCCGAAACTAAAATTAATTTAAATCACTGCATCAATAAATCGGCATACACAAATATACAGTTGCCATAGCCCAGTTTGAAATCCTGAAGTGCAAACAGCTTGATTCTTAGCAAGTCGTACTCGACTTACATATATTTACAATACATTTACTTATAAAACAAGACCAAATCATCATAGTCAAAATCAGAATATTATTTATCCTAGCACCTTCATAAAAGTTATTTTGAATCGCCTTATGTATTGAATTAAATTTTAAGTTAGCTAGACTCTATCATATTTGATAATACCATACTAGATATTAAGTTACATTATAAATGTAACTTTACAAATTATAAAAGCAAAACATTAAGAAAAAACTGCATCAAAGTTTGTTTTGCGAAGGTCGAAGCGTGTCTATAAATGTAAATGAATAACCTCAAAGGACATTACAAATCGGTTTTCCCTATTGAATATACCTTTTGATCATAAAAAAGCTGGAACAGGTATCTAATTGCAAATTAAAATTAACCATGAACAGCTGGGTCATAACCATAAAAGACAATACAGTAATTTTTCTGAAATTTTAAAATGTAGGCAAAAAATTTCTAGCCCGAGTTGAAATGAAAGTCGGGGCGGGGTCGCAAAGAAGCCTATGGTCCGAAAAACATGTTCAAAAGTGTGCACGCGGCGTGACGGCGAGTGGTACCGTTCACTTAATTACGCCTGCCAACGCAAACTGACTGTAAAATATCTTGTCATTGATAAGAAAACTTTCATTCTTACTTACCTCTAACTTGATGTATTTCACTAAAACTAGATTTTATAAGTGAGCCATTTAGAACAAATTCCATCTTTACTTTCTTAATAGAAATCGAACCCCTAATTAAAAATAATGACTTCTCTAAAATCGATTCAGTATTCTGTCTTACGATGATTCTGAAAAGTCATGGGTGGGTACTTAAGGCAAAGTACAAAGTTTTCATATACCTTATAGGTGTTATATATTAATAACAAACCGCCTCGTTGGTCTTGTGGCTAGATATAAGGCCGGAGACCCGGTGGTCTTGGGTTCAATTATTAGGTGGGACAATTAAATAGTAACGGAAAATCCCAATGATTTTCCGTCCGAAGTTTGGAAGGTGGCACTTCCACCTTCCAAACTTTGTACACTCCCATGCCTCGGAAAGCACTTTAAGCCGTTGGTCTTGCGTCCGAACTCTTTCCGGTTGTGTCGGCTTGCCGTCCCATCGGATTATGAGAGCTAGGAAATAAAGTGCACAATAATATCTTCTGCGCAGTTGGCTAATCTCTTGAGTGTGGCCACCGTGGCCGTGGCCGTGGCCGTGGACGTTATTATTTATTACAAAACGCGATATTTACTTAATCTGTGATAAAATGACTAAGAAAGTAATTATTGAATTTATATGTAAGTAAATAATTTATAACTTGGCAATTATATATGTCACGCTTAATTATGTCAAAGACTGAATGCTTGACTTCGCCAACGCTGCTAGAGGCTAAAATTCAACAATCATTAAAGTTTTTAAGTATCAACACCTGTACATTGGTACTGTAAGAAATACCAGTACTATAATGGGTTGTCAATGCGCCTTCAACCAACCATTTACAAAAAATGATGTCTTGCGTATAACTGAGGCCCTAGCCAAGTTGACATCCTACAATCGTAAACGCTAGTAGAAAACTGAAAAAATGTATGTGAATGACATCTCTCAACGAAAAGTCACGTTTACTATTTTAGAATGTCAACGTGGCTAGGGCCTCTGTACTTACATCGTTTAGCGATAGAAAAACGAATAGATGGGTTATACTTTATACCCAGATGTGATTGCATGAAGTGAAACGAATTCATATATATTTCAATTTAAAAAAAAAAGCCACCGATAGGCACATGAACATGGCAACAATGTAACATGCTTCGTACTTTTTTACTATCAAGGACGGAACGTGTAACCTGTAGGTACAGTAATGTGCTCTAATTAAAAAATACTGTGAACTATTATATAAGTACTCGTTACGTATAGTTTCCTATTCGCCCCGTCTATGTCATAAGAAAATAAGAAACATAAATATTGAAAATTATTTCTTTTATTAAAAAGCAAACCAAACAATTATAACGAAAAAAAAATGTCACGTCTGCAGTTATATTCACAAAGTATTAGAACAAAGCGATGACGCAAACGAATTTTAGAAAACCTATCGAAAATATGTTCAAGATGTCAAATGAAAAAAATGTAAACCCGTACAGACACCCGCGGTTCACTTTCATCATACTAGTGTTAGTGTCAACCACTCGAACCGCATTGCACAGTAATGAGCCACGCAATAAATACTTTTGTACCTTTATATGATAATAGTAATGACGTCAGCGAATAACATTCATCACATGTATTGGAATACTTGAGTTTTTTTTATATATATAACGCAACGTGATTCGAAGTAATATTAATGACATTAACAATTATTATTACATAGTATAGTTTTATGTATGTGGAAGCTATTTTGAAAACCTACTGATTTGATTTGTCATCTTGATAGTACGCTTGCATGACAATTTATTTGTAATTATTAAAAAGAATCAATTATTCTTATCTGACGTGGTCATTCTATATAGAAAAAGATGGTCCAGAGGATCACATCAAAACTCAAAAGGCTACAGTGCGCTAATCATCCAATATTATAAGTGCTAAATTTCCACTGGCACAGTCCCGTCGACGTGCACTTTAGCTTCATATCCATCAAATCAACTCAATTCTTACATTAACTTCAATATATTTCATTTATTGTACAATATTATATAATATTAAATTAATCTATATTAAAAAAAAGGTAACAAGTAAGTTTTTTGTAAGCCGCTTCAATAATAATTTGTGCATTTACACTGACGAACTTTTACGACTTTTTATAAGATTACATATTAATATTATTTTTATATGTACGTAAAATTAATCGCGCACTACGGTGTAATGTGGTCCACACTTCGCCCACGGGCCAGTTCGAAGCACGGGCATATCAGCGAGTCCGCTGTCATCTTAGCTCCCAGTATTAATAAGGTTCGAAGGTTTCTCCTTTGCGCAACACATATCCTATTACACGAAATCTAATGATTGTAACGTACAAATTCTATAGAGAATAATAGTATAGAATACATGCTTTTTAATTTTAAGCTTGGAATAATTTGAAATTTGTATGCATTTAATTATATGGAATGAGATTCGTATGTGTGTACGTATTGTGTATTTGTGCGTGTATGTACATGTAATAATTGTCTTAAAATATGAAGCTTCAATGCGGAATTACATAAGTAATAGTTTGAAACCAATGGGTTAAAGATGGTCAAGGCACATTCATAGCGATAAGAAAGTTGCAATATAAATAACAATTTAATACATTTTCCTGATCAACGTGAAACGTCGAAGAAACCAAAGTAGATCAAGACACACCTACGCATGTCGCCGAGCAGGTGCCGACCGCCCGCGCTCCCGAGCCGGCCGGACCACTGTTTGTCAACACAAGCATGCGTCGCTATAGGAACGTTGCATTGTACATTCGCTTAACCCGACTTTACTCGGAAGTAACGGCTATTTTAACGGAACATAATATGCTTTTAAATTTAATTCTGATAACAGCAATAAACGTAAAAGATACATTAAAACGTAAAAATTGTTTGTCACATAATTTTGTAACTCAAGTCCATTGCTAACTCGTAAAATTTTATAACTCAAACAAGGCCTTGACGATTTCTAAATGATACAAGTTATTGGCTGATTAATGAATAACACGACAGTAACGCTGGATGTATCAAATTGATTATACACCACTGGGTTTGGTGATCGTACTGCCTCGTGGGTCTAGTGGCTAGATAAGAGGCTACAGACCCGATGGTCCTGTGTTCGATCCCCATATAAAGGGTTTTTCTTCGGGCCAATAAAGGGTTTTTCTGCCAGAAAATTCTCAGTAGCAGCCCGAAGTGGGAGTTGGAAGTGTGTACACTCCCGTGCCTCGGAAAGGACGTAAAACCGTTGGTCCTGCGCTGATCTCTTTCGAGTCGTGTCGGGTTGCCGTCCCATCGGATTATGAGAGCTAGGGAATAGAAAGTGCACCTGTGGTTGCGCGCGCACACTTGTGCACTATAATATCTTCTGCGCAGTTGGCTAACCTCTATTGAGATTGGCCGCCGTGACCGAAAATGGTCTGGAGAACATTATTATTATTACTATTATATTGATTAACGTACATTTTTATACCTAATCATGAAGCACAGCGGTTGATGATTATGTATTACGATGTCATAGCGTCACGGTATCTAGATGTCCATAGAAAACACACTTTTAAATTTTATTTATAATAATATTTTTATTTCTTGTCGTTTTAATTTTCGTGTCATCACATTTCGAAACGAACTACAATACACTTAAATAACCTTGATCCAAATAGA
Source organism: Nymphalis c-album (assembly GCA_963151315.1). Lineage (NCBI taxonomy): Eukaryota > Metazoa > Arthropoda > Insecta > Lepidoptera > Nymphalidae > Nymphalis > Nymphalis c-album. Next base: position 8,757,799 of record OY720591.1, read on the forward strand.
ACAAAACTAATTTAAATCTCGTTTAACAACTTTGAAGTCGTATTTATCGTCGGAGTGAATAAGGAAATATACTTAAGAACATCAAAACATTATTAATGGATAGAATAGTTTAATCAGTATTCAATTACGTAAAACAAATATAAATCTAGCTGAACAGGAACATTAATTTGTCAACTATAAATTATGTACCGAAAAACAAACTGCGAGCAAGATGAGATAATAAAAACATGCCTCATGAGTGAATGAATTAAGTGAATGAGTGACTGAAACTGAATGGGTGTATAGGGCTGCCAATCCTCGGTTTTGACTATAGCTTAGATAATATAGGGTTCATTGAGCATTATTTTTACTAAGCCTCCGGACATTTTAGGGTCTCCCGAACATCCAGGCTTCTCTTATGTAATACAAACTGATAAAAACCAGACTTAACCGCTTACATATTTACTACTATTTAATAAATTTAAGCTACTTTTTGAACTTATTTGTTACATCGAAAATAATATCAAGTTACATTGAACGGTCTACACATCGAAAGTATCTCTAATAAAACATTTTAATAATAATTCTGCAATAGAGGATTATTGTAATAAAATTATATGATAAAAAAGATGAACATAATATAATACGCGAACGTAAATATTGAACACGGGACGTGAGGTTAAGTATTAGCGCCACGGAAACGATAAAATGTTTGAGTAATGTTCAACGCATCATTGCATTGAGTAGGAGGTTGGAAGAAAAAAAGTTTCTAATAGTTCAACGTACCTGCCTTCTAGCTTCCAATGTAAACGATGATCGCGGATGTCTGCGCGCAAATATTGTCGCGGGTGTGGCCAAGGTCGAGGGCTGACCACTGCGCACGCGCATTCCAATCTTAACCTGTCAATATATATCATATTTACAACACAACTGTATTTTATCTATTCATTTTAGAGATTAGGCATTGAATTATGAAGTCGTATTCTGAAAAGTTTAAAGCAACAAATTATAATCTAAGATATTCAATTGTATAATAATAATACATATAACATTCTCGCATTCAAATTGTCCACTTAACAGTAGACAATTTTATCTTGTATAAGAAGATTAATAAGGAAACCAAAGAGATAAATCAAGAGTTTAAAATACCTAAGTACTTTTTGCGTAATCATCAGTGTAACTAAAACTTAATAAATTTTTTATCAAGCTTATCATCATCGTTTTTTTACGTCGAACTAAGATTCTTTGTATGTCTATGTATATATAAAATTAAAATAACATATACGTAAATATATATTCTTATTACAGTTAAGCGAATAACCAATTTTGTTTATTTAAAACGTAACAAGAGTTCAACAAAGTGGATATTAAGACACTTATTTGGAACCTTAGAAGCGGGACCGGTTTTTAAACATACAAATACCGTATATATGCGAAGATTACACTTGTGTGAAGGTAATTTTTTTTGTCGTTTGTACTACTAGGGCCTATGTTTTATCTAACATTGAAATCCATTTGGCTCATTCGCTGAGTGTTTGCGCGTAAGTGAAGGTTGCGTTTGAGTGTTTGAAGAAAGAACTCGACGCTTATATTTGACTTTTTAAGATTGTCTTAAGACCTGACGACGCTACTTAATATTGTACTACGTACAACCGTGGACTCGACTTACTGAGTAAATACTGATTATAACTTTACGTATTTTTCAATATAATATACGAGTAGAAAACGAAAACAGTGACACATTTTTACGTTCAATGTTTAAAATATAAAAAATATAACGTTAAATACAATTATTCATATTGTAGAATTGTTGTTTTAAGTAGTTTTATAGAATTTACCCACCAACATATATAACACAATATGAATTTGGGATTTATCTCGTATTCAGAACTAAAGTATTTTACAAAATAGGTTTTGAATGAAGCTTGTATTTTATCAGATTTCTTTATCTTATTCATATTACATATTATCCACCTTTGACAACGTGGTGGATTAGTCTCCGTATAATTTTCCTTAACTGGACAAGAGACCTTTACCCGGCCTCTTTAACGGCATGTAATTTTATAATCACATTCTACAATTCTGCCGTAACGATACATAACCTTATACTAAAAGTCTTACATAGGTATTACACACTACAAACTTAAAATAGGGGGCCAATTCTACTAATACATTGTCGCATTATCGCAAGCGAATCGAAGCATGATCGTTGCCGTTTATCAGTTTTCCTATTCTTTAATTTAATTATGGACTATTAAAATAAAAGTCCACAATTAAATTTGGTTATCACATAACAGCATATGCAACATATGCAATATAATCTGTTCGGTTCCTGATTCGGATAAATATAGATTAGTCAAAGCTGGATCGGAATCGATTGGGAACGTAACATAATCGTTATACATAACTAGAATTCGGCCCCAGTAGCATCAATATAATTCAAATTCAAATATCTTTATTCAATTGTGAATTGTTACACTTTCTTATTGATTGTCATAAATCTACCACCGGTTCGGAAATAAACACCTGAGAAGAACCGGCGAAAGAAACAGCGGTTTTTTTTCAGCTCATTTTTACAATTATAGATTTACATAATAACAATACAATAATAATATTCTTCTTTATTTGAAATAGCCTGGAGGCGATCGTTTCATTCCCAAGGTGTGCAAACATCTTAAAAGTCATTGATTGTATAATATCCTTTAGCAAACAAGCGTTCCTTATATGAAGGTGCAACCATTGTTACTAAATATTCTAATATTACTTGAAACCATTTAATTTCATACGGTTTTCTAAAATTCATATCTCGGTAAATGTGGATGATCCATCTCGGTGGCAGCGAGGCGGAGCACGTCGCTTCCAAATATAAATACTTCCCTATCGCAGCGTACGTCGAGCGCTTTAATAACTCGCCTTTTATCCGATTCCATGAGCTAATCTTCACGCGACGAGTTTTATATGGATATTGCTTATTGAACGCAACGAGAGAAAAAACATTTTGCTTTACTGAATTAAAAATGGATGATTGATACGAATAAGTAAAAATAAGTAAAAATAATAAAAGTAAAGTAACAGCATGTGAATGGCCCACTGCTGGGCACGGCCTCTTCTCCTTTTTTGAAAAGGTGCGTGAAGCTTATTCCACCGCGCTGCACCAATGCGGGTTGGTGGAATACACATGTGGCAGAATTTTAATGAAATTTGACACATGCAGGTTTCCTCACGATGTTTTCCTTCACCGTAAAGCACGAGATGAATTATAAGACAAATTACGCACATGAAAATTCAGTGGTGCCTGCCCGGGTTTGAACCCACGGTCATCGGTTATGATTCACGCGTTCGAGCCACTGGGCCATCTCGGCTTCATAAATCTTAGAGAGATAAATCTTTACTAATACTTTACCACCTGTAATATTGAATGTCTTTTTCGTGTCTATACATGGTAACTTATGAATAATTTTGAACACGAATATTTCTTGCTTAATGTTTACGAGAACGGAGTTATTAAATTGTTCCGAATATTAAGCATACGAATTATATACAATTTTAAATACGACATTAGCGCGAGTCTCTCGCTTCCCTATTGTCACTTTTATTACCAAAGCGCCAAGTAAAGGGCAAACAGCGATAGTTTTTTAGACAATTAATTTATATTAAGGATTTTCAAACCTCAATCAATATCTTATTGAAACAAACACATAATGTTTATCGACGTTAAAGAGAAGCCCGAACGTCCAATATTTTCGAACCCAATAATGAATATTCTTTTCAAACACTTCAGAATGTATCATTCACAATTTGTTTCTAAAGTTTTCTTTGATGTTTTTTCACATGTGACAGTGGAGCCGATATTACAAATAACATTGTACTGTGATACGGGAGCAAACACTGCCGCATGCACCAAACACCGCGTGTCTTTGAGCTGCCGAGTTGTTCATAGATTATACACTTTTATGAGAACTTATGAATGTCGAGAAGGAAAATGAGGATTAATTATTAAAAAAAAAACAAAATTGATTTCTTCAGCCTTAGTATTATTTCTTCATATTTAATGGAACCAAAAGTGACCAAACGAGAAGAAGGACAAATACTATAGAACTGAGAACTTCTTCTTTCTTTAAAATCGGTTAAAAAATGATAGTAATTGTAATATTAGTGTGATGATAAAGGTTATGTCGTAAAATACACTGCAGTAGATTATATAAGAACTCACTTCGTCTCTTGAAATATTGACACCAACTTGCTGTGATATGCTATTTTGATACGTGTATCCTTTTAAAATTATAATTATTACAGTCAATGTCGCATATCACGATCCTGTTCTGTGGTGACTTTCGATTTAGTCACTTTGTGTTTGTAATAGTGGTATGAATCATAGTACTTACCTACTTTTGTGCTATTTTATTATTGACTGCATACAATAGCTTAGTGTATTATACTACTGTATTTTGATATATATATATATATTTATTAGAAACTGACTGAAATGGGTAACATATACGTATAATGTAATGATTATTTCATTTATCACAATACTACAAATTTCAATAATATTTCTAATGTACAGAATATATATAGAAAGATATTCTAATAACCATAATCTATTTTGAAGTGACAACGTCTAATAAATCGATGAACGCTGGCTGCATGCACGAAAAAGGATGACTCATTGTCCCGTTTCGTTCATCGTCCCGTTACGCTGATTGTACGCTTGCACCGCATCTATCTCTCTTTCACTCGATTGGCCTATGCGTCCGACGGCAGTCATTTCATCAATGTTTTGTTATGACGTTGTCACGTTAAACTATCGTCCGTAAAGCGACTTTGCAGACAACCATTTATTTTTTATTGTGCTGGAAAATATTCAAATCAAAATTAATATAGTAGTAATTCAATATAGTTATTATAATTTATATTTCAATGGCGAGTCTGTGATTACATAGTCTATCGTTAAACAGTCGACAAGCAGAGCGAAGACAAAGAATGTTTAATTAGCCTTGTGTGCGGTGTCCACATCGAATGTTGCGCCTACTGCCGCCGCTGCACTTCCCGGAACACTTGCCTCCATCACCTCGCTTACCGTTTTTAAATTCCGTCAATTCGTGTACAGTGTATACATGAAGTTTACTGAACAATCGACTCATAGTCATATCATTATGAATATAATATTCAATGTAAGTGATGTTCCGAGTTCAAACCTGGGTACCACTGAGTTTAGATGTGCTAATTTGTATTTATAATGCGTCTCGTGCTCGGTGATGAAGATAAACATCTTGAGGAAATCTATGTGCGATATCGATATCGAGTATCGATGTCGTATGTGACACTTTAGCCCAGCAGTGGTATACTTACTGGTTGTTACTTTTACTGTCATATAAAAATGTAACTATTAATTGAATTTATAAAGTATTTTTGTTAGGCGTAGAAAGGAATGGTATTATTCAAAATTATTTACGTCGTGATCATTGCGTACATGCAAATAAATTTTCCACGGGTTCTCGGTGCGTGCATTCGATATATTTACGACTTCCTTCACCGGCGACAAAACATCCGTAATTGAGCGATCAAACTGAGCCTATAACTTGCACAAAACTATCAGATTTCAACCCTACACTGTCTCTTACACACAAATTTCGCTCCTTCCCAACGGGACTTCTTTCATCTCTTTCACACACCACCTGATAGAGCGAGAGAGAATCGATGTCCACAAATTTGTATGTACGAGATGACTGAGCAGGTGGAAATAGTGACCACCGGTCACTAGGGCTATCAAATTACCCATATGTCGAGGCGATGTGATATTTATTGAGCCGATCGAAGCTTGTAAGAAGTAACGCAGTAAACGAAGGTATACTCGTAAGAGTCGACCGTTATAGGTATAAGCGAATGGTCATTGTCGATCGTGTGAATCGAATTAATTTGAATTGTAATCGATATTTGATGAATAAATAGGGGACGCGGGGTCACTGCTAAGGGCAACTAGGTACCTATTGTATTTCAGTTTTTAATTCAAGGTGTACTTTTATTGTTCAGGGTAAAGAATAAATTAAGTATTTTATGCAAATAATATATACTGGAAATCTCGACATACCTATATATAACAAAAATCACCAACCAATAACCGGATGAAATATGTATAAAAAAAACTATATGATGTAAGCTTGACCATTGAGTTTTACTTCTGACCATATTTCTAGAACGTCAAACAACCGTTTTATTGGTAATAAATTGAGCAAACAACAAAATCTATAATATTGTTGTAATGGGGTCCAGTTTGTAACATGTTTAGCCGCAATCTAGGCTGATTCGGCGCGCGGTCGTGGTGCGTCGTAAATTGAGCCGGAGTCGCAGCGTGATGCCGGCTTACATTACCGCTTACAATCTTATACCGGCTATTAATTGATTGCTCTTTGACTATTCCACGAGAAATATCTCCGTTGATTAGATTATCATCTGGGACCGCATTATAATTTCTCATTTACGTTTTCGAAAGAAACTTTGTATATAATTTAATTTATATTCGCGTTCCAATATTATTAAATTAAAACGTATTTAATACAAATTTTCATTATAATACAACATCACATAGCACTCATATTGTTGTGTTTAAATAAATGTCAACAAATAAAAATCAATATCTAAACAAATAAATATCTAAGTGTAAATATACAATTTTAATGTTTTCTTAAAATAAACGTCTCTCAGGGGCCGGTTGTAATAGATATAACAACCTTCCATGTCGCTGTCGCATTACTCTATCATAAGTGACATATTTACGCAAATCATATTCAAATGCCTACATTTGTATCGCTTAATATAGACTCGAGTCCGAATTTGGAGATTGAACGCCGTGATCGAAGCCGGTTACTGCGTGGTCTCATTCACACTAACGGCCAATATATTAGAATCAAGAGAACCTAACAGTAGCCAAATAACTGGGACTAATCCGTGTCGAATCGCTGGATATGTTATAGAGATTTTTCAATAAAACCACCCGTTCTATAATCAGAATAGTTCATAAATACGATGCCAGTATCTGGTCACGTTTCTTTTTTTTGTGTGAGAACATTTCGTTTTTCAATCACGGGCCAACCTTTTTACGTGGCTCGGTGTAGGAGCGAGGCGATAAATATCGAAACTTATGGCCGCGGTCAGCTTTGATGTGCGTTTTATCCCGATTGCTACAAAATTTTTGGGGTTCCCGTACGCATTGGTTGCGACGCGGCCCGCGTCTGCCGTCGAGGCTTATCGACGTCCTCTCCGCTACGTTGCTATCGTGTTTATTTATACGCAGTTAACTTAGAATCAGGTAAATAACTTTCACACGTGACATAAACTTGCTTGTGCATTACCTCTCACGGATCGAGGCGTAGTTTGAAAGGCATATTGCATAATAAATAACGCGGCACACAATCTCGCCTAAATTTTAGAGATCTTCAGATGATAAAGCTCAGTCGAGACTCGAGATATAAAATATCAATATTTATAAGACGTGATAAAATAAAATCAATAAAATTCCGCCAATACCCGACCGGCTAATTAATTAGGCGGTATACATAATTTATTTACGACACTGATAATGTCCATTAACGACTTCTATGTCAAGGATGTGATTTTTTAATAGGTAAAAAACATACATACGTCGCCTGTTGAGACAACGCCATTTTTTATATATTTCATAGCTGAAGAATACCTTTGCTAAGAGTTGCACGGATGATCTGCGACAGAGATGAATGAGCAACATATTACTTTAATGACATTAATTTGAAATTACGTCATTCGAAGATTATAAAAAATATATTACCATTATATTTATAATAAACAGCTATTTTGAATCATTATTATAATTCCCAAATACTTCGTATTTATCCGATAAGTACACAGTTGGCTAATAACTGTAAATTTTTTTTGTCAATTCACTGTCGTCGCTTGCGTTGCAAGTTAAGAGTGCGGTGCGCGGGCGCAGGCGACACGCGCCTCGCCCCGCAACAAAAGACACCCGGGTGACTTTTGACTTTCGTCGTGTGGTTAAGCTTCATAATATAATTGAGCTCGAACAAAATCCGGCCGAGTATTAACATACAATAGGCCAGTCAGTTCCGTTGAGCCCGCCAGGTCGCTGAGGGCAAAAAAAAAACACTACCACTCGGTATCGACGGCATCGCGCAATGCGATAACTCATCGCGCACGAGCGTCCATCCGCGACTTTATCACGCCGGGATAAAATGTATTATTCACTTTTGTTTATTGGATATATGATGTTGTATGTACGGATAGGAGGTTGGCAGGCATCCATCGAAGTCGGCCCATCATGAGCCCGAGGACGGTTTGACGGGTGACAAGCGTCTGTAAAAACGCCAGCGTAACTTACCTACTGATGTATACCCAGTTTTGAGTTATTGCATCCATTCGCGCTTTTTGCTGCCTCGTCTCGATGTCACGCGCTCCTTTTTAGCGAACGTCCGACCTTTTGTTTACTCCAGTCTGACGCGTTAAGGGTTTTCGCGTTGAAAACGCGTCGTACAGTCGCTTCGGTATTTTTGCTCGATTTGTAAGACAACCGACGGAGACGGCGAGAAATAATGAATGGAATTGTCGTTACCATTTCTAGCACGTATCCTGTGCATTACCTAAGATGTACATATAACTCGTGTGCAAAATGTATTTGTTGAAAAGGAAACTCGTTACTAAACGTTTATACTTAATAAAGATTTGTTTATTTACTTTTTTTTTAATTTTGTCTCCGCTTTTGTATGCCTTAGAGAGAGTGGTATGTAAGTTTAGATAGTAATTTTCTCCAATCTAGAAATCAGCGACATAATTAGGTATTCGATGGCTTTGGCCACGTCTCACAATGGTAATATATAACGCTCAGTGCGACAGTCAGGTACGCTGCGGCCTGGATCGTCTTTACACTTTAAGACAGGTTAAGTTCGATATGATAATTGTGATAAATATAAAATTTGTAACAAACAAAAAACTATTTATCTAATTAAAAGATAAATTTATATGCTGTTCCTGCTCTATCTCGATGTTTAATAAATGTTTTCAATATATTAAACCTTAATTAAATGATTAATCATATTGCAATTGTTTCATACTTTAATAACGAGTAGTTAAATGTCAAATCTTTTATCTAATCCACAATTTTATCAAATTCTGGTAATCAAATACTTAATTACACCTGTTTCATACAATGATATATAAGTAAAAGTAGCAGTGAGTCAATGTCCCACTATTGGTCAGAGGCTTCTTCTTTAGGAAAAGCTTTAGAGCCTATTCTGTCACGCTGCTCAAATAAATACACATAAATATTGTTTGTGGAAACTTTTCATACGGATATACATAATTTGTAAGGAAACCGGCATGAGATCTCAAGATTTTTTCCGTATGATCTATATCTTTACTTAATTCAATTGTCGTATCGTGAAGTGTGAACGCTCGTTCACGACACTTTCTACGCACGACGGGCCGCACATACGCAACGACGCACGTCCGGGTGCCTTGTTTATGTGTATGTCTGTTTGTTTTCACTGCCACCGAACGCGGACATTTTCACTGCACCTGCGTTTCACATAGTCGTTCTATTTACTGAAGCATTGTCTTTCTAGACGTACTTCATTTGCACAAAGTAACTGTCACTACTTTCGTTACGACTTCGGGACAAAATTACATTTCAAATAGTCTTTTTTTTAATAAATAACCGTCCTCCAATTTGTTTTTCGAATTCGTAATAAATTCTTTATAAACTAGAATAATATTAAAATGTCTTCTCTTTTTTGATAATAACCCGACATTTTTTATTCATTATTATTAATCGAATTCAAAATTATTAAACCAAACATTTGTTTAATTTACTTAAAAAAAATATATTGATTGATTAATACTATTAATTGTTAATAAGAAATAAATGATTAGGAAATAATTATCATTAGAAAATTTATGCATAATTATTTAAAGACGACATATAATTTATTTCAAATTAAAACTTCTTAGTATATTATAAAATGTGTTAGTATTTCATTAAGACACCGAACGCAGAGCCGCGGGCTATAACTGGATATAATCTCAATTTAAATAAGCGGAAACTAAAATATGTGTTAAATAATTACTTATATTGATATTTCCTTAATTTCCTATTAAAGAATCCTTATCGTTCAATGTGTTTTTGATCAAAAAACATGTTCAACCATATTTGCGAAATAGCAAAACAAATACGCGACATAATTTAAACGAATACGCGCACACACTTGGATAAAGTCTTAAAACGGTATATTATATTAATAAAACTTAGTAAAAAAAAATATTTACATACTACTTACATAAAACACTTTATTTGTTTTGTAAAAGTAATTTGACAATCAATAAGTAAGTGTAATGTTGAATAAAGTATTTAGATTTTTAATTTTCATAATCAAAATATACTTAGGTAGGCTCTTATAAGCCCTTTTAAACTGTCGATAAACAAGATTTTTAAAAACTTCTGAATTCTACCGAGAGAACCGATAACAGGGCCAGTAGTCGTTTTTCCATCAATTATTAATTAATACAATTAAATTATTTTAAATCGAGTTATATTTATAAATGTCTACTAATATTACAAATGTGAAAATGTCTGTTAATTTGTCAGAACCAAAACAAATACAAAAACAAAATTACAAACACAAATTTAAATTTCGAATCTATAAGAAATATAAACACATCTATTTAAAGTTCGAATACTTCCAAATCTGTACACGCACACACACACACACACACACACATTTACATTTTTGCGTTTCTTTTAAGACAATTTCGTCTCTCGTGTACGAAAGCAAGTATTCGTAGACTAAAGTCCGGTAGCGATATATACTCATGATTACTTACGCTGCTACGTGAACACACTGCCAATGGAGCGAAGTATGGAATGTGCCATTTTTGAAGATAAAATCATATTTTTGCCAATCAATTAATGATTTACTCACGGTACATACCGTTCTAAAACTCGTTATTTCCTTTTATTATTTTTGCGAGCTTTTATAAATTATGAATACGACTCTTAAAATTCTAGTCCATTACAGAAATCCTATTAATTGTGTTGGATTTTTTTTTTTATGTATGTATATCAGAGACAAAATTAATTTTAATTACTTATTAGTTTGTACCTATATTTATAAATAACGTTGTTTTGTATTAAAACTTTTTGATATTCTACATTTGAAAATCAATCATATATTTTTCTAAGTTTCAAAGGTAACTATCGACTGATGTATATGGCCAGGGAACTTTTGATACACTTACGGCCGAATACTGAAACGTCATTCAAAATGAAGTTATTTAGAACGTCATTAATTTCAATAAATTTAGTATGCGAAATTTGAAATTAACGGCGTTCCAAATAATTAAGTCCCACTTCATATTTGAAAGACGTTTCAGTATTCGGCCATAATATGACAAAAAATAAATTACGTAATCAATCCGTAGTAATTGAAATGCTTAAACAATTCTTCTAGTCATGTAAGAGGAAACATTCAATTTCAATAATTAAAAAAATGTGTTACACAAACGTTTCATTTACGTTATTAAAGTTATCGTGAAACGAAAAAAAAACCGTTTCACGCTTTAAGTATCTACAAAAGTCGTTAACACACAAACATACAAGGGTTTCATCATTAATATTTATATGTATTACTAAAAACAATAATTCTACGAAACTAAATAAGTATAAATTGCGGAAATCGAAAACCCACCATCCTCCATAGCGTTTAATAATTTTATTAAATTATTTTCTATCGACATATATAAAAGTTAAGATTTCTCTGTTTGTTCGTTATGTATTGATATAAGTATACGTATTATCAATAACAATAGGTGGATCGTGTCGCATCGGATGATTTAAATTTAAGGATTTTAGTAATATTATATAAATCACTGATTATTTGTTTGTACTCTGATACCAGCTGCTCTGCCATCTTCGGTCACTTGGTCATTCAATATAACATTTTCTTACCTCCTGAAAACTCATTCTTTCCTGGTACAAAAAGTATAATATGTTAGGTTAGTGTTACTATTATTTGAACAAAAATAAATAGAAATAAATAAGTATATTATAAAAATCACTTAACGTGTATGTATGGATAGATCTGTTTTTTGATATCGTCCAAAGTTATATATCTTAAAAAACATATACACGTGACTCAACTATAGTTTTATTAAATATTAAGAGTTTTCCGACATTCTTAACTAACCGGGGAATAATAAATATTTAATTAATTAATATTAATTAGAGTTGCTGAGAGTCAATTTTTTTGCCTCGTTTTTAGTATTTACGTTATTTATTGATCGACTCCAGAAATCGAACGTTTACATTCCTAGCATTTTTAAAATCAAATATATAACAGCATCGATGCGGGCTTATAAGGCGTTTATAAATAATTCAAGCAATATAATCTAATTCATAGATCTAGTTAGATTTATCGGCTGATGTGTTATGAGACCGAGTAACTCGTAATTATTTTGATAAACTAAAACTAGCTTGAAGTTTTTTAATTGCCATTTTTTATCTAATTAGGGTTACTTTTATATACTTGTAAATTAATTATTTGGAGACGAACGGATGTGGACCTCTTATCTTGATCAAATTTTTTTTATCGAGGGAAGCCGCATGCAAAAGGTAGTTTATAGCATTTTTTTATTGCAGTAATGGAATATGGCGAGAAACCATTTACGGTTAAGTAAAATGTCTATATGGCTCCCAATAATATTTGCAAGAAATAAACCTATTTTTTGCTTAATTTGAATAGAACTTGTTTTTTATTTTTATTAAATTTTTATTTTGATTCAGCCTGGACCCGGCGCTTCATGGTCTCCACTTGCTTAAATCAGATAAGGTTTTTTATTTATTTTTTAATTGGTCAGATGTACATTTGTAAATGATGCAATTTTCCTTATCATTTGTCTCAGGAACCATATTTAATTTATAACATATAACTACTGATATAATATGCTATAGTAGCCCATTAAAACAAAATTTACACTTATTGTTTAATTTAAATACATTCAAATGATAAATGGCATTAATGTTAAAAATCACGTAAAAATTAGGACCTAGGTGCTAGTTATTTATTTTTAAAATGTAAATAATATTTAATTAAATTAGTGAATTAATTAAAGATTACTTTTCTTTTTGAACAAATATTTTGTTAATATGTATTGTGACCGATAAACACCATAACCTTACATTTTAATGAATTTAACAAACGCTGTGTTTATTTATTTAATTTACAGTTAGAGTTTCCGTATGATCATGATGGACATACACCTGCCAATGTCTTCTTCTTTATTCAAGTATTTTCGGGATTTAAGACATAAAAAGACATACTCACACGACCTATACAGAGTACAATTGCCGTTTGGTGGTAAAATAAATTGTACAAAACCTAACCAGTATGAAAGTCTCTTTAGGTTCATTGTGCTATTGTGATCCTTATACCGTCTAGAACTATTATATACGAAAACTTACTAGTGTTCGTTTCATTAATACTTCTCAGTTAGGCAATATTTTTATTTTTATTTTTTTCTAATTTATTAGTATATAGCGCTTTAAGCAATCGGACATGTAGTCCGATTTTTCTAAAGTACTTCAATATATTTGTCAATGGCATGAAGGCATGGAAGGAATATCATGGTTGAATTTTTGTCGCGTTGTTTTTTTGACCGTCATTAATTGACGGACGCGACAAAAATTCAACCATATATTTTTAATATTTATTTTAAAGACCTTGTAAATTTACATTAACATTATAAATCGTTTAATTTTTGCAATTTTTTCACATTATACATATATATATATATATATATATTTCTATTTAATGTTATTTGTCTTAATTTCATATTATTTTTAAATTAATATTTAAATATGCTATAAAGTATCTTATAAAGTAAAAACGACGCGATTCTTATCGTTGTTTATATTTCAATTTTATTTATTAATATTAATTAAGTTTCGAAGATGCGAGATCGATATTTCACACAGATTTAATTTTAATTCCGTGTGTGTTCTAGCTATGGTAATAAAAGCCAGATATGTCACGTAGCGAAACATAAAAATTGACACAGTTTTTGTATTATTTTAATTAGAATTCACACGTCGCGGCGGATAAATAGAACTGAAATTCTAGCTAAATTTTTCGATTTTTCAAATACTTAGTATAGAAATGTTTATTTAAAAGATAGATAATTAGAAAGACATAACGAGATAACGAGAAATATTTATGTGTGATATCTATATATGTATATTCATTATTAATTTTGGTAAGCATACTGATTGACAACATTTTCTTACAAAAGTATTAATACAATTATTATTACAATTCGGTAACTGTACTGTACTATTGTGACCGCAATACAATCATATAATAAAAATGTAAATAAAAATACAATAATGGTATTAGCAATAAATAAAAAAATATTATGTCGAAATGTCTTAGTCAAAAAACAACAACTGTATATAAAATAAAACATAAATTAAAATTACATTTTAGCTGGTTCTCTATATTACGTCAAAAATTTGATATTGTTTTTAGGCTTTAAAACATACAAAGACGCAAATGATAGTTTCAATAATTTTATGTTATTTATGTCCATATAAAATATATACGAATTATGTGCTATCATATTATACATTATTATGACGGTTGTCTTAAATATAAAAAGGTTTTTATATTATTATTATTTTTAATAACAAATGTTAACCCAAGAAATGATAAAAGATGAACTAATTTATATATCCTTTTAAATCTCCGAGCGTGTGTCTATTACAGCTGTATTACACAGAAAATGTATTTCATTACGATTCTGATTTAACAGAGATGTGAGGTGTTTCAAAATAGCAAGAACACCCCAAAACATTGTCGGGAGGATTTCTTTGGTATCGATTCAAGTCGCGATGTTTAATATTCTGTACGCGGACGCAATGCTCCCGCACGGCGAACTGCTCTATTTGGTTACAGCGCCTTGTTCGGCCGCCGGACGTCTGTTGACGACAGCGCTTCTACGTGCATCCCGCGAGTGAGCTGTCACTGCTCTGATCCGATTTGGTTGGCTTTGTTTCACAATAAGAGCTAACTAAGTTACAATATCAAAATAAACTTTATTCAAGTGAGCTCATATAAATAATATATGTAGTTTTAAACTGAAAGCAAAGTTATTACATAGTGTAGAAGATTATACGCTTTGTAGGTAGATAGTTGGTAGTGTCCTATTTTTACTAAATCAATTATATATTACCTGTATTGAACTTGTAAATATTATGGTGCATGAACGTCAAAGAAACTCCTTTATAATTAAATTTAAAAATTATAATCAGTAAATCTATCGTAGACTTGACATTATGTAACTACTGTCTTATGATTGATGTGCGTTTGACTAGTAGTAGTTGTTTCGAGATATAAGGAAAGTCGCGACAATCTAGAAGAAAATAATGCTCTATATTAGAGGAAAATTCTGATATATGTATGTATGTACTTTCAAAAATTATCAAGATACATTTTATCCATATTTGTTATGATATGAAAGAAAAGTAAAAGTAGAGCCCTAAGCACGTTGAGCGCATTACAAACAGGCGGAAAGCGCTTTCCTGACACGATTTTTCTCACAAGGTCGACGGCCGCGCCACGGTCGTCGGGACCAGGGGGTAGGAGAACAACTAAGATAAATAACATATTTTTTATAATTTAATTAAACCTTAGGACACGGATTCAATTCAAGTTCTGTTATATTTCTTAGATGCTCAAAATATCTGTGATGAACTGTCTACCACCCTTAAATCCGACTTCAGATTTGATGTGTAATCTAAAAATGTGGATATATTGATGGATAGACTAACAAAATAGTTTGCAAGTTGCAGCCATGTGTCAATTCGCAGTTGAGTGTGATTTATTGACCTTCAAATTATTTTCTATAATAGAAAACAATATACTCGTATTTCCATACAGGACCGTTTGAACATACATATCTACGTAGATAATTAACAAGTGTTTAGCCCAATTACAAACACATTACAGAAAATATATCTAAGATATATAATATATTGTTTTTAATACCTCTTATTACTTTTTTATTTAGATATTAAATAGTTCATTAAAAACTTTGTCATTATCAATGATAGGTTATTATTATCTGTGCATCCTTTTAATGTTATAATTATTATTATCAACGACGCAAATCACTTTCTAATATTATAATAATGTTTAAATGAAATGTGAATTTGCTCTTACATGGCATTCTAAATTTTAAAATAATTATTATTTAATTTGAACCTTACCTATATTGCATGTTTGTGTTGTAAGGACAAAAAAACATCTGTTAGTCTATATGATATAATATATTATTGCAAGTCTAGACACACTTTCTGATATTTTATGATCATGTTCTGCGGCGAACTTGGAATATGTTCTTACATGGAATTTTATATTCTAAAATTATTTATTAATTTGAACACTATATTAAAATTTTTGGTGTTCCAAATAAATAAAAATATCTGTGTTCGTGTATAGTTATTGGAAGTCTGGACAAGTGCTTTACAATCTCATTACACGTGTGGAAGTATACCCGTTGAACTAATACTAGTCTTAAATGTTGTCGGTATCGTAGATGGGTACACGCATTGCCAACAAGTACATTACAGTGGTGATATCTTCGAAATAGAAGCCTCGGTATCGGCTGCGTCAATTAACATAAAATGCTTACATTACGCCCGCATAGTACTACTTTACCGGTTATTGGGATTTACACTGATTCGATATAAAGTAACATATTTATTTTTTGTATTTATATCTTTGAATGGAGGAGATAATCAAAATGTCAGTTGAATTAAAATTTTCACGTTATCGGTCATACGTCGATTATAGATAAAGATGTTTTTATCTTTAGATGTTTTGTGTTTGTTATGTATTATAGCATGGATACTGAGCTGATGTACCGTAGGCTGTTTACTAACGACAACATTAAAACTCTTAGTGTAAAATAATGATATAATCTCAAAAAATGTGAGAATTTTAAATTGAACAGCTTGCTTGAAAAGCAGAAGTGCTTCTGGTTTATTAAGCTTTTGAATAAACTTTATAATTGTGTAGACAATTATTTTTTAATTACATAATAATTATAATACTGCTTTTGCAAGACACTTTGATAGGTTACTGATTCCTAGATGATTAATAGCAAAGTTTAAAATAAGAACAATATTTCTACTTTAGTATGTCAGAATATCTCTAATAAAATTTTATGGCTTATAGTGTTATGTTAAAATTGGTTTATATAACAACGTACCTCTATAGGAAAAAATATGTGATATTATGCGGGCTTACGACGCCGCATACCAATAGGAACACATACTCGCACATATGTCATAATTCTATTGTTACCTGTCGATAATTATCACCGATTATAGAAATATGACATTAACCATAATCATTATATAATTATATGAAATGATAATTACAATAAATTGTTAATTGCGTTTATTATAAATCAGAAAAATATTTGAAGGATCTAATATAGTAAATCCATCTATACATACACACACATGGACCAAGATACACACAAACATACACACACGAATACAATGATGTGTAATTGTTATTTTTTTTATTTGTTTACACTCACTATAACCATTATTTTTATTGTAACTATCTACTATTTTTATTTTTTTTAATAGACTTCTACAACATTTATAAGCTTATCGGCACCAGCAATCCACAACTAGTATGTCTATGTATAATTTAGCTTCTCATTAGTTCATCGTTCATCAACAAGGCGATTTTGAAGCATATTTTTGCATTGCACATTATTCTAAGCACATGAATCGATTATCTAAACATGTGTTATATTTATAGAAGAATCGGGAATTTTTAACTACGCCACTGAAAATATATTATGGCGGATGAAACTAACATTAAGCTTCCGTTAATGTCGTCAATGTACACGTATGGAATCACCGTGGAAGAATGCTTAGTAACAGTTTTCACATGTCCTTCTACAGTGACTCTATTTTTTGAGCAGACGGCTTAAAGCTTATTCCATCATTGTTACAAGGGCATATTGGTTTCATCCGACACACGCCTGCTCCTTCGGTATCACAATGTTTCCCTTCACCGCAAAACTCGAGATAAATTAAAAATACAAATTAAGAACATGAAATCACAGTGATTCCCAGTTACGCGTACACCCTATCCACTGGGCCATCTTGGCTATTATTTATTTGTAGCAACCAAATCTATCATCACGTTATAATATAAGTAACTGATACATATTTTTTGCAATATAATTAAGTGTAATGCTGGGAATACATTCCATACTAATGTGTACTAGAAAAAATGCTCATTAAATATTAATGTGAGCATTCTGACCAGCTCGCAACGCAGCACCGTCAATCGATGGATGGCTCAAGCGTACAAAAACAGACACTATAAATATGTATGTACATACGTTCTACACCTAGAATTATGCATTTGGCTTTAAGTAATTAAATTGTTACAAATCTTTAACATTTGTTAATTGATATATTTCAAAAGTTTGAAACGTTACATTTGAATTAACATGTAAAAAAACGTTCTCGTTTTTGTTCCTTTTTTTGTTTTTTTTTTTATACTCAATTTATGTACGATCGCACACGGTAATGATACGCATGGTACGCAGTGTAGCTTCTAAGTACTCATTCAAGAGCTGCATAGCTAACCATGGAGGATTAGATAAGCCAATTTGAGGCCTCTACAAAAAGTCTCTAAATCATAATTCTCTAAGGAGTAGGTACTTACAATTACTAAGATGGTAAATATGTATCAGTTAAAAAAATAATACAATAAATAATGACATTTCGACTTGATATGATCATGCACAAATCCGCTTAAGTAGTCCCCGGAAAGATGTTTCTTAATTAGCTCTATACTAAAATTTGAATACGATAACGAGAACATTCGTGACAACTTCTTAAGTTATTATATGACCCATTAAGGTCAAAGTTTAGGAACATTAATATCGCGAAATCGAAATGGAAAAACGCGTTAGATTGTGAATGATTCCGCATAAATCACGACCAGTAAACATTAAAAATATACGAATTAAAAAATTACCGGTTCTAGATTGTCACTATAAATTTTAATATTGATAGTGTTGTAGAAGTTTTGCTATTGGCTTAATGAGCGCGTTCTAAAAAAACACATATCAGTATATCACGTCGCTCGTCCGCGTTTCGGACACCACATCCAATGAAAACTTTAAAACCGTCACATCGAATGTATTAGAGTCGATATTGTATCATTTGGTTTTGGAAATTTCTCTTTTAATATTTATATATTTTATTTCTATTTAACTTTATACAAATAGAGCATATTTTATAAATTTTGTACATTTTATTTTATATGTGGATGATAAATATAGGTATAAAAATAGTTAAAATTCTATTGTAATTTGTACTCTTATGTCAATACATGCAAATTTAACTGATAAAGCATCTTTCTACGTATATCAAAATAAAATTAATTATGAAGTTTATTTATTTCGAGTCTAGATTTCTAAAAGTGCTTATAAAAAATTATAAATTAAAATATTTGTTATTGAAATAACAATACCCGATAATAACAAAAATGTTCACACAGCAACAATTATTATTGATTTCATGAAGAATTGCAAAAGTTGCGTGCACAGAAATTGCCGACGGTTTCAGAGTAAAAATACCATAAGAGATCATTGTTCTAAGTATGTAAAAAATCCACAGTGAAATCTTAATATAATAAATCGTTGCGTATTTACAGTATCGCTTATATGGAAGTAAAATCTTTTTGCTCATCGCGTAGAGGGTTAGAGAACTAGAACCGTTAGATTTCCAGGTGAGATTCGCTTGACTAAAGTATCGAGCCATATTTCATACTGCCGTTTTCCCAAGAAAAAACATCAAGACGAAAAAGGAATTGCTCGCGTAAAATATCATCAGTCGTACACAATCATGCGGATCGTTCCGCGCCAGTGGTCGCGGCCATTACATCGTGTCGAGCGCTGCGCCTACTAAGCACCGCCCAGACGTCTCAGCACCAACCGATGAAGAATTTCTTTTACATTTTTCGTCACCCGTCCTGCGAAGCCGCTCCACCGCACTCCGTAACCCACAAAAACGTGTTTCGCTCATTATGAAACACGAAACTATGATATTTTCAAGTCGCCTTGCCGTTTGTACGACAAGCGACCTTAGTGTTGCGCAGTCGACGCGCCGGCCAATAAATATGCGCTTTACTGTTATCTATAAACAACCTTCAGCTAGGAGCCGGACCGGTATCGAGGCGAAACTATTCTAATAAAAAACCAAAACCAGTCCAAATTAAAGATAAGATGTTGAAAAACGTTAAGGAATTAAACGTCGTGTAGGAGTGATACGTTTGTGGGCGAGCGTGCGATATTGCTCGGCCCTAACGACCTACATGATTTTAATTTTAGCTCCATCACTTAAGTAATGAATCAAATTGCTAATTCTGATCTGATTGGCTACAAACGTTATGCATATTTTTTTATTATTGACAGTAGCTACCCGATGGCTACCAGATAATCTGAAATCATATCTGGTGTTTTTAATTACGTCTATTAACCCTTCGTAACATACCAATTCCAAGTGTTTTTGTTTGTTGATAAAATAACTGAATAATGACTGAGTATTTCGTGCCTCGAATGAGCCTTACCATCAGTTAAAGGTCAAAATAATGTTAAAGTATGGCGCTATCACGAATCGAGACAGGTTCAGTTCGAGCGTGATACATCGGTACTATTTTTGAGCTATCATATGTCGATGTTTTTTTCCACGTGATTGATGTCATTCCTAACCCCAAGGCTGGTCCGCGTTCTATCAGCTAGTCTCTGTCTCGATAACTATTTATAGACCGGTAATCCTTGCATTAGTCTTGAATTTTAATGAACCGCTATCTTTTATATGGTTGGAATTTTTACCTTGCTATTTAGTTGTAGCTAATTATCGCCTAAAAATTGAATCGATGTTAAACCAAATACGAACTAATGTTAAGCTATTCAATCATTTAATTACATATTTAAGTTAAATCTCAATTAAATACGGCCTCTTTTTACGTTTCCAACATTTGCTTATCGATCATCTGAACAAAAAGTTGATACCTAATTTGATTTTATAATTTTTCACATGATAAATTAGTTTTCGCCTGTTCGAATGTTTTCATACGCAATTAATATTACGCCATACTTTTATGTTTTTAATTAATCTTGATGCGGTCTCTGTAATTAATCTAGATTAATTTTAATGTACATAAGAGCTGACTTCAAGATTAATTTCTTATGTCATCCTCATTAATCAAGAGCTAGTACTAACAGAAGAAGTTATCGTTTTGAAGTGCGCGTGCGCCGCGGGTTGCCGATCGTCTTATAAACGTTTTAACTATTTTTTGTTTATTCATTATAGTTTTTATGCGTTCACGGTAAAGATAATAAATACACATAATTAATATTTTATTTAAAATTAGGTTCTTGTTTTAATGTTTATCAATTTATGTATCGATATTTGTAAGTCAATGATTTTTGGACGTTAATATTTTGACAAATATTTTCGTTTTAAGGTCGATTATGTTTTTCGTAGAAAGATATTAGGAATATTTCTATGTATTGACTATGAAGTGATGATGATGGAGATGATATATTTAGAACCTAGCCGAAGATCACGATTCAATTACTTATTTTCAGAGTGTCAGAAGAAAATACAGTATGCAATCCCAGCCTATTCAGGTGTGACGGATAGGATTAAAGTCCTTAATTTTTATTAAAATAACGTTAAAATAACCTATAATCGTAAATTATTAGTAAGAGCTTGCACCATGACGTGTCTATTTGTTAGTTCTGAATTACACCAGCTCATTCACTTTTCATAAGTAAATTGATTGCTGTTTGATGTGCAGTATAAAACATGTTATTTTAGGAATGACTTTATAATATCATTTCAATTCGACTCATAAATATTGTTATGGAATGTAACTCACATCTTAATCTCTAAGTCAATCGAGATCATAGCAAGAAAATGAAGAAGCATCGCTCTATGTGATCGTAAATACGGATTAGAGATGTTCCTTGCATCGATTTGCAGCCGCATCAAATATTGAGGTGTCGGCTGTGCGGCGTACGAGCCACTAGGGATGCATAATTCCGCGAATATGTTTTACGACACATCCTTACCCCGACGCGCCGCGGTTCATAAACTATGAATTTTCCCAATCGCAGTCAGGTGCGATTCCTTAGACGCACGATTTATTATCGATGTTCGACGTTTCCCCTCCCTGTTTTATTGGTGGCGATATTATTGAATTATTAACGCTATCGATTTTCGTCTACCGTTTTAGACGGTGTAACCGTTCTTTCGTATAACGTTGTTCTCTGATTTATGAGTAATACGGAACTGTAAAATTACCTAATCAAAATATAGAATTTTGGATACTAAGAAAATTTTATCTTATTTTAATTGAAACGTCATAAATTGTTTATATATTTCTATTTATCAACATTTGTTTGAAAAAATTTATATATTCAAACTGAACAGTACAATTTTATTTATTATATTTGGGTTTTAAACGCGTTTATATATTTTTATTATTATTTTGCTTGAAGTTGCACCTGTCATGGTCACGAGCTCACTGGGAACTTCACGCGCCCACCGACATCAAATGCACGAATTTTCTTCGTCTACCTACATAACATTTTCATTATCTTTATTTCTTAAACACGAATACACTACACTAACACAATCAGAAGGCGCCAATTCCAATCGAGAATCTTTAATTTGATGACGATTTAATATTAACGGGTTATACGTTGACAAATTAAATCCATTGTAACGATTAAAATGTTTATGTTTCTTTATTTCAATTGCTTCACCTACTTAACATTATTTAACATGACTACATTTCAGAAGTTTAGTAGATCAGCGTCATATTGTTGAATGAAATTTTAATGTTACTTGAACAGGCAATTTTTAAACTATATGTACATCTAGAAATGAAAATTGTTTTTAGAATAGATAATAAAAACATATCGAAGTAATCAAGGAAACATTAGACGATCGATATAATGAAACGTAGATACGAGTTTTAACTAAAGTGAACAACGAGTAGGTAATCAACATCTTTTATGGTACGTAAACCTAGACCAGCGATTACATTATTGAAACCACGTTCGACTTGGAAATGGCAACAGCAATAATGAAGCCATATACAACTGGTTATTCAAATGATCATTAATTAAAACGTGTTAATTGTCCCGACTATATTCAGCTTAGCATTATAATGTGCAAGACTCATCTAGCCGGAACGGTTGCTATGAGATGGACATTTTAAAGTTATACACGTAATGATAATGTCTAATGAACGGAATCATTATAAAGCACGCGCGCGTCTTCACGTATTGGCCGAGTTACAATTTTATAGAAAACAGATCCAATATCCAAACAACATACTATATACTAGAAGTTATCATTAGTGTTAACTAACATTAATGGAACACAAAAATTACAAATTAGTTATATATAAATAACAAATATATTTAATTTTATCTTTACGTACGACATTATTTTATTTTATTTTTTTTATTTATTGACCAATACATAACAAATACATTTTACTTTGTAATTTAAGTACCACGAAAACCTCGCGGGTTTATCTGGGTACAGAGGTTACTATTTACTACAGATAAGAAGTAAATTACAACTAAGTAACTAACAATACTACAAATAACATGTTTTATTAGTCAATAATTTAATTAATAAAAACAATGATAAAACCATGAACCTAACCTAACGTACTCTTGATAGAAATTTGAACCAACATGTAACACGACTAGAATCACCTGGTCTCATTCTATTGGAACCAACTAAGAGATTTTTGGTAGAAAGTGCATAATATCATCATAAAATCGCGTAACTTTAATTATAATGGCTGAAGAACAATCAATCATCAACACTAATGCCAAGAAGAGTTGACATCAGGCAGGTCGACCCTAAAAGTCTACTCAATTTTCTAGCACTATGATAAAATGCACTGTCTCCTACTCATCATATCATCAAAAATATTTGATTAAACCCAACAGCCAACCAATCCAAATTGTTCAGTCTAAAACCAAGCTTCATCGATCCGCTTGATTGAATAGTTTTGTTCTATTTTTATGTTTATATAGTAAATTAAAACAATTAAATTGCAATAAACCGTGTGGTGTAGGAAAGTGTTTATAACAATTATATAACATTAAAAATTATAGTCATTTTCCTGCTTCGTGTACATAAAATGAGGCAGTAAATAGTTACTAGTCGTAACCCAAATTGGTGGTTAGGTGAGGAATTTCTCGCCTCGCCAGGGAACCGCGGGAACGTTATCGGAATTTTCAATTAATTATATAATTACTAGATTGTATCGATATTCTATTTGGTACCATTACTTATGTTATTCTTATAAAGTTTAATAACATGTGTTAAATATCAATCATATATTTTATTTTATGTAACTTGTGTATTTCATAAATAGTTTTAATTTCTCAATGGATAATTTTTAAAGTATTGTAAGATTAAAATAATCGAATTAATTAGGAGAGAATTTACTTGTGTTTTCTTTACATACCTCATAGGTAAACAGTTATAGGTAAACATTATAAAAAAAAATAAAAATATTTTTATTTAATAAAGAACAATTTTCGATGACAATAAAATTTGATTGTTGGTAATAAAGTTATCGCTTCCAGACATATAAAATAAACATTGGCCATCATAGTCAAATGAGACAATTTTTTTTTAAATAAAATTTTAGTTTTGAATTTGACCGATTATTAAGTTTAAGAAATATAGAAAATTTCTTTTTCACACATTTAATTAGTTTAAAAAATACCGATAAATAAATAAATATAAGTATATTATTTTAGGATTTTTTATAACAAAAACCCCACGTTCAAATGTCAAGAACATTCAGAGTTTTTCGAAAAAGGGCTAAACACGAATTCATTAACGACCCGCCCTTAATAAGCTCGCTCGTAAATTCTTCTTAACAACAGATTCCGAATTACTCGACCAGTTATAACTTTTTATATTTCATTTTGCGTTTTTTATGCGACGCGACCGACGCCCCGTCATTGCAGACTTGCAATATTATTTTGACATTGACAGACAAAATAAACAAATTATACTTACGCAGTGAAGCATGTAGGTAGATTTATTTAAGCGAAATCTCTATACAAAAGATGGAAGTAAAATTTAAGTTCAAGTGTAACATATGAACGAAATATTTTTTAAATGTTTCTCAAAAAAAAAAAGGTTTTTACACCAAGTTTACTTAGTTTAAAGCTACTTATCTTAACAAAATAAAATAAAGTAAATAAGATAATATACTTAAAAAATAGGGTTTTGTACGTTTGTAAAATATATGATATAGCGTTATTTACAAGCTCAAGTATTGTCTATTACCTTCATAAGTCTACGAACTAAGGGCCTAACCCTTTCCGCGGCCAATAATGAAATCTGGGGTGTGAAATAAAAAGAAAAATGTGTCTTAATTAAATTTTCTTTTGGAAATTTAATAAACGCGTCGAACATCGGTGCCTCGCCGACTGTAGCCAAACGCCTCGACTAATAATTACAACAGTGTTTGTTTAACTGCCTCAGTTTTTATTCTATGGCCAGTATAACTAGCAAACTCCTTATCGGCGTCAGCTGCAAAATTTTAAGAATCTGTGCTCATGCAATGAATGGATGGTAGATTATATGAATATCATCAACTTCATCAATTTGTTTTTCTCTCGGATTTTGTATATTGTTGGTTACTTCCTACAAAGGTTATGGAAGCTTATGGAAATAATCTCAGTCATTTTAATTTAAAAAACAAAATACTTTCATTTAGCGTACAATAAATAATAACTAATAAATCGACGAATATTTCTTTAGATGTGCCTTAAGGAGTCTTAAGAGATATGAGAATTTTGAAACTTCAATAGACTAAATAAATATATCTTAAAAAGAGAATACTATATGTATATAAATACATATGAACATATAACCTTTAATCTATTACAAAGTTGTCACGAAATAGGTAATTATAGTGATACTGTTATATGTGGAATCATCATAAGAATTGAGACACTGTTTCATCATACGAAATTATTTCGATAAATATCGAATGTCACATAATTGCCGTGTGGAAATCTAAAGATTTTTTTTTTTCGCATTAATTACCGAAATAATATACAATCCATCAAGGTAGTCGTGATAATTCGTGCTAATGTCAACCTTCACCCGATTCCTGTCAGCGACACTTGATAGAAATTAAATATTAATAACACCAATAAAAAATACAAAAAAACTATATTTTATTTAATTATAATAAAAATAACAACATGAAGGTTTTATATCGTGCTATTATAATCAATCGTGATTTATTATTGTAATCGATGCTCCAGTGAATAAGAACGTCTAAACCGAAGATCAGATGTTCAGATCGGGCAAGTACCAATGTTTCCATGTACCTACATATATGCAATACGTACGTAGCAGTGAAAGAAAACCTCACTGAGAAACCACCACGTGTCGTATGGTACCACTATGTATCTAGAAATATATCATGTTTAATTGACGTGCCAACGTCTAATAAATCGATGAACGCTGGCTGCATGCACGAAAAAGGATGACTCATTGTCCCGTTACGCTGATTGTACGCTTGCGCCGCATCTATCTGTAATGACGTTGTCACGTTAAACTATCGTTCGTAAACCGACTTCACAGACTACCATTTTTTTTAATGAATTGTGTAAGTAAACTAGCAAGTGCCACCTGATGGTAAGGTCACCAGTGTCTAAAACCATCGGCATTGTTAGAAATATTAACTAATCTTACATCCCCAATACGCCCCAACCATGGGAACTAAGATTTTATGTCCCTTGTGCCTGTAGTTACTCTGGTCAAGTCACCCTTCAAACCGGGAACACAACACTAAAAGAATTGCTGCTTGGTGGTACAATATCTAATGAATGACGTCCTACCAAAAGTACAATATCAAAAAAATTAAAAAAAGAAAACACTCTCTTTAATAATAATTGTTTTGCATGTTTATAATACTACATAACGAACTTCCAATGAAATAGGGTTCAGAAATTTTTGGAGTTTTTTTGAATTCGTTCATCTCATTAGTGCATTTTGACCTTTACATGAAATTTAAATAGTTCTAGAATGTTTTAACATAAATATGCACCGCAAGACAGATGAACAGATAGAGCTGCGGCGAGGGCAATATTCAAATAAACAGAGAATACTTAGTAACAATAAGCGGTGATAAGAGTCGCTACCGCTTGCAGATACACCGCCTTCGTACCGTGCGCAGAAAACTAAAATACTTTGTTTAATAAATAACAATTTCATGTTATTAACAAAACCTAAACAATATTTTTTTATTAAAAAGGTGGAACAAGCATATGGGGCACGTGATGGTAAGTGGTCGCCTACGCCCATATACATTGGTATTGTAAGAAATATTAACCATCGCTTACATAGCCCGTTGGCCGCCACCAATTTTGTGCTTGTTTAGTTAACGGCATTTTTTTAAATATAAATAATTACAATATTATAATGGCTACTTGAAAATTCTGATGCGCTTGCTCGGGTTCGAAACTGCAATCTTCAGATAAGATTTTGGTGTTCTAGATCTCTAGCCACTGAGCCATCTCAGTCCCTAGCTAAGTACCTGTATATCAAATATTGAAGTATCTATACTAATGTATAAAGCTGAAGAGTTTGTTTGTTTGATCCGGCTAATCTCAGGAACTACTGGTTCGAATTTAATAATTATTTTTGTGTTGTGTAGTTCTTTTATCGAGGAAGGATTTTTTATTAATTATAGTTTTTTTTAATTAGGTATACGCGGGTGAATCTTCTGGGCTAGTATTAAATTTTTTTCTAAATAAAATCTCACCGAGCGTAAATAATTGTGCAGACACACATGGAAAGGTTAAAAAAATCCTAATAATGTTGATTATTCGTTATTAATGTATTTAACGTTAGCAAATTGCATCCTAAAGAATTTCCACAACGTTCTCAAACATCTGGAACTGATGAATTTTTTTAACAACACCAAGATCGTAACGAGGCAATTAACGAAACTAAGCTATACAAGTTCTACGTTGTCTGTAAACATTTTTTTTAACTTAACTGTTATTATTTTTTTTTAAACAAAATTCCGAATGTTTCTCGAAGCGATACTTGACGCGATCGTATGTTATACCGCGGTCATGTTCATTGCGAATACCTATATAATTACATAAATATCTTTTATCATTAGCCGTCCGTGTCACGGTACGATTGCGTTTTCAAAACTGATATTTCTTTAACGTTCTAAGAAAGGCACTTACAAAAATACAGACCGAATACCTGTTCTTAATACGAATACATCTTAAAATAATATAAAAATTAAAAAAGGCATTGTATAAAAAGTCATGTATCATTTGTCATTGTATGTAAAGTCATTTGTAGTTCAATTTTATCGAACATTTAAAAATACAGATTGTATGGAAGAAAATAAAGAAAAAGACTTCTTACAATTTAGTATCTTTCCCGTAATCTCTATTATAGGATTTCCATTCATTCAAATTATGTACAATATAGTACAAAAAATTGCATAAGATACATTTAAAAGCAACATGCCTTAGATATAGCGCAGATAAAATTATCTGAAATTATCAATCAATCAATCGTATTTTCGTCTATTGGTACAATTTCTTGGTTACTAGGTACCTGGTGACTTGGTTACTTACTAGGTATAAATAAAATTCACGTTCAGTTTTGTATTCTTATTTGTAAGAAATTAATATTATTTAAGGGTAAACTTCAACCGTTTCACAATATAAAAGTGTTATAATATTAGCATATTTGACTTATTTGGTTTTAACACCAAAATTACATTTTTTTATGTGTGTTTGTTTATGTTTTGTTTGGATACAAAAATACATATTAATAAAATAACAATTAAATCAAAATTTGTTTACAGGTTTTCTTAATTATTATCTGATAAAATTATATTAACTTATTAAAATCGTCTATATAAAAACATATTCCGATTCAAACGCGATACACATATAATTATGTTAATATGCATATCTTAGTATCACACTATAATAATAGTTTAAATATTAAATAAAAATAAAATCTAGCTAAGCCAGTATAGTAAAATGAATTCACTTATATTTTAACTCAAAACCTATAAAGCTAATAATTAACACATAATCGAAAGTACAATGAATAATTAATATATGAACAACAAATAATACGATTACATTATAAACTGAACTATATAATATATACTCCTGACCGTATTTTTCAACGACGGATTTACAAAGAACAGCGCGGAAGATTTCATAGTACCGACATAACATATGCACAAGTACGAGTGCGTCCTTTTTATTGAATCTTATAGTTCGAATATAAAAAATATATAAATTGAGTATGTAAGTTTTTAAATAGGATCTCAAAGATATTACTAAATAAATCGCTCTATCATAAACGACATCCACATAAATCACAGTTGGAACACGTAGGCCTTATTAAGAATAATAGTAACAAAATATAAAAGCAATACAATTAATTTATAATAAGCAAGGAAAATGTGCTTTTTATTAAATAATTTCTGTTAAATATTTCAAGAGATCGGTCCAATGTTTAAATGCTGACTCCGGTCTGCCTGCGCACCGTACGCGGTGAACCTTACTCCACGTATCATGCTCTCATGAATAATGTAACGTGCTCTAAATAATATACGATTACGGTGGAGGAAAATGCACTTTCTTTGTCTTGCGATGTTTTTGTGCCGTGCTCCGCCGAATCCGGGTAATGACCGCTCACTCACATTTTTGTTTAAAAAGCCATCATGGCAGTATTTACTGTTTTTTTTTTTGTAAAAAACAACGTCTTTATATTTTTTATATACATATACGTCATAGCATTGTTGTATATTTATGCAAAAAAAACTATATATTTTAATATTAATTGTTATGAAAGATCGGTAGTAATTTAATAAAATCTTAATTAATACATATTAATTAGCTATATCTTAAATATATTTATATAATAATTATATGGTATAGTAATGTTTTAAATCATCGTTGTAATACTCAAATTAATCTCAGATAATTTTAAATAGTCTGTATCTAAAATAATATTACGACCATTTCTTGATATTTTGGTAATATATTATTAATGAAGCATAAAAAAAAAATATTTTATCTTATATTTAAGCTTACAGACAAATGCCTACTTATTGTAAAACTCGAAAATGGTTATAGCGGATGTGTCGTAATAAGATAAATTAAGAACTTATTATCATTAAATTCATCCACATCTCCAAGTTATCTTAATCAATATCAAATAAAAATATACATATACATATTTAAAACATTCCTTTTTTTTGTATATAATTAAAAGATTAATAATCATTGAATACTGTTATTTATATTTTTAAAATTCACACACATATACGAATCGTGAACGAAACACCAAGGCATAATAATTTCGCACCACTTAAGTAACGAACAGCAATGATTTTTCTTATCACGAACGCAAAGATAACGCCAACAGGGCTGACGAGTACTTAGGCTTGGTTTTAGAAATCGTCCGTGCTGATGTCGGTTATTGGCGCAGTATCTGCTAATTGCACAATTATCAACAGAACGGTGGCTGGGCAACCACGACTGCGCACAGATTATATTTAACAGTATGCCTGCTATGTACAGGGCATAATTATCATGGATGAATAATGTAAATCGTTTGCCTAATTTGAAATACTTAAAAATATAATAAAAGAATCAAAATCTACTAGAAGTAAAAGTTAAGAGATCAGAAATATAGCTGAGTTTTTTGTTTTTATTTGTTATTATCATCTTTATCAACAAACGTTTACAATAAATCCTAAATTTGATCTTTAAAAAAAAATCTAATTTAAATGCGCTTATGCGATATTGCTAACAATATCGTAATTGTTCACATTTTAATAAACATTTCGCAAATTGATGACTCATTAAAGTCAAAAAAGCGTCAGAATATATTATTAACAATACAACTATTTCGCCTAACTGCATTACTGTAAGTATGAAAGCATTTAGTCTGTGGCATTTGAAATTCGCGTGAGGCTCACAAGGACAAGGCGTGTGACTCCTCGAATCTCCATACTACGCCCTCATTATAACAATGTCATTTCAAATAGTAAGAAAACGGATAAAAACCGCCGTGAGAAAAACTCACAAACGATTTGCGTGCAACGAGATATTCGTTTAAAATGTCATATCGCGACTATTTAAATGATTAATTTATGATTAGTTATTATTTTGTCATTATTTATGAATAAATTAATAAATAATCAGATAAAAAGGCAATTTAACCACAGGCCTAGTAGGTTAAAAGGTTTAATTGATTTTTAATATTAATTATTACTTATAGGTAAAAAATTGTTTGCAACGAAGAATAGTTCTTTGAATTCGTCGATTCTATGTCATGGGCTTATAGAATAACAAAAGTTTTCGAGTGTCAAACTAGTAGTGTTTGTTCTCACCGGTCATTAGCTCGCATAGAAGCGTTTGCCGGTCGGTTGGAACACGGCACAGCACAATAATCAAATACGCGTACGTCGTATTCGGGTCACGCGCGAGTCTCGCCGCCGCGCCGTCGCCGTCGCCGGTAAGCGCGTGTGTGGCAGCCCTTAACACTCTTCACCTTATATTGATATAACTAGCTGCATTTGTCGCGACTTCACGTGCACCTGTCATACAATGTTTTGGCACATTTACTATTTCCGGGAATATATGTAGTATATATCATTATTATTAATTTATTTATCGATTTGCGGCATACATTTTTATTAATTTGAAGAATAGAGTATAGCCGGTTTCATTAAGATGGCTTTATCAATATAATTTATATTTTTAGATCATACAATTATATGTGTGCTTATATTATACAATTTCATCGTTATATGTGACCACATGTTACCAGATTATCTTAAAGCGAGAGAATCAACGCGTGAAGTTTATTAATATTCACTTCATCTTGCTGGAAGGAAGTTAAATGGGCGTGTATTTGTATTCATTATCCCGCGGCTACGTGCGAGCACAGTGACAGGACTGCAGCTCGTACAACGACCACCACTTCTGATTATTGTTATATCTATACAATAAAACTTGCACGTTACTTCATTACGTCATTCCTGAAAATATTACAATAAAAAAAGTCAGATTTAGTTCTTTTTAAGGACTAAAATTAACAGATATATTATTTTGAGTACGGGTCATTTTGATACAAAAATATAGAATTTGTTGATAGTTTAACGATAGCGTCATCGTCTCAACAGAACAAATACTCGTATATATTGTTCGAATGTTACACCAATAATAAAAAATAATATACCTAGTGGTAAATGATCGAATCGAAATTTGTAATTAAAAAGTACATCATTTTGGACTTAATTTCGGACAGGTCTTTAGCGGACCTTTAATGAGGAGCACATTATTATCGTTCGTACAAGTTTATTTGAATAAAATACCTTTAAATTAAAGGGTTAGCTACTGAGCAATGATTATAAAGTTCTAAATGAAAGAAGAACATATATATGGATTAGCTATCACAGCCGAGACCAAGGCACATATCACCACATATTGAATAGTAACCTATAGATAAAGAATGAGGACTTCATAATAAAGTAAAATCAACGCTGGGGAGACTGCAAGCATAAGCTAGTTATATATTATTATGTATTACACGCGACTTGTTGGTAATGTAAAGGAAATGTCTAAATAATTAATCATTATGTTCAATTTATGTGCTACTAATAAGTTCAGAAAAGTTATAAAAGAAATCACCTTAAACGAAAATGAATTTTCATACTTACTACACACAACGTCGTATACTTATATTAGTAACATAAGTACTAAGTAAAATTTCTATTTATATTTCCAACTGCACTATTAAAAGGAATAAAAGAGTATGTATAGAGATATATCTAGTAGTTTTGTCTGACGATGTCATTGTGAGTAACATTAGTCAACATTAGACACGCGGGCTGCCGATACGTGCTCCATTGTTGCTCTAGCACGGAGGTCACTTACACTGGTGAGACAAAAGACGGTAACATGTATAGTTAGGACAATTTCAATAGCCTCACATGGAAATTGTTTAATAGTCCAAGCTGTGGAGCGAAAATCGTAACGTCACTTCTGGAGATGTACATACGTCGAAGAATTCTACGATCAATCGTACCTACATTACTAAAGAGAGCTATTCACGGTGCTCAGGAAGGAAAGTGGAATGTATCGAACACAAGTGCTTTTATTCAATGTAGAAGCATTGCATTACTCTTACAAAGTTATACTAAAACTACTATTAGCTTGAAAAAAAAAACAACTGAGACGAACTACCAAAAAAAAAAAATTTCCTAGTAGGGATTATAATTGTTTATAGTTTTAGTAAAAATCGCCAAGAGTCGAACGTTTTATTCCCAAGGTGTTATCGTCTATCATCTGTATAATATACCCAGATATATTTATAGTAGCACAAGTATTATGGACGCTTTTCTGCCTCCACAGTATACAATTAAGGTATGTCGTTAGAAAGCTGATAGATTTGGATGAATGATGCCGTGATGTATGATGTAACCCACTTAATACGTTTTTTGACTCAAATATTTTACTTTTTTAAGAATACAGATTTACAATACAAGAAATTTTGATTTCAAAAGTTGACGATAAGATAAGATTTAAATTTTAAAAAATAATGACAAAATTATACTAAACCAATTGAATATCAAAAAAGCATGCCAAAAAAATAAAAATAAAATGACATAAAAAGTACCGGATTATTTCAAATGTAACCGAAATCACAGTAGATATATAAGAGATCAAACGACTTACCAAAATCAAAACTTTGTTAAACAATGAATCTCAATCACCAGTATATCTACATATATACGTGTATTGCTCATAGCAAACACATCCGTAATATTACCTAATACAAAAATACTTAATCCCCACAAACTAAATAGCTGTACTTAATCAATGGTGGATCTGAGCATTAAG
Organism: Nymphalis c-album; assembly: GCA_963151315.1. Taxonomy (NCBI): domain Eukaryota; kingdom Metazoa; phylum Arthropoda; class Insecta; order Lepidoptera; family Nymphalidae; genus Nymphalis; species Nymphalis c-album. The sequence goes on from OY720591.1 coordinate 8,791,888, forward strand.
TTCCCCACGCGGTCGATACGTATCGAATCGGAATGACGTCTCATTCGTCCGATTTATTACACTTGTACACTATAACTATTCCTTATAATATACCCACCACAGCTAAGCTAAGCTAACTTAGAGATTAATTTCAAACGGCCAGTATATCAATCGTTTATTTTTATTGTAGATAGGCTGTGTCATTTCTAAACAAGCGGTAGGTAAGGGCGGTGACGCAACATTTTGCATGCAGTTCGATTCCCGTGGCGGTGATAAATCATTCCGTCCGACAAGCGAACAAAGCTGCGTAACGCGCCGTGTCTTTGTGGATTTTGAGCGATTTCGGTTTATAATCATTTTTCATCTGACGAGCGTTGAGCCGGAATTTTACGCTGATCACGAGCACTCTGCGCGCCGGATTGCTGACTCGCTATTTGTCATGTTTAAATCTTAATCGTTCTCTCATATTTTTGATCTAATGATTTTTTGTGTTATCCGTCTTTCTCTATTTATTTTATTCAAACTATTTAATGAAATTGATAAAGCTATTTGAATGACAATTTCCAAAATCTTCTTGAGATTATAAACTAAAGTGACAGTTACCCTTGGACTAAATCATACTTGATTCTATGTAACGTCGCATAAAATTAAGAAAGAACTTTAAATAGAATACATTTCAATAACTAAATATTACTATTTTGAACATCAAAGAATCGAACCGTTTCATATCATAGTTCAAAATCGTTTTAGAATTTAAATCTCGAATAAAACAGATAATATTTACATTGTTATCAGCACTATCGAACATTAGCACAAGGCACTCTTGTCGTTAGCGTGACGACGCTACCCCATTGGTCCTTGACCGGCGGTAATTTGCGATTTCGCGTGATCTGCGCGGGCGCAGCCGACGCGCCAAGGTTTCTATGAGAGAGCTACCTCAGTGTTCATTTGGTAGATATGTTGTACTTAACATCCATATTTAGCTTCATATTCTAGTAATATAAAATGGTGGTTCATTGATAAATAATTAATTTAAAAAATATATTGATCTGATTATTTATGAAAACTGTTAAGACTGTACTTGCACGCCTTTTTTGTTTCGATTTAATTGCTAATGATGTTACATGCGTAAAAAGCGTTATCAATTTGACCAAACAAGTTTTTGTCGCTTCGCTTCAGCCCCTTCTATACATTTATTTTATTATTACGCGTGTGGAAGCGTGTCTGCACCGGACCTATTGTGATTGAACTCTATTTCCAGCTATCACTGTTATATATGTACACTGCGCCACACTTAATTGTATAATAAAATGTCCTACAGAAAAATATTTGTAACGTAATCTCATAGGTACCTATTTTATAAAATATTAAAAGCATTATTTTTTATTCAAAAATAGAAAAATGTTTATTCCTTAATCATCGCTATCGCGATTTTGTTGATAACTCCGACGATATGGTTTTACATGATCTCCTTAGGGAGATTCCTAGCAAACTTTTGCTTTCTGAAATATATAATAAGTGCATCCTTAACTTTTTAGTACCACGTTCTAATCCATTAATGATTGCGACATGACTGTTTATTTCAAGAAAAGTAAAAAAAAATTATATTATAATGTATTTACTATTTATTTTTTATTTTTCAATTGTTAGTTAACATTAAGCAAAAGAATAAAATTCACGAAAAAAAAAACTATCGAAATCTCAAAAAAATAAAAAAAATATTGTATTTTATTTTAAACCTCATTACAAATGCAAAAATAAATTGTAATTATTCAAACACTTGTGGTGTATGGGAATTTATTTAAATTAGTGTACTTGCTAGAAACCTGTTTGCTGCGGTCTTTGGGGTGGACGCACCCTACGACCAGCCTCTGCATCTCTGCACCCGGCTTGAAACACATGTCCCTAAAGCTCACCTTTTCAAAAAATACAAAATTATCATTACCAATTAATATAAAGTAAATGGTTGAATAAACTTATCGGTTTTACTTGCATTATCTTTGTGCAAGCTCGTCTGGGTAGGCACCACCCACTCATCATATATTCTACCGCAAAACAGCAATTCTTGCTATTGTTGCGTTCCGGTTTGAAGGGTGAGTGAGCCAGAGTAATTACAGGCACAAGAGACATAAGGTCTTGGTTCCCAAGGTTGGTGGCGCATTGGCGGTGTAAGCGATGATTAACATCTCTTAAAATGCCAATGTTTGTGGGTGTTGGTCACCACTTACCATCAGGTGGCCCACATGCTCGTCCGCTTTCCTATACAATAAAAAAAAAATCGGTAATAAGCTATATCAGCCTTAACGTCTTGCTTATTAACGTTGTTTAGTTTGATACTGCTTTTTTTCTCTTTCTGTCATCTTTAATTTGCTATTTGAAAGAGGAAGACATAATAACGTATAGGTATGTTTTAATTGCCAATGCACATACAGTCTCATCGAAATTTGTATTGCAAAAATCTTAATAGATTTCTAAAACGCTGACGTCTTACCAACTGCATTATCGTGTGCGCACAAATACATAATTATACTCGTATATCTAATTTTAAGTGGAATATTCAAATCGACCGATGGTAACGCTTTATCCTACCTAGACATCAGTTATGGCACGACCAAACAACGATACGATAGATGGATGGTGAGTGAACCAAAAAAATATTATCAACAACTTTAGGCCACCACCATATTTGTACTACTTATTCAATAAAAATAATGTTAAAGGTTGATACACTAAAATACAACGAACCTACTAATTTATACATTTATAACACAAATAATCGTTAAATTGATACCTACCTGTGTTAAGTAAACAGTAAACACGTTCATGCCGTAAGCATTTGCTAGGGGTAAAACGCAAATATAGCTAGCTACTTGCTGAATTATTTGTAAATTAACATAACACAAAAACATATGTACGGAACAATTGTTCTCACGTTTGCGGAATACCGCAAAATTGTTTCTATTGTACCGACCAAAACTGGCAAAGTGCCCTGACAGAGGCAGTCGTATAGGGCTCGCTGGCACTTCGGAAATGTCCATGTAACTATGTTGAATTAGATTTATTCTAATATATTTAAATACATTCGTATGTTATGAAATAAACTTATAATTTACTTAATATATTTATTTTCTATTTGTTTGTAATACTATGGTTGTATAATCTTGTCTTTAAGCATTCAATTGTTATTACAGATAAATTCTGGCTGATATTGTTATCAAAACAAAGGTAAAAAAATGTGTTTAATCTTATATCTTTTTTTAAGCATACATCATTCGATTAGTGGGATTGATGAATGATGATGTTCTAATTATACCATCGATGTATAGAATACCAGATTCATTTGTTTACGAATATTATAATCGAACATTAAATGTTCAGAGAATATATTGTAGAGTGTACAATTAATAATATTATTTTGTCGTGATGATTTTTATTTGTAGTGAAATTGTTAATATAATTTAGAAGAACAACAAAGAGAAGACCTTTGGGCAAGTGATATTTTATCACGTTTTGAGTATGAGTACATATAAATTTCACACATAAGTCTTATCTACAATTTTTCAATCAGTATCGTCACCAGTGGTAAGCTCTGGGCACTGGGCAACGTGTGTATAAGAGTAAAAGAGTAAGACATTATTAAAAGCACAGGAAACATAACTAAAGACACTTTCACACAACGAAAATACACCACAATCCCTCGTTCAGCTCATCTAATCGCGCCAATATTGCCAATATAATCAATGATCAGAAGTAGCCAATTAATATTTTGTCATTTAGGAATATATCGTAATATTAAAACAACATAAATAAATTATTTGCGTCTACCTTACATGTCATCTACAAAAAGACTACATGATTGAATTTATTGAAACATTTAATTAATGACATCGTAAAAAAAAACGTATTATAAATATTCCGTTTCCAACACACTTATGCAAAAATCGTCCTTGCGCCGCGCGCCATATTAGATGCGAATAATTAATTCAAATATATTCGTCGTGAGTTCAAGATATCGAACTTACTATTCAAATTATTTTTTACAAAACGATACGAGCGGAAATGAAACTAAAATTTTATAAGGGGCGAGGAGTCGCGATCACAATGCTCGAAAACGAGACACTTGAATATTTCGATTTAAAAACAAATCAAGTCATACATACTTCATTCCAGCACTTTCTATTCGTCATTATAAATAGAGCAAAAGAGTCTTTTACATTATATCTGAACCTTTATGTTCCGTCATAGATTTTTATTTCATTAACAATATATTTCGTCACTTACCTGAACTTATATAATTGTATTTACAGTAAAAAAATCAAGGTACACAAGAAAACTATAAATTCTCTCAACGGAACTAGTTTTTGGTGTATTTGAGGCAATAAGATAATTAAAGTTTCTTTTTGGAAAAGAAGGAGATAAAATAATATGCTTTATTAAATATACAAGTAATGTTTAACTGCTAGAATAGAAATACGTTTATATATGCACTCATTATTATTAGCGATGAATGTACCTATTAGTGTTAGCGTGGTAGTACTAAGTAACCATAATATAGTTAGTTTGACCAGACCCTTAGCACCGCACAGCACGAGACGTGTGCGGCAGGTGCATTACACCTTTAGTAACCAATTGCACCCTTTGCCTAATTTGTTTGGTTATTCCCTAACAGCCGTCAAGGTTTAACCGCTGTTTAATTAGGTTAACTGGTCCCTTAAAAATAATCACTTAGACAAGGTTTTTACCAATCCATTTTCTAATTTGAAATGAACTATGTAGTTTTAAATTAATTCGCTTTATATATAGAATTTTGCTTTATACATCAATATACATAATTCATAGTTACCGAGTTAAATAACATAACATAAATTGATAATTACTTACAATAGAATATCACTTTTTTTAAATAGGTATATTTAAAAAAAGTTTTTTTAAGTTTTTAAACTTTTTTTAAATAGGTATATTTAAAAAAAGTGATATACCGGAACAGATAAGTATTAAAAAGGAGATAAAAATTATATAAGTAGCGTCGAAAGTCTTGCATTTTTAGGCTGCTTTTAAAAAGACTATTTTAAATATTTACTTGGTGGTAGAGTTTTGTGCAGGCTCGTCTGTGTAGGTACCACCCACTCATCAGATATTCTACCGCAAAACAGCAGTATCTTGTATTGTTGTGTTCCGGTTTGAAGGGTGAGTGAGCCAGTGTAATTACAGGCACAGGGGACATAGCATCTTAGTTCCTAAGGTTGATGACGCATTGGCGATGTAAGCGATGGTTAACATTTCTTACAACGCCATTGTCTATGGGTGTTGGTGACCACTTACCATCAGGTGGCCCATATGCTCGTCCGCCTACCTATACAAAGATATATAAATATATATATATAATTTGTAAAATTATGTTTCTGTACAAAAAATAGGTCGAACTTCATGCAATAAGAATATTTATAAATATCGAACTATTAATTAACATAAATATGATTTGGCACAACCCGAAAATCCAATCAGAGTAGTAAGCTCACTTTTTTACCATTTTTTTTAATGACCGCAGACGTTCACAACAAACGTGTCAAGTACCACATTATCATAATCTGTGCTATTTAACGTCAATCACAATTATACTCATCGAGTATTCGGCCATCTTTTTTTTCCACCCACTCGACGCGCGCGCATTCAAATGCTAATCCGACATTACCCGCACTAAACTCGAATGCACTTAACACATGCAAATCGTTTATTGATAAACAAATATAAATGGCATTATTATTTTATTACACATTGTTGTTACGTCGCTGACCGCTCATTTTACAGATGGCGCTACCGTACATTCGAGATTTGAATTTATAATTCATGTTTTTATTGTTCAATAGTTTGTTAACACTCATCATGTCATAATAACCGCAAACATTTATCGTTAAGTGGATGACTGTGAAGTGTTTTCTCAACGTCGTTTAAAGTGGATATTATCCTACTTTTATCGTTTTAAAGTGCTCTAATAAATGTGTGTTTTTATTATGTTTAACTTTGGTTACTTTTTGTAAACAATGTCGTGGGTATTCATACATCTTCTTTTGGTGAAATTACATTCTTCATTTGCTCGGTGGTAGGGCTTTGTGCAAGCTTGTCTGGGTAGGTACCACCCGCTCATCAGATATTCTACCGCAAAACAGCAGTACTTGGTATTGTTGTGTTCCGGTTTGAAGGGTGAGTGACCTAGTGTAATTACAGGCACACGGGACATAAGGTTCGGGTTTGAAGGCTGAGTGAGCCAGTGTTAGATACACTAAGATGCACGAGACATAACATCTATGTTCCTAAGGTTGGCGGCGCTTTGGCGATGTAAGGAATGATTATTTTTTACATCGCCAACGTCTGTGGGCGTTGGTGACCACCCACCATCAGGTGACCCATTTGCCTATCTATAACATAACAAGACAAACGTAAACGATGCAATGAAACCAACTGTGGCAAACTATAATTAATCTCAAATATCGACTTTTATAATTAATTGAAATTAGATTTTAACACTGACAAAATAATTTAACAAGATTTCATATCACCCTCCCACCGAGGGCTGTTTAGTTCGTTCCCCTTTAAAGAATAGCTCATCAGCGGCTACAAGTGACGGATTTAGGTTCCGAGGGTCATAATGTGATTACACTAACTTGATTCGTTCGCTGGAGGGACCGCTTGAGGTTTTTTTCTAACCGCTATTGTTTTGAGCTCAACTTTAAATAAACGAGTAAATGTTTGAATTAAAATGTGTATGTATGTAAGAGAATAGTCATTCTCAACGTTTAAAAGTTTATTTTATCTCTCTGTTGATTTTTTAATTTTTTTTTTTAATTAATTAAGAGAGAAGCGAGAACATGCAAGTGGGTATGTTAGTAATGATGCAATATTATCGTGAATTATTATTTGAGTTACATAGATATTTCTATATATAAATTATCCTTTTAATCACTGTGGCAAAGGCATATGATTTATTTCAAAACGCAAGTAAAAGCATATTTTATAAAATTACTAAGAGTAAAACTCGCATTTATTGTACCCACGACTTTGTTAATGTCTAGTCACTGAACCATTGGCTAGTGGGGCGTAATAAATATAATTATATTAAGTATTATAAATTTATACGACTAATGTTGCTTCTGCAGGTCACTGCTACTCGCTAATTGAATTGATTACAACTTCACACTTCTGAACCAGTCCCTTCGTCATAGAATACTTCAAGTTCATTTGTCTAATAAAATATTATTTATTTTAAGTAATGTTTATTGAGTTTTTTAAGTAAATTTACTTAAAAAAACTGTAGCTGTTATTTTTGCTTAAATGACACGATGGAAAAAAATCCCTAAATTATATTTAGTAGATGCACCCATATTAGGTAAATAAACTCATACATTGGTTATAAAAGGTTGATTGCACTTATTCTTATATAAAAAAAAATTGGCGTGTTATTTATAATTACATAATCTTTAAATAGTCGAAGAGTGTCTATATTGTCCGGGATTAAAACTCAGGTCAGCAGATTTTATTTAAAAGATTTTATTTTCACTTTTTTTCATTTTAAATATGTATGTAGGAATAAAATGCCTGTACTACAATGTATGTGCAAGTACACATTTTGCCACACCATAAAAAGTTGAATTAATTAATTCTACATGACCACACACCGCCTCTCTTAACGCGGTTGAAGTGTTTGAGACACTGAACTAAACTTTTAGGGGTGTTAAATTACAAAAAAAAAATAGTTTTTCGTTTATGATGATGATATTAATATTATTTTAGTCAACGAAATTCGGGCCTTTTGCAGGATTGGATTTGATCTTATAAATTATGTCAATCAATGTTTTCATATCAACATTACATTTAATTAAATGAATATTTTGTTAATAAATTGTCCAAGTTTACCCATCCACATTACCATCTTAATCTCAATGTTATTAAATCTCCCTAGATTACTTCTTAGCTATAACTAGATTATTTAATAAAATATACAAAAAAAAAACAAGATGGCCAATCGGATAAAATTCGTGATCTTTACCGACAATCGCAGTTTCAAATCCGGGCAAGCATAACTGGTTAATTTGTGTTTATAATTCATATCAAGCGGATATGAAGGAAACTGTGGCCAGGAAACCTGAATGTGTTGTATGAAATTCTTAAATATCGTCGGTCAATAACAAGAACTCGTTAAACACCCAGCAGAAGGACGAAAGGGACTGCATTTTTTAAATTTAGAACGTATATTCTGAAGGTTTTTTTTTTTTATTATTATTGTAAGTGGTCACCAACGCCCATAAACATTGCCGTTGTAAGAGCTGTAAACCATCTCTTACATCGCCAATGCGCCACCAACCTTGGGAACTAAGATGTTATGTCCCTTGTGCCTGTAATTACACTGGCTCACTCACCCTTCAAACCGGAACACAGCAATAACAAGTACTGCTGTTTTGCGGTAGAATATCTGATGAGTGTAGGTATCAACTATTTTTATTTCCTAACACAAACAGCACAGTCAAATCCGGGCAACATCCTTTGATATGGAACTGAGGCCCTAGCCAAGTTGACATTCTACAATCGTAAACGCTAACAGAAAACTAACCAAATGTATGAGAATGACATCTCTCAACGATAAGTCACGTGGTCATTGTCATACAATTTTGAGTTTTCTATCAGCGTTTACGATTGTAGAATGTCAACTTGGCTAGGGCCTCTGATTAGATAAAATCTTTATATTGTATTGCAAGTTTCTAATTTATTTATACATAAGTACATACATATATACCGACCTGATAAGAAGTTAAATGTATTTCGAAAAACTCGTAACTCATATCTTCAAGTTAAAAATTAGATAATTGTAAATAAATATACTACAAACAAGCTTTTTACCTCAAAAATTGCACTTAATACCATGTACCTATGTAAATGTATGTAACTCGAACCATTCTTTATTTAACTCTGTCATAGAATTTGTAGGCAAGGATTAACACGCTCGGATCCGATACGTCACCGCTGTCAATGACATCCACGCATTTAATATGAGTTTTATTAAACTTCGCCACTACAATTTCGGTTTTGTAAAACTACCCACACAGCCGCGACACAAACCTTGCAGCGCTTAGATGTGTAGAAACGGTTTGAAATCGGAACAATTTAAGAACCACGTTCAAAGCATCTAAATAAGACTCTACTGAAAAATACTAAGGTAGACAATGGCATAACTTTCATAATATATGTGTTTGGCTACATCGTGTGGCAATATTTTGGAGTGCGGTAACATCTGCCTTTATTTACGTTTCGGCTCCAAACTGCGGCACAATAGGCGCGGCGAATCAGACACAGTTTACAATGAAAGGTTGTCCCGGCCGAGCCGGACAGGGCCGGGGCGGCGGCGCCCTTGCTTTTTATGGACAAAACGCTATATTATGACCTTTAGCTTTTGCTTCTGTAGCGAAATCGTTGCTATTTGCAAACGCAACATATCTAGTTTAGAACTATTTTTACGACCATCTCCAGCAGATGACCGTCGCATTTCATACGCGACGTAGTTTAATAAAAATATGTCGTAAATGTCAAGAATATTTAAAAATATATTACATATATTGCATTCGTCATCGTATAAATATTAAACTTTATGTCAACAAATAATCACAGCTTTAATAAATACAAAATGAAACACAAATAATATTTCCGACATATTGTTAGCCGTTCATTCACCGCAGTGACGTTGTTCAAATCTCTGTACCCCGAGTCAGGCATAATGGAACAATTAAAATACGCATTCAATCGCACGGAACGCACTCGACGAGTCAAAATCCGTACGATGCAGAATCCGCGACATATGGCGGCGGCCCCTCGACAAATTAGTGTTTAAGAGATTGCCATCAATACGACTACAAACTGTCCAATCCATTACGGACAAATGGTGTTATTTAGTGCCATAACCGCGAAATGCGAGTTTGCAAACGCGAGTTGCAACGGTGAATCGGGGGTCATGATAATTATTTAGAAAGTTTACGATATTTTTATTTTTATTTAAATGTACCATTTGTGATGTTTTATTTTTATTTTATATTAAAAAATCGATATTGAATCGTACGGTGCCGATCGTATCAACGTTTATGAGTAAAACGAAAGTAACAAATCAAAGAAAGTAACTTTTCTGAATGTGAAGTTTTGTAAAGAATGTCTAATTAAAACGAATTAACTAAAATTCCATTCATAGTAATTCTATTACCCTAATTTCTTATTAACATACGTGAAATCGTAGACAATATATCTTATAACATCGGTTAAGCGGTCCGTCCGATCGCTGCCTGACTTACGAGTTACGACGGCGTGCGCTAATCGAAGATCATTATCGGCGTCAATTCAATCAGACACACGATTAAAAACCGTTTAATGCGAGCCAGCGCCGATGCCGCGGCCGCAGTTTCGCTGTTAATTCATGACGACTTTTGAAAAAAACACTCCTACGTTCGGCAATTTTTGCATCACCAATTTAAGATACCTTCGTTTAATTTCGTTCAATTTCAATATAAATTAAATTGAGATACTGTATCCGTTTGTCAAAAACGTAATTACACTCTTATTGAAAACACATCCTTTCAATATTTTGATAAAGCCGATAAAAACAACCATAAATCACTTGCATTATAAGTTTTTGAAAATGACGTCAAATAAATAATACAGCGTCATAACAATCTACGACAATGACTGTCACAAAAAGATTGGCCGATTTGTAGTCGATTGTGAGGATTCAAATGAATGCATTTCAGAGACGACTCACTTTTTTATATCTTAACTCTTACGAGGAACACAAGGAATACAATCGTCGTGTATTGTAACTCGAGATAAGGACCAACAATCGCGACGAACCCTTTCACAGCCCCCGCCACCCAACCACCGTCTCGAATTAACATAATTTGATATCGTCGGCAGATGCGTCGCGACTTTTACTTTTCGCCTTCAACTTTCACCTCGAAAATAGTGATTTACATGTACGTACCCGCACACGTGTCTAGTAGACGGCGGATCGATCTTCCTGCGCGATTGTCTGCCACAATGCGCGACAAAAACTGCGTGGGCGCAGGCGTATTGTGGGCCGCTAAATGCGCCCGCGAGCATCCTTTTGTTCATTGTCTGCGCCCGAGGGTGGCACTATGACACATTTATTTCAACCCAGTTTTTTAAGCCCATTGTATTGAAAATTAGATATCGGTGCGGAGTTCAAGAAATACGATACCATCGGTGCCCTCCAAATCGCATCCTCTCATCGATTTCGAGACGGCTGGCTTTGTCAATAGTGAAAATAGATATTTATAAAAGCAAGTATTTACAAAAGAGTTCGTTATTTTAATAAACAGGTTAGCTTTCCATTTCTATGAGTGTAGCAAGATCTGAGGGAAGGGTGCACGATTCGATCGGATAATTGATCTCAAGCGGACCGTTAGACGCGAGAGGTGACCGCGGTTGCGTCTGCGCTTCGGCCGATTGTACGAATTCCTTTCATCCCGCGTGATGAATGACGCGGAGGGATTTGAAAGGGTGGTCAGTTCTAGCGTTTACAAAACACGTCTTATGGCACGTTTTATAGCGTTTGTGACCGTTTTATCGATGGCCGGGAGAAGCAGCATCCGGTTCTGCGCAGTAATCTCTACAATGAGTTTCTATGTGATCGTCCGTTTGGAGGTAAACTAGTTTGAACGTTTCCCTAGCCGTCCACAATAACTAACGCCGAGATGTTGCATAGTAATCGAATTCCTTTATAACTACAATCAAGTTTATTGAACGGTCACTTTTTACATGTAACGGTCGATTTGAGAAATATTTTTCCCATAGGAGGGAACATCTGCACTATTTTAAAAATAATAAGTGAAGTTGAACTTTTTTTTCCTTTTGGGTGTTATATGTATGTATTTATTTATATTAATGTAATAATAAGTAATAATAATTGCCTAAACATTGCAATTGTGCAAAAAAATTGTCTGTTATGAAGTAGGATTTGAACAAAATACAATTAATCAAGAAGGTTTACATATGAACACTATTCTGATAGTAATAGTCGATAGATTTTTTTTAATTAAATAATACTTTTGGATATCATACTTATTCTTTAACCGTTGCTTGTTTTTTTCGAATTGATATGTATTAATTGCTAATCCGGATTTGATAAAGGTTTCATAGTGTGTCATCTTTAAGTTGTAGAACAGGTTTAAGCTATAAAGACAATATGTTTGTATTTTGTGTAATTTTTGAGGTAGGTATATCAGCGTGGTCATTTAGAAAATAGGTGTTTAAAAAAAACATAATTCTGTTATATGAGATATCAATTTCTAATAGTATCAAGATTATTTATTTCTTTGGACCAATTATTTCTGTATGTACTTGTTATAGTTAGAGCATTGTTTAACTAATATAATAATTATACGTTAGGCCGTAAACATTTCCGGAGCGATGGTAGGTCGAGTATTTTTTATTATTGTATAGGTATGCGGATGAGCATGTGGGCCACCTGATGGTAAGTGGTCACCAACGCCCATAGACAATGGCATTCTCAGAAATGTTAACCATCGCTTACATCACCAATGCGCCGCCAACCTTGAGAACTGAGATGTTATGTCCCCTCTGCCTGTAATTACACTGGCTTACTCACCTTTCAAACCGGAACACAACAACATAAAATATTGCTGTTTTGCTGTAGAATATCAGATAAGTGGGTGGTACCTACCCAGACGAGCTTGCACAGAGCTCTACCACCAAGTAAATTATTGCACCAAGTTATAAATAAAACAGAATGACATGTGCACTTTACACTTTTCCCATATCTATCAATAGACGAAATATTTCCTACAGATATTTATACCATAATCCATTGATTTATGGCACTTTCTAAGATTGTAAACGTTACCTTATCGAGTTAACATACGGGCTAACGCGGTGAACTTGGACCACGTTTTTCGGTAAGGCATACGAATGGTAACTAGGAGCCGCCATAAACTAAATAATTTACATAAAACGACTAACGGATCTCACGAGAACCAGTCCCCAGCATATTAATGCATGTGATCTATTAGAAAATCGCCAAGACACGAAACAGATAGCCGTGGCCGGCTTTGTAACATATCTTTTTTTATGATAATTTCTTTTCCCATAAAATTGACCGCTTGAAAAAACATAGTTGACAACTCGGCGAATACTTTGCTCATTTACATAATATATTGGGGAACATAAAATATACATCGGCTTTTTAAAATGCTATCGGAGTTATATAATAACGTGAATTTAATATTATTTAATCAGTTTGTTTTGTCTTAAATAGACTAAAGTCCAAATCTTTTTTCGGCCTTACTTATAAACGTTGCTTAGCGGGTACTTAAAAAATGTATGTTTCCTAAACGAAACTACCGCTAAGCAGTAAATGTAAACCAAATTCCATACTAAAAAGGACGATCATTTAATAAGAGTAGGTATTTAATTTAACAAGATATAGTAAATAAATACATATGAAGGCCGAAGCAATTAACAACTGATTATAGGATAGTTTTGGTGCTAACCAGATAGCCATTGTTTTTAAATAAACGCAATATATTCTGTATCTCCGCCTTACGCAAGAGAACTATCGCGTTACCATTGTCCCATTGAAGGAGCACGCAGTCTATTATCTATGAGAGCATCCATTCCCAGGATTCCGTTAGTAAGTTCACATGGCGCGGGCGCCGCATCCCTTTCGCTCGAGTCAAGTGATGATCCGAGACAATGCGGCCCAGCTGCCGGCCCTTGCGGCCAGGTGAGACTACGTATATCAAACAACATGCGAAAATAGACCTTATCAAACTAACATTCGGTCGGTAATGGCTTATCCTTTTGTCAAGACCTAAATTGTTTTAAGAATATCGAACATTTAAAAATTGAACTCAATTCAGTCGCTTGAAACTCTATTTTTCTTTAACTCTTGAACATTTTTAAAATAATTGCAAAAGATAACAAAGTGCTCAATGATCTGTAACTAGTTCCAAATAAGGGATTTTGGTGATAAGTATTTATGAAATAATGAAATGAAAAGTGAAATGATGCTTCACTTAGACCCGTCAATCCATTCGAGTTTAACATTGATGAAATAAAAATATGTTACGTAAATTAGACAGTAGCCCACAAACATTGCTATGTTAAAAAAATATCCCTTGTTGTGTCAACAGTTGCAAAAATTTTAATTTATGCAAAGGGGAAGAGTAGTCAAAAAAATATAAATAAAGATTATGCACCTGAGCGACGCATGCGCCGGATTGTTTGCAATAGACGCAAGCGCAGGTATCTCACTGTCACTCGCACGCATTAATTATACAAGCATCGCAAACGCCTCGGGCACGCGCTCTCGCACAAAAGGAACAATTTCTGCAAGTTTTTGCTTATTTACAACGCAATTTACATTTTATCGTATTCCTTAACCGTTTAAAATATCTAAGAAATATCTCCGAGTCATTAAAGAGATTTTAGAGACCACTTCTCTTGGAAACTGTGCAATTACAAATCGTGACTCGATTTTTAGGGTGACAAAGTGTGGCTTAAAGTTTTTTTTGACAATTAGTATATGTTCATCGGATCGTAAACACAAACGTTCCCGTTTTTGCAACTGAATAGTTAGACGGAACTATACTAAAAAATAATACACCTGAATAATAGGTAATTATACTTTCATAAAGGCAAGTCAAAGTAACAATGGTTGGAACAATTTTGTCGCTGTAGGGCGTTCGAGCCAACGTCCTAATTAGCAGATTTTCTCACCTTTCGTAAAGATCATTTGTGTGTTGGTATTTTTTTGTCAAGTATACATATTTTTTTATTATAATCATATACTTCTTTTTTTAGTAGTCCCCGATTTTTTTCACTGATTTATTTATCGTATGGAACTTTAGAGACTGGTTTTCAATGCGCTTTATAACGGTTAATACAAAAGTCTTTTTAGTATGTATTTTATTAAAATATTATTTACAACTATATAAATAAAAACTATACAAATAAGAAATGGGATATTATTTGTAATTTATTAATCAAGTTTTTTGTTGTTATTCATATAAAATGTTTATTAATTTATTATCTTATAATGCTCAAACTTGGACATTGTTCATCGTTTGTATTATTAGTAAATTATAAATTTATTTCTTAAGCTTAATCATACTTAAGTTATTAAATAAAGGTAAAGGAAAATTCCAGCGTTATAGGTACATTCTTACATACATAAGTAAACGCATTTTCGCTGCGTCAAACTAACAATGGTAGGTGACGTCACATTGACACCGCCACCTTTGGCCTAGACCCCGCACAACGCCACCACCGGTGCTGCGAAAACAAGGGTACCAAATACACAATAAAAATCGACAATCTCATTTTGTTAACCATTTTAAGAGCAGGATACTATATAACTATATCTACAAATAAACACTGATTTTGTCCAAAAATTTTTTGCTTTAATATAAATTGTTTTTGGCTACATTTTTATTTTACTACCCTTCAAATTCTCAACACTGATGACTTTTATAGTATAATATAATTAAATAATATATAACATATATCAAGAGCGACTAAAATGATAATCATTTCCTGTTTCGGAGGAACTACTGCGTTATCAAAATGATCCCAATGAAATTTAGCTCGTTTTTCTATACAAATAAGTATGTCAGCTGTCTATGACATTTGCCTTTTGAATATTTCTTAGATTTCGATAAGACGATTCGAAATATATTCCAGTAGGTTTTTTACATCTATTCATGTAGCTTTGTCCCCAAGCCCTGACATGTTGACAATAGCCGCGGAGGAGGCGGCCCGGGAAAACAAACCGAACAAAATCAAAACCGGATTTCCAAAATCCCGTTCGGTCGCATTCGAAAGGAGCTGTGTTTTCGATTTCTATTTGATTGTTTGTTTTTCGATCCATTGTGGAGTCTGTCGGGGCTGCGACATGCGTACCATTTTTGCAAAGT
Organism: Nymphalis c-album; assembly: GCA_963151315.1. NCBI lineage: Eukaryota > Metazoa > Arthropoda > Insecta > Lepidoptera > Nymphalidae > Nymphalis > Nymphalis c-album. Next base: position 8,807,850 of record OY720591.1, read on the forward strand.
CTATTCCATTGTATTCGTGGACGGAATGACATGTGACGGACGAGACGTCGCTGCCTGCCCCCGGCACCGTTCGATGCGACTGTGAGGTCAAATATTTTAAGAGACAACGAATACAGGATAAACGGTCTAAAAAATCTCTATCGCGATTAATCCTCCATCCTTATTCGTTCCAAGGTTGCGGTGCAGTCTCTGCCACCCGAGGCTACGCAACGGGATTCCTGTTATCATATTGGATCCCATCGTCGTCTAAATTAGTTTTTGTGCGACGTAAAAGGAACGAGACGTACCGGTCAACCGTTGCTCGCAGCAACAGTCGACCGACTGTTTTAGGTGCTCTGTAACCCTTTTTACCTGGTTCAAAATCTCTAACTCGCTTTAATATTTTGAGCCCAAAAGTTTTTAGTTATACGTTTACTAAAGTTATCAAAGCATATCTTTCCTATGGTTTTTCACTATTTACATTTTTTATTTGACTTCTATACGTTGAATATAAGTAAGACTTATGTATATAAGAAAATAGTCCCTTAATAGTCTAGTGACAAGTAACAAATGAAATCCGTTATATTATCATCAAATGGCAAAGCAGTGCAAAAAGCGCGCGCTCCTGCGCGTCCGGCGTGCCAATTATGCGCTGCGCACGCGCCTCCAAAAAAACCATCACCGGCCCATCACAACCATTTTTTAAAGGCCCTAACTTAAATAATAATGCAGTAACACGCGAGACTATTCGCAAAATGCGATCCACGAATTTCGTTTCCAAATTCCTGCGGACTCGCTTTCGATTTCATTTTTTGCCACCACTATTGTCTGTTTAACTCGGATTTGTGTTTCTGTATTCTGATGTCGGGTGCCCTTCGGCGTTTTGTTTTCCCTTTCGGTCGTTTTAATCGAGCCTCATATAATAAAGGTGCATTTTAATTTGCTCGTACGAGGTCCTTGCCAGAATCAGAGTTCTCTCTTCTCTCCAGTCACCGTAAAGGAATGCAAAATCAGCTGTCCTCTTGCTCGAGACAAACTTTTAATGCAGGAACAGAGCTATAATGAAGTGCCCCGAGTTTTTTGTGGCAACGGAGATTAGCCCTCCCGGCGATCTGAGGTCGCGTACCTCGGCCCTATCATTACTAAAACGATCCTAATTTTATAATGATCCTGTCACAGCCCTTCTGAAGAAAAAGTCCCTAAAGGACAATTTTCGTAAGAGTTAATAGGCGACGAAATATTGCAGTCGTTTAGAGAATTCTAGGGGTGTGTGTAATAATTTTATCTTGTCCTTATTATGGATGCGTTTAGTTATTTTATACTTGATTACGGTCGGTTTTGCTTTTGTTATTTTTACAATTTAAAAGCGGAAGTTTAACTCGCATTTAATAAAGCTGCCTCAGGCATATTGTTGTTGTTAAATATATTATCTGAATGTGTAATCTTTATAGTTGTCTGAAAAACTGCACTGATTTTAAATAGTTTTCTGATAATGGTAAGTACATTTTTTTAAATTACTTTGAAATACTTTATAACAAATCTATATTTATTTATTTCAATAATAATAGTCCTCTCTGCATATCATAGTAATAGTAGTTATTTCAAAATTGTTTGTTATAATACAAAGATTTGTTTGATTTGCTACAATAAATTTCATATAATTTTAAACTTTTTGGTCTTTAACTTAAGTTTTGTATAGTTGGGTTATGTTTGTGTGTTTTTTTAATTATTCGTCAATATTGTATTCAAATGCCTCTAGTATCTGAGATGTTAGGCGTGGACAGCGAAGAAGGTCGGCGGCACCAAATGGCACATTTATATTGTTCATTACGAAGCTCCGGAGGTGAGAGATGTTGGCGCTGTCGCCGCGGCGGGGGTTCCCGCAGGGCTGACTGCGTGCACATGTAGAAGTGATGACACAGTCCTGGCAATTGAAAAGACTTACGTTAAATTGAATCAGACATAATTTGAAGTGCCTATTTAGTACAAAGGAGAATATGTTCATAAAATCAATCGTTAAATTTACTGCACAAGGAAATAAAGCATACTGTAGTTTTAATAACGAATTAAATTGAAATAACATTGCAATCGTTATATTTTACCGAAAAAATAATTGTAATACCATAAGTCGTACCATACTCATACAAAATCCATGTTTAATAATGAATCATATTATTACCGAATTGTAATTGTTATCAGCCCTGCATGCGCAACCGCATGACACCGGGGGTCCGGCGAGCACGTCCATGCGCGTTGATTTGTGCTCGGTCTCCCGCCGGCAGTATTTGTACTGCGCCCACGCCACGCGACATCCACCACAAGCCCCACAGACAGACGCTCCTGTCAATCTTCACACTCATGCTGTTCATGGAGGTACAAGGAACACTTGAACAACTATCAGTATTATCAATTATCAACGACTAAAATCATTAAACGTACCTACTTCAACAAGATCTTAGATTCTATAACAGAAAAAAGTTTAAACATTATTGCAATCAAATCAATATTTACAAGCATAATGGGTATAACACCTTAAATGTGATCGCCTTCATTAAGAACTAACTAGAGTTCTAAAACCAATGTAACGTATATTACGAGTATAAGGCAAACTTCCATAGTTAACGGAGTATCGATGGTGTATGGTATTAATATGCCGTTGTACTTTCGTGACATATAAAGAGCTGGCAGATCCTTTCGTTAATACAATTATATATATAAAATTTAATAAAATATACAAAGTAAAAATAAATTCAATTTATCAATTAAGGTTTTTAAATATAAAAAAGACTAAATCGAATAATCTCTTAAACTAAAATTATTAAAATTAAATTCAAGATTATTGAATGATATAAAATAGCTACTATACCGTTCTAATCAATAGTCAATTTTATTTCAAAATTAAAAAGCGAAAAGCTTTAAATTAATAGATAACGAACAGAATTATATTAAGACAATATTTCAAACTAATGTGGTGAGAGTTCCAAAACTGTTAAGAGATTTCTGCTGCAATCTGTTGATTAAACTCATTAATTAATGACTAAAAATCTCGTGAGATATGCATATGAGTGTCGTTCGTATCACGAGTGAAATCACCCGATCTCACCTGCCGTAATTTCGTTTAGATATCTTCGACGACGTATTTTCCAATCTAAACGAGCCGAAATTAGAAGGCTAATACAACTTTGAAACCGGTCAACATAAAATTGGAAACCAACTGTAGTCTCCGTGTTGCGCAAGAGCAGATTTACCAGTTTGGCGCGGGCTCGGCGACGCAGGCGCGTGGGATCTATGGCTCTGCGCGCGCACCGCTGTATCCGCGCCGCGGCCGCGGCTCACGGCTTTACGCTCTGTGATAGATTTATTTGAACTGCGCATTAGAATTGGTTAAATCTAATATTTTATTATACATCGAAACTATGTATTTTTTTTTTGTCTTGACCCAGTATTTTGAACATTCCGTACTATTTGATCTAAATTTTTCTAATTTATGACATACAATAAATGTTCATGCTTCTTTCACATTTAAATTTCTATACATTTTTGACTATAGTTTTCATAAAATAGCCATTATTAGCGAATAAAATAACTATGTAAGTGTGAATTATGTTATTGCTAATAAAAAATATTTGGAATCCATTAAGAAACAGAATTAAGAAAAATTAACATTCCATCGAAAAGATAAATGTGTATCGCTCAGTCATGTGAAATAATCATATTAATGTTTAATTTTATATTGACTGCATATCTACGTCTTCATTCCGTCCCTGATGCCGCGCATAACTGTCATCTATGTCAGCATTATTGGTCATTTATGAAGAATTTTTCTCCACAACCTTTCACTCTGATACTAACTGCGTTTAAATAGCATATCCATTGAAACGGTTATCTGTCGTTTATTGCCAGTTAATATGACGCCATTGATATACATTTTAATACTTCTTTATATGCACTTTTATAAAGTGGTAAAGAAAATTTAGATACTACTTAATATTAAACTGTCTTATGTCTCAATAGCTCAAAAAAACATAACATAAAGCTGCCTAGCAATGTAATGTAAAAACCGAGATGGCCCAGTGGTAAGATCGCGTGAATCTTAACCGATGATCGAGGGTTCAAAGCCGGGCAAGCACCACTGAATATCATCTTAATTTGTGATTATAATTCATCTCGTGCTTGACGGTGAAGGAAAACATCGTGAGGAAACCTACATGTGTCACTGTAATTCTGTCACATGTGTATTTCACTGACCCGCATTGGAGCAGCGTGGTAGAATAAGCTCCAAACCGAGGAGGCCCCTCAAAAAGAGGAGAAGACGCCTTAGTCGAGCAGTGGGACATTCACAGGCAGTTACTACCTAGCAGGCATCATACCTGACTATTCTTTATTAAGGACGAAGAAGATAAGAATAATATTTTTCAATATAAATATGCATTTGTATCATTATATAATATTTTTTGTATGATAACTTAATTAAGTTCCAAAGTAAACGTTAAGTTACATCGTCCTTTTACGATACGAACCGTATAATCAAACGACTAGCCCGGAAAAAACTTCGTGACCACAATTACATTTTACATAATAAACCGTGAAAGGGTGGCCGTCTCGCTCCAATATTGATGGTGTATATTTATCACGGACAATTTGGGAACACCTGCTGTTACCACGGATGAACGGTATCTGTCAAATTAATACTATCCCCTGCGCGGGCGCATAGATCGTTGGCTCCGAACCCACCTAATGTTTTATTTGTTCTACGTCCCGTCGAATGCCTTCGAATATTTTCATTGAAAGCTCATTTTGATTTCGTGTGATTGAAATTAGTAAAGAGCTCATCGATACCGATTATTGTTATTATTTGTTTACTTTTATAATGAACTTGTACTTCTATAAGTTGTTTTAAGTAATACAACGGTATGGTTGAAATGTTATTTAAATGTACGACTACAATATTGTCTAAGTTTATACTGTTCTAAATATATATATATATATATATATATATAACTGTAAATGAAAAGGTTTCATATTGAAATAATATTTCGGCTAATTTACTTGGTACAAACAATATAAAATAATAATGTGCTTAAAGCTAAGTCGTTAAATTGCTATCTAAATAGTTTCCATTTACTACATTATCACTTTGTAACTGTAAGCTATGTACTTACTGTAGATGTTTCATCACGAAGCGATTGGCCGTTAAAAATAGCAGAGCGCCGCGACGGCTCGCTCGTGGGCTGCGCCTGCGCCGCTACACCCACACTTCCCTTGGAGGGGCGAGTAGTGCACGTAACCACAGAAATTCCTTGGTCATTCAAAGCATGTTTTCTAGAAAGTCGATACTGTTTGACTATTGTTTGCATAACTTGCGACATATGAAACTTGACTTAAATATTAAATTGAATAAAATTTGGATGTTATTCGTTTTTTACTATATTTACCTAAATAATAGGTAAACTTAGTACAATACGATATTTATATCGACTAATAACTAAACCTCAATCGACTGATTAATATTGTCTCGATTTCAAATCTATTAAGTCTAGCCATTATTAAAAAAATATTAAGAATAAATTATTCAATTTACAAACTGTTCTTTTATAAAAATATATTTAATCAAGAATTTATTATTTTATTAATTGTAAGCTATATTATTAGCTTATAAGACTAAGTCCCACAGTAGCTAGTAGGCTAGTTCGATTCCCGGGTTTAGTTTTTTTTTGTTTATTTCATAGGAAGCTGGACGAGCATATGGGCCACCTGGTATGGTATGGTAAGTCACCAACACCCATAGCCAATGGCATTGTAAGAGATGTTAACCATCGCTTCCATCGCCAATGCGCCACCAACCTTGGTAACTAAGATGTTATGTCCCTTGTGCCTGTAATTACTCTGGCTCATTCACCCTTCAAACTGGAACACAACAGTACCAAGTACTGCTGTTTTGCGGTAGAATATCTGATGAGTGGGTGGTACCTACCCAGACGAGCCTGCACAAAGCTCTACCACCAAGTAAAAGTAGTAGGTTGAAAGACGCAAAGTCGTTGCCAAATCTAATCTCTTTCCATTCGTATCGGATTGCCTTCGCTCGTTTTAATCCAAGGTCTTCCAAGCCTTTAAATTTGGACCAAATTGCACAAATATTCCTATTGACACTCCAATTAATAATAGGATTTGGTTTGAAAATAGAACGAGGATCAAACCTTTGACTTTCTCAGCGATAAGCGATATATCATTGAGCTTCCTAGACTTCTAGTCTTAACAACTTGAATTCATATTAAGTTTGGCGCGTGCGTGTAAGTGCAGTTAATCAGCTCTGGCAGTCATGCCAGCGCACGCCTCGGCCCGTGGTGATGGCCCATGGCTGATGTAGGTTGAACTTGAATGTCAAATTGTACGGTAATTTAATACAAATTTGCCTTTTTAAGTATTTGAACTGATTGATCGCGTGTTTCTAATTTGTTAACATACTGAATGAAATTATTCATCATGTAAGTATTGTATTGGTAATAAAAAATATTATGATATTATTTACATTAATTTTATCACCTTAGAGAATCAAAATATGTCCATTTTTACACGATAGAACACGTTTATAATGCTGAGAGCGCCATTAGGTCGATATTACGGCATCCACTGACTCTCAATATCTCATGTAGTGGATTATGCTCTAAGTATCTTAAAGCAGGAAGTCGTTTTCAGCAGTGTTATATTAAATTCATTTTTACTCTCATATTTAACGGTAGAAACTCAAACGGAAATATATTATATACCATGAAACTCCATCAATTCCGTGTCCCTTTTATTACGCCTGGTGAGCGGCGGGTAGCGACATCTGTGCGTCGAAGGGCTATCTGTATTGGTTATTGATAGCCGCAAGCGCACGGGGCGCGATTTATAGACTTTATTAATACCATGTACATTGTACATAGTATGTATGTTGTATAGCAACTCATAAGCATTGCATTCATTATACTTAATAATAATTATATATGTTGATTTCAATTAAATGGAATTTTAAACGAAAACATAAATGATAATAAATGTCACAAACTTAAATCGTATACACAGAGACTCCACTTCTACAGAGCAAACTCACTTTACACTCGACGAAAAATAAACGACATTACCTTTCTTTATAAATTAATTCATGGACTTATTGATTCATCCGATATCTTGCAATACATACAATTTTCCATCCCTCGTCCAAATAGTCGCCTGCGAAACTGTAAGACTTTTTCTCTTCCTACCTCTAAAACCAATGTACTAAGCCACTCGCCTTTATACCGCATGTGCTTCACTTATAATAGTATTTGTTTGAATTATGATATTTTTACTGACCGTTCTATAGCCTCATTAAAATTTTTATTAAAAAAACTATTTCATTAACTTATTAAAAAATATTTAAAAAATAAAATAAATTGTAATAGAAGCTAATTTATAAGCGCATGTCGTGTCTACATCAAGAGAAATGTAATCATATGTTTTCATTGATTGTCATTTTGTTTTGTAGACCTATGAACATAAAATAAAATAAAAATAAAATAAAATAAAAAATAAACAGAAATACTTTGTGTTGCTGTGTTCCGTTTTGAAGTGTATGTGCCAGTATGCCAAGCATAAGAGATATAACATCTTAGTTCGCTAAGGTGACTGGTGACGGTAAGGTATGACATTACAGTGCCCTTGTCTACGAGCGATGGTGACCACTTAAAAACGAAACAACATCGTCGAAATCACTAATTATAAATAAATGTAATAAAATATTTATTAAAACATATAATACGCCCTAATCATATATGTATTTATGTACTCTTCTATTGCTCAATTCTGATACATATAGGTTTACCACAATATTTTCCTTAACCATGGGTTCAACTTTGAGCTCACTATAAACACAACTTTACCATTTGAATAAGTTTTCGGTTTGTTCGGATTTGAACTTTTGGTATTTGGTTTAATTTATTTCGTTTCATGTGTATGTAATAGGCTACACCTTGTACGTATATTATGATGTTTATTACATAATTTATAATACATAACGTACATAATAAATTACTTTTAATTTCAAACCAAATTGACTGATGACCTGAAAAAGATGTGGACTTGAGAGATCTTGTCCAGCAATGGATTACGGTTGATGATGTGATTCCAAGCACTCTACGCTTAAATACTGTCCATATTCAAATTATATTTTGGATTTGGAACGATATACAAAGAGAAATACTTTAATTGGGGAAAATAAAACAGCAATTTATATTATAATAATATATTTGTCTCATATAATACAGAACCTCAATAAATAGGAGAATTACAATGATATAAATACATGGATTGCTCATTGGAATTCTTTGTAAAACGCACATTTGGATGAATCACTGTATTTTACTTCATAATAATTACATCACTTTTATGTTTACTCTTAATCGAAGTAGGTAAAGGGTAAATGAAATACGTTTTGTTATAAAAACCTTTATTTACTACAAGAAAGAATTACTTTAGAAATTTCTTCTTGACAAAATTCTTCGTAAATTCATCAATGATTATAGACATGAGGAAATTTATTTGGTTGTTATTTTATTGTAGCTATTTTTTATTTAAAGGGTGCATCGGTCACGGAATAAAGGTATGTGCCGACTAAAGGTGAACAGGAAGCATAAAACAGCGACGCGCCGCATTACGCGTCTGATGCTGTCGCGATGCACGCTCGACGCGCAACTGTTCATAATTTACTGCTTCGATATTCTAACCTTAGGACAAAGTACTTTAGAAATGACATCAAACATAAATAAATCAAAACATCTTATATAAACTAAATTTTCAAACAATATGAATGATTTTGTCATCAATTTACTGTCCAGATTTCTTGATATCATTCGTTAAAATTAATACTATAATGAATTGTCATAGACTATAAAAATACAATCACAATAAATTTATAACTATCATATTAATTGAAATTTATTTAACAACATAATAAAAGTGATTTACTGATTCTATTAGTTGTGTTTATTAACAATTTACATTATAAAGTTTTATAACAAACAAGCAATTACGAGAGGAAAATTTTCAAAGGAAGTAAAACACCTAGTTCTAATAAAATTCGATAATTTATCGCTAAAACAGGAAACGTGTAATTGTTTCCACTTTGAACGGCGTGCGGACAGGCGGTACAACTTTGTCACTGTGAAAGTGACATGCGTTATATTAAGAGCCGTGAAGGAAACGCGGTTATCTTGAGGATCGACGAGCGCCCACTACACCGACCGCGTCTGTCGGCCGCAACTTGTAAGCTGTTCACCTGCCTCTAGCCTTATGCCTCGATCAATATATAATTATATTTAAATCGTGTTCAAAAAAAAAAAAATATTCATTAGCTTACATTACATAATGCTTTGCTTGTGCTACTGTTCGTACACAATACATGTTGATCTTTTAAACTAAAGTCACATAATTAAATATTAAATAGTAGCTAACTAGTATGTATACTATTTGTTTGGGTCAGTGCCAAGTACGATATTCCATATAGCGTCAATAGTCCAATGATTTACCGATTACCTTGCGATGTAGAGTCGCAGGTTCGTTTCTGATCCCTTGAGCTATTGTCGTCCCCACTCCTAAAATAAATTGTATGCTTAATTGGAGGAGAACAAGATATACTAGTAATCATTAAGAGTACACCATCCCGCATGGAGCGGAGTGGCGGAATAAACTCCTAATCTTGTCCTCGACAGCCTGCAGGGCAAGTAAAAAGAAATATAGCTGATATTACTTCTTTCACTTTACAAAAAAGCCACCTTTTAAGTAACATATTATTATTAAAAGTATAAATAAAATAAATTAATAAGATCAGAACATCAATGTCCTTCTTCTTCAATTCTGTTATAAATAGATAGATAGACGTATTCAAATTTTTAAGTACAAATAAATACTAAATGCTTAACAAAATTCCATTAAAAGGATTTTAGTACTTTTTTTTTATTGTATAGGAAGGCGGACGAGCATATATGGGCCACCTGATGGTAAGTGGTCACCAACGCCCATGGACAATGGCATTTTTAGAAACCATCGCTTACATCGCCAATGCGCCACCAACCTTGGGAACTAAGATGTTATGTCCCTTGTGCCTGTAATTACACTGGCTCACTCACCCTTCAAACCGGAACACAGCAATACAAAGTACTGCTGTTTTGCGGCAGAATATCTGATGAGTGGGTGGTACCTACCCAGACGAGCTTGCACAAAGCTCATACCACCAAGTAATAAGCTTCTATAGCGTTGACAAAAAGTTATTAAAGCATTAGTTTCCTTATATATTATTATGTAAAATTATTTATTTAATCAATTGTACATTTTAACATTCAAAAATAGAATTGAATAAAAAGGTTTGAGTGGACGTTGCAGAAAATGAATAAAAAATCCAATTTTTCGTAAAAATTTTTTTCAAGATTTTTTATTTACGGGCACTGCATGTATGTTTGCGTGTAATGTGCTCTACAACTATAAAACATCACGAGGTCTTACCAATAAATCACTACAGCGCAGCACTACTGTAATAACGCCTTACAAACCTACCTATTCCGTCCTATTGCTGAACATTGCATGTCCTTCATAGAGCTATTTAACATTCAGAGTATTTAAATTGTTAATCCTTGAAAACGAATTCTACATATGAGTTAAATTACAGAACACAAATTGCCATAAATGTGCTATTCTCTAAGAACTTACTTCAGTACTCTTTCGTGAAATATTGAGACCGACTTATTATACTATATTATTATTACGAATTATTATTTTTATAATCAATGTCACATATTACTTTTTGATACTAACGACCGATTTCTGCGCTGTGTCGAGTTCGCTTTTACAGAATAAGCACAACTTGTTATATATATATACTTTTGACACGACAAGAGCGAATTTCTATATATATGTATAAAAAGTCGCCTATAGTAGATATTTGTGTGTCAAAGGGATTTATAGCCTTATAATGTTTGTATGTTAAATCCTAATATAACTTTGAAATCCTTTTATAGGAACTAATTTTAGAAGTGATACTAATATTGCAGCACATTTTTGGTTTGCAATCTTAACGTTCTTGGATGTTTCTGTTAATTAATCTGTGACAATTTCAAAAATTGATAGAAATTACTAAGAATGCCTTCCTATATGTACATTCAATATTATGTTCTAAACATAAATCAATTAAATGAAACATAAAATTCAAATTAATATAATATTAAATTGCTTTTATTATTTAACATTTATTAGTTTTTGTGTGCCACCGCAAAAATTAAATTTATTTCTTTGTAATTTAAGTTAGGTGACCCAGAGGAAAGCGCTGCAATAAATCAAGTCGTATCTACGAACAAATGCGGTGTTATTATACAAAACGCTTTATTTGCAACTCTAGCTGTAACACTTTCAGTCGCCTTTTATTCCGACGATAATTTCTCTATATATAAAAAAAACGTACTCCTTTAAACTGTACCACTACTCAAAAAAAATTTTAATTTTAACCTTCTAAAAACAATACTGAATGTATAATAGGAGTCATACGTAGAAATTAATAGTTAACAGTATCAGCCTGTGTATGTCCCACTGCCGGACTAAGGCGTCTTCTCTTCTTTATGAGGAGAGGAGGCATTAATCGTTAAGGAAATGAGTTTTATTTCCAAATTTATATACTCACCATACTTACTAGTAACGTTTATCCCTTGACGACCAGCCATCGAAGTTTCGCCGCCGTCGGTGGTATATCGTTGTCGTGTCGGACGCTGTAAATGTTGTCGGGCTAAAAAATGTCACCTAGCTATTAATCGCAGTCGTTAAAATGTTGCAAACTAATTTACTTTCGCCAGTAACTTGTTTCATTTGAAATATTTAAAACATATGCTCTATAAGTTTTTGATAGTTGACTTCTTAAATCCGCTGAGGAATTTAAAAGTTGAGTTTTTTTTGGAAATCTATGTTTATAACTGTGTTTCAACCATTAATATTGCTATATGATAAGTTTAAGTAATTTAAATGACATTCTATTATAATGTGTTCTCTAAAAATTATGTTTAGAAACTGTATAATAAAATGACATTATTCAAAATGATATATTTTGAATATTCGACTCAAAAGTCAACACAGGTTATTTTTTTATATCTTCCCCTACTAAACTGATCGTTAAAATTCAATTCAAGACATTAAAACTGTATTTTGTTAACATCGACAGTATGTTTTGAATGCATTTTATTATTTTATTAAATATTTACTGTATTATATGAGATCATCAATTATATACTTTCGAAATAATTTTCTATCGAACTTAAAGAAATAGACCGAATTAACATAAGATGTAGCGCGTGGACATTATTTATAGGTATCTTGAACATGTATTATAAGTCATCTAACTAATATACAAATTGAAATAAACAACAATTTATATGAATATCAATATATGTTGTAGCTTATATGATATTTATATTATGTATCTATCAATACATCTGTCTGTCTCTTTGATCTAGTAGCTGAGACTCAAAATCATAATAACTCAGTGTCAAATACCTGGTTGGCACAATTAAAAGTAGGTAAATTTATTATCTTAATTCAAGAATTTTACACAAACAGCTTTCAAGCTATTTTCTTATGACAGCGATCGTTTCGATTACTGTTCAATTGGTTTATGAAAGTGATGATATATAAAGTTACATATAAGTAGGTAGTGTGTATTGATCTATGTATTACTGCACTAGGTATCTCTTGCACAGTTAATAAGCTTCATTTAAATTTGACCCCCGTGACCAAAGATCGGTCAGGCAATGCATCTCTATATTATTAAGAGATATATAAATAATAAATGGGATATCGTTATAGAGATAAGAGATAAAGAAATTGTTATTTTTTTTGGTATTTCACTGAAGTTATTTAAGAAAGTTTTCGCTCGGACAGCGAAAGAGTTGAACGACACTGACTGTATATGAAATATTGAACTCTGTGCGGTTGAGGTTTAAGTTGTAAATTTCAAAACGCACATACGATCACGTAATAGATTTCACTAATTAATTTTAATATTCAAATGCGAAGTAACATTGTCACTCAGCGGTATAAAAAATATTCGGCATTGAAATCATTGTGTAGGAGTCAATTAAGAGAACCGGTCGATTGTCCTTCCGCGTCCGTAATCAAGGAACCAGTCTTATGCACTTACCGTAATAGATAACAAGTCAATGAAATTAACAATACTGTATACGCTGGTTGAGATGGCTCTATTTAACTATAGCGTATGTGTAGTAGTGTTAATGTGTATGTGTGCAGGAAACAAAAGAAAACGTTGTACTTATCTAAATACCTTTTGTGAATATTATTAATTTTGTATAAACTTATATTTTTTTTTTATAAAACACATAATATCCTTATTATGTAATGTGTATGTGTATGTTTTTCTTGGTGGTAGAGCTTTGTGCAAGCTCGTCTGGGTAGGTACCACCCACTCATCAGATATTCTACCGCAACAACAGCAGTACTTGTTATTGCTGTGTTCCGGTTTGAAGGGTGAGTGAGCCAGTGTAATTACAGGCACAAGGGACATAACATCTTAGTTCCCAAGGTTGGTGGCGCATTGGCGATGTAAGAGATGGTTAACAGCTCTTACAACGCCAATGTCTATGGGCGTTGGTGACCACTTACCATCAGGTGGCCCATATGCTCGTCCGCCTTCCTATGCGATAAAAAAAAAAGTAATATGTAATGTGTATTTAAATAAAAACACCTCAAATTTGACTACTAGATGTCTTATTTCCTATTACCGCCTTCGCTGTTGCACATAGTCGCATTTTGGTTTGGCTTAATTTTAACCAATGTAATGCAGTGTGTCATAGCTAAATAAATAAATAACTTTATTCTCAAAGCAACACATTATATGTTATCAATAAAAGGAAGTAATATTTCTTGTTTAAATAATATAATTTTGAACAAAAAAAAAGTCTATAATCAAATTATAAACAGTACATCGAGGTGTATTAAAAATATTGTCGTTAGAGACATAATTTAGCGTCTAATAAAATTTTTTTTTGTAATTTATGCGAATTCTCCGATAAGTATCCAATAAACGGAGTACCGACACATGTTGCTAAACTACTGATAAGCTAGTTAGTAACCAATTCGAGTCATATATATGTTGTTTTTTCTAATTTAAATAATATAAATATTACTAATAATATAATCGCACAAGTTCACTTTGTATTTATGTGTATGTGCCCTATCTTAACTTCTTTAAATAAAGGATTCCATATACAGTTATATTTAAAAAAGAAAGCCAAGAGCAAAGGCTTGCCCTGTATATTGAAAAATTACTGTTTAATTTCACATAACATTAAAATTCTGTAGAACTATTCTGAAATAAACTAGAAACTTATCGCGGAACACAGTCGTGAAATTATGGAAATTGATATGCCATATTGACTTTAATAATTATAAAATGTAAAGGATAGAGATATCAAAATAGCATAATCACTATAAGACGGTTATCAACATTTTACGATATATAACAGAATAGATCTGCAGGTCTAATATAAGCATAATTATAATTAACATTGTAGATTAATATTTAAGGTACTTTAAAAAAAAATGATTATGCACACGTCATATTGTGTGAACATATTATTTAATAAATGACGTACAAACAAAAAACATTGCATTTAGTTTGAATATAATCTAAATTTATTTTATCTTCGTTAATAAAATGTTCTGTTTTATATATTCCTAGATAAACATCTAACAAGAACATTGAATCAGGCGCATAGGGCAGGTGCAATCGCTATCCAGATTGTTGCAAGGTGTACATAATATTTAATTACATCCAAAGTGAACATGTTTCGTCAACAGTCAACGTATAGTTGACATACCTACTCTTATAACATAATGATTGATTAAAACAATAACATGAATCAAACTGTCATACCGACATCCAAGATCTTTAGTTTTTACATTAGGATAATTTGCGTGGGAAAATTATACGATTTGGACTTGATGGATTTGCGTAAAAAATGGGTATTTCTCTCTCGCGCTTGTTGTAAATATTGACTTGTCTCACGCAGATAAAAACAAGTGTTTTAAAAGGAAACGCTATTAAGGAAATATTAAATTGGATACAAATAAAAAATAATTTGTTATTTACTCTCTAAAACGACAATACATTGAAATACGACCAACCGTTGGCTATTATATAATGTAATAGTTATAGGTTGTTTCTTTAAATAATATAAAAATAGTGACACAGTTGTTTTAAACGATTTTTTTATATACACAGTCTTAAAATTCAATAAAAAATAGAATTTTAAAACATTAACTTTTTTAAAAGAATCAAACCTGCCTCCATAAAAATTTAGTAATAAATAATACTATTATAAACTGCGACCAAATGAAAAAAAACCATCATAAATTTATTCAAAACAATGCGTCATTTGAAGTAGATACAGACAGAAGAAAAATATTCAACTAAAGTTATTGCAAGAAATTATAATATATTCAGAATGGACGAGTCATTATTTGGTAAACGATCCCCTAACAATTGTCTCTCTGGGAATCGATTTGATCCAATTAGTATGTATCGAGTCCCGTTACTCGATACAATAAGCGGAGCGGGCGCAGCGAGGAAGTCCAGATCGTAGCCGGAGACCGGCGACCGGCGACCGGCTATCCAACCGTACAACATAACTCGTTTATTTTGCATCCGCTAACAATGTCATTATGTAAATCATACTCCACGACTCAATCAATCGACATCGAGAGTGAATCGAGATCGACGTCTGATCGGTTAATTACTCGATTCAGTATTCGAATAATGATCAGGCGTAATCGATTTTGTTTCGACGATGAATATTAAAACGATTGTGTATATAATTAACCGTGGGAGGTGTAAGCGCCGCCGCCGGTAGCCGTGCGATGTTCTCCGGATAGATAGATGCATTAGGCGTTAATTATTTCTGATGCGATGCGATGCGGTTGACGCATGATGCCACTTTTTATCAATATAATTTTAAACATCTTCATTGTGTTTAATTAATATTTATCCATTAATTCCGGGCGTTATTTTTAATTTTAAATGTATTCCTTCTGAAGTAATAAATATCATTGTTTTATAATTTTTAACGAAATGTTAACGCACATTTAACGATTATAGTGTGAACCCGAGCTATAAAACCATTGAGTTATGTAAATGAACGAAAAAATGTAGAATATTTTATTGTAAGCATGTAAGTAGCTATTGTTAATGAAACCATTACATTAAACTATTCCATACCTGTTGGAAAATTTAATAAAAATACAAATACATCGACAGCTGCTGTGCTATTCCGTAAGAACTCACTTAGGGAACATTACTCGCCCGTGAAATGTAGACAACCGACTTATATTGATATACTATTTTAAATAATTTATTCTTAAAAATGTTATTAATATCGATGGTCATCGAAAAATGGTCAATATCGCATATCACTCGAGTTTGATATTACAGAAAGTCCTAATGCTTCCATTTATATATTTACATATTCACCCTCAAAAAATATTTACTTTTTGTAATAACGAAACTGAGACGCTTTTTACAGATATCGGTCGGTTAGAAGCACGACTTTACCTAATTTTATATTAAAAACATGTCTATTATATAATAATATTCTAATAATTAACTCAATCGTACAATGACTTACATTTACTGTTAAAACTGTCTTAAGACGGATTCTTTGTACGAACCTATGTATATTTAATTGGTCTTGCATGGAAAGAATAAAAATAATGTATAGGAATTATATCATGCATAAATGTTACAAAATATATTTTTTATTGATGTACAATAAAGTATCATATTAGTAATTATTGTTATGTATTGTAATAATTAAGATACTTATTCTCATATAAATAATGATAGATATAATTTAAATTGATAAAACACTTTTTATCTCTCTCGAATGTTAAATGTCACTCGTATTTTCACAGGTTATTCAAAATTTAATTAAGTTTAATTAATATTGATTGTTCCACATTGCAACTTTTGTTATGTATGATATAATATGTCTTCGGATCCTTTTTGGTGGGCATCAATATATTTTGTAGGCAAGTCATTTTGGTTATTCAAATCACAATTACAAAATTATGTTAAAGGTAATTTATAAGTATATATATAAATAATTAATGATTTTTTTTTTATATAACACGCTCGATACAACAATACCCAGGGGTCAGGAACAAACATGTGGCCTTATTCAGTTACTGGTTGTCGTTACTCGATATACCGATACCGTGTGTTTTCTCGTATTTGTTTAATGTTATATTTAAACCAAAGTTAGTATACTTTACGTAAATTGCATCAAAATAAGTTGTCACTGGCAACCTTAGTTCTCAAGCTTGGTGGCGCATTGGGTTAATATTACTTACGGCGCTAATGTTTATTGGCGGTGTAATCATCTCAGAGATGAAGAAAACTTCGCGTGGAAACCTTCATTCGTTGATATGCTCCCATGCTCCAAAAGCCTGTCGGAGAAAGCTCTAAAGCTTCTTCAAGGAGAGGACGCCTTTCCCTTGAGAACAGTGGATCACTGAAGAATGATAGATTTAGTACTATATATGTATAATTATCTACTGTTGTCTATACTACTGTATGTTACTATATAGTAAATTGTTTTAAATTTAACTATTATTATCAATGACTCAAATAAAATCGAAATTGAATTTTAAAATCACGTCTTTAACTTCCGCGAGCGCTTAGAAACAGATAAAATCTATATTATAGCATTATTAATATAGTTTAAAACAAGAAATTTACGTAATGTTTAAATATAATATTGATGAAGTTATATACATAATATGAATTTAAAATTTTGAAATGAGTTACTAGGAGAAGTGAATCGTAGCTTAGTTGTAGACACTTAATGCTTTTATTACGGTATTGTCTAGACAAATCGCAGGAAGACTGACGATCGCCTATCAATCATAATAACTTCGCAATACGCCCCAATTCGTCCGCAGGAAACTGTCGAATCAAATATTTATAAGGTTTAAGACATCCTGCTTCATTATAAGTAAGATTACCGGTGCTAAAGACTAAAGAGGTTATATATATGTATTATTTTATAGTTTTACTACTAACAGTCGACTTGAATGTGTATGAATAGTAGAATCATAGTATTCCATTAAAATTAATGTAAATCAAAGTTTCATTCTTTAAAAAAAAACATTTGATGTGTAATCAAATCACTTATAGAATATGTGGTCCTATCAGTTTAGTTATTATGTAGATAATATGCACCGATCCAGATAATAAATATCATTTGCTATGAAGTTTTGGATAATTCGAAATTTGAATAAAGAATAAAAAACATTAACTGATAATTTGAATAAACATTTAAATAAAAGCTACTTTTTGTTGCCATATAGTTATTACTATATAAATTATATAATTAACCGGAAAAAAGTTTAAGTCTACAACTAATAGCTTAAGACCATATTTTGCTCTTACATATATATTTATTATTTATTATTGAAATTATGTAAAATTAAAACAGCATTACGGTCGACTGTTTTATAGTTACACTTAGTTTAATGGGTCACACGTGGGAGGCTTTAAACTCGAAACTCGTACTGACATCTAGCGGCGAGCGCGGGAAACTTCAATCCACCCACGCGACGTTGAAAAGTGTAACTTCTGTATATTAGTACATGATAATTTACATATATATAATTTAATAGAAAAAGTGTGTTACTTACAATACAGTTGCCCAATATATAATTATATTATGTGTAAACATGTATAGTAGCGTGTTATTATGGTCGTTATAATATATTAGTTTTCTTTATTGTTATTATAATTATCTAATAACTGCAATAAATGCATCTACTTACCATCGACTTACCATCACACGTAAGATAGGCCGTGGAAGATGGAAGCTTTATATATATATATATATATATAGTGGCGGTGGTAGTCACTTTCCATCAGGTGAGCGTCCTGCTCGTTTGCCCCCTCTTACATAAAAAAAAAATGTTACTTTTGTAACGTATAAAAAAATATTTATGTGATAAAATACAATAATAAACTAATGACATCGCCGTGTCCTTATAAATTTAATAATTTAGAAGATAATAGTACTATATTCGCTACACCAACTGTTTATATCTATTTTGAAGCAAAGCATGGAGTACTGCTGCGGGCTGATACTGACATAATTATTTGTCTAAATTATATTTAAATACAAGTACCTACAAGATTTGAACTAGGAGATTCTTATCTGCTGTCATCTAATCTAGACATAGGACCATGAAAGCAGTTTATTACATAAGTCTATATACAGAGCTGTTTGCACAGCCGTATATTAATGGATACATTATTTTTCATTTCCCATAAAATTTCCCCTAAAATTATTTGTTTACTCTTCAATTATGCTTAACAAACTGACGCGTAAAATTGTTAATTACTATAACGTTACGTTACGTATCTTTCAATTAAAAGGGTAACCGAGGTTAGGGACCTAGGAGTGCTTCTGGACTCGACTTTGCTGTTTGACAGGCATGTGAATAAAATTATCGCAAAAGCTTTCAGCATGTTGGGTTTCATATTTCGCCAGGGAAGAGACTTTAAAAATATCAATACATATAACCTCTTGTATAATGCGTATGTAAGATCCAATTTGGAATTCGCTTCTACTGTTTGGAATCCACAATACTCAAAGTATATCATGGCTATCGAAAATGTACAGAACAAATTTATTAAAAGATTAACGCACAAATTTGGGGCCAATTGTGTTAATAAACTTAAAATTTTGTCGCTTGAGAAACGCAGAGAATGCAAAGATCAGGTTTTTCTTTATAAAATTATAAATAATTACGTCGATTCAGTGTACTTAGTTAACAACATTTATATCAAGTGTCCACATACTTTTGCCCGTTCAAAGCATACCTTTTATGTCCCATTATGTAGAACAAACTATGCCAAAAATCGCTTTTTGGTAAGAGCATGTGACAATTATAATAAATATTATAGCAATGTAGATATATTTAACGTAAATATGTCTAAATTCTTAAAAGCCCTAAAAAACTCTATTTGTCATTAATATTCTTATTGTTAATTACTTGTTTTTTTATTAGATTCACTCCATGTTTATGTAAAAGTGGAAACTTTATTGGCTTATGTGAGACTTATTTTGATACCATATGTTTGTGTATTATACTATGCTGTATGTTTCCCATAAATAAATAAATAAATACTTAAAATCATTCTACTACATGAGGCTATTTACGAAAAAGGTTGTATAACTTTCATACAATGATTAATTTACGAGTTAACATAAACTTAATGATATTATTCGAAATTTAATTCAAAATATATTATAATAATAAAATAATCAAATTTAATTATTTATAATTAGCTCATCAAACGAAACCGATAAATGATTATACCCGGAACTGTTTAATTAACACACCATAATGTTTATGACACATATAAAAAACATGGCTATATGTTATACATTTATTAATATATATTTGATAATGAAATATATACGTCTTTCTGTCTGTGTCGTCGGGACATTGCCTCCCGGGTCGGGTCCCAGTGACCCATTCGTAATTGGGTGTCAATTGATGCTACAGACTGACATTAATAAGTATAATTTGCGGACAATACTAGACATGGGAATCTCTGTTTTAACTCCAATATTTAATACAATTATTATTTGAAATATTTCTATCCTTTATTTTAGTATTCAGAAATAACATTAGGTGATATTTGAATACGTATGATTTTTCTACATCAAGTTGCAACATCAAAACGATCAAGTCATAATAAATATCATTCATATTTCATAATAAAATTCAAATTTCGAACGAATTTAAATTGAATGAGAATTATTTCAATTAAATAAGAATATATTGTAAAGCATATAATTCGTTAATAAATATACCTTTTGAAGTACTTAAGGAAGAGGAGACATCTATCTAAATTTGCGAAAGCTGTTTTGCATTGATATCTATGTTCACGATTCTATTTCGCTCTTATAAATGCAAACTATATACCTAAATGCGTTAATACATAACAATTATTATAATAAATTATAGTTATTTTTATGAACGTCGCTTACGTAGAAGCTTAGTACGCAATCATTATAATTTGATTAATAGGTACCTGGTATCTCAATACGAAGCTGTGACGAACGTAAGTTTTATGTACATCTTTAATAATAACACTATAGGTACATAAATACTGGGGTTTATTTTTAACTATGTATTCGTCTATTAATTATCTTCTATATCTATCATTCACAAAGAAGCGTTATTTAGAAGCATATATTGGCAATCAGGTTTTCGACAAAAATGTCCAAATCAAAGAATAGGTACTTCTTGAAAATATCCTTTACCAACCTATTCATGGTGTTATAATATTTTGATTCGTGTTTTAATTAAGTTTGATTATTATGGTCAATGTCGCATATAACTTTCAGACATTTCACGACCATTTGTGGTGTTTGTGTGTGTGTGTGTGTGTCTGCCTAAGTGTGTGAGCATACAGATATCTCATTATCTAGACGAGTTTGTATACCTATATAAGGCAACTTTAAGCAAATGTTCAAAAACGAATAAAAGATTCTAATATTATATAAATAGTTAATATTATTTGTAACAGTTTCTTGAAATCCATGTTAACAAACAAGCTAGTTAGAAATATAGACTTCAGTTTCATACAATTACTATTTTAGTGTTACCTTTTTTAGAAAGACATACAACCTTTTTTTAAGAAACCTATAGCGTGATTGACATAATCTGTGGTTACGGGATGTCATTCTCTAAACGGCAATGGAATTGCTTCCTTACACGCAATTAAAAAGCTTACGGCATCGTTGTAAAAACTATATATCAAACCTTTGTTTAAAAGGGCTATTACAACTAATGCTTAGAACAAGAACCTGGAATGGAGACGAATGGCTGTATTAGCAACTAATCCAGTTCTAGGCAAATCGAGTTTTTATAAAAAAAAAAAACATGCTTATGGTACTTAAACGATTAGCCATGGAAAGCATAGTCAAAGCAATGTAGTACATTAAATTGCTAGGTAATAATTAACTCACTTTATGGGCATACATCCAAACTTTTTTTTTTATCATTGAGAGCCTACATAATAACCCTGTGCTATTCTGTGAAATGTTGACAAACCGACTTATAATGGTGATATACAATTTTATGCGTGTATCCTTGAAATGTTATTATAATTATGATCAATGTTGCATATCACTTTATGACATTTCACGACAGTTTCTGCGTTGTTTTTTTTATAGCCCGCGAGGGCAAATGAATACTCCACCTGATGGTAAGTGGTAGTAGTTCAAACGCGACGACGGCTAGTGCAGTCGGGAAAAAATAATTTTTCAAAAAGTATACTAATAAGCGTTGAAATTCTTTGACTTTTAATAAATTATTGAACACACACATACACTCACACACACACAATCACACACGATCTTTGAATTTTCTTATTTAATTTATTTATAAATGACACGTTGACGTGAATATTTTTATATTTGCAGACGATTTACATTTATTTAGGATTAGTTCCAGAGTAACTACTGATTAAAGCATTATGGTACTTACCCTACACAAACATGAATTTTACAAGCAATCTATCCGAAACTGTTTTAGTACCTAAATAAATATTTGATATATTTTTTACCAAATTTAAAATTATGAGTCATCGAACTGACTTGAATCTTAACTGATATATTAATTTTCATTTTGTGTTGATGAATGAAATTTCTCGAGAGAACTTTCTTCGACTTATCTGTAGCAGTGGAGCACCGTGAAGAAATGTAAGGTGCGCGATGCTTCAAGCATGTGATTTGACTCTACAATTTGATTTTAATAGAGCTCGAAAATTTACAAAAGCCACGTCAAAAAACGATTGAATTTCCTTTATGTGACATGAAACATCTAATCTAAGTAATACTTAGTATGGTTATACTAAAATAGCAATCAAACATAGTTCAGATTAGCAGTTAGCAGGTTGCTAAGGATATTCAGTCATCTCCTCTATGTAAAATTATTTTAAGGACTACTACAAGCGTCTGTGCAAATAAAGTGAATAACGTCAACACGTCATTTATAATTAAATTAAATAAGAAAATGCAAAGATCGTGTGTGATTGTGTGTGTCTGAGTGTATGTGTGTCACACACACAAAACGCAAAGAAGTCGAAGAATTTCAACGTTTATTAGTATAATTTTTGAAAAAATTATACCAGCACAGTGATCATGAATACCTCAAGCGAGTTGATCGGTTGAAGATAATCTCAGTACAATTATTCATATCGCTAATTCGTGACGTCACTGCAGCTCGCGTGTTGATTCAAAGGCAATAACTGTCAAACTGATGTATGACCAGGATGGTTATTATGCGTAGTACATACTGATGAATTGAATAAAGGATAAGACAGAGAATAGAGAATTAATTTATTGATAGTGTGTATGAAGCTTTAAATATTTTAATATACATTTCGCACATGTTTTATCATGATTCTTTTTTTAAAACTGTTATGGTACCTATTGAATTTTATTATATAATATATAATTATCATATTATTTTCTTATGGATTTATACTAGTCGTAGTGATTACTAGGACTATTTAGCTTTTAGAAATATAGTTTTGTAGGAAGTATATAACTTAGCGATTAATTTTATTATAACTAGTTAGTATATTTAACTCATAAATTATAGTAAATAAATGTTTTATTCGTAACTTAATTTTTATCGATGATTGTTTATAAATGTCTAGATTCAATACAGTAAAAATATCCCAAATTGCTATTAATAATAATTCGTAGATGCTACGAAAATTGTTAATAATATAATGTTCAAAAATAATTATTAATAAATAATAATTAATATATAAATAATCACCACGTTTAAAATGTTTTTCAGGTTGTATTGTAATAAAAAAGAATTCAATTGTATACAACGATCAATGATTTTTCTCGGAATTATTTATAAAAAAGTAGTTCTCTCAGCGATTCAAATGTTGTATTTAATATGAAAAAATTATATGAATATTTTACATATAAAATATATATTTAATAAACAAGTTAGACATTTTTGGGGTTGTTAAAAATGACAATTGTATTTTAATTTAAAGTTTAAATTAAAAACCTTAAATGAAAAACGCGTTACTTGCATATAAATAGAAATACATAGAGCAAATAATAACCAAGTGACGTAATTTAGCCTAAAAGCAATTACTAATTACAGTTCCCTAAAACTCAAACAATTATCGTAAAGCCCTAAAATATATCCGGAGATAAGGGCCCGTATCATTGTAGCCTTGAACTCCATGAAGTCAGGTGATATCGTGGGTAAATTACGACGAGTTAAATGGCTAAAATTCTACTAATGTTTTAAATTTATTCTATCAAAACAAAAATATTTTACGCAAACCAAAAATTCCATTGGTATTAATTGAATTGTCCGTCTGTTTGTTATCTAATAACTAATGACCATTACTACTACAGCTTTGATTTAAAGTTCAAAGTTTAGTCAACTTAAAAAGTTGAGTACCTATTATATTTTTCTAATTTACCGTGTCGTGTGAATAATAAGTAAAATAATAATAATAGAACAATTAAATCTAATAGCTATCATTAAAATATATTTTATTTAAAAAAATATATTATATATATGAGATTCAAAATATATAAAAACTTGACTGCACGATGAATCACTAATTCGGGGAAAAAGTTCCTTTTGTAATGGTAATCTATGTAATAGACTTTATTATCCTACAAAATTCATCTTAGTTCATTCATATGTTATCATTTAATAAATAACAACATTACATATATATTTTTATCACTTGTTTATTTTGAATATATGTGAAACAAAGTTACACCTTATTTGTAATGTCATATAAAAGTTATAGTGTGAAAAACATACAAATTTTATGAACAGTATAACTTTATGAATAATAGAATATATTCTGTGAAACTTATGACGTCATATAATAAAAAAGTTAAATAACTGAAAAAAGTCAATAAGTGAAATTTTTCAAAAAAAATAGATTAATCGGAGAACTATTGTGTTATTTCCAATTTAACCAATCTATTTTTACTCAATATTAACTGTCAAAACAGAAAAGCTAATTGTAAAATTATAATAAAATTATTGTTTGGGTTACAAATTAATGACTTAATGTATTTTTTTATCAAGTAACACAACTTGATTTGATTGATTTACACAACATACATTGGTGTGGTTGTATAGTTGTACAGTTGTACAGTTATAAAAGGCATAGTTATAGAAAAAAAAAACAAAATGCGTTTCATATAACTGACATTTATTTATTATAAACAAGACTAAAAAAAGTATTGGCGGTCAATATCTTTATACAAATATAAGTTTGCATTAAGAGAATAAGTATATGATAATAAATCGATTTATTAACGGCATTGTTCTTGATTTTTATACATTAAGTGTTATGATCCTTATTATAATGTATTATTTGAATTTTGAATTTTCGCATAGCGTTTAAAATGTTAAAATTATAAAATAAATTGTAAGTAAAGTCTACAATCTCAAAAGAAGTTGAATAAATAAATACAGTTTCTTAATGCGCTTTTTAAATACTAAGACGCTACAGCTTGTTCTATTTTATTAAAAAATCAATGTCTCCTTGAATAAAAGGCTAGTCAAATAAAATAAAAAAACATTTCCCAGTTATGAAGGGTAAGTACTAATAAAAAACTCATAACATTAGTGATACAGTCTATAACAGTATCTATTATATTAAAATTCTAAAAAACGTGACCTCAAATGTTTACATCTTCAACACCTACAAATTCCAGTAAAAAAATAAAATAAAGAACAAAACATAACGTGAAGGTAAAACGCGACGGGGCGCCGCGCCGCGCACATAAATTGCCCCTCGCAGGCATCAAACCCGCACTCGATGATACACCTGCCTCACCTTACCGCGAAACAAAAACCGAAACGAAATCTAATTTAGATTATGCGAAGTTTTTGTTAACTGTGGAAATTTGTTGACTTATGAAACCAAAATTATCATTTTAAAGATCATTATGTTTTATTTGTGTGCGCAAAAACGAAACAGTTCGCTTAGCGTTACAAAGTCTGAGGTTCGAGTCCAACTCTAGCCCAATCACTCATACACAATTTTGACTCTAAATTAACAAAGCTTTAGTAATAGTGAATGACTTGGACTTTATTTTTATAGTTATTTAATTCCAGTGTATGATTTTTCATCTATTATATAATAATAAAATTGATTGAACAAAGTGCTTCGAATACATTCTGAAATAGCTTTATATGTGTGTATTAATGAATTGATACAAACAGAAATGACAGACATGTGTATATAGTATGTGTATTTTGGATGTTTTATTTTCCAAACCGGTGGTTATTTAATCTTAACATTTATAAATAATTGTAGAAAATGTCAATCGATACTGAATTAGGGTTACCGTTTAAAATTGGAAGCCTTTTTTTTGGATTGCAAAAATAAATCTACAATTTGTATCATTGTGTGTGTGTCAATCACACTACATAATTAGGTAGTTTACTTTACGTTTTAATTTTGTAGTATAATATTAGTCGTAATTTTTGAGTTGGTGTTATTTGTATGTTATTATAAATAAATATTTAAATTGTATTACGAATGTTAAAAATAAAATTATTTATGAAATATTAAGCAATATTGCTTGCACGAGCAATACAATGCAAATACCCAAATATAACATATCAATATTAAATCCAAAGACACATTAACTAGAGTTCAATTGTTATTTAAGTTATTAAATCCATTATCACAGCATATATTATAATTATCATTGTTGCTTAAGAACAAAACTATATGCTTGTAATACAAATCAGTTAATTTTCATGAAAAGAACATTCGAAGCTGTGGATTTTTTAATGTATTGAATTACATATGACTTAGTCATTATCCAAGCTACTCCAATGCAGGTTTATTAGACTTGCACATGTTACAGATTTCAACCCGACATATAAAAACTCAAAGGTGCTATCCTGGATTTGAACCAGCAATCTACGGTTGTAATTCACGTGTTTCAACCATAAGATTACAATGAAATAAACCTCAGCCTGATATCATTGCGTGACATTATTCAAACATTATAACTAAGATATCAAACAGACTTTAATAATAACGAGTTAAAGATTATTTGATTGAAACGAGTAATTTTATAAAGAAAATGAATATATTTAATGAAATAATATAAAAACGATATCACTCAGTATACCGATAGTATAATGATGAGTTAATTATTCAATTGGTATATTTCTATAAAGGGTTAAATAAGAATTCAAAATTGTATTTAAATTAAAAAATAGAAGTACCTAATAGCCAGTCGCGTTCCGTCGGTGTAAACACAGCGACAAGGGTACATCGTTTTGTATAGTGATTTGTTTGCGCTGTTATGCAAATGACGAACTATTTATATTCAACACTAAAGTACACTACAGTCTAAACTCGATTTTTTTACACTAACCACGGTGTACAATATTTTTAACTAACGCCGATGCTAATCTTATTTGTCCTCATACTTTTTGAATCACTAAATTGTTTTAGCGTATTTAGTATAAATAAACTACTTTAATTATTGTATTTTAAATGTTGTGTCAATTATATAATAGTAGGTACATACATACCGGATAGACGTAAATGTTTGTGTAGTCATTATCACATATAAAAAAATCAATATTTTTGTTATACAATATCAATCAGATGCTTTTTATGTATAAGATATTTATTATATAGGTAATTAATTAAATAATTAATATAAATAATTATCAATATCATATAGTATATAAAACATGGATGTGAGTTATAATATTTGTTTCTCATCATAATTTATCTAGCGAAAACCAATTTATGATGCGTTTAAAGAAAAATGCGAATTCAAGAAAAAATACTCTATATCAATATCGGTAGAGATTTTATTAACAAAAAAAAATCATTTACATATCTCTCACAGTTCTATGTATAAATACAAAATAATTATTGTTCTGCGTCTAATTTTTTATTATTTATTTAACAATTAATTGAATATTGCATTATTATATTACAACCATACATCAAAACAATTGTTTGAACGTGAAAAACCACTTCAGCATAATATAGTGTTTTTCAACAACAAGTTTCACTAGGTATCATTGTAACGCTTCATTAGTCTAAAGGAATGTCATTTCGTCCCTGGCCAACACGTGAGGTTTTTGTTCAACCAGCGCTCTGACTATTTGCTAAACTTCTTGCTTTTTATATTATGACAGGTGAAAACCTTCGGAATCATCGATGCGGTGAGCCAATCAATAAATAAACGCCTGTCAAACGGTGACTATTAAAGTGTTAAAAATACAATATAAACTTCAATTAAATAAAGCCATAATGCAGCGCTAAAGTTATTCCAAAATAAATCATATTTCGTTTTAATAAACCTCTATTTTCAATGAGCGTTTTTAATTTAGCTCTTATATTTATGTACCTACTCGCCAGGAGAATTCTAGTTGAGCTAATCGTTACGCAATATCATTTACCAATATTTGCATTTTAGTTTAATAGAGCATTTGTTTTTGAAGATATTTTGTACATAAAAATTGAATACATATTTTTTGTTATCAATCGTAGCTAAGATTGATATATTTCACTACATTATGTCAATTAATAAAAATAGTAATTCTTGTCGATGTAACAAATTAATCGCCTTACTAAATGTTTATTGATGTTGACCCGTTACCCCATGGATTTGAAAGTCGAAATCTTTTAAATTATGGCATTTATAAAAGGAAGTTTTACGTAATTCGAATTAGAGGTCATTTTTTTATATCGATAAATCAATGCTGGAACTCGTACGGCGCGGCAGGTAGCGTCCTGAGACCGCGCACATTAATAACAAAATGATCGATTTGTAAGTAAGAATACCACTGTTACATTCTGTATACGATAAATTCTGATCGTTAGTATTAAAATCATAATCTATGTATTAATTAACAGGAATTAAATATATTTTAATTCCTAAATCTTCTAAGTTTATTTCGTGTTTCAAAAACTATATATATAATAACAATAGCTTGCACATGAATTTACGTTATAATTAGTAATTGTAGAACGACATTCGCTACGATAAAGATCATGATGACATGTATATTTATGTTTGTTTAATTAATTATTATCACAATTATTTGAAAAATATGTGAAAAAGCGCTTTATGTGCTTAATATAAGCACTGCTTAACTTACTTTAGGTGTGTTTAAGTCTGGTAAGTATTAAAATGCATTAAATTTCTTTATAAATAAAGGTATTGTATCATACTATGAAATCCATGTGTATCTTTGTGTGTGTGTGTGTTTAACTTAAATAATATAATTTTAGAGTACCTACCTTAAAAGTTGCAATTATATGACCACATAGGTAAAAATAGATTGTGCTTAAACTATACCAACATGATTAATACATAATTATGTCATCAATGTTTAACTTGATTTGTATAAAGTCTACTAAGAATTAAAATGCCTTTACATTTCCTAATAAAATAGTATTTGTAATAGAAAACATATCGTCCAAATATTGAAGTTACAAAAAAAATTGTCAAATAAAAAAAACGCATGTACAAAATGTACAAAAAATAATAATAAAAAAGGTAAAAATTGTCGTTCCAAAAAAAATTACTTCCTTCATAACAATATGTAATAAATGAATATGTTAAGGCTCAGATCGGCTTCCAACAAAAAGTGCACACGAGAAATGTAAGCAAGATCACTTTGTCAGTTAATTAGGTGCTTGATGAATTCTAAATCAAGTAAGAATCTATGTTACTTGTACTGGCTTGATTTGAACGTCCGTTGTGTATGTTACTTTACTGGTCCTGCAACTTGTCGCTGTCTCACTAATCAGCTTAGAAGCAACTGATAAAATGAAATGTTCTATAAAAATAGACCTGCTCGAGACACGGGACAGGTCTATATATGGTTGGAATAGCACAGTAAGATATGGAATCAAATACAATATTGGATGTGAAACATTTAAGTTTTTTAGTGGGTAAGTTAGATCGGGCAACGTCACGTGAGCATTCTACCTGAGCCCAAAACACAAGGGTCCCTATAACAAACATCGTCCTGTCGACCGGGATTCACCAATAATACTACCATATAAAATATTTACTCTGGTTTATTTAAATACTTAGATAATAATATAAAACATTTTAAGACTAATTATTCATTATTTACCTACTAGAGGCTTGCACTACCACTGCCGTCTGTTCGTTATTACCTAATATAGTTTATACAGTTATATACATATCAACTTGTCAACTTCGTTGAGAATAACGAATTAATTACATTTACAAAAATTGGGTTTGGTTCGATTCTGGCGAGCGCTGCACACCGCGCACTGCACTCGGCTCACGACACTCGGTACACAACACTCGGTACGACGGCACTCGCACTCGTATCGTTTACAACACAGTACTCTGCACTCAGGCTAGCTCGTAAGTTAAAACTAAACATGTCTAATGGGGCCCTCCAACACGAACAGACATGCTCAATAAAAGTCATCATTATATCTCAGTTTCTATAAAGAACATTTTAATATATATCATTATATACGTTGCAGTAACATTATTTTATATAAAAAAAATACCTATTTATACAAGAATTAAGTACCGAAATTGGCCACAATTACATATAAACGAAAAAACAACAAAACAATCAAAAACAGGAATAAAACCATTTTGGCATCGTATCTGCTTAATTTTCAATAAATTACGGGAGCGGGGTAAGCGGCGCGGGGCGATGGCACGGGTCCGTCGCGCCGCGCCGCTACGCTTCGTCGGGCACTTAAAATAAAAATTGCACCTATTGACTCAATCGTATTCCCTCACTGAACGAAGCTTCGACCCGATTCGTACGCTTCACTTTCAACCTCATCACTAATAGTAAGTTTACAGTAGTAGCAACGGTTTAAAATTTAATCCACACCACTAACCCCTACCTGTCGGCAGGCATTATGAACATCGTTACTTTATAATATCTATAAATAAATTCGATGAAATTGTCTCTCGTGTAAACGTGTAGTGCGGGGCGGCCCTCGGCGGGCGCCGGACATGACGGACGTCGGCGGGCGCACTCGTACTTACCACCGGCGGCGGCGACGGCGGCGACGGCGACGAGCGCGCCCGTTCTCGATGTCGCGAACTGTCTCCGCATTGTCACACACTACGAGGTCACTGGATCCGCGGCCGCACGCCAATTAGAGAAAAACAACTGAAACTGGGCTTTCGCGAACTATGTACAGTGCGACGACCGCGGCACGCCCCTTCGGCGTGTATGTACAGCTATGTACAGGTCCCGCGGGCGGCTAGTGCGGCTCCGCGTAGAAGGGCCGCGGCGGCGCCCACGGGGCGAACTGTTAGTGCGCCGCAAGTGTGTGCGCGCTCTGGAGGCCGTGTTGCGGATGCTGGGAGTGCGGCGCGTGCGGCGCGTGCTGGCCGTGCTGGCCGTGCGGCGGGGACAACGCGGGCGAGTGCGCGTGCAGTGGTGGAGACCCGTGCACGTCGTGCCCGTAGTGCCCGTGACCCATGCCATCTAGCATCTCTCCGCCCAGTGTGTTCGGCGGTGTCATCCTCTTTTCCTTTTGCCGGCGGTTGCAGAACCAGACTCGTACGACTTCCTTCTCCAGCTGTAAGCTATCCGCTAGGCTTGTTATCTCCTGAGCCGAGGGCTTCGGTTGTTTATGGAAGTGCTGTTCGAGCGCTCCTTTTACTGACACTTCGATGGAGGTACGCTTCTTTCGCTTGCGACCCTGTGCGGCTATTTTATCGATACTGGTTGGACTCCCTGTCGTTGAATCTGCCTCTTCTAGCCACTTTTGTAGGAGCGGTTTCAACTTACACATATTTTTAAAACTGAGCTGCAAAGCCTCGAATCGGCATATCGTTGTTTGAGAGAAAACGTTTCCATAGAGTGTGCCGAGCGCAAGGCCCACGTCTGCCTGCGTGAAACCGAGTTTTATGCGACGCTGCTTGAACTGTTTGGCGAAGGCTTCTAGGTCGTCACTTGTAGGCGTGTCTTCTTCGGGCTGATCGCGCTCAAGTGCGTGATGATGATGAAGTGGATGTGGCGAGGGCTGCACATCACGTAACATGTGGTGCTGGTGCATGGGCACCGGGTAGCCGCCGTGCAGCGCCACCGGTGAGCCTGCTCCGTAGTGCGCAGAGACAACTGGTGCATGCCAGCCATGGCTTTGCAGGTGGCGGTGTTCGTGCGGAGCTGAAGGTGGTTTGATGTCGGGCTGGTGTGCGTGAGCGTGATGCTGGTGCACGGCCCAAGGGTCCGCCGGCGGTAGGGAGGCCCATGGATTGATACCCACAGGCGCACCCGGAGACGGCGAACCGCCGGCGTGCAAATGGTGCTGGTACTTCATATCGGCGGGCTCGGCGCTACGCGGCGAGGCGGCATGGTACCCGCCGATGCTGCCGAGATCCAGCTCTCCCGGCATATACGTGGTCGCCGCCATGGCGCCGTACCTCAGATCCACGGTGGACGGCGTCTTGCCGGCTCGAAGGCTCTCGAGCCTTCACCTGGCGCACTTTTTCGCGAAACAAGCGCGTTTATCGCGCGGCGCTGCGGTAGCGGCGGGGGCCACCTCACATCACCGAATTCAACAACGAGCGACATGCGCGTGCGTGCGCGGCGGCAGCACGGTGCGGACTGGGCTCGAGGCGGTGGCGGCGCACCGCGCGCCGGCGCCGGAGAGGGGCGGCCCCGCCCAGCGCCGCCCGCTAATGACGCCGTAATTGCGCGCCGCCCCGCGCTCCCCGCGTGCTTCAACCCCCGCTGTCCGCCCCGCTCCCCGCAACGCCGTTCCTCGCCGCCGTCGCTACATCGCTACACGGGTCGGCCGCGGCTCGCTTCTCGCGACGCGCGCTCTATCACTCACACCTTGTTATTTACAAACATAATCGCTACAATTTCTGGGACTTACAGTAGAGCCGCTACTGATACTTGATAAACGCTGCCGCTACACTACTGTTCTATACAAATTAATGTACATTTTTATATGCTTAAACGTTTCCACAAGTATAAACATTATTTACTATTTATTATTTATAAGTAAAATATGTCTTCCATGAAAAAAATAAATTAGCATTTGTTGATCCGTCTCACTTCCTTACATGATTTAAATAATAATTGATCTCAAAAGCGAAAGTAATAAGCTGCTCGCTTATTATACGGTATTATAGCTGATAGTAAAACTAATGAAGGTTTTGTTTGATTTTATAATTTAAATAATTACCATTAAATATGTTCAAACTAAATATAATCATGATAAATTAATTTTAAATATCAACGGTTATGTTTAATTATCATATTCATCTAACAACGAGACAAGAAAAATATATTAGATTGATAGTATTAGAGAAAATTTATATTAATAAAAAATAATATTGATTAAAACCGATCTATGAATTAAGTTATAGTGTAAAAATAATAAAAATAAAAGGTAACTTTATAAGAAAGTAAGAATAGTCCGTATATCTGTGTCTAATCGATTCAATAGTACCTACTCATAATTATAATAATTACGATTAATGGACTTATTTAGTTGCGTAAATGTAATCGATATTTCCTACTGAACGTAAAAAAACGTTGAATAATGTAAACAATAACGTTTTCTGTGAATCAAAGATTGGAAATTTTAATTCTTACTGAAAAGGCATGCTATGAATAATCGAAATTGAATCGATTTTATTAACAAGTTTGAAACGCGTTGTTTTTTTTTTTCAAGCGGAAAAAATTAACACTGATGTAGCATGAGGTGCTAGTAATACGACGGAAGAAATTTCTTCAGTCATAATCAATAGAAAAGATATGATTTTATAATCTTTATAAAATTATAAGTATTTTCTCTAAAGCATTATATATTATGTAGATGCAATATTACTTGAAAGTCTCGAATATAAAAATAAATAAATTTGAAAATAAAAAAATAGTACCTACTTATTTTCAAATTTTTTATCTTTTTATTATAACAAAAATTTTATTATAAAAAATAATTAATATTCATTATTTTATCTTACCAATCTCTCCTTCAAAATTATGGTAGTAGGCACAATAAATTTAAAGTGAGCGTACTGGCGCCATCTATGATTGAGTAGAGGAACTATACTATAGAGGCTTACAAGGTAAGAATATTTAACATTCCCTTATTAAAAATAATTATAATTAATTATATATGTTCACTTATCAAATAATTTTATTAATGTTTATTAATTATTGGAAAAGTGGAAAGTTACATACACGATGTTACTTTTTTTGATAAAAAATAAATATAGGTATTTTTTAAGGAATTATTAATTTTTATGTTGAGTTACTTACATAAATTTCTAATTATATATAAAACTAATTATACCATGGTATTACAAAAAGTTTAAAATAAAACTCAACATTAAACTCATGCTGTCGCCATCTAGTGTTGTATAGCTGAACTAAGTAAAAGTACCGTCGCATCTACTAAAATACCTTAAAACGCCACTGTTTCAATCGCCCTATTCTTCTTAATTCACCGCTAGAGAGGGTTTATAAATTTATATAACTATATTTACAAAAACAAGATTACAATATATCTTTTACAAATTATATAGTAATTGGCGTTGTCTATAAGTAATAAGTAAGCAGACTCTACAAATTTTATAAACCATATTCATTATATCTCTAAAAAATATATAATTTAAAACTTTCTTTTTTCAAGAACTTATGTTACAATATTATTACTAATTTTATATGACGTGTTACTAAATGTAAGTCTGAAAGTAAATGAACTGAAAGTATGTCTAATTAGAAACATTGATAAAAAACTTTAAAATAAAAACTAAAATAAGTACATGTTTAATTCAAAATTAATATCACTATTACAAAATCAAACAGTATCTATTCTATTGCTATTCTCAACACAGGTAATAATAGCCTAGCTAGGATAGACATTGACAAAGTCTTCTTATTGGAGTTGATTCCGTTATGTTTAAAATTACCGTACTCTTAACCTGTCATTATTATTATTACTTTCAACCCTATAAAATTACATTTGTATGAATATTTATCACCACTGTAATATTCTTTACACATATAACGAAACGTATTTATATTCAAAATTTCGATAGATAAAGTATAAATATAATACTATAAAGTCTAAATACTGATAAGAGTCATGATAAAGAACTAATTTATAAAAATAATCGATGGAAAGAAAAGTCGTCGACCTGGATCGAAACTCGGGAAAAGGAGCACAAGATAACCCCGATCCAGATGGTGGTAGAGCTTTGTGCAAGCTCGTCTGGGTAGGTACCACCCACTTACCAGATATCATACCGTAAAACAGCAGTACTTGGTATTGTTATGTTCTGATTTAGAGGGTGAGTTAGCCAGTCTAAATACAGGGACAACAGACATAATTAACTTAGTTCCCAAGGTTGGTGGCGCAATGGCGATGTAAGCGATGGTTAATATCTTTACCAATGTTTATGGGCGGTGGTGACCTCTTAACATCAGGTGGCCCATACGCTCGTCAGCCTATGTTATAAAAAAAGATAGACTGAAACAACCCGCTGTATTAGCATTAGTGTAGACTGGTAGAATTGATTCCAACCAGTGCAAGTCAAAGTCCAGCACTGGACCTTTAACCGCTGATAGGTAAATGTATAGACTTTCAATAGACATCAAAGGAGAAAAACGATTATGTAGCTGTATACCAAAATAACTAGTTAAGATTATTTGATTAAAAAAAAAGAATAGAAACAAAATTAATAAAGTAACAGCCTGTGAATGTCGCACTGCTGGGCTAAGGCCTCTTCTCCTGTTTGTGAGGGCAAGGGTTCGGAGCTTATTCCACCACGCACCAATCCTCGCTCCAATCCGGGTTGATGGAATACACATGTGACAGAATTTCAATGAAATTTGACTCATGCAGGTTTCCTCACGATGTTTTCCTCCACCGAGATGAATTATAATCACAAATTAAGCACATGAAGTTCACAGCGGTGCTTGCCCGGGTTTGAACCCATGATCATCGGTTAAGATTCACGCGTTCTTACTACTGGGCCATCTCCGCTTTCAAAAATTAATAAATCGTTTTATTTAATTTTAACAATGAATCCATGCTGTTTGTAATGAGGATGACATCTTACAAGTTTTTGATTAAATAAAGCTTTTTTTCAATTGGACAATATTAACGCTGTATGAAATAAGAATTAAGGCGTGTGAGCAAACAAGGGAGCGTGTGCTAACATTAGTTACTAGTTCAGTCAAATAAGTATTTAAATCGAAATTTGAGTGAACTGGCTAAATGTTTGGTATAGCTTAGATTAAGATATCATAAAATTATTCGTTTAAAATATATATATTTGAATGAAGGGTAGAAGAAATAATTATGAACTTTTAAGTACTTCACTAAAATTTAATACAATATAAAATCTAGAGCATACTAATTGAATTAAATATAGGAAACCAATTGGGAATTTAGATGTTATGTCCTTTGTGCGGTGTGCCTGTTACACTGATTTATTCACTCTTCAAACTGGAACACAGCAATACACATACAATATTTCTGTTTGGCGCTTGAATATATTTTGAGTTTACCCAGACGCATGGGTAGACCACCGACTCAAAATATATGTAGGGTGGCAGGGCTTACAGAAGCTCTACCACCTAATGGCTCCTTAGAAACATAACGTTAAGTTATATTTAACTTTCTTCTCTGGTAAATGAACTATCTAAAGGATAAATAATTATTCATATAATAAGCGATATAAGGTAGTTTTTATTATTTACGTATTCAACCATCGAAACTCGAACGAACTATAATATAAATTATAAATACATATTTATAGTATCTCTGGATTCAATTTCCTTGTTACATAATTATTATCGTTAGTCGAAATATTTAATTACTGAAAAATATGAAGCCTCATTTTTCAGTCAACAAAACCTACTAATAAATAAGAATGATTAAGAAATAAATATATTGTATACATAATTATGTACAGTAGTATGCATGTATGTGTGTTCCAAAAGCATAATTTTAATTAAAATTAACCTAAAGCAAAATAACCCCTATCTTAATAAAAATGGATACTTTTAAATTTAGTTTTCTTTGTCAATGGTCGTTGATAAATTCACTTCTATTTTTAAATAAAAAAATAGTATCAACTATAAAAATCGTTCTTCGTTTAATTCGATTCTAGAAGTTCACATTCAAAAACAATAGCAATGTTTCTTGTTTAAATAAACATACACACATATATATTTATACATTTAAATTCCTTCCACGTTTACATTAATACCTGATTACCAATTACTTAATAAACACTATTGTCATTCAATTAAATGTTATAAGTTG
Organism: Nymphalis c-album; assembly: GCA_963151315.1. Taxonomy (NCBI): domain Eukaryota; kingdom Metazoa; phylum Arthropoda; class Insecta; order Lepidoptera; family Nymphalidae; genus Nymphalis; species Nymphalis c-album. The sequence goes on from OY720591.1 coordinate 8,845,261, forward strand.
TTAATTGTTATTTTAAAAATTTTAATTGTAATGTACATGTTTGTTTAAATTTTACAATTGCGTATTGCTAAATTTGAAGATTTGTTAATTTATATTTTTAGAATAATCATTGATGGTATGCCAGTTATTATAATAAATATATATATAAAAGAATGTTGCTTCTAATGTAGACGTTGCAGCTAATGTCATTGTTTAATTAAGAAATAAAAGAGTTTCTTCCAAAATCTAATAAGATTAAAAAAGCTTGAAAGGTAAAGATATATTTACAAAATAAACCTAATAATAGTAAAAAAATAAAATAGGTAAAAATAGGTAACTAGGTAATACATCATTTAATATTATTAAACATTTTCATAAATATTTAAGGATATTTTTTTTTAATTTTAAAAAATAAATCTTAATGGTCAACAACACATTTTTTATTCAAAAACACTTTTACCTAGTAAAGGATTATAATATTTATATCACATAGGAATGTATTGGTTTTGAAATAACTTTTTTAAGCGGCGAATGTGTAGTGTAGTCATTATTGGCATGTTATTAGGAGTAATTACATTTTTTAAGCCCGGAGCAGTATTTAAACTAATAATATATCAACAAAATCCAACACCAAAGTGTATAATTACATAAGAAACGGCAGATTACGAATTCCCTTACGCGTCGGTTGCGTAAAATATTGTATTCAATTTACTGCGCGCGCGTCGGATCGATTCGTTCCACGCCGACCCGCGCCTGCGCTCGCCGTGACGCGATGATATCTTTACCCACTTTAAATATTACTTTAACTATTTTATATTAATATATTTTTACAATAATATAAAAATGTATAATAAAAATAGCTTGGGGACACAAAAGTCAAATAATAATATTATAATTAAAGAGTTGGGTACTTATAGTATTGCGCTAGTTTATCTATAACTTTTACTCGGCCAAATACTTGGTATAACCAACTAATGATATATTTATTAACTTCATCGTAGATTTTTTGTTTCATTCTTGTTATTTATGTGACATATTTGTATGACTTATAAGGATATTTTAAAATAGAACTAATGAAGGTATTACGGATGAAAAAGATGATCGCGTTGTGATAGTGTTTCAATGTTTTTTTCACGGCTCAAGCTGCGTAAAACTGTACCGACTAACGCATCAGGGTAGTCCGTTAATAAAGATAAGTAATAACTTAAAAAAGATAAATTATAAACGCAAATTTTCATGTGTTTAACATGAAAATTCAATAAGATTCATATAAGCTTATCATTTTCTGTTAAGATTCACAATTTCTACTTCTAGTCACTAAATCATATCCGATTTTTTGATTTAACAACAAACATACTTATTACAAATTACAAATGAATAAAATAATTAATCTATAAATATATAAAATAATAACGGAATGATTGAACTATATTATCGCTTTGAAAAATTGCATACGAGTACTTTTTACACACAAGTTTAGCAGTAGTAAAAGATTTTTGAAAATGGAACTTCATAGAAGAGATGAACGTTGAAATCCTTCATTTTTTAAGAAAGAGCTATGGAAATTTGTATTTTGCAATTCTGATGCGAGCGAATCTGCTGGTAAAGCGCTAGTGAAAAATAACTTCAAATCTATAGACATATCGAAATATACTCTGTACCTATTATATTTATCTAGTATAACATAGCCTATTAAAACTTCTTTTTTAATTAATTTAATTAAACAGTTGCGACCAAAATATATCTGTATTGAAAAATAAATGTGTATCATATTTCATAATGTAATTGTTGTACAATAAGAGTTTTGTAGGATACATAAATATATAATTTAAAAAATAACACAGCCTAACAAATACCTAAACAGGAAACGATGAATAATTCAAATAAAAACTAAAAAAAATAACATTGACTGAAAATTTCCAAAAATTGACGTATTATGTTTGCATACGAAACGCGAGATACAGTATGACCTACACGATCCCGCGTAAAAAACAGATCGATTGAATTTCAAATTCGCTTCAAATGGATGCGGTATTAATTCTTGAGACAGACGGATAAAAAGGCCACGTGTGCACCCTCGCTGCTAACTGGTAACCAACATTTTTACATTTATTTTCGTGGCAGGACATTCTGCTTACATTAACTATAAGAATTTATTGTCATTAAAATACACCAGCATATCTAATATCTAATATCCAATCCTGACTTCGCACGGATAATATTAAAGCTTAAAAGTAGTCATAGTTATTAAATAATTTTATTTATACATAAATAAAATTAATTTAAACAATTGGATCTTGGTGTAACTCTTGGATTTAGTGGTAGGGTTTTGCTCGTCTGACGCTCACCAAACAGCAGTATTCAATATTGTGCTCCGGTTTGAAGGGTGAGTGAGCCAGTGTAACCACAGACACAATTGATATAACATCTTAGTTCCTAAGGTTCATGGTGCATTGGCAATGGAAGGAATTGTTAATTCACATCGTCAATGTCTATGGACAGTGGTTATCATCTGGAAATATATTTGCCAGGCCGCCTATAAGCATAAAATGTATGAGAATATTTCAGTCACATAATTATTTGTATTAAGTTGGTTAGTTATGAAACGGTTTCCTAAAAATAATATTATACTTTTTTTATTTAAATAGTGTAATGCTACTAGTAAGTCCAGTCCTACTTACTGATTCATTGTACTGAAGTTTAAAAGTTATACCTACATATGCAATGTCCCATTACCAAAATACAAGTCAAAATATAACAAAAATACATTTTTCTATTAATCTTTTCTATTAATTATTACAAATTACATATCGAAATATACAAGAAATATCTCTCATTACGTTCGACTTTTCTTTGGATGTAACTACAGATGGTAATGTTACCATATATTAGTGGCTAGTCGACAATGTCTCGGAGCGATTTGTACCCGATGCCGCGTCGAGGAATCGATCCGGCGCCGGCCTGGACTTACCCCTGGAGCGGTACACCGCACACGATCATATTAAACTTCAATATTAATAGTACGCCTTTTTAACATTTATGAATCCCGTTGTTTTAATTAATAAAAAATTTATTGCATTTTGTTATGACCTCTTGAATAAGTTGTGTGATCGTTGCCACATTCAAACTAACACCAATTTATTTCCAAACAATTATTTGTATTTAGAAAATAATTGTCAGTCACTCAGAAGACAGAAGTCAAAAGCCTTGATACTTCGGAAGCGCGTGATATTATCTGACAGAATTTCGATGAAATTTGACACATGCAGGTTTCCTCGCTATTTTTTCCTTCGGACGTGCTTTGAGACAATTAATTATTTTTTATATATAAACACTATATCTAAAAAAAGTTATCGTATCTTGCTAAAGTAAATTTCTGTATCATAAGTATGTTGGCAACCATGGAATCTCAAATTTGATATCTTTCTTGCAAGTAATTACACTAGAACACACGCCCTTTAAATTTTTACTTGTGTTAGGTGTCACAACTGACTAATACTTCGTGGTTTAAAATTCGGATATTGTTATAGATACCAAGTCAAATTTGCTAATCTTAGCATAACTCGTCTGCAGTATGTGCCATTCAAATTAACTTTTCCTTATTTATTTCAATACAAAGTATTGACATTTCGCGTTGGAATAACTGATGAACGCTACCTTTCGTATGCCCTACCTTACTACCAATAAATCAAAACAATTACACGGAATAATTAAAAAAAAAATATTACCACTCAACAAGCGTGTCTACATTAGCATATATAACTTTATGAATTATAGATATTGAAAATTGAAAGTGCCGTAAGTCCCTCAGTTATGGCATCCACGTTTCTAAGACCTCCATACGTCATTGTATAATATACTAGATGTATAATAGATTAAAAATGCACAACTGACTTCTATACTATTGGTATCTATTTTAAGAAACTATTTAAAAATTCAGTTAAAAGCCAGTGCAAAAGCGATGCAAATGCAAAGATTTTTTTTAATTAATATTTTTTTCATTCAGCTAAATATTAGACATTTGTGGATTTTGTGGCTTTTACTATAGCGACGAAAACTTACTTCTACTTAAACGATCATAATATACTTGCTAATAGTTTACGAAGAATGGTCGTATTATAATAGTACTGAACTGTAACATAAAATCTGACACACTCGTTCTGTATGTTATTTTTCTTAGGGAACTGAAAAATATGAGCAATTTGGAAAAGGTAAAAGAATGGGAAAGTGAGCAGAGATCACCCGAAAAAAATGTCTATAATAATATTATTAATAATACGAAACCGATGTCTACACTAAATTCTACGGCTATGTATTATTTATATGTTAGGAAATTACCGTTTTTATATGTATTCGTATTTAATGTATTGTACTTAATTCTATACTAATATATAAAGCTGAAGAGTTTGTTTGTTCGATCCGGCTAATCTCAGGAATTACTGGTTCGAATTGAAAAAATATTTTTATGTTGGGTAGTCCTTTTATCGAGGGTGGCTCTTGGCTTATTTTTATTTATTATATTTTCATTAATTATACGCGATAGTTATTGTATATAAATTAACTGTTACATATGATTGAATTAAACTTATTCACAATTGATTTATATTTAATAACGGTTAAGGTCGGCATGAAAATTCTACCAATAAGATGTTAGAAGCTTAGATCTTTTTGGTAGAATCTACATCTATTAGAGTATATAAAAACAGAACAAGTGCGAGTCGGACTCGCCCACCGAGGGTTCCGTACATATTTAGGATTGTTTTAATTTGTTAATTTTCAAAATTTTGAATTAAATAAGCAGGTAAGCATAACAGCGCAAAATGTTAATTTTGGTTAAGTACACCAAAATTATTAGGTACCTACCTATGCCTTCTTATAAAAAAGGGAAAAGTTTTTTTTGTTCATTCTTCGTCATAAATCAATTCAAACTTTGGGCCGCCGTTTCTTGCATAAAGACCCTGTTTTTTTATGATTTAATTACAAATGTATAGTTTTCAGATTTTCCCCACACTTGTAGTATCTTACGGTATTACTTGCCAAATTTCATAGTTCTAGGTCAACGGGAAATACCCTATGAATTTTGATTTCCTTGAGTGTCGAAATATGCGTTTTTTGAGGCATAAATGACCGTATTATTTTACGTTAATTTAGAACTTTGATTTTTTCACAGCTTCAAGAGACCATAGACTTGAGTATATCGTTTTAATTTCAAATTGATGCCTCCACGCGTTCCTAAGATAAAGGGTCTTGACAGACAGACAGACAGACAGACGGACGGACAACAAAGTGATCCTATAAGGGGTCCGTTTTATCCTTCTGAGGTACGGAACCCTAAAAAAAGCAAGTAATTCAGTAAATTCTTGTTTTCTCAAAACAAATACAAAGCCAACTATATAACAATTAACTTTATATGACCAGTGTTGTTTTGATAACCATATAAAGTCGAAACGAGGAGCGAATAAATATAAGCAGATCTTCGATAATAATGTTTGTATATATAACTTACTATTTTACAATAATAAATAAACATTTTTCTATAAAATGTACCGTTTTTATAGAACGAACTGTTTCCCTCCAATAAACAAAATAATTATAAATGTTTATTAATTTAAACTGTCGAATACCATAAATTACTTTACAAACAGCTGGTGACTATATCGTCAAGTAAAAATGCATAATTAATTTACTTTAACATATTTATTAACAAATATATTATATATCTAGATTAAGAAGTATTTATAATTAGTAACAGTTTTATTAGAAGACAAGGACATAGGCGCCTGTGCTTATTTTGTGTATTACATATATATTTTCTAATTTTTTATTTATTTTTTGCAAAATAATTGGAATGAAACTTATATAAATAGAAAAACGTTGTACCGTAAATTGGATAGTTTCGATATTATCCAATACTAATTTATATAATGAGGTAATGACAACTTAATGTGGGAGTGTTGCGCACGCGCAGTATGAATTAATGTGAATAAAGGCATGTGTTTTATGCCTCACTTTAAAACTATATTATACAGAATTTACACATGTAGAAATAATTATAAATTTAATTGAGAATATTAATGTTAATTTTCATTATATTATGCTTAATTAAATTGTGCTCAAGTAGCAATCATGATTAAGAACTCTTGGGTATTCAGCTAAGGATAGCACCGACGAAATTGTTAGCAATAGGTAATCATTTTAATATTAACATTATTTCAGATCATTTATTTGTATTTATATATATTTAAATTTATGGATTTTTTTTTTATATTCTACGAATAAATTTTACATCTTAGGTTTAAATCTTAACAATTATTGTAGACAATTATTTATTAATTTAAAACTGTTAACTTAATAATTTATTTATAAGAATGATAATATAATTATTTATAAAGTATAATTTTCGGAAAGAACGTAATTTTAATTGATGAATTAAATTAACGATCTTACATTATCTGTTTCAATTAAGGATTAAATTGATAACAGAAACGTGTAATTAAACTGATATCATTTAACAAAATTGGTTTTTATGTTTTTTTTTTATTTAAAATAATATTATATGGGTATTTCTATCTTACAAAGAGTAAAAAAACAAAATTATAATACTTATTCCTACCAAAATTATTTTCAATATCAAACCTTTATAAATGTTCTTAAAGTTCCATCTTGATAATGTGGGCGGGCCGAGCGTCTAAATGATTTCAAGTGTTTTCCAAGAAAAATACACTGCCTCTTTCATGCCTTTAGTTTTTTAACACAATTAAACACTGTGCATAACCGTGTTCGAGTTTAGAAGCCGTCAGTTTATCTGATCGAGGTGTTAATACTTTATATATTGGGACATTAATATTGCGAGAGGATTAATGGCCGTCCATTTTGCAATGCCAGTTTGGGTAATTTTTTTATTATAAAACTTCGCTTCGACGCTGTCCCCTTTCAGTTTTAAGATGAATTTCTCTGTTTCGATGTCCAATTATGGATTTATATCTTGTTATAAATCAGAGCAAGCTTCAAGCAAGTTCATTCTGTTTTAATTGCTAGTTGAAGATATTTTATTACAACTATTATGGTTTAATTGTTCAATTGTCTATATATAATAGACAATACTTAGATAGAAATTTTACATACAGACATACAGATTGAAAACTAAAAGGTATCGAACTAATAAGATAATCATAGTTATTTATTAAAAAAATAATTTAATTTATTGAAGATAATAAAAGTAAATTAAATTTTAGGAGTATTTATTTATCAAAGCGTTCTTATTAAGATAGTAGTTACGTTAGATCGAGGCTCGCGGTTAGCTGAGCAGATTTTAGCGCATATCCGAACAATATGTCGTCCAATCAATATATAAATATATGTGAACCGATGATGCTGTTTATAGACATTGTGTTAAATAGTCTACAATTCGTATGACAGATAACTCATTTATCACAAAATAAAATACATTTTGAAATCTTGGGGTATTTTCACAGGAAATCTTGGTATGAGGTATAAAAGTGGGAAAAGGAGCAGGAGGCTTACCTGATGAAAAGTGTCTATGGACATCTGCAGCACCCGAGTGCTTGCAGGTGCATTGCCGGCCTTTAGTTTCTTCTAGTTCTAGAAAAAATCGAATTCGACCATATTACCGTTTCGTTAGGCGTAATTTTTTTGTTTACTCAAATTTAAAATGGTATATATATATATAGCTTGACCTAATAGATAGTTCCACCTAACATCTACTAATTAAAATATTGGCTTAGTTAAATAAGAACAAAGAAGTTCGATTTGAAAAAATAAAATGAGGAATGTGTCCGCTATATAAGAATGTAGTTTTATGAACAAACTGATTTAAGAAACATGTTCAGTATTAATCGTTTTTAGAATACGGAATTTCTTTTCACCTGTGGGCTACTGTATCATGTTTGAATTTTGTGCGATGTCAATTATTATCAACTCATCGATGATTGAAATTTATACCCTTTTCACAATGTATAAGGTTGAAAGTCAATTAATACAATAGTTGTTTTAAGTCGTTTCAATATATTTAGCAGCGAGGTTAAAAGCTGAGTTTATATTATAAGAATATAATTAGTGGGCGGAGTGGAATCAAATAGTAGTCATCGAAGAGCTCCCGACTAGGAATACCATGTTTTTACGGATTTTCAAAAAGGAATAAATACTTATATATTTTATTTACACCAAATAAATATTATTTTATTGCATTATATTCATGCAAATATCTTCATATAAAATATTAACATAAATAATATCTTTTTGTTTGTGAACATTGAAAAAAAGCAACAATTAAATAGAGTAAAATAAATTAATTAATTTCAGATTCATTGACTAATGTATATTTTTTTAATAATAAAAATATAATATAGTAATAAATTAAAAAAATATAAGTAAATATAAATTGGAGTAATAGTGCCCAAAAATTCATCCAAAAATTTTACACCCCGTCTTATTGCCTCAACTGGTGTCAGGAGGGCTGGTTCATTTTTTGCCCAGAGAATTGGGATTGAGATTCAAAGGGGAAATGCTGCTAACATTCTTGCCACCATTCCACGCAGTCACGAATTGTATAGTAATTCTTTTTAATTTTTATTTGTATTTATTTAAGACTTAAATGTAAACTAATAAATAATAATATATAGCAAGTAAGTATACGCGCCACGCAAATATAAAGGGATTATACAGCGACATTTTTTATTTGTTAAATTTATTTCGTTTTATTTAAAGACTCTGTACCCACTTGAACGTCATAATGTAATCTAGTTTAGTACCTGAAATATTGGTTAGATTTTGTACACGCAAATTACATGTTATTTACTTATCATTGGTCGCTTTCATACTGATTGAAACAGGACTGTCCATAACCGAGGACATACAACTTGGCTACCCTACACAGTTCTTTGCTGGCGGCTTGAAATAAATCCACTCTCGATCGGCTGCAAGATGCGTCTGAACCCGAATTAAAATCATTGTCTTATTGTTATTAGTTCTGGAGGTCGTCCACTTAGTGAATGTATTCATATGCACAATATATTAAACTTTTCGTTAAATTAATACTCCAATTTTATTATAAGAAAATTTAACGAGTTATACTTAAACTGTTATAAAATCTGACTACCCTGTTACGTTCCGCATTGTAATGATTACATTACATTACAACAGGGTCATTAACTTAAGTTATAATATATATCTATAATTTTGTGTCAATAATTATATTATTATGGCAATGTTAAAATATTATAAAAAATATGTGCGACCATTTTGACCGGGAATAACGAGTGAATATAAGTCTGAGCTTGATCTGAGGATAATTGTAGTAATAAATAAAGTTTGACATTTTGAATAACGGTCCACAACAGAAATAAAAAAGAAACAAACTCACCAACAATTCCTGTTATTTTTATATTTTATTAAACTTAAATGTAATGGTTCTTCAGACAAAATAATTGACCTGCCACGACCAAAGCCACTACAATAGCATCTAAGCAAAAAAGTCTTATACAAATTGATAATATTATTAAACTGGAAATCCCAACGTATCTCCACTGATTTGATCTCAATTTCATACTATCGGCCTTGCTTTAAACTTGCTTAGCGGGCGTTAATCAATTTATAATTAAGACCGTTATTGTTTATTCTGTTTTCAGTCATCACCTTTAAGCGTTATGATAATTTTGTTTATTACTTCATTAATTACGCCTTAACCGATGCACAATTATAATCACATCTTAAATAGGTATAATATTATGCGTATTCTACTATTAAAATGTCGATTACGAATTAAACATCTTAATCCATAGTAATTATTCTGAATCCAAACTAATACTATAAATGCGAAAGTGAGTTTGTTTGTCACTCTTACAAGTTTTAATAACTGATCTGATCATCGTTCCGAGTTCGTTCTGAGTTACAGAAATGGATATAGGGTAATTTACATCTGCGCCCACGCCTAAAACGTGGGTGAAGTTGCAATAGTTCAAAATAATAATAACAATTACGTCCAAGTGTGTGCTCAAACACAAGTGCACTCTCTATTCCTTAAAACTCATCATCCGATGGACGGCAATCCCACACGACCGGAAAAGGTTCAGGCGCAGTACCAACGGCTTCACATGCTTGGACGGGAGTGAACACTTCCAATTTCCAGACTCTGGACTGCTGCTGAGAATTTTTGACAGAAAATCTCAATTACTTTTTATTATCCCGACCTGGGATTTGAGCCCAGGACTTTCAGGTCTGCGGCCTTACATAACGAGGGAATGAAATAGTTTAATATATTTTGATAACAAAAAAGTGCCTAATAAAAAAATTGGACAATACATAAATTATGACATTTTATGGTCATTAGAAGGTGTATTCGCTTTTTACAAATATAATGTTGTTTGCCTAATGATATAGAGTTTAATTCAACTTTCTTGGTTTTTCTTATTGAAATGTGTTTTAATTAATTCGGATACATGCTGTTTTCTCGCAACGTTTCCCTTTATTGCCATTTTTATATTTATTTTATAAATAATGACGTGCTAATTGGCCACCTGATGGTAACCATACTCACTGGCTATAGGAAGTATAAGCTATAAGGGGTTTGAAGGTAAATAAGTGTGCTTACTGATAACTTACTATGTATCTTTCCAGATATCACATATAGATAAAACCTATTTACATAATAACATAAAATTTTATAATACATTTATTGTCTACCAGTTTATATGTTAAATTAAAGCGTGATCGAGCGAATACGTAGGCAGTTATAAGAGCTATTATAAAAATCAGCAAGGATCCTTAAAAGGATGCACAGTAATCGCCGGCTGATTGCTCAGCAGGCGGCGCAGGCGCAGGCGGGCTTGTCAAGCTAAATTGCCGCTCCCGTCTTACCCGCTATGATTTACTCATAATAACCTGCCTCCACGTACGCTACACGTAATTGTCTCAATGAGTAATTTATATACTTAGACTTGAACATTCATATGCGACAACGATGTTTGAAAATAGTTTCGTAATTATGCTCTAATACTTAACGATAAGAAATAACATATATATTACAATTATGATTGCCACTGCAACTTACACATAACATAAGGGATATCACTTTTTAGTTCCCAATATTGGTGGCACATTGGCGATGTCGACGATAATAATGATGACGATGGAATGGTTAATATTCATAACATCGACAGTCTTTGGGCGTTGGTGACCAATTACCATATTCATATATTGAGAATTTACGGAATTTCTTCAAATATGTCTGCTTTATTATTGAACATATGTTATTTCTTATCCTAGTCCTGCTATACCCAACTCACCAATTATTTCACCGATAGACTGTAACACTGCTACTTAAATCCCGTGGTTGGCGAAACCTTGGCGGTGCAAGAAATATTTTGAACTACTTTTATAAAATTACATTTACTAACCAAACCAAAAACAGGACTAAAAAAACTGTTACTTTGGCATATATCAACAGCTGCTCTTTTAATTAATTATCACACATTCTATTGATATGTAACTAATCGCATTTTGTGTATGTACATATGTATGTGCGAATTGTTTACCGTAAATAGTCACTTTGAAATGCACATAGCTCTCGTGGCTCGAATGCTCAACGCGCCAATTAAAGTATATCGATATGTATGTGTGTGTGGTCATCTGTTTCATAATAACCTAACATTTTTATATACGCTTGGTTACTTTAAACACACACACACACAAAAGCATGTATCTACTAAACTTTATATATATATTCTAGTTTTCTTGTTAAAACATACAAGGAGATACTCATTTTATTTTTAAAGGCTTCAGCCGGATTTGACGTCACATCTGCTCTAATAAAGTCTTACGTGTTCTTAGATGATATTCTATCCTTTGTAAAGGGATATTTTTAAATAACAAGCTAAATATTTAACTAAAAATTTGATAGATCTTAACAAATATTGTAATTTTTATTATCAAACCGTTTAGAAACTGCTTGAAAATGACACGCCGCTTGGCTAATACTACTCTCTTTTTATGGAAAATGTTCAGAGTTTACTCCATCGGATTGGTGGATTCATTTGGAGCAGATTTCTATTAAAGTTTCCTCACAGGGTTTTTCTTGACTATCAAGCACGAGAAAATTATAACTTATCAGGGACCTCCCCCATTTCGGCATAAATTCGAAAATCTTTATTTGGTATATGATATCAATAATTACAATTGATTGTCCAAAGACGTCTTTAGAAAAATCTTTTGTTGTAATTTGTATAGTTATTATAATTGCCACACATTATATTTTAAATATGATTGGTAGTAATTAGAATAACTATACAAATACTTTTACTATTATAAGTCCTATATACCACTACCCGCGTCTGTGGTGGTCTATTCAATTGAAGTGGAGAGTGAAGTTGACTGAAATGGTACTTCATTGAATTGAATCGAATGACTCAAGACTTGCTTCATGCATTGCTAAATCTAACATTGTTAAAGCTATGATATACATAAATACTTTATTGTATAGCTAGACCTCACACTTGGTAAGTTATTTAAAATATTTATTATGATATCGTATTAATCAAAAGTCTTCAAAGGTCTTATAGTTTCTTAGCGTCTGTTTAGTTACACATTTATCTCTTTCTGTTATTATTGATTTGACATTCGCAAAAAAGAGCCACATTGTTGAACTGATTACCGGCTAAACTTTTATAAGTAAGGCTGTAAATGTCCCACGCTTGGGTAAGGATTGCTCTTTATTTTACTAAGAAGATTTGGAGCTTATTGCACCAATCTCATTTAGATCAGACTCTGCACAAAATTCTGCAAATTTCATCTTTTAATCTAAATCCGCTTTCTTTACTTAGGAAATATACCATCTTGGTGCTTAACTTAAGGTACCTTTCTTTCTTATTTCGCTAAAAAATGGCTTTGTAAATGTAGGGGGCATTATGTCGGGGTGAGTGCGCCGAAATTCCCACTAAAAATCAAGCGGTACCCACTCTTTCTCTTCGGTCAGCTTACCTATTCGGGCCACCATTCCTATCCTGGTTTCGGGACCCCGGCACAGAGAATCCCCTAGCCCTAGTGCCTTAAAATAATTTGTTTTAAAAATAGCCTAGATTAATCTTTTAGTGCGATTTTCTCTCTTATTTACCAACTAAGCAATAATTTACGACAAAGATGTGAGGTATTTGAATAACGCTATATTTCGCGGTACATACAAAGCGATGGTACACACGTGGTTGGTACGGATGAGTCGGTGAGCTGAACAGCATTTGCATGAGAGGCCGCGGCGGCGCCAGCGCGATTCTGAGATAGCGACGTGACCCCGTGCTGACGAGCGCCGCACTCTTCTTGACATGCGCATCGTCTCTACTTAAAAACAAGCTTGTTATTTTACTTATTTAATATAAAAAAATAAGTAGGTACACATCATTGTCTATGGTTGCGTTTTTTTACTCGCTTATAACCGTGTGACTGTTGAAATGTTTTTTTTCTGTATACAAATATAATAAAAGTTAAAGGAAACCGTTCCAACTTAAAACGCAGTGACGTTGCCATTACTATAAACGCTTACGTAAATAATAGTATAAAAACAGTGTTTATCCATCTGTTTACATACATACGGAATAACATCATCGCGCAATTTAAAAACCACTTTTTTAATTGCATAAAGTCATAATAAAAATTATAGATACAAATTAAAAACTAATCCGACTTCCATTTGTTTTACGATTTCACAATAAAACATTCATATAAATAAATCGATATAAATGTAATTGATCACTTAGTTCATCTTGTTCATATATGTTAGGTATTGAGTAATAATAAGTAATTCCACTAAGACTAAATAGATTTTATAATATTTATTTGATTCTGATAAAGACAATAATCAATACATTTACCAAAATAATACATATTTTTTGATGCAAGCTCGTTTGGGTAGGTACCACCCACTCATCAGATATACTACGGCAAAACAAAGGTACTTGGTATTGTTGTGTTACGGTTTGAAGCCAGTTTAATTACAGGCACAAGGGACATAACATCTTAGTTCCCAAGGTTGGTGGCGCATTGGCGAAGTTAGCGATGGTTAACACCTCTTGCAATGCCAATGTCTATGGGCGTTGGTGGACACGCCAATCCAATTAAATCCAATTTCTAAATAATCGACTTAATTAAAATCTGACAAAGTTATTTGAGCATAATTGAATATATTACAATTAAACTTACAGACTTTTTTATTTACAACATTTTAAGATATAATATAAGACCTCTTTTTATTTTTTTACCTGACAATTTTATTAGGCAAGTCGTTGAAAGTCGTTTTGTTTAGATTCCGAATCATCTTTATATCACATCCACACAGCCCTGAAATTCTCTCGATATTCGGTTCTAAAAAGTTGACATCATCCGATCAATTACGAAACAAAAGCAATTTGAACCATCTGAACAGAGTTTCAATAAAAAATCGAATAAAATTCACACATCAAAATTGATTGATGTTTTTTAAAGAAGCGATTCGACTAGTCTGGGCCTGTCTCTATCCGGTGTTGTGGACCGAATTCTGAGGTTAATCGGCAGACTAAATAAAATTAATTAAGCTTTGAAAACATAGCATGTCAAATATTTTATAAAGGTACACATAATTTTATTGATTCCAGGATACGATGATCCTCCTAACCACATGAAATGCTAATATGAGGAAGACTTTTATTATGCTGGTCACTTGGGAACCGATGCACAACGTTCGATTATTTCTGGTAAAGACGTCTATATTTAACCATATCACTGTTGAACGAAGTATTCCTAATAAAATAAAAGGAAATAATAGCAAGATAGCTTTAACGTGATTGACATAAGCAATGACAGCGCGGCCCGTCCAGCGTCCGCATACCGAGTAACCAGCCACCAAGCAGAAACAACTAACATCCACATTTAGAAACTATCAGCTCTTTTGATAAAATTCGATATACATAACAGCTTTGATAAATAATATCATCGCACAATATGACGCTCTATTTTTAAGTATCTAAATTTGAAAGTTTTGTATGTAAATTATTTATCTTTTGTTTTCGTTATTGATTAATTCATTAAGCAGAATTATCTTTTATGTTTTAATTGATGTAACGTTAAAATATATAAGACATAAATATCGTATATTTAATTTAGATAAATTTCAGCGGACACAAATGACAGTTGCTATTTTTAGATAAAAATGCAAAAACAGCAGGTCTTTTTTCATTAGGTATGTGTAATGATAACAAAATGTAAAATGTGAATACGGACGTGTCTTAAATCTTTATATATCTACATCTATGTAGCACATGCGAGCTTAGCGGAGAGAAAAAGATATTAAGATTGGATAGTGGGGAAACAGTTAGGACCTCATTTGAGTACTGTGACGATCGTATCTCAGACAGCCTATATTATCAACTGGGCATCAAACACGGCTAGTGGCGAGTGGCCGACTATTGGTCGGTACTGTTGCCAAGGCGGTGGCACGGATCCCTCGCACACGTATCTCCGGGCACGTAGCGAGTTTTCTAACACTGTGCGCTGCTTGCGTATGCGCAGCAAACGGAGCGCCCGCGGAATCACAATCGACACTCTCGGTAATAACTCGTCGAACGACCACGCAGCGGAATCCACAAGTAGCTCCTGCGCAAGCGACGGCATGCGGCAGCTTCTACGCACTCTTTGTTAGAAAACCTTGGTCACCAAGGTCGACTGGACTATTTCTGGTTGTGCAGTCATATACGATGATGACAATTTGATACAAAACTACATTCGATTATCAACATTTTATATCAATATCTTAAAGTAGGTAAAAATAAAAGCGAGTTTATATTCATGGTATTCATGAAAACAGTTCGCCCGCGCCGCATTATTCAGATGCGATCGACGCGTCAATCACTGCTCACCTCGAAGCAGAAATTCATCAGCTACCCTGACACCCGCCGGGCAATTATATACTCTATTTCCTAAATATAAACTTAAATGTTACAAATCGTCTTGTTTACTATTTCGGAGTGTTTATAGATCCATAATAATGAGGGTGACTGGCAAAGGAGACATCATGATGTATTTATTTAAATTTATTACAATTGTCAAGAGATAAGCCACCGTTCACACTTCATAATGTCCATTCTTAATAAAATTATTCCAAAGCAGGAGTATTTTATAATAATTCGACGTTATAATTTATTATCGTATAAATTTGTGTCTAATGTATTTATTTACATAAACAACGTATATATAAATATTTTAGTAAAGTTAAAAGTGCAATAATATCTGGTCACACTTGATTGGATTACATATATGTAATAGATATGTAATTGTTTTGTCGATGAGGCACATGATGAGCGAGTCGTGTGAGCTGCGCGAACGCCTACGCTAAATAATTCATTAATTTGCCTTTTTAACAACTCTCGTATAGTTTTTTTGCCCGTAGTCCTAACTGGCGATTCGTGTCCTTTCCACATTACAATACAATGCTAATGTTCAGGACCAGGTGGCCGGAAAAAACATTCATTCCAAATTCGTTTCTATTTTCTGCATCATTTCATCAATTCAAACTTTTTATCTTGTAAACGTTGGTTTTACATCTAGAATATTCTTAACATAAATTTTCCTAACATATTTTTGTTTAAATTGCGTTAATCAATACCTCATATTTTAATATTAATTGAAATTGAATCAATTTGATCTTCCAGTAACAATGGAAATATTTCTATAACACCCCGTTGTATGTCCTCAACTGGTAACATTGTTCATTTATCGCCTAGATTCAAAGTAGAAGCGTTGATAGCATTCTGGGCCACAACTCCACGTGGTCGTGATTTGTTTAAAGGCAATATTTAAATTCTATTTATTTAAATAAAGAGGTATAATATTAAAAATTCTTCAATATAAATCATTTTTATGTCTTAGTATAAATTTTTAATAATTATCTCTTAGGGAATTTAAATTGAGACCAAAACAAAATTCTGAGTGAAGTAGTTATTTGAAGGTATAGTTTTGTTGATAAAGCACTTTGTGACTCCCCAAAAAAGTGTAGATCCAACATTGTAATTTTAAGTATAGACCTAAAAGTACTAGTCTGTAAATAACTGCTGATAAACGTCTTCTCTTTTTACTTCTCTTAAGAAAAAGGTTCGAAACCTGATCCTATACTTCTCCGATGAAAAATTTTATCCGACATCTACAGGTTTCCTTCACGGCTAAATAAGAGAATTATAAATACAAATGAAGCATTAGAAAATTTTAAACTGCGATCATCATTTAGGACGCAGTCTTTATCAATTAACTGGGTTTTCTTTAAATTATTACTTCACTTGAATTTATGAAATGAAAACCTAGTTTTATATACTATATGCTATACTATACTAATATGTATGCCAATAGCTGTAAAGTTACACAACATGAATTTTAAGTACGAACAATATTATGTATGAACATTTGTAAGATGTAAGAACTATTTACATTATTTATTTACATTTAAAAATGGATATGTTTAATTATAGTTTGTCAACAAAGTCTTAACGTTTAAAGGTCTTAAGATAATTTGAATAATAATAAATATTAGAGGTAGGCTTGTTCCGCTAATGTTTATGAAGCTATAGTTCCCTATATAATTACCCATTAATTTTATTTGTATTTATTGTATGACTGCGAAATTGTATTTTTATACAAATATAAAGAATTTATAATACATATTTTCTTTCCTTGTAAAATTTAAGATTTGATTATCATAAATATTAATATACAGCTTTTAAAAGCAAATCAGGAATTGCTACTTTTCATGTTAGTAATTTCAAAACAGATAATCAGAATAATTTAGCTCTTTTAGATACTGTTTTTAACATTCTTAGTAAGCAATTTTTTTTTTTGAATATTTAGTACACATATCCCAAATTTTCTGGATTTCCTATTGCACATCAGTCAATATGTTATTCTATACATAAAGATTAAATTGTGATGTTGATGGCTCTCCATGGTGGTTAAAGATTTTTTCAACAAACTCTTCAGCTTTATATATTAGTATAGATATTCACAATATACTCTAAAGTTAAGATTGTTATTACTTTTTAATCAACTTTGATAAAAGCAATATATTCATTTACCTTGTAATTTTGGCTTTTCTTGATTTATTTTTGAGTACCATTTAATATTCCTTTCGTATATAACAGGACAAGCGGTAGTAGCGGTAAAAGAGGTTTTATTAAGGATAGCTTGGTGAGATAGTGTGTGGTTCGAAGTGGTCGCAGGAAGCGTCGGATACGTGCTGTCGCTCATCGCTAGCTCTACCTCATCCGATCAATCTTGGTACAACTGACTTTGAATAAAATTAATACAAATTTTTATTACTTTCATTTCGTTTTGGTTTGAGAGGAATCTTTGCTAATTATTCGGTTTTAATATTACGACTTAACATAGGACAGGAATATAACGTGAATATGAAGGTACGGAGGAAGAAATATTGTTTGTGTAAAGCTGAGTGAATATAGATAGAATGAGCCTTTAGAATTAACGAAGCTCTTGTTTGACGTTTATTCGATGTGATCCTTTGAGCCTAAGTTATACTAACTACTAAAAGCTATTCGCCTAAGTGAAGGGAAAAACAGGCACAGTAGTAAATAAGATGTAAAAAATATAAAATAGGTGCTATATCTTAATAATAGAATAATTTTGTATATAATAAATTTGTATAATTTTGTATAGAATAATAAATTAGAATAATTTTGTTATTCTTATCGATGTCTTTTTGAATTTGTAGGAATCATGTGATTGAACTCGGGAATCATTTAATAATGTATCAAGATGTATTAATCGCTCTAAAATCCTGACACTGTACTCGCACGGTTTCTACGACGCGGTATGTACCGTCAAAAACTGCAGTTACATAGTGCAATGAACGATTCCTTGTAGACAACAAAAAATCTTAATGACCTACTAATGGACAAAAACTTTGAATTCGGTTAAAAATAACTCGTAAATTCGATCCCTTGCGACAAATATATCTCAAATTATCTTTTTAGACCAGCAGGTTTCCTTGTGTTATTTTTCCTATTAAAACACGATTAACTATTATTAACGTAATATCATAGCTAATTCGACCCAGTGTATATAATCGCTCTGTTAACTTCGATATTTCAGCTATGGTAACATTACCACGCTACCACAATTTTCATAATATTTATGCTGACGCAACTCAAAGAGCCTGCTGTATGATCATTATACATGGGGTATATAATGTATTTTATTTATGTGTATTATGTGTCTCCTTAAATATGGAAGTACCATTGAAGAAACTAGCGTGTGAAGGGAGGAAGCAACAAAAAACTTGCAGTCACGATGTGTGTCGGCTGACGGCTCCGCAGTCGGCGCACGTCCCGCGGACATGTCCCGGCAGAGGTAAAATTACATTTCCGGTGCGGGATGCGTGCGGGACGTGCGGCTAGATAAGGGTTGCAGTCATCGCCTACGCATGAGTGACGCCTGCGCCCGCGCTACCTAACCTTCACACGGATTTGAGGTATCACACATGTTAAGTAACATCAATTAAATATATTTGTTTTAAAATTTCATTTTCTTACGATGCATCTAAGTGAAAGTAAATCTTAGAGAAACATGGATTACGCCACTTAACATAAAAACTTTCCTTAAAGGTCATTGGAGAACCGTTTTATTTTATTATAATAATAAAACATTTAATATAACTTCTAGTTATTATCGACATAGTACAACCAATGCAAATAAAGGCATTGGTAAACTTTTATTAATTAGCTTATTTTAGTCTCGCAAAAACATTACTTAAGATACTAAACTACCCCATTGAAAATTTTATCGCTACATTGCAATTTTATTGACAATTACAATAACAATAATATCATTAAAGAACTATACCTACATAAACAGAGTTAACAGCGTTCACACGTAATGGACACCATGTCCAAATGAATTTAAATTACTGTATAATACAAGTAGCGAAATACACAGCAACGTATTGCTATCACAATAGTCTTGAAATAAACTAGCTTCCATCGGTAAACAAGGTTCACATACATATTACTCATAACCACACCGACCGCAGTCCCTCACGATATTATCCTCGGTACCGTTTGCTAGAAATTCTATTTGCATGTAATTCTTATTAAAACACCACGCGACCTCTTCTGACCATCACACTAATTAGACAATTTGCCTATTCACCCGCAGACACTTGCCTACCTCTCGATTTCAATAATGGTCGTTCTAAGTCACGCTATTGCCAGACGGAAACGGACCGAAAATTTAAAACAGAAGGTTGATTTTCGCCGGAAGCACCCTAAGTCTTAACAGTGCGAAGTAAGACATCGGTGGCGAGGCTGATTTCCATTGTAATGTATGCTAAACGGCCGTGGCCGCGACAATTAGGCTAGGATGTGCGGGAGCCGGCCGCGGTCGTGTCCCGGCGTCGTCACGCTGAATTGCGATCAGCATTTAGTGCTCATCGCGTTGATGACTCGTTTATGCGATCACGACTACATCTATTATGCTCGAGATGCGATTAGAAGCGTCTATGAATATTAAGGGAGCGAAGGAAACGGCGTACTCCTTATAGGTGATTCTTTATGGTGGGAATGTAGGTAAATTTGAAGATGACGCCAATGAGTTATCATTTTGGAACGGAATATTCAATTCAAGCCACGTTATTAATAAGGAGAGGTCACCGCGGCTCGTGATCGGCTTCTTCTCCTACGCCGCGAGCGCCACGAACAAAATAGTCGAAAAAGGTAAGCGCGCGGTCGTGACGGGAATGTCGCTGATGTTATGTATTTTAGGTCGCACTCATTGTATTTTAAACCGCCATTGTTTCGTATTTCGCGCCTGCGCAGAATGTCTGCGATCGCCGCACCGCCCGATAATATTTCTCATAGCATGTCTATCAAAACGTCCACGAGGGGCATAAGCGGTTTGTCGTTCGATTCCGGTGAAATATCTTAATTGTTGGGAAATACGTCAACTGTTTTCGGTTAGGCTTAATAGTAGTATGCAAGCCGCAAATCACGAACGTGCGGAGCGGCGGCGGAGGGCGAGGAGACCGGGGCGCGGGCGCACGTGGCTGCCGCTTCAGCCACGAGTCCCACGGTCCTCGATTGATTAACGGTGTGGTTCGCGCTAACCTGACGGCTGACGTGAGAATGCTCTACGAGCTAATATGCGCGCGCGCAACATTCGGGCCGTGTCGCTACCGCGTGACAGAATTGCAACTATTGTTGGCAAATGATTGGACACGTCATATCCTCGTGGGACCACACCCATTTGCTTAATATGTATTTAAAAATGAATTATTACCATCAACATATATAAAAAGTAAAAAAAAATAACTGGTTAAAACACGAAATAGTAACACTTTGTTACAGGCTTTACAAATTTCTAGAATATATTCGATCAAAGAATAGATTCCTAAATATCCCGTAATAAAACACACACTTTTATAAGTTTAGTAGTTTTCGCCCACGTTGGGGGTTGACCAGGAGTTAGTCTGTCCTGCAGTTTAAACTTGCTTCATACCAAGTTTTATAAAAAAATCAATTGAGTAGTTCAGCCTTGAAAGCGTAATAGACAGAGTTACTTTCGCATTTATAATATCAGAAATAATTTGAATAACCATCAAGTATTAACATTCAACATCGATAATAATAATAATAATCATCATCCTTTTTTCGTCCACTGCGGAACATAAGACTCTCCAATGGAACGCCACTGAGCTCGATCATTAGCTCTCAATCTCCAGCCATAACACAACGATATTAAAAGTAAAATGACGATCCAATCTCTGGTTTCAGTATATTAATCTTAACCAAAGATTACGGTTTCAAATACAGGCAAGCGCCACTACATTTTCATGTGCTTAATTTGTGTTTATATTACATCTCGTCTCTCAGCGGTGAAGGAAAGTATAGTATGCGTGCACACTAAACCACTTTTGAGAAGCCTTATGAATTAATCTCCAAACCATCTCAAACACAGGATCGCCTTAGCAATGAGACATTTACAAGTTGTTATTTTATCATTACTTTTATACAAAAACTTTACGTATTTTGATATCTCCATCATCTTTATATAGTTCTGTTTTTAAGATGAATAAGAATTGTATTGTTTGTTGTGTTGTTGAATTCGTTAAACAACTCGATAAAAACATATTGTTATAAAAAAATCATAAATAAAGAAAAATTTTGGAACTTTTTTACTTACTTCGTCTACTTTATATATTTTTCGGTACACACAGGCTTAAGGAAATAAGTAATACGAGAAATAAACAATACCATAAAACAAACATGTTTTTAAAAAAATAAACCACCACGTACAAATGTTTCTTATAAATAATATAGAATAGTTAACATATAACAAAAGCAGACGAGCGGCGGATTTGATGTAGGTACTGCTCTTTTAATTTAAAACGATTCCTAATTTAACATTAATCAGTATTAATATCAAGTCTATCATGTGTTAAAGAGACATTGAAGAGATTATCTTAACGCACATTTAACTAATTATGCGTGAAACCTGTAAAATTATCATTCCACCACCGTCCGGCTTGGCGACTTCAATTACAATCTCACTGGAAGGAGAACCATTAATCTCATCTAATCTTATTAACTTAACACTTTTGTACAACCACAGTAGACCCATGTAACTGAGCTACACATACGTTTAACAAGTTCAAGTAAAACTGGTGTCGTTCGTCGAAGAAATGGCTATCCGTCGGCGGAATCTGACAATATGCGCGTTATGATTCATTTGCGCTGCGAACGTTCGCGCACGTGAGAGTAAGACCGGTGAGTTCCAACATCCAATTCACTAACTAGCTTGTGAGAACTGAAGTATTCGGTCCTTACATATGAAATTGGCGTTTTGTACTGGAGGAATATAAAGTCAATTTTTTTTTTGTAAAATATATTTATCTAATCAAAGTATGTACCGTTGTTATCTATGCACTTTTGCCATCTCATAGGTAGTTTATTGATCCCTTTACTAAAAAAACCATGGGGCGAGAATCAATAAACTCTTTGAAGGCGGTTACGACTGCCGCATCGGAGTTGATTTTTTTCCTTGTAAGAAGTGGATCAATACAATTTTATCACTTACCCTGAAGCCTGCAGCTATCTCTAAAGTGCTTTGTGATGGATCCGCTTCCATAATAGCCTTTAATTCTTCATTTTCCACTTTGGTCTCCGGCTGTCCACGGGGTTGGTTCTGAAGGTCGTAATTTCCAAAACGAAAACGTTGAAACCAAAAACGTACCGTGCTTTCTTTTGCGATACCAGCGCCGTACACATCATTAATCCTTCAAGCTGTTTCTGCAGCACTGGTGCCACGGTAGAACTCGTATTCTTAAATATACCGATATTTCATGTTTTCCATTGTGCGGTAATAAGCGACGCCAAAGAAAAAAATAATGAGGAAAAAACAAATGAATGACTGTTTTCAAAACTCAAATGTACCAGCTAAATGAATTTATAAATTTGAATTTAGAATTCTTAACCAAAGAGGAGATATTTCAGACCAAAGTGGTCAGTACGACAAAACGCTAATTTCATATGTAAGGACTTTATGTTATAACACAAAATATTAATACATGGTACAACCGTACACTTGTTATCGCTGTTACATATACAAACACATACATATATGAAACAAATCGAATAACAAATTATTAATATTTATTGTGAAACAAACCAGTCGCTTCCAAAATGAGTAATATAATGAATATGTACTTACATATATATGCTTTATCATCTTCTTCCAAATATAAAATTATTGATAACAGAAAAAGAGAAACTCAACTAACCATCAAATTTATTATATCGAATACTACATAAAAGGGGTAGAGTAAAGGGGTAGAGATCTCTATCATTAACCTCTAAATTTTATTACAAAAAAAGTGATGTTGAATATAAAAATATTTCTAATTAACTTAAAAGCAAATACGTAATTTAAAAATATTAATTTAAATTAAAATATTTCATCAAAAAATATTTTAAAATGAAAACAAAATTATTAATCTATACGAGTACACGTTTTATAAATATTTGAATATAGAATATAGCATTAAGCCTTTGTTTCTGGAAGTAAATTATATAATACATAAGTTTCATCATTAATCCAAAGCACTTGATTTCCTTTTTTTACAGCATAGGTAGGCGGACGAGCATATGGGCCACCTGATGGTAAGTGGTCACCAACGCCCATAGACAATGGCATTGTAAGAAATGTTAACCATCGCATACATCACCAATGCGCCACCAACCTTGGGAACTAAGATGTTATGTCCCTTGTTCCTGTCATTACACTGGCTCACTCACCCTTCAAACCGGAACACAGCAATACAAAGTACTGCTGTTTTGCGGCAGAATATCTGATGAGTGGGTGGTACCTACCCAGACGAGCTTGCACAAAGCTCTACCTCCAAGTAAAATGAAAAATTTATGACTAGCGTACCGCCCGGCCTCGCCCGGGTAGCAGAGTAAATTTTCCAAAAAAAAAACTGTCTTAGTATTGTATTAACTTTTAGTGCGCGATAGTTTCAATTATACACGTAGACCTTCTTCTTGAATCACTTTGTACATTGGTGAAAACCGTATGAAAATCCGTTCAGTAGTTTTTTAGATTATCGCGTTCATACAGACAGACAGACGCCGCGGGGGACTTTCTACTATAATATGTAGTGATAATTTGATTGAAAGTTACATTATACCAATTGACAGTAGATAATCATTATAATGCTAAGTATCTCCATACGAAAATATATAAAAATCATAGAACTATGAGTCGAATTTCAATGGATCGAAATTATGCAAACAAACATCACACACATACATTATCATAAATTAAGTATAATACGTCTATAATACTACGATAAGTATTAAGTTTAAAAAAAAATGTCTATCGTTTTTATTTCTAGATAAAGATAAAAATTCTTTATACAAAAAGTGTTATTTCATCAGCTTGTAAGTGTATCGTTAAAATAGGATCTTCGCATAATTTAAATGCTCGATATAACGTAAAAATAGTATCAAAATTTCTTTGGCATGTGACTCGTGACGTGTTGCACCTGTTAATGAACAGTTAGACCACTATTTTATTAGTGGCAATTCATTTCAATTGTCTATACAAGTTGATGTGCCATTATAAAATATTTCTTTAGGCTATTTAATAACAGCTGATTGTATTCACAGCTATATATACCATACAACAGAACGTAAATAAATAAACGAGACTTCGTGTCGATAGAGCTTATTTTTATTGTTTGTAATTAAAATATAAATGAACTGTGTATATGAATTTTTTTAAGGTTTTCGTCGTTATTATTGATACGATCAACCATACTATTTGTAATCGTTGGTTTTGTGTGCGTCGTATTGACTTCACTTGTTGAATTTTGATGAAAGTTGTTGTTACTATATGCAACACTTTTAGTTACATAGTTTTTTCCATCGTCTCGATATGGTATACTTACTGAGTTACTAAATTGGATCTTATTAATTGTTTTGTGACAACATTATTTATTTACATACAATCTATTTAAAAATCAAAACTCGCTACTGTACTGTTATGTTCTGTAAATCATGACAGCTTGGAATGGTGACAATAATGCAATTATAATTTCCAGCTTGAAACTCTATTTTCTACTACGCTATTTATTATTATGATAATATTTTATTTTATTAAATAATTTCATTTACCAAATTTATCTATAGCTATTTTTATAATTGATCTACATTACAATTAACATTGCAATATGTAATAGAAATATGTGCATATGATGATGTCCAGTATTAGTTCGTAAACACTCTGGCGCCAAAATTCCTACTGTGCCATAAAAAGTAACGGTGAAACCTTCACCGAGGACGTTCATCGCAGCGCACATCACGAGTTGGAATTTGCGTCGACGGACAACTTGTGACAAATGACACGAAAACACACACACACTTACAGAATTCAATTCAAATGGTAATAAACTGTTTATGTGCTCGTGACGTAGTTTAAACTCACAAATCGGTTCATAAACTTCCAACTGAAAGCTGAAGGTTAATAACACTTAAATGAATTACAGAATAAAATGCGATATTGCAAGTAACGAAGTCAAATAATAAATATATGTATGTCCTGTTTAGTCAAAGCTGGTGTACCTTTTTCTTGTATAACGTTAATTGTTATGAGGCGAAATGATTGCTGAAGGAATACAAACAACACAATACTAATGCTTATACGGAATACACTCAATCGCTTACGATTAAAATCATGCCGCAGTGCAACTCATAAAAAATAACGGAGACAGAATCGATCAAATCCCTCAAAAACAGAATCCGACCATTATTTAAAGACGCGACAGTCGAATCGTATCGATACATTGATGGAACGTTTAGGGTCGTATAAAATACGAAGTCATTGTCTTTTTTGCGCGTTCAGTTTGCGCGCGAGGCGGGCGCGGAATACCAACGAGGTGCGCCGGCGCGCCGGAATGCGCCGCCGCGCAGCGCCGCACGCCGTTCGCACACCGCTCACACATCGCTCGCGCATCACCGCGTACCACCGCACATCCCCGCACATCGACGCACTGGCACCGTCCCTGTCCCGTACCACTGCAGACTTCACGAAATACACAAAAACTCATTAAAATGCTACCGATACCATTCAATTTCGAACTGTCACACAAATATCGTCATACTTCGTTTTCCTTACAGTCGTTTGTTCCATAGCTTGCCAAACTCTTAAAGATACGCATACCGGTGATCTTGTGCAAGTTTCAGACATTGATTCGGCGACGCGAATCACGTCCCGAATAAACACACGGGATGTCTACGGGGTGATTTCTTTATTAACATTTTAACCCATATCACTCTTGCCATTCATTTACCAAATATGATGCTTTATCATGTTTCTTATAATATCGTTATAATTTGCTCATATCAATAGTTGTCATTATATAGTAGACAAAGCGCATGAAGAGTTTCATCTTGACATTTGCAATATTAATACATGTACCAGTTGTATTTAGGAAAATATATAAAATTATGGTAGTAAATATGTACTTGAGTTTGCGTTAAATTTTTATATTACATATTCGATCGTTAAAACGCGTCATATGTGCTATAAGACAGGTTTAAATAACAAAAAAGTAAACCTAAATCATAATAAATGTACTTACATCCAATGCCAATTCGATTTTAATTAGTGACTACAGAAACTTTTGATAAAAATCGTTACCAAATGACGATAACGAAGTTAGGTTTGGAGCAGAAATGTTAATGGCAGCGCCCGCGCCGGTGCAGGACTGCACGGTGGCATGCGTCGCCTGACTCGACATGTTTTTCGAATTGCTCCCGGTCACCAAATATCTGCATTGACAGATATTTTATGGACTTCTCAACAAAAAGTTATGCTGCACCTTCTATATAAAAGCCACAACAGTTTGAATATAAAATTACTTTTAATGAAGGATTCTAAGCCAAAAAATTTAATGAATGTTGGATTGGATTATTAATATTAGGTTTTCCTATCAAGGAATATAGAAAGAAAAAATAGAAAAACTTGTAATTATTATACTCTGCGCCTCGGAAACCACGGTGGATTTACCTCTGATCTGTCATAGAGAAAGATTGCCTTGCACACACTTATAGGGAGATTTTTTGAGCTCAAATTGCTAATTTTTGAAATTGCGTCGTGGCCGTTTTTTGGGCCTCCTTAGGCTATTATTATTATTGGCCATAGATTGATTAGTTCCTTGATTTCAAATACCTTGGACCTTGCAACGAAAGAACCAAAAAATATATAGAATGCATAATAGCTGTCAACTTTCCTTTTCTATACTGGTAACAGGAGGTCTGATTCATTTTTCAAACAAAGATATTATATTACAATTTCCATGAAAAAAGGCTGCTTGCATTCTTAACAGCATTCCACGCGATCACGATTAGTTTAGTAATTATTATTAATTATATTCGTTTATACTTATTTAAGTCTTCAATGAAAATAATAATTATGAAAATCAATATTAACAAAAAAACGTATACATAAATTAATAACCATAGTAACGTTATTTTTAAATAGCGTTTTCATAATATTGTATCAAATGTGATTTAATCATTGGTGTCGATGATGTTACATAACAGACTACATATTCCTTTTTTGGGAATAAATAGTTGCTGTTGCTGATACAGGATATCTAACTACTATTCTTAATCTTCAAATATTTCACCTGGTTAAACATTGCCATGCTTCGAAAAAAACTCCTACACTGATCTGTCAATTGGCTTGAAATGAAATGTCAATAAAAACGCTGATCTTGTATAATGAAAGTCGAAGTAGCCGTAGCCGTAGCCATTATTTTAGTTAGCTTCAAGACAATTGTTAAATTCAACAATGTTGTAGACGTGTAAACGTGGAATATCAATAGTAGGTTTCTACGGTAGTAAGCAGGGCCGGCGCAGGCGCTCAGCGGACGACATTCGGTGCGCGTGACCGTGCCCGACAGCGCACAGGCTCGCAACCTTTTTTATTATATTTAATTTATTGAATAATGAGTATTTATTGTAACGATAGTAGCGGCCCGTTTTTATCCCACCATTGGGTGGAAGCATCTCATTTAATGGCAGTGGAGGAAACTTCTCTTTAAGTAATAAAAAATTCAATGTGTTAGGTATATACTTGAATACCTTTACCAGTTGCCTCGCAATATTTTTCTTTATAACTAAGCATAAATAATTTAATAAAAAATAAGCATTGAATGTATAATGGCGCTTGCCAAAATTGATGCTTAAGATTTGCGAAGATCAAAATATTTACTATAATAATTATAATAGTTATTTATGAACGTCTTTTTCGTTATTCTAAATTATATTTCTGTTCCGTTTGTAATTTAAAACGCTTGGACTTTGGAGTATTAGTGCAAAAACTTTCATCGAAAATATTACTGATTGCCCATACTGGTAACAGAAGTGGTTCATTTTTCGCCCAGAGCGATTCAAAGGGGTAATGCGCCAAGCATTCTTGCCACCATTCCACGCGGTCACGATTTGAACAGTAATAGTATATTAAAAATATATACTTATATGACATTATTTATTTGTTATGATTGTTTATTAATTTATTTGTTAGACGTCCACGTTAAGCATACATATTTATTAACTATTTCTTAGTGGTCTCCATCCCTATGAAAGTATAGCCTTATCTGTAACGCTATGTTCTACAATTACAAATTATACAAATTCAAATTTTCGATTTGTGTGATAGGAGTTTAAAAATTGATTATCTACTAAAATAGTGACCTGAATTATGATATGGCTGTTAATAACGTAATATTGTGTATTCTTATAAATAGACTTAATCAGTGTAAACTAGGTAAGCGTCGTTTTTTAATAACTTGATCCATAAAAATAACTTACTTGGTGGTAGAGTTTTGTGCAAGCTCGTCTGGGTAGGTACCACCCACTCATCAGATATTCTACCGCAAAGCAGCAATACTTGGTATTGTTGTGTTCCGGTTTGAAGGGTGAGTGAGCCGGTGTAATTACAGGCACAAGGGACATAAGATCTTAGTTCCCAAGGTTGGTCGCGCATTGGCGATGTAAACGATGGTTAACATCTCGTACAATGCTAATGTCTATGGGCGTAGGTGACCACTTAAGATCAGGTGGCCCATATGCTCGTCCACCTTCCTAATCAATAAAAAAAAAAAAAAAAACTTAATTTCTTCATGTTTTTATTTAACTTAACCTTTTAGTACCTATAGATTAAATTTCGCAACTGAATTATAAACCAATACACATGCGCCTTTTTTAAACCCTTTTTATATCTTAAACATTATTCACTTCATTTCAATAAAAATGTAGTTAAACTTGTCATATTAAAATGTATCAATTTTTTTTAGTTTCAAGTGTCTGTAATTAAAATATAGATAACATCATCGTCTGGTCTAATGTCCAATTTCAACTGTTATTAAACTGCTTCAGAATCATCAAATGCTTGAAATCACGTTGCTTGATATATTAACAAAGTTTTTTTTACGTACGAAGGAAAGACATCAAAAAGATCGAAAGCAAAAATATACTTTGTTTAAACATACATTACTGAACACGCAGTGCATATACAAATCGTTGTTTCTTGAAACTTTAATCATTTTTTATTAAATGAAGATATCGCAATCATTTTTCTTTTTGATAAAGTCCAAGTGTCTAAGAAATAAAATTTAGAAAATTTCATTGAAATCTATCCAGTAGTTTTTCCGTGATGCGCGCACAACTGCAGACCTCTTTCATTTTATTTATATAAATTATGGTTCGTAAAACATTTCGTTTTGACCAACTATTTCATCTTTTAACCGAGATCGGGAATATGTTTTGTGGAGATTGTTTTATTTTATTGTACAGATGAGAATATGGATGAGCATATGGGCCACTTGATGGTAAGTGGTCATCAACGCTAATAGATAATGGCATTGTAAGAAATAATAACCATCGCTTACATCGCGAATGCGCCACCAACCTTGGAAACTGAGATGTTATGTCCCTTGTGCCTATAATTACACTGGCTCACTCATCCTTCAAACCGGATCACAACATTACAAAGTACTGCTGTTTTGCGTTAGAATATCTGATGAGTGGATGGTATACAGGTAGGTCTACCACCGAGTACCACCGAGTGAATATTAATTTTGCAATAAAACAACAGGGTATTAAAAAAATATGTTTCATAAATATGATAACGAACTCTAAAAGTTTGAGGATCGCTAGATCGGAGACAAGAAGTGCACGTCCTCATTACACATTCCGCGCTCGTCTATACAATATTTATGTCACTCGGAGTTTTTTAGCCGCGACGTTGCCTAGTACGCGTACGGTCAGCCACTCGCACATACTAACACACGTACATATGGGATATTAAACTTTATGCTAATCGTAACAAGGGCTACTGATGTTTGCATTGTTCATTATGTACTCGTGCGTCAAACAAATGCCCACTAGCGTACTCAGCCTCGCTACGTGACCCAACTGGTGATTGTCGAAACATTTTTCAGTAACAATACACTGTCCACCGGTGGTACATAAGCTAATAAAGAAAGGCTAGCACTGTGTCGTCTTCGGTGAGCTGTGTCGAGCTGTCTAAATGCCTTTTGTCTCTTTACTAGGGCTCGTGTCGCTCACAAATTGAATACTTATAGCGTGGAGCGAATTTATTGTACATTTACAAGTTCTGCTCTCTAACTTTACGTATTTGATTATGAAGATGCGATTATTTAATAATACCCTAACAACAATTTACTTTATCAACTAAGTTTTATTTAAGAGAAAAAATAAAATTACTATTATTATTATTAATAAAATAATACTTAATATAAAAAAAAACTTTATATTTCGTTGGATAAAAATGTTATTCATTGTCTTACAACATAAGGTACTCATTTTTAATCAATGCGAATAAGACGGTTTTTTTTAATATGGTCCATTAAAATTATATAATACTCAATAATAATATTCTTTAGTGCATTTCTTCATCTACTTTATACAATCACATCACATAGACTGAATAAACTTAATACTAATAATTTCTAGCTTAATAGCAGAGACTGTGGATCTCCAAATATAAGGTCCACTAGACCGATTTCGGCCACGGCGGCCAATCTCAAGACATTAGCCAACTGGGCAGGAGATATTATAGTGCACAAGTGTGTGCGCAAACACAGGTGCACTCTCTTTTCCTTAGCTCTCATGATCCGATGGGACGGCAATCCGACACGACCGGAAAGAGTTCAGGCGCAGGACCAACGGCTTAACGTGCTTTCCGAGGCACGGGAGTGTACACACTTCCAACTTCCAAACTCCGGGCTGGGACTGAGAATTTTCTGGCAGAAAACCCCAATAACTATTTGTTGGCACGACCTGGGAATTGAACCCAGGACCATCGAGTCTGCGGCCTTATATCAAGCCATTAGACCAACGAGGCACTCGATCTCCAAATATAGTTGACCATCAAAATAAAGGTTTCTGAACATGACACAAGAAGCTTCGAAAATGAAGTTATTTTTTATCGTGCCAAATAATTGCTTACAACTATTATATCCGAATATGGTATTAATTGAAACGACTACACGAACGTTGAATATTTCTGAACTACATTAAATTTTATTATCACTTATAAATCGACAATTGAATGTAAACGAACACTAACCCGCTACAAATAGTCAATTGTGATACGACTGGTGCGAGGACAACAAGCAAAAAGTGCGAAACAATTCACAATATTATTATAGATATTGAATTAACACATATCAAAATACCTACATATTTACCTTACAGTACAGTAACAACCGGTGAATGTCCCACTGCTGAGCCTCTTTTCCTCTTTTTGAGGAGAAGGTTTGGAGCTTATTCCACCACACTGCTCCAATGCAGGTTGGTGGAATAAACATGTGACAGAATTTCAGTAAAATTTGACACATGCAGGTTTCCTCACGATGTTTTCCTCCAACGTCAAGCAGGTGATAAATTATAATCACAAATTAAGCACATGAAATTTAGTGGTGCTTGCCCGGGTTTGAACCCACTATAATCGGTTAAGATTCTCGCGGTCTTACCACTGGGCCATCTCGGCCTTTACCTGCATATTTAATTTAACATTTTATTAATATAAAAATATCATGAAGGAAAAATATGTGAAGAATATTTTAGTGATTAGGTGTGTACATATAAATTAATTATACCGTTGCGTTTTCAAAAACACTTAAATAACTCGAACGCCTGCCTTAGTGCAATAATCATAAACGTCATATAAGGCTTTGTTCGTGTAAGTAATTAATAAAAGCTAATTTTAGTTCAGAACAAACTAATACAATTTGTAGTGATGTATTTGTGAAAATGTCAATGCGTGACAATAATCTATTGAATACTGGGCGGGTTGCGTTTGAAAGCGCAAAGTTTTTTTTAAAATTCAAATTAGGAAGGCAACTGCCGACTTGGCTGCCTGACAACTAATGGTAAGTCACAAGTGTACTGACATTGTCTTACACTAGTAATACGCCGTCATGGAAACTAAAATGTTTTGTCCCCGGTGCCTGTTACACTTCCTAATCATCAATCATCATTCGACCTCGTAGAATAACTCGTGAGTGGATGGTAGACGGTTTTACAGAAAGCTCTGACGGATAAAGCAGTTGGCATTCGAATATGTATTCAAAAGATGTAGATAATATTGTTGTGCTACGTAATTCTGATTAAAGATGTAATTATTATTATTAAATTAATGATTGATGTAAAATCATATGAAAGTATTAATACCTTATATAAGAAAACGTGAATCTTAACCGACGATCGCGAGCTCAAACGGGCAAGCTTTAAATTGTCTTGTACTATATTTGTGTTTATAACTCATCTTGGCAGTGACAAAACATCATGAAGAATTCTACATGTGTCCGGTGGATATTTGCTACACGTGCAACTACCAATCCACATTTGAGCAGCTTGGTGGAAAAAGGTCCAAACCATTCTGAGCTCCAACCAGCTTTAGCCCAACAGTGGTACATTTTACTTGCCGGTGCCCTGTGCCGACTCGATAGGTGCCACTCGTTCGACACATATTCTTCAAATATTAATACTTAGTATTGAATGATGTGTGAGCGAGTGGAAGTGACACAAGAGAATAACATCTTAGTTCGTAAGGTTGGTGATACATTGGCAAGTAATGAGTGGTTAATATTTCTTAAAGCGCTAATGTCAGGTGGCCCATTTGCCCGTATTCTAACCTTTTCTTTAAAAAAATGCAAGCTGTTAATCTTATTATAGTTATGATATTTGCATTAAAAACAAAACGAAGATTACAGTCAACACGTAGGTATTACAGGAGACTACATGAACAGTGTACACAATAGGTAGTTATTATTATATATGAAGTATGTGGAGACATCCTTTATTATTTTATTAAGTGACAACAACAATAATTAAGGACATAACAGACTGTTACAATATGAATAATATTTTCAAATACATTATTCAAACAATAATTCTAGATAGCTTTCTTTTATTTTTATAACTGTAAATTGTAAGAATACTCCTCTTTTATTATTGCCATAATATATTTAATTAAAAAAAAATAACCATAAAAGATACATTTTTATCATAAATTTATATATTTTAAAATAAACACAAGCAAACAAATTCGAATGCATTGTTATGAGCTAAGCAAACTTACAACTATGTATTAACGAAGTTAAAACGACGAATAAATTAGTAATCAACTTACAGCCAAATTACTTTTTTAACAAATATAATTTAGAAACGAAAACGCTTGTCTTATAATAATAAAAAAGTTTATTTTTAATAAATTTATTGAAATATGAATTTTATAAAGTAATTTAGTTTATAAAAATTGTATTTCGTATAATTATAGGTACATTGACATATTAATTTGACCAGAGTGAAATTAATACATAAATTAAGAAATTAAATAATGTACATATTATAATTAACAAATTCAATAAAACAATCATAAAATACATCATATCATTACTTGGTGGTAGGGCTTTGTGCAAGCTCGTCTGGGTAGGTAACACCCACTCATCAGATATTCTACCGCAAAACAGCAGTACTCGCTATTGTTGTGTTCCGGTATGAATGGTGAGTGAGCCAGTGTAATTACAGGCACAAGGGACATAACATCTTAGTTCCCAAGGTTGGTAGCGCATTGGCAATGTAAGTGATGGTAACATCTCTTACAATGCCAATGTCTATGGGCGTTGATGACCATTTACCATATTGTGGCCCATATGCTTCCTGCTATGCAATTAAAAAAAACATGAAAAATAATTATAGGTTGACCAGAAATTTTTTTTCAGCTTGATACTAGCGCGTTACGGTACCCGACATTTGTAATATCATATGAATAATAAAAGTGTACAAAATAAAGAAAGATAATCTCACCGGTTTATAGTCCTCGACAACGATCGTTATAACGTACAGCAAACAAATTACCGCATAGGTTTCCTGAACATAAAATTGACTTGAATGTATATCCATAAATAATAATAATTAATAACACAATAAACAAGTATCTAAAATTATTCTTATGTTCTAGAAAATTCGATTTTTTTGTACTGATTCCACCTCGATGCCACGTGTACTGAATACACCATGAAATTATTATTAATTCAAAATACATTTCTAGTAATTAGGTACATACTTGGTGTAAAATAAAATGTTATAGGTAAACCTATGTATGTTTTGTGCATTATTTACCAACTATGTTGAGGAGCTATGAAATTAATATAAATCAAAAACTGACTCCTATTATGCATAACTTATAATTTTTTTATAGGTATAGCTTCGATTTTCGTTTAATCATACGTCGATAAAAAAAATCTAGCCAATAATTCTATTTCTATATTTTTAGTCAAATTATGAAATTAATAGTCAGTTATATTTTTTAGAAATTATTTTATAAATATTTATACACATATTTGTAATACATAACTTCATATTAAGAACAGTCATAATATATTCATTTAATTATTCCACAAAGATAATGTAATTCATAGAATAATATTTCAAAGGCAATCTAAAATGTTTCTTAAGAAAAATAAATTATATTTTTTGCCAATTTTAATTTAAAATGCGATAAAAGTCTATGGAATTTTTTACACGTCATTATTGTTATCATCATTCGAGAACCAAAAAATAAATTCTGTACAAATTTATAGTGCTAACATAATAATTATAACAGTTCTACAATTAATAACAAAAGTTATTAACACTTAAATAGACCAATGCCTGAATCGCCACCTAGCGTGAAAACACGGCATTAAGCATCAAACTCACACATCTACACATACAAAAGTGACATCTTACACAAACGTATAAATAATGAGTCGATATAGCCATCGCCATGAACCAGACAACATCGACCTCTCTCGCCTCCCACGTCGAGGCGAGTCTGTAGTGAACTGGGAGGACATCGTAGGCCGTCGAAGATCAGGGTACGGTGGGCGCGGACACAATAAGTGAACTCGAGTACTTGAAGTGAGTGCCATTGTTTTTCACGTGGCGCGTTTTTTCGTATCGTTTCGACGGCTAGAAGCGACCAATGGCGAGGGAGCGTTGCGGCTATTGGCGGAGCGTGCGTGGGCGTGTTCATCGCGAAACCTTCGCGCCTTTTCGCGATACTTAATGCTTACCATTTTGAAAAGCGAAGACTTTAGGCGCTGTTTCATCCCTTTTAAAGCTCCTGCGGTAATTCAATTGACAAACGACTAATAAAGTTATTATCGATTATCATACAATTATTTTACTTATATTCCATTATCCTAACCAAATGAGTCAATTATTGTAATTTTAAATAAATATGTATAACAAAACTATTAAAATAGACATTTAAATGATAATACTATTTGTTTCAATAGTTGCATTTTAATAATTAATAGAGACATAAACGACGAATTCATTATGTCATTTTTTAAATAATAATTAATGAACAATAATAATTAATAAAAACCAGTTAATGCCGTACTTACTAGACAAACAAATATTTAATAATTTTTTTTTTTTATTAGATAGATAGGGGGATGACAAAATGAGCCATCCAATGCGCCAACCTTGGGAACTAAGATGTTATGCCCCTTACGCCTGTAGTTACATCGGCTAACTCACACGAACCCATCGGGAACACAACAAAACTAAGTACTCAGTGCTGCTGAGCATAATTTAAAAAAGATATACTTTTGAACCTACATATATGGTAACTATATAAAAACTATGACACTTTTTAAAGGAACAGCCTATAAGCTCCACTACTGGGCTAAGCCCTTCTCTTCTTTTTTAAGGAGAAGGTTTGAGCTTATTATCTTAACTCGAGTTCAAGTTGGCTGACTCACTTAAACCACAGTCATATTTCGCTATTCTGCGTCACACTAAGCGTTACCTCTTGAGGCAAACTGTATATAATGCACATGATTTGGTATGAGACACATTTGAACTCCATGGATGTGGGGATGGACTCCATAATTTATAGCTGCTCAACCTCCAAAACCCGGGTTAATGGTAAGCATATTAACTAAATATTAACAAGCCGAAACACAGTGCCCATAGAAAGTAGTTATTTAGTTAGTTAGTTGCTATTTTGGCTACTAATATTACTGAAGAATAAATTCAAACATTTTAAACATTGGCGAACATTCGTATAGTAAATTTGTGTAATGATTTGATTAAATAATTACAAATATGAGTGCCTATGTGTGAATAACTAAAGACTGTATCGTGTCATATTTACAGCTCGTATCGATTGATTGGAACCTACTATAAAAACAAAGGTTCTGAGATATATCAATAAATATTAATGGTATACCTATTCCTAATTTATTCATCAATATTACTCAAGTATTATTTATTACTTTTTGAAGAACATAATGTCACTGCTATACTGTAATAGCGTAGGATCCACTACAGTTCTATATTTAAAATCTTAGCTTTTTAATATTTCTGATTGCTAGTAAAATTGTCGAAAGGAGTTTAGTCAACGTCATAGTTAAGTAAAAAAAAACAGCTTAAATACATCAAAACGATCACCGTGAATAATGGTGGGAACCTCTATAACGTTATCCTTAATCAGAGCTCCTTACACACACGTTGGGGACATTAAGAGGAGATAAGGACACGGGAACATGAGTTGGAGCACGGGCAAGGGAACAGCGTGCTCGGATGAGTGCGTGGTTTCGTGACGGGGGCGTCGCGCACGCCGAGCTACGACCACCATCTACTTGGGTGTTCCAATACATTAAAAACCTAAAATATTTCATAATGATTTATTAAGCTTTATTATAAAACTACAGGTTTATAGTATCGAAATGATTGTTAATTTTCCTCTTCGGATAAATAAAGAAATAAATGTAAATATCTCATATGTATGTTAATATGTCATATTTTAACATTGGTAACATACAAAAATAACCAAAATCTATTAAAACAGAAAGTCTCTATGCCTCCCATGAGAATTGATGACAATGATCCAAATTCTACGAATGAATTGGAAGATATACAAATAAGTAAATTATTCCTTACTGACTTGTTTATTTAATATATCAAGCAACGCGGACGAAGTCGCAGGTATCAGCTAGTACATAAATGACGACAATTGTACGTATACTAATACGTACAAAAGTAATAAATTTAAATGCAACAACTTTAATTATATGTAATTGCATTATTTAAACATTACTTCGATTTAAAAAAAAACTGTAAAAACAATTAGACGTTTGTTGCATTGTATTTAATATAAATATGAGTGACCCACTGCGAGGCTAAGGGTTCCTCTCCTTATTGAGGAGAAGGTTTGGAGCTTATACCACCACCAATGCGGGTTGGTGGAATACAAATGTGGCAGAATTTCAGTGAAATTAGACGGTTAAGATTCACTTGTTCTAAGCGTTTCTAGGCCATTTCAGCTTATCTAATATTGTTATTTAATTCACGCTCATCTATTTTAGTTGTTGTTATAGGTACATCTCTATTTTTTTGCTAGACATGTCTAAATGATCAATGATTACAATTTTTAAAGATAAAGTTATCTTTAAAAATCTGTAATCATTTTTAATCTTTTTTCTTATTCTTGGCTTTTGGCTTTTACTTATAATCAATTATGGACATAAATTTCTATATTTGATATGATACCAAGTCTCAAAAGTCCACAACCTTAATACCATATGTATCAAAAACTCAAAAAAACGTATTCATAAACATCGTAAGACAAATGCAACATCTTACATTCAAATGAACCGCGACACTGATTAAAATTTACAATTTTTTTTTTTTTTGTATTTGCAATATGTTTTTTACTGTTTTCATTATCTACGTCGATATTGCACGTGATTGCTGTACCGCGATTTTACACTTGATAATCAAACTTGACATTTTATTTCAGAAGAAAGAACTAAGACCATGTTACAAGGCAACAGCTGTCGATGCTATAATCAATGTGTCATCGATCATGTCGAAAAGGTACATTTTTAATGTGTTTTGGCCTCAATTGTAATAATTCTGAAAAATATGTTTTAAGATTCATTATTATTCTCATAAATAATTACTTACATGAGATCTCAATATTATATTTTATAAACTATCACTTACATTATATGCGACATTATAATAAATTATCGCAAAACAAATATTTTTAAAGCAACTTAGCCAACTGCGCAGGAGATATTATAGTGCACAAGTGTGTGCGCAAACATAGGTGCACTCTCTTTTCCTTAGCTCTCATAATCCGATGGGACGGCAATCCGACACGACCGGAAATAGTTCGGGCACAGGACCAACGGCTTAACGTGCTTTCCGAGGCACGGGAGCGTACTCACTTCCAACTTTCAGACTCCGGGCTGCTACTGAGAATTTTCTGACAGAAAACCCCAATAACTATTTATTGGCCCGACCTGGGAATTGACCCCAGGACCACCTGGTCGGCGGCCTTATATTTAGCCACTAGACCAATGAGGCATTCCTCCCCCCCGCGTGGGATCTCCACCTTGTCGTGGTGGGGGGGCTCAGTACCCGTGGTAAGGTCGGCCACGGGGAAGCTAAGCGGGATCCCGGACGTGGGGCGCTCCTCGTGGGCCTCAGGAGGAGGCTTGCGTTGGATGCGCCCAGGGGCGGGTGCGGGGGACAGTTCTGTCTGTCCCTCACAGTCGGGAGTGATCGCGGGAGGAGAGGCGTGTCGGTGTTTCGTTGCCGCGCGCCCTATCTCCCGCGACCAAATGGGGGCGCACCATTTGTGCGTTGCGGTGGGGCCGCAGAGGAAGAGGAGATGCGGTGTTGTCAGGTTGCCGTCCTCCCTGTCCTCTGCGGCCGCTGGGTGTGTCGCTGTGGGGGACGGTTCGGTCCATCCCCTGCAGCCGGGAGCGATCGCGGGAGGAGAGGCGTGTCGGTGTTTCGTTGCCGCGCGCCCTATCTCCCGCGACCGAATGGGGGCGCACCATTTGTTGCGTTGCGGTGGGGCCGCAGAGGAAGAGGAGATGCGGTGTTGTCAGGTTTGCCGTCCTCCCTGTCCTCTGCGGCCGTCAGGGTGTCTTTTGGCGGCGGAGCCCAACACCTTAATCCGTCGCCAAGGAAGTTGTGGCCTTCGGGCTATCCGTCGGGGTGTCAGGGTAGAATGCTCACGCGACCCCTTGGCACCCCCCTAACGGCGGTGAAGTATACGCTGTGGTTTTAGTGGGTATTACGGCCTTGCACTTCAGCCGTCGAGTCCCACATAACCCCCCGCTTTTCATCTTGCGGGGGGTATGCGTAAATGCATTTCCACAGCGAAAAAAAAAAAAAAAAAAAAAAAAAATGAGGCATTCCTAAGGCAATTTTTTGGAAATATGATAAATCTATATAGGTAACAAAAATCAACTTCACAAGCAAAAACTTACTTCTCAATATCGAAATATAAAATTGTAGGCAAGTTGTGCTAACCCCTTATTTCTAATTCCTGTTTGCATAATAAACAATTTAATTAACAAAAAAAAAAACAATGAACGCATTCAACAATGTAAGGTGTAAATCGTTTTGTCAAAATCGTCAGAGCGTTAAGTTTTAAGGCGGATGTTTGTCTATGCAGGCTCCGGGTCTGCTCTTAGCTCGTGCAAATAAAAATAAAAGCTCCTCTCGCAACGGAACCCTTAACATCGGCCGAGTGCGAGTTACGCGGCCTTTCGCATTTAAATCAGTCCCTTCGCGAGACAAAACAAACTTAATAACAGAAGAGCCCTCATTCGACTGTGAATCCCTACGATTTTCGAACGAGTTCCTACGAGTCGTCTTAGATCAAATAGAATATTTTGTTAAGTACAATATCGTAGGTATAATATAACAGTACGCTTTTGCCGTATCTACCTACGTCTTGCTTCTAGCGATACAGTGTTGTGTTTAACAAAAAAAAATATCGAAGCAAAAATTCGGCTTTCACAATATATTTTTTTATTATGTTAAAGAAAAAATTATCAAAATAATTAATAAAGTCATTATTTAATTGGGTGATGAATGAATCATACAGTGTCAGTGAATTTTGTTTATATTATAATTAATTCATTTACATGCGTATTGCACTTGTGAATTATAAAATTGTAATGCTATATTGTAAATGAGACAATATATCCTTTGATTAATCGCCTACAAACCAATTATTTTACGATAGTAATATGTTTATTTATTATTTTTATAGGATATATTGGCGGACGAGCATATGGTCCACCTGATGATAAGTGGTCACCAAGTCACCAACGCCCTTAGACATTGACGGTGTAAGAAATGTTAACCATAGCTTACATCGCCAATGCGCCACCAACCTTGGAAACTAAGATGTTATGTTTAATACCAAGTACTGCTGTATTGCGGTAGAATATCTGATGAGTGTGTTGTACCTACCCAGACGAGCTTGCACAAAGCTCTAACACTAAGTAGAGAAACTCCCAATGCTAC
The DNA here is from genome assembly GCA_963151315.1 of Nymphalis c-album. NCBI lineage: Eukaryota > Metazoa > Arthropoda > Insecta > Lepidoptera > Nymphalidae > Nymphalis > Nymphalis c-album. The sequence goes on from OY720591.1 coordinate 8,886,696, forward strand.
CTTTATACCTAATTAACTATATATATTAGATTAATTGTTAAATAGATTATTATCTATAAATAATTAAACTCCTGTATAATCCCGCTCACTGCTTCAGTTATCGTAACTAGGCTTCTGAGTAAATCTTCATGCGTAATTCATGAAGTTCCACTCATTAGATACAATGAAGTGCAAGACACGACGCTAAATTATTTATAAAGCGTAGCATCACGCACACAAGCAACTGATAATAATTAAAAGTTACTTAATCAAGTCCGATCGCGTGCGGTAGTCAACTTAGATACACTTATACTGGAAGTCGTCAACTCGTCAAGTCGTCAAGTTGTCGCCGTGTCGTGACTAAGTGGCGACTAGCGCGAACGTTTGAGATGCAAAGCGCCTCATCTCGCGTCGCACTGATCACAACACTCGCATCGATGCAAAGCCAGTTGTTTCTGAAGGACACTTCACCAATAATCTTTTTTTTTAAAGTAATAATCTTTTATTTTCGAAGCTTCATTTTCGGTACTTCGTTCAGACATGAAAGCAATTAATGAATTCTTGAAATATAATCCATAAACATAAGGAGGTTCGTTATTTTAAGAGCTGAATGGAAGACAAATAGATATAACATAATATTACATACATATTTAGACAATTTATTTACAAATCGATTCTTAACACAAAAAAATTACAGTTTTTTTTCACTTCACTATGCTATAGTCAGTATTGTGAATCGTAGCACAAATAATACAAACATATTTAGCTGTTAATTCCGCCTTTACTATCGTTTAATAGGGTGTCAATCAATCATTGCGCAAAAGTCGCGTGTCGAAATAATGAGTGGTGTCGATACACGGTGCTGAGTAAACAAATAGTCCCGGCGCGCGGCGTGGGACCGTTCCGTGCGTTGCGTCAATACAGCAGCAGGGGACGCCCGCCTGTCGAGACAATACCGCAATGTTAACGAACATTCAGCTTTGTTCCAAACTCTTTCGAACGACCACAATAAATAAAAACAATACAGAAATTGCCAAACCTTTTGTTTCATGAACAATGAATTCGATCTAACCTTGATGAAGTTGACGCATATCGATCGATATTTAAAAATAATTAAATTAAGCGAAACGATATACTCTTTTCATAATGCAGAGTTGGCAAACCTTTCAAGGAAAATATAAAGAAATTTCATCAAAATATTGTAAGCTGTGACTTGCATGTTGAATGTTGATCGATATTTGAATTTTTTAAATCACATGGAAAGATAAACTTTCAACCTTCTAATTCCTGTATAAATATAAACAGAGCATTATTAAACGTCCCGTCGACAAGCTGAGCGGTGACACGTGGGATCGGCTCAGTTTTTAATTTGCCCGCACCGGCCGTCGGGACAATAAGCGGGATCAAACGCCCTAATGAAAGCTGCCGCCCGCAAACAAGCGCCGATAGATGTCTCTGCTAAATTAAACTATTGCGAATACATTAGCGACCCCTCGGTAACCCTCGTTGCCCGTATCTATATTTAGATATAGCGAACTAACTCGCATCGTATTAGTTAATAATAACGACTCATACAAACACATCGTCTACTAATTACCATGATCATAAAGAAATGTAAGGAGAAAACGGAATATATTAAAACCTCTAAACATAATCGAGTCCCGTCAAAAACAATCCAGAGCTGAGACAAAAAGCGTCGGTATTATGACGTAGATAACCCTTCGTGCTGATGAAGTCGTCGCGATGTTTGAAATGTGTGTAATTAAAAGGCGGCGAGGCGCGAGATGCCGAGGACCCTCTACGCTCGCCTGTCGACACACGCGCGCCGCCCTGCGCCACTCGCCCACTCAAACTGCTCTTCACTACGCGCCGACAACTCCAACACGCTATTTATTTCGCATCAACATTTTATAGTTTTCTTAAAAATAAAATACTAATATAAAATATACATTACATAACTAATTTATTATTCCAATGCAATTTAGTTACATTTCAAAATATTTAAGCAAAGGTTTACAGTAATTAATACCAATTGTTTGATATGCTATAGGTATATAAAATCAACAAAGCAAGTAAAAGAACGATTAAAGTTTTAATCGTAAACAATCGTAGAAATGCTGATTTGTTATCTATTAGATACGTGGGAAGTCAGAGTCCACGTAGTGCATAAATCTGCTAGGGAACAGTTTGGAGAAACGGCGTGGAACGTCGTGGTGCGGTGCGGCACGAACGTGTTGATACACGCCAAATGGCAAACAGATCGTATCAGTGAGTTCTTTAGAAGGTCTCGACGCACCTGTAGCCGTTCGCAGTGGTGTTTTTGTCCACACTCATTGTGTCTCCTAAATCATATTCCTATTATGGCTAAGGAACCCTTTAGTCGATTCTTCACGGCGAGTGCGCCGCGCGGCGGCTATTCACACATAGCCGGATTATTCACATTGTCTCCGAGATGTGATTTATGTGGGAGGGCATTATATATACTCTATACAAGTTTCTCATTTGTAGTAACTTTTATGTGAAAAAATTAACTGCTATGTTCTTTGTTGGTATCTTGAACGCGATATAATTTTTAAATCAAGGTATTCGTTTACACGACTTTTGTTTTCTTTTTTTTTTTAAATATTACCGTTGGCCGTAAAAAATACTTAGAATCGAAAGCAAAGAAACAGCGAGGTACGAAAATATAAATAATTCAAGCAATCATGTTAGCTGACGGGCGATTGACAGATGGGCGCGAGGTGAGCTAAGATCGAGTGTCACTTAGTAGCCGGTCAGACGCATATCGTCCGAGATAATTTAGAAAAACATAAGCAATGTATGCAGAGTGTATGCGAGGAGGTAACGGTTGTGGACTTTTCGAGAACTCATCAATATTTGATCTCGTATTTGGATTGTAGATGCATTGACGCAGCCCCTCGCCTACTTGTCCCGCACTCATTCTTATTCGTGTTTGTCAAATCTGTCACTGTCACTAAACTTTTACAAGTTAATAAAAAAAAAAACAAAAATTTTATGTCCTTAAAATGTTATTTCCTTAGAATCCAATAGAATAATAATTGTTAGCCCACTAAGTAGTTATATATAATATTAACTTATAGCATCCTATGCATAACAATATCCCTTTATGTTATTACAATACAATACAATTTCGAGTAACTCATATGTTATCAATAAATTATAATTAAGTTTTACTTGAATCAACTAATCTAATCTATATTTTTTTTGTGTGCCTAAGTGAATTTTACAACAATGCAATAATAAGTCTTACCTCTACACTGGCTCTTTCTCACACACACTATAGATAGAGCAAAAAAGGCTTTGTCTGATGGCGGTAAAAATATGTGTTACCGCGATTTGAATATTTTGAGATATATGTTGATATATTTTTATTCTTAAAAAATGTTAATTGAATTACACAGACCGGTGACGTACCAATCTGTTATTTCTATTATATCGCTTATTATATTTAACTATATTTTAAATTATACAACATAGATTAATTGGGCAGCAAATCCTTTTACCTACCAGTTCTATAAATGTAGCATTCGACGGTTCTATCATAATTGCTCATGTTTTACTAATTCAATAAATAATAAGTTAATACAGTATCGAAATATGTTAAAATCATAAAATTAAATAATATATACCTTCGGCTAAATTCCAATTTAAAAAAAAACAATTTGTCTTTGGGACGAACCACAATAAACGACTGGGTAATTTGAATTGACTCATAGGAGGAGGTTATAAGGATATGCTTAACTATGTGTTACAAAACAAAATACAAATCCGCAGCATTGGGTAATAACTGTCATATACAACATCCAAGTCAAATGACTCAAAAAGACAAAGATTCTAAATAAGGTTTAATTTGAATGAAATTGAAATATTCTCCATCACTGCAAATATTGACATTGACCCAGGAACATATGAATTGTTCAATTTTCAACGGTACGAACACGAAGCCCCGTTACATAACATTTAAACTTTTATACTGATCAAACGCTAATGAATATATACATTTCAAATAAACTTTACATATACTTGTGCATTAAGCATATATTCTAAAAAGGGTAAGCGTACATAGAATTAGTAATATAAATATATGACGTTACGTAAAAGTTATAGCAATTTTTATTTCACTATTAATTCTAGTGCACTTGGTTATAATGAAAAACCAAAAGTCACTAGCACTATTGTTTATTAAAAGTTAAGAATTTCCCTAATATACACTGACTTATTAATTTCTCAAATCAAAGGGTGTATCGGCAATTGGGCTCAAGAGTTAGGCTTGTTGCTAGTTCAGACCGGCGGGCGGAAATCAGGTCCGTTGCTGAACAGCAAGTCGACTAATTACCAGAACGACTGACTGTTTCGCGAAAAGGTATTGATTATATTATACCCATATATTGCTGATCGACTATTTATTATGTATGTCAGTTGATATTGGCATGTCAGCAATATATTATACATAGCGACATGGGATGTAACAGTACGCTTTGTTTTTTATATTCCAGTACCGATATGATTCGCGTCGGTACTAAATTAGCAGAATCCTTCAAGTAACAGATAACAACAAGTATAGAGACTTGCCATGTAAACGACATGTAATAATAGCCTTACTTTTTTCTTCTTACCCACTTTACGACAATGTTAGATTAAGTTATAGCAAACTAGATTAACAATTTACTACTACCCTCCCGTTCCTTAATTCTTATATGTATTTAGATATATGATTAACGTGTATTTCTCATAGTAAGTGAATTGTTTTTTTTTTTTGAGAAATAATAATTTTAAAACAGAAGTATAAAAAGTTTTAACTCTAATTGAGCGTTGAATGAGAATCAAACAACTAATATTTTTTATTATTTTAAATATGGAATCTCTACTAACTTGTAGTATGTGTAAAACTAACAGCCTAAACCTAAGTCCTGTTTCGTCGTGTATTGTGTGTGTGTAGCTAATTCTACCATGCTGTTCCAGTATAGCTTGGTGAAGCCTCATGGCTTGACGATTTTTTTTCCGCGACCTTCAGTTTAAAATTCATGTGTTCTACGACCAGGTCAACTCGGTTATTATTAAAGACTTATTGAAGTGAAACTTCTTTAGAATCGTTGTGATTTCAAACCGGATGCAACGGAAAAAACGTCAGGTAAGAGACACAAATACAAAAATGTGTAGGATGAAGCCAGCAAAGAATGAGACAGAAATATATATACTATTTTATATTATTTCTTTTGTCGATTTACTGAAGTTTCACTTCTATCGTGTGTGAATCGCACGCACAACTTTTTTTATTATTGTTTTAATCAAAACTCTAACGAAGGTTGCTTTGCTATATCTTTATATAACAATGAATTGTGTGCCAGTGATGAAGAAACAATCCGATAAAAAACATGTCTAAGTACGAAGATAGTCATACATAAATAATACAATTCATCTCATCTCAACTGCTATTTCCTCAGCAAGAAGAGGGGCCTCGTCTCCTTTGAAAACGTTCAAGCTAACTTTAAATTTAGTAATTACATTTACGTTACTAATAAATAATTTATTTTTGAAATAGAAATGATGCGATCGTTCTTTCGATCGAAAATTCGAAGAAATGTCATTTTTGGGATAGAATAGAAAAAAACTCGGGACACGTTAGAGTCCCGTTGCTACCTGGTAGATTAATCGCGGGTACACGTGTTTAATCTGATAGAGGAACTGTTTTAATGACGAAATCATTTTGTTAGTTTTTGTATCAGATTCGTGTTACGCGTTTTCGACAACATTCTTTAAGTAATACAAATACCCATATAAAGAACAATCCTTCGTCGTTGATTGTTGACATATTGAAACTATCATTTAAGTAGTTAACATTTTGATTCTCAGCATGCGATCTCATTCAAATACCAGACAAGATATTCATATATAATAAGTTATGTAGTTCGAGGAAACCTACATTTTCTAATTAGGTAAAGGGCATATACAATAATATATGACAACTGCTAATTAAAACATCATATTAAACTGCTGACTCTGTTTTAATTATACACATTTAACAGACTGTAAATTTATTCTGTAAACATTATGAATATGTATACAAGTATTTGTAATTATTAATTAATTATTTAGCCATAAAGTGATGATGATATTCAAGATAACTGTACATAATAGATTATATGTTATGTATTATATATTAGATGTAATGATAAATATATAAAACTTTTTATATTATTTAAAAATATTAAAATACTCAAGCCTAATTTACAGAAACTAAGTGAAAGCCATTGTAAAAACAATTAGTAGTTATCTTAAATGCTTGTATATTTTTATAATTACAAATTTTGAGCACGAAGAAAAATATTATGCACTACGTAGGTAGGTATCTATTTCTTAATTTAATAATTAATAGAGAAATAGTATTTTAATTTAATATTTTATTTCCACTAACCAATAAGACCTAAATCCACGCAGGCAAAACCACTAAAAACATTTAATAAATGATAAACATAACGCTTTGTATCACTAAAAGAGGTTGTATAAGGAGAACAATAGCGGCCGCTGCTGGTTGCTCCAAAGTCTAAACAATTTAAAAAAAAAACCGTCGCAGAACTGACAGGCGCAATTTTGGAACTCCTTTATAGAAGCTGTGATATATGGCCTACGTCAGCTCTCGTTCTGATTTATGTGCTACTACTGTGCTTTTAGATTTTAATAAAGTGACACTATTTCTGTTCATTTTTTATTAATTCGTCGTGGAGGAACATTGAACCACGTACGTTTCATAGTTTTTTCAAAAGAATGCAATTAATCCTAATCAACCTTACTAACCACCTACGTACCCTTAAATATGATTGAAATATAAAAAAATGCGACCCGATAGATCAGATGTATAAAACCAAATATAGCATTTTCAAATCTGAGCAAGTGCAACCGAATTTTCATTTGCTTAATTTGTGCTTATTATTTTATATTCATGTCGTACCACGTACCGAATGAAGTTTTACCACATTTGTATCCACAAACCGAACAGTAGCAACATGTTGGAATAAGTCACAATCGTTCTCCTTAACAGGAGAGGCGGCCTTTACGCAACAATTTACCACATTTCTGTAATAAATTTCAAAATAATTGAAATACTAATTAAATAAAAAACTTCCACTTAATTATGGTATTATAATGCAGTACCTAATTGTTGCTTGCATTACTTAATGAACTTGTCAAATGCCATCCGACTGTAAGTCTTCGCTCTTCGTAGCACAAAGCCACTAGCAGTAAACCAGTAGACAAACATACGGAAACATACGGAAATCCCTAACCAGATACTTATAAATTTAAGAGGTGGATATGGCGTTACCTATAAATATGCCGCGCGAAACCACACATTTCCTGTGCTATGTGTTTACAGAGAAAAGGTTCGCAGATTTATGCAGCACGAAAATCTTGTAATAGGTAGCATAAAAAAGCTAGTAATAACTAAATCAGAGGGTACTTTGCATATTAATTACTTTTTATTATTGTTTTTTTAACGTTTATTATGATAAAAAATTAACTTCTAAATTTTACTGCTACCACTAAATATATGACCATATAAACAAATGTATTCCAATATATATGTTATCATATAAACATAATTATATTTCGAACAAATATCCAAATATTAAGATCATCTCATGAATACTAACTGTCGTAGGTATTTAAAATAAATATGAAATAAGACATAAATTAACTTTAAACTTGCGTGTAATTTTATAAAAAAATACTCGCATTATGTTTATACAAAAAAAAACATTTTTTATTTATTTGGCAGACAATAAGTTCTTTGTTTGTTCTATGATTAAGTCAAAGCACCTTTATAATGCTATTGTACTTTCTGTCTGTATGTTTTACCGAAACTTCCATGAAACATAAACCATAATATGTTTTTTTTTTTAATATATCAAAGGAAAGGTTTTCTAGAGGAAACAAAATAACTGTTTACTTAGAGTACATAAATAGCTTTGTATCTAATAGCTAGCTAAGCTGATGAACTTTTTGACAAACAGCTTGCTATTAAGAATGTAAATTTTTATAATTCGGCCCATATAAGTAGCATATTATTAAATTAATATAATATGAACCTAATGAGCCTTTGTTTATACTTACTGTAATTATCATGAATTAATTGCTAATTGTAACCTTTAAGTTATGAATTCAAATACATTTTTTGTTAGTTAATCATTCCGAATTTTACAAATACCGGTTATCTCTGAGTTATAATATAATGTTTTCCCTCATTGAAAACAATGAATAGTATTCTGAATTCATTCCTTTTACAGGATGTACAATTATATCTACGGTATATTTTATTTATATAATTTTGTTTTTATAATAATTATCTATAGGTATGTATTTATATTATGAAGCTCTATAATTAGTACGTTGAATGTTCAATGTGCAATGTGCAGCACCTACCAGGCCGATTTGAATTCGTCTTTTTAAGTAAGATATTAGCTTTATTAAGGTAGGTAGTAAAAGATTAAATTTTACCTCTATTGAGGTAGGTAGTAAAGATTAACACGTTAATCTTAATGAAGTTTTCACGTTTGTATTTTCCTAAAATTAAATTGTGTTTGTGAAATCTCAAGTTGCGCGTTGCATTGTAAAACATCCTGAAAAACCGGGTCAGATGAAACTTTAACACATGTGTATCCACCACCCTCATTGGAGCAGCGTTTTGGTCAGCTCCAAGCTCTCACGAAACTAAAAAACGCGCTAATTCGCTTTTTAACCTGCACATATATTCATATATGTTTTAAGTAATCGTATATTTCATAAATCACTTAGTAAGTATATTAAAATGAATGTACAGACAATTTATATATGTACTTTATAAAAGGAGCGTCAGATTACGATAAAACCGTATAGAAATGAGTAATATTTTAAAATATTACATAGTATGAGTGAACAATCGACAATATCGGATACAAACAAAGGATGGAAGCGGGCGGCTTTCATTGTGCGCGGATCAGCGCGGCCATAAGTTACCTGCGCGTGCGCCGCTCCGCTACCAACAAAACGACGCCCGCGCAGTACCGCCGCGCGCCGCTTCGGACAATAGCGCGGTCAATACGGTAGCCCGGATTTGCATATCGCGCATCTTCGCAAGCGCACTTCATACACCCTACTCGAATTCCGAAGACATAACAAAATCTATGCATCTTAATATGATATCTATAGTAAGTTAAAGAAGGTAGAAAATAGCGTGTTGTTTTTCTTAAATATTAAACAGGCTTTAGTGTTTAATCGCTATTGTTGCCTTTAGCGAGATATTCTAGCCTTTGTCCTTTAAAAGAAATTTGCGGCGAGATTTGCTCGTGTCGAGCAAGCGCTAATCTGCGATGTATCGATAAATATGCACTTACTAGCGGCTATTCGAATCGTTTGTAAATAATAAAATATTTGAAAGGAAGTCTTTTAGGTAAATTTACTTTCTTGCGCACACAAACACAAACACAAATGACAAGCATGTCGTGTTAATGCTAATGATAATTCTACTCTTAATAAAGCTTTCAATATTTTTCTTGTACGTTCTCACTCGAGGAAAGACAGTTAAGTCATAATTAGTTGCATCACAGGTTTTTTTAATATTCAATATCTGAACGGTGAATGGTTTGTTAAGGAATATGGCTTTTAATGAAGACATTTCGGTAGGTTACACCCTGGGCAAATAGAAAGATTACTTTACAAAAGCCAGTATAAATTCCCAAAAGATAAAGATGTACCATGTAGAAATAACTTATGTTTTATTAACGTTTATAATTGAAACATAAAGAAAATAATGCAAGCCTGTTAATGTCCCTCTGTACGACAGAAGCCTCCTTCTCATTTTAGCGAATTTTGGAGCTTATATCACCTCGTAAGTGCGGGTAAGTATATACACATAAATAATTATATTGCCTGAAACACACTGGTTTTCTAACTATGTTTTCCGACCAAGTCGATGAATTTTACACATAATTTATAGAGTACATTAAATCTCATTTGGACTTGCCTAAACTTGAATCTCGAATCTTCGATTCAGATCCACGTATTTTATTTATTAGGTACCTTTCGGTAATTCCAAATCACTTTACGTAAAACATATTGCATGAAAACGTAATCTCATATAACTAGTTTAATATAACACGAGTAAGCGACTCGTCATTGTAATATTCATGGATCAAGAAGTAGGTATTAATGCGCTTGTGTACTTAAGTTGGACGCTGGGACTCACGTGGAGCCACGTGAGTCCATTAACATGCATTTGAATTGAGTGACAGCGGCGCGGGCGCAGGCCATCGTTGGTATTTTTCCAGAATAATCCATAACATATGGTCCTTCAGGTTCGACCTATTTAATTCTGTTTAATTCTAAGTAGAGACGTAATCAATAATCATAATATATTTTGAATAGTATTATATTTTTAATAAAAGAGATGCGACAAAGTATATTTGAAATGATTTTATGGTTTTGTTAAAATAATTAAAAAATATGTTAAATGAAATAAATTTAATGTTTTATTAAATATAATATTTTATACAATAAAAAATAAAACACCTTAATCACTTCAGTCAATGTTTTTAATATACCTAAATTGATTTCTATGAAAAATTATTTATATAATTATATAAACTACTATATATAACCAAGATATTATTACATATAATTGTAACGTAACTATTCAAATTATTATGTTTATGAAAAACATATTTTTCTTCCAACTTATGTAAATTGCAGTATTTACTATTCTACGAAGTGAGTCAACCAATCGCCAGTACGATAATTAATACTTGTAAGCACTAATTGTGGTTCTTTAATTAGATCGCGTTCGATAGGTTAATTTTTTACTGTGTTTCCGAAAATTCTAAGAATTTCGCAAGGTGTACTACGATAAAAATATATAAACTGAACTTAATGTCAATTATATGTAGAAACATGATTATATGAAAAATGTTAAATACCTATATTAGCTATTACGACACTCCATAACTATATTTGCACTCAACAATTTTTAAATCATGTTTATGTATATATGTACTTACAATAGGAATTATAAATAATTACATTTTTACAACTTTTACAAAAATGGAACTTAAAATATAACGCGCTACCGGTTTTTTGTTAATAATTATATCTCAACGTGTTTTATCATTAAATTTATTATAATATATATAATTACATCTGATCACTTCATTTTTTTTCTATTTTATTGTTGTTGCATAGCTCTCGTATTTGCATTGAACCCGAGCCGTCGATTTTCATGCAGAAGCATAAAAAATAAGGCAATATTTTTAGCATTGAGCTTATAAATACTTGTTTTTGTTTTTAATTTAACTCCTGTGAGTAATATATTTTACGAAACTGAAATGTATTGATACAAATTCTTATACATACAATACAAGAATATATCAATATACACATTTAGTACCTACGCCGCGTACTATTTCCATGTACGATTTTTAAGCAGATATTCAAGAACTTTAGTAATAGAGTATACTTTTATCATATGAATTTCTATTTTTTTAATTCTCTTTGTTCAACAAATAATAACTGCAGACCGTAACATTATTCAATTGTACTATAAAATATTCTGCGCAGTTGTCACGTGATAATAATTTCCTCCACACTGATTACGGCCACGGCGGCCAATCACAAGTGAGTGTACACACTTTCAACATCCAGACTCCAGGCTGCTAATGAGAATTTTCGACCGAAAAACCCAATATTTTTTTATTGGCCTGACTTGGGATTTTAATCTAGGATTTCCAGATATGCGGCCTAACATCTAGCCACTAGACCAACGAGTTGATAAACTATCACCAAAACCAATTGAACAACAATGTTTCGATGTATAGATAAAAAATCCCCACATATAAAAAATACTTTTTTCAATTACCTTAAATACTGCTGTTAAAATTATATTATAATGTATAGGTTAATTGAGTGTGACATTTTGATAAGTTAGTGCGATAAGTATTCCTAATATGAGACATTTAAAATTACATTCATCTTAAAACAATTACACCTGTAATTGTAATAGTTAACAAGAAACTATTACAATTTAATCGGTATGCGATATATCGCGTTAAAAGTACATATTTAGTAAACTAAGTGCAATATTTAAGTCCTTCGTTGTTATGATTATAAATATTGATAGCTTTACAAAAGATAGTGTTAATAAGCCTATGCCGTTGACAATGAATGATATATTTAAAATATTTTTTCTGTTGGTATATTTCAAAAGTGAGCGAGGTGTTCGAAGACTTTCAAAATAAAATTATAATTCATATAACCACAATTGTCTAATTTACATAACAAAATCAACCACCAAAATATAATAATAATTTTTAGTTTATACTAGATGACACCCGCGACTTCGTCAGCGTTGCTTGATATATTAACAAAGTTTTCTTTTGTACGAAGGAAAAAAAACATCATAAAGATCGCAAGCAAAAATATACTTTGTTTAAACATAAGTCACTGAACACGCAGTGCATATACAAATCATTGTTTCTTGAAACTTTAATAACTTTTCAATAAATGAAGATATCGCAATATTTTTTTTTATAAGGGCCAAGAGTCTTTGGATAAAATTTAGAAAATTTCATTAAAATCTATCCAGTAGTTTTTCCATGATAACAATTGCAGACCACTTTCATTTTATTTATATAGGTTTCAGATAATTTATAAACATTTACTCAATGCAGACGAGAAATATAATTAGTTAACAAAGACATTTAAGAGTACAATATCTGTGTCAAGGATGTCCCAAAATCAGAATCTATTTTCATAAATCCGTAATTTACTACTTGGGTACCAAATTTGATTCCTGATGATTTAAGTGTGTGAAACATTAAAAATTGGGTGGAATTGTCGATAGTCAAAGCAGTTACATGAGATACATTATTACAATCAATTGATTTCTTCAGAACTCTTAAGTACTACTTAAAAAAAATATTTGCAATTTTGGACCCTGTATACAAATCTATCTGGAACTTCGTTTGCTTTCTATTTCATATTTATAATTTATATTTGTTAAGTTTCGAAAGTTGTACCTAAGTATCGAAGAGCCTTAATATTAGGTCCTTACATAAGAAATTGGCGTTTTGTACGGGATGAATATAAAGACAATTTTATTTTTATAAAATATATTTAATTAATCTAAGTATGCACCGTTGTTATCTATGCACTTTTGCCATGTCATTGGTAGTTCATTGATCCCTTTACTAAAAAACCACGGGGGCGAGAATCAATAAACCCTTTGAAGGCGGTTTGGACTACCGCATCGGAGTTGAATTTTTTTCCTTGTAAGAAGTTGTCCAAATTCTGGAAAAAACGGTAAGCTGTTGGAGCAAGGTCCGGGGAGTTCGGTGGATGTCGCAGGCATTCCAATTGTAGCTCATCTAACTTAGTGGTTGTTTGTTGTGCAGTGTATGTTCTTGCGTTGTCGTGAAACAGCAGTGGCCTAGAGCGATTGTCCAATCTCGGTTGTTTAGCAGCTAGTTCTTCATGGTTTGCAGTTGCTGACAATAGGTATCTGCCGTAACCGTTTGGCCAGATTTAAAGCCGTAGTGAACGAGACCGGCGCTAGTCCACCAAACACTCACAAGTAATTTTACTGAGTCAATTTTCGCTTAGTGCAGGATGTGGCTGGGTTTCCGGGGTTCAACCATTGGGACGAGCCCTTCTGATTATCGTACAGAATCCACTTTCATGACAAGTAATGATTCGATTTAAAATCCGTGCATTATTGTGTCATCATATTGTGCAAACGACGCGTGTTTGCAAGTTCGATTCACTCAATTCATGAGGTAGCCATCGTTCAAGTTTTACTTTCCCGATTTGCTTCAAGTGGATTAATAGTTTCATCACTTACGCAGAAGCCTGCAGCTATCTCTGAAGTGCTTTGTGATGGATCCGCTTCCACAATAGCCTTTAAGTCTTCATTTGCCACTTTAGTCTCCGGCCGTCCACGGGGTTGGTTCTGAAGGTCGAAATTTCCAGAACGAAAACGTTGAAACCAAAAACATACGGTGCTTTCTTTTGCGACACAGCGCCGTACACATAATTAATCCTTCGAGTTGATTCTGCAGCACTGGTGCCACGGTAGAACTCGTACTCGTAAATATACCGATACTTAATGTTTTCCATTGTGCGATAATAAGCGACGTCAAAGAAAAAAATTATGAGGAAAAAACAAATGAATGACTGTTTTCAAAACTCAAATGTATGTGCTATTATTTAGCATTTATAAATTTGAATTTGGAATTCTTAACTAAAGAGGAGATATTTCAGGTCAAAGTGGTCAGTACGACAAAACCTTAATTTCATATGTAAGGACCAAATATATATGTATTAGATATTTTTTTTAATTTAAAGTAAAATTGTTTCAACCAGCGACAACGCCCCCGGGGTCGAGGGAGATACCCTATATCCTTTTTGTACCTCTGAGAATCTATATCAAAAGTTTCATGACGAACGGTTGACTAGTTAAGACGTGATTACATTACAAACAAATAGTCTCACTTTTGTATTTTTGATGGATAATGATTTGCATTCAAAATCATCATCATCATCATCATCCTTTTGAGCATTCAAAATGTTATAAGTTAAATAATATTTTAAATAATAACGTTGTAAATAAAAATATTGCTATGTAACATTGGAAGGGAAACAAACGTCAAGCGTACTGCACCTGCGCACTGCACCAATCCGCCGTCGCCGTCGTCGCGACACGTCTCCTGACCGGTTCGATGTTATGGCTGAGAAATTACAAGTCTCACCTACATAAGGGGCAGGATCGGGAGGTACGCGTCGCTGCTCCGCCATACTTGAACATACCTCAGAGACTACAATGAAAATACCATGTCATGAGCGTGTCACAAATATTAAGTATTAATTACAGTGTATGTATTTTTTTTTCATATACATATTAGTTTCCATGTCGTTACTTGATTCGACGGAATCAAAAGACAGCCCAAAATAACTGAAAGGTAAAGAAATAGTAAATTAAAAATACTACTACTCAAATTCTTACTACTTTACGCATAGTGGTCTAAATGCGACCTTCATCTTTATTGACAACCAGCTACCCAACCGGCTTCGTCGACAGCCCGGTCCCATCGCACGGGTAGAATAAGAGTCTACATAAAACTCTTATATCCTAATACCTAGTATAGTATTATATGATTCATGGTAGTACATATTATTCTATTAGAGTACAGGGCCCACACAATTTAAGTTCTCAGTTACAATGATTTTTCGCCAATTACATTTCAGCAAAAAGAAATAAAACTGAAACTTCAATTATTAATACACCTAACCTAAACCTTCCTCATGAATCATGAATAACCGTACATTGGTGACACCCGTATTAAAAAATCGTTCTTACTTTACAAGACTTATTTTTGAATATAACTAAAACTACAGTACAACTACAAACTAAATTACTAGCGTTCTTACTTTACAAGACTTATTTTTGAATATAACTAAAACTACATTACAACTACAAACTAAATTACTAGCGTTTTGCCCGCGGTTTCATCGGCGAGTTCCCGTTCCCGTGGGAATACGAGGACAAAATGTAGCTTATGTTACTCGCTGACAATGTTTAGTGGTTCAAGTCTGAAAGCGTCACAAACAAACAAACTCAAATTCACATTTATAATTTTAGTAGGGATTTCATGTCATTCATCATTACTTACTATCTAATTTGAATATCTAGCCAAACTGATAGGTCGCTTTGGGCGCGATTTTACCGACAAATGTTTGAGTACATAAATTGGTGTCTGAATGAGTCTACTTTAACACAAGTACGAGTAATACGTTGGAACAAAACGTAATTATATTTTCAATTTTAATATGTTAACTACTTCAGTTTGCTATAATATTGTATCATAAGACCGTTCATATAAACAAGAGGTGATAAGCCGAAATGAACTGGTCGATAAAACACTAAAATCTGAACCAAACATTATAGAGTCAAACACATCAAGGAGTACTAAATTATGCACTTAATTGTGTTTATAATATACTTCGTGCTTCGCGTTTAAGGAATTCAGCTTGAAATAACCTAAATGTATAGGATGAAAATTACTAATTAATTGATTTAAGCTTATTTCGCAACGCAGGTCACGCGTGGCAGAATTTTTGTGTGTCCTATAAATGTGGTTGCAGATCTCATGATGTTTTCCTTTACCGGTGAACACGAGATGAATTATAAACACAAATTAAGAACATTTTAACGGTTTTTTTTTAATTCTTATTATAACAATTACGTTCATTTCTTACATAAATTAGACATTTTTTTAAATTTACTGATAGATTTTTTGTTACTTTTAATTTGATTTTAATTTGACAATGAATCTGAATGTACTATGGACATTTGTAATTGACATGCATATTAGTTACACTATTATTGTTTTATTAGTTTTTTTTTTCCAATGCTTTATATGTATGTTTTAATTGTTATTTTACAAATAAATAAGCATGAAACCTTATTACCTTACCTTTCAGGTCTATTTTACAGTCCCGCGAGGTTGCAATAACTTCACTTATATTTTGATAATTGTTGTTCATCAATTAATATAAAAAATATTCATACAATTAAACCATTATCAAGTACCTTCCTATAACCTTCCTATTGCATCTTTTAATAGAATCCGAAAAAGCTGTGAAACCAAATAAGCATTTACGTGCAAAAAGTATATCAAAATATCAAACCTTAGGAATATCAAAATATAATAAACTAAACTAAAAGTATTTTATCAAATATAAGTGATATAAAGTAAGCATGACCATTATTATATATTTTCATTAATAAATACAAAAATAATGATTTTTCCATTTACTAGAAAATGAGAATAAAAGTCTAAACTCACCTCATAGTTGGGTCCTGAAACATCAAAATAGTGACTAACCAACACAACCGATTTTGATAAAATTCTAAGCAAGCTAAGAACGAACAATGCCTACCTTGGACCTGACATCACAAGCGGTCGAAGCCGCTCTCGAAGCTAATTGCCTATAAAAATAATTATAAAATTTAAATATACAGGTACAATAAGGCGGTTTTCTACATTTCATTGTTGTTGAGTTCATTGTAACATCATTATATTAAGATAGCCTTTGCTATGTTTACATTTAAAGTTAATTGTTTGATTATTTATTTTGATATAGCTAAGGGCTTGCACTGCGAATTACATAATTTTATACCACGTGGTTTTATTTTCGCATTCCAATTATTGTATCTAGTAAGTGTCAGTGTCGGTGTGATTTCATAAAGCGAACTTAGCCTTACCTATTTTAAAATTTTATAAAAGTTAAACGAGTGATTAGCATAAGTGTAGTGATTTCCCACGATCCTTAAATATGACTTCGATAAATTTGTAATTTAAACATTCAAATAATTTTTAATCATTTTATAAGATCAACATAAGATAGCAAAAAACATATGATACCTATTGTCCGTGCGTTCCTGACGTTTGATTTATCACCATTTGAAATGTTTTTGTTACTTAAAACAACGCTCGTCCCGATTGAGTCTAAGGACATAAATATAAACGTCAAGGAATCCAGTATTTGATGGGCACGTATCAAATATTGGCTCAAGTCGATCGCTCGCGGTCGCCGACTTTTTCCCATCGCGGTTTCGACCCGAACGAAATCCCTAAAATGGCGGATCTAATGTATTATTCAATTGATTTTATTAGCGAATAGTTTTTCACCGTCGGCACTCGGCAGGGTCATGATACATATGTATGACTCTCTAATAAATTGGACGGAGCCTTGTTTTTAGATAACAGAAAGTTCTTATTGTCGCTTTTGTTAGGGGACAGTATTTATTTGTTTCGCTTTTATTAAGTGGACTTTGGGAAAATAAATAATTAAATTACACATTTTTTATTTGTGAATACCATATATAATAAATGTATTATTTTACATGAAAACCATATGTAGTTTCTGACAATAGTTTCAAAGAATGACTGCTATGCTTATTTTGTTATTTAAAATATGAATAAAATTCCAGTTTCAAACGTTTATCCAAATAACAAGTTACTTATTTCTAATAGGTACTAAGTTATTCTAGTATGTAGTAAATAGCAACCCAAGTTCGAAACATATTATCCTCCGTAAGTGAACTGTATGACGGTCTGTAAGTGAGCCATATTATCGTAATAAGTATTCTCAGTAATAAGGTTCTATTTGTAATTTGCAGTTGACAATCTTATCGCTTTCCAACTGGTTCATACGACGTTCAGCGATATGACAAACTAGGTTTTAATAGCTGTACCAAAAGTCGATGTTGTCGATGCCACAAACAAAAATAATACAATTACGTTATATATATATATATATATATATATATATAG
This sequence comes from Nymphalis c-album, assembly GCA_963151315.1. Lineage (NCBI taxonomy): Eukaryota > Metazoa > Arthropoda > Insecta > Lepidoptera > Nymphalidae > Nymphalis > Nymphalis c-album. The sequence goes on from OY720591.1 coordinate 8,905,052, forward strand.
TTGCCTAAATATAAAACTATAAATTAAAAACAGTTTTAAAAAAGTTTAATATATTTTTTAATCTTCATCCGTCGACAACCCTAGCTTTTAAAACGTGTATTCGTATAATTTTTGCGCCGTTTTCCTAAGCCAGAGAGTACGGATATTTATTCATGTATTTAAACTTTTTAAGTTTAATTAAAGACGGTATGCAATATAAATCGTCTTAAATTAATGAAGCTATCGATTATTTCCTTACGAATTTGGTATTTTTATTTCGTTTAGTTTTTGGAAGTAATAAAAATTACACAATGCTTCAGCATTGATCTCTAAAATCAGTAAAAGATATTTCAGTCTCGGGTAAGTATTATTTTATTAATTATTTTACCAAGAAAAAATTTACATTTTTGTCTTTTAACACCGTTTAAATAAATATTTGAAAAGTGAACAAAAATGTTAAAAGCTATTTATAGCTCTTTAAATTTATTTATATTTAATTATATTTCAAATATGAATTGTCAGACAATTTAAAATTATAACGAGACGGAAGGAACGGAAAAATTATATTTGAGAATATTTAGAAAATAATCCTAATGAGCTCTTTCTTAGACAAAACTTTTGTATCTTACTTGGTGGTAGGGCTTTGTGCAAGCCCGTCTGTACCTCTTGTCAGATGTTGTACCTCTAATCAACAATACTTAATATTGTCGCGTTCAGGTTTGTAGGATGAGTGAGCTAGTGGAACTATAGGCACAAAGGACATAACATCTTCGTTCCCGAGGTTGGTGGCTCATTGCGATGTAAGGAATGTTTAATGTTTTCTTAACATCAGGTGGTTCATATGCCTGTCCTCCTTGCCTATAAAATAAAAAAAGTAAAAAAATGTGTGTTCATAGGTTACATAAAGCTGAAGAGTTTGTTTGTTTGATCCGGCTAATCTCAGGAGCTACTGATTCGAATTAAAAAAAAAATTTGTGTTGTTTAGTCCTTTTATCAAGGACTGCTCTAGGCAGTGGAACGTAGGCTTTGACTGGCTCCTGCGGGCACCCGTCCTTCCCGGTATGGGGTTGCTGTGCTACGCGGATGACACCCTCATCACCGCGACGGGGCGGAATTTTCAAGAGGCGGCCCTCCTGGCCGAAGTCGGTACATCGCTCACGATGGACCGTATAGAAATGCTGGGCTTGAGGGTCTCCATCTCTAAAACCGAGGCCCTCTTATTTCACGGTCCACGTCGGGGCCCCCCTCGTGGAGCACGTATCACCATCCAAGGGACGGTGATAAAGGTTAAGGCCCAGATGAAATATCTGGGTCTGATCCTGGACGGAAGATGGAGCTTCGCGCAACACTTTGTCCAACTGAGCCCGAAGTTTATTAACGCCGCTGCCGCCTTGGGCCGTCTTCTACCTAATGTGGGAGGGCCTGAATCACCATGCCGGCGCCTATATGCCGGTGTGCTGCGCTCCATGGCACTATATGGGGCACCCATATGGGTGGACGCTCTCACTGCGCGTAATAAGGCTCTTCTGCGTAGACCGCAGAGAGTTATAGCAGTGAGAGCGGTAAGAGGTTACCGGACGGTGTCGTGGACGGCGGCGACACTTCTTGCGAGCGATCCGCCTTGGGAACTCCAGGCCGAGGTGCTTGCAGAAGTGCACCGATTCCGGGTGGAAGCCAGGATGAATGGCGACCGTCCAGGATCAGCGGAGGTGGGGCGAATCAGGTATTTAGCTCAACAAGCTTTGATTCACAGATGGGAGGCGGACCTGGGGTCTCCATCAGCAGGCCTAGCGACAGTGGAGGCAATCCGCCCCCACTTGAGTCGCTGGGTATCAAGAAGAAGCGGCAAACTCACGTTTAGGTTGACGCAGGTGCTTACCGGACATGGCTGTTTCGGTAAGTACCTTCATGGGATAGCGAGGCGGGAGGTATCACCCTCTTGCCACCAGTGTGGTGCGCCACTGGACACGGCGAACCACACCCTGACGGAGTGTGCTGCGTGGGGGCCCCAGAGGCATTCCCTGGCGGCGACAGTCGGCGCAGACCTCTCGCTGCCGAGCGTGATTACCGCCATGCTTGGCAGCGAGAAATGCTGGATGGAGATGGTCTCTTTCTGCGAGAGTGTCATGTCGCAGAAAGAGGCCGCGGAGCGTGAGCGTGAGGCATCTGCCTCCGCTGACCCGCTCCGCCGAAGGAGACCGGGGAGGAGGCGTCGGCGCTATGCGCATCTTCTTCTCCCCCCGTCGTAAGCGTCGGCGGGGCTAGGCGGGTTCTCTGCGTGCCAGGAACCCAACTAAGAAAGGAGGCCCGCGCAATCGGGTCAACCGTCGGGGCGTCGCGGTAGTATGCGCAAGCGATCCCGTGCCGCTCCACCGAGACGATGCAGGTACGCTGGTTTTTTAGTGGGTATTCCGGAGCCTTCAGCACCGGCGAGCCCCACATACCCCCCCACCTCACGTGGGGGAAGCGCGTAATGCGTTTTTCCAGCGAAAAAAAAAAAAAAAAAAAAAAAAAAGGACTGCTCTAGGCTGATTTTTATTAATTTGAATTAATTATATATTATAATTAATAAAAAAATATTAATTATACGCGGGTGAAACCGTGGCACAGCTAGTTACACATAAAAACCCAAAAATATTAAGTAAAAATTCACATATGAAAGATTCATATAAAACTTATTCTGACAACAATTATTCACATCGTAAAATAATAAAATTACGTAAATAGGACAACTAAACTACATTACATATCAATTTGTTCGTTGAATAATATATAAATAATTTATTATTTAATGACAAATTACAACGAAAACCGTTCATCATAACATACAAACATTGTTTTTAAACATAATTAATGTAAATATTAATGCATACGTCGTGCAAACGTCGAAACAACGACAGTCCATTGGTTACTAATGTTATTTATGTACAAGTGCGAGATAGACTAGTTTCAAAGCCGATATTCGTCCGTTAATCATTATTATGTACACGTACACACATTTACACATCATTAATAAGCTAATTTATATAACGTTAAGTGACTATAAATTACTCATAAATTATGTAAATATATAGATTTTTTGCTGATTGAATAATGGAGACATATTTGTATAAATGAAGAAAATAGTTTTATGAATATATTTAATTATTTTAAATAAGTAAAAAATGTTTATATATAGCACCTAAATTATATTGTATACATATATACACATTTTATGTTCTTGAAGTTTTATCTACTTATCTATTTATTATCATTTGGTGGTAGAGCTTAGTGAAAGTTGGGTGGGTACCACCCACTCATCAGATAGGGACGTTGGTGACAATTTACTGTGAGGTGGCACATATGCTTGTCCGCCTACCTATGTGTATTATAAAAAAGTATTATTATTATTTTTGGATAGTCTACTTAAATTTATCCTTTGTGCTCTGTTTTAATATTTAACATAAATATTTCAAGTACACACTATTAAATGTAAGTGGAACGCCGTCTGTAAATCGTAGCAAGGTATCCACAACAGTAGTAAGCGTGGATGCCACCGGAAATACAAATATGATATATTTTCAGAAAACAACCCAGTTATCATCATAGTATAACAACAAATTATATTTATACAACAATTATAAATTATATTTTTATTTATACTTTGTTGTAAATAAACTATTCTTAATTATTTTTTTTTAATTTTGATTAATTAATTATCATTAATAATAATTTATAGAATTATGTATCATTTATGTATTTATGGGTTTATAATCATTTATAATTTATGAGATCAGTGTACTATGGTACTACTGCTTCGTGGTGTAGAGGCTAGCCTATAAGGCCGATTATTGTGCGTGCGTCGATAAAATCAGTAGCAGCTCTTGCATTCTCGTGCCTCGGAAAGCACGCTCGTTTTCCCGGTCCATCAGATTATGAGAGTGACGGAAAAGAAAGATTACTTCTGTTTACACAAACACTTGTGCACTTTAATATATTCCGCGCAGACGGCTAGCCTCCCTTAAGAATGATCACCGTGGACAAAAACGGTCATTAAATAACTTATAGCCGTTAATGGTAATTGGTTTTTTTGTTGTTATTGTTGTATTCTTTTTGTTGTTATTGTATACCTAAATGTATGCACGAGAAATTTATTTAAACATATAATAAAGTTTAAATGTTTATTCGAATTGATATTAATCTTCACATGGCCCATTTATTGCAAAAGCTTGTCTTTCCGACTTTCCGACAGTTAGAAAATACCATCCTTAAGTGTCAAACAATCTTAAAAACTATTTGCATGTATACTACTCATATAAGTACATGAAAGGTATAAGAAACAGTTGTAATATTTGCGAATTAATGAAATTGTAATTGCAAGCAATTGAATGACAAAAGCTTCACAAACGAATTAATAGACAATAAATAAAAAAAAAATATTTTTTTTATTTAAACTTGCACATACATTTGTGTTTACATTTCTTTTTATATATAATAAGATACAACATTATAAGTAGCATTTATTAAAAAAATAATTTAGTTTTTATTTATTCGGTGACTGGAACTCACTGTCCTTCATGGGTTATTTAAATAACCTGTGTTAAGGACAGCAATTGACCAACCCCCAGAATGGGTGAACAGTAGGATTATGAAATATAAATATATATTCACATACAAGATAAACTGTTTTTTATTAGGTAAGAGCAAAAAAAAACACATTTTCAGAGTCACCCATAATATATCCTATTCAAACATTTAATAGTCTAGCTTGAGATGTTTATTGCTGTGCCCTTTTTATTTGCTCTCATTAATAATTTCCTAAAAAAGTGACATTAGTAGATTTGAACGGAAAGCGGCAATCCGAGCGCACGCGGCGGCTGCGACCCGCGACGGCGACTTTTTTACGACAAAAGAGTACGGAAGTTATGTTTCAAGGACATTACGCACAGATCATTAAACTGCGCTCTCCTCTCCTAAGTGAAAGCGCAACTATATTTATTACTCTACGCCTTGACAACCCTGTCCGGTAGCCGCACGCTGTGGAACGCCCCTGCCAGTAAGCTATCCACGCTAATATCGCGCGTAACTAAAAGGGACAGAGTCTATAATTGATTGCAGTCCAACGATGACTCGCGACGTATTTCCCCAGGGTTGTCACTGAGAGAATTATCTTTTGGAAAGTTATATTGTCATTATTTTATGATGTCTTCATCGGCGCATTGGACACGGCGCGCGCGCCAACGACGGGGAAATGTGTAAATTCATAGTAGGATAGATTTCAAAGAGGGCTTAACGGCGTTATTGCTTGATTTATTTACATTGCATCTAGCTTGATTTGTTTTATTTGGATTTCTATTTAAGTCCTATTTACATTTAAGTAATTGTTATAAATTACTTAATAGACATTTTATTCTTTACGCGTAATAGTTATCTTATTTTTACACTAAATTGCAATTTAATTATCTATGTATACTAATATATATGGCTGAAGAGTTTGTTTGTTTGATCCGGCTAATCTCATGAACTACTGGTTCGAAATGAAAAAAATATATTTATGTGTTGGATGGCCCATTTATCGAGGAAGGCTTGAGGCTTTATAACAGCAAGCTACGACGACGAAAAAAAAGCACGGGTTAAAATCTTTATTTTATCCATACGAAGTCTGGGCGGGAAGCTAATAATGATAAATGTCATGAACCAGCTTGACATGCACATAATTATTTATTATTTTCCGATATCAGACTTGGAAATTGGAAACAATATTGAAAATAATTCATTTACATATAATTATTTTATTTATCGCTCGCTAGTTTAGTATTAGTATTATTAAGAATTATAGTTCGCTATTTTTGTATTAAGTCAAAACATGCGTATTTATATCTCCTGTTATATATTTCCGTGATTTTATTTTCATTCATTCATTTTACACTACTGTATTGAAATATAATTATGAAGACAGTTTGGAATATCGGTTCATTTTTTAGTTTTATTTAAAATAACTTACGATATAGGCAATATATTATATTTTAAATTCTCATAATATATCCCACACATAGACCACCACCCAAAAAAAAAACATTTGAAGTTTACGCGTTTTACAAAATAGTTTTAAAAAATTAAAATTTTTATTCTTCTTTGAACAAACTAGAAACTACCCTTACCGGTTTGGAAAAGAAACGCCCAGCCCTGAAAAAAACCGGCGAAAGGAACAGTGTCAAAAAAGAAATAGTAAAACATTTTTATAATCGTAAAATGATCACTAATGATCATCTTACTAATTAAGGTAAATCTTTTAAATCTGACATGATAAGTTTCTGTCTTTAGGAGATAGGTGTCTCGTTATTAATCTGAGTCTTCAGTCATATCAACTTTTGATTCGTACCTTTAGGCAATGCGATATTTTTTAATATTTTTATGTTTTATTTATACATTATTTTTATGTAATAGAAGGAAAAATACAAGTTTATTTTAAATTCAAAAACTTTTTATCCCGTTCGTTTTGAATTAATTATTTTTTTCGTATCCGCAACTTTTCGCATAGCGGGTCAGCTTGCACCCGTTTGACTTTAAGCCCGTGGACAAAGCTTATACATATTAGTATAAATAAACAACCGTTATACAACGTTCATTAGGGGAAGAATAAAATTATTTTATTAAAAGAAACTGCCATCTAGTGTGAAACCCCCGTACTAAAACAGAATCAACTAAGCCATTAAGCGCTTCAACTACATAATATCGAGACCTTTCTATTTGGTTATTGAAGTACCGCTGATTTTCAATAGATGTCGCTAGTACAACATTATAACGTAACGTGATAATTATGCTATTTTTAAAAGTTATTATTTTTAAATGTGGAAATATTATTTTGTTTTATAGGCAAAATTCTAATTTATACTCAACAGTTAAGATTAATACAATTCGTTTAACCTTTTTTTTAATCCGTTTTATATAAAACTGTTTTAAGTTGCTTAATGACTCATAATCTTTATTTATTATTAGTATGTTATTACGACTAGCTTTAAACGACCTACTCTAATTAACTTAAGAAATAAATTATTTAATTTTATAAAACTTTTAAATCTCACTCCATAAAATAAGGTTTTCCGCAAGTTTATATTTTAAAATCATCCAACCCTATTAGTGTAACAAATAAACACATCTTCACTATTAGGTATATTTTATAATATTATTTATAATAACAATATTTTATTTTCTTTACATAAAATAAGTGTAATGTATTACTGTATTGTATGTAAATTTGTTTGTTAGACTTTCCTATACATATAAGCTTGTACGATAGGTTATAGTTTGTTACGCTAATAAAATAATCGTATAGTTACTGTAATCTCTACTCAAGCTGTAACAACATTAATATACACTATCATGAAAGTTGATGACCGGAAAGGCTTGATAGTTCGTTGCCATGGCAACCGATAATCGGTTTACTATCGTATGTAAAATCTATTCGAGAAAGGACAGTGACACTGTCAGTAAAACAAATAATGGTCGATATTGAACGATTATAGCATGTCCATGAAGTCGTGTAGTGAAATGACGTGTGGTGATTCCATTTTTGAATGTGTCGCATGTCATCGCGGCGTGGCGTCCGGCGGCTGACAGACGCGGCTCGTGTCTCTCGTCGTATATATGTGCTGCATAGTGGTCGCAGCTTGCGAGGAGTGCTTTCTCTTGTTGATTAGCGCGGCGAGACGGCTCCGAGCTGATGAGTGTTTCGGTGCAGGCGGTGCTGGTGGAGGGCCCGCAGGCTCCTCGCGCCAAGGGACCGTACACGTATGCTAGCACGCCGCGAGCATTATACAACAATATGAAGCTCAAAAGGGATCCATCGTGGTGAGTTGAAATTTTACATTAAAAAGCTACATAAAGTTGGCTTCTACACAAACTAAAAACCAAGTATACGTCATTGGAAATACCCTGGAATTGTATCAAATAAGCCTTCCGCGCAAACGATCCCGCTTTTTCAATTAGCCAATAAACCCTCATAGTATATACTCACTTCGTAAACACTTGATAACATGATATATATTACTTATAATATTGCTTACATACTAATATCATAACGTACAAATATTTGTTTAATTTATTTATAATTTTGTGCTACACAACAAGGCTGACTGACATTAATCTTTGACATTAAAAAAGTTGTATTTTTATTACTGACGCCGAAGTACGGGAAAATTCGCTATGTTATGGTTTTTTTTTAATTATTGTATAGGAAGGCGGACGAGCGTATGGGCCACCTAATGGTAAATGGTCACCAACGCCGAGGGAACTAAGATGTTATGTCCCTTGTGCCTGTAATTACACTGGCTCACTCACCCTTCAAACCGGAACACAGCAATATAAAGTACTACTGTTTTGCGGCAGAATATCTGATGAGTGGGTGCTACCTACCCAGACGAGCTTGCACAAAGCTCTACCACCGAGTAAATAAAATGGTAAAAAGGAACTGTATGAAATAACATCAGGGTTTGGAAATCGACAGACTTCAGGTCCGAGTCTGGACCGTCTACTTATCTATTTATTTCAATACATTTTTTGTACAATATTATAGTATATAATAGATTTTTTTTTAATCAATGATGCTAAATTCTATCAAAATCACAAACGTCAACCGGGCCCGGATTTAAAGATTCAATGCCTATAGGCACTTTGACACTTAAGACAACAACTTATTTAGAAGTGGTTAGAGTAAAATTATATTATTTTAGGCTAGACGGGGCTGTTGGGACCTAAGCCGGGGTCTTGGAGGCCTATCAGTTTAAAATTTACTAGAAACTAGTTCAATTTTTATAGCATAGGTAGGCGGACAAGCATATTTACCCCTGATGGTAAAACCCATAGACATTGCATTGTAAGAGATCATCGCTTAGATCGTCAATGCGCCACCAACCTTGGGAACTATGATATTATGTCTCTTGCGCCTGTAATTAGGTACACTGGCTCACTCAATGCTGCTACCCAGACGAGCTTGCACAAAGCCCTACCACCAGGGTAGTAGGTGGTGGTAGCAACTAGTTTTTAAAATACAAATAATAGAAATATTGACCTTTAGCTAAAACACGTGGTCCTTAACCGAAGATTGCGAAACCGAAACCTGCCTGTGTTGGATGAAAATCTTCCACATAGTGTAGTGTATTGAAATGAAGCAGCAGGTCAGACAAGAAACCTTAGACTTAGTGGGAAAAATAAAGCCTATTACTTTACATAAATTTAGTATGATGCTTTTTTTGTTTAAATAAAACTGCTTCGTTATGTAAAAAATTAAAATTAATGAGCTAACATTCGTTTTGAAAACGAGGTTATTTTACGACCAATGAAAAAACTGTTTATTACTAAGTTGTCACGAAAAGCAACCTGAGTCCTGACATGCCAAAGGACGTTTGTTTCTGAAAAGCGTTAACGTCGTGTTATGATAAGATGTTTAAATTATTTTTTTTAAACATTTCGCATAACAATATACGTATTATATAAAAAATATTATAAAATTGTTAAATGAACGAGCTAGTCTCAGCACCTATCAATTCGATATTATAAAACTTCTCGAACATGGTGCTATGACCCACCAGGGTGGTGCGGTAACAGTAATAAATAAATTAATTCGTATTTACGAACTCGAATCGGAATTGACAGTGACTTGCAGCACATTAAATATTTACACGACATATATACGAGTTAACCTTTAAAATTTAAAAATAATTTTATTGAAAAACATTTTCGATAGGTAATTATTATTGACGTCATCCACAATTCCGATAGCATTTCCTGAAATTTAATCGATAATTTTTAACTGGAATTTTCTAGTGACAAAGAGACGAATAAATAGTGATGCGACGTCGGTCGTCGGTTTTATAGCCTGTGAACATGCACCTACATTACCTTCGATTGTTTTACCAGATTAAATTTGTAAGGGTTATTATATCAAAGTTATTATCTGTATTCATTTTATTGTACCTGATTATTAGGAAGTATAAGTACTTACATCAGCCATATTATAAATTTTTAACAAAACGGCTTAAAAATATTGGTTTCCGAAATCGAAATATACTCTATTCAATTAGACTTCCAGTTTTGAATCATTTTGTCATCATGTCAAAATGTCCACACCAAGTAAACATAGAGTTATATAAACCAAGTGTCTTCTTAATTAAAGGTGTTGCAAAATATAAGTACAAAAAAATTTATTGGAAATAAAATTAAAATTATATTTATATATAGTTAAATATTTTATAGTTTTCACTCGTGGTTTCGCTCGCGTTTTTAGGAGGGAGCAGGTTAGTTAGTGTAGGTATAAAAAGTAGCTTATGTTCTTCCTTGGGTTCAAACATGCTTCGTACCAAATTACATCAAAGTCGGTTCAGCAACAGCAATTGCCATTTGCATTTCTAAAATCTATATAAATAAAATGATAGAGGTCTGCAGTTGTGCGCGCATCACGGAAAAACTACTGGATAGATTTCAATGAAATATTCGAAAATTTATTTCTTAGACACTTGGCCCTTATCAAAACAAAAAATTATTGCGATGTCTTCATTTAATAAAAAGCTATTAAAGTTTCAAGAAACAACGATTTGTATATGTACTGCGTGTTCAGTGATGTATGTTTAAACAAAGTATATTTTAGCTTGCGATCTTTTTGATGTTTTTTACTTCGTACATAAGAAAACTTTGTCAATATGTATATCAAGCAACGCGGACGAAGTCGCGGGTATCAGCTAGTAATCAATAAATGTACCATATGCTGTGGTACGCTACGAATACGCTACGAATTTTATTTTAAATTATTGGTAAAAAATCAGATGCCCACAAGGAGCTTATGGTCGCGTGTCCAACGCGAGGTGACCACATCAACGGAACGACAGACGATCTTATCCCAAGGTTAAACTTGATCTTCGATAATAAAATTAACAAAGAACAAAGCTTTATTAAACGTTTAAATTTATATAATTAAGTTATAATTTAACCATATTCACGAACAACTAAAATAAAAATCATAACTTACTTTCCATTCATACAAAGAAAAATAACATCTTTGATGTTATTCTTAACCTTACTGATAGATATTTAATTTGTTAATTTCTATAATTTATACTTGTGCGAGGTAATATTCGTTTCAGTGATAAGTTTTAGCAGACATTTTTAACTATAAAAAAACAACTATTTTGGTTTTTCTATACGTTCGACGTATATGTTCGAATTCTCTTTTGTTTTTTAAACTGATAATTAAAATATATTTAAGAATAAAATATAGACTACGCGATGATACCTAAGTGTGTGTATTGATGATATTTGGAGAACCTTTAAATAACTGTGTTTAGGTGTCCGTTTTGTTTATTTTATATATTGTGTCTACACTCTATCGTACTATAAGTAAGATGGTAACTTTTGTTAAAAGTACTTATAAAATGCACTGATGATATTTTACTATAATTAGAACAAAAAGCAGGTTAATTTATGCTAATTGCTATAAAGTAGTAAATTTTAAATAAAGCTGAAAAGTTCATTCTGTATGTTTCCCGCTTGGCTAAAACCTCCACTCCGTTTGGAGAGAAGTATAGGAACTTTTGTAGAACTTAAAACACATTTACATGTAACACATGAAGATATCCTTACATGAATTATGCATGCCATTTCCTAATATAAATTATAAATAGAAATTAGCACATAATAATTCAGTAATGTTTGTCCGGGATAGAACCCACAGTCTTCGGTAATATCTAAAATGTCGTGGTTATAATATATTACGAAGTAATGAAAAAATTGTATTGGAAGCTTTTTTATTGCCATATATTTTCTTATTCGATGTCGTGAATATAGTTTCAATTATATTATGGATTTGTAAACATAATTTTTGCATTATGGGTCTGACTTAAAATTAAACCCGAATATATCGAAGGCTTTTTTATTCGTTCAGATGAATTAACACGCTCGTCCAGTATCCAGTCGAATAATCTATATCTATACTAATATATAAAGCTGAAGAGTTTGTTTGTTTGATCCGGCTAATCTCAGGAACAACTGGTTCGAATTTAAAAAATATTTTTGTGTTGTATAGTCCTTTTATCGAGGAAGGTTCGAGGCTGATTCGCACGCGGGTGAAACCACGGGGCACACCTAGTAAATGATAAACGAAAGCCCCTATATTATTATAATCAAATCCCCGTCAGGAGACTAACTTTAGAAAAATAAGAGATAATAATTATGTAGCTTAATATCTTCTGATCTCCAAACGATTACCTTGGTCCTCAACAAAAAAGAAATACTTTCCCACCGAGGGTTATTATGGCATTATTACGTCTAAAGACACTTTACATTAATTCAAGGGCCGTACAGGCAACAGGCTTATTTATAATGTAATTGTTTATAAATAGAATACAATCGAATTAATATAAATCTTTATTTAATGAAAACATTATTTAACATTATTTTAAAAATTGGTAAAATTGACATGAATGACCAAATTTCTAATTCTCAAACTTACTTATTTTCAAGACGATTCTTTTCTATAAAATTACGACACTATTTGTGTCAAGTGGCAGTTCAAGTTATAAAGTCAATGAGTCTCTTTTCGAAACTTATCTATTTTCAAATATATCACAGTTAAAACACTATACAAATGTATTAACATAAAATATATTTTTTATTCGGATACGCAACCCTAAAAATGGCCAAATTTGGTTAAGTACATACTAACTTAATTATTGCTACGTCAAGCGATCGCGTGAAGGTTCATAGGTTAAGATAAAGATTAACTAATAAATAGCTTTAGTTAATAAGTGAGAGGAGCAATGCCCTTAACCTTGAGTCACTGATAGAGTATTGTGGAAGTGAGGGTTGTGGGAGGGTGGACCGCGTGGTCGCCGTAGTCAGGGCAACCGTCGCCCGCTTCCGTTCCACTTCGCCATACAACTCCTTGACTAGAATTCTTTAAGAAAGGTAATGACCGCAGCGACTTGTTAAAATGATAATACTATTAAATTGTCGCTTTTCATATAATAATATATTATATATTTAGCATGTATAAAACAAACATAAGCTAAATACATTTAAAATAACGGTACTTGACTTTTTTTATTTTAATTTGAACTTAATGCATCATTTTATAATGGAGATAATCATCAAAGAATATTTCATTTTGAAAAATCTCACATTTCTAATCAATTTCAGAACGGAATTAGTTTTTTTTATCATCATCATTCGCTTGCCGTTACTCCACCTGTATGAGTTCGCAGTGTTTTAAATACTTTCCCGACGTAGGCGCTCAATAAGAACGGTTTTAACGCTAATCCTATTCAAAATACATTTTTCTTCTTATCTACCCGTGCGAAGCCGGGGCGATTAGCTAGTATAACAAATCTGTAGAAAGTGTATTTTTAGTTCGTAATATCAATTCGTCATTTTGTAGATGTAAATTTAAAAATCGAATTGAATTCCACAATAGTCAGCTCTGTATTATTACAGACCATAAATCTTATCAGATGGTGACCGCTGCGGCGACGCGCGAGCCATAACGATTCGCAGCTCTACGCCGCTATTACGCACCCTATGACGCACGTCCGGTTCTTAACCACTGTTACTTTGTTACTTAGAAAACATTAAAATTTGACCTCCAGGGTCTTAAGTAAAATTTATGTTAAAACGAGTACATAACTGAAACACGAAAATGTTTTATTATGTTTCATTATCGTGGTTCATGTGTTTCGCAATTCAGTTTGTTTTATACTTGACAATGAAATATGATATTTAATTATAGTTAAGTAAATTAATATGGTATGGCAAAGGTCACCTTTCCCCTTAAGGTAATGCCTTATTCCACCATGATTCTCAAATGCAAGGTGGTGGTTGATACAAAGGGCAGAATATTTAGTTACCTAGTGGTATAGCTTTGTGCAAGCTCGTGTAGGTAGATAGCAGCCACTCATAAGATATTCTACCGCAAAACAGCAGTACTTCCTATTGTTGTCTTCTGGTTTCGATGGTGAGTGAACCAGTGTAATTACAGGCACAAGGGACATAACATCTTAGTTACCAAAGTCGGTGGCGCATTGGCGATGTAAGCAATGGTTAACATCACTAAATATGTTAATACAATGTCTATGTGCGTTCGTAACCACTTTCCATTACGTGGACCATATACTCGTCCGCCTTCCTATGCAATAAAAAAAATATCTACATAACAGTTGAGTTTGACGAAAGCTTTCTACTGGGCCGTCTGTCACCGTCGTTTATATTACTTCATTTTGCTTCTTATTATTAATAATAATAAATAACCTGTACTACGGACACTGTTAAATAATATAGCCTATATTGATAGTAATAAATAAAATTTAATTGAATTAAATTTCCATTATAAAATAAGTCTACATAGACCGATCAATTTGGAACGCTTAAACATATAGAAATAAATAATTAACAGCTATAGAATAATTTTGAATAATGCCTCTATGATCACTCAATCTATTTTAAGTAAAAGGTTATAATATAGATAGTGTTCTTATATAGCTAATAAGCAAACCGACCGTCAGCTACCCAAGTAGCGGTGGGTTTGTCTGTGGGAGGGTGCGAAAGTTGGGAATTGAAAAGTAAAAAAAGAATAGTACGCCGGCTGAAACCTTTTTTCATGAATAGTTAACATCACACTGAGCTGGGAAAATAGCCGTCAACTGCAGAGTGGAGGGTGGGTTATGCGCCAGTCAGCCGCAAGAACTTTTAAAAAAATGTGAAAATTAAAGTCATAGTAAGCCGGATTAAATTGAACGATGTCATTGCTTAGATGTTCGAAAATTCGAAAACAATCGTCAGCTGCCTAGGTAGCGGTGGGAAGACCGTCAGCCGTCGCATTAAAGTTGGGAATTGAAGAGAAAAAAGTAATAGTACGCCGGCTAAAACCTTCATGAATAGTTAACATCATACTGAGCTGGAAAATTAACTTTCTCGTTGGTCTATTTGCTACCGTATAAGACTGCAGAAACATATACCTTGGTTTCAATTGCAAGTTAGTACAGTACAGTACAGTAATAGCCTGTGAATGTCCCACTGCTGGGCTAAGGCCTCTCCTTCTCTTTTAAGGAGAAGGTTTTGGAGCTTATTCCACCACGCTGCTCCAATACGGGTTGGTGGAATACATATGTGACAGAATTTCAGTGAAATTTAACAAATGCAGGTTTTCTCACGATGTTTTCCTTCACCGTCAAGCACGACATGAATTATAATCACAAATTAAGCACATGAAATTCATTGGTGCTTGCCCGGGTTTGAACCCACGATCATCGGTTAAGATTCATGCGTTTTTACCACTGCGCCATCTCGGCTTGCAAGTTAGCAAGTTAGTAGCATTCTGAAATTAGAAAGTGATCAGTTTTATTTGCTTACTCTGAGTACACTATAGCTCTTAGTTCTAAGGTCGACTCGGATTCCTGGCTTATCGGACGACGAGTGTTAGGGAATAAAAAATGCACCTGTTTTTTCGCACACACTGGCGAACATGCACTATAATCCTTCTTTCAATTCGATTAGAAGAGCAAAATTAGTCTCACAATGTCTATGATTGTTTATGATTCCAGAAAAATCAATAATTTATACAGAAAAGTATGCGTTTTAATTTCATAAGCCGAACGCGAAAGAAATCGCTAACATTACTTGGTTACATTTAATAATTCATTACTACGCTATTAATGTGTCATTGCATTTCATACATCCAAAACGTATAAGTAAAAGTGGTCTTTCGAATTTAAAGTCGATGATTTAACATTTACAATTGGTGTTTCGATTTCCTGTAATGCCTTAAAATAACTAAATGCCTTACACCCAAATCATACATTATAAATTGTGTTTTACATAATGAAGTTTTCGTCATGGAAAGATAATCAAGCCTCGATTTATAAAAACGAATACGATTATATAAATGTTGAAAAAACTATGGACACTCTTCTAAATAAGCATAATATAGTTATCACCTAATTATAAATTATGTCCCCCAACCGCTCATCGACTAAACAAAATTATTTTGCAATAGCTGATTATTACACGTTGTTCTTATCTACAGTGCGAGTGCACCCGTGACAGCCTTATACTTCATACCTCGTGTGTACTAGGAAAGTGATTAGTACTCGGTGCTTCATGCCCGAGTTCGCTAGTGTAGACTATCTCTTTGAATAAATAAATGGTGTAGTTCATGTGTTATTTAAACAAATGTTGTACATAATTATGTTTTAGAATGCGAGAAACGTGATTGAAAAGTGAATGCATTACATTAGTGGCCTTATAATGGCTTTTGTTAATAAATATATTTTATTTCGTTCGTTTAAATGATTTACGCATTACGTTTCATAGAATTTATTTATATTATTTTGAAACAATGCCTGTGTTTATTTACCTATTTTAAATCAAGTGTATTTCAAAATCGTTGTACCGACTTTCAGTTAAAATGTATTTCGTACTTAAACACACTCATGTTTACCGTCTCAAGTCCACGTGGGCGCTTGCGCGATTACATGTGCCGCATTAGTTGATGTTTCCGCATTAAAAGTCATAAGCGACGTGAGAAAACTGGGCGCTTATGTTCTACGGGGGTGAGCGTGTTGACCGCCGGGCGCCGCGCCGGACATTCGCCCGCCCGCCGCCAACGCCACCACCCGCGCACCACTCGGCCACCACCAAACGGATCACGCTACACTCGCGATACGCCGCCTGAAGCGAATATTCAAGCTAATCCAAAACAATATTTTAAAACGACGTCGCTTTCATTTTCAACGGAAAGTCATGTGACGCGCGATGCCAGCATTAGATATTCCGGCTGACAATTCGAATGCATTTACCGTAATAAACCATGAGGACGAGAAGCATATTGTAAAACACGTGCCGTTACCGCGTATTGTAAATATCGTTAAACCACTCCAGCATGATGACGGGCGCACACACCTCCCGAGCGCGACAAAAGAGCAGCTGACGGAGAAAATGGTCGCTGCCGTCACTCCGCAGACTATTCTCGACCCTAAATTCACCCGGGCGCTCGATTTTAAACTCCGTCGTCTGAAAGAGAAAGAAATTTTGGAGGCCAATCTTCGACGACCAACACGCTATCGCCGTCGCGCCGGAGGCCTAGCGACTTCCAATCCTAATTTGACGTGGAAAGACCAAACATCTCCAAAGAAAATGTTGAGTCAATCTCAACCTCGAATCGATATAATATCGAGTGAGTGTGAGAGGACGAAAATTTCTCCCAAATTGACTAAACCTGATTTAGCAAACAAAATCCGTAGCAAAGTCTCTGGGTCGACTGATGGGGACAAACCGAGATTTGTAACCACCGTGAAAACTGGACAGTTTCTCCTTCCACCACCAGACGTCGCTTGCCTTCTCGGATTGGAAACGCTATACCCAACACAAGAAAGAGAGAAAATTGTATATTCCTATGCAAGTAAACCAAAAGCTGTAACGAATCGGAGCAAACGTTCCTTGGTAGAAAAGAAAGATACAATTCCAAACGGTGTGCCTCCTGGGACAAGCAACGAGAAGCGAATAAGCGGTGGTGAAGTTTTCAGAGGAGTTCGAGCGCTGATAGCAGGTGTCGCCGGAGTCAAACATCTTCTCGAGGAACATGATCATGTGTTAGTACAACTTCTTATACTTAGATTTCAGTAATTCTAAATGATCTAAAAATACATTATAGAAAACTTTTCTATGTCAAACGAAAGCGTTATCACTTGATATCGATTACAGACGCTTGCGAACAATGCACACATCAATGTCAAAAATGATTATTATTTTATTGATATGATACTCGTCGTAAAATATAAATTCAGTCACCTTCAACTTAGTTACACTTTTCTAGCTAGGTCAATAGTTTCAAGAAGATGAAACTATTTACCTAAGGAATTATTGCAAAAGATTAAGTTTTTTTAAGCTTAAATCGGCGACAGACACAGGCTAGACAGGAAAAAACATTCAATAAATATTTCTGGTAAATAAAAGACCCAGTTTATTGTTCTAAGTCCCGTTAGTAATGTAACAATTGTATTATTCATGTTGAAATAAGTAGAAAAAATAATTTAATATGATTAGTAAAGAGGTCAAGCTATTTGTAGGGGATCCGCCGCGGTCTACTTCCGGCCGCTGCTATTGGACGTGCGCTGGAGGTCAACTACCCCCGCGAACGATCGACCTTATCTTATCTCTATGAGAAATTAATTAGCAATCAATAAATATCAATTATTTTAAGCAGATATATTAAATACACAAACAGCTATTTATTTTGTGTCCTCGACTAATTTTCTTCCTATAGTAAAGTAAATAAAATAATTATTAATTAAAATAAAATAATATGAATTAAATAAAATAGTTAAAATAACGATGTAAAAATAGTATTTGTAGATTTGTTATACTTACATATATGCAGCTGCTATTATATAGTTAGAAGGATTGGTAATTACAAGAGCCTTGTTTTTCTGGGACGAGTATCAAAATATCTATAACATTCATTAAATTATTATAAACTGTAAAAATGTAATAATATATATATAGGTAATAAAATTATAGACGTCTTATGAAAGAAATACAGACATTTATCATTCATGTTGACTTCCTAACAAAATTGTGGAGTATCAAAAACCTGGCGCACGATTTTAGTCTATATAATACCATTTTTATTCAATTCATCAGCTGATCTGGTCAGATATCACCCAATCAAAAAAAGGCACGTCTTAGTTAGTCTCAGTAGACAAATTGATGAAGTGGACTGACCACTCAAAACATTTAATATAAAATAAAATTATAATCGTTAAGATAGGACGACTCTGTAGCGTCACGTGCTTAACATGATGCTACGTTGCAACCTAAAGCCTGTAAACCTTACCTTACCATTACCTACGACTAAAAAGTCGTAGTGTAGTAATGTCATTCGTCATTTTATATTAAATTAATATATTTAGTAGAGCATAAATGTCTTATCGATTCTATACAAAAAAAGTTTCCCCTTTAGCAATAAATAATTCATAAAAAAATTTAGCTGATATTTACTATCTTTATATATATATCCCATCAGAAATATGTATAAATATTAAGCGCTTATATTTTCAACAACCCCAATACAACTCCGTGTGTCTAGACATTCCCTTTTCCTTATCTCGCTGGAAAAAAATGAGGGTAATTCCAATAATCCAAAGCTTATATAATTATAGAGGCTAGAACACGTAAACCTTAACCAATGATTCAGACCCGGGCCACCACCATAGAGTTTTCAAAAATATTCAACGTTGGATGCAGTTCACACAGTTTGGTGGAATAAACTCTTTGTCTTTTTAACGAGGAGGAAATGTCTTTGTCCAGTTGTAAGACATATGATGGCTGTTACGTTATGCGATGTTTGTAGTATCTACAATGTATACAAAATATAAATATACGCGTCCAAATCGAAAGTAACTTGCTTGAATAAAAAAGACCATTGGCATGTCAACCCTTTATTTCAGTTGATATTATAATTAATTTGACAAAATTACTAATAATAACTAAACGGTTTATTTCTATTTTTCAACAATATAGAACGTTGATATTAAATGCATGCCTGATCTTAACTAAAACCTCTATACTATAATATAATTTTTATTGCAGTGGTAGTATGGCGACGGGTGCAACGGGCAACACAGGCTACTCCAATATTATGCACGACAAGCGTGTTGTCCGCGGCAGCACTTTTGGATCACACCCTCACGCTGCCGTAAGTGTACTTCCAAAATAGCATTTATTTTTTACGGCTTACAGAGAAATCAATTCTTAAATAAACAGTCGCTAAGAAAAGTTCACAAGTAAAACCGTAATGACTGTTTAAGTCCTTTTCAAATACACATTGACTTTATTGATTGTATCATTTTAACATTTGTAATCTGTTCATACACGTCGGCTACATTATCTTCTTATACTAGCTCATCCATACAAATAAATACGGTCACATGCCCTTTTGGCATAGACAAACTTGACGGATTAAAATCGAACACGAATCGCCTTCGTATTTCCAAATCGTTACAGCACAAGTTGAACACTTTGTTCAACGAGGCTCTTTTAAACACGTTATTTTACAAGGTTAAAACAAAATTCAAGCTGCCATTGACTCAAAATGAATATGAATGTAGGTAGTAGTAGAAGAAATTAACTTTTTGATGAGTCTAATTACGTCATCAGCTAAATGCAATTTAGTTTATACTTCTTGCATCAATTAACTTTATGGTTTTCGTCTATATAACCTCGTATTAAGTATACCGTTATAGTTTGTTTCTATGTAACAAGTGCCACACGGGCAGGAGACTCAACTGATGGAATGTGAGTAACCAGCCATAGACACATCTTCAACACCGGAGGGCTTGTAGACATTACCGGACTGTAAAGATTTTTTTTTTCTTGAACGTTCCTAAATCGTACAAAAACGGTTCGGAAAAACCGATGACGAAAGCTGCATAGTGTTGCTAGACATCGAGGTTGTGAATTCAGAATTCTGACGCGATGTCCGGTGATTAATCTAAACGATTTGTCAAAATTAATAAATATTTAATACCCATAACTTAACCTCGACTGGTGTAAGCAGAACTACTCATTTTTCGTGCAAAGAATTGGAATTGTAAAAAATGCTATAAACTATTTTTACTTACATTACCGCGGTCAAGTCTGCGGCTAGTGGAAGTTATTAATAAAAGGACAGACGTGACCGTTAATAGACTTATAATTATTACATCATGAAGAATACTACTGGCTCTGATGATTGTCGGTTGTGAAACAAAAACCGATTTTAAAATGTCATATCAACTGTTAATTTATAAAAGTAGAATAGATTTGTAGCATAATAAAAGATACAGTATGATGCTATGGTTTGTCGGTCTTTTCTTAAGCTTTTGAGATGCTTTTATTAATGTTTCTGTTGTACTATACTATCAACGTCTTAAATATAATCGGTGTATACAGTATAGTTATTAAGAAGAAATAAAAGAGACATTGCAACACCTACTACGGCGCTATGGTTACTAATTACTATTATGAGTATAAGTACACAAATTTGGGTGTTTAAATGTTTATTACTCGAGACCCCGACCAGCAAGATGAATTCTAAAGTAAATAACCACGGAAATAGATTATAGTTAAGTACAGTATTGCCCAGAGGGGGGGGAGGTATGACTTTGCCTTTATGATGAATTTATTGAATATTTTCTTTTATAGAAACATATCTTAATGTATTCATGTCCAAAAGCTATATTACGTGCGCATTATGTAACGCTCTATATTAGAATGTTACCTACACTCACTTATATAATTATATGTATTTATATATATATATATATATATCTTAAGTCCGATGAATTTAACGAAAACATAAATCATTGTTGCTTTTAACTTTTAATTTTATGAAATAAACTAAAGTGGAACATACGATTGTATTTGTTTGACATCGTGTAGGTCAGTAGCCTCAAATATAAGTGTAAGCCGAATTCAACTCTCAAACGAATGCGGTCGACTGTACTACTAGACTTCACTCAAACTGGGTTAATTAGATGGCAGAGTTTTCCAATTCCTTCCAAAAAGTCCAAGATCCTTATCAATTTTGTTTGTTGTGGGGTTGTCACTAAAAAAAATAATGATAGCCATTAAATAGTAAAATGCCTTATGTGGTCCAAAAAAAAGGAATAAAGACGGTCTATTACATTTCATAGGGATAAAAGAAACACATATACCTGCAGTACTTTACCGATTCTAAGGATATTTCTACGACTTAGACAAGCACAGTAAAACACAAAGTGAAATTGGACTGAAATTATAGCATATTACTAATACGAAAACGTTGAACAGTATTACTTTTTTATATGAATCAGCAGACACATATAATTCTCTTTTTCATCTCTACATAGATGTCAGTCGCTTTGAAACATTTTTTTTTCTTGGCAGCGTCACAAACAAAATTGAAATATTACAATTCGCTGTCTATATTTTATTTTTTGTTTACTGATATATATCTATGATTGTAAAACTTAGAATCTGAATGCAGCTTAAATGTGTACCGTACCTTCGCTGCCTATCGTCAATGCAATTACGCGGGTAATGAAACAGAATAAACAACTCCACTGTAATAATACCTTATAAATGTAAACTGTTGTTTCCACCGCTGACAACTCGAACGTATTTGTAACACTGCAATTAACTGTAAACGGTAACTATTTCCATTGAAAAAAGACGCCGATTTTCCCCGACTTCGATCAGATCAAGAATAATAATAATAGGATGAAATACGAGTTGTTCTGATTATTTCTCTCATATTTTTATTCTTCAAATTCAAGACAGCGATTAGAACTATTTAATCTTAAATACCCGGACAAACAATGACAGCTTTCATGTAACTTAAATTGTAAGTATTTACAATTAATCTCTTAAATCTAAAACTGAAATAAACCAATTAGCACTAGCTAGCGTAAAAAGCCGAGATGGCCCAGTGGTAAGAACGCGTGAATCTTAACCGACGATCGTGGGTTCAAACCCGGGCAAGCACCGCTGAATTTCATGTGCCTAAGTTGTAATTCATCTCGTGCTTGACGGTGAAGGAAAACATCGTGAGGAAACCTGCATGTGTCAAATTTCATTGAAATTTTGTCACATGTATGTTCTACCAACACGCATTGGAGCAGCGTGGTGGAATAAGCTCCAAAACGTTCTCCTCACAAAGAGAAGAAGAGGCCTTAGCCCAGCAGTGGGACATTCACAGGCTGTTACTTTACTAGCTATCCCGTACCTCAAACTCTGTAATTCTATAAGTTGAATTTTAGTTTACTAAAGCCTTAATTAGTGAGTCTTGATCATTGGGTCGGCATAATCTAGCCATTAGACCAACGAAAAAAGTTAAAAACTTTTTGGTTAGATTTAGCATGAAAAATTAATAACTGTTCTTTTATGTATGCTAATATATGTATTTGATACGTCGTATAAATGTGTGCAAACATATGCGGGGCGACGGCGGCAATGCTGTATTCAGGTATGGAGTTCGATGCGGGTATTTATCGATAGACTCTGATAGTACCCGTTTTAGGAATCATGTTATTATTACCTTAATATATCTCTTTTGTACTAAAAAATTATCATAATATAAACGATTCTAAATTAAAGTCAAATTTATATTCGAAATGTTTATGTAATATAGCATAACACTTACTTATGATTGTTAAATCTACCATTGGTTAAGACGAGTTGACCACTTTTCTCCTCACCAACGCAATATTTCACGCCACTTAGCCATCAAACCCTTTGGCTCTCCACCTCTAACCTTGGTTAATCTAATGGCTAGTTTCATAAAGCTGTTGATCCCGAGGTCCCTGAAAACCCTGAACTGACATTATAGCCAGAAGTTATTTTGTTTATATATCAAAAACTCTTCGGCTATCTTTGTAATTTTTAGGCAGAACACTCCATTAATTTTTATTTAACCTGGATTTGAACTCAAGAGCCTCTGGTCTGACGAAGCAGTCAAGCAGGTATATGTACTTTAAATACATATTATATTAAGTTGCATACTTGCATTATATAGTCCGTCTGTCCGTCTGTGGCGCCGGTCATTTCCATTATGTACCATACAACGTCGTGTTGTCATTAAGTAGGTACCATAACAGTCAAGTTACTCGGAAGTTAATTATTTAAAACGGTAACATGACGATACTTACTTTGTTTTTAACATATGTACCATTAAAGGGGGGTATTAAGCCTAATTGCATTTCTTTTATTTGCATAGATAAGTCTAGTTCTAAGTTGAAATTTTATATGTAGACCTTACTAACCGGTACAAAGACATTTTAACGTGGGAAAGCATTATTCCAAAAGAGCGCTTAGCCCACTATATGACCATGACATTTTTACCTACTGATCAAAATCTAAGAAAACGTGAAATTTACATCAACATTATTACCATAATTATCATTGAAATTTATTCCTAAGACATGCTGGGCCATACTTATATATTATGTCTGCGACAATTTTAATTGCTTATCTAATCGAATTTAAATTGCACACGATCTTTTAATATTGTTCATTTTATATGATAATCAATCAAAATTACTCATAAAATAATACAGTATACAGTACAGCCTATGTTCTACTGCTGTTTTTTTTTAATATTATAGCATAGCTAGGTGGACGAGCATACGGGCCACCTGACAGTAAGTCAAAGGTCACCAACGTCCATAGACATAGGCATTGTAAGTTATGTTAACCATCGCTTACATTGCCAATACTTTGGGAACTAAGCTGTTACGTTTGTGCCTGTAATTACACTGGCTCACTCACCCTTCAAACCAGAACACAACAGTACCAACTATGTACTGCTGTTTTGCGGTAGAATATCTGATGAGTACAGTACACGCGCAGACGGTCTATCACAAAACCTTAACACTAGCAGATAAGATAAAGCGATGCCTATAAATGTTTTGAACAGGGGGATGGCTTGGAGAGCGGTGCTGCACGGGCGGCGCGGACGAGAAGACGCGCGCTTGCCAGACGCGCCGCATTGGCGCGTCTTCGGCCCGGCACGCCTCCACCAGCGCCTGGCCGTCGACATCATCCGATACAAACGGAGTATTACCTCGAGGAAGTAATTGTTTTCTTTATTTATGTAATCATTTATACCGAAAAAATTAATTAAAATACATGTGACAATTACGTTTTAAAGGCCAATTCCTTCCCCAATTGCGTATTAATTATTAAGTTTTGCGTTGTTCATAAAATATGTCCAAACTAGACTATCTACAAATATATTTTATTTACAAATTAATTGACAAAATAGATAACATACTAACGTAAAGACACATTATATTATTTAAAGATTTTAATGCTTAAAGTAGTAGTGATTAAAGTAAGAGTAGAAGTAGTATTTAAGGTACATTTAATGTGCTAGAAGTATTATTATTTTTTTTCATAAATGTACGTATGTCAATTTCAGCTATTTGATAAGGGGGTAGAAATGGAGGTAGGTGTCCAAACGGACCTATTCGTGGACCGTCCTGCGACGCCCATCTATGTACCCGCCAAGACTGGCGCTGACGCTTACACACAAATACAACCAGGAGACGTAAGTAAAATTATTATTATCCATATACAGGGTTATTTTTAATCACCCAGCAACCTCGCAGGACTAGATAGTTAACACCAAAAGCAATAACTTTTGTTCTACAACTTTTGATAATTTGTTAGTTTTTATTTTCATACAAAAATAAGTATTAATTTAATTTCCCGCTTGACCGTTTATAAATCTACGCGCAACGCAAAGATCGACGCGTCGTCCTTTCGTGTATGAATGCAACATAGACCTACAAATATCACGACAGTACGACAAAAATTTGTAATTTTTTTTTTCATGTATTGCGTTATGTCCGAAGTCGTAGAACAAAAGTTGTTGCTTATGATGTTAGCTATCTAGGCCTGCGAAGTTGATGGGTCATTAAAAATAACCCTGTATATAAAAACATGACAAAACAAATGCTTCAAACTAGCATATAAATAAACATAGTAACAAATTACACTATTCAAAAGAAATAATAAAAATAAATTGGTTCGAAGAACACTCTTCTGATAAGTATCGTTTATTTAAATACAGTTATTCGACTTCGACCTGGAAGTACAACCGATACTGGAGGTGCTAATAGGGAAGACGACAGAGCAGGCACTGGCTGAAGTGGCACAAGAGGAAGAGTTGGCAACGCTACGCGAGCAGCAACGGCGCTACCGGGAACTGCGGGACGCGGAGCTCGCTGAGCGACAGCGCCTTGAATTGCGAGACGAACGATTAAATCGAGAGAAGGTATTACTATTGAAACTGTTTATATAATGATAGTTAATCGAAGTTTAAATACAAAACAAATTTAAATTGTTCCATTAAAGTAAGTTACACCATCTTTAAAAATAAGAGTTGTAACTTCTTAACCGACTTCGTAAAAAGGAGGATGTTATCAATTTTTCTGAATGTTTTTTTACTTTTTTTGTGTTTGTTACCTCATAACTTTCGACTGGGTGAATCGTTTTTATTTGAAAGCTGGTGCTTCCCGTCTGGTCCCATTTTAATTTGGTCCAGTTTTGACAATGGCATCCATGAGAGAAAACCATATAAGTCTTAAATTTGCATTGAGTATGTGCGCGACAAATGAGCGAATAACTCAAAATCACGCCAACCGTTTTCGATGATTTTTTATTATTGGAAAGGATGTACTTAAAAGATCGTTTGATTATTGCGTCTCGTATTATTATTGCTAGGTATATTGTAGTGTTTCCTTGGCTGACATCGACTCCAAAAATAACAATAATTGTAACTACATTATCAACCATACGACACAATCGTACCTACATATTGATGAGTAGTAAAAAGTAAGTTAATTATCAATTTGTAGAAGAATACGCAATTATTTTATTATGCGTAAGCGAACTGTGTTTTTCATTTAAACTAAATAATATAAATTTACATACATTTTCATTTATATTTGATAAGAAGGTTTTGTACAATGTTAGGAGAGACGGGTGGCGGAAGCACGTGCGGCGCGAACAGCTGGCGAAGAAGCGCGCGCAAGGGTGGCTGCCGCGACGCTGGTACAAGGCTACGTCGCGGAACTGCTGCCCGCTGTTCTAGCTGGGCTGAGAGACTCTGGCTACCTCGTACGACGCATGCGCCGAGGTATAGAACAAAGCATTTTAATCACAAATTATACACACAAACCTATATGGAATATATTTATATCAATTGTATTTAAATAAACTTTAGTGAAAGTATTAATTCTACTAAATATTTTTAGAGCATTTAGAAGCTTTAAAGCGAACACTTTTTGAAAATAATTAAGTCCTTTTTTAAATCTACAATCAGATTTGATCACACACGATTAGAATTGAAGCGCTTAGTTAAGCTTGAGGCGCTTATGTGGTCGATAGGCGGGTGTGCTTTTCAAAATTGAGAAGGGGTGGCCGTATTCTACTTTGCCAGAACTACACGACGAAAATTAACTACAACAGTAATATGTAATATATAGATGATAAAATGTTTTTATTCGACACAGGAGTTGAAGAAGAATTCATGCCTTGGCTGATACAAGAAGTGTCTCACGAGATCGAGTCAATCATAACGAGTAGAGACGTTATCGCGGGTAATTATTATTATTATTATTTTAGAAATCTTTTTTTTGTACCAAATTGTGTTAAATTACTTTTTATTTTCTTCAATTATTACGTCTTTAGGTGCTTGGTGACATTTTTGCATGTCGCGGTCACCTCTAAGTATGGCAACTCTTACCCTAAGACCCACTAACTTGTAAACTTTTAATTTGTAACTGTTCTTGTATTGTCATGTTGGTGATTCTAAATAAATAAATAAATAATTGTACATATTCCCTCTGTAAACAACGTTTAGCGCATCAGAATACTTGAAACGCATTAATTCGTCAAAGTATATTTTATTCAAGTTGGCTTTTTCCAGTAATGTACATTCTTGTGAAAACCATTCAATAATTTCTGTCTTAATTAACAAAATTTGCTCAGACTGTCGTACGTAATATGTTTTTCAAATAATTTAAAACGTTTAAAAAAAAAATTCTCGCAAGAATTATTGCGCTAACTGCTGCTGTTGAAGTTCTAATAAAATTGCCATTTTTTCGACCCAGCTTTAGTCTTTAACGTTCTAACTTGTAATAATAAATATGTAATAGTTACGTGTGTTTATGTTATCAAGCATTAGGGTAAATTCAGTTTCTTTTCGTTTACGGATTTAAGCTATATTAGCATTTAACAGTGTTGAGTATTATCACTTTTCGTTTCAAATTTTACGCCATACAAATCTGTATGCTCATTTTAACCTAGAACAATTAATAGAAATACAATCGTTAAATTATATTTAGATATCACATATAGTCATAATCTAGGTAACATCTCAAATAATTTCAATATATGTAACTGGAAAAAGCTTACATCTGCGCTTTGGTAGCGATCCTAGATAGCTTATTCTTTGATATGATTACGTAGCGGTTTTGATAACCAAATTCTGTATACAACGTTTTTTACTTAAGACTGGAGTCTTAAGTAAAAAACGGCCCAGGAAAACGAGTTTACTTATATCTTTATAAAAGTATTTTTTCTCTTCCTTTTTCATATGACCTCTCACGTTTAGAATGATTTTACAGAGATCGTGCGCGACGTGGTGGAAACTCGAGCAGAGCTGCTCGGCACAGATGACCACGACTCACAACGCGTATCACCACCCGAATCAGTCACACCCCTCTCCGCGCCATCGGAGGAAGGTAATCACTTTTATAAATTTATTGATGTTGTCACAGTCTTACGTATCAGATACATTTCAGATTTCAGATATATTTTGTTTCAAATTTATACAGCGTGTAACAAATACCCCGTCCGACCTGTGAACTGATTATTAGGTATCCATAGTCAGTACTATTTATGGTATCATTTTAACTGTAAGCAAATAATTTACCCCAAAAAAAAATTAATTTACCTAAATGACGAAAATTACATGGCAACACGCTCGATAGCTCTTACCAATCGGGTAGCTAAGACAAGAGGTGGTGACCTCAGTTGTCTATGAAATCGTCATTTACAATAGAAAATGTCAATTAATATTTTTATGGATACATTTTTCCTAGTATTTTAAAAATGATTACATAAATAGAACCAACTCACGTCACCTAAAAACCGGTTCTCGGGTCGGATAGGGTTTTTGTTGCACATTGTATATATTTATTTCGATCAAGCATTCAATTTCCATTTAATATAATTAAGCATATTAACTGTGTACGGGTATGCCGTCCCTTTTAGCATATAAATAACAATAATGTACCAAAGTTTACTTAAAACATACATTTCTGGTTTAATATCATATGTATTTCAATATGTAACGCGTGCCACAAATGTCATGCAGCAACAAGTGCAACCTGTCGCCGTCCCCGCACATTGGTCGAGGCGCACGTGCGGCCGCACCCGCACCGCAGCGCGGCGTACGCGCACCGCACCCCGCTCTGAATGAATACACTCATTAGAGCGATATGCCATCCCTATTAGCTTACTATTTCGACCTTGCTTAATAATAACAATCTGCTGGAAATCGTTACTTATAATATTATACTATCGACCCTCAACCCGAGCGATTTTGGCTCTTATGTATATGAAGATACTGGTGCGGAAATCGCTAAGCTCTACGTAGATAGGGGGCCGAGATTGAACTGCGGTCGCGGACGATTAAGATTGATACGCTGTGATGACATTATAATATCGTTTTGATACGAAACGACGCTCACGCACGTGCGATACCATTCTCGCTATTGTACAAAGTTTTTCAAACTAATTTATTTGGACGTTTATTCGAGGACGGTGCTATTAAAATTATAAATGAATTAAATATTATTTGTCACCGTGTTTTTTATTGAAGTGCGAATGAAAGGTCATTAAATATCCTTTTTCGCAATTTCACGAAATTGTAAATACTAAATTAGTCATATCATTTAAAAGTATAAACGTCAGTGCCTTTGTTTAATTAATTGATATATTTCTAGTTTTGATTTCTTTTGATAATATATCTTACAAATGAACAAGAAATGCTACTAATATATTTAGATATAGATTCAGGTCGCTACTGTATTGGTTGACATAAATATCTTAAATAACAATATATTCAAATTACTCGAATATATAGTACAGAATAATAAAATAAGTTAATAATTAAAAATATCCTAAATGCAAACACAGCCGGGGCTTTCGCACTTACAATGGCTTATCTTGATCACATCTGACTGAAGCGATAAGAGTGTAAAAGCATTAAGCGTGTATTGTGTGCACTCTACACTCCCGCGCAGCGTGTGGAACTGCGTACACCTGACGTATTCGCAAACAATTTCATTTTATAAATGTATACAATTACAATTTTATTTAGTATATAAGGCTGAATATTAAATAATGTTTTATTTGATTTCTAAGTTATAATCATTTGTGTTCAAATTTTCGAAGAAATAATAATCAGTTAATTAAAATCAATTCATCGCTTTTAACCGTCTTTTAGTTGATTCAATCTTTTGAAGAATAGTTTATCTATAAATGATGAAACTAAATTTAGAATCTGATACGTTCTTACATCAAGTCTTCTAGAATTCTAGTCTATTTATTAGGGTGAGTCAGTCGGTATAGATCCTGCTCTACACCTATCTAATCAACTATTTTATTGACTAATTAGAAACATTTCTAACACAATCACAAAATAAAAATAGCAACAAGATTATTACAATAAGATCTTTTTCTTTAGATCTGAGGTTACAATATGAAATTATCAGTAAGCCAGTAAAACATATTGTACAGTAAGTGACACGTGATCTATCCGTACTTGCGTAAGCACTTTTACACACATGCAAAAATCGAGTTATATATTTGAAGGAATTTTGTGATGCAGACATTGAGTATACCTATGTATGTCATAATAATATGTATGTACATATATCCCAAAATTTAGGTTTTTATACTTTCAAGGTTCCATGAGGAAATGTTCCTCAGAAATCCTTTAAACACGCTGAGTACTTTTTTCCATTTTTTTTTTTTTTTTTTATTTTTTTTTTATTGCATAGGAAGGCGGACGAGCATATGGGCCACCTGATGGTAAGTGGTCACCAACGCCCATAGACATTGGCGTTGTAAGAGCTGTTAACCATCTCTTACATCGCCAATGCGCCACCAACCTTGGGAACTAAGATGTTATGTCCCTTGTGCCTGTAATTACACTGGCTCACTCACCCTTCAAACCGGAACACAGCAATAACAAGTACTGCTGTTTTGCGGTAGAATATCTGATGAGTGGGTGGTACCTACCCAGACGAGCTTGCACAAAGCTCTACCACCAAGTGAAAAGCTTATAAAATCATAATCTAGCCTGGCCTAAAATTCATCAGTTGAACAAGTTTTTTATTTAATAAGTATACTATTATGGAAATTTAACTTGTAACGTAAGCCGTAATATGACATTGACTGGCTGAATAGGTTTTAAATATGACTTTGTATTAAAATTATAATTGCGAACAACATTGATAACAATAGACGATATTTGAGAAACTCTTCGTAGAACATACGAAATTCAATATTGAGTTATAACTGTTTGAAATCAGCGAGTCGACATTTTGCAACGTCAATATTGTTGCAACACTCACACCACATTAGCGGTACTGACAAACAATTATAGGTTACCATCGACCGTCCCTTCACCAACCCTCAGCCATTTGCAACACTATCTCTCTACACATCTCCACCGTATAGCGGAAATTTAGATCTGTAATTGAATTGGACAGACATTGCAACCTTCTATTTTATTATGAACCGTCTGTCTCAAAGTATAAAGTTCAAAATAAATCGAAGTAAAGTTGTTTGTGCAGCTGCGGGCGCGAGCGCAGTTTACGTCGCCTCCGTACAATACGATAATAATGTAGAGCTTAAACGTTGCTATTAGAAGTACTTCATAAAAACACTTGCTATGATGCTGTACTGCGAGCGTGTAGTTTTAAGCGTATACATTTGGCGAGAGATATTGATGATAATATAAACCTTTTGTATATTTACAGGCCCCTTATTTAAATGATTCACTGACTAAAATTTATATTTTTACCAATTCATATTGACTTTATATTGGTGTTTGTCATCTATCAGCGGAAAGCAATATAAGTACCTACATATTATATATATTATTGTAATTATTTAAAAGTTTACGTAACAAAAAAAAAAATGTTAAACTGTTTCAATCCAACTACACGAATGTTGGTTGGAGCGGATTAATCTTTTTAAAATTTAAATAACTTCCCTATTGTCCGACAAATCACTATAGCTTGTGCAAGCAAAACGCCCCGGTGCGGTGCGGGCGCGGGCGCTCGACAGCGATGCCGGATTATGTCAAGTGTACAATACGCGTGGTCACTTCGCTTATAACACATTAAACATTTTATAAACATAATTTGAAAATAATTACTATTGCATTTTTTTCATATTCATTTCAAATATTATAAATTGTAAGAAATTAATAAAAAAAAATCATTCTTCTCATGCCAGGGAGTTTCATTATTAGTTTATTCGGTAAAAAAGTAAATATAAGTACAACTAGCTACGAGCCAGTTAATAGATGTGATGTGTGTTAGTTGTTTTTTTTTAATTCAATTTTTTTCCATTTATAAAAAAGGTGCAAACAATAGTAATTAAGAAAATACTAACTTTGCTTAGTAGCAATGGTATTTTTAAATAATATTAACCTATTATTTTTTAAAACATTATTTAATTATGGCTTATTTATTTTTTACAATTATATAAAAATAAGTGGGTAATTTAATTAATTATAATAATTAAGAAGAATCATGTTATAATAACAATATTTTTTTATAATTTCAGAACCGGAGGGGTAGCAGCTTATTGTACCTACGTATTGGTTTTGTATAAAATTATTAGTACCTACCTAGTTAAGAGGTTTCTACATTTTCTTAACACATTTTATTGTACCCGAATTAAAACGCATTATTTATTAACTATATTATTGTCAAAAGCTATTATTTGAGTACTGGACTCTACATTAGAGGTCTTATTAGTTGCATGACGTAATTGACTCTTAATGTGAAAAAAACAATACAAATTTATTATGCCTATTACCTACCAATGTAGCATTTTAATTAGATATGATGGAAAAATTGTAACATTTTTAATCGCCTTCTTTTGCTTTATAACAGTGATAAAATATTTAGTGCTCTTAAAAATGGCCTACAAATCATGTGTAATTTTATTAATGTATTAACTTTTATCAATTATTTTGTCTTTAAATTCCGTTGATCTGTTAAAATATTTCCGAACATATTGTACAAATATCGAATACAAAAAGTGTACCTACCGTAAAAAATAATGTTAGTATTTTAATAGGTATATAATCAAAGGTTAATAATACACAATTCCTATTTAAAGATAAATTTAAGTTGTAAATTAAAAAAAAATGCTCATAACACAATATGAGATTGTGCGCACTATTTTAGTTTAATTAATCATAATAAATTACATACCAAGTAACCATTATTATGTAATATAGAAAGCTTTTTTGATTTTTACAGTATATTAATTGATATAAATAAGATAAATTAACATATAACGACTTCTGTTGTATTTATATATCAGTATAATATGGATATTTTAATTTGTAAACAACAATAAAACGAAAACATTTGTAAATTGTATACTTTAGGTATTATTTAAACACTTTGTTATAGTTTCTTTAATAAAAGATTTAAATAGATATTAACCGTCATTAATTTAAACCTTTTTCTTATAAAAACTTGGTGTATTTTTTAATAAGATTTACAAAAATAAAATTTATCAAGTAAATTTTATTATTATATAACTAGCTGTTTTATAGTCTTTTTTCAGTAGACGATTCAACCCCGCACACCAATTTAGTCTCGGTATGTGGGGAGGCGTATCCTGTCAAATCAGCGGAGCCCGGCTTGCGCGATTCAATAACAATTGTTTAATCACAGACTGATTTGCAGAGGGTGTTCCGCAGATTTTAGCGACAGCCCTCTACGCACCCTCCGCCCTCCGAATGACTTCATATATATAGATTCAGCCCATGAACCTGCCGTCACTCGTTCTCGCCACCTGCGCCCGCACATCATAACTTCTCCATCCAAACGAAATACTTGGTTTTTTGTTATTTTTTGTGTAACTTTAGTGCTGGTGAATTTATTGGTGAAGTGTTTTAAGATGTCAGAAAGACAGTGCGGTCGTGTAATGTCACGACGTGGTCTCAAGAATGGTTGCCGTTCTCGTCATTTCTCACTAGCTGATCTAGCGGAAATAAAGCAAAGACACCAGGAAGAAAATGTTAGTATAACTATAATTTTACACTTTTTAGTATGAAAATATTTTATTTACACATGGAACTGTAAAATTAAGTTTATTAGTATCTTAAAAGTCACTACAGTCTTTATCAAGAAATAATTTTCACTAGGTCTACATGGAAATGGATGCCTGCGGACAGCTGACGGCTCGCGGAGGTCCGGCGCGCGCAGCACGCCTGGCTCGCCTCGCGCCAGCGCCTCCGCATGCTTCAGCGCTGCTTTGCCTCGAGCGAGGACCACCGCCCGCCTCACCCGATGATCTACGACTATGCCTTCGTTTGACTACCGATGCTCCTCCTCTACACGAATTGCTTCTTTGGTTCGACGAACACACACTCGCTCACCTGAATATGCCATTCCTGACTTTACGCAACATCACTGGTAATCATTAATTTATTTTATAGTAATGTTCGTTTCGTAAATCTTGAATACAAACATTAATACAATTACTGAAAATAGTTAATGTACGTTATAAAACTTACTTTAAGTAGGTAGGTACCTACTACCTTTTTTTTTTGTTTTTCGTGGGGATATCCATCCATCATGGATACCCTCCATATGTGATGACTTGATGGAGGATTATGTCAGACTCCTACCGACTAAAACCACCTCCCGTCTTAAGGGGAGCGTCACGGGCTCGCTTCCGCATGCTACCGCGAAAGTACCTACTACCTACGCAGCCCAAAATACAGTGCAAAAAATTTAAATAGGTACATCTTAAGTAATATAGCATTACAATTGTATTTTCTTATTACAAGAATTTTGTATACGATATTACAATAAATGAGACGTTGATTATATCTACATTTTAAATAAATAAATCAAAATCTCACCTGAGTTGATCGAGATTAGGAAGACTAAATATTTAATTTATGCTGCAACTGTATGAAACTCAATTAAGTATTATCTTTATATGGTATTTATTTATAATATATTAATTATCACGTTTTTCAACAGGAAAGAAGAACTACGCTTGTCACAATTGTGATGCAGAATTTGAACAGCCAAACCCTTTAAAGATACATATGTTTCTCTCGTGTCGAACATTCGAGCCTGACGCCTTCTGGAAGCATTGCATTGCACAGCTACGTTCCTCAGTATCAGCGAACACGACAACTATCCCATTGGGGCCGTCACTAGTCTCTCCACTGTCATCGACTCTGCACATCGGCACACTACCGCTGCCTGCGACATCGGTTGCAGATCCCGCGCAACTCGAAGCACTAGCGGCGGCCTGGGGGCGCTCGCGCAACGGCCATATTTGCGTCTACTGCGGCAAACTATACTCGCGCAAGTACGGGCTCAAGATCCACATACGCACGCACACCGGTTATAAGCCACTACGTTGTCGCCACTGCTTGCGCGCTTTCGGCGACCCCAGCAACCTCAACAAACATGTGCGCTTACACGCCGCGGCGGACACGAGTAGGACGGGGGCCACAGGTGCGTTGACGCACGCGTGCGCGCTGTGCCACAAGCCGCTGGCACGAAGGCGCGACTTATTGCGACACCTGCGCTCGCACCACCCGCAACATCTCTCTTCATTACCGATGACCGGCAAAACAGAATACGCAGAGATACACTAATATAGTCTTTAGCTCTTTCTGAAAGAGATATTATGTCATGTTACAGTAATTTGTACAGCGTTAGTTTTATCTAGTCGTCGTTTTTTAATATTTATTGTATATAAGAGTAAATAATTCACAATTTTCTATTTATTTATTTATAAACCTTCGAGCCTAAAAGTCAACAATTCTAAGCATTTAAAATGTAAAACTTTGAGTTACAATTACCTTGTATGAAACGTCTCCCAAAGTTAATCACTAATTAATAATTGAGAAGCTCCTAATTTAGTATGTGAAATTTGAATTTAACGGCGTCTTAAATAATTAAGTTGCATTTAATATTTAAGTGACGTTTCAGTATTCGGCCGTTAGAGTCATAGCATTAGCATTTTTAGAATGCTTTTACACTGAAATGACTACCAAACGGAATTCGTACTTAGTGATAATTTGAGAAATATATAAAAAAAACCCCGAAGACCTAAGATATAAATAAAAATATTAATTTATTTCATTAATTTAATTTGTTTTATTAAATTATTAGATATATTTTAAATTATGTACCTACTTTAATTGATCGGGTTACATGGGTAGGCACTGTTCCATTTGGTAGAAACGCTCTTGTTAATAAATTAATTATTTTTATATGAAAAATATGTTTATGTATTTCTTTTGTTTAATTAACTTGATTACCTTGTCTATAACATAAAAATATACTATCAAAATATTATTCATTTCAATTTTAATTGACTGAGATCCCTCTCCATAGTTATCGATGAATTTTATTATACAATGTGTAACGAAAACCCTGTCCGACCTAGTTATTAGGTATCGTGAGCTGCTTCTATTTATGTAATCATTTTAAAAATACTAGGAAAAAAAATTACCCGTAAAAAATATTTATTGACATTTTCAATTATAAACGACGAAAATTTCAGAGACAACTGAGGTCACGACCTCTTGTTCTAGCTACCCGATAGGTAAGAGCTATCAAGCACTGTCACTCGCATCTGTGTTGCTATGTAATTGATGTAAATGTATGTAATGATTCGTCGTTTAAGTAAATTAATTTGTTTTCGGGGTAAGTTGTCTGCTTACATTTTTAAAAATGATTACATAAATAGAACCGACTAACGATACCTAATAACGGACAGGGTTTTTGTTACACGCTGTATAATCATTGATGATTTTTATTTTGTTTGGACACTGATGTTATGTTTATGATTGATTTAAATTTAGTACTAGAAATTTAATAAAGTCAATACCTACTCCAAATGCAGTCATTTTAGAAACAAGCAGAGATGGTTAGAACGCGTGAATCTTGTGTAATTTATGTTCATGGGTTCAACCCCGAGCATGCAACACTGTATTTTCATGTGCTTAATTTGTTTTAAGTTCGACTCGCGCTTGACGGTGAAGGAAAACATCCCGAGGAAACTTGCACAAGACTAATTTCACTGAAAATCTAACACGTGTATTTCACCAATCCGCGTTGGAGC
Organism: Nymphalis c-album; assembly: GCA_963151315.1. Taxonomy (NCBI): domain Eukaryota; kingdom Metazoa; phylum Arthropoda; class Insecta; order Lepidoptera; family Nymphalidae; genus Nymphalis; species Nymphalis c-album. The sequence goes on from OY720591.1 coordinate 8,941,991, forward strand.
AGCTTGGAGTAAACTCCAAATAGACCAGTAAAAATAAGACGTTTCTTTGGTCAACTTCACACTAAATTTGCGATCCAATTTTTTATTGACGTGACAACGTCTTATAAATTGGTTTGCCGGGTGACACTTCAAGAAACTGCGTTACGCTCCGCTCACGTTATGCGCTCACAATGAGAGCGAGTGAGAGGCACGCGTCCCTTCCACTCGGGCATGGTTAGCCCGCCTAAGAGCGAGAGAGACAGACATACCTCATACACCGATGTGTGTAATCACAATAAGATATTTATAAGACGTAGACGGTATTCAGTGCGAGATTCTTTGTATAAATTAATGTTTTAAATATAATTCTTTGTATAAATAAATGTTGACGTGACAACGTCTTATAAATTGGTTTGCCGGGTGACACTTCAAGAAACTGCGTTACGCTCCGCTCACGTTATGCGCTCACAATGAGAGCGAGTGAGAGGCACGCGTCCCTTCCACTCGGGCATGGTTAGCCCGCCTAAGAGCGAGAGAGACAGACATAAAAAGTGAAATTCAGTGCGAGATTCTTTGTATAAATTAATGTTTTAAATATAATTCTTTGTATAAATAAATGTTTTAAATTGTTACTATTATTTCATCCTTCTTCCTACTATACGAATGAATATTCACATTAAAATTATTTTACCACTCAAAGTCGTTGTCACGTAAAACTTTCGCCCGTATACCGACTTTACAGGCAACCAATTTTTTTTTTAAATTGTTACTATTATTTCATCCTTCTTCCTACTATACGAATGAATATTCACATTAAAATTATTTTACCACTCAAAGTCGTTGTCACGTAAAACTTTCGCCCGTATACCGACTTTACAGGCAACCAATTTTTTTTATAAGGTTTAGGATCACTTACTGAATATAAAATCACAAAATGCTGACATATCCAGGTGGACCTTCAAGCGTTATGCTACATTATTGCGTTTTTCACATAACCCTAGCATGAGGACTATTTTTTGGAAAATAATAAAATTTTACATTATTTGATTTATTTCATTTTTTGGATGTATTGGTACATCGAAAAATGCAACAATGCATTATGATTAGCTAGAATAATAATTTTCACTAGTTAATTAATTCTGTTAACTTGTTATAAAATCTAATTTCAAGTAATAGAGCACAAGATTCGGATTGGAGACACCACACGGCAGCACTATCGTTGTGCACGTTCCCTATATAATTCTAGTAGTCTGCATCATTCTGACACTTGTTTAACACTAAATTACCATAAAGTAACAATCGATGACTATAGGTGATGACGAAGACTGGGAAACAATAAAAGGTCAGTAGTAGATTTTAATATTTAATATTAGAGCTTAGGCTAGTGCGCAGCGACCTTGGCGGCGATGCGCTTGTCGCGTTCCTCAGCGATAGTGAGACGCACACCCTTGCCGCGTGGCAGAGAAATGTATGCCTTCGTGCCCTTGCCAATGATGAACACGTTGTTGAGCCTATGTAACAAATCAAACAATTAAGTTATAGTTTATCGAAAGATTTTTCACATTTATATTACATAATATGAAAATAGAAACTTGAAAAAAGTATGACTGTGCACATACTAGATTTTTGTACAAAAATGCTTAACTTTTGCTGAGGTTGAATAATTTCAGTAAAACCTACTTTTATATACAACAAACTTTCGAGAATTTAGCTTTAATTATTCGAATTGAATGTTTTCTGTTGGATAGCGGTGTTGTAATAGCAACTTGGAAATATGCCTTATTTGGATATTTGATCTAAACATTATAAAGTGTGTTAGGTTGTGTGCACAACAAAAACGAAAACAACATGAAATTACTATAAACCAATGAAAGTAGTAAAAAATCAAAAATACAAATATGGTAAAAAGTAGCTGGTCAAGTAAGGAAATTATATGCAATGACTGTTGTAGATGTGTACAATAAAAGAACACATTTAATCTTATCTTAAGGTATTATTGTTCTTCGTGCACTTTATTTTTTCAAATATCATTGGTTTATATTATTTAAGTATTGTAGGTTAACAAATGTACAAATAATGATAACTGACCTAGTGGCGAAGGTGTGTCCCGTGGAGTCCTTGATGTGAACAATGTCGAAGGAACCAGGGTGCCTCTCGCGTGACACGATAGTGCCCACTCGCCCCAAGTTACGACCTCCCGTGATCATGCACAGGTTGCCTGGCAACAAAAATCGACATTTAAGAATAATTTTCCATTTTTTTTATTATGTTTCACACTTCATAAAATCTTCACAATAATGCAACAAAAACATGGTAGTTACGCTAAAACTTTTTTCTCATGAACTAAATACATAGTTGTGAAATGTAACTTATTAACTTTATTTTCTAAAAGTAATATTATAAGTTGCAACAAACAACAGCAAAGTATAATATATTGATTAGCAGTGATTTAAAGAATCTCATGATTAATCAAGTTAAATGTTAAGTTAGTGCATAAAAGTGGTTGTATAATGTCTATTATACTAATCATTTTTTTCAACCAACTGAAAAAAATATATTTAATATATTTAAAATAGTTTTTGATTGATTTGAAATAGAAAACTGCCACCCACCACAAGCAAAGTAAGGAACTTAATAAAAAATAATTATAACAATTATTTGTAAAATAAAAATTTGTCAATCGTTTTTTAACAAATGGTTCTCACCATGGCCCTCATTATGTCACCACCTAATACTATAACTTGCCTGTTGTCTATCAAAATATAATATGTACATTGTATTGTATAATCTCACTAAAACATTATTCATTACATCAATATTTTTAAGGAATGACTAACCTGATTCAAACTTGATGAAGTCCATGATTTTAGCAGTAGCAATGTCCAGCTGGATTGAGTCGTTCACCTTAATCAGTGGGTCAGGGTAGCGCAATGTGCGGCCATCATGCGTCACTAGATAAGGTACATTCTTGGGGCCAGTGCCTACAGCACGAACCTTGCACAGCTTGTACTGAAATAGTACGAAATTAATTTGATAACACAGCATCACTGATGAATTGTTATGATTATTAATTGCTAAGCACAAATTCTTGTTTGTTATGTTGTTATTAATTATAATAACATTAATTTTACTTGGTAGGAGAGCTAGTGCAAGCTTGTTTTGTTAACATCTCTTACATTGAAAATGTCTATGGGCGTGCGTGACCACTCACCATCATGCCCATATGCTAGTCAGGCCTACATATGCTATAAATAAAATTATAATAAAAATTTTCACCGTTTCAATGAACATTTATGAAAACCAAATCAAACATTTTAGAAGCATAATATATTAAAATGGCCAATTTACTACTCTTGTAGTCTTTTTATAGATATAAATAAGACCATTATTGTTTTAATAAATTATTTTTTAAAACCTGCCCCAATAAACCACAAGCATGTGCTACTAATATGAAAGCTTTCACCTGATAAAGATATACAGATTTTACAATTATTAGCTACATAAGTATGAAAAAAAGGGGAAGCCTTGTCCAACAATGGAACAACACCATAGAAAAAAATTGATGTACTGTTACCATTATATTAGTTAAAATACTTCTGTTGTACTAACAATACCTAACTTAAATAGCATATTTCTTTAAAGCCTTTACCTCCGGACTGATTTCAGCCACGGCAACATGATCAAAGATCTTACTATGAATTAATTTCAATCATTAACACAGGACTTACTTGTATATTCCTAATAGCTATGGAGTGGATTGTATGTTTATTTTATATAACATGCCATGTGATAATAATGCCATTATATCTGTTATTTTACTCTTAACAAGCATTATGTTTTGAAACTAATATTGTTGATAAACAATACAAACCTTTGCTTCTTCGGGAGTAATACGATGGATAATGAAACGTCCCTTAACATCATAGATCAATCGGAATAATTCATTGGTCTTCTCGATTGATACAACATCTGAAAATAAAAATCATAAAAAACTCGAGTTAATATTTGTATTGATACATAAAATCAACCATCTATATATAATACAATCAAATAAACTTTAATATTACAATCAAGTATATTAGATAGACAGTAACAGCTTGTGAATGTCTCACTGCTGGGCTAAGGCCACTTCTCCACCTTTGAGGAAGTTTGGAGCTTATTCCACCATTCTGCTCTAATGCTGGTTGATGGAATACACATGTGACAGAATTTCAATAGAATTCGACACATGCAGGTTTCCTCAGAATGTTTTCATGCACCCTCAACACAAGATTAAGCACATGCAACTCAGGGGTGCTTGCCCTAGGCCATCTGAGCATATCTTAAGTATATTAGGTATATCAATGTCTGATATATCAATGTGTGAGCGTATAATAAGTATATTAGGTATATTTATGTCTCAGTATTCTTCGAAAGAAGTGAATTGAGAAGCCCTCCAAACACTAGGAAGTTTAAGAGTAGAAATATGCAAACGTTAAGAACAAGGTATGATTCTACTTTACTCACCCATAAAACCAGCTGGATAAGTGGGATCAGTTCGAACTTTGCCATCAACTTTAATCAAGCGCTGCTTCACAATTTTGAGCACCTCATTGCCGGTAAGCGCGTACTTTAGACGGTTACGGAGGAAAATCACAAGCGGCAGACACTCTCGCAGTTTGTGCGGCCCAGTGGATGGCCGAGGTGCGTACACACCTCCTAATTTGTCCAACATCCATGCTTTGGGAGCGTTTAAACGCTTCAAATGCTTTTTAGGTCCACGAGCCTATAATAACCACAATAAAGATTTAAATAACTGTAACCTTAAATATGAAAACACAACACAAGTTATAATTTCTAATTATTTTCTTAATACAACAAAAAACATTAAGAAAATAAAGTTCATCTTTACTTCAAATAATATTTATATTGTATTCAACTTTTCGGCTAAAATATAGCATGAACACTAAAAATAATCTATAAACACGTCATTTGTAAAATAAGCCTTTGCATTAATCACTAAAAACAATTGAATTTATTTGAAAATATATAGATTTAAACGGATTAAACGCGATTTTTTAAATATAACTCACCATGTTGGACACAAAGTTCAACAAGAAAGAATGTAAACGTCAAACGTACGTCAAGTCTTTTTTTACGAGCAACAGACTATACAGCTATACAAAAATATAATTTCTACAATATAATAATTTATTCTCTATGGCTTCGAAAAATACCACAACTCGTTTACGAGTTGACTGTGTATACAACACAGTAAACCTAAGTTGCGTAATAATTAAAAATATAATGGTATACATGGTTATAATGAACTTTCTTATGGGTTAAATTGAGTGGGTCATTTTGATTTATTTATTGCAAAGTATTTTACTCTTTTGGTCGTAGGTTGGTTCCTCGCAATAGTATGGGTAGTTTAGTTAATTGATTATCGTTAAAAGATCTTGGGGTTCTAATGTCTATTGGCGATAGTGAGAGGTGACCCATTTGCTCACCCCTTATTAAATATTATATAAATAAAAAAAATAGCACACCCTGGTACACTGGAAATATTTGCTTAATTATATGCAATAATATCGTCACGTATTCTTGCGAATGTGAGTGACTGATATTAGTGTAAAGAGCTCGCAAATTTTACTACAACACTAGGTATTATATAAAGCTAGATTGTTATCAGAAGCATTTGAGAATAACATGATTAATACATTATATTAGATTTACGTTACATTCTCGTTTCGTTTATTAAAATTTTATCACTTATTGCTTTTAAACTAATTCATTGCAAAATACTTTTAAGGCCAAAGGCTTAATACAAAAAGCAATGGTAATTCTTATCTTTTCTATACAAATGTGTATAATTATTGTTATTAATTTTGGTTTATTTAATAATAAAGGTCCATAAATTTACTTTAGCATATTGACAATCTTTAAAAATTTAGATCTCCGAGTGCGTACAAATCTGCTTGTAAGAAACTACTCTGTTTATGATACAGGCTTTTACAAATTACACGATTTCGAACACAACCGTATTATATAATATGGACTGTGAATTATTACTGTTAATTTTTAGTTATAATCCGTTTTAGTTACTATAGTCCATTTTTCTATCTTACCGAAGTCAAAGCCGCATCTAATATTAAAAATTAAAATAACCGACACTATTAAAAATATTATTATAGAGTCCTGAATGTTGGAAGCTTTGCTTTATTTCTACAAATAGATATGAAATATAATAGGCACGCATTATATTTAAAAAGTTAACACTAGGCTGTATTGTACAAACATTTGCCTAAACCAATCGAACGATTAAAATAACAACAACATTTCAATTTTGATAGAAATTTTGAGGTTAAGTATAAGTAATATGTCATAGATACCATGCCTACGGCAATACTTGAGTTTTGGTTATGTATACATAGTTATTTTTTAAATATAAGCTAAACTAAGTGAAATATAATCCGTTTATAAATGTTATATGGAGTTTTCAGAAGACAGTTTTATTTGGTCTGATGCTTCTAACGACTCTGACACAATGTATGTTTGATTTTATTTATTCATTGCCAATTGGCATGTATGGCTTTTAACATTAATTGCATTTTAAATTGATATTTCTTGAATCTTGATATGATAACATACCATAATATTATACATAGTTTCTAGTTACTTGCTTGCTCTCAACTATTACTATGAGCTGAATCATTAAATATGATTTTTAACCAAAAATATTCCCGCCAATTACCCCAAGTTATTCGTAATTACTACTTAACCTTAAACGTACTTAAATTTTAAGTGGAAATAAATGAACACTGCTTAGCGTGTTAGGTTTTAAAATCCTATAGTTTAAGGAAAATTAATACTTAAACTAAAATTTAATATTTGTTTACAAATCATCTTTTAAATGGTTGCCTTTAATAAGATTACTTGAATAACCTACTGCCAACATCCAAATAAATACTATCTAACAGTAAACAAATAATTATTACAATAATTAAATTGTGATATTATATTTTTACATGAAATCATTAATTTTATAAAATCAATATTTTGTTGCTACTAAATAGATAACAGTGAATAAAAATCTGAAATTATTTTTCAGGGAATTTGACATAAAACAAGAAGAAAGTGACAATAATAGAGACAATTTAATTGAAGATAATGGACAAAAAAAGAAGTCTAAGAAAAGGAAATATGAGGAACCAAAACAAGTTAATGGAACCGTTGATAGCAAACCAAAAATTATAAAATCTGAACCAGATAGTGATTTTGATACACCGAGAAAAAAAAAGAAGAAAAAACATCATAACACTAACGAAGAGTTACAGGAATCCGATTATGATGAAAGTTATCTTAATTACAAAGTTAAGCAAGAGCAAGTTTCATTTCTAGAACCAACTCCAGTTAAGACTAAAAACAAAAAGAAACATAAAAAAAATTCAGAATCCTTAACTGAGGATTTAGAAAACACAAGTCAAGAAGTAGATACTTCAAAGTTTTCAGAAAGTTCCCAAATAGAAGTTAAATTAAATGTTGAAGAAGGACATGTGGAAAAGAAAAAAAAGAAAAAGAGTAAAAAAAATACAAGTGATACTATTGCAGTAAATGATACTTTTGACAATTCAGATGATAATTTCCAAGCAAAGAAGAAATTAAAAAAGAAAAAACATGAACATGAAATTACAAGCCAAAGTTTTGATAAAAGTGAAGATTCACAGATTGAAGAAATTAGTTGCATCAATAGTTCAACATTAAATAATAATTTCATAGACGATGACCATATCAAAGAAAACAGCATTAGTGACTTAAATAATGAAGCAACGGCTATAGAATCAGGGACAGATTATCCAGTTACCTCTAATGCTAAATCATCTAAACAAATTCCTAAAATATTAGACAGATTGAGATTTGAAGATGAAGATAGTATTGATTCAGAACCTAAAGGAAATGAAGATGAAACCAGCTTGTCAAAACATCTAAAACTATTTTTGGAGGCTAATAAAAAATTATCTTTAATAACACCTAAAGCTCAAACAGCATCTGTCATTACAGAAGATGATGAAATATGGATAATTAATAGCCCACATGAGGTAAATTTCAAAGATTTTAAAGGTAAACATATAAAATTAGATACCAAATGTAAACTGAAATTTAATGGACAATCTTATGATTCAGTTATCGATAATTGTATAAAGAAAGCTCCAATATTGTCATATAACAAAAATAAATTATGTGTGAAAAATGTTCCTATAATTAATTCAATTAATTTACGCAAAAGAATACCTAAAGCACATATTCCAGAAGAGAATGTAATAACCAATAATCAAATAAACTTTATTCCTTTACCGGAAACAAAATGCCGTCATCCATTGTTTGGTATAAACTACAGAAAAGCTACCAAAATTGCTCCATCGATTAATGAGCGACTAAACAATACTGTGACAGAATCATCAAATAGTGACAAGGAGAAGAGAAAGAAACATAAAAAAGAAAAGAGAAAAGTTGAAATTGAATCAGATGTTGAAACAAAACCTCTAATTGAAGATATACCTATGGAATCCTCTAAAAAGAAGCGGAAAAGAAAGTCTAGTACGAAAGATGAACATCTAGCAAAAAAAGCTAAGTTTATAAAGAATGAACCAGATTCCACTGATGTTTGGGACTCGGAACAAGCTATAGAAAAAAATCTTTTTGATTTTTGATATTTTTATTATTGATAATATTAAAAAAAGAAACTGATACAACAATTTTTATTTAACAAGAAATACATTAACACTTGCAAACTTCTTTATTATACATAAAATATATAAAATTTCCTCTGTTTGAAATTTCTCCACATATAAAAAATATATAAATACAATCGTAACTCGTTTTGAGTCGAGTCCAGTTCAGTCTCCGCAGTGTCGTAAATGTGAGGCCAGGCTACCAGAGCCGCATACTGCAGAGGGCACGCATCATTATGTTAAATTGCTTAATTGTTTTGATTACATATAAACTGACAACAATTGTTTATTCATAGAAAGTTTTTATATTGTATAATTTTTGAATATTTTCGTTCTCCTTTTATATGTTTAGGGTTTTTTTAATGATAGACGACATTGAGCGACACTTAAGCTGAAATATCACTCAAACTTTTTAAAATTTGCATTTATTGTTTGTATAAAATAAACAAAATGTTTTATTTTGAAGGATTCAACTCATCGCGAATGTAATAGCGAATAAAATCAATAAAACTTTTATCAACTGCAAAACCAAGACGCAGAGCACGGGAGTTATCACAGTGACTCGGAAAGCTTGCAACCATACGTTCAATAATTTCATCTCGATCAAAATGCACTAAAGATGCTGCTTGATCGCCTGCCACTTCCCGTAGCGCTTCAATCATCTCTCCTACCGACACGCATATGCCAGGTAAATTAACTACACGCCATGAACCCAGCGCGCTTGCCGGAATCGTGGCTGCGTGTATTATATTCTGAACTACTGTATGTGGGCTTGATAGCCATAGTTTTTGCGTTTTACCAACCGGGCAAATACTCACTTTCCCATTTAATGGTTCTCGTATAATACCGCTAGCAAATGATGTTACTGCTGCGTTTGGGGTACCAGGCCTTACGCTTACCGTAGGCAGTCTTACTACTCGTGTATCGACGAAACCACGGCGTGCATAATCGTTTAGAAGTAGTTCACACATTGCCTTCTGGGATCCATAAGAATTTTCAGGGGTGACTGCCGTTAGATCATTAATGACAAGTGGAAGGTTACCTCCAAACACTCCAATTGTACTAGTAAATACGAATCGAAGATTTGGAGCTCGACGTCTTGCCGTTTCAATTAACGCTCGAGTTGCATCAACGTTAACACGAAGCCCCAGGTCTAGGTCAACTTCAGCTTGACCGCTTAATACTGCAGCTAAATGAAACAAAACATGACAATCGGGTTGAATGATTACATCAGCTGCAGAAGGATCAGCTAGATTAACTGATTGTGTTGTAACTCGTGGATCACTATATGGTGGTGGCTGTTTTAGATCTATTAAAACGAGTCGCGCTATAGTTATCTTTGAATCTTCTGCTAGCAAAGCATTTGCTAGTCGCGATCCTAAAAATCCTGCAGCACCGGTAATCACAACGTTCATTTTGACGACGAATTTATTGAACAAATTGTGATGAAAACTACTAATTTCAGAATGAGTTGTTATCTAATACATCAACTTATTACTATTATAATTATGTTTAGCTTTATAAAATACTAACTGCGCCTCGCAATTTTACTTTCGGTAAGTTTTAATTACACTGAATGTCTGATTTAAGCAAATTACACATGATAATTACTTACCTACATGTGCAGTTGTATATTTGTGGTTGAACATCCTCATTATAATTTTTTTAACGTCGATTATACTCATCAGAGGTTCAGAAACTTTTGTTTGTAAACTTTTGTGTGTTTTGTTTTGTTTTGTGGTACATAGACCGTTTTGAAAATGTAGGTCGTTCCGGTGGCCTCCCTGTAGCTACATTTCATAGCTAGATTTCCAAAACTACAAAAAAATGTGAAGATCGAAAGCAAATGAATTTTCCCCCGTGGACCTCGGATTTTTTTGTCACACCAACGCGGACCCCCCTGGACTCTTGGGAATCACTGCCCTAGATATATAACGCAGGTGATTTATTATATTATGTATAGATAGATAGGTATTTATTTTGTAACGTGTCTGGTACTTTATTTGCTTGGTCTCACATGTTCATTTATTTATTTCTAGTTATTATTGGGTAGGTAATGCATTCTTTACAAAATCTAAAAATACATTACAAAAAACCTAAAAAAATATGGATTTTTAGGTTTCTATCAATTCTACAATTTATGAACAGACAGAGCCCATTATATGTTTATTATTAAATGTTAAAAGATAATATATAAGTTTTAAGGTCAAAGGTTGACATAAAAATATTACGATAACATATATAGAGATAGTATATGAAATAACAAAAATAAGCTGATATCAAATGATAAACTCACCTTCTTATACTTGAGTTGATAAACAGTTTAATTTGAAATATTTGATGAACATGGCTTAGGTTATTATTCCAGAAATCCATTTATTTTCTGTTGGGCTACTTTTTATTAAATTGAATACAGTTAGACTTACAGTAATTTAACAAAATTTGAAAGTATTTGTTCAAGGGGCTAGTCTCGGAAACTACGTATTTTTTTTTCGATGCTTTAGATATCCTGTTTATTTAAAGACGTAACACCTAGGTATATTTATAATAGCGAGCTGGGACCTTAAGATTGGAAAAATAGTTTTAAACGACCACCAATCTGACAAACTTTGGTATCTAATTAATGAGATCCACATAAGTACATAAATCATAAAGTGTGTGAAATATGCATTCGAGACGTTATTATCGAAAGCAACATCAACAAACGCCGAGATGACGATTCTAATGTTATAGCTTATAGGCACATGTTGTATTTTGTAACCGCAGGCTACAGTTGTATTTTGTAGTATTATTACACCCATGCAACTGCAGATGCAAATTTATACAGCCCTTTTTAGTCTAAATGGATTATTAGTCAAAATAGGGCAAGTATCTCGGAATTTGAGATAGTCAGCTATAACCTTGTATAAACCTTTATTTTGACACTCTTGTCTCGAAACCTACTTATCGTAAATGGCCGTCTATTATCTAAGGTCAAAGGTAAAAAAATCTATTTGTTGCACATTTTTTGCAACAATCTCATATCTCGTTTCCTATGGGTTTTATGCTATTTGTATTTATTATAAATATTGTAGAGGATTACATTATCTACAACTTTTATTTGAATTGTTTTTATACCTATCTTGAACCATTTTCGAGACAGAGGACAGAGCACGCAGTGTTTAACTATTTAGAGTAGGTATGATATGAGGTCAACCGGTAGTCCCGATGAAAAACAAGACGTATAAAGTCCATAAATTATTGATAAACAGGTGTATGATTCTACATAATCTGCAATTTTTATTAACTATTACGTTATATTTAATATTTTTTTTCCATAGTTGAGTTACTTTACTGAGTATCTAATATCTATTCATTAAATAACATAAATCTAATTTATTCTTACTAAAAATCTTAATAAAAATCTAAAAAATAGAAAGAATTACATATTTAATTAATGTTTTTATTAAAATGTAGCATTCCATATATTAATGAATTAAAAAAAAACAGTAATAATAAGTTCTAATTCCAATTTTCTTCTTCATCATCATCATCACCTTCCGGTCGCTGTAAAATTTCAAATTCCTCTTCGCTCTCATCTACAACGACATTGTCTCCAGTTCTTCCAGAAATCAAAGTCAAAGGAGTCAAAGGTACCGTCTTCATTGACATCACTGATTTGGTGAAACATTAAGACCAGCTTTCCCATTACACTGGCCGCATGCTAAAGAGCACTGCAACCCTGCTTTCCTGTTTCCACATCGCGAACCACAACCATTCTTGCATTTACAGAATATTGTGTTAACCTATTCCTCTGGAGCTGCACTTAAAGTTATCGTAATAGGTTCCAGGAAATCATCACGCATTATCCAACCCCAATTCTGGGGTAACTTCACATAACCTAACCTACCTGATTTTTTTTCATGTTCGAAGTTTTCCCCTCCTCAGTGATGCATAAAATATCATTCATTATTGAAAAAAATACGTCATATAAATTTTCGAGCAACTTATGGCAAAAGCCGCGATTGTAAATATTTACCCAATAATTTTAACGCTTCATTAATTTCTTATTCTGTTTTCTGTATGATTGTCAAACTTGACATTGATAAATTTTAGAGGACACTTTGAGGACACTTCTGTCATAAAGTTTTCTGTTATTGAGTTATGAGAGGGAATTGGAATTCAATTCAAATATGCCGATACAAACGTAAGAATTAATAGTAAAGATTATAAATGCCCTGGAACCTCCACTTACTTACAACAGTACTGTTTTGAGCTTTAAATAGTGCTGTATGCTGGCCAGTTAAAATCGAATAATATATTAAAGTAAGTCTTTTATTTTTAAATCATTTTCATATGCCATTATTATTATTATCAATATTTGCTTATCTTTTTGTTTTATTTAGCTATATACAAGTTGATAACTTTTTGAATATGTCTTATACAACATATAAGCATTTAAATTATTTATTAACTATGTGTTATATGTAATGTTATTTTTTAACATACAATTAAATAAGATTAAAATCTAAAAAATAATGTTTATTCTTAATATACAAAATTTATTACCGCTGATAATAAAATCATTCATTAAAATTGAATAGTAAAGGAAGTGTGTCCGATAAATTACCGTGGCAAAATTGGTTTATGTTGTAGATTAAACAGAAATGCTATTAGCAAATGCGTTTATCATTTATGCAATAATCATTTCTTCTTAAGACATGATATTCTGTTGTTTCTCCAAACAAGTTGCAAAGATATCATGTTTAAAGGTATGTTACATTTAGTTTTTAATAAAAACATTACTTATTGTAGACATATGTTTTAGTTTATTTTTTGTTCTTTTCATGTTCATTTTTGAAATGTAGACCAGCTAATGATAAATCCAATGGTAAATAAAGGAGGAGTTGTATGTTGCCAATCATTCTTGGCAGTACTTTGGCAAAGTCGGATCGAGGTTATTGGACAATAACCCAGATCCAACCATTCACCGACCATCCATTACGAACAGTATAGACATATTGCTCTTAAATATATTTTGTAGAAGGATAAAAATATACAATAATGTACGTAATACTCTATAATAATAATACTATGTAATAATATAAAAATAATATTGTTTATTCTAATTTTTAACAGACGGAAGGTTATCTAATACTAATTAGTATGATTAAAATAAAAATATATATGATAGATAGAAAAAGAAACAAAACAATGAATTTGGGGAAACAGATTCTATACTTAATTATAAAGAAAAAAGTTATAATTTTTATTATTTTATCATCATTAATTTGACTTGTGCAGTTTGTTTTATTATCACATTATCTATATCATATTTTCAATGACTACTAATAATATAATCAAAATATTATTTTGATGGTTATACTTAGTGTTCCCATGTTTAAAATGATCTCTAGTTGTTTATCAGTATTTAAGTACATAAATAACTTTTTAAATGTATAGGTATATAGTTAACTAATGTAAACAATATGATTAAGTCTGTTTCTATAATTGTGAAATAATTATAGTACAACCTCAGAACTATTACATCTGGAAGAAGACATGATACTTTCAAATTCAAAATAATTTATTAATAATTTATTAATAGAATAGAAGAATACTAACAATTTGTTTACTCTGCAAGTTTCACAAAATACATATTTAAGTGGGATACCGACTGTAGTGACATGACGTGTACCGTCGGCGTTAGTAAAGTAAGTTGCTGACCACAAAATTCATTGTTTCGTAAAAAGTAATAAGTAAAACTATATGTAAATTTTAGTTGATGTTAGCGTTATTTATGCACAAAACTTATTGATATGTTTAAACAATAGCTTGGTTAACAATTATATTTTATGTAATTTTCGGTAATCTTGGAACATATTATCTTAAACAATTTTTTTGCTTATAATGTAGCTTTGAAGACAACCTGTTAACCGCACAATTATAACGTCATGTAAGCATACAAAGAATATAATAGTCGTACGCTTCAGTTCTCGCTTTGTTTAAGGACGGGTTAGTTGCCAGCGAGGCTAACAAAAGTTTGTAACCTTATCCCGAATAAGAGATCGTATTTTCTTTGTATCCCGCGGTTATAAAGGCAATCCCGTCACGACAGTCTGCGACTGCAGCGTGTGCCCTCATGTCGTGCAGTTCGCACGTCATGCAAAAAATGCTTACCCGCGAGAAAAGCGACTATAGCCGAAAGGTGCACGAGAAGGCTGTTATCGAAAAGGTTAATTAAGGAATTAAATAAGAATTATTTTGTATGTTGAATCAACTCGTTTTTGTATAATGCTAACAACACAAAGACATCTGGTTTGTTTATTATTTTTTATTCTATCGCTGTGTATGTACATGTTTATATATTATCCTAATAAATAGTTACATTTGTGAATTTTCATTACAGAGGCAGATGGCGGTGGAGCGGCGCGAGGCGCAGGAGGCGCGCGAGAGCGAGGCGGAGGCGCCGGTCGTGCGCACGCTCACACTCAACCACGGCGAGCACCAGGACGCCACTCTTTTCCGGTATTTAAAATGACGATAACAATACTAGTACAACTACAAGTATAATTTTTTTTTTAAGTTTTCAGTGGACTGTCCGTAAAAGTAAAATTGTTAAATTTTGTCTAACAGATTTGAAAAAGGCTGCTGTTTACAATTCTGCCCTGGACCCAGTTTGCTTGGTCGCAAGGTCTTTCTCTATACCAATTATGTAGTCTCAGATAATCGTAAGTAATATTTTCATCATTCACTAAAACGATGTAATTTTAAAACAAATGATTTGATATTTTTTTCTATTGTTGTAGCGGAAGAGAAGGGCGAACAAGGCGAGCAAGGTGAGTTCGTGCGCAATCAATACTACGGACTGGAGTGGAAACGTGAGAACGCAAACGAGACACTCGGCTCCGGTCTGCTTATGACTGACACCGACGCTTACTGCGAGCTACGCCTGGCACGCGCCGGTTCCTTCCACTATTACTTCGTATATGATAGCCCGTTAGTGCAAACACTAGATCCTTCACCCCCAAACGGATTATACCACTGTCGCTAACCGTACTATAACTTGCAGGGAGTCACGCGTAGGCCCGCAGGGCTCAGGTTGGTTTCACGTAGCACCCACGCTGTCGGCGGGCGGATCGCAAGTGCCGCTAGATGGTGTCATGTGTCAGACCGTACTCGCCAAGTGCCTCGGGCCGCTGCCGCGCTGGTTGCGCGTTTTACGTGTTGCGCACGAGGCCGGCTACAACATGATACATTTTACACCCGTACAGGTGCGATCATAGCATTCACTCGTGAGATCTCTCGCGACCGCATGACGAACAACGACTTGGTATTGCAGGAGCTGGGTGGGTCCAATTCGAGCTACAGTATCGCCAACCAGCTCCGCGTAGACCCGCGCTTTAACGACGTGAACTCCGGTCGCGAGGCGACGTTCGCCGACATCGAAAATATCGTCGCCAAGATGCGAAGTGACTGGAAGGCGAGTGGCATTCCGATGCGCTCTACCCGATCGATCGAGCGACCATCTAATTAAAAACGGACGCCTGTCGCAGATGCTGTCGATATGCGATGTAGTGCTCAACCACACGGCCAACGAGACGCCATGGCTAGCAGAGCACCCGGAAGCGACGCACAACTGCTACAACTGCCCACACCTGCGGCCGGCCGCGCTGCTGGACGCAGTGCTCGCGAAACTCAGTGACGACGTCGGGCGCGGTGTTCTCGAGCCTGCCGTGCCGAGACGCGTCACGCACCACGACCATATTGAGGTGACTGGTACCCGCTACAAGGGCATTAGTTATTCTTTAGCATTCACCACCAACCATGCAATCTATGCCTTTAATTCCAACAGCTCTATAAACATACATTGAATCTTGCGATTAGACTGTAGTTACTCAGACAGGCCTATATCCAGCTTTGTGATCGATATTTTTGCGCGCAGGCGATACGGCACGTGCTGCAGACGCAGCGCGTACCGGAGGCGCGGCTGCACGAGATGTTCACGTGTGACGTGGACGACACCGTACAGCGATTCTACTTCTTGGCACGTAACAAGTGAGTGTGGAGGTGGCCCGGCCGCCCCGTGGCAGCGGCCCGCGCGTGACGCCCGCGTGTTGCAGGGTGCCGCCGGTGAAGGGGCTGGGCGAGGGGGCGCGCGACGCGCTGCGCCTGACGCCCGACCCGCAGCGCCGCCGCTGCGCCGCCACCGTCGACCTCGACCTCGCGCTGCAGATCTATAACGTATACAGGTTGGTGTTACGAAAACGCCGTTTTATAGTTATACTGGAGTTGCTCGTTTTATAAAGTCTTCTTGATATTTGGAAGAGGGGAAATTTTATTCATTGGTAGCCCTAAGTCTGCAATTACTGTCAAACTTATTCGAGCCCTCGAATAAGATTGTCTGTAGTTGCTCGAAAATTGATCATTTCGTTTTGTACATTATATACTTAATAAATTCACAATAAAATATTACCATATCACCATATTTAAAAAAAATACTAGATGAAGGTATTTACTAAATTATGTAACTATTTTTCGATCTCTCGCAGATCCGATTGTTTTGACGAGGAGTCGCGGTTGAAAAGGGCCTGCGAAGAGTTGCGGAGACGACTCGAGCAGCTCAACGAGGCGGCGACCGACTCCTTGCGCGACCACCTCTGCGCAGCGATCGACAACTGCGTGGCCGGCATGCGGTGCGTCGTTTTACCTTTACTGGTAAAACCATCATCTATTTTGAAATTAATTAATGTACTCTTCCAGATACTTCCGGCTTCAGTCCGACGGGCCGAAGATCGAGGAAGTGAGCGCCAAAAATCCCCTGGTACCGAGGTGAGTGCGGGCCACGGGCGAGTCGAATCGAGTACGTGGCGACAACTAGTGATACACCACCGTGTCGCAGGTACTTCACGTTCCCGAGTGCGGTTGGCTCGCTGGCGGATATGGAAGCAATAATCTACGGCGAGACGGGGCGGCTGGTGATGGCGCACAACGGTTGGGTGATGAACGCGGACCCGCTGCAAGACTTCGCGGCTCGCGAGCACGACGGACGCGTCTACATTCGCCGCGAGCTTATCGCGTGGGGAGACAGTGTCAAGCTTAGGTGCGCATGAAAAATCCGAAAAACTAAACTCGTTGTGTTCGATGCTATTGTTGACATTACCCTTCGCAGATACGGCGACAAACCTGAAGATAGTCCCTTCCTTTGGGGACAGATGCGCGAGTACGTCGAGTTGACGGCTGAAGTTTTTGACGGTGTTCGACTAGATAATTGTCACTCGACGCCCTTGCACGTAAGTGAAATTGAATTTCGATGACTTTGTCATTTCATTTATTTTTCTGTTTTTTATTTCTTGAATTGTAAAACATGTTTGAGACGTTCAGATGGCATATAATAACGCCCTTCAGACCGATTTAAGCCACGGCGGCCAATATCAAGAGAGATTAGCCAACTGTGCAAGAGGTGGTATAGTGAAAAGAGAGTGCACAAGTGCGTGTGTGTGTGTGTGTGTGTGTGTGTGTGTGTGTGTGTGTGTGTGTGTGTGTGTGTGTGTGTGTGTGTGTGTGTGCAAACACAAGTGCACTCTTTTCTTTAGCTCTTATAATCCGAGGGGACGGCAATCCGGCAGTTAGCATATTATATTATATCTACATGAAAAACTGAAGATTAAAATAACTAGGTTATTTAATAAAATAATTGAAAATATATAATGAATGCATATAAACTATCATTTGTTTGGTATTAGTTTAATTTTGCGTCAGGATATTTTATGTAGCAAAGGTATTTATCAAAGCGCACGGTAGGTGGCGGAGTATATGCTGGACTGTGCGCGAAACGTGAAGCCGGATCTGTACGTAGTCGCTGAGCTGTTTACGAACTCGGACCACGTCGACAACATCTTCGTAAACCGCCTCGGAATCACCTCGCTTATCCGAGGTAATCGTTTGTGATCATATTGTAGATAGCTTTTTTGGATCAAACTAGAGAACATATTTATAAATATATATTTGGCGAGATGAAAGAATGCGCTAGCGTGATTTAATTAACAACGTGAACTATTATTATGCAGCAAAAGGAAAAAATATTTTCTTGACATTTTTTAGGCGAGAAAACCTTACTGATATTTCTGAATTGCTCTCGGTGGACATGAGTCCACAGAGTGGCCGGCACAGAGCATTCCGTCTCGCGTTACAGAAGCGCTGAGCGCGTGGGACTCGCACGAGCAGGGCCGGCTGGTGCACCGCTTCGGGGGCCGCGCGGTCGGCGCCTTCCTGCGCGCGCCGCGCCGCCTCGCCGTGCCGCGCGTCGCGCACGCCGTGCTGCTCGACCTCACGCACGACAACCCCTCGCCGCTCGAGAAGAGGTAAACTTCCACTACGAAATACGTACCTCGACCATTGTTGGTTCCTAATTTGCGAGGCTCGACTCTTCCCTTAGGAGCGATGATCATATGTTGCGATATTTTTAATAAACAGGAGCGTGTTCGACATGCTGCCGTCGGCCGCACTCGTTGCGATGGCCTGCTGTGCGACGGGCAGTACGCGCGGCTACGACGAGCTGGTGCCGCACCACGTGAGTTTCGCGCTGCGACCGGGAAGCGGGCTGCGGCGATTACGCTGACTATGCGCGTCTGTAACGCAGATCCACGTGGTGGACGAGACGCGGCTTTACGCGGAGTGGGGCGACGCCGAGGCGGACGAAGAGGGGCGCGTAAGCGGCGTGGCGGGGCTGCTGGCGGCGCGACGCGCACTTAACGCGCTGCATGTGGAGCTGGCCGCCGCCGGATACAGCGAGGTGGGCTTGATTTATAACCTGATGATATGTCAATACAATGTCATCATATTTTTGGAAAAAAATTTTTTGTACGCGGCTTACAGTAGAGTGTGTGCCGGCAGTGGCCCAAGATCATGTCATATAAAGAAATAGCGTTCATACTGTGCCTACCACATTCTACGTTGCGTTCTACGAATGCGTTGGGCGTTCGAATTTAAGAGGTCGATATAAAGCAGGTTGAGGTGATTTTTGATGTGACAAAAATACAGTAACACGTATAACAGTAATATAATCAACGGTTTGAGTCGAAAAAATATCCCACTAAACTTCTTCCCGAAGGAATCCCCCGACCGCACATTTGATTTTATTATTATGTGTATATTTTTGTTATTATCTGTCGTAGGTTTACGTCGACCAAATGGACTCTGACGTTGTAGCCGTGACTAGACAAGAGCCACTCTCTAGAAAGGTAAACACGACGTTTCCGTACATGGTTATAATATTGTTATGGTTAATGATGTGAATTTATTAAATGAATGTCACTCACAGTCGGTAATTATGGTGGCGTTTACTGCGTTCACTTCACCGGACGCATCTTTCGGTGGTCGCTACGTGAAGCCACTACGATTCGAAGGGCAACTTGAAGAAATCATACTCGAGGCCGGTCTTCGACACAAGGATTTCAGGTGACGTAAACGACGACTTGAAACTTTCGGGGTATTAATTAACCCGACGAACTTTTATAAAACGTCGGTTGCTACAGGAATACGGGACGTCCATTCCAACCTCCGGGCGCGTTCACCCGAAATTCGCAGTACATCAATGGACTGAGCGAATATGAGTCGCACGTGCGTTGTAGCGTGCCGCTGGCGCAGTCCGCCGTGTTCGCCGCCGAACGTCGCGAGGGGCCGCTCACCGTGCTCGAGTTCCACCCGCTGCCACCCGGCACCATCGTCGCCGTACGAGTGTCTCCACACGAACCGCAGGTTGGACGCCATCCCCATGTATTTTCATTCGTCTTTGGGTATAGATTTAGAAACTACTCGTTCATCTGCAGGCCGCCGCGATCTCGTCTCTGCGGCGCACGGTGGCCGCGCTGCACGCGGGACGCGCTGATCCACTCGGCCTCGGGCCGGCGCTCGCCGAGCTCGACCTCGCCGATTTCAATGCCCTCCTGTACTGTAGCGAGCCCGAGGAGCGCGAGCGCTGCGGCGGCGGCGCCTACGACGTGCCCGGCCACGGACCGCTCGTGTACGCCGGCCTGCAGGGCGTGCTCTCGCTGCTCGACGAGGTGGCGCCGCGCGACGACCTCGGCCACCCACTGTGCGACAACCTGCGCGCCGGCGACTGGCTGCTCGAGTACCAGTGGCGTCGCCTCGAGAGCGACCCGAGGCTAGGTGCAGTGGGAGCGCGCTACCGTGAGGTGCTGCGCGTGGTGGCCGAGCTACCGCGGTTTCTCGTGCCTGCGTACTTCGAGGCGGTGATGCGTGGCTTGCACGCGGGTGTGGAACGTACGACGCTGGCTCGTATGAGCGGTGCCGCGCGTGGCTGCAGTATGTCGCGTGCACTTGCACTGACCAGCGTGCAGCTGGCGGGTTCGGTGCAATCTGCGCGGCTGCCAGCATTGTCTCCTGCTCTGCCCCCGCCGCGGCCCGCGCACTCGGTGTCTCTGTCGGCCGGCCTGCCGCACTTCGCCGTCGGCTATATGCGCTGCTGGGGTCGTGACACATTCATTGCCCTGCGTGGCAATTTTCTGCTCACGGGCCGTTTTCAGGTATGTCAAGAGGACCTTTCTTAGTCTCGCATCCTTTGACGTGATTTTCTTTTCTATAAGCAGCATTTATGGTTTTCTTTTTGTAGGACGCTCGCTATCATATCCTTGGCTTCGCGGCTTGTCTCAGACATGGACTTATTCCGAATTTGCTCGACGGAGGCCGAAATGCTCGTTTTAACTGTCGCGATGCAGTTTGGTGGTGGTTGCAGAGCATAAAACAGGTAAATAATTGAGACAAGTCAAAAACTTTATATAATTCGTATGTATTTTGTATTTATTTTAAGGGTTTATATAATTTATCATTAATATTTATCGGCTATAAATTAATTCCAGTACTGTACCGAAGCGCCTCAGGGTTACTCGTTGCTGACTGATCCTGTATCGCGAATATTTCCCAAAGACGACAGCGAGCCAGCACCGCCCGGCGCTGCGGATCAGCCGTTGCACGACGTCATGCAGGAGGCTCTCGACGTGCATTTCCAGGTAAGACATCAATCAATCTCAGTTACCCTTGGAATTGTAGGCCTCGGCCCGCTTCTTCCTGATCTATTTTAAATTTACGGCAGTCCAGTTGGCGTCATTGTTACTGTTCTATGTCCATAGGGTCTCGTGTTCCGCGAGCGCAATGCCGGCAGGCAAATCGACGCGCACATGTCCGACAAGGGCTTCAACCTACAGATCGGCGTCGATCCCGAGACCGGCTTCCCCTTCGGCGGTAACGACGCTAACTGCGGTACGTGGATGGACAAAATGGGCTCATCTGAGACGGCCGGCACTCGCGGCAAGCCGGCCACTCCACGTGACGGGAGCGCCGTTGAGCTCGTGGCGCTCGCGTTTAGCGCCGCGTCATGGCTGGCGACGCAGCACCGTGCTGGACGCTACCCCTACCCCGGCGTGGCACGCAGACATCGCGACGGCTCGCTCACAGCGTGGACCTTCGCCCAGTGGGCTGACCGCATCCATCGATCCTTTGAACGACACTTCTGGGTGCCGGTC
This sequence comes from Nymphalis c-album, assembly GCA_963151315.1. Lineage (NCBI taxonomy): Eukaryota > Metazoa > Arthropoda > Insecta > Lepidoptera > Nymphalidae > Nymphalis > Nymphalis c-album. Next base: position 8,964,204 of record OY720591.1, read on the forward strand.
GCCCCTTCAGCGGCCGATGCGCGGCCAGACCTAGTTCACCGTCGCGCTATTTACAAGGATACGCACGGAGCTACGCGTCCCTGGGCAGATTACCAGCTGCGCTGCAACTACTCCGTCGCCATGGCGGTTGCGCCCGATATCTTTGACCCGAAACACGCCTGGCTCGCCCTCGACAACGTGGAGCGACTTTTGCTCGGTCCGCTTGGCGTGAAGACTCTCGACCCGGCCGACTGGGCATACCGAGGCGACTACGACAACTCTAACAATAGCGACGATCCTAGTGTCGCGCACGGATTCAACTATCACCAGGGGCCCGAATGGGTGTGGCCGATCGGCTTCTACCTTCGAGCCCGCCTCGCATTCGCCCACGACAACGGGCAGTATGCAAAGACGATTGCAGCTGTATATGCGGCGCTCGCGCCCCACGTGGCCGAAATACGTTCCTCGCCTTGGCGCGGTTTGCCGGAGTTGACTAACGCAAGTGGCGCCTTCTGTGCCGACTCGTGTCGCTCGCAAGCATGGAGCTCCGGCTGCGTGCTTGAGGTGCTGCATGAGCTCGAGCTAGCGCGTCGCGCGCGCCCCCTCCCCGCCGACTGACGGCCCCTCCGCGGCCGCCCGCGCCGCGTGCGCCATGCGCCGCGTTCCCCGTCGCCGCGCCGCCTCTACGCCGAGCCCTACGAGCGCACGCCCCCGCCCTCCCGGCGCGCCGCCGCCCTGCGCCGCCTGCTGCCACGTCGCCGCCGCGCCCGCGCCTCGCGCCTTTCGCGCGTCGTGTACAACCTCCTGCCAGCCGCACGTGTCGGAGCGCTATCCACCGTCGTATACAGCGACCGCTACTTTCGCTACGGCCTGCCCCTTCGCGTGATGCCGCCCGCTTCTCCGCGCGCCCGCGCCCATCACGTGCCGCTGCGTGCTCCTCCGCCGGCTCAGGCACCACGCGCTGGCGTGTTGTTAGATGCGGGTGCCCCGGTCCCCCGACTTTCACCCCGCTACGCACCTCTGCGTCGTGGTCGGCGGGATCTCCCTCGCATTTTCGCGCCGTGGCTAGAATCTCGTCCCGGCGAGTCTGCTCCCGGCGAGTATCCGGCTCGATACCTTCCACTCGATTACCGTCAACCGGCAGAGGGAGTCGAGCCGCTGGACACGCGGTTGTCTACCGCCGAGCGTCGGTGGCGTCATGAATCACCGACGAGTAGGCGCACTTCCGCGTCCGAGTCGGCTCCGCGCCCCGAGTTTGCGTTACCCGATGAGGCGCCGTCGCCGTCACGGCCGCCGAGTGCGGCGCCGTCCGCTGACGAGCGATCGTACGGCGTATCGAGGACGTCGCAAGCGTCGGGCGCTTATGCGACTTATGAGGCGTATGGCGTACCTGAGAAGGAGGCGGCGCAGAGGCCGGCGCGAGGTGTGAGCGCGGTGCTGCGCCGCAAAGTGCTGAACACGGAGCGCTACAACAACGGCGCGCGCCGCCGCGGGTCGCGCGCTCAGCGGGCGGCGGTGCGCGCCCTGCTCGCCTTCAGTGGCGCCTTCTACGCGCTGTCGCTGCTCGCCTTCTACTTCCTCAGCCTCGCCTGAGTTCGTTGGTAGAGATAGTTCGGTTCCTATAGTCGTTTTTCTCGTGCCATATGACCAGTCAAAGGTCTCCATTAGACGCTCGAATGTGGAGATGAGTTCTCTTTTAAAGTTGAGTAATTAATTATTTTATTATATTTAAAATATGGTTCTTAGTCAGGGGACTAAAACATACGCGGAGTGTTTAGTGGATGTTTTATATTTATTTATGAAATAGAGAAGAATAATGTTGTCATATTTATAATATGCGTTCGGCGACATGTCGTTCCTTTGTTAAAGAGAATTTAAATGTTTATAGTAATGTTTTAAGATGCTGCTATTATTAATTCTTAAGTATAAATTGTATGTATTTTTATATAGTAAAAAAATAGTTTTATAGATCATATTAATACTATTATAATATGTATAACAAATGCTTCCTACGTACTTTTCTCTGTTATGTAAGGAATGCTATTTAATAAAATGCACAAAATTATAAAGTATGTATTTCTATTTTAAGTTATCCTGGTATACCTGCATAAATACCACAATCATTATATTTGTTTTTACGTGTTAATATTTATTGATGTGTTATTTTTTTCCATAGGTACACTTACAATATAAATTTAATATTATTATATAATATACAAAGCGTACACACGGCTTTAATAAAAAAGAATGTGTTGGTTTATTAATACTTGTGGTTTTTATATTTATTTGGTGGTAAAGCATTTGGCAAGCCCTTAAGGGTAGGTGGTACCTCCCACTCATCATAAATATATTCCATCGCCAAACTAGTCAGTGTCGCTATTTTCCAGTTTGAAGGTGAGTACGTGAAACTACAAGCATAAGGGGCATAACATACTTCCCAAAGTTGGTGGTAAATTGACGTTGAATGTGATGGTGAATATTGGTCACAGTGCCAATGGCTGGTGGGAAATATTTAGCCTCAGGTGACCCATAGGCCTCATATAATTAAATTATAGTGACGGACTATGGAGACTTATTTCAATTAAAAATACTGACATTTTAAATTTTCCGTAAGATTTAAAATGTCAGTATTTGATTTCTTAGACAATGAACTAACGGATAAGATAAGAAACTAACGGATACAGAAGAACTCAGTACAACAAAACAAATGATGCTAAGCATCATTGTTGCTTATATTTGTTGTAATAAAACAAATTTCTTAACTAATGTTGCACTACAATTAGGTAGGCAAATAATTGACTATATAATTTAAATATTTCTGAAGGAGATAATTTAATGTAATTTTGAAATGTCAGATAATAATCATTTAAAGTAATGTCTGATTTCGAAATATTGACAAGCGTTAATATAATAAACACGTGATGTGATTTTCGTCTCTATTACTCATTAGATAGAGTGCAAATTCGATTTTCTGTTAATTCAATATTATAGCAAAATGGCAGTCAAAGATGAAAAGATATTAAAATTAAACGCCTGCGGTTTAAAAGGTATGACTTGTTACTTTCTTTGCTATGAACCATTGTTCCCTGAATTATTCACTTACAGAGTGATCGCTACTATTATATATAAAAAAAAAAATTTATCATTATCATTTAAAGTTGGTTTCGTAAATGTCTTCGTTAATCGGTAAAAACGTAAGAGACGTATGTATCTACGTTGAACCATGTTAACTTAGTCCAATGACAAGAAGAGCAGAGAGAGAGAGAGCAGATAAATAAGCAACTTTATATTTAAAAATGCCATGCTATTCCCAAGTAGTTCGGCTATATTATGCACTATGGACATTTCATGATTGTTATTCAAATATAATTCAACAAAATTTCACTTAACTACTAATATCTACTATAATTTATTATTCAAGACATAGGGTCTTCACTCTTCACCGAATCCCGTCTGCTTCATCCGAATACATAATGCTTACTATAGTCTCGTTTCACCCGCCACAGAAAAATTATAAAAGACATGCCTGTCGTGTCGCCCGCAGCGAATCGGTTAATAAAGGATTAGTAAGCTGAAGTGGCAGAGGGCTGGTCAAATGTCTCGCAGAACCAACAATCGTTGGAGTAGACGTGTTCTAGAGTGGACAATAGTAGACTTAGCGTAGGACGCCCTTCAACTAGGGGGAGTGACGATATACACAAAGTGGCTGGCAGCAGAAATGGAAATTAAGAGCTAACGATCGACCACGGCGTGCCTTTGGAGAGGCTTATATCAAAAAGTGGACGACAAAGGGACGATGATGACAATGATGTATTTATGGTTCGGCCAATGATGTCAAGACCATCGTCTAAAAGCGTCTAGATGTATTTTAACAAGTACATTATGATATAGTACAACTGATATACCCAGTTACCCATACTTTGACGAAAGGTATTATTATGAGCCTAAAACGTGCACATACAATATCAGATGTTGTAACACAACCCCAATACTAGGTTATTAGTATTTTTGACAGTACAGGCAAAATATTTAGTTATAACTTAGTCACACCTATTTTTTGTAATAACTTATACTTAACTAGCTATAGCGAAGTAGGACGTGCTTTTTAATAATACCAAAAAACATAGCTAAAGCTTATTCCGTACAAGAAATTAAGACCACTAATATTTTTCATATTTATTTTTAAAATGTATTTTAACAGCAAAGATTCATTAACTAAAGCTTCAATTAAGTTTTAGTAATAATTTACACAATTTAAAAACGTTTCAATAGTTTATTATTTTTGTTTTACCTAAGCATCATGTATAAAATCCAATTACAAAAACTGATAATGCGGTCGGGTCGATCTGCGGTTAAAAGGAAAGTGCGAAGTGGCGTAACCGCTTATAAGCTATTGTGTGCTGAAATGAAAATCAATTGTTAGGTTATATTTAGTTGATGTTTGTATGTTCCATGTAAGTTATGTTTTAGGTTCATGATTATTTATATAATAATAACCATGTGTTCCATTATAATATGAGATAAATAAAAATTTTAACAAAACAAAAACCGACTTCATAAAACAAATTAATATGCACTAAAAAGTAAAAAAATAATTGCGTATTCTTCTATAATTTGATAATTAATTTACTATTTTCTACTCATTAATATGTAGGTACGAATGTGTTGTGTGGTTGATAAATAATTTATTTACAATTATTGTTACTTTTGGAGTCGATGTCAGCTAAGGAAACACTATAATATACCTAGCAATAATAATACGGGAATCTTTTAAAAACAAACAAAAACACACATTATTATACACATAAAATTTATCGAAATCGGTTGAATAGATATCGAGTTATTCGTCCTTTTGTCGCGCACATATTTATGCAAATTTACGACTTATATGGTTTTGTCATGGATGCCAGTGTCAAAACTGGACTAAAAAAATGGGACCAATTGGGGAGCAACCCCTTTCAAATAAAAAAAAAATCATCAAAATCGATTCACCCAGTCGAAAGTTATGAGGTAACAACACCAAAAAAAAAACATACAGACGAATTGATAACCTCCTCCTTTTTTTGAAGTCGGTTAAAAATATACAAAGAAAAAATATTGTTTTTTACCAAAAGGTGCTGGCGTACCCATTTACCCAAGTTTTATCACAATCGGGTGAATGACTTAGACACGCATAGGAGACAAACATGAAAAACCGGACCAGTGCGAGTCGAACTCGCCCATCGAGGGTTCTGTACAAATTTGTAGGTACAAAATTATTATCAAAAATAGTTTTTATTTACTGTAATTTGGTGGTAGGGCTTTGAACGAGCTCGACTGGGTAGCTACCACCCACTTATCAGATATTCTACCGCAAAACAGCAGTACTTGGTACTGTTGTGTTCCGGTTTGAAAGGTGAGTTAGCCAGTGTCATTACAGGCACAAGGGACATAACATCATAGGTCCCAAGGTTGGTGGCGCAGGGGGGATGTAAAGGATGGTTAACATGTCTAACAATGCCAATGTCGTACGTAAAAGCAGAGATGGCTCAGTGGCTACAACGCGTGAATCTTAACCGATGATCGTGGGTTCAATCCCGGGCAGGCACCACTGAATGTTCAAGTACTTAATTTATGTTTATAATTTATTTCATGCTCGACGGTGAAGGAAAACATCGTGAGGAAACCTGCATGTGTAAAATTCTGCCCCATGTGTATTCCAACACGCATTAGAGCGGCGTGGTATAATAAGCTCCAAAACCTTCCCCAAAAAGAAGAAGAGGCCTTAGTTCAGCAGTGGGACAGGTTGTTTTTAGTTTAACAATTTTGTAGAACAATATTTTATTTCGTAATTGTTGATTAAACATTTTTTCAAGAGTTCATTGAATTAATTCATGTTGTTGTTACATGTTCGATGTCAGTACTCACTTGTGTTTTTCTTGTACCCACTTATAGCGCAAGTGTAAATTATTGCCTGAAGGTACAATGTATTTTTTATTTAAACTCTTTAATTTTGTGTTCTTAATAATATAATACATGTATATGTCCCATACGATTGTGATAAAAATATGTTGGTTGGGCGTTACATACAATGTTAAATCATTTAATTTTAACATTAAAATGTCATAAAGCTATATTTAGGTACTGAATAGATGATATTTTTTGTATAAATTAGCTACAGTAATATTCCAAAAATGTACACTATGTGGTTATTAAAAAAAACATCAAAATCGATTCACCCAGTCCAAAGTTATGAGGTAAGAAACATAAAAAAAATACAGATGAATTTATAACCTCCTCCTTTTTTGAAGTCGGTTAATAATAAATAAGCTCTATCATCTATGATTTTTGTTTTATCTTATATAATTTATTTAAAACTAGTATTTACAATTCCTAACTAAGAACTAATTATATTTTTAGTAAATTTATTTTTTCCTTGAATGCTGATGTAAGCAAAAACTTAAGCATGTAAGTACTTATTATATTTGCTTATAATCCACTTCTAAACTCTATTGTAGTCATAATCGTCACTTAAAAAACATATCGCCAACAATAAATGACAAAGCTAATAATAGTTTCGATAATATCGATCCATAGAAGGCTTTCATAACTGACGTAACTCTGTGAAAGCATCTCTTTAAAAGCGATACATAATACTTTTAGTCACAGGAAACTGATTTCTATGACTTTGGAAATATGATACGTTATTACATGTATTCAATTTCAATCTGTTTGTATTATTTTGTATTGTTCGCCATCGAATTGTTTATGCAATTATTTTGACGATGTACGTTTTAAGGGTGAATTTGCACTTTTTGATAGGTCGCATTTTGACCCTAGGATGGGAGAAAGTTGTGAGTTCCGGTATTATCTGACACCTGTAAATACGTGAGAGTTGTATGCGTGTGGTTACCGCGCACGCGCTCATTCGGCTGCGAGGCAGAAAGCTGCGCGCGCGCATCTTTGCCTAAACAAAAAAAGACTGATGTGTGAATAGGCAGTGTGCTGTGTTAAGTGCTACTATTCTATAATGCTATATTGCAGTTAGGGTTTGATATTAAATACGATGGAAAATTTTAGACTTTATTTATTGATAGCGCTCTTGGCTATTTCAAACGCCGAGGATTTAAAGGATTTTGAGTTTTCTGAGCCAAATGAACTTTTAATAGCACAGGAATCGAGACATTACGAGACGGTCGTCAAACCTCCTATCAGGATCCTTAAGCCTAACGGCGTGACAAATTCGCATAGGCCACAGTATAATTTAGATTCTTTGGAAGCAGACAGTTCACATTTCAACGATGAAGCAACAACGAAGAAGCCTTTAGTGAAGAATTATAAAACTAAGAAGAACAAGGAAGGCATGATAAGGGATGCGGTGTTAAGGGCGTTGGAGAGGAAGGACCATGTTGGGAAGTTCGCGCAGATCCTTCCAATCATCAGGGCGATGTCTGGAAACCAGCGGGTGGCACTCGCGTCGCTGGTCGCGAGTCAAGTTACTACACCACCTGGAAGGCAGCCACTTAGTCTATCTCAGGTAATCTATATATTCTTTATCATAATCTGTCAACAGACAAGCTCTAGATAAAATAGTATATTATATATAGTATATTATATATTAATTAAATAGTATATTAAGTACGCGGAGTTATACTAAAGCAATATTATACTAAAGCAATAAATATCAAGTTACAAGTTAATAAGAGATTAACAAGAATAAAATGTTAAATGAAATGGTTAATGCGTTATTATATTTAATAACGTATTTTGTGATACTATCCAATAATAATATATTGAAAAGTATCACAAAACACATCTGGGTTTTTTCTATTTCATACATTTATAAATATTTAATATCTCTATATTTTAGTACATACAATAGTTCATGCATTATCCTAAAAGAGTGACGTTGAAATATTATTTAATAAAGTTAGTCACTAAATTTTTGAATAATGATATCACTAATTTATAAATAAATATTTGGTCGACGCTGTCTCGTTTTTATAATACTTATATTTATTGTTACATATTTTGAAATTTATTATAGCATGTGTTTTGAAGTGCAGTGAACATTATAGAGCGCTAGCCAACTAATACAGGTGCATAATCAGTTGCACAATAAGACAGGAGTAAGTTAGTGTCCTTAAGTTAAGTGTCCTAGTGAGTGTTAAGTGGGTAGTTAAGTATCCTCCAGAGAAATAATATGTAGGAAAACCTAATTAATTTTATAGACACTAAATTCGATAATAGGTATCAGGGCCTGCAAACGTATAAGCTAGCATCTAGTTCAGACCACAGAGCCTTGGCAGTAATCATATAATTCCTAAATGAATAGGGCAGTCTTTGAGTGTCCGTCTGCGGCGAGCGAGGAAAATTAAATTACTCAAAAAAAAAATAATTTTCGTAAAACAACATGGAAAATTATATTTCCCACAATGAATCCAGTTTAGTCAACCATATACTACACTCATTATATTCAAATCAGTATATTTTAACAATTACACAATTTAATACTTGGAAACAAATACTTTTTAGCTTTTCGTTTAGCGCGATGTGCCAAATAAAAAATAAATGAAATCGAGATTACTTTTATGTTCTTGTTTACATTTAAAATTTTATAACTTCTAATAAAGTAAATCATGTATACTTTTGTGTAATTAAACGGTATGATAAAAAAACTTTCACAATGTATAGATGTTACAACTGGAAAGTACGATTATATAATGATATATAAATTGTCACCGATATGCGTATCGAGGTACTTTTTACTACAGTACAAGTAGTAACAATAATTATATTCAGTTTTTTTCATATGTATTTTTAAATATGGTAGGTATATAAATATTATTACTTGGTGGTAGAGCTTTATGCAAGCTCGTCTGGGTAGGTTACACCCACTCATCAGATATTCTACCGCAAAACAGCATTACTTGTTATTGTTGTGTTCCGGTTTGAAGAGTGTGTGAGCCAGTGTTATTACAGGCACAAGGAAAATAGCACCTTAGTTATTATCTTAGGTTTGAGGCGCATTGGCGATGTAAGCGATATGCCCATAGCACATAATATGCTCGTCCACCTACCTATCCTATGAAAAATATATAATTATATGTGCACTGTTGAGGCTCTTGGATCAAATCTCGGATCGATAACTATTATGAGGTTATTTTAATTCTCTATTGGTTTGATCAAAAATATTTCATTAGCGTTTCGAAGAGAAGTAGAGATCCTAGTTGATAGTAGATCCTAGAACATAAAAAAGTTGGAAGTAAAAAAAGTAAAAGTAATACTCTATGTTCATTTCAAAAGACAAAAATTTAGTTATTACATATTTAAAAATAAAGAATGGATAATCCCATTAGTATTATCCATCATTTACCTAATAATATAATAATGTTTACTATGATTAGCATGAGATGGATGATACGCTTATTTACGTTTCTTCTATCATAAATAATCTTAGGTAACTTTAAATGCAAACCGTTACGTTCGCTTCGAAATGCTGCTCTTTGCCACCGATAGTTATGTTCAATGGGAATATAATTGCAGTTACCGAAGTCATCGAGGTTGATAACTTATAATACATATACATTATACCTGCTCGTGTAATATAGCAGAGATGAACAATCATACAAATAAAATAAAAGCTTATCTAACTATACTGTAAGTAAGAAATATGTTTTCTTTGTTGACATTTGCGTGCTTTGGGGCTATTGTGTAAAAACAAATTCGAAACTCAACGCAGAAAACGGTCGTGAAAATTCAGAATGTGATATGCGACATTGACCATTATAATTATACTTTCCAATAATTCACGCATCATAATAGTATATCACTATAAGTCAGTTGTCTACATTTTACGGGTGAGCGAATGAAGTTAGTTTTTGACGTGACAACGTCTTATAAATTGGTTTGCCGGGTGACACTTCAAGAAACTGCGTTACGCTCCGCTCACGTTATGCGCTCACAATGAGAGCGAGTGAGAGGCACGCGTCCCTTCCACTCGGGCATGGTTAGCCCGCCTAAGAGCGAGAGAGACAGACATAAAAAATAAAATTTTGTTAATATGAAATTCAGTGCGAGATTCTTTGTATAAATTAATGTTTTAAATATAATTCTTTGTATAAATAAATGTTTTAAATTGTTACTATTATTTCATCCTTCTTCCTACTATACGAATGAATATTCACATTAAAATTATTTTACCACTCAAAGTCGTTGTCACGTAAAACTTTCGCCCGTATACCGACTTTACAGGCAACCAATATTTTTTTTTACACAACAGCACTGCAGGAAAGGATAAGTAACATTCACGTATAATATCGCATCCAATATAATATAATATTTAATGTAATAAGTAAAGTTTTTGCAAATTATGCCAAAAAATTCACGAGCTTTTCATTAAAGTTGCATTCATATGTAAAGCCGAGATGGCCCAGTAGCTAGAACGCGCTAGAACGTGAATCTTAACCGATGAACGTGGGTTTAAACCCAGGCAGGCACCACTGAATTTAAAAGTGCTTAATTTGAGTTTATAATTCATCTCGTGCTTGACGGTGAAGGAAAACATCGTGAGAAACCCTGCATGTGTCAAAATTTCACTTAAATTCTGCCACAAGTGTTTTCTGCCAACCAGCAATGGAGCAGCGTGGTGGAATAAGCTCTAAACCTTCTCCTCAAAAAAGTAGCAGAGGCCTTAGCTCAGCAGTGGGACATTCACAGGCTGTTACTTTACTCTACTTTATTTATATGTATATCTACGTATAGCTTTTGTAGTGATAGTTTGTTTCAGTTTTCACTAAGGCAGGAGCCAACTTTTAGTACTAGTAATACTACTCCTATATCAGAACACTCCAGTTCCGATCAGTAATAATATACTCAGAATCATTTTATATAATAGTTATACTAAGCAATGTTTCATAACCAGGCTAATTAATATCAGACGTGCTGCCGTATATCCGTTCTTAACAGTAAATAATATTAACAGTTAAAAATTTTATAATTTAGTTCTACTTTCTCTGCTTATATAATGATATGTACATACATACGTGTGAAATAGATCTCGTCAAAATATTTATTATATTAATATAGCTATTTTTTTATCGGTATATCGGTCACTTGGACATATACTTGCTTTTCTTTTCTTAAAATAGCTGTATGACTTAGCTATAATAATATTTGGCGTCTAGAAGTAAAATAGATTAAAAATATATTAATAATATGTCAATTAATTTAAACAAATTAAAATTTTTGTACCCAAAATATCTTTAACCTCGAATTTACTTGGTGGTAGAGCTTTGTGCAAGCTCTGGGTAGTTACCACCCACTCATCAGATATTCTACCGCAAAACAGCAGGGCTTTGTACTGTTGTGTTCCGGTTTGAAGGGTGAGTGAACCAGTGTAATTACAGGCACAAGGGACATAACATCTTTGTTCCCAAGGTTGGTGGCGCATTGGCGATGTAAGCGATGGTTAATATCTCTTACATTGCCAACGTCTATGGGCGTTAGTGACACCCACTTACCATTGGGTGACCCATATGCTCGTCCACCTACTTATGCTAAAATAAATTATGTTAACACAAATCAAACACTAATTCTAAAAATTCATTTTTAAACAAAAAACTCTTTAAACAAAGTACAAGTCGCACCAATAACGCCCTTTTTTTTCTTTTTTGGCGTGTATCTACTGTTGTTGAGGGCAAAATATTCTGCCAATGTCATTAACGACCTCACTGCCAAAAGCAACATTAATGGTGATACAGTTCAGATTATTATGTTTTTGTTTTTTATTTTTCCTTGTATCTAGCCAGTTGTAAGATAAATGAATATATGTATACATGATTATATATCATCTTCGACTGTTTTGTAGGTATTTTTATATGATCTATGTATCTCCTTTTAATTTCTTACCTATTTGTTACCTATAGTTTTCCCAGAGCTCGCTAGAAAAGCGCGCGTAATTACGTTGACAATACTTATACTTCTGTGAAAGTTTCATACTAATCAAATGATGAGTTTTGTCTGGATTGGAAACAATACATACGTTTTCTTTATTATTATTACCAAAATCATGTGGCTTTCCTTGTTCTTTCTGAGATGAAGAGGGTTACGTACTACACAAGGAGTCGGCAATTTAATTTAAAGACATTAATTAATTTAATTTAATAAATAAATAATTATACCCTCTGGTCTAGTCACTATAAATTATACTCTCTAAAAATAATAAATAAAAGATTATAGCATAACAAATGCAACTTCAAATATGTACCGTTATACATGTATAATATAAAGATTTCATAAGAGCTACTTTAGTTGTGTGAATATGGTAATTCGTTTTAGCCAAATCTTTTATTATTTTTATTAACATGTATTTTCCGGAAATCCCGTATAGTATAAGTAAATCAACATTCTGCATTATGTCCCCTAAGAAAAAGAAAAAAACAATTATTAACCGTATTACAATAATTGTATTACAATGGCTATTACATTTATGTAAGTTCGTAAAAATAAAATGTTATGAATACTTTTACAACTTGTGTAAATTTTACAGTGACAAAGGTTTTCATTTGTTACACGGCAGGCCAACAAAAAATATACACTATCATTTTACGACATTTATACCAGCGAAATCTATTCCCACAAGTGTTAAACTTTTTACTCTCAACGTTTAATCATGTTGCAATTTCTGTGTGAATTGGAAACGCGATCGGTGATATTACTTTTATTTGATGTTTATATAAAAAAAAAGATATTCGTTTTCTCTAACCAAGTACTTACTTGTATGTTTAAAATTAAAACTAAAATAGGTACTAAGTATAAGCAGTGAAAATGTAACATAAAATTAGCTAAAAGATTATTCTTTTATTTCTTTAGTTTTCGTTTAAGTAGGTTTATGTTTTCGCTTAGGATTGAATAACAACCTATTCAAAGTAATTGCATTATAATTTCAGAAGATATTTCTTCAATATTTCCACTGTAAATGAAAAACAGAATTATTGCAAAAATATCGATGCAATGTAATTCGAATTTTGAAATTTGCGTTAAGTTTCTGTTAATATTTCAATCAATCGATATTCGATAAAAATCTCCGCAATTTCAATAAATCGTTTCAACATAAACGCATTGTTCAACGGAGTGTATCGAATTATCTTCCATCCGCGAGTTTCATTCGAGATCCGGAACGGGGTCGTTTTTTTGTCAAGCGATGTAAATTCTCACATGTATTGTACAGCGTCAATTAGACCGAGTAGATTGTTTGTTACGCGACTCCGGCGCAACTGAAAATTGTTATGCATTTATTTGTATTTATTATACAACTAAGTTTTTAAACAAAAGCTAAATATTTGAAGCTATGCTCTAATATATATTGATTAGATTTTTTTTAATAAAGATATTTAGCACTCAGGTTATTTGGAACAGATTATGAAGAGGCAATGTCAATAAGTCCGCCCATTGCACACCACTTTTTTTTTTTCCTAAACAACTTTCTGTATTGTAAGTTTGTGGTGTACATTAAAATACCTATATTTTGTTAATATGGTTTGGTTGGCTTGGTTATTTTAATGAAGGTGTAGGAATGGTTTCTACTGCATACAGTGCGAATATACGACAAATAATTTTATAACACGGCCCATTCGGATGTTATTAACAATAATACATAATATATCAAAACAGTACGTCACCATAAGTCGGTTGTCAACATTTTACGTGTTCATGAAATCACTATTTCTTCCAAAGTATCAACTCTGAACCTACTACTGTTAACTTGTACTGCAACAGTTAAAAGTTTTAATAAGACAGAACAAGTCTTATTTCTGAAATTAAAAACTGGGTTAGAGACTATTGTAAAACATTTGCCAGTTTTTTGTCAATTTTATGAAACAGACAATTATGTGGTTAGTTTTTTTCGTGATAAGTTTATTTTAATAATTAAAGAAATTCTTTTGAAATTAAATTAAAAAACTTTTTTACGTATTTTTTTTTAATACATTCACGGAATTGTAATAAAAAATAAGCAAAAACTATTAGTATTATTTATTACGTAAAATAAATAACATGTGCTCACATTGTATTTCTTTAAGAGAAAGTGATATGAAAGATATAATAGTTATATGTATTGAATTAGTATAATATAAGTTATTACACGGTATCACCATGAAATTTAACTAATCACCTACTCATTTACTGACCAGTTATTATACTTAGCAATACAATACATTTTGTATTCCTGTGCTTTGGTGAGTGAATCACTGATATGACAGAAACAACACGTTATATCCCATATCGTAGAGCCTGAGGTTGGTTCGCATTGGTGTTATCGCAAGTGTTATTATAACGTGAACGTGACCATATCATCAAGTAACGTATTTGTTCATATACCTTTTCAAAATAGTTTTTAAAATCTATCCATCCTAACCAATATTATAAATGCGAGCTTGATTGTTTTCCCGTAGTGGTTAACCACTCAACTGATATTGATAACATTTTGCATTAACGTTGTCAGGTAAAGAAAAGGAACTACTATACATACATACATATATGTATATGTCTTAATTATATCTTAATTTCAGTGTGATACGTGTATAGACAAACACATTTTTTTTTATGTTTTAGGTATTAATATAATATAATATGTTTAATTATCCTGTTTCTAATAAATGATATGTACCTATCTATTATTGCTTAAACAATTATATTTTTATTTATAGGATGGTAAAGCAACTTAACAGCATGTAGCAGAATTTCATCCAACACTTGCAAGTTTCATCACGATATTTTCCTTTGACATCGAAACCGAGTTGAATTATAAATACATAAATGAAGTGTGTAAAAATTCAATGCCTTGTTACCAACGTTTGGACTCACAGTCAGCAGTTAAGATTCACGCAGTGTAGCCTCTGAGCCATCTCAGCTTAATGCATAAGACATCAATTTGATGATAAAAATTCTTACACCGAAGTGTCACATTCGATACAGATGAGTGGCGCCCAACTATTTCCTTCCCATAAATATTCAACCATATACACACACGACAATTATAATGACTAGTGAGTGAAGCGAAGGAAGATTGAGTACCGCTTAATTTCATAACGTAATAGAAATGTTTAACGAACTGCTAGTTAGCATATAAGGCTAAAGATCTCCAGTTTCTAGGTTTATTAACTTTAGTCGGATTACTCAAAAGTTATTGGTAATTCTGCCAGTTCAATGTTTACTATGGCTTTTAGGTTCGTTAAGCACATTGACCTTGCCTTCTCAACTCTTGTAATATCGGATTCTGTCGTCCAGGACAAGTGTGGGCCGCAAGCGGTAACATATTAAAATTATCCTACATACTCCAGTTAGAAATAAAAGAGAAACTAATCTAATTTACCTTAAATTCGTCACATTGCTTATATGCGTGTGTACAATTTCCAACAGTTAACCATAATTTATTACATACAAGAAACATATAATGTAGGTAATGCATATATTTGTAGATTTATCGTATATAAGTTTATTTTTAGATTACAAATAACTGATATTTTTATTGAGGTAGCAACATTTTAAAACTCACAGAAACATTAATGTGAAATTATTTTATCGAAACGAACGAATTAACCAACATTAATAAACCGTGCAGCTTAGAACCTAAATACCGAAAAAGTTCTTAGAAAGCAAAAAGGCTGCGTTCGGTCTTATGGGCCTAAAACACTTTCGTTTAGTTAAAAAAAAACAAGGCTATCTATAAAAATACGAAAACCGTAATACATTTTATTTTGTTTTAACAATAGCTTGAACAGATTGATCTGACCATGAATAAAATCACTTCTGCCGATAAATAAATTTAATTGTCAAATCTATCAAAGAATTTAAAAAATAATTACTCTTATTATCATATTGAATTATTATTCGATTTTCAAATTAATTTAACTGTGTCATGAAATATTATTTCTTATGAACATAATTAGTATTAAATCCTATGTATTATATGTTTATAAAACCTTGATAAGACAATGTTATTGTTGTCAAACAGAGCCGAATTACGCGCCGGTGGGAATCGATCTCACGGCATTTAAACAAACTGACCTCTCACGCTTAACCATTGTAATATTTTATAATATAAAACAATATGCTACAGAACTTGAACTAGAATCTTGGAAATAAATGACCTTACCAAACTAGCGGTGTAGGCCACTCGAGATATCATACATACTATAACAGTCGTTAATAACATAAATATAGAGATTATATTTCTAAAAAATTTAATTCAAATTTACATTGTACCGTAGCTAATGAGCTCATGAAAGCTGTCCCACAATTTGAAGTAGATTTTCGCATGACCGTCGAATAAAGTGTGATGCACAATAGCTTAGATTAGACAATTCTATCAAATTTTACATAAGTTTTTATCTCAGGACAAGGTGTTTTACAAAAAATGAGATTATTAATAAGATAATTTCAAATATTACTCGATAAAATGAAACAAATAGATTTATCTTAGTCTAATGAATACAAGATAAAAAGAGCAATAACATAATTATTTGCATTGGAAGAGAGTGAAAATGTTCTATTTGTATTTAATATCTTAAATAAGATAAATAAGATTAATAATAAAATATTTTTATTCTTATTTGCCTAAATAACATTTGTCCTATGTAGGTGTGAGTGTATGTGTATATACCTACAAAATCTTTATTTCATTATTCGTTTGCAATTTGTTTTTTTCAAATTAGAGTTGACTAGATCAGAATGCCATATTTCTTAATAGTGCTTATTGTATACAAACAATTCTGTACAAGATTTTTGTACATTTAATGATTGTCTATTTATTAATAATACTAAATTTCGTTTCAGGTGAGATCAATGTTCAATAACAACACGACTTCGGATCTAATGTTACCAATTCTATTAGACACGGCTAATTTGATCCGTCGTTCAATGAGACCTGGTAAAGAACCTCGCGAAGTAAAAACTCCACAAGCACTATTCCAAAGAAGATCATTCAACGAGGACACATCACTTGATGGCGATTTATTCGATATTGGACAAGAAAACGATTCAAGTACAACCACACAATCCATTATACAAAAATATCGTAACTTCAGAACAAGATCACAAAGAATACCATTTAAAATAAATACAACAAACCCAACCAAAGAACATGCACGAGATAATAAAATAACAAATCACACGCAAAACGATAAGCCCACAGACATAACACTTGATGATTATGATACAGATGAGAATGTAAGTATGACTATTATAAAATCAATTATTTCAAAGTTATTTAATTACTGGATTGAGAAGGTACAGTTTGCGTTTGAGTTGGTAATTTGCTAAGAATTTCAGCTGGTAATAAATTAGTTGTTGGCGTGCATATGTATTTGTAACTTTACAAAAACAAAAACCGCGAGTTTGGATCAAATTAATTATTGTTTATATTTATTATTATTATTATTATTCACGATCACGATTAGATACTTCGTTCACCCGCTTATAAATAATTAATAAAAATATAATGAATAAAATTCAGCCTAGAACCTTACTCGATAAAAGGACTACACAAAAATTATTTTTAAAATTCGAACCATTAGTACCTGAGATTAGCCGGATCAAACAAACACATTCTTCAGCTGTATAGATTTCTAGAAATATCTTCCTAGAAATCTAAGATAAATTGTTTGATCGAACTTGCAAATTTGTTGTACTTTATGACCATCATATATAAATGGATTCAAATGATTATTATTTGCCGTACTCAACGTGTTTATATTTATACTCGAATGTCGCAAAATATATATAAAAGTTGTTTAGAAGGCTGGCTCATGAACATATTTATGTGAATTATTAGAGATGAAAGCTACAAAGAGATTTGTGGATTAGTTATATTTACAAATAATATGTCATTGTTTGAACTTTCGATATCGCACTAGGAGACTGTTAAAATATGAACTGACTTTTACCATTTCAAAGTACGCTTTTTTATCTTATTTGAATTGTTAATTTATAGAAGACACTACCATATTATTTTCTTTACATTATAATTTAGAATTATTGACATTGACATAGTTGCCATTATTTTGTTAAGCGTGTTTCTGTTAGCTAATTTTTAATATTTATTTGACGACTTATAAGTGACTTATTAGAAGTATAAAAACAATAAACTATAATTAATAATAATGTATACTTTTATCAATTTCCCAGAGGAATCTCACAAGAACACAATATTTGACAACAGAAGCTACCATTAAATCAAGATCTGACGATATCGATCGTGCTCTCGACAACAGTACTATGGATCTATCAGTAGACGCGACGAATATGACTCTAATTCAAGACTTACCTGTGCCTGAGAAGCTTCGTTCGTTAAATAGATATATGGACAGAAAAGGTACGAAATTTTTTAAAAATTAAGTATCAAAAGTACCCTTAACTAAAATGTCATAGTATCGTTGAAAAGGTAAAAATATATTTTATGATATTTTTTTTTATATTTACAGGCAACGTAATACGTCGTGGCATGTATCCAAAACCTTCACCCCCATCACGCCGGACAACTGCTGAACCGACACTTGGCCCCATCATACGTCGCAGACCGATGCCAGCTAGAAAACTACCTATAGTCAACGATCAGTCGAAATGCGAGCTATTCACCAACACCTTGTGCTTACATTCCGACGATTATCCTACGTAAGTAATGCATATAAAACCTATTTAACTTAAAATAAAAATAAAGAAATCTAATTTCATTTTTATATATTAATGAATGTATAGAGCATATATATAATTAATAGTCGACTCATCATTCAATCAAATCATTTGCAAAAAAAAAAAAACAAAGAAACAGTGAGAGGTCAACGACTTAAAAAGTAGATCACAAACGAAGGCAAAAGTCAATAAAAAACTAATCTTTGCCGTGTCGGAACAGCGTACAAAAGCGAAAGTGATATGTCACTGGTCAGTTTGAAAAGAAAAACCTGATTCGGAATGTAAGGAATTTTAAAAGTAACGTTTTTTGTTGTTGTGTTTTTATAGCCAAGTTTTGTGTGTAATAAAACTAGTCAAGTGCGAATCGATACCGTATGAAGAGGGTTTTGTACAGTTACAATAGAAATAAAATAGAAAATCCTATAAAAGAATAATTATATTAAAATTACACCAAAACCTTTGTGAGAGACGGATTCCTCACAATGTTTTTCTTCACCACCGACACATGAAAACTCAGCGGTACGTTTTCGGGTTACAACCTTTAATATTCACGTATTCGAACTAATGAGCCATTTCAACTGGGTTACTTCTACCTGTAATAATATGAATAATAATTTTAAGCCGAGATGGCCCAGTGGTAAGAAAGAAGCGTGAATCTTCAACGATCATCCCGAGTGATTTCAAACCCGGCCAAGCACCACTGTTTTACATGTGCGTAATTTGTGATTATAATTTATCTCGTGTTTGATGGGGAAGGAAAACATCGCGAGGAAACCTGCATGTGTCAAATTACACTGAAAGTCTATCACATGTCTATTCCATCGACCCGCATTGGAGCAGCTTGGTGGATTAAGCTCCAAACCTTCTCCACAAAAAGAAGAGAAGAGGCCTTAGCCCAGCAGTGGGACATTCACAGGCCGTTACTCTAAGATTTTAATTAAATAAAACTATTATGTATTTACAGAGAAGCAATAGTGCAGTCTATACGCCGGAACAAAGCAGCAGCTGGAGCATTATTGGCTGATTACAAGGACCCAG
This sequence comes from Nymphalis c-album, assembly GCA_963151315.1. Taxonomy (NCBI): domain Eukaryota; kingdom Metazoa; phylum Arthropoda; class Insecta; order Lepidoptera; family Nymphalidae; genus Nymphalis; species Nymphalis c-album. Next base: position 8,983,890 of record OY720591.1, read on the forward strand.
GCGAAGGCGCCGTGGATGGTATCACAGCTGCTCAGGAAGCGAAATACACAGCTGACCATTATCTAGTTTCTAACAGGTAATCGATTTTTAATTATATTTATATATAAACTCAGTAGTCAATTCTACTAATTTATAAAGAATTTATAACGGTTACGATATGGATGCGATCCAACTTAGTAATATAAAAATTGTATTATTATTTATAAGACTTACGGCCGAATACTGAATCGTCATTCAAATATGAAGTGGGACTTAATTATTTGGAACGCCATTAATTTCAAATTTCGCATACTCAATTTTGAAATTAATGACGTTCCAAATAATTAAGTAGAGGGGCATACCTCCAGGATCGTGGTCTTTTGGGAGGGGGGCGATGGGCGACTTGTCCGGCGTCGACTAGGGAGCGGCGTTCCATAAGGGTCAGTTCTCGGCCCATCGGCTTCGACTGGCTCCTGCGGGATGGAAGTGTTGTGCTACGCGGATGACACCCTCATCACGGCGATGGGGCGGACCTTTCAGGAGTAGGCCCGCTTGGCTGAGGTCGGAGCGTCGCTCACGGTGGATCGGATCGGGATGCTGGGGTTGAGAGTATCTGTAACAAAAACGAAGGTCCTCATATTCCACGGTCCACGTCGAGGTCCAACTCGAGGAGCTTCTATCACCTTCCAGGAGACGGTCAGATAATGATCAGGTCCAGATGGGGTATCTGGACCTGATCCTGGAGCCTCGGGCAGCATTTAGCCCAACTCAGCCCGAGACTCATCAACGCTGCTGCCTTGGGTCGCCTTCTAACCAACGTAGGAGGGCCGGAAACACCTTGCGCACGTTTGTACGCTGGTGTGGTGCGCTCCATGGCTTTGTACGGTGCACCCATTTATGGATAAAAAAAATGTATTGCCATTGTAATATATAAATATAATAATAAGCTAAATATCTCGGGGTATAATATCGTACATTTTTTGACGGCACATGACGGTTTAGGAAATGTTTATATTTATTATTAAAGTAGGAGTGTCTGAGAACGTGACCGAATTGCTTGTCTGACAAAATAAATTAATATAAAACTCGAAGTGGTTTCATAATACACAAATAATAATAATCTCTTTCGTTCTACACATTCTCCTTTCCATCATAAATATTGCGTTGTAGTAAAAGCTGATCGTTCTTTTGCTTAATTTAACGATTGCGAATGATTTCAATTTCTATATTCGCTTTTAAGCACGTTATATGACACATATATATTAACATTAATACATCTCGACAAAAATCTTAAGTACCTTGAATAAATAAAGTTTTATTATAAACCTCTACGTGACTATACATTCATAATAATACACATCCAAACGTATTCGAATAGATAAAAGATAAGAAGACGGAAGTCATAATTGCTGTTTTACAACGTTATAAACAAACAGATCCATCGAACAAATAATAATATTTTAATATATCTTAGACGAGGAGATACTGCCAACCGAGACTTTGCTGGTGCTGGGGAAGCTGGATTTATGTGTCCGAGCACAGTGAAGTACGCGAGACCGCAGCGAGCTAGAGCAACGTCAGGGCAATGGAAATACATCGTAAATACTGGGGAACACACTCAGACATTGCGATTAGAGAAATGCTTGTAAGTAGGCATGTCAAGTAGTTGAAGGAGTAGCTGCATTTATATGTTAAATGAAACTAACTAGTGACTAAGAGGACTAAATGTTTAATTTTGCTTTTATATATAAATTTATTACACTCTCGTTTACACACACTTAGCGTTTGATTATATTAACATGAGTTGGCTTGATTATGTACACGCGCCCGCTTCCATAATGCTATTTGTCTTCTCTCCCTGAAAGACTTGATGCTAACAATGTTTTACTTGATAAGTTTCCACAAAGAAAGCTTTTTGTTACCTACTTCAGAACAATGTTGCATGTATTTTCGTGTTCTTTTACAAATTATTATTGGGATCATAGAGAGATTATTCTTGTTCCAGAAAACCAAAGGAATCGTGCACTTATTTGACTGACAATTTTAAATCGAAGTGCGTCCAAGTTTATAATTACCATAGACTTCTGACTTGGGATCAACAAAATGGATTACATATGGATATATTCAAAGTGAGTTTAAGTTAACGTTTTTATATAATTAAAAAACAACATGACTACTGTTAAATTATATGATGTAAAAGTTTTGACTCGACATCTTGACACCCGTATCAAAGAGTGAATAATGGATACAACCATTATGTATATTTATTACATTTTTCACATTTGATTTTAACAACTCCAGGTATCTCGTCTCGTAAATCTAGGTATTATAAATGCAAATCACCAATTATTTCATATTATGGTTTAATTATAGGTCCCAACTTGTTGTTCCTGTCACATCGAAGGCTACAGCGTATCTTTCCCGCCAGTCAGTCACAGAGTGCATGAAACATCATCTGAACATTTCCCAGGAGAAGATTTGTCTTCGGAACGTGGAAATCAGGCCTTTGAATCTATACAGTCTAGTATACAGAGGCCAAGCGTATCAAAAACACCACCATATAGTTTCAATAAACCTTTGGAAACTTTCCCACCGTTCGTCGATAATCATAATTCAATACCAGGTTCAAGTTTTAATAAAGCTAAATTAAGTGATGACGATGATTTTAATAACATACCGTCAAATCCCATGGATTCCTATGGAAATACATATTTTCCTGATTCATTCAATCAGGCGAGTTCCGTAAGAAACATTAAAAGGCCTGTACCTCGTAATCCAGGTGGAATACTTGGATTAGATTCGGTTACACTACCCAGTTACTTGGAACCACCCACGCCATCTGCATCATCATCATCATTTTCATTTTCGAAAGATAATATAAATAAGTATCAAATTATTGACAGTCAATTCAAAAGAGGTCCTATCAGACCGAGTCGACGACCGATTAGAAAAAAGATATCTAGTGGTCCGGAAGATTTAGTATCATCAGGGACATCATCTATAGGTACATATGTCAGTGACAATTTGGAAACTGCGGAAGAGTTTAATGAGGATTTAGAAGATTCTGAAATAGAAAATGTAAGCTCTAACTTCAACCCTAGAGCAACAATAGCTCCTAAGCTATATGCTGTTACAACAGACAGAAATTTAACTACATTTACTTCTGATCAAATTAAAATGATAAATGATGAAACAACGAATGCTAAAAAAGTTAATTATAACTATCATCCTATTATTGATTTCTTTGGTGAAGGTGATAAAGAAGACGAATCAATCGACAGAGAAGACAACGGTGAAACTTATGAAGTCTCCCCTGAATCGGAATGGAAACCAATAAGCCGTCCATCTTCAGATGTTAAATCTACAAACAAAATAGAGCGAAAAAAACACAAGTAATTGACCTTAAATGGAATAGTTCATCATATTTGTAATTAAGTTAGTTATAAAATTTATTTATAAGTTATATACACAATACATTTACTGTATTTGTAAACGATAAATGTTATCGTTTAACTAGCTTTAAGTACGTATGGCAATATAGTTTATAAACAAAAACGAAGCCAAATTTAATTTGCAATGTAAATTATTTAAGTTATTGCTTTTATTTATATTAAGTTATTATACTATTTTATACAATTTTATAGATATTTATTACAATTTTTAAAACTTGCCAATAAAATTTAAATTTAAATTCGTTTTTTATTGCTCTTCGCTTTTTATCGTGCGGTATTTATAACATTAAACCGAATTTATTGCACTTTGTGTAGAAGTAAGTTGTTTTTTGTAATCAAGGTCCGAGTAAGAATATGTCTCAACAGCAGATAATGGATTATTATAAATAAATAATAATAATTAAATACAATAACTTACCGCTCATTGTCACAATATTTTTTCGTTCAATGGAATCAAAAGTGAAAGTACAGTTCTGTAATGAGGTGAACGTTCGAGACAAAATAGAATCTAGAGCAATAATTTGTTTACCCTGCCTTACTTTGAACAGTAAACTATTACATACGACTCGTTTTGAATGTTGAAATTGTGGGTTGACCTGTCTGGACCAAGTATTAAATCGGTAAACAAATATACAATGTGGTTCCGTAAAGAGAATGATCCCTTTAACTAATGTTACACAGTAAATAAATAGTGATTTTTAGCTCTATATCTTCTTGTATAATCAGTATCAATAAATAAATACAAGATACAAGTCAAGGATCTTTATTAATAAATTCAACAGTATAAATATCAAATTTTAAGTAAAAAAGTCTAACAAAATATTTATCACAGAATCTTAAAATTAATACTTTTATAATACACGTCATGTTATTACTTATTTAACGTTGTCACATCTAACATCTTAAAAAGTAATATAAAACACTTTCACAATTTTTGTCACGAAAGTGATTCGAAGTTAATTTTGTGGCACTTTCTACTTTTTTATGTCCTATTTATATTATAAACATTAAATAAGTACATTTTAAGAGAACCTTATAAGTTTTAGGAATCTACATAATAGTACATACGCTTACTAGGATCTAAAATGAAAGCAGGGGTTGTAGTGAGAATAGGTACAACGCGCGCGTAGTCATTTAATAGAGCTGCTGCATTAGTTCTCGCGTCTCTGATTTTGCTTCTAGACCTCGGTTTATCATTAGTGTCTTCGGATTGAATAATTTTTGCACTTTTATAGTTACCTCCATGCATTTGACGACCCGTGTTTCTGTTTCCATAGGATTTATAATTACCTCCATGCATACTCGATGTTTCGACTTCGTCATCCGTATCAAGCTCAATTATTTTTGCACTTTTGTCATTGTGTCTTGTACCTTTGTTTTTTAATAATTTTAAATTGCCACCATGCATGTTATTTAAGTGTGTGTCTATAGTTTCACTTAATTCTTCAGTAATTTTTCCATTTTTAGCATCGTCATTAGCAGATGATTGCGGACCTCTTTTAGCAAAACTTATGTGAGATCTTAAAGGGTGATTATCATCTAATTTTATGCGCTTCCTAGGTTGTGTCGGAGAAGTCTCAACGTCATCCTTATTTGTACTATTACGTATCTTTGTTGCAACCATTTCTTTTCGTAGATCTTCTGATGTAAGACTTCGGTAATTTCCCCCGTGTTTTGGTCCTGATTTCAAATTCAAATTTTCCTTAAAAACTTCTACATCTCCTAACTTATTTATTTCTTCAGCTAAATTTTCATCTCGAAACAAATCTAAAGCTTCTAAATTTTTATGATTTTTTTTTCTAAGTTTTGGTGTCATTTCTTTAACAATTTCGATTTCCTTAATATCCTGCTTGAATTGAGTGATATGTGGAGATGACCTGTTGATTGGTAATTCTTCATGTATTTCAAATTTCTTTTTTAATACGGTAGGTTTTAATTCTATTCTGGCACTTCTTGATTCAGTTGTCGTTGCTGGAGCCACTGTTGTTCTAACTAGGGTCCTTTTTGTAGGTTCTGAAGTTGTGAATTCTAAATTACTGTTCTTATTTTGATGATTGGAATTACCCTCATGTTCGTTGTCATCTTCTTCTTCATCAAATTCATCGTCATCATCATCTTCATCATCTTCATCATCTTCATCATCTGCATCATCTTCATCGTCATCGTTTTCTTCATTATTTTCCCTTTCATTTATTTCAGAAACGTTATCACCATTGTCATCAGAGTAATGTTTTTTGTTATTTACTTTATTATTTTCTTTTTCGTAATTTGGCATATACTCATCCATATCTTGTTTTACACGTAATAAAGCATCTACTTCTTTTCTTGTCATGTCATCATCATCTTCTCCGTACGTCTTTGTATCGGTTATCAAGGTACTCTTGGTTGATTTTCTCTTCTTTTCTGTATATTTGGGAGAATCATTTTCTGTATTAGATACTTTTTGAATAGGACCTTTCACTACTTCATGGTGTATAGTAGATTTCATCGTGGATGGCAAGTTGCGGAATCTAGTAGTCAAACGTAACTTCGGCGGTTCGGTTTCTTCTTCTATTGGAATTGGTTTAAGGGTTGTTGTACCTCTTGTTCTTTTCCTTGTTGTAGGTTTTCTCGTAGTCGTTGTCGTGGTTGTCGTTGTCGTTGTTGTGATATTAATGTCTTCTTCATTATCTTCCTCATCATCTTCATACTCATCATACTCTTCATTATCATTCTCATCAGTTTCATATTTTTGTCGTTGTATTTGTTCTGTTGTTACTTCTGGTGTACGAATAACTTTTCGTATAGTATTTGATGCAGCAATATTTTGTGCTTCTACAAGTTCCGGTAAATACTTCGATACATCAAAGTAAGGCCTGGAGGTCATTTTCGATGATATAGATCGTTTTGGTTGAGCTTGCGCAATAGAGTGTACTTGTTTTGTATTAATTTCTGTGCCATCATTATTCATTTGTGTTTTATAATCTTCGACTGATACAGCTCTTTTATTTTCCACTGGTGAGTAAGTAGTTTTATGATTTATTGGTCGCAATTCATACCGGGGCTCGCCACGACGTTCACCTGAGCTTATATCCACGAAACTTGAATTTTTAGTGTCGATGATTTGCTCATTAGGAGATTTTTGTCTGTCACCTTTTCCAATATCTTTGTAAATTTTTGAATTCGTTTTACCTTGATCTTTATCTGTATTCATTTTCACTTTGTCGATGACTCTGCTTGATTGTAGTTGTTTAATTAAAGGACTTATATTACTTGAAGTAGTTGTTTTTTTAGAATCTTGCACTTGACTGTCTCTTATAATTTTGTATGGTTCGTATAAAAAAGGCGTTGCTCTCTTTTTTCTAATAGATTGAGGAGGTTTTGTAACGTCCTCTTTATTTTGAAAATGTTTATACGTTATATTTGATAAATTTAATGATCCATTTAATAAATTTGAATCCTGAATGTTTTCTAATAACTTAGTGTTATCTTGTAAGCTGTTTTTAGTTATATTCAAAAGATCCAGATAAGAGATTGGTTGATTTGATAATAAAGTCTTGTTTGTTAATGTACTGTTGTTAATAACCGATATTTCATTTTTTAATGGTTGTTTTAAAGTGCTTCTTTTATTTTGTATATTTTCTAGGATGGAAAAAATGTCGGCATCATTATAAAATAATTTATTATTCAACGTATCTTCAACCTTTTTTGTTTCAAAGACTTTAAGATTGGGTTTTGTTATCGGCTCTGGGTTTTCAATTATTTCTTCATTAAAAAATGGGCTGTCTAGTGGGTTTTCACCAAAGTACTTCACCTTAAAACAATCGATTTTATCGCCAAGTCCTTTTAGTCGCTGTTTGTCGTTTAGATTATCGAATTTATTCTTATTAGCTTCACCATCGGATTTTTCGTTATCGTCCGGGTTCCCATCTTTATTCAGTTTCTCAGGTATAACATCTACATTATCTTCAACTTCAGAACATTCATGCTCCGAACGCGAGTCGTAGAATTCAGTCCCGCCATTTGATTTCTTAGGAATTAAATTTATATTTTCAGCATAACGAAGTGGTGAGTTTTTGTTTAAAGTTTTAATGTGTTTTAAATAGTAGGGATATTTTTTATTTCTTGTTTTATCTTCTATTTTCAATTTTAGAGGGATCACCTTGGTTTTTGAAAGTTTCAGTATTTCATCGTCTGATGGTAATGTTGAATTGAAATCAAATTCCGGAATTTTAAAAGACGTTTCTCGTTTTATCACCTCATGTTGCGTAATATTTTTAGATGATTTATCAGAGTATTCTTTTTTATCATTTTTCAAAAGACTTTCAGAAGAAGTTGCTGTTTCCAAGATATCACTATTTCGTTTATTTCGATCACTTTCGTTTTCAATATTCAAGTCGTCTATAATAACACTACTAAGATCTTCTTCATCTTCATCTTCAGAGTAGTCATTCGATTCATTTTCGTCTTCATTTTCTTTTTTATTATCTTTCCATTTTTCGCCATGTAATAGTTGATCTCTATAGACTGAGCCTTTGCTGTCCTCGTGATTGTCACTTACAGATGGTATTTTATATTTACCACCACTTATTTCATTTTCTTTGAGATAACCACCATGTTTTTCGTGATCAGAGGCATGTTTCTGTTCACCAGCGTGGTCATATGCAGCATCTTCATAACCCTCTTCCGAGTAAACTATTTGTGCTTTTGTGCTTTTAATAGCTTCTCGCAGGCGCGGTGCATTCTGAATTTCATCAATACTTTCGGCATCAAGAAGTGCAGCTGTTCTTGGAAGATGTTTGGTTGTTTCAGTTTTTCTTACTTGTGCGTAGTTCTTAATAGGTACAAATAGTTCTTCATCACTATTATTCAAATCATCATTGGAGTAACCACTTTGTAACTCTAATTTATTCTGAGTGTTAGGTCTATTTTGCTGGACTACCGTATTAATAGACTCATCAAGATTATTTCTAAGCTGCACATATTTTGCTTTATTTCTTTCATAAATGTCGTAACCATCTGGTTGTTCATTATAATTTTCTGGAACGGGCACTTGAGGATATTCATTGTGTTCATCATCGTACTTTAGAGCATGTTGCTGCCTCAAGCCATACAGATGTTTTTTTACAGGGCGATAATGGTGTGGTGTAACTTTAATATTCTGATTCCAAGGATGTCTCAATTTATGATTCAATATTTGTTCCCTATGACTTTGTCTTACTGGCAACCGGTAATATATAGGTCGACGCTGATGTCTATGTATTTCAAACTGGGTTGGTATATTTCTTTGCGGAATTTTTTTACGATCAATTTGCTTAGGGGTCTCTAAATATTCATCTTTACTTAGATCCGTTTCTCCAGCTTCATTTTCATACTTTTGCAATCTGTTTTTGCTATTCCGTAGGTCATTTCTTATTTTATCCAAAACGGGATCTTTATATATTTCCTTCAGAGCCGGCTGTTCTTCTTTATACGGATGATATACTTCAAATGATGTAGAAACAGGGGTAACATAATTCAAATGTCCAGAATTTTGATGGAATGGTTGGTAAGATTCATACGTATTTCCTTCTGAATTTAAAATTTGGTGTTTTCCTAATACCGGTTTTGTCAAGCCTGTATGAGGTCTAATAGGATACGCTTCGTAATGTTTTTCCGGCGACTGCACCCCATGTGCTGCGGCGATATCAATCGCGAACTGTGGTTTGTTCGCAGTGTATTGGAAGTATTCATTATATATCGGCGGTTGCGGCGTTTGTGTTTTGTCTTTTGTTACCGTAAACTGACCATCTTTCACTTCACTATCATCATTCCAGTCCACGGGCACTCGGATGGTTAGACAGAGCGTACACTGGAGAACTAGAAATGTGAACACTATTTTCTTGTGCATTGTTCACATCACGGATCGCGGGCGAATACAGCGGTCAACTAACCGGGCCGGCGCGCCGATCACTGTATTTATCTCCTCGGTCAGGCGTTGCCGACCGATAGCTAGTGATCGTGCATTTTGTTTGAACGTTTTGGTCCAAAGTATGAATGAAAGCGTCAAACATAAAAATAAAACAAATGAAAGCTTTTTTTATGTCGATTTATTATTCTGAGTTTTAATGAATAAGTAGTTATTAATTATTTACGTGATTATTAACGTAAAATAAAAAACTATTTTATTCGTTAAATCATTTATTGAACTTGATTGAATTAAAATGTATAATATAATTGAATAAGGTTTTCCTTTAATAAAACATAGTACGTGAAGCAAAATTTAATATACAGTTGTAAATATTGTTAGTGAACCGGTTACCGTATATGAAAATTGGGGTCAAGTAGCTTTTGCTTTGAACCATTTACTTGCAGTTTAGTGAAATTGAGATAACAAAAATGGTGTACGAGTTTGACGATTAACGAAATAGATAAATTCTACGAACTCGAAGCAGCCGGATGTCGAAGCGTGAAAGCCTACTTGTACATTATATGCTTTGTAATACCGACAATGAAATGGTGAAGGAAATAAGGGTGAGGACTTTTTATTAAAACACAATTTATATATTAGGTAGCTTAACTCAGTAGCTTTATTGTTAATAATATTTTGTAATGAAATAAACGTTAAACTTTAGTATAAAAAAAATAAACGTTAGGTATAAGAATTAAACGTAAATTATTGTTAAAAAGGCAAATAAACAGTAAAAACCTTTCACAAAAACTTTTTGAAATGATTACAATAAATAATACAAAATAATTCGTATAATATAATTTAAGATGGGTTTTAACATGATTTACATTCAATTTATACCTAATCAGGTCCAACATTTATCGTCACTGATAAACAATGGAGTGAAACGTTAGGCGTCTTTAAATAAGTAACGAAGTATTACATTAAACAATCGTTGACTAAGCATCTTCTATTTTTTGGTCAAAGTATTTGCGTAAATTTAACAAATCGAGACAGTATAGAACTTGCAACAGAGAAAAACTCAGTATAAAACGATAGAACGTAACAAAGAATATTTCATTATTACGATTTCCAATACTATGATATGGATCACTGAATATCTTAATATAAAATACAATAAAATATAATTAGTTGCAAAGTTGCGAATCTTATATAAGTTAAAAGGAATAATTTTAACTTATATCAAGAAACATAAAAGAAAAGTTTGCATAATTAATTACTTATTGGTATTAAAACACGAACTAAGGTTCGCTCTACACAGTCGACAATCACACAGATTAATACTTTTTCATGTAAAAAACATATAAACTTTTATAGTAATTTCAGTTCTGTACACACGGCCTAATTTAAACCAAAAAGCTTAACAGGTTTGACGCAACAAGTTTTAGTGGTAACAGTTTGTGCAACCAAGTAACCAGGGTTCCTTTATGTAACGGTACTTGGCAATCGGCCGGACAATTGATCGAATTGACGTAACACAATTACTTCAGTACTGTACAAATATAAAATGTATCGTTTATCAACAGTATAAAGAAAGTCGAACCGAAAGTGTATATATTTCTGAGAACGATTATTTCATTTCATTAACTTCGAATTGTATGTTTCAGGGGGTTTAAGTGGATATAGTAATATACTACGCCAAGCTACTTTATAGATATATGTAGTTGGTTTTTTAGAAATTATTAAAGACGATGTAGTAAGCACTTTCGAAGGACTAGCTCTACGAAAGCTCGCAGTAGGAAAATATAAACATATCATCACTATTTTCATGTTCATAATTTGTGATTATAATTCATATTTCATTAAAAAAATCTGTCATATTTTCTCTCAAAGCGTTTTTTCACCATAGAGCACAATATGACAAATAGTAAATACGCATATGTATATCGTAATAATAAATAATTAGTGGTTCCTGTTCGGATTTGAACCCGTGAAGGTTAGTTATGATTCGTATATTTTATGCACTGGACACTCAGTTCATTGTTATATATTGTCTACATAAAATATGTACATTTTGGGGCCTTATTTTTATTAGTTAGTTAGTTTATTATCTCATCCTTTAAAGCATTAACCCAATGGTGGGAAATTGTAAGAATATACTGTACTGAAACTTAAATAAAGATTTTATTAACTTCTCAAAGACTACCGTTAATTGCTTATGGATTCAACTTAAATGGATATTCAGTCAGAATTGATTTCACAACAATCTCAAACAGTCTCTTAGATGCAATGATAATAAATAGTACATAAAATACCGATAAAGGACACACCTTATAGTTTTGTGAACGATTTAATTTATATAGCTTATTTCATGAGAACTAAGTTAGCCAACTGAGAACTTGTTTGCTGTTTTCAACATCATAATGGAGTCACGGACCACATCTAGAATTATCATAACCACAGATACATCTATAGTGACTAACACATTAATAACTCTAGCTGCAATATACACAACGTGTTTTATAGTGAAAATAAATTAAATTAAGCCTTAAATTTTGAAGATAAATTATCTCATTTAAACTTCATCAATAGGATTATCGAGTTATAGGGATATGTGTGCAGAATGACAGAGTAAAAAGTCATATGTAATTACATATCAACGGAAGACATTAAATGTAATCGCGCTCTCGATATAGATCTAGCTTCATGTATCCTCAATATCTCATTCATACCAAGTGCCCGTGAGCCAGATTTTCCTTATTTTATAAAAGCTGTCAGTTTCTCAGCGCTTACTCCCAAGTCCCAACACATGAACGATGGGCTACTATAGAGTCTCGGTTATCATGCCTTTAGCAGATAGATAGCAGAGGTTTGTACCAGGTGTGGCTTCTCTGATCTCTAATGTTCTAAGGGTAAAATAAGCTTTTTAACCGACTTCAAAAAAAGGAGGAGGTTATCAATTCGTCTGTATGTTTTTTTTTTTTTTTTTTTGGTGTTGTTACCTCATAACTTTCGACTGGGTGAATCGATTTCGATGATTTTTTTTTTGTTTGAAAGGTGGTGCTTTCCCATTGGTCCCATTTTTTTTTAGTCCAGTTTTGACAGTGGAATCCATGAGAAAACCATATAAGTCGTAAATTTGCATGGGTATGTGCGCGACAAATGGACGAATAACTCGATATCTATTTAACGGATTTCGATGATTTTTTTTTTATTGGAAAGAGTATACTTCAAGGGTTGTTTGATGATAGTTTGGTTAGATTCTGATTATAGGATCCATGACAAAGTAACGGAAATCTTCAATTCTTAGTAGCAAATTAACGATACACGGCCGAATCTTTTATAGGCTATCTAGATTTATCATTCACCTACCATAACATCGTTATGATCAAGTAATTGTAGTACTATTGTATAAAACACTTCTTTATATACCGTCAATAGTTTTCGCAGCGCACGCGAAATAATAACTTTTATAGGCAACAGTTAAATACGTTGGGTTACATTGCTCCATTTTAAGAAGGGATCTATAAGTTTTTGACAATATAATATGGCCTATGTTACTTGACAAAGACGTAGCTTTCTAAGGGTGAAAGAATTTTTAAAATCGGTCGAGTAGTTTTTGATTTAAATCGTAATGATGTATATGAATGTTCTATGATAATATGAATAGTCGATGTCAGCTAAGGAAACACTATAATATTATACCTAGCAATAATAATACGGGAATCTTTTAAAAACAAACAAAAACATACACATTACAAATTGACTTTTATTCGCCTCGTTAAGTTGCGCGTGTGACACAAGCACATCTCACCTATAACTAACTATGTATGTAGGTTTAAACCCATCTTGGCTGACATCGACTCCAAAAGTAACAATAATTGTAAATAAATTATCAACCACACTACACATTCGTCCTACATATTGTTGAGTAGAAAATAGTAAGTTAATTATCAAATTATAGAAGAATACGCAATTATTTTTTTACTTTTTAGTGCATATTAATTTGTTTTTCCTATGAAGTCGGTTTTTGTTTTGTTAAAATTTTTATTTTCTATTTGTTTAAATAGTTTTACTTAAGTTAAGTTTCACATAGTTTCACATATGTTTGTAACTAGTAACACGAATCTTAGACCGTGTCTTAGATCTGTTTTTTTATAACGCTTGTGACATTGAACGGGCCGAGAGGTCTAGGTCAGATGGCGTAGATAATTATTTATTTACAAATACAATATTTTTGGTTATTTTTGTAATCAGTTACAAAAACCTCCGCCAGTTTATTTGGACTATACCACAATATTGTGTATAAATACTGAGCAATTTAAAGATATAAACCGAGATGGCTCAGTGGTTCAAACGCGAGAATTTTAGCCGATGATCGTGGGTTCAAACCCTGGCTAGCACCACTGAAGTTTCATGTGCTTATTTGTAATTTATCTCGTGCTTGACGGTGTAGGAAAACGTGAGGAAACGTGCATGTATTGAATTTCACTCAAATTCTCCCACATGTGTATTCCACCAACCCACATTGGAGCAGCGTGTTGGAATAAACACCAAAACCTTCTCCTCAAAAAAGGAGAGGAGGCCTGTTACTAGTAACATATGTCTAATGCATATTTCCCCATATATCACTATTAAGTATTATTTATATCAATCTTTATAAAGAAAAATATTAAAAAAAACTGACTTCAAACTTGCACTGGTGTCAGTTTTTGCTAAAAGCGTAAGTTAAATACGTTTAGATACGAAATGCAAGTAATGTAACAGATTTTCTTTTAGATATTAAAATATTATTTTTGAGTTCTTTGTTAGATTAACATTTTTGCAGAAGGAAAAAACTACAAATAACGACAAATACGCAAAGTTATGTTTATGTACATTAAAACCTTAAATAAATACAACTAATTATTATACAAGTTGTGATCGCGTGAAATGCTGGCATGCATGCTAGCAGCATTTCCCCTTTGAATCACAATTCCGATTCTCTGGGCGAATGAACCAGCCTTTCACCAGTTGAGGCAATAAGACGGGGTGTAATATTTTGGATGAATTTTTTGGCACTATTCCTCCAAGGTCCAAGCGTTTCCACTGTAAACGGCACAAAAATATAATTTGGAATAAGAGACAAATATTTTTTATGTTTGTTCATTTCAGCTTTTTCCGCGGCAGCTCCGTTTATGTATTATTACAATATATCTAATGTAAATATTAAATCTAATAATAAAAAATGGCACGCAACTGGTATTTGGAGATACATTATTAATTATAAATACATATATATCTTAATCACATTATATTATTACGATGAAAGACCCATATCATTTAGCAACCGTACTTAGTTGACCATGACCATATGTATTAAAAGTTACCACGTTAAAAATAATATTACAATGACATGACACTACAAGAATATAACAATAATTTCAGTTCTATTTCGTAGCAATTTTTTTTAATAATTGCGAGAATCAAGTCCTTGGCTTCCCTTACAAAATAGTTGTAATTATCTAGAACAATTTACTATGGGTCAGACGAAAGTTGAATCTTGCATAGAACCTGTTACCGTCAATAATTTGGTTGTATCGATGCATTAGATCCGCTCTCGTTTTAGTTCGTACGGACCAGTCATTTATTTTGAATCTGTATTTAATTATATATCGAATGTTTTAAATTTTTATACCATTAGATGAAAAAAAAAATAACTTTTATGTATGGCATTTTTTATTTAAGAAAGTGGTACGTGTATAAAGACTGTTTAAATAATTATACTGAAGGAGGAAGGAGACTGTCTCCTAAAAATATAACTAGGTCATAAGGTTCATTTATGAAGACCATAGACAGATATAGTTTCACTAGAATACTTTTTTTTTATTGCATAGGAAGGCGGACGAGCATATGGGCCACCTGATGGTAAGTGGTCACCAACGCTCATAGACATTGGCGTTGTAAGAGCTGTTAACCATCTCTTACATCGCCAATGCGCCACCAACCTTGGGAACTAAGATGTTAATATGTCCCTTGTGCCTGTAATTACACTGGCTCACTCACCCTTCAAGCCGGAACACAGCAATAACAAGTACTGCTGTTTTGCGGTAGAATATCTGATGAGTGGGTGGTACCTACCCAGACGAGCTTGCAAAAGGCTCTACCACCAAGTAATATTATATAAAACGGAATAAACGATTGTAATTGTATCACGAAAACAAGTCTTTGTTAAAAAAAAATAGATATATGTAAGGCAGCGAAATATGCAAGCCTTCCAAAACCGACTCGATATCTAAACTGTAGGAACAAATTCAATGTTTTCTTGAAAACTTAAAGGGTTTGACTCTTATAATTTTATTCTCTTTGCAGATACATCTATCTATATGCGCATATGGATACACTATGAGACGGCCTCTTAGCTCCTTTCATTTTAAGAGACAGGTATGAAGCTTTAATCGCTTAGCGATTACGCTGCTTGTTGATGGATCAGGATTTTGTTCACTATAGTATGCATATACGATATTTATCTCACCACCGAGCACGAGATGACTTATAAATATAAATTTAAGACAATTCAGTTCTGACCCATATTTGAATTCGCTATTTTCAATCGTGAAAAACTACGTAAGTAGTCAAAAGACACTCACTTCATTATCATGAACATTGTCTGTATGAATAAGTTTTTTTTAAGGACCCTGTTGATATTTTATTAGTTAAGCCGTAAGTTCGTAATATTGTAGTGTTTAAAATCAAAGGCACTATTTCATGTACCTTTGATGCCAATGAGAGCTTTATCGTAAAACTTCTTTTGTTATTTAAATTAGAATTAAATAATATAAATATAATAAATGTTTTGTAATATTTTATTTTGTGGTAGACCTTTGTGCAAGCTCGTCTACAAGGTCGGCCGGTTTGAAGGGTGAGTGAGCCAGTGTAATTACAGTTACAAGAGACATTACATCTTAGTTCCCAATGTTGGTGGCGCATTGGCGATCTAAGCGATGGTTAACATCTCTTACATTGCCAATGTATATGGGCGTTGGTGACCACTTAACATCAGGTGCCCCATATTATGCTCGTCCGCCTACCTATGTAATAAAAAAAAGGATCGGAGTTATATATTTTAATAAACACCAGTTAAAGGTTATGTTGTTATTATATGTGTCATTAAAATGTATTTTGTTACAATAATAATCTAATTAAAATTAAGTTAAACTATATTTCGTATTTCAATTGGAATATATTAGTCGTATCTCTTACCTATCTTATCGTGTGATAAAAAGAGTATTTTTTGTAAAAATAAATCATTTGTACAAATAAGCTTTAAAAAGCTTTTATAAGCGGTTAAAAGCGGCTTATAAGGGCCACATAACTACTTCCTAACATAGATACTTATGATATTAAAATTAGTTTGATATTATTATATGTATTTCAATAAATATTTACCAAAATAAATGAAATGTACATAAAGAAAATTCCGATGGTTGTAATAGAAGAATAGTGTTTTTTAATATTTAGGTTCACGAATTGGGCCCACTAGAAACTGGCGTTGTTATATTATCCAACATAATATATGTTATATTAACCAACACTTATCCCCCAGCCTTTACCTTACCAACCTTATACGATCATATATGTAGTCAATTCTAAATATCCAAATCATTAGATCAAAACTCTTGCCCAGGCAATAGGTTTTTCTTTTTACTGTTGTCTTTAAACATAACTCTGTTTCATAAAATGTTTATATGTACGGAACCATCATTCGCGTGATCTGACTCGTACTTATCTGTATTATTTTCTTAAAAGTGTCTAGTCGTTATTTGTTATTTCAACAACAATCAAAGTGAATCATAAGTTTCGAAATGTCTTGATTGAAAAACGTGAGTCAAGGAAATGTTGCAGTTAATGAAGTTTTTGCAGTAGAATGAGATAAAAAAATTTAATGGTAAGGGCGACCGTAAACTATCGTTCATACTTTAAAAAGTGCTGAGCTCGTCCTTCGTAGAGGGAATAAGCAAAAAGCTATTAGATATTATGTGTATTAAATGATAATTTTATTATTTTATAAGGTCCTCCAGACCGTTTTCGGCCACTGAGGCCAATCTCAAGAGAGATTAGCCAACTGCGCAGGAGATATTATAGTGCACAAGTGTGTGTGCGCAAACACAAGTTCACTATCTTTTCCTTAGCTCTCATAATCCGATGGGGCGGCAATCCAACACGACCAGAAAAAGTTCAGGCGCAGGACTAACAGCTTAATGTGCTTTCCGAGGCACGGGAGAACTTTCAGACAGAAAATCCCAATAACTATTAATTAAATAATTGGCCTGACCTGGGAATCCAACCCAGGACCAAGCGGCCTTTTGTCTAGCCACTAGATCAACGAGGCAGTCACGTTATGAATGAGTAGCTGATTTAGATCCAAACTAATAAGGCAATATACTTAAAATTTATATCAAAAGATGCAGCGGAGAACACACGGATGTTTTTTTTAATTGGTAAAAAAACTGGCAAGTTGGCCACCTAACGGTAAGTAGTCACCATCACCCATATACACCCTTTCACCGGAACACAAAAATTATAAGTATAGAAGATGATACTTACCCAGACTAGGCTATAAGCAGAAGGCAGAGATTTTTATTATATATAATTAATTGTAATAAATAGAGCGTCAAAGTTGACATAATTATGGCCTAATACTGAAACGTCTGTCAAATATGAAGTGGGACTTAATTATTTGGAACGCCATTAATTTAAAATTTCGCATACTAAATTTTGAAATTAATGACGTTCCAAATAATTAAGTCCCACTTCATTTTGAATGACTTTTCAGTATTCGGCCGATAGCTTGCTATATCCCTTTTAATTTTCTCTAAACTGATTTCGGATGATCTTGATACCTTATATGTTTTATATGTAGACATTTTTGTATTATAACATTTATAAATAATGCATAATTTTAAAATTTTCCAATGCCGACATGAAATGCTGTGAAATGTATTATATTCTGAGTTCTGACGCAAACTCAGTAGACTAGCTTTCATGGCTGCCGATCTCAAATAGCTAGAGTTACCATTACCACCCATTTCAAAACCAGGTATTAATCGCGACAGGCTGTTATTTTACTATTACACAGTCGGCATGGAATTGGATTGTGCTGAATTCCGTGTGTTTTCTTTATAACAGATTGGAGAATGTGACTCCAGTGGCGAAACCTGGGAGACGTCAATGTCCAACAATGGATGATGATTGGCTAACGATGACCTTATCGTACAAATACGCATAATAATTTACACAACATATAATAAAATTTTTAACCACAAGTGTAAAACATTGTCTTATAAAACAATTAATATTAGTAACCTTTGTTATCATACGGAAACGCGTGCCGAAACTAGTTTGCAATGAAGTTATATCTAAAGGTCATTCCACATTAAACGTATATTATTTAATATTTCATTAAAAATATAACTTATAATTTACTTAATATTTTTATAGTATAGGTGGACGAACATATGGGCCACCTGATGGTAAGTGATCACCAAGGCCCATAGACATTGGCATTGTATATTTCTTTAAAAAAAAAGAAACATCGCCAATGCGCCACCAACCTTGGGAATAAGATGTTATGTCCCTTGTGTCTGTTATTAAACTGGCTTACTCACCCTTTCAACCGGAACACAACAATACCAAGTACGGCTATTTTGCAGTAGAATATCTGATGAGTGGGTGGTTTTATTTTGTGTGCTATCAAAAATGTTATCAAATGTTATCGTTCGTGTTCTATAAAGTAACTAGCAGTACTCATTTATACGGAATTATTAATATATTGTTATTTACCCTTTCAATTAAGAGACCAGAGGACAGAATCGAACCTGACTTTAACATAGCTACATTTAAAAAATAATCTTTTAAAGATAAAAATTACACCGTATTAGTAAACTTACCTACGTGCATCACGTGTTCGCTTGAAATTCATGTTATGTGTCGCACACTTTATAAGTACATGCTTAACTATAGTATTAGTAATTGGAATTTGTTTGTCAAGGCTTTATACTAACCTAATTGCTGAGTGATGTAGAAGTTACATGTGCTAAATATCACAAAATATAATAATGACATAAGTCCTTTGATTCATTGTTCATTCATTCATTCACCAGTTCGCCTACCTACTTTATATAAAAAAAAATATTCACGAACCGATCACATATTGTATCTTACATTTCTATTGAGATGATAATACAATTACATAATACCTAACATTTTTATAATTACATAACACAAATTACGTCACACATCCTGTTTATCAGCCTATCATTAAAATACAAATGCAAAATATTACATTCACTATAATACGTAAATGAAAGAGAAAGTAATTAATTAAAATCCGAGTGGTCCATTATCATCGTAGACTTAGGATATATATATTAAACAATTTAGATTAGATCTAGCTGATACCCGCGACTTCGTCCACGTTGCTTGATATATTAACAAAGTTTTCTTATGTACGAAGGAAAAACCACTTTGTTTAAACATACATCATTGAACACGCAGTGCATATACAAATCGTAGTTTCTTGAAACTTTAATAACTTTTTATTAAATATGTGTCTAAGAAATAAAATTTAGAAAATTTCATTGAAATCTATCCAGTAGTTTTTCCGTGATGCGCGCACAACTGCAGACCTCTATCATTTTATTTATATATGTATATATATATATAGATACTCGTATAGTATATATATATATATATATATATATATATATACTCGTAACCGTTAAATTCAGTTCCGTTTACAAAACTTGAAATTTCTAGTTGGCTTAAAATTTTAACACAAGCCTTTATTGCTTGCTTGCACGTTTGCTAGTTCGTATAAGCTACTAGCTAATCGTCCGATCTCAGTCCAATCGTCTTCTCAGGAGTATTAAACGATGAAAATTGTATTTTGGTTAGGATTTGCGTCAAAACCGTTCTTAGAAAGCGGTGGAAGTCGGGGAAGGAGTAACGGTGATAAATTTCATGTCACTCGGGCGGATAGTTTAGGGGATCACGTAATGAGTGATATTTCGCATACAAACAAACTTTGAAGCAAGCTTTTATTCAGTGCTAATGTATGTTACTCGTTCATTCAAGTGTGTACAAAGTCGACGGGTTTTAAAGTTAAAGTATCACCTCCATTATCGGATTACTACGGTTGTGTCAAATTATTGTAGGTATATTACGGTTTGTGAAATTTGTTTTCAGTTTGAAGACAGACAATAATGTAAGCCATGTCGAAAATTTCTTCAATCTTGAAAACAAGAAAACATATAAACATACTTTTATAAATGGAGAGTAATGTGCAAGAACCTTAAAATTATGCTGTTTTATTTCTATTTTGATGCTTATTTAAGAAAACTAAGAAAAACTTAATTTATTGAATTTCGTCGCCTCCTATAACCCCATTAGATCTTAATTCCACAATAACATGAACCTATTTTTATTTTAACTCTTAGATGTCCATTTCAAGATAACTGTTTAAACTCCAAAATACAAACAATATATCCTTGTAAATCTTTTAATCAACTTCTTCAATGTTTTGTTATACAAGATTATTTTTAAATAGTTCATAATGACCCGAATAGGTTTATATCGTCTATACAAAATGAATTATAAATACAAAACCATTACTATATCAATTATCACAGTTTATTGCCAAACGATCGCTATCATGGATGAAATGGTACACCAATTGAAAGGATATAATTTATATATTGACAGTCAGTACAAAGCCAAGACAGAATAAATGCTATTTATAGTGATTGACTTAAATTGCGCTTAAGTTTGCTACGTATGGATAATGATCCTAAATATCCAATTTGTTGGTTATGTTTAATCGCTCACTGATTCGAGGGTCGCATCTTTCTGTATAAATAGAGCGCTGGCGACGCGCGCGTTGTTTATTTAATATTTAGTGCCAGTATTAACTGCCCGTGACCATCATGCTCGCGATTAAAAAGGTTAGTTGAATTTTATTTTTTAATAACTATATAATTTATATGAAGACATTGCTATAATTAATAAAGTAGATTTATTTTTGAACAATATAGTATTATCTAAGAAACCTTCTGGCTGCAAAGTAATGGGAAAGTTCGCTAGGGATGGCGATAGAGTTATCTTTATGCACTGTCCAGAGCTGGAACTAAAAATCTCGTTATATAAATATATTTCTTGGTGGTACAGCCTTGTGCCAGCTCGTCTGTGTAGGTACCACACACTCGTCAGATATTCTACCGAAAAACAGCAGTACTTGGTATTGTTGTGTTCCGGTTTAAAGAGTGAGTGAGCCAGTTTAATTACAGGCACAAGGGACATAACATCTTAGTTCCAAAAGTTGGTGGCTCATTGGTGATGTAAGCGTTGGTTAACATCTCTTACAATGTCAATGTCTATGGACGTTGGTGACCAATTACCGTCAGGTGGCCCTCGTCGTACTGGTCCACCTTTAATAAAGAAATATGATGTTTGACAAAAGTACCACCCGAATTTGGTAAAAAAAAGGTTTACTAATAAAATCAATTAATTATACGAATATTTTTGCGTCATGTTTGCATCATTTTAAATGGTAATTTTATATTTGCATTTATATTTGAAACTACGTCTTCTTCAAGACGGCGGTTAATGGTCGCCATTTGATTTTACACTTAACCTCTAACATGTTTCAAATAAAATATTTGGTTTATAAGGGGTTATTTCTTGGAATAAAAGTAAAAGTAAAGCACAGTCGACCAATCAGATAAATATCTGGATATCTCGAAGCAGATAGATATATCTATGTCTATGTCTGAGCCGCTAACAATTAGATACATAATAAGATTAAGCACTTGGATCGTAATCTAAGGTTAGTTCAAAGGAAAGGCACGACTGAGTTTGTCAAGTTCTAATTGGTGTGTTATTAATCTTGTGTGACAGTGAAGGGCAATATCGTGAGGAAACCTTCAAGTGTCGGAAGAAATTTTGATCATTAATTGTTGTCATGCGATGGCATGTATAAATTTTGTAATTATACATCAGTTTACATAGTTACTTATCTGAGTTAGTCTGAGTGTTATAAGGTTTCGATAACATCCCGAGCTTCTACGATAAATCCCCGGGCCGGGTCAATAAAATAGTTATTAGGTTTGTCTGCCTAGTAATACTCTAGCACCTTATAGTTGGCAGTAAAGCACGCAATGCTCCTGCCTCTAAACTCTTATGAGTCGCATCAGATTTTGTTATTGGATTAAGAGTGAGGGAATACAGAGTGCACCTGTGCTTGCATACACATATATTCTGCACCGCTGGCTTATCTTCTTTGAAATTGACCACGGCGCGGTGCGGCCAAAAATCGATCAGCATTCACACCCTAAATCATCGTGACCATAAAAAATGACATTTTGAGAGGACAAGTAATCTTAAATGAATTCCACTTTTGTAATAAAACCTTATTTTACGAAATTGCAAGCCTAATGCAGCGTTCGTATGTGTGTCAAATTATATGCCCAAATGAAGAAAATTCTGTGTTCGTCTTCCAATGATTGCAATTTTAATTTCGTTTTATAATTGTATAGATACTTCTAGGATTAGTAGGTCATGTTAGAATTCGTAAAATTTGAATTTTTCAAATTGCATTTTACCTGCAGTATTTCTGTGTAACTACCACGGGAAATTTTACTTAAAAATTGGCACTTTATTGCAATCGAATTGAAATTTAGTAGTGGCAACTTTCTTGATTTCCTTTTAATGTATTATTTTATTAAGATAGTAGCACCATTAACTTATTACACTACGAAGTAATACGTCTTCAAACGAAGTAGACAACATTTACCCTAAAAACTACAGTACCACTAACCTATTATAAAAAAATATAAATCAAATCTTAGCTACTAATACAACAAAATATATTGTAAAAAGTAACAAAACTGTATTTATAATGTATTAAACAAAACTGTATTAATAATAACATTACTAAATAACAAATTAAAAAACTGTAACAAGTACAGTACTTGTACACTATGAGATTGATTAATGGGATCATTAGAAATAAATATATTCTAACATTCAGTTGCGTTTCGGTCACAATCGTACAAGAATCGGGAATATAGCGCTTCCTAAAGTACGTTGAGGTACAATTGAATACAAGTTTTAAAAACATTTAATACCCTTTAGAACTAACTAACTAACTTTAGGTTAAATTTTCAAAAATCATAAATGTTAGTGCTTTTTACATTCTACAATGGAACCTTATGAATATTGTCATGGTATCAGCCCCAGTACTTTGCTTTGAAATGTCAGTCTGTCTTCATGTTTATTACATTTATTATACTAATAATATATATTTTTTTCGTTTATATTTATTTATAAAATTCGAGCTGCATTTCTATTTACAATTCGATCTTGAAACATTAAACAAAATTTAAAACTAGTTTTGTAATTATTTTAAACAGGAAGTCAGAATAAAATATTAAAATCGCAATAGTTGTTGACATTGTGCAT
Source organism: Nymphalis c-album (assembly GCA_963151315.1). Classification (NCBI taxonomy): domain Eukaryota; kingdom Metazoa; phylum Arthropoda; class Insecta; order Lepidoptera; family Nymphalidae; genus Nymphalis; species Nymphalis c-album. The sequence goes on from OY720591.1 coordinate 9,007,686, forward strand.
AAGCCTTAAGTTCAAGGTTTGATTTCTAGGATATGCAAATCTCATTCAATTATAGCCTACATACCACAAAACCATATTATTTAAAACAACCAAGGTTTAATAAGAACTTATTTAAAATAAATAATATTATGTTACTAATATACCTAAGTTAATGCTAGCTAGTTTCAGCCACAGCGGTAAACCTGAAAAGGCAACTAGAACAGAACAGAGAGCAGAATGTGTCATCATCACATTCGTTATTATACCGTTCCCCGATCTGAGAAACAAACCTGGACAATGACGATCAGTTCTACTGACAGACAGACAGAACTTAATCAAAGTTGAAGAAACATCATAAATGGGCTAAAATCTCCCCGTGTGAGAAGAGCATTAGCAGATTATCCGAATCGAATCGATACAAATTTAGTGTATAAATTTCATCGAACACATGCAGGTTTCCTCTCGATGTTTTCTGACGCACGAGATGAATTATAAACACAAATTAAGCACAAGAAAATTCAGTGGTACTCACCGGGGCTTATACCCAGAATCTTCAGTTAAGATTCTGGTGTTTCTCATTATCTCATTGTCTGTATCCTTTCATAATTAATTGACTGTTATCTCTAAGCATTTATTCAAATCGGTAGTTCCAGCGAGTGCGTTAAATCAAATAAACACTCTTTAACTTTATATATTATTGTTAGTATTGATTATTTTATAAGCTCGTCAAGGTTTCTTCCAGTAAATGTCATTACCATTCATGTCAATCGTTACTAACTCAAGGAGTTATTACTAAGCAGAAAACGTTTAACCGAAATTAAACGACAGCGAATATTTTGTAATTACAAAGAGAATACATTCATCACAGATCCTGAGGGTATTTTATATTTGGAACGTGAAAAAAGACAAGTTTTAAAAGTAAACTAATAATAAAATAAATGTTTTATAATCATTAAGTCACTATAGTAAGACTGACGAACTTACCATAAAACGAAGTCCTCCTGCAGCGCCATGGAGTTTTAATATTTATACCCTGAACTATTTCTGCACGTTTTTGTTCTGTGTACTTTAAGCCAGTATGAAGTCTAGTTAAGGTCTTGAGGTGCACGTTGTCAATATAGATATATAATATTATGTATAACGTTACGTTATGTGGCATTGTTTGTTGGAACGTTCATGGCCTAATATTAAATATAACGTATTATTTCGCTCCATGCCTTATATAGCAAAGGCCTTAGCATTATTCTTACAATTGATGAATAAAGCCTCAATAGCTTAATAAGTTAGTTATGCTGGTACCCACTAGATAATATAGATAATCACACATACATGGGTACCTGATACGGTGGCATGTGGGCCACCTGATGGTAAGTGGTCACCAACGCTCATAGTTATTGGCAGTGTAAGAGATGTTAACCATCGCTTACATCGCTTATGCGCCACCAACTTTGGGAACTAAGATGTTATGTCCCTTGCACCTGTAATTACACTGGCTCACTTACCCTTCAAACCGGAGACAACAATACCAAGTACAGCGGTTTTGCGGTAGAATATCTGATGAGTGGGTGATACCTACCCAGGCGAGCTTGCACATAGCTCTACCACCTAGTAATCGTAAGGGAAAATATGAATATTAGTATTTTTACGAATTTTCAGCAAAAAAATACATTAGATTGATATAAATATATATTTAAATATTATTACTGAAGTGATAAACGATTATATGTGTAGGTAGTAGTTTTAACTAACTACATACTTCTAAACTTTAGTACTTATTTAATTTAAATCCTGTGATTGAAGAGCGGTGCTTCCTACAAAAAGCAAGTAATTTGATTAAAAAGAAGCTCAATTCACTATGCTTATGTATTTAGATTAAGTACTCGAAAAAAGATTTTTTGATTTATTTATTACGAAGAAAATATGACGTGATCTTATAACGTAAGAGAACAACTGTTAAGTTTCATTATTTAACATATTTTTTTTGTAAATATTTCAGATTTTAGTCCTGATTTTCGTCTCGTGCGCTGTGTTTATAGTTTGCGAGGCGAGACCTGACAGCGCGGGTCATGCTCCGTTGCCTGGACCGGGACTTTCATATGGTAATTTTAATATAGATCTTTACATTAAAACCTTAACTAAATACAAATAACATTTAAAAAATTGGTTGCCTGTAAAGTCGGTATACGGGCGAAAGTTTTACGTGACAACGACTTTGAGTGGTAAAATAATTTTAATGTGAATATTCATTCGTATAGTAGGAAGAAGGATGAAATAATAGTAACAATTTAAAACATTTATTTATACAAAGAATTATATTTAAAACATTAATTTATACAAAGAATCTCGCACTGAATTTCACTTTTTATGTCTGCCTCTCTCGCTCTTAGGCGGGCTAACCATGCCCGAGTGGAAGGGACGCGTGCCTCTCACTCGCTCTCACTGTGAGCGCATAACGTGAGCGGAGCGTAACGCAGTTTCTTGAAGTGTCACCCGGCAAACCAATTTATAAGACGTTGTCACGTCAAAATAATTATTATACATGTCGTGACCGTGGAATGGTGGCAAGAATGCTAGCAACATTTCCCCTTTGAATCGCAATTCCAATTCTCTGGGCGAAAAATTAACCAGCCCTCCTGTCACCAGTGGAGGCAATAAGGCAGGGAGTAATATTTTGGATGAATATATAGATCTTATTCAATATTTGATTTTTAAAGGAATAGATGTAGAAAGTGCATATGAACGAGCTGTCCACATAATCACTATATTAAAAAACTTCGCTTTAGGTAAAGAATATGCTATTATGTGTAAATATATACTTTTGTAACAGATTGTATATATTACATTAAATAAAATTGTTTTCAAATTGTTTTGTCACTACTATGTTAGTAATTAGTAATGTAGTATCGTATATATACTATACAGGGTTATTTGTAACAACCCAGTAGCCTCGCAGGACTAGATAGCTAACATCATAAGCAACTGTAGCATACTTGCGTAATATAAAATCATGGTGAGGCATCATCATTTCTACAGCGATGTATTCTGAAAAAGATAAAAAAATGACTATATCAAGCAAACTTTATGTCATTTTATATAGCTAACTTAAAGCCATGTCTTTTCGTCGATTAAATAAAGTACGTCTTTAGCTATAGTTTCTTAAGTAATTTATGGATGATAGCACACCTTGGGAATGAGACGATCGCCGCATGGCTATTTCTTATTGTTTTTTTTTGTAAAAGATAAAAAAATGACCAAAAAAAAAGCAACCCGCTGAGTTTCTTTCGGTTCTTCTCAGGGCTGGGTGTTTCTTTTCCGAACCGGTAGTAGTTTCTAGTTTGACAATCAATAAGTAAGTGTAATACTTCAATATTGAATTAAGTATTTTGAATTTGAATTTGAGTAAAGACAAATATTAAAATATGTAAAGAATAAAAAATTAACAACTTATTTATAACATTAATTATTACCTTTATAGGTGGCATTCCCTACGGCAGTATGAGCGGCAATGTTGCTGAATACTTCAGACAGCAAGGGCCATCTATCGGACGAGGTGGAAACTATTACAGCGCCGCTGCCACAAATTACGCGCCGATTGAGCAGTTCTTATAATAGATGTCGTTAATAATAGTTTTATTTAATTTATTTTTTTTAGATTTATATTCAAGCTCAGGTCATAATGTTATTATTTGGCTTGAGTATTTATGTTATTTAATTAAGTGTCTAAGGATTTGTGATTGTTGATTTATACATAATTATAAAAAAAAACATTTTATTGTTTTTGTATTCCATCAATTATATGTTATACCATTGACATGAGTTATTTGTTTAAATCCTAACTCCTGACTTTATTTAACCCCCGACGTAAAAATAGGAATGTAATAAATATATTTAACGCGTCGACAGTCCACACGTTTGCTTTTTTGTGTCCCCCTGACAAGTATTTGAATTTATATTTTTAGTAAAGCGTATTTTATCTATAAAGTGTAAGTAAGTACTACCTTACAATTCTTAACTTGCAAATGAATGTCAGTGGGATCTGAGATTAACATGTAATTTGTTATATGACAATAGTATCGGATGCTCGTGGGAATATTCAAAATACAATACAAATATTACTGTCGTAGACTTATGGTTACTTGACCAGGCAGTTACGCACGTTTTAAAAGTAACAAAAAATATTTTTTCGTGTATATTGCGCAAACAGCCTTAACACTATTCTACAGCAACCCACTATTTTACAGTACAGTAAAAGTTCTGTGTTCACGTCTGATAAACTCATCAAACTCTCATCCTTTTTGTATTACATTCCATAACATAAACGCTGTATTCCAATGCAAATATTAAGTGAGCCAGTGTAGTGATAACACTGGCAGTTAATAATAGAAAAAAAAATATGAATTCAAAAGTCATTTCCATATTTGAAAATGTCGATACATTTTAATGAACATGTTGTCACTAATATTATCCACTTACCTACCTACTTACAAATGTATAAGATCACAAATAAAACAAAATGTGTTCGTTATTATTATTATGACAGGTAATTTGTTCGGTGACATAATAAATTTACTAGGCCTACCGTCACGCATCGCCCCACGCAGCTGGCAAGTGTACCATTAGATTACTTAAACCTAGTAATGAGCACTTAGGTAACCCAGAACTCATTTTGTTTGTACCATATCTATTCTGAAATGAGTGTTATATATAGGTGTATTATTATTACATAAAATAAAATAGTATTATTACTTCGTTATTTATATGTAATCGATGTCTCAGATGTTATAGTCGAAGACGAGATGTTTGTAATTGTAAATGACAATGCGTTCCTAATTGAAAATTTGTTTCGGTAACCATATTTTTTATGATCAAACCGAAAACAAATTACATTTTAAGGCCATTTCCGTCTAGTATAGGTATAAGATTTCACAAAATGTAGGATTTCATAATACGTTAAAAAAGGATAAAAGACGAATCATGTTATTTGAAACTAGAACCGAAAAATGTTCGTTACGTTGAAATTTTGCTTTGTTAAGTAGAATCCGAATCCAAGTCAATAAACTTTTTACTTACTAACTTACTAACCCAAAACCAACATCAATGTAGTAAACACTTAAAAAAAGTTGAATGAAGTTATTCTTTTACTAAAAAAAATCACACGAAAATGCCAACCATATATTAGAACCAATAAACATTCCGTGCACGGAGAATCTTCTTACATTCATTGAGAACTTTTCAAGTGGCTCCCGTGACGCGAGCACGTGTTTGACAATTCCATAATCGACTCTATACTACAGCTCACATTTTTAAAAATGCTCCACGATATTATAAAGCTTATTGTATTGTAATAGAGACGTTAGTCGCGTATATAAGTTATGAAATATCTTCTCTGTTTCGAACTGTATATTTATTGTCAATTCGAGACATGTATCGATGCGGTATTTTTTAGCGGTCAATGAAATATATTTGGAAATACATTATAACGCGATAATACTTCGGAGAAAAGCATTACACATTGGTATAAATGTCTGTTATATATAATCTGTTATATATTTATTATATAAATAATAACGCATCAACTTTAGATTATTTATTTGTTTCATTGTTTTTTTTTCTGTAAAATAACTACATTTTGTTTCAGTGTATGTACATGATACAAAGAATTTAATTATTGTATTGATTCAATTTTTTTTAATTTTCAGTTACATAATTATAAACGAATGCTTTTCTAACAAATTAAAAAAAATCAATAACTATAATATGTTTTCTGTCCGACGTCATAGCATAGATGAATACATGATCATTGTTTAATAAGTACTATAAGTTGTTAAATTGAAAAATGTTTTTATAGAGATTTATTTTAATGTCTCACAGTGTAACAAAACTTTACATTTTTGACGTATAACCGTATAATCAATGTCGCACATAATACACCGTTAGAGATTAGTGAATAAAATTAACAAAAGCCACCTCAATGACAGATGTAATGAAGAGAAACGCGCGAGGAAGGATGAAGCCGCGACGTTTGCGTCCGTTCTCTACCTCTGGATATAGTCATAAGCGACGCGGGTTGGGGAAGATATCTTGGCAATCGGTGTGAAAAACTGGAGTGAGAAAGTTAATGATCGAACTGGGTAAAAATATTGATCTGGCCAAGGGCGAACTGTAACATGATTATGATGATGATGTATTATGATTGTGATGAAACTGGACAGAGAGATCATTAAGATCTCATTTGCTTGTTCTTATACCATATATTAGGTCAATGTGTTCCTTGTGTTTGGGAATCGTTTTGTTGAACAACTCGAGTTGTTGAGTGCATTAACTAAATGCCGTTTCGCGGCTCTACTCACTTGTCTGCTCTACTGGTCATCGGTCCCTCGACACGCGTTATATACGCATATACGATATAAAATATCAACAAACCTAATAATCAACAATCAAAACAAACAAAGTTATCATCATTTTATTTCAATTATCTGATCTATTAGAAGTCATATAAACGTTTTACCAGCCGAACTTGAAAGAAACAGCTTTGAGCTGTCATAACAATTAAATTTTAAGCGTTTTTTTATATATTATCGCTTTCGTCTATAGTATGTGTACAGTCGTCATTCTCGAGGAAACAGAACCCATTGTGTTAAGCGACCCTACTTATCTAATTACGGACCGCCCCTGATTACAACAACACGAAACTACATTACAATGTATGTTTTTTGTTAATACCATACACTGATATTAAAGACAATACACTTGAGTCAACAACTTGGCCAAAGGATTTGGGGTCTATTTCACCATGTTGTTCATATTACATTAATTGCTGTCACATGCATTATACTTAATTTTATACATGAACTTTAAAACACAATCAATGAAATTTTTGTTAATATTTCCCAGATTTTAAGTCATATATACTTGGCCATCATGGTTAAAAATACAAACAAACATTCACGTCGAAAGCAATTTTTTTTCCATCCATTTTTGCCTATATTTATTTTACTTTATCTATATTTATCTTAGGATGGCCCAGTGGTCAGAACGTGTGAATCTTAACCGATAATCGTGGCAAACACAACTGAATTTCAAATGCAAATTTGTCATTAGATTCATCTCGTGCTTGACGGTGAAGGATGTCAAATTTCACTGACATTCTTTCACATGTGTATTCCACCAACCCGTATTGGAGTAGCGTGGTGGAATCCAACTCCAAACCTTCTCAAAAGAGGAGAATAGGCCATAGACCAGCAGGACATTTACAGGCTGTTACTGTTGTTGTTGTTATTATGTTAATTTAAAATAAAGTTCAGTAAGTATTAATGACAATGTTTAAGTTGCTAAATTTAATGAGTGTGGTTTGTAGACAATATTATTTATGGCTCTTCAAAACATTGACGTAAGCGGTTGTCTCTTCTATACAAATAATATTAACAATATACTAGTATCTACTTGTGAGTTAATTGAGTTGCACTTAATTTGTAAGACATTTTAAGTACTCAAAAACCAGATTCAAATTAATATCTTACATTTTCTAATGAATATGATCGGGCACAAAAATCGGACTGATGTATCTTGATACAAGTCAGTGCATACAAACGGTAGCTTTATAATATCAGTATAAATAAAAATAATATGGTTATAGTTCAAATTCAAAATACTATATTAAATATTGAAGTACTACCACCGCTTTGGAAAAGAAACACCCAGCCCTGAGAAGAACCGGCGGCGAAAGAAACTCAGCGGGATGATATTTTTTTTATAACATTTTAGGTATCCATGATAAATATATCGAATATAATATAAATACTAGAGATGCGCCGAATATTCGTTAGGTATTCGGTATTCGGCGTATTCGGCATCTTTTTCACTATTTGTATTCGGCCGAATTATTCGGTTTTGGTGCCGAATATATTCGATTATTTGGTTCGAGAATTTCTATTTCCTTGGCCACACGACACAGTATAGAAATGAAAGACAAAACGTCTTATGTAAGTTTCATGTTATATTATATATATATAAATCAAAATTCTATGAAGAAGCAATTAGACTTCAAATCAAAATTTATCCAGTCATATTTATTTTTAACCTAGTTTTTTATTGTATAGTTAGGCGAACGAGCATATGGGCCACCTGATGGTAAGTGGTCACCAACTCCCACAGATATATGGCATTGTAAGAAATGTTAACCATCGCTTACATCGTCAATGCGTCACCAACCCTGGGAACTGTCTCTTGGTTTGACCCTTGTGTCTGTAATTACTCTAGCTCACTCACCCTTCAAACCGGAACACAACCTAGGTGGTACCTACCCAGACGAGCTTGCAAAAAGCTCTACCACCAAGTAAGTACTGCCAGGAGCACTTAAAAAGACTGGCTAAATTAGTTAAACGTGCATATTTAGACTTATGCTTTGTCCACCAATCAAAAGGGCTCTGGGTTCTTGGTAGAAGACTCTCAGCTGCATAGCTGTCCAATTCCACAGCGATTGGGCTTTTGTAACATTTTGTAGAGGTTTTTCTCTGTTAGTTATAGTTTCACATTCGCTTGAGTTTTCAGTATCAATGTCGTTTGTTTGAATGACTTATAGAAAGAGCCTTCTTCTTACCAGTTTACGCGGCAATACAGTGAAATGCTAAACCGAATAATTCGGCCGAATATCCGGTTCGGTAAAAATTAAACCGAATAGTATTTGGTATTCGGTTATTCGGTGAAACGACTATTCGGCGCATCTCTAATAAATACATATATCGAATATGTATGAAACAAATAGTGCCTTCCCTTTTACTGATGCGTGATTACTGATTTAGCGATAATATAAGCAAATGGCTAAACCATATTTAATGAAAAGACCAAGGCAAAAGTATCTTTACAAGCTTTTTATCGTCAATTAAATAACATAGTTATATTAATTAAATACAATAATAAAAAATACCATGAAGACTCGGTTCGGAATCAGATTGCGATAACTTAAAAATAGAATGTAAAAATCCATAATATACACATACATATATTCGCTCATGGTAGTCTCTTCGATTCGGCATTGCGTGCTAATCCAAACACCATGGAGGTCAATGGCACCATGGAAGGAAGCTCAGTCGACCGTACACGTCTAGGACGCAACGTTCATATAAAACGATCGTCTTCAGAACTGCGCACAGTGCGGCACAGGACCTGACCCAAGATGGCTTCCAGAAAAGTAAGTCCTATTTTATCCTAAATATTTCTACATTCATTTAAAAATATTTGTGTTTAATAAGGCACTATTTAAAGCGCGATATATTAGTTTGTTTTGTTATACTTTTTCGAGTCTTGCTGGTTTTTTTTTCATTTAGTTTATACGAATAAATAATCTGCAATTTTATTTTTTAAAGAATTTTCTAAGTGTTTGCTAATTTTTTGTTACCTAATTTTTAATATTAAACAAATTAAATATAAAAACGACAATTCCAAAATCATCATATTCATCGAAACTGTTTATATGTGTTCATTTATTTTATTTGTAAATTACCTAATATGAAAATACTTTCTTAGATTGCTCTTCTATTCACTTTTGCGTGCCTGATAGCGGTGGCGCTGTCTGCGCCTGCACAGGAAAAGGATCTCATGTCTTCTGAGAAGGAAGATCTCCAGACCGCAGCCTCACACTGGGGTGGACATTACGGTGGTTATGGCGGTTGGGGTGGTTACGGTTACTACCCCCATTATGGCTACGGGTGGGGATATCCGAGCTATGGATGGTATGGAGGCTGGCCCTATGGAGGGTACTACGGTCATCACGGTTATTGGTGGTAATTGTAAATGAATATTGTATTGAGAGGCTGATTTAAGATTTCCAAAGAGATTTAAAGGTTAAACAAAAAAATGTGTTATTTGAGATTTAAGTAGAGTATTTATTTAGAACGCAGTTTATTGCTTAATATTAAAAATATTGCAGAAATAAATCCTGTCGGTAAAATTAACAGGATTTTTAAAATATAAATATTTTATTATAGCATTTAGCCGCAATTTTCTTTTGTGTCATATTATTTTTCAGATTCATATTTTTAGTCGTTGCAATTTCACATCTTTGAACAATAACAAACAATCGAAAATTAAAAATAAAATCACTCAAATAAAATCGAAACTCCATTGAATGAAAGCGATAGAACTTAGTGTTCAATCACTTTTATTCGTCAGCGTTTCGCATTCGAATCGCAAATTTCTCAGGACCAAGTTATATAAAGAAATCTGACACTTAAAAAAATGTACTGTAAAGATTTTATGAATGACTGGAATAGCTGTGTAAGGGACACAGGGCTAACTATACATGCATTGAATTAGCTTTTTTAAAGGTGGCAGTATTGGTTACGGCTTACAGCTACATCGTTCATAGGGCCGTACTTTTGAATCATATAAACTCCGTTATTATAATCATAATCTTCCTTAAATAAAGTACTTAACACGATAATATATCGCACTAGCAATTCTTGTAAAATTTTATTTGTATGCTTTTAGTGACTTTTTCAATTTGATTTTCTCTGTTTAAACTATTATTTAAATAGATTTTAAATACTTGCCTTATTTTATATAAATTATGTATTATGTAGTTAAACTTTTATATAAATAATAATGCTAAAATAAGTTAATTAGTAGGTATATTACCTCTTTGATATTATAAACTTGATTCTTTAATTGTATAAATGAATTAATTGTAACCTAAGATGTGAATAAAACGCATGGTTTGAATTTTGTTTTTTTTTTTTAATAATTGTTTATAAATACAATTTATTAAATTGTCAGGCAAATAAAATAAAAAAGTTAAATTCATTTATTTTAAATAAATGACACTTCGAATTTAAAAGCATAGCCAAATATATTAAACAAATAATTAAAATAAAAAAAAAAACTGAAATAATCTGTTATTAGTGCATAATATAATACATTATCTGTGATAGTGATTTGCAAATGGCTAGTTGTTATTCTCTATCTTAACGATAATTGTACTTTACCATTGAGAAGAAAGAAAAAAAGAATCATTCAGAATATTTGAATTTGTAAATGTAGACAAGGGAGAACTTCACGCTACATTAAATATGTTTAATAATCAGAACAGTGGGCTTTAATAATCTAAAGTTTTTAATATTATTTATAAGATAGTGATAAGAACGCGTGAATCTTAACCGATGATCGTGGGTTCAAACCCGGGCAAGCACCACTGAATTTAATGTACTTAATTTGTGATTATCGTCTCGTGCTTGACGGTGGAGAAAAACATTGTGAGAAAATCTGCGTGTGAGGCTGTTACTGATAACTATTGTATTGTGTGTTCATATCGCCTGAAGCGTATTCAAGATTATCACGCTATGTGACCATTGACTACCTTGCCTCCGCGGATATCTTGCCCAAGCTTTGCCCGTATGGCATTTCTATTTACCCCAGTGTCGAGGGTATGGCTGTGGGCATACCCACCGTGCCCAGAAAGGTGGATCCTCGCCTTAAACAACTATTGGCATGCTGTGGTATTCAGATCCCCGCAGGGGCGACGCTATCTTTTTACTTCTTTGCATACCGAATATGTATTTATTAATTTGGTATTGGTTATTGAATTCCTTTAATTAATTTAGTAAACATAAATTTTGATTATGTGTATCTACTGTGACAGACATGTTTTCTTTCTAATCCATTACAATACAAGTGCTTAAACGAATTGAATACGGGATGCTCATACCCTAAATAGGGAATATATCAACGGAATCTGTTTTAATATTAAAACGATTTGACATAATATTATAAAACCTAGTTTTAATTCAAAGGCAGCATTATCTTTTTTTATAGTATTTTTTTTAGTATACGCCAGTCAGTGTTTTATCTTTATATGTAGTTTTTTTTCTTTTTTTTTTAAATCAAACATTGAATAAAATAAGAAAAGTAGATAAAATATTATGTAGTTATTGGTATGTGTGTGTGAGCTATGAGTGTAATGCTTAGTTTGGACAATATTAATCCAACGTTTATTGTTTCGATAGAGATAGTATTAATATTCTCAATATTTATAATCTTATTATAGACATAGTAATTACAAACGCATGTTTAATACTCTTCGCATATTATTTTTTTTAATAAGTTTTTTTTCTGGTATTGTTTTTTGTATTATCAATCCTGTATGAAATTGCTATTAAATTTTAACAGGAGCTTAAAATTTAATTGTATAGATCCTAGGAGAAAAAAATACCAATTTTGCTGGAAACGTTAATTGCTTAAAAAACTCATGTAATTTCAAGAAATATAATTTTTATATATACTATATACAATCCAGTTCAATATAAAGTATATAGTTTTATATTACTAATAGGTAGGCAGACTGGTAAATGGGCCAACTGATGACGACCACGGCCCATATACGTTGGCAAGGTAAGAAATATTAACCACCTCTACATCATTGGACGTTATGGCTCTTGTGCCTGTAAAAACACTGGCGTGGCGTCTTCACTTTTCAAGCGGGAATACTAAATATGGCTGTTTCGTGGTACATTATGTGATGAGTGAGTGGTACTTACCCAGATAAACTTGCAAAAAGTATTTAGCTCTATTTAAAAAAAATATAACTCTTTATCAATTATATAAAAAATCATTTTCACTATTTAGCTTCAGATAAATAAGGCTCTTAAGTTGTGTTTATAGTAAGTAAGTTGTAATTAGTAGTATAATTACTCTTAACAGTAGGTGTTTAACATATTTTTGGAGTTTTAAAATTGACTCATATTATACCTGAATAGTTTTATGTTCATTAAATATTTTATGAGTTCAAATAAAAATATGTATGATAAAAAAGACGTTTAATTTAAAAGCCAATCTTTGATCAAAATGTTACCATATCATAAATTACATGCATCCCGGAAATATTCTGTCGTTATATCAAATTCATTTTATATAGCTTTGGTATTTTAACTAACCTTTGATTACATATTTAATAAGACGCTCTTTGAGTTTTTTTTTAAGCCTTAAGGTGTATAATCCACCAAGTAAGTTCCGTTTCATGAAACGATAAATTGGTTGTGTTTTTCTTTAATTGTTAGAAGAAGTCATTATGAATAGGACTTTAATGATTGTAAAATAGATTACATTTTTGTGATACAATTCAAAACATTTTTTTTTTCATATAACAAATTTTAATGAAAAGAAATTATTTAAATTTTTTGATTACTTTTTTATTAGCGATTCCAAATAAAAATCATATTTCTTTTTAAATATTCTAATTAATTCGATGGTAATATATATTATGTCATCTCAATCACTAATACTATTAATCATTAATAATATTTTTATTGATTATCTGTTTTTTACACTTATCCATAAGCATTATCTTAAATTTGAGTATTTCAAGGACAAGTTACATTCATTAACGAGCTGTGCGAATTATTTCAAGGTTGTGGAGCATCATTTTCTATATAATTCTCTTACATTCCCGACCTTAGATTGCGGTAGCCGACCCTTAATAAAATTCTATTTCATGTATTAGAGGCTCTTGAAAGTAAAATATTCAACCGTGACGCACAAAACGGGTTAGGAATAGAAAGACGCCACAAATGTAAATAAATTGCAAACTAGTAACATATAATATGGTAGTTATTATAGGGTAAGCAGGGGCCAATTCTACTAATATATAACGATTACGATACGTTACCGAATCGATTCCAATCCGACTTCAACTAATCTATATTTATACGAATCGAAAACGAACCGATTATCAAACAAAACCAAACTTAATTGTTAACTTATATGAGAATAGTGGATAATCACTCTGTGGAACCAGCTTTCGCCGGCGACTTTTCCGAACCGATATGACTTAAAAACCTTCAAGAAGAGAGCGTACTCTTTCCTAAAAGGCCGGCAACGCATCTGCATGTCCTCGGATGTTGCAGATGTCCATGGGCGGTGGTGGTCACTTTCCATCAGGTGAGCCACCTGCTCGTTTGCCCCCTCTAACATAAAAAAAAGTTAAATAATAGGGATACGAATAAACGGCAACGATCAACGGCTTCTATTCGATTGCCATAAAATGACAAATTGTTAGTAGAATAGCCCCCAGTAGCACATGCCAACAGTATTTATTATACACATAAAAAAGTAGTAGTCGTTTGTTACTTATTATGTAATGTATATAATCACCTTTTTAAATTGATGTTGTTATCTTTATGTATCTTTGATTCACATTATTTATGTAGAAAACTAAACCTCTCTTTCATCACGCTGTTTACCTTGTCATTAAAATCGAGAATCTATATTACGTGGGTAGTAAAAGAATGCGTAGGTTATAAGTTATAATGCCAGCGACACATTCTTTTATTCTAGCTACGATTATGTTATGATCACCAGTTTTTAATAAATTACTGATTATTTCAATATACATGTTAAGATTTGTGTATTAAATTTGAAAAAGGCTGCAATACAACACAGCCATTTGACAACCGTTTGTAATCGTGTTGCCAGTTGTAATGTAATTACACAGTGCTTAGGGCAAAATAATTTTATTATTACTTCTTAAATAAACATCAAGTAAATTAAGCACACAATTAAAAGTAAATGAATTAATAAAATAGGCTTTACTAAAATTGATATTTTACAGTATTCATTTAAATGTAAGGATTTAGAATATACGGTTAACTAAATAGTTCGCACTCCAATAAAAACATCCCGACGCGAGTTTCAAGCTTCAAGATAATAAATAGTATTAAAACCTGTAGTTTTACTTAATGTAATAAGTCGTAAGTTCATAAAAACAAATTGATAGTGACTTATAAAAAGTAACCCATTAATATAGGTTACTTTTTATAGTTAAAAAGTTGTAAAACATTTTCCATTATACTTTTTATATCGTATGTATCGCAAGGATTAACCTCATAAATATTGACATGATGTGTCTATGTCTATAATTTTTTTTACAAAATGCTAAAATTTTTGTTTAAAACTTAATTTTCAACAAGTTTTAATATCGTTGTTTAGTCTAGAATAGAATTGTATTCGAATCGGAATGATGAAGCACAATTTTATTTTGATTACTCTAATTTACATAAAACATTTTAGTTTAGAATTCTAATAAATTTTATGAAGGTCAGATAATTGTATTTTAGGTCATAACCATTGTATTAATAAACCCATAACTTAATATCAAACTTGTATTTCCATTTAGGTTTTTTTAATTAATACAAATAAAATTTGATTAGCTACGGTGTTCATTAATTTTACGAGATCTATTTAAAAATCGATTGTGATCGAAGGCACGCCCACGAATTGTATATGTCTTGTATACCCCGAAAAACAATTGTAATTACATTGAAGTATATACGAGTATATTGTTACAAATATGGTATTCATGGCTTAAAGCTTGGTTTCGAATGTTTGTCTGAATTTGTTATTTTTTTTCTATCCATAAATTCTAAATAACAGCATAGAGTTAACAAGCATGTTTATTGTATACTTTTGCGCCTTATACTTATCTGGTCGTGTAAATACCCTTGCCATACGATAACGAGAGTGCGGGAATGAAATTGCAACCGTTATTGTGCAAATGCTTGTACATTATAAATTATATAATCACTAGGTGGCCTATTTGCCCGTCCGCTTATCTAATATAGTAAATAAAAGTAAATTTAATATCAGCGTAGTTGGAATAACGTGTCACGTGAAGAACTTACACCGACTTCAATGAAGACACTGATGAAGAGAGCAGAAACGGCGACAACCAAGGAGATTCAGGACTATAACCTTACAATATCCATCCATAATAGAAATGGCACCAACGTGTTTTTATTGTATTATATAGGCAGAGAGGCAAGTAAAGCTGACACCACCACCAGCCCCCATAGAAATTGTCATTTTAAGAAATATTAACCATCCCTTACATCGCCAATGCGCCACCAACCTTGGGAACTAGTATGTTATGTACCTATATTTACACAGGCTCAATAACCCTTCTAATTGGAATACAGCAGAAAGAAAGAAGAAAAGACAAGCTGGTCTAATAGTATCTTGATGAAAAGTCCCTGTTATTCACCGTCGAACGAGAGATGAATTATAAACATAAATAAATCAGATGACAACTGAGCACTGCTATCCCGAGTCTGATCCCTGATCCATGAATCTTCGGAAAATGTGCATGTAATCTGACCACATCTGGGTCATAGCGGTTCTCGTTGTAAATGCAAAGTAAATATCTCGTATCGAAGCAATCCTGCACTTCTCCCGTTAAAAAGATCTAGAATTCATTCCAACACGTTACTCCAATATTTGTTGATGGATTTAGTCGAATACGCATTATTATATTGTAATTAAGTCGCTTCGACGGTCTGAAATATTAGCAGACAGGTTTTTTTTGACGATTATTTATAACGCTTACTTGATACGCATCATCTTTACTATGAAATTTTCCGGACTATCCAAGTTAATTTGAGACTCGGCCTTGCTTCCGGAAAGGTCATCGTTGCGACCTCACCAACGTACTCGCTACAAATTTATTCACGCCTTGTTGAATGTTTGTGATCGTAAGTTCCAGTGATGACATCTATATATACAGATGTACGATTTTGCAATCATTCGATATATTGAGTTTGTAATAAAAATAAAATGTATATTGGTCACTAGTTTTTGAACATTTCTTTGCTGCAGCAGATTCCTTTTTCAATAAAATTTTTAGAAAATTTTAAGTATCATATACTATCATATAGTATGATTTCATGGTGATCGGTTGAATAGTAAAGACGTTATACGTAACAAATAAACTGTTATGATGAATTGCCTGCTGATTTTTTGATGATGTCCTCCGTCCAGATGATAACCGTCAATGCATAACTGCATCTCAAAAGAGATTAGTGCAGGAGTAATTATTAGTGCGCAAGATCACGCGCGTTCTCAATTCCCTTAATCTCGTAAGCTCATGGATGTGCAACTCGATACAATCGGAAAGAGTTGAAATGCTCTCCGAGATACAACCATAGCAATACTAAGTTTTGCTGTGTTGCGGTTTGAAGCATGAGTGAGTAACTACAGTCATAAGGGACGTAATATTTTAGTTCCTATGTTTGGGGGGGGGGGGGGGGGGGTCATGCATTGGCGAATTATGGTTAATATATTTCTTATAGCGCTAATGTCTATGGGCGATGGTGTGGTATTTAAATATGTAAAAGCATTTTTTTAATTAATGATGCTTTATAATGTCTTTATATTTATGTTTAAAATTTCATTTATGTATGTGTTCAATGATGGTCATTTATGTGTGAATTCCCTAAGTACATAGCAGAGAATAACCATTAATGGAATTGAAATTATGAGTGCAAGGATTGGGGGACTTACATTAAATATATATTCAGTTTGTTCACCGGTTGTTAAAAAAAATCATATTGATAGGTTATCTTATTTCTAAGACAGAAAAATATGTTAACATAGAATTTGTACGAATGTAACCTCGAACAGAACAGGTAAAATCCGTTTAAAAATGTTTTATTAAATTCTTTGATGTAATAAGTATCGCGTATGTTAAGAATATTCACCTTATATTTATTCACCGCAGTTTGACCTATTTCGCAACGTATCCCACTAATATGAGAATAATTAGTGATGTTTTAATGCAAACAGATCTATTTCAAGGATCTATAATTTTATCTATATAACGAATAGACCTAAACGCACAACATCAATAAGTTCTGAGAATTATTTATTTAATTATTATTTATTATTATTTGGATAACCAACAAAAGAAAACATTATTACATTCATTTCATTATCAAACTATTAACAATAACTTAAATGTCCTTTTAATTATAGGCTATCACATCATGCAAAATATAATAATTGTAGTATATCAAGATTTAAATTAAAAAACAATAACAATAAATTCAATAAAACATTACATAATAATCAATTACAGTGATATAACTAATAACATTATTACAGAAAATACAATTTAACATTTCAATATAACACAAAGTTTTAAAATATCACAAAATTAAATTTAAAAAATATTTTATTTTATTATAGTTATTTTAAAAAAAAAAATATTTTAAAAAGAAAATATATATTATATGTACATACATGAATATTCTTAAATGTCTATAAAAAATATCATTAATTAATTCATGACAAACAGATCCAAGTTTAATTTAAATTATAATTTCAATAGTGCATGCATTATTAATGTATTATTTTAAAAAGGCCAAAATTTTTTGCCTAAATTGTACCAACTTGTCGTGGCATATGTCTAAATCATTTATTTCTTTAGAAGTGTTATTATATAACGTCGCCATTCTGGGTATTGGTGAGTTTTTACCTAAATAAGTCCTATATGTTGCAACTTGAAATAGTTTAGAAGGATAACGAGGAACTCTTGATGGGATTCGAAATAAAAATCTATTCAAGAGATCAGGACAATCAATTTTGTTGTTTAAAAGTTTGTAAAGAAACATTAATGATAAGATTTTTCTTCTGTTTTCAAGACTGCAAACGCTAAAGTAGTTTAACCTCTCATTATAATCTTGAAGGTTTAGTTTAAATCTAAATGATATTTGCCGCAAGAAACGCTTTTGAACATTTTCAATCCTTGTGATATGAATTTTTTTATAAGGTGACCAGATGTTATTACAGTATTCTAGTTTACTACGCACAAGACTGTTAAAGACCATAAAAACGGTTTCAGTTTTCTTGAAGTGTTTAGTGCAGCGCATAACAAAACCAAGAGATCTGTTTGCTAATTCTAAACTTCGATCGATGTGGGGGATAAAACTAAGACGACTATCCATGATGACACCGAGGTCTCTAATACTATTAGTTTCAAACAATTCACTTCCATCTATATAATATTTTTTTTTACGCGTAAAAAAAAATATTTTTCCATCCAAATATTATATATATATTTTACAGTTCTATATAAAATAAAATTGTTACGAAAATGATTTATATGTCACAATTAATGTGTTTGTATTTTTTTTAATTGTATAAATAGGCGGACGAGAGTATGGGCCACCTGATGGTAAATGGTCACCAACAACAAACATTGCTTACTTCGCCAATGCGCTACCAACCTTGGGAACTAAGATATTATGTCCCTTGTGCCTGTAATTACACTGGCTCACTCACCCTTCAAACACGAACACAACAATACCAAGTACTATTGTTTTACGGCAGAATATCTGAAGAGTGGGTGGTACCTACCCAGACGAGCTTGCACAAAGCTCTAACTGTGAGGCCACCCTCCTTTTGGAAATGGATTTCCAAAATAACTTTCTACTAATCTGCTAAAAAAATTTCTGTTTGGCTTTCAACGCAATAATCGAGAAACCAATTGCAACATTTGAATACAAAACTCAAAAACTAATTCATGACTCGTCCTAACTGACTCATCAACGCAGAGCGTAGACCACAGGGCATAGAAAGTTGAAATTTGGACAGTCAATACATTTTATGATCAAACACGCACTAAGAGTTTTTGGAAATTCCACCCCTAAAATGGTATAATATGGGATGAAAGGTTGTATGGAAATCCGTAATTTTGAAAGTTAGAAAGATGAAATTTTATATACAAGAGCAGTCCGTCATTTTTAAAGGTGATCCGAGTTTTTTTAAGTTACCAAAACCAAAACAATTATCATATCATTAATACGAAAGGTCGAGTGTGTTGTTATTAATTAAAATATCTTCAAGCTTTACCGCAGCTTAACTATGACATAATTAACATATTATCCCTTTTAAATGAAATTGTAATTATGACGCGGACAACGAACGCCGTGTTTGAAGCGCTAGTAATATAAAAATATGTGTATAAGAATATCAGCGAGCAAAGTCGCAAGTAAACCACATAATATTTGATCTTATTTACTTAACTGACCACAATGTTCTTGAACCCATGTTAATGGTACCATCTTAAATGCTTCATACCAATATATACAAATAAAGCCGTCTTGTACATACAATGAAATTTGTACATACATGTCAATGAAATAGCAATGTCATTTTCAAGTGTTGTGAGGTCTTGGAGTGACAGAAGTCATATCAATTTACTTGTGGTTTCGCCTTTCAGAAAAAAAACCCTTCCAAGACTAAAAACTACTAATGATTTTGATGGTGATAGATTATGATTGATTTTACTAATTTATATAAAAGTTAGACAAATCTTATTTGTTAAATAAACCTTTATTAACTTGAATCTACTGAATCTGGATAATATCCACATTTACTACTCACCTTTGCTCGAAAAAAATGCTATAAAACTGGTAGAAAAGTTTTATAAGCCAGCTAGGTTCTAACTTAGTAGTAAAAATTGGTAATGTAATAGATAAAACCGTTCTTTAAAAAGTGCTTAAAATTTAATAACACTGCCCTTTCCGTCTCAAAGTGACCTTTCCGTCAAAGATGTTTTATTATTTTTTGCTAATTCACTCAAATCATGTTAACAAAAACACATTTAATATGAAACAAAACACGTAGTACCTACATTTTATATAATTTCTTGACAGCATGACTGATTTCATTTTATATCAGTTGGCATTTAATAGTTAGCAAGTTGACGTTGGTACACGTTCAAGTTTTACTCTGTCGTAATTTTAATATAATCAAATTAAATTTACACATCTGCTATTGATAAAAAATGTAGTCATCACGAAACGCCCTGCAGGTGTGAAACATTGAAATCGATGGGTTTTGAAATAATTAAGAATTAAAGTAACCAATAAATTAATGAAATAAAATAGTAATAATATTATAATAGTAAAACAATTTGTTGTTAATAAAATAATATGATTATTAATTATTAGGATTGCATATAGGTAGCAATAGGGTACATATTGTATACCACACACACACGCACACACAAACGCACACACACACACACAAACAAACACATACACACACACACACACAATACACACACACACACACACGAGAGAGTGGGTTGAGACAGTGGGAAGGGAGTATGAAGGCATAACAGATTGTCATTTCGTTTTCCGTCAACATACACATATACATAACAATATTTTAATTACCAAATATAGAAAATAATTCCACTAAGAATAACTAGATAACCTTAAGTGCATCACGGAAGTTGTAATGTATAAAAACAAGAACACCATCAGTTCTAGGTTAGGCATGCAAAATATAGTAGCAGACCCTGATACGATCGAACTCGGAAAAGCCAATAGAAATCTTTTTATACATCATGATCCATGATCATAAACAATCGCTTGATTTACTTGTAACTAGATAGTAAGTAGAATGTCTAATCCAAGATTCTGTTGAGGGTTTTGGAGAGTGCAGATACTCATCGTAATCCAATGCCAAAAAGCGTAGCGCGTGTCTGTATTGTATATTATGAAAATGAAAAATTATAAGAATGGCAACAATCAAATTATGTAGGAATTTTCAGAGGCGGCTAATAATAGTTCCTTATTTAATAGCTCGTTGCATACTGCTGTATCACGATAGACTTTTCATTCAAAATTATTTTCTAAATAAATAACCGTGTCTCAGATGGCACAGAGATTAAATCCAGAACGCACATTCATAGTATAGGTTGAGACTTAACTAAGACACCTGTTAATGAATAAGCATGTGAACTGATTACGATAAGTAAGTACACAAGTACTGATAGTGCGCACGCGCAACTTCTTGCCGTGTTTCCGTTCGTTTATGGTATGAATGCGTTTGTAGATCATTTACTAGAGATCAAACACGTGCGTTATGCTCAATACTCTCAGTATAAATTATTACTTTGTAACATAACATTAGTTATACACTAAGTCAATGTTTATAGTTTTATCAGTGGATCCAATAATCTAGGTGAAATAAAAGTATGTTGTAATATATTTAAAAAAATAATAACAGCAGAAAAAAAAACTAAAAAATCAATACATATACATTTTTTGTGAGTGACTTAAAATACTAGATTGCGTCTTTGGTACAATACACAACAATACCACAAATGTGGTATGACAAGACCACCCAAATAAGCTGCTTTATAAAGAAAATTGAAAAAAAAAACAACCATCTTTTGGGAAAATCTTCATTTCTTGTTCATAATGGCGAACTGGTTGACTGTGGTTCGTGACAGATAAAGATTTATGAGCCCTGGTTCAAAGCTCTGACATCAAATAAAACCTTTCGAAGCTAGTTTATTTAAAAAAAATTGTTTATAAATAAATCGATCTATATAATATGTCCGTAGGTAGTTGAACCACTCATTCATGGCCGTCCCATCGCTTGGCGCCTTGAATGGAATAAATTTATATAAGCTTCTGTTTATATTAATTTATTAAATTGTAGTTATCAATAAATATTGTTAAAGATTGCGTAATGTATAGCTTTTAAACACATTTAGATTATTTGACTGTAATAAAGACTATTTGATATGGCCATGAATATGTTTTAAGCCACGAAGATGATCATATTTTTATATTATTTTATTATACGAAATTACGTCTGTTAAACCTATCTATATTAATGACTCTTATTATTAAAATAATTTATTATTTTTGGAATTTCAGAATCGAAGGTCTTTAAAGTTTTGAAATAAAATTATAAGAAACATAAAATTAGTTAGCCGTAATAAAAAGACAAGCAAGCTTAAGATTGTGAATTTAAAAATGTAGGAAAATTGGTTTATTTTTATGATAATTAATTTTCATTTATTTAAATGAAAATGAATTGCTTTTAGATTTCCTGTGAATTTAGACATTTAACAAATAGAGTCATTTAACCTTATATTAGAATAAACTAAAATTGAAAGTAAAAAAAATAATGCATCATATTTGATAGTTCATTTGTGTTTATAGATCATAAATCTTGTGTATCATGTGATCATGCACCCTAGTTGTTACAATCAGTCGAGCCAATGAGTCTAACATATAATTCAAAAAGGAAACCGTCCTGGGTAGTCGCGTAAAAACGTACAAATGTTCTATGAGGTCATGGACATTTCCAGCATTAAATAGAAGAAAAATCATATGGTTCATAACATTAAGAATAACTTGTTGTAATTATATCTTAACATAGAAATAACAGGTAACAGTTGAGAAATATAAACATTATTTTACATTCTTATTGATATCTTAATTTATCACGGAAATTATGATATCTGTAAATGTTAAATGCAATTTAATGAATACATAACTTAATATAATTATATATAATAATGAGTAATTAAGAGATGGTTTACATACTTTAAGAATCACAAAGCATCCTGTGTGGTTAATTACATATAAGAACGTGATCTTTACTTTAATCTCTTCGTACGCCAGTCGTACGAGAAGTCATACCTAGCGATGGAATCAGTAAAAGTGGGAATAAGAACTGCCTTAAGACTTTGAACAAAACGTATGTCGATGTCGTTGCGAAATAGAGATATGCGAGTATCTCTAATTCGTACTAGTCCCACCATCCTTACATGTACTTTTGTCGTTTCAAAGTAATGTATGGTTAAACCAACCAGATGATAGATATAAAAGGGGAATGTAAACAACCATAGCCGAGAGTTGGAATCGTATCGTATCGCACAATAAAATTCGATACGATTGCGGTGTGACGAATGTGCAAAAACAATAATTGTACGATTATAGTAGTAGGTTTTATTAACACTTATGTGAACACCAGCGTACTCTTGATGATAAAGGAAGAATATTATCACGCTTATTTGTAAGCGGGAAAATATTTCGGGGAATTACCTCATCTATGAACTTGTCATATTCTGGTTTTTAGTGTTTACAATTGTTAGTTTTGTTGGTAAATACTCATCCATCGCTCTTTCGCGAGCCACAACGTTACCGCCACAATAATACCGAGCCAATTCAATATAACTTTGTCAAACTACGCTCATGCTACCCCTACTGCGTGCTTTCCCAACATTTTACGCTGCGGTTTTACGAATTCTTACTTTACGCTTGGATATTAAAACGCGCTGAAATGAAATTATTATCACCACTATCAATCAGCAGCCCACTTCTGAGCAAAGTGCGCTTTTATTATTATCAGGTGAGTCGTCTGTCCGTTTGCCACCTGCCATCTGATGGAAAGTGACTACCACCGCCCATGGAATCTGCAAAACATGGAGGCATTCAGGCGCATTGCCAGCTTTTGATGAAGTAGTAAAGTCTTTTCTTAAAGGTTCTCAAGATATATAAGTTCGGAAGAACCACGGGAGAATGTTGTGTAACGAAGTGGTTATGCGTGGCAGAAAACTCCTTAAAGATCGCGATGTGGTGGATTTCCAGACATCGATGTGGTGGTGGAATTGTGACCTTCTTCAACTGGAGTCTCTGTATGTTAAATAAATTTAAATTTAATTGCCGTTGTTATTTATAATAACGTTTTAATAAAATGTAATTCTTATTACATAAGAAGATATAAATGGCTACCCAATACCCATTAATACCAAAGTTTTTTTTTACGTCTGTTTATTCATTCAGAGAATGCAATGCCAAATCGTATCCATATAATAATTATTTAGACCTTCCATTTGTTTGTCAAGTTATTTAAAATATCCAGCCTTCGTCTAAAATCGTAATAACAATATGTATTAACATCCATAGTTTAATAATGTTCATCATAATTTTTATTTACATTTACATAACAGAATTTTTAATGTATATATTTTTAATTATATCTATCTCTTAAAGTCGTAAATATTAATTTTATTATAATTAATTTAATTTATGTGCATATAATTTGTACAGTTTAATATAAAACTAATCGTGCCTTCGGTAAATTTGCTTAATATATGTTTTTTTTTATTATTTGTACCTTATTTATTTCACAACCAAATAAGTTAAATATTTTTTTTAATATTTATTATATATGAAGGAAAACATCGTAGAAAATCATGTATCTTACGTGCCGGGTGGAATTCTGATACAGTTGGTGTATTTAGTAATATAGGTACTTTAGAGCAGATGATAGACTAAGAAGACTAAGATACATATATACATATTATGTCCTTTAATGAAGAGTTACTTGTCCAGCCATGGGTCATTTAAGGGCTGATGTTTCCTTTTTATAATATATCATAAAACCTTAATCATCATTAACAACGTGTGTGCGACAAAGCTAGTAGTATTTCACAGAGCATTTTATTCTCAAGGCAGGAGGCAATAAGACGCCTTTTTGCATGTACTTGTGTTAAGTCGTTATTATTATTTTTTCAAGCTAATTCCAAGTTGCAACTGAACCACAACCACTTTTCTGAACCGATATGACATAAAACCTTTCATGAAAAGAGCGTAAAAGGCCGGCAACGCACCTGCAAGTCCTCGGGTGCTGCAGATGTCCATGGGCGGGTGTAGTCATTTTCCATCAGGTGAGCCTAGTGCTCGTTTGCCCCCTCTTACATAAAAAAGAATATGACATATGATCGTAAAAAAAATTGGTTGCCTGTAAAGTCGGTATACGGGCGAAAGTTTTACGTGACAACGACTTTGAGTGGTAAAATAATTTTAATGTGAATATTCATTCGTATAGTAGGAATAAGGATGAAATAATAGTAACAATTTAAAACATTTATTTATACAAAGAATTATAGTCTGTCTGTCTCTCTCGCTCTTAGGCGGGCTAACCATGCCCGAGTGGAAGGGACGCGTGCCTCTCACTCGCTCTCATTGTGAGCGCATAACGTGAGCGGAGCGTAACGCAGTTTCTTGAAGTGTCACCCGGCAAACCAATTTATAAGACGTTGTCACGTCAAAAGAAATAAATGTCTTTCATTAAGAACGTTTCGGAATTTAATGCTCCAAGCTCTCTGCGATAATAAGTAAGTATAAAATATATAAAGTATTTTTAAGAAATATCTGAATATATCTTTAAAACTTGTAGATTTCCTATCGATATTTTTTTATATCAGAGCTCGAATGAAATATACATATTAATTAACCATTTAAAAAACTCACTGCGCAAATTTAACACGTGACCTTTAAATGAATTAAAGATCAATTTTCATATAACTTCCTCACCAGATCAAGAGTTTAGATGTTAGTATGACGTCACAGATCACGGATATCGGTTCTTATTCTTAACATGGCATTCACATAACGTACAATATCCCGGACCTCGAAGGCGGTTTTAATCTTAAAAAAAAAACGGGTGAAAACCAAGGTCCTGATACGGTTGAATTAAATGGTAATCTGTTACAACAATAATCACTGTACTGTGTGGTAGAGCTTTGTGCAAGCTCATCTGGGTAAATACCACCCACTCATCAGATATTCTATCGCAAAACGGCAGTACTTGGTATTGTTGTGTTCTGTTTTGAAGGGTGAGTGAGCCAGTATAATGACAGGCGCAAGCGACATAACTTCTTAGTTAACAAGGTTGGTGGTACATTGGCGATGTAGGCGATGGTAACAACATCTCTTACAACGCCAATGTCTATGGGCGTTGGTGACCACTTACCATCAGGTGGCCCACATGCTCGTCCGCCTTCCTATCTCATAAACAAATATATATATATATGGTCCATCGCCTCTAGACATTGGCATTGTAAGATATGTTAACCATCGCTTACATCGCCAATGCGCCAATACCTTGGGAACCAACATTACGTCCTCGCTATTATAGTATAATATATGCTCGTCCGCCTACCTATGTTATAAAATAAACCTCTAAATATTTTCCTTTCCTGTATGGAAAATACTGATGGGTATGCTTGACAGCTCAAATTTCTTTCGGCACTTACGAGACAACTACAGTTTTAATTGGATTTGCTCTATATTATTACAATGATGCTTTTCAGCTTAATTAATTGTTATGTAATATATATTGTAAATAATATTATTTTGGTAGCTGTTACAGAATTTAATATTTGACTGAGTTTCCTGTTAGCCCGTGTAGGTGTACCATTCACTAATCTTTGTCCCGAAGGTTGGTGGCGCATTGGCGATGTAAGAAATAGTTAATACTTCTTACATCGCCAATGTCTTTGGGCGGTGGTGAATACTTAATATCAAGTTGCCCATTTGCCCGTCCGCCAACATAAAAAAAAAAAACATCCAGTGTTACTTAGCACAAGGGACATCTTAATTGCCGCGGATGCGTTATATCCACACGATCTCCGATCAGCCGATCAGTGGTTTTAGTGGGTAAGAATCCCACATAACCCGGTTCCTCCCCCTAAGGGAGCTGGGTACTTTTTGAAGGTTTCCACTGCGTTAAAAAAAGGGACATCTTAATTACGAAGGTTACAATTAGGGGGATCATTTGCCAGTCTGATTACCTATTTTAAATAAAGTCATAATGTGCCACTAATGATCGGAGTATCGCAAAGGATTAGCTTGCTTTTGCAAATGTGTAGCAGTCAGTTGTCGATGAAATTAGAGCGAATTCAAAAAAGGAACATTTTGTTGTAGCAAATATATTCTATAAACCGTATATGTATAGCATTATACATAAAGGTTATTTAACATTCCAATAATGTTATTCAAATAATAATATAATATGTAATGATGCGCCCGATATATCCGATTCAAATTATTATTCAGAAGTTTGTAAAACCGGTCGACCATGAATATAAACTTCTCAAATAGATTTATTTTAGAATATGCGATATATATTTTTTATTCTACTACATTCGAAATATATTAAAAAAATATGTGCTGTAGGATATTCATTTATTTTTACAATAATTTGAGCACTTGATTCCACTTTTTATCATTTTCTTATCAGCAATGTGCAAAGCGATCGACAATAGGAATAATAAAAAATATATATAAAATTCACAACGCCACTTCATCCAACGATTCTACTATATACAAGTTAAATAATAAATATTAAAAAAATATTCTTTATCGTGTCGTATAAATATTGAAAGAGAACGTTCGACAAAAATGGTAACGCATGATTATGAAGATACTCTTTTGAAATATTCAAATATTGCAGCTACTACGTATATTATTATAATTCAATTTACTCAATATGATTAAATAACATAGATAACATAATTAAATAATTGTTTCGATAGTATTAAGTTTCCTTAGATATCATTCTTTGTGTAATTCATTCGCAAATATTCCTATTTGCGAATTAATTACACAAGAGGATGTAATGGCATAGTATCACACAAAGTGGCCATTTAATTTATCTACGTAGTTAATTGTAAAACTTCAAATTAAGAAGATAAATTTTTGCTTAATTCTTTTTTTTATGTAATAATCTGTACATATTTATCGTCCGTGCCGTTGGTGTATTATTTTATTATTTTGATTGAGTTGATTTTGATGTTCCTAAATGTTCAATTACAAGCGAAATATTATTATCTTTATAAACAAATAAAAAATCAAAATAAACTATATTTTCTTTTCGGTCCTTATAAGTTCTTTGGAATCGTCATGTTCTAGGATTAAATTCTATAGATGTCATTGTTGATCCATTGGTTGAGAATGTAAATTATATCGAGAACAACGAGCAAGAAACGGAAATTATTATAATTCGACGAAAATAGGCATTTAAATAACATACCCTGTATGATATAAGCAATAGTCTTAAATTGAAAATACAAGATTTAAAAACCCATAATTATAAAGATAACCAAATTTTTTTTATAACTCTTTCCAAAGAAGCCTAAACTCGTTAGAACATTTATGATATCATATAACATTAAGTATAAAAACTGCCCTAGTTCCGAGTAGCAGATCAAAGTTTTCTATTGGCTAATAGTAATTTTATCCAATGTGGTCGCAATCGAATATAGTTGTCAGTTGAGGGTACTTCTATAGTTCATCATTGATCTTTGACTCTGACTTGGCAAGTGGTAATAAGAGACTTCAACCTATCTGTCGTTCAAGTTAAACTATTGACGCCTTAATTAATTAGTTAACTCAAGCGAATATGCAAGAGATCATATCAAGGTTGGCACAGTCATTCGTTTTTTGAATCGTGAAACGTTATTTTTCGTAAATTTCTAGAAAGTTTCTTAAGTACAATTGTGAATAAATTGGTTTTACATTTTATTAAAAAATAAATAAAAGCATTTGAGCGTTACACGCTTACATACAAAATAAATGAATCCCATTCAGGTAATACGGTTTTGTAAAAATCTGTCAATCTAAATTTTACAACGTGTAAAAAATTGTGAATCTACATTTCTAAAACTTGAATATGACAACCCTATTCTGAATATATATGTAATATATAAATATCTAATCAAAACCACTTGCTAAGAACGTTGGTGATGACATTAAGTGATGGACATAAATTTACGTTACAACATTTTTTTACATTCAAGAGGCTCACGAGTCTCTAAACAAATGAATATATTATTTTGCAGATGATAAATGATTCAGATCAATTCAAAGGGAAAGATAACATATGCCCAGATCACTGCTTTGCAACAATGAGGCGTATTTCCTCTTCTAGAAGATTATTACGACCTATCTATAAAATATATAAAGCTATAATCTATAATAATATATAAAGCTGAAGAGCTTGTTTGTTCGACCCGGCTAATCTCAGGAACTACTGGTTCAAATTTAATAATTATTTTTGTGTTGTATAGTCATTTTATCGAGGAAGGCTCTAGGCTGAGCTTTATTCATTATATTGTTATTAATTATACGCGGGTGAAACCGTGGGTACAGCTGGTATGTAATATATATAATAACAATAATTTATTTTGCAGAAAAGAAATACAGAGTACATTTTACACCTTTACAAAAGTACTTAAATGTTTTGATCGATGACCCCTATGCTTGGAAAATCCTGTGTTGTAAAGGTCAGGCATCCGTCCATCATTTATACAATACATATTGAAGTAAACTTTGAGGATAGTGCACTTATCATGGAGTTTACGAATGTAGTGTGGGTCAGGTAAGTAAAAATTAGCTAGGAGAAGTATATTGTCACCAAAAATGTTTACATGTTATTAATTTGTTAATTTTCTTTTACTGGATATATTATAGTCTAATGATAACTCGGTATAATATATATCTTATATAAATTTTACTACATAATTCAACGAGTTGGATCTAAATTTCAGCAAATACTTTTTCAATTTATAAAAATATATAATCCATTAAAAAGGTTTATATTGTAATTTTGTTTGTTTTACGCGTTTAATACACAATATACAAAAAATTCAGCATATCATTAATTCCAGCTTCCTAATTGGTAACGCGAAAGTCACAAGTATTATTCTTGGAAAATAATGGATTCACAGAAACATCTTAGCTTGTGTTGATAGATTTTATATATAAATTTATAATGAATGCCATGCCACTTACAAGCCAGCATCAGATATCGGGGGATATAATCTATTTGTATTCTGTATTTGCGAATAAAATATAATCGTTCTTGCAACAAAATTAACTTAAACAAGAGTTCATGACATCTTGATGTATCCTTTCACTTACACGAATGACCGTAAATTACCGTACATGCGTTTTGTGTATAGCGAAAATTATTTTAAAGTATGCTTTTAACATCCGAACAATCGAGAAGATTTTAAGGTTTATGATTCTTATCTAAGTTAAAGTAATAAATATTTCTAATAACTATGAATCTACATATAAATAAACTAACCTATATGTAGGTATAGTTAAATCGTATATACTAATATATAAAGCTGAAGAGTTTTTTTGTTTGATCTGGCTAACCTCAGGAACTACTGGTTCGAATTTAAAAATGATTTTTGTGTTGTTTAGTCCTTTTATCGACGAAGACTCTAGGCTTATTTTTATTCATCACATTTGTATTTAATTATACGTGGGTGAAACCGCGGTGCTCAGCTAGTCATTAATAAAATTCAAGTGATTGTTTGTCTTATAAAATAACCGTAATTCGTGTCTTAGGAATAGTTAACACAAGTCAGTCAGTCAGTCTTAATGATTTCTGACCTGACCAATTCCGACCCAGGTTGATCTCGGAGACTAGCCAATTGCGCAGGCGACACAATCATAGGAAGATCAATTACGAGACTATTAACGTTATGTGCTTTGCGAGGCACGTACCGAACCCACATTTTTGGTTACGCGATTACTGCCACTTGACAAAACTTATTATATATTGTTGGCTGAAACCGCAGTACTGAAGCGATAGAAAATGAATGAATTAATGTGTATGTACAATTATATTCAACCGCCAAACAACAATTATTTCAACGATTTTAGGCTCTAAAGTTCATATACTGCTGACATACTATTTGTACATGTAAAATATGAACGTGATTTTGCTACAATCGAGTTGCCTTTTAGTTCAACTGCCTTATTGCCAAATCGATTCCCAATCATTAAAGTTACATTTATCGGTAAGGAATTATATTCTGATTGAAAATAATCCACAAGCAACCTTGTAGTTGTGCCGTGGCTTGAAGTCGCGTGTAGTTGAAATTGTAATTCAAATCTTGTTCACAAAATTATATACTAATGAGAAGTTTTAATTGGTCATATAATTCAGTCACTACTAAGATATTTAACTTAAATACATATGGACTGGAAGCTAAGTCAGAGAAAGAGTAATTATAGTCAGTCCATACATCGCCGAAGTGATCAACCTTGGCAACTGAGATCTTATGTTTCTTAAGTCTGTAGCTATGTACTAAAAAAAAAATCCTAGTTAAATAATAATCATAATTTAATAGTTTTATTTAGTGTTTTGCACTTTTTTATTACTTAAGCAGAGATGGCCCAGTGGCTACAACGCTTGAATCTTAACCGTTGATCGTGAGTTCAAACCCGGACAGGCACCACTGAATTTGCAAGTACTCGTGAGGAAACCTGCATGTGTCACAATTTTACTCAAATTCTGCCACATGTGTATTCCTCCAACCCGCATTGGAGCAGCGTGCAGGTATAAGCTAAAAAACCTTCCCAAATAAATAAAAATTTTAACAAAACAAAAACCGACTTCATTGGAAAAACAAATTAATATGCACTAAAAAGTAAAAAAATAATTGCGTATTCTTCTATAATTTGATAATTAACTTACTATTTTCTACTCAACAATATGTAGGTACGAATTTGTTGTGTGGTTGATAATTTATTTACAATTATTGTTATTTTTGGAGTCGATGTCAGCCAAGATGGGTTTATAACTACATACATAGTTAGTTATAGGTGAGATGTGCTTGTGTCGCACGCGCAACTTAACGAGGCAAATAAAAGTCAATTTGTAATGTGTATGTTTTTGTTTGTTTTTAAAAGATTCCCGTATTATTATTGCTAGGTATATTATACTGTTTCCTTAGCTGACGAAGGAGAAGAGGTCTTAGCTCAGCAGTGGGATATTAAAAGTGTTACCTTACTAATACTGATACACATATTATATTATGTATTATACTGAAGACCAGCGTTGAAGCGTATATATATATACGCTACTATATATCTCTTAATTTATATAAAGGCGTATAGATAAAGAGACTATATAGTTAGTGATTATATTATAGTCAAATAATAATATGCTTGTATTTTTATATACATATGTAGTGTGTCAGACTTTGTTATAATTTTTTTTTGTTAAAAGATAGTAACCGCCATTTTGTGTGACGTCATACACATGTACGTTATACACATTTTCCTTTAGTCCTATGACATTTGCGTAATTTCGACAAACATAACGTCTGATCATTTATCAAAACCGATGAAGGTGTTTAAGCTCAAGGCATTCATATAAGTTTAATAAATTATCATAAATAGCTACGACTATGTCAGATAAGAATCTTACGAAAAACGACACATTTCATATCGTATTTGGGTTTGGTAGCGATATATTAACACTAACTATATTACTTGGTGGTAGCTTTGTGCAAGCTCGTCTGGGTAGGTACCACCCACTCATCAGGTATTCTACCGCAAAACAGCAGTACTTTGTTGTTGTGTTCCGGTTTGAAGGGTGAGTGAGCCAGTGTAATTACAGGCACAAGGGCATACCATCTTAGTTCCCAAGGTTGGTGGCGCATTGGCGATGTAAGCAATGGTTAACATTTCTTACAATGCCATTGTCTGTGGGCGTTGTTGACCACTTACCATCAGGTGGCCCATAGTCCGCCTATACAATAACCTATACAACAAAAAAAAGGAAAGTTCTCGTATTCATAAACTTGACATTACATATGTTTTTGAAAAATCATCGATAACCGGCTTAGTAACGATATTTACCGGTCAGACTGCTCAAAGATGCCTCTGAATGGGCTTACTCATTAGTCATTAGTTATTCTACCGATAAATTCTATACTATATACCACTGTGATGTAATTATGGTACCATGAACACGGCGCCTAGCTTTACGGGAGGGGCCGCGGATGCTTTATATCAACACGATCCCGCAGCCTCTCCGATCCGTGCCGAGGTCGGCCATCGCAGTGGTTTTAGTGGGTATACCCAGTTCCTATTCCAAGGAGTACCTTTCTGAAGGTTTCCGCGGCGCGGAAAAAACGGCGTGAATATTTATACTTCTTGCAGTGCCAATATAATTGATAAATTATACCATTTGCTAATTAATTGCTTACTTAAAATATTACGCAATAATACACACTTTTTTGCTATACTTCCGGAATTTTGAGAAACTTGAGAGCATAATTCTTCATTTTTAACCGACTTCAAAAAAAGGAGGAGGTTATCAATTCGTCTGTATGTTTTTTTTTTTTTTTTTTTTGTGTTTGTTACCTCATATCTTTTGACTGGGTGAATCGATTTTGATGATTTTTTTTTTATTTGAAAGGAGTTGCTTCCCATGGGGTCCCATTTTTTTTTGGTCCAGGTTTGACAGTGGAATCCATGAGAAAACCATATAAGCCGTAAATTTGCATGAGGTATGTGCGCGACAAATGGACGAATAACTCGATATCTATTCAACCGATTTCGATGATTTTTCTTTTATTGGAAAGAGTATACTTCAAGGGTTGTTTGATGATAGTTTGGTTAGATTCTGATTATAGGATCCATGACAAAGTAACGGAAATATTCAATTCTTAGTAGCAAATTAACGATACACGGCCGAATCTTGTATAGGCTATCTAGATTTTTCATTTACCTACCATAACATCGTTATGATCAAGTAATTGTAGTACTATTGTATAAAACACTTCTTTATATACCGTCAATAGTTTTCGCAGCGCACGCGAAATAATAACTTTTATAGGCAACAGTTTGATACGTTTGGGTTACATTGCTCCATTTTAAGTAGAGATCTATAAGTTTTTGAAAATATAATAAAGCCTATGTTACTCGGTAAAGACGTAGCTTTCTAACGGTGAAAGAATTTTTAAAATCGGTCAAGTAGTTTTTGAGTTAAATCGTAATACAAAATCAAATAAAAATCAAATATTTCCTCTTTAAAATATGAGTTATGCATGTAAGCATTGTATATATGTATATGTTTGTAATTGAAACATATTTGAACATCTCCTAAAAGTTGAGACCAATTTTGAAAATTATATATATATATATCTATATATCGAATCGTATAAGTACTCTTATATACATGTTATATTTATGTATTTTTATATATTGATTACTAGTGTTTTTCCAGCGGGTTCACCCGTGTAGTTCCCGTTCCCGTGGGAATATGGGGACAAAATGTAAAATATGTTACTCCTTGATAATGTAGCTTTCCAATGGTGATAGAATTTTGTAAATCGGCTTAGTGGTTTAGGCTTGAAAGCGTCACAAACATACTTACTTTGGCATTTATAATATTAGTTAGGATAATATAGATACTGCCCCTTTTTTTAATATACAGACATTCCGTCATATTTTATGGTGAAGAATGGTATAACACAACATCTATAAACATACAGTTTATTTAATTATTACTAGAAATAACTATTTGATTACGTTATGGCTGCCCAACACCCCAGCAACTAAATCTATTTAATCAAAACATGTTAATTTATATTCATACATTTAACCAACATTTAACCATATTAACAAATATTTATTAATTAAGTACCAAAATGCATTTTTCTTTACGTTTCACTGTTTTAGATTAATATATTTAAATAATAATATAAACGGCGCTGTCTCATATGAGCTGCACGTTTAGTAGGTCTACCCATATTCTACCAAATTAGTGAGTGTACTTCAGATTCACTAAAAATCGAAAAATAAATAAAAATTTTAACAAAACAAAAACCGACTTCATATAAAAACAAATTAATATGCACTAAAAAGTAATAAAATAATTGCGTATTCTTCTATAATTTGATAATTAACTTACTATTTAATACTCATCAATATGTAGGTACGAATGTGTTGTGTAGTTGATAATGTATTTACAATTATTGTTATTTTTGGAGTCGATGTCAGCTAAGGGAACACTATTATATACCTAGCAATAATAATACGGCAATCTTTTAAAAATAAACAAAAACATACACATTACAAATTGACTTTTATTCGCCTCGTTAAGTTGCCCGTGCGACACAAGCACATCTCACCTATAACTAATTATGTATGTAGTTATAAACCCACCTTGGCTGACATCGACTCCAAAAGTAACAATAATTGTAAATACATTATCAACTACACAACACATTCGTACCTACATATTGATGAGTATTAAATAGTAAGTTAATTATCAAATTATAGAAGAATACGCAATTATTTTATTACTTTTTAGTGCATATTAATTTGTTTTTATATGAAGTCGGTTTTTGTTTTGTTAAAATTTTTATTTATCTTTATAAATATAACGTACAAGTAAATGAAATTAAAATCGTGCCCGTATTTAACTATGTGGAAACAAGTGAGGGGCATTTAATAAGGATATTTAGCAATGAAATAAATCTCGTCGTCGACATTAGTCAAGTTTTTACTGATACTTGATTATACGTGACACGTAAATGACGAGCGTCAACTTTTGTTGATTGAGTTTCGTCAGTGGTATATTCGTGACTATTTTCTCGTTAGATATTTCATTGTTTTAATCTGAATTCGAATTCAGAACTTGCGATCATAATTAATCCTTACTAATAATATTATAAAAGCGAAATCGATATTGTTTGTGTGTTACGCGTTTAAGTCTAAACCACTAAACCGATCTTAAAAAATCCTTCAATCTACCAATCCTGGAAAGCTACATTCTCAGCGAGTAACATAGACATTTTGTCCCGGTATTCTCACGGGAACGGGGACTACGCGGAAGAAACCGCGGCCTAAATGCTGGTAATAAATAAATGTGACGTAATATATACATAATTTTTCTATGATCTTCGCAAGTGATAGCTTCGCGTTTACAACGTCCTATTCCTGAACTCTAAAATTCTTCTTAGTCTACTTTCCCTTGTGAGGAGAAGATGTTGAACTTAATCTATTACTCTGCCCTAATTCGAGTTGGTGGATATATGACTATTCTTCAGCACAGAGCAGAAGAAGAATTATTATAAATAGAAATGAGACACATGACAATCGGTGCAACTGGATAGGCTTAAGTCAATGTTTGGTTAAGTTTCATGTGCTAACCACTAGCCCATCCGTATACTATTATAAAAAAGCCATTTATTATTATATTTCCTACATTTATTCAAACGGTATTTGTCACTAAAGTGTTATAAATCAATTCAAAAACAAATGTATGAAATTGATCTATTTTAAAATACGCACCAACAGA
Organism: Nymphalis c-album; assembly: GCA_963151315.1. NCBI lineage: Eukaryota > Metazoa > Arthropoda > Insecta > Lepidoptera > Nymphalidae > Nymphalis > Nymphalis c-album. The sequence continues at coordinate 9,044,199 of OY720591.1, forward strand.
ATATCAAAATCATTATTTAATATTCTGTTTTAGGAATTAAAAGACAAATTAAAATTTGTTTATCGCCATCAATCAAGAATCGTCTCGTCACATAAATTTATTACTTTATTAGGTACCATTAATATACAGCGCCAAGCTATAATATAATATTAAAACATTTTGATTATACTTCCAAGCAGCGATTTCCATAAGAATGACACTTAAATTCTAAAACAATTAATATACAAATAAATTATTCTAACGCGATGCATTTAACGTCCTTGAACCAATTATATATTAAAAATGAATTTCTTATATCGCTACCGTATTCAGTGTTTAGTTGTTAACCTCCTTGATTAGGCTGATCGACTACCGGAAGCGGAGATTTTTGAAGCGTATAAAAAATGTTAAATATGAAAGTGAGCTGAACATTATAATGATAAGTTATCTATTTGATATAGAAACTGTTGAACTTTGACCAATCTGCCACTCATTGCGTTCATATTATGTTTCAATTATATTGTGATAAATTAAAAATTTTGTATGAGAATTCACGTTCTGATCGGAAAACCGACCAAATCGTCGATCATCGATAAACTTGACAGACGATAATGATTTAATTTGCTTGTTTTGTTTTTATTGTTCAGAACTGAAGAAAACTGAAAATGTATTGACAGAGAAATTGCATCATAAAAGGAAGCTAATAGAGTAACGTGTCCGTTATTCTATTATAGAATTCACGTGACTAATTTATTAAGTTGTTTACATATAAGTTACATATAAGCTTTAATATTATAAATCGTCCAAATTACTGGCAAGATGACAAAGACAGCGAGAGACAGACAGACAACTTATTTGAGCAATGTTAATAAATACATTAAATATGCATTTTGATTCAATAATAATTATCTATGTATATATCATTGTAATTAACTACTGTCTGAATTAATTTGTACGTTCCATATGTTTTCATATAATGATGTCCTATTAGTTATACAGCTTGCGTTAGCTGTATAACTAATAGGATATTAATTTTACTTAAAACTGAATAATAAATAACCTGTCGTCCTATTTGTATTATGCTATTTTTTTTATCACATAGGCGGAACGACGGACGAGCATGGAAGGCGGACGAGCATGTGGGCCACCTGATCGTATTTAAAATAATAGTTAATTTAAAATGTATCCTGTGTTTATCTTTGATAATGTAGCTTTTCATTGGTTAAACATTTTCTTAAATCGATTTACAGGCACAAGGTAATTTGTCAATTTGAGTAATGATACCTTCATTTAGGCGTGAAAGCGTAACAAAGTCATATTCGCCTTTTTTAATATTATTTAGGATAATTTTTGCTACTTTAAATAACTTAAGATAATTATTAATTATCCTCTAAAGGACATTAAGCTATTAATTCTTTAACAATTCCAGCAATAATAATTCTATGCGAAGCAATCTTTATTGTAGCATTGACACCAAAAATATATTTATAAAACGGTTTATTTTAAATAAATTTTCGTATTTTACGTAACTATTTAATGAATGACCACAACAGCAATTCCGCGTAGAACTAAATATCCTATCAATAGTAAAATATTTCATTATTTTACTATTGATTGTATATTTTGTTTAGTTCATGTGAAAACGAGTGTTTTGACCGCGGTTTCACCCGTATTCGTGGAAATACGGGATAATTTTCGAAATACGGAAATTCGCAGATTATGTAACTTTCCATTAGTGATAGATTTTTAAAATCGGCTTAATGGTTAAGTGGAAAAACGTAACAAACAAACTTTCGCATTTATAATATTAGTTATATAGAATAGTGGAAGCCACTGGTTGGTTTGAGCTTCAACATTTACATGACAAAAAGCAAGAATTCAATACGCTTTTCACATATGTACACAAATTATATACTTTGCTCGCTCTGTATCGAAACAAACTCGTAAAATAATGTTTGAATGTTATTCCAAATGTATTTAGGTAACAATCTAAACGTATGATGATGTCCTCCTGAACTCATGAACTCAAGAGAGACTAGCCAATTGCGCAGGACATATTATAGTACATAAGTGTGTGCGCAAAAACAGGTGCACTCTCTATTCGAAAAGCGAATTTGGAACGTCCGGAAATGTTTAGGAGTAGGACCAGCTTTACGTGTTTACGTGCATGGGATTGTATGCACTTCCAACTTCCAGACTATAGGTGAGAATTATTCGATGGAAAAAAGCAATAACCTTTTATTGGCGAAGACCGCGATTTAAACCTAGTACATCGTAATTTGCGAACTTATATCTATAACGACTAAAATAATAAAAGTAAGTACATAGTTTAGAAATAAGTTTATAAGGCAAGTTATGTTTGCATAACTAGGACGAATACGGAACCATGTTATCTAGATACAAACACACTTGTATTTTTATTAAATTCTGTTGATCTTGCCATATTTACATAATTGAAATTAATATAAAAATAAATTTCTTAAATTATATTTTATTAATTGATATAGTATCAACCTTCTAGTGTTTTGTTACCATATGTAATAAGATGATCAAGCATGAACAGTAGCTATAAGAGTTATGTTAAATATATTTAAATAATCTTTAAATTTGATTTCAATTATAATTTACAACGAATACAACCTTTTTAATCGAAACTATGAACCTCATAATTTGTAATATTTTTTTTTTTTATTGTATAGGAAGGCAGACGAGCATATGGGCCACCTGATGGAAAGTGGTCACCAACGCCCATAGACAATGGCATTGTAAGAAATGTTAACCATCGCTTACATCACCAATGCGCCACCAACCTTGGGAACTAAGATGTTATGTCCCTTGTGCCTGTAATTACACTGGCTCACTCACCCTTCAAACCGGAACACAACAATACAAAGTACTGCTGTTTTGCGGCAGAATATCTGATGAGTGGGTGGTACCTACCCAGACGAGCTTGCACAAAGCTCTACCACCAAGTATTTAATATTACATTTAAAAATGTAATATGGCGGGTAGCATTATTACCACCATTCAACGCGGCCATGAATTGAACAGATGCTTTTTGAATTGTATTAAGTCTTATAAAAGTCGTTAGTCTTATATAAAATAATAAAACATTTATAAAATCGTTGTAATAATAATTAGTAACAGGTCAGGCAAAAAGATTTTTCGTACTTTATGAGTAAAATGTTGCATTTAAATTACTTTGTTTGTACTGTTTGTAATTTGTATGCATGCAAAAACATAATATGCAAAAACGCATAGGACTTAATTCGTTCAATCAGAAATTCCTTTATCGTGAAATAAAAACGTAAATATTCTAATATACATTTGTAGTCGAAAAATTCGAACCATATATCATCGTTTTAAAAGAAAAGTTATGAGTATCACTATTGTGACGTCACACCTGATAACAAAGTTTAAACCCCCTGGCTACAACAATTAAACTGTAAGAGATTGTTACGCGAATTCGAAACCGCGACCTTTTGTATAGGAGTCGGTTGCTGTAACCGTTGCTTGGCTATTGTGTTTTTATTTTGCGCAAATATGTAATAAGTCACGGGAAAGATGACTAATTAAGAAATATTAAAGAATATAGATGAAATAGAAATCAGAATATTTTATTAAAATTAAAACGTCTGGAGTTTTAAATTATATTAATTTAACCATTATGGCAACAAGCTTAAATAGTGTTATTTTAAAATATTATATTATATGTAATTGTAATGATCCCTTAGTTATTACTTAATAGACTGAAACAAAGCTACATAAAACTGAATTTAAAAAATAATATAGGATAATATAAGGATCTAATTATATTAAATTAATTTTATTTAAATGTTAATGAATTAAATCAGCGACTCTTGGAATTTGTTTATATAGCAATAGGTTCGAATTGGCTAACAAGACGTCAACTTAAAAAAGTCTAACAAATTTTTCTTTGCATTACAATTAATAAAAGTAAAAATTATCTTTTTTTTCGAATGAAGTTTATTCAGAAATAATTCAAACATGTCAATAATCGAAACAAGCCGGCGAAATTGCGAAGCACAGCTACTTATATAACTGATATTATCTAAGGACAAAAACCTTTCCGAAGCGCGCTGTATATTTTCGTCTAAGTTTTATGTATATATGCTGTAGTATTTTTACTTTATGTAGTTATTTTTGTTGTATTAGTTAGCCCATCTGGTTAATGAACCACTTGATGGCAAGCGGTCACTGCCACCTATAAAAATTATCGTTGTAAGAAATGTTAATGCGCCACGAAACTTGGCAACTAAGATGTTCTCATGTGTATTTACATTCGCTCCCTCGCCCCTAAACTGGAACACAAAAATACTAAATATTAATGCTTGGAGTTGGAATTAATGAGTGGTACCTATCTATACAGGCTTGCACAAAGTCCCACCACCAAGTGACGTATTAGAAGTAGATCGATCTAGCGACCTTGCAAATAACTAGCCTATTCTACGACACATAAGGAGATAATAGCAAAAATTAATATATTTTAACTAATATTTTTTCCTTTTTTAATGGATGTTAAATTGTTCTAACATCTAATATAGTAAATATACCATTGAATGACAAATGTAAAGAAATCTAAATATTTGGTGTGCAAAGCTATATATGACGAGAGGATGCGCGCGCAGGTCAAACGAGTTGCGTCCGCGCACGGTTTGTGTTGTGTGTGAATATGCAGTGAGTGAGGACAGCTCAGGCGATAATATGGTGAGCCTATTTTTTTTATTTATCTACAGAAGTGACTTATTGCCTTATTTTTTTTAAGGTTGAAATGATGTTGAAAAATATTATTTATATTTTTTAATCTACAAGTCATATTGTGTGAGGTTTTTTACTGGAGTAAAAAAGTACTTTTAATAAACATTTATTTATTTATTTATTTATTATTAAGATACACCATCGACTTATCATAATAACTAACACAATATTATAATGCACAAATATACAATCCAGTATGATTTGCCTTTACAGGTGTATACAACATTGTTGGCATTTGTTTGTGTGCGATTATTTGATGCTATTAAATATCGACAAACATTGAAAGCTACTAACAATTTTTTTATGAGAATATTACAAGAAAAATATGAAATGCCATCTTAGACAAATAATCTATTTAAATATTAAGGATGTAGTCAAAAAAATCGATACCATTTAAAGCTTATATTATTTTTAGAAGTTAAAGACTAAGCAGAAGACGAAACTAATTAATTATATACGCAATTAAAAAAAATAGTAAAAAAGTATAAATTAAGGTTTATAGGCCAAACTTTTTAGTGTTTCAGAAAAAAATATAATTATACGAATAGGAATTCGTGACTTTAATAATATATTTCTGGCCTTTTACCTGGCCTGTGGTAGACATTCGTATTTGAACCTAGGTCAACGATAATGATGGCGCACACAGAACATAAATTGCATTAAAAATAATATCAACAATTTGGTAGCACGAAATTAAAAAAAAAATAAAGAAACAGAAAAAAATTTTTATTATAATAATGTTATATTGTGTGCCATTAGTAAGAAAAATAAAATATAAATGTTATAAATAATTATAATTTAGTAACGTGTAGGTCTGATCAGCCAAAACTTATTAGGAGTCCTATTAAGCTTTAGGACGAGTCGAGCTTTGATATAGTGTTACTGCCCGTAAATATCCCACGGCTCCACTATTCTTAAGGACATTTGGAGCTTCCATGACACTGCTGTAGGGCAGTATAGCGACAAATTATTCGACATATTATGCAGATTTCTTCACGATTTATTACCATCGCCGTTGGGCCCGAGATGAATTATTATGAACACCAATTAAGCACATGAAAGCTTAGTGGTGTATCACTAGCTTGTACGGTTTACGGGTCGCCTAGCAATGTAAAAGTCGCAGGTTCGATCTTAACCCCAGGAGCAATTATTGTCTCCACTCCAAACACAAGCTGTACGCTTAATTGGCAGGGTGAATAGGAAATTTAAAATTACTTAAAATAAACTGGCTTGTATAGTAATATTTAAAAACGATGTGATTTTATGTTGCGTTACAATATAACTTTTTTTGAATTCATCTTTCTCGAGTGGCTATTCGATCCGCAAACACCACTTCCTTTAAACTCGCTATGCAATGTTGGTGTTACTTCGCGACATGAAGAAAATGTCAATATATGAAATGTATATTCAATTATGTACATATGTTGCATCGAGTCGTATTATACTGATCTGCCATGTGTGATTTAAGATCGCTTATATCTCCTGATATATTTTTAGTTCATACGAATTCCTTGACTTATATTCAGCTTGAACGATAAGTTTCAATAATTATCGAACTGCGGGAACAATCGTATATTAAAGTGCATATGTGTGTTTTTAACGCACGACTCGAATCAAGTTACTTATTTAGATTGGATGGGACGGCAATCCGATACTAATGGGGCGAAATCAGGGGCAGGAGTTTATTGTTAATAAGAATTTCTTTAATCAATGAATTAAGTGGGACTTGGGATACGATCTCATGACCTCATTGCCTGTCATCAAGAGGTTAATAATGAGACATAAAAGATATTTGTATTAAAGTTACCCAAGTTTTATGCACCCAATAAAAAATATACAAAAAATAAACAAAGATATATTTTCAAAGAGTGAATATGTATTTAAACAACTATTGTAATAAAATTATTATCGCGCCAAGCCATCTATTCGTACTCAGTCGGCCTACTGTATAATGTTAATACCGTCTAAAGCACGTCTCGTGTTCTCGTGTATAGTAATTAGGATATTATGAGTGATGAGTGAGGGGCAGTACTTTAGCACGCACCTTAGGATCGCTGGGAACCTTGCATGAGTCGGGTGAAAATCTGGCCCATTTGTTTGAAAATATTAAGATTATTCTCCTGAAAAGTAGAGTAGGCCTTCTTAGTCTAGTCGGTGAGTTCCTTTACGCGAAATAGTTGAAGTAGCGATGAAATTATTTCATTGATCTGAAGTTATTCACAAAATAAGCAGATGTCATCTTACAACTCCAATCAATGTTATATTCGCTGTTACATCACAACAATGCGTCAATACCTTTACGAAACATCGCGAGATTATTTTAAGTAAATTCTTGTTTTGCCAGAACTATTGTCATATGTTTTATTATGGTATTATTAAGGAATAATTTTAAATGAATTAAAACGGGATACGATGTAATTACTAACTAAATTTATATACAAGAATAATCTATATAAATAAAATGATAGAGGTCTGCAGTTGTGCGCGCATCACGGAAAAACTACTGGATAGATTTCAATGAAACTTTCTAAATTTTATAACTAAGACACTTGGTATCTTATCAAAAACAAATATTTTTGCGATATCTTCATTTAATAAAAAGTTTGTAAAGTTTAAAAAAAAAACGATTTGTATATGCACTGCGTGTTCAGTGATGTATGTTTAAACAAAGTATATTTTTGCTTGCGATCTTTTTGATGTTTTTTCCTTCGTTCATAAGAAAACTTTGTTAATATATCAAGCAACGCACGAAGTCGCGGGTATCATCTAGTATAATATAATAATATAGAGTATAAAAATAAATATAGAGTATAAGAAATAATAGACATGTGTTATTCTTACCTACATTATATGTACGAAAAACATTCTGTGTGTGACTGTAACGGACCGTACATTGAATAGTTTTAAAGGTTTTTCATAGGATAAGACTCTACTCAATATAATATAATTATACATATAAAGAAATATCTAAATAAAGGACACTGTTTAATGATACAAACCCTTATATATATATATATATATATAATATTTTATGTGATATAGTAACTGTTATAATAGTTAATAATATAATACCTAAGTAATTACATGGATATATTAATATTCACTTTTGACGTTACAAAAGTGGAATATCACTAACAATTTCATCATAATTTAATTTCCAAAAAAAAAACATGTTTTTAAGGGCTTTTTCAAAAACGGAAAGACTTCAACATATCTCTTATTATATAACGTAAGCGTGAAATGAATGAAGTAATTACATTTTGTGTGTCTGGACAGGTAAATTGGTATAAAGCTTGTACACATTAAAAGTTATCCGACTTAACGATACGGTAATACGCGAACAGAAATACAAGTGTTGAAGTCGTTTAACAATTTTACGATAGTTGTTGTTTCGACACAATAACTCTATAAGTATTAACAAAATATATATTAATATTAACATAATCTGTTAAACTCGATATCCATTATAGTGGTGAACATTTTACATAAAATAATACCAGACAAATGCGAGTAGGACTCGCACACAGGGTTCACGGAACTAGGTACTTAATATTGATGTTTGGCGCAAGCTTGAACCTCGATGAAACACATAGGGTACTGTTTTATCACGATCTCGTACTAACACGCGTGCGAAGTCGTGGACGAAAATAAGTCTAAAATAAATTTAAAATATGCCGTTCAGTTTTAAGCAACTGAAATGATATACTTATAAGAAGAAACTTGATGAACGTGATAAATTATTGTTTTAAAAAATGCTGTACCGGAGTTTATAGCGAAGGTTTAAGAGATCACTGGGATGCGTGACGTAAGAAAGGCCGTTGTGAAAAGGTTACAGCGATGTCGAGTTGTCGACTCACGGAGTAAACAATTTCGTTCTTCATTTATCGAAATTTCTCTTCAATTTGCTCTTACAATATTTTTATTTTAATGTTTTGTATTTCAATTTTTTATGTTAATAAGATAAATATTAAAAGTATTTTAATTATTTATTTGGTTGACTTATATACTTAGCTTTTTAGGGTCGTAGCGTAATATAAAAGAGCTTTTAATAGACGTTAAACCAAGTCTGCAATAGTAAATTCTAATTGTTGTGTGTGTAACTATTATCATATATTTTTTAAATTAATAAATTTAAGTTTCAGAATGTAATAATATCCCCTGATTTATATTCTGAAATCGTTTTTGTACGAATACGTTTCCGTTATATTTTCATTATTAAAGTATTATATAGAGATGAAAATTGGAGATATATTTTATTTCGTAACGTAGAGACGCTCTGAATATGAATATATCTACTTAATAATTTTTAAAATCTTGCGAAAACTTTGCTTTTTCCTGAAATATTCAAATTAAATCGATTCGATTCGACAGCCATATATATATTTTTTTATAAAATTTCGCGCTATAAATTTACTATTATATAATTTTGCAATTTATAACTAGCGTTAGGTCAAAATACGATATACGATAACTCAGTCAGTTTAAAGATTTCTTAGAAGATTTAAACTTTGATATTGAATTATTGCTTTAGCTGAGACGTTAAAACGCACTGTGTTTTAGTATGAAATTAATATTGACAGTAGGTGAACAAAATGACGGTTTTGTTTAAAATGTCAATTATGTTAGTTGACCTTTCTATAAGCCTTCAACTGACAACAGTGTTGCGTCTTCTAGATTCTTTCACATAAAACACTTTAACGAACTACACGTAACTCAGCTCTGTAATGCATTTTGACTGTTTGTATAAATAATTCAAGAATAGTAAGAAAGAAATTAATGAATAATACGTTTCTTTTTTTTCATTTAGGCTTTATATATTTTTAATATGTGTATGATACTGTATTGTTTTATTTTTTAAATAAATTAAGTATGATTCAATTTTATACGATAGTAGTTTATTCATGCATTCACATATGAACATGTATATGTATACAAAGCATAGCATATGCACGCTCTATTAATGCCTATAACTTATTACGACATCTATCAGAATGTCAGTCAACATCTATATTTTATTTTTTAATTAAAAACTGAATTTAAATCTCAATTAAAATTGAGAAAATAGAGCAAAAATATATTATCTACAAATTTTCATGAAGAGATATAAAATTGTATTCACGAAGGAGCTCTAAAATATGTTTCGAAACCGATTCGACGATATTTCACTGATAATTTTACCCAAACCGGAGTTTATTAGTAACCGGAGTGACTCTAGTCTTTATTACGAAGTTCAAGGACGTTTAAGTCCGGGAAAAATTTATATTAGATATAAAGTAAGCTTCGTTTTATATAAATTGTATTTCTTTTACTTGGAAGTTATTATATTTCCTATATAATATTAAATTACTTTTTCTTCTCTATATCCTGGAAAAATCAATTGACCAGGGACTGAGTTACATGGATGATTTCTTGTGTTTATTATTGTTTATTACATTGGCACACTCACTCTTCAAACCCCAAAGTGTTGATGTTTGGCAGAAAATTCAATCGCTACCATCTCATTGGTGTACTTGATGACTTAATCTGCTCTATTCAAAATAACCACGATCAAAAAGCAACACAAGGTTAATGGACACAGTCTAATTTTTTTCATAAAAAATCAACCATTGAAATCGTAAACAATGATCAATACATAAAGAACATATTTTTCCTATCAGCGAACACGTGGAACGTTTCATCTTCAATAGAACAATGATTTGAATACATATCTATGGATCTGCCTCGCTTCTGTTCAGAGCCTTGCGACACGGTCGGTGACGGGTTTGTCGATTGTTGCATGTTTGAGACTAATGTTCTCTAGATGACTTTTCACTGACTACTATCAAAATGGGATATACACAAGTAAATGTCCTGATTATAAGTCGTTTTGCCAATATTACCAACGTTGGTCGATATGGCCCAGTTGGATAGAACACGTGGATCGTGATATTGTAGGATATTGTAATTTCAAATGTGGCCAAGCATCAGACCTATTTTTTAATTAAATACGAGGAATAGACAACCTGTTGATTTGTGGTCAGTACCACCATAAACTTTAGCAGTAACGAGAGTAATTAAGCATTCTATATAATGTCAATTCACCGCCTATGAAATGGCAACTAAAATAGTAGAATTATCCCAGAAGTTACCCCAATTGAATTGAGCCCAAAAAAATATTGTGTATATTAATTTAATAAAAGAACACAATTTGTTATACTATTATTAATGCAGCGGTTTTTAAGAACAAAGGCATGAATTCAATTTTTTATGCCTTAGTTTCCACAATATTTGGTTAAGGTTGCTAAAACACATTCAGTTAAATATGTATTTTTATGTATAACGACGCTATAAGCGTGTGATACTATTTAAATTTGAATTAATTATCTTAAATCGTATTTAAGAATAATCAATTAAACTTTAAAATATAACCATCAACACGAGTACATGTAACTTGATGAATATTCAAATAAAAAAAATATCGGTGTCAATGTAACGAAGTGTCCAAGTTAAAAGTAATCGCTTATAAATTATACACATAGTTACAAATTATTCACAAAATAGTTCTTAAACATTACGCAAAACGGCACCTTGGAGATGACAGCTGATTGATATGTAAATAAGATTCAAGATGGAGGCGTACGAAGATGTCGTATTTAATAAAATCGACTTTTAATTATATTGTTGTAGCAATGGACATTCCGCCCACTTAGTTTCTACGGATAATGATATCTTTATTTATAATACTATAGGCCCGTCCAGATTTCTATGGATATCTCCTCCTAAAGTTGATATAAGAAGATTATTATTATCATATATATTATTTGACTAATTAATAAAGTCTTTGATGTGAAGCATTATATGCATATGGAAAAAGCTTTTCTTCCAGATGTCTTATAGGTGATAAGTATGAGCGATATACAAAAATCAAAATAAAAACATGTAATTATAATATAATATGTTAACTAACATTGTTAATCGAGGGAATCGTAATATCCATACGAGTGTTCAAGCAAAATTGATAACTTCGCAGATACGCTACATCATCTTTTTACTTGGTGGTAAAGCTTTGTGTTTGAGCTCGTCTGGGTAGGTACCACCCACTCAACAGATATTCTACCGCAAAACAGAAGTACTTGGTACAGTTGTGTTCCGGTTTGAAGGGTGAGTGAGCAAGTGTAATTACAGGCACAAGGCACATCTTAGTTCCCAAGGTTGGTGGCGCATTGGCGACGTAACCGATGGTTAACATCTCTTACAATGCCATTGTCTATGGGCGTTGGTGACCACTTACCATCAGGTGGCCCATATGTTCGTCCGCCTAACTATGCTAAAAAAAACATCGATTAAAAATGTAATGAAGGTGGCTGAAACATTTGTATTATGAAATATTACAGTTCGTTTCAACCACTATCATTATTTAAATTATTATTTAATTTTAGGTCACGTTGCTTTTGTTACAGCTTATAATTACAATACAACTATAAGTTATTATAAGTTATTAATATGAACTTAATGATGCTGCGTGCATTCGGATGCATTAAATCTTTACATTGATGTACATACCTAAGGAATCATAAAATGAACTAAAACTGCAATTAATGCTTCATTGTTCTACTCGTAACATCTGATGACTTATGTATTCATCGAACATTATTCATTTTATTTTATGCATAAGCTAGCTTTTACACGGCTAAATTTGAAATAACTTAAATTAAGACATTAGGCAGTTAAGTAGCGTGGATATTAGTGTTAATTGACTTTAATATATAATACTAATTAGTGAGTCTTATATTTAAAATTTGATTAAAGTCACTTCATTTTGACAAGAAGTTTGGCGGGTTATATTTTAAACAGTAAATTTTCTTTTTCTATCATTATTGTTTTGACATTCGAATGAAGATACAGCATTGTCTAACGAATTACCCGCTAAACAATGTGACATCACTTTTTCAATTAAGACACTAAATTCAGTTTAGTGCGCAGCTGGCTTTTGTTTTAATTTTGTAGCCATCTTAAGAACGTTTTGATTTCTAAAAGCGACAAAGACCTTTATCCATTTTAAGTTCACATACTGAGCGCTTTATCTATCGCGATATTTTCACTACTTGTACATTATTTTTGATTTTGTTATTCTATTGTTTAATTTGTGTTACCTACCCGATAATTACGGGATCGAGCCCAGGCAAGCAACACAGATTTTTTAATGAGCTTAATTTGTGCTTATACTCATCTCGTGCTCGCCGGTGAAGGAAAATATAGCGAGCCAATGGCAATGAAGATGAGGTGTTATCCCAGCAGGGAGACATTTTCATTCTGTTACTTTCCTTAATTTGACTGGGCACGAGTTCACGTCCATGGCAATATGCCATTGACTTTCGAATTGTTATTATGTATTTGTATTTAGTGTATTAACGAATGTAGAGATAAGTGCTCGTATTTATCCCATATCACTCTTTTACTCATTAATTATTGTATTGAAAATATAATGATGCTGTTATTATTATATGAATTTAACTCTTATATGAATATATAATGACTCTACTATTTATATAGGTATTATTACATTCTGTAAAAATACTTGATATTTAACTGTATTATTTCATATGCATCACAGTATTACATATTTACTAAAAATATTTCATTTTAATGAGTCACAACACAAGATGATCTTGATGTTACTCAACGTCGAACTGGTGGGCCTTGTGCGAGGAAATCCATCAATTTTCGGAAATCACTTTCTCAATATTGCGAAACACGTTTGAATTTTATTAATGTGACAAAATACTTTTAGGTCAATGATAAACATTGCAATTAATAGTTAAGCAGTTAGTTTGTGTTAACCTACCAAAAATATTTTGTAATAAAAAATGAATATACAAAGTGAAAATGACAAGGTTCATGTAAATTAGAATATGTAGGAAATACATACGATTTACAAAAGAAAATAACGATAACGTTTTTACAAAATGAATAGTTTGATTGAATCGGTTCAGGTTTCAATGTATACTTTTGAATATTTTAGCAGTTGCAGATTTACAAATAGGCTATATTATTTTGTCCGTAGACTCCAATTATTATAATATTTTTATTTTATTATTTAAGTCCAAGCATAAAATTGTAATTTAATTATTGACTCATATTTACGCTACAAAAAAGATAACTCAGCCATTCAAGTGCAAAACATAAATAAATAAATAAAACTAATCACAATAATATTTATCAATCCATTAAATAAATATACTTCATCCTCTCGTATGTCATACTCTTCATCAAAATATCATTAACAATTATTTTAAACCAGGATTTCCGCCAGAGCATTGCAATGCACAATATTTACTAAAATCATAATTACACTTAATAGTTCTTAACACCAAACACATAGCAGCCACATTCGAAATTAGCTTATTAATATGAAAAATTATTCAAAGATTTCAATGTCAACACCCATACAACAACGCGAGAACGCAGAACGTAAAAACCAGTTAATTCATTACACATAACTTTCGTTCTTAACACGTACGTCGTAAAAGCTTTAATTTCGTGTACATATTTGTGAACATTAATGGTTGTAGGTTCTAAAATGTAGAAGCAAATATGCCAAAGGTTACTGAAGAGTCTTATGAGGAAGAATAATACGGATCTTTGGTTATCCGTGTTGAATAAAAAATGTCTTTACTTACTTAATAATAAATCACGACGATGTTTTGATTGACTAATATGCTATTTTAAATAATGTCATACCGTTACACAAGTTATTTGTTTAAATTTATTGACTTCCTTCCAAATTACGTCCTTTCGGAACTGTAATATTGTAACCTAAAAGGATTATTTGTTTATAATTTGAACACTAAAAGCTCTTTAAATAAATGTTATTTGAGGTACTTCAATCTACAATCAATACAAAAGGAAATTATAAACTAAAAACATATTTTTCTTTACCCATAACATTAGGTATTTGCAATGCTTGAATGAATCGCTTTAATTCATTTAAAAAATAAATATTTTTTTCTCAATTACGCTTTTATTTACTTAAGTGAATTACATGTTATTTTAATAAATAATACCCCATATTATGTTATATTTTTTTTGTTTATCAATAAAATTCTTAATAATAACAAATATAACATTAAAGCTTCGGTCAAGGTAAAAATAGTTTATATAAACTTGTTTCTAATTTAGACCACTTCCATATATGGTAGTGATGCTATCATCACATCCGCAACAGCTCTGTAAACATTTTTTTTTATTCGAATAATTCAAGAAATATTCAAATATCCCAAATAAACTACAAAATTGATTTGGGTCGAGATTATGTTGGTAACGAATAAGTATAAAAATTCAACGTATTCATGTAAATTGAAAATTCATATTTTTTGTCAAAAGTTCTGTATATCATGTGATTTCCTCGTGATATTTTCTTTCACCGATACACCCGAGACAAATTTGAATATCATAAATATAGATCGAGAAGATTATTTTGGGAGTAGGTAGTAGGATGGACTACCTACTCCCAAAATAATCTTTCTGACATAAGAAATTAAAATAGGACAATAAATCGGCGACGATTGTTAAGTACCTATAAAGGTATTTAGTGTCAAAATTTAATTTATCTTTGAAAGTATTACATATCGTATACGTCTCGTATGAAGAAAGCAGCTCTAATTGATTGTATAATCTTTGGATCCTTTGAGTGCTTAAATGGCAAGACAGACTTGACCGTGCATGTCGCTTATATAACTTTATCGCTTACCCACTTTTATCTAAATATCACTTACATGTGTGTGCAAGTTTTCTGTATGCATTTTGCATATGTAGTGTGAAATACAAATAACAACATATTTTGCACACATACATAGATATCATTGATTCTTTGACTTAGCTTGGCTCTTACGTACGTTTTGAACTAGCTTGCTATTTAGCGGTATAAAATTCGCGTCCTATTTAGAAGCACTTGATGTACGTCTTTTACTTATGATTCAAATAGTGTGCTCCAATCAAATAAACCGAAATACTTCATTAGCATGAGGCACATTTTCACATACGTGCTATTAGTAATAGCTGATTAAAAACTTCTTTGATTTATATCACGCGTCAATGTACATATACTTGTATGAAATAAAAAAAAACATAATCCATACAAACTACATACATATCCATCCATCCATCATATCCTTATCATATAATTATGATTTGGAATAATTTAGAAACTTACCTTAAAAAAATCACTGCAATTAAAGTTGATTTCAATTAACGAAATCAAAAGAAGCAATAATAACTAACAGCAACTTTTTTAAACGATACGTAGTTTTTAGAAATATCAAGAAACTTATATCTAGATAATAAAACTAAGTTTCAAACAATAAAAACAAACTAAAACGTTACAAACAAACGTCAACAATTAAATTTACAATTGGAATTTCCATACAAATGGCACGTTAAACATGTTTTTATTGTTTTTTATAAAAATGTTAATAGTTATTTTATTACAATGATGATCGTTAAAACACATTGAAAAACGCGTTGAAGTCTAAATTACGAACCGTAGGTGTCATTTAAGCCTGAACTTTTATTGTTAGTTATTTTAAATCTAGCATCAACAATGAGTAATTCTTTATTATTATCTTAAGAACGATTTATACACAAATACTTCAATCTGAATGAAGTTAGCCATTATCCTTTTGCATCAAAAATTATTAACCTTTAAGTTATTAACATTTTAAGACGGACTAATGAGACATAAGTATGTCTCTTTCACACACTATACATATTAATAAAGAAATTAATAAATACAATACTCATGAAGCTGATATATACTTAGATAAAATTCTATCTAGAAATGTATGTTTATTATTGTTGCCGTGGCCGAAATCGATCAGTAAAACGTCACCATTGTCTCTAGGAATGAAAAATATAAAAAAATGTTTACACTACAATCTTAACAATTTAAATATTACCGATAAATAATAAATTCATTGTGTTTAATTTTAAATCTAAGTTTTCAACTATAACATTTGATTTACGATACAGAAGATTTTATAAAAACAATATTAATATATTCTTTCATTAAAATCGTTAAAATTATCTTGAAGTTATATCACCATTCTATTGTCGTTATAAATTAAAAGTGAACACAGCATCTTGTAATGTTTAATTATATTAACATAGAAGCGGAAGACATGATAACAATACGGTTTGAATACAAATCACTACGTGCTGAGTCCCACTCATGTAATGATATAATTAAAAATACTTAAGTTTTTCTAAGAAAATAATTTAAAGTTACATAAGTATTTATCTTGATATTTTTCTATTTTTCAAATATAACTTGTAAAATGAGAGTAACAATTTTTATTTTAGAACTGGCTCTTGTTTAATTTCGATTTATATCTACTATTTTGTGAACTAATATATTGTAGTCAAAGGCATCCGAAAAACATGGAGACCAAGTGGGAATATAATATATAAATGTATTTATTATGAAGAGTTAATTTGTCAAACGACCTGATACTTTCAGGATCTATCAATTCGATTTGAAATAAGTTTTATGCGATATTGAATAAGGTATACTGTATATTATAACACCTCACGTGACCCATAGGAGCGAAGTAGTAACTTTTCTCTTGGTCATCAATATCCCTAATACAAGAAAAGCTTATAATAACAATGACTCCTGGTATAATCAAGTGTCATTTACTTTAGAAGCGAATGAAAAAGCTCATGACAAACTCGATGCTCTTTGGTAGCAGCAAATAATTGTAGTTAAGCTCTTCAAATTATAATAAAGCATAAGTTCATATTTTCTTACACTTAAGCCGACTCAAAACTAGATGTCATAAATGTATCGCTTGTACATTTACAACGCGTCCATAATTAAGAATTTTAGTGAAGAAATGATTCCACACTTACACAGTTTGATTTTATTCGACTTAACGATCGAAAATTCATCGAAAGGTTTAAATTGGTCTTATATTACGTCATCTGAATAATAAGTTCGTACGATAATAAAAATATCGTTATTAGTTGAATAATTAATAATCCTACTTATATTCCGAATATATTAATTTCTGATAACCTAAACTGTCTGTAGCCATAGATTGACCTCTGACTTGTATCGGACGCTTTCAAAACATTGATTCGAAAGAGATCGTCTTTAATATTTCCTAATCCTTAAGGTCAAAGTGAATTTTTAGTATCATCCTAAGTTTAATTAGAAGGTCGACATCGCCTTACGTTATTAAAATAATAAGCATTAATAATAAAATTAGTATCGTTTGTACAAAACGGACATACATGTATAGCTATTTATATTTTTTCATATAGTTTTAATGGATATTTAAGAAAGACATTTAAAATTAAATACTAATTATTACGTATATATTATTCAACGTGGTTATGACTATTGCAATTTGTAAAAGACCGAATTTTCAATAGAAGTAGGTACCGTTTTACAAGAAAACGCAAAAAGAATAAACATTGTTTGCTTGGAGAATTAGTTTATGGAGGGTTTTTGCTTTTTGCGTTCGTTTGCTGTGGGATTATTCCAACTAGGAGAGTTTATCAAATTAAATTAGTCCAGCGTGAATGTAACCAGTTTTTATGTTAATATTCACAGATTATTATAGTTATACTAGTCATAACTTTAATAATTAATGTAAATAAACAAACTGGATTGTCACTTGATATGCTTAGATTAATAATTTATTATATTGTACATATAAGTAATAATTTTATTGTGCATATATTAAAATGAATATCATCAAGTAGGAAAAAAATGTATTTAACTTCGATATGGATATAAAAAATTATGAAAATATTAAATTAAATAAGAACACCGATATTCATAGATCTTTAAAGAATCGTATTTGATATTCGTACATAACTGCAATGATGATAAACAGAAATAAGAAACAAATTGACTAACCTATAAAGTCGTGTCGATGATTAATTGAAGAATGAAGATTCATATTATACTTTTCTACTTGAATTTTTCAACTTTGTATGTAGCTGTGCATATCTGTTACAGTTAAATACATAACCAAGTTCACTTCACATACAAATACGGTTTGTCAGATCGATTGACCTTTGACTGATTCGACGTGTTGTAGCGTGATACCTAAGAAGAAGAAGATATTCGAAATGACTACTATATGTATTTAATTGTTTATTTTATTCCATAGGTAGGCGGACGAGCCTATGGGCCACCTGATGGTAAGTGGTCACCAACGCCCATAGACATTAACATTGTAAGAAATGTTAACCATTACATACATCGCCAATGCGCCACCAACCTTGGGAACTAAGATGTTAAGTCTCTTGTGCCTGTAATTACACTGGTTCGCACACCCTTCAAACCGGAACACAACAAAAGTACTGCTGTTTTGCGGTACAATGTATGATGAGTGGGTGGTGCCCACCCTACTATACGATACTAGTATAGTTCAATCCACGAAATCCCATTCTAGCTTATATTGCACACTTGCACTGTAGCGATTAAAAAAAATGAATTAGGCGCGATAAAGGAAGGCTTAAAACAGAATTACGTTTAAAGGTTTAAGAAGTTTGTTTCGCATCAAGAATAAAAGTTCACTTACACGAGAAACTAAGTACATAATATTCTTATATGTATATAATAATTAGTATCGGCGTCTGTATTACAAAAACCGAAGTGAGTACATATCTTTTCTCAAATCAAGGTTTGACAGTGTTTTCTCAGTTCAGTCTCAAATTTTACAAAAGATTTTTCATTAATTATTTTTTGTGTAAGCTATTGCAAATTAGTATAGTAACGTTTATATATCGGTTTGGTAGTTCCCGGGATTATAGCTTTCAAATATATACTCTTAAGTTGTACAAAAACATCACAAATAAAATAAAAGTTAAATTCTTTTAATTAGTGTTACTGCTCAAGATGTATAGTCTAAAATTTTATTTATCATTTTAGGCAGGCTACCTGCCCGGCCAAGGTTAGCGGATTTGGCTTAAAATGTCAAGGTCTTTAAGAAAACTTCAGATTATAGTGACATAAAATATCAATGAATTTTTGATTACAACACAGTTTATATAAAAAAATTTAAGATAAAGTCCATAAACATTTTTCTTCCATTGAATCACAACTGTGATATATGGTGAAATAACTTCATACGAACGGCCTGCAAATTTAACCCTGTTATATATTTTATTAAAAAATTATAAATATTAAAAGTTTTGTTATAGAAAAATGAATAATAAGGTGAAAACGAATTCTTAAAAAACACATTGATTGTGAAAATTTGTCATACATCCAAAACCTCTTTTTTTGAAGATAATATAATTATTTATTATCTAAGAACATTTTCGTACATAGTGACCAATACATACCAATTAGTAACATATACCACAATATACATGTCTAATAATAAAATATCCATCGGTCGGTGTATTTCATTCTGTCGTCTGATGGTCGGTATTGTGTAATATTGCTAAGGGCCTGTCCAGCCATATACGGTCGCGATGACATCGAAAGAGATAGGTACTTATTCGCCACGCGTATTATAGAATTACCGACATTTCTTTACATCGTAAAGCAATTATAGCATTTTTTTTCTTTTTAACCGAATGAGCTTAAATGGCAATTTATTAAAAACGGTTATTCGGTCAGAGCTTTCGATTTTTAAACTATCAAAACGTCTGAAGTTATTTTATGCTTCTATATAATAGAAGTTTAACAATTAATTCGTTGATTTTACATTAATTTTCTGTTTTAGTAAAAAATAAAATCAATTAAGGTAATTTCAAGGTTTTGTTTGATATATTGATATAATGTTGTTTGATATTATTTGACAATACGAAAACGAATACAATTGGCGCTAAATCACATCGCTTTAAGTGTAACCATTGTCATAAAATCCATTTAGTTTTGGTGTGGTTTTGGTGTCAAGTGGATATTATGTCATGTCAAACAACGGTAGGGCTTGCTCAAGTCATTATTTATACGTCTTTGTTAATTCGCTTCAGCTTGATATTAAGGGAATCAATTAATTATATAAATGTTACGTAGTAAATATAACAACCAATTATGTATAAACTAAACCTGATTGTATCTGAAATTGGTTATTTTTCATATAACATTTTTTTTTTTGAAATATCTTAAACTAAGTCAGGATGTATATTTTTTTAAGTCGCAACCATTTATACAGCTAAGGGTTAATGAAGAAAGGTTTCGTATGTACGTCTATCTAAAAAAAATATATTCCCAAGACCTATTATAGGGTGGGTAGCGTACAGCAACACAACATTTAAATTTGACAATTCTTTCTATGAATGTAATATTAATTCTTTGATTGACTTCTAAACAGAAATTCGGTTCTTAATTCCAATAGTTAATAATCAGAACAGCATCTCATATTTTATTGACGTTTTCATTACAACGGCATTTCCAAATACAATAACGTTGATCTATGAAATGTGATTTTTTTAAAAGGTTACACTGAATAAATATTCACATTTGAAGATTTGAGGTCGTAACCTGATGACTTACCGATACATTTAAATGTGACCTTTATTTAAGGAGGCCAGATGAATCTTTTTTATTGAAAAGCATTGTACAGCTTAAATAACTTAAAAAAATTGGTTGCCTGTAAAGTCGGTATACGGGCGAAAGTTTTACGTGACAACGACTTTGAGTGGTAAAATAATTTTAATGTGAATATTCATTCGTATAGTAGGAAGAAGGATGAAATAATAGTAACAATTTAAAACATTTATTTATACAAAGAATTATATTTAAAACATTAATTTATACAAAGAATCTCGCACTGAATTTCATATTAACAAAATTTTATTTTTACCTTTACACATACATACGTATTTATATACAAATATATATACAATAACTTGCAATACATTTGCGTACAATGAAACAGCGTTCTGTCTCTCTCGCTCTTAGGCGGGCTAACCATGCCCGAGTGGAAGGGACGCGTGCCTCTCACTCGCTCTCATTGTGAGCGCATAACGTGAGCGGAGCGTAACGCAGTTTCTTGAAGTGTCACCCGGCAAACCAATTTATAAGACGTTGTCACGTCAATAAACAACATGCTAAGATAAAATTTATATATGTAATATTAGGTCAGTTCCAACTTCTATTATGAAACGTTACCGTGAAGTTAAAATTATTTATTGATTTCTGACACATCAATCAAAATTGAAAATATCGTTAACTTAACGATAATGTCAAAACTCTTCACACTAAAGTAGTTCCCGCGTAGACAACGTATGATATTACATAGATTTTTAAAACGGCATCAAATTACTGAGTGTATTTAATGCTTAATTACACTACTCTAGAATTTGACTTAATATGATTTACAGAAATCATTACTAAGAATCATTAATATTCAAAGCAAAATAGAACATCATGTCAACATTCAGAGCTATTTTCACAACCAACTACAACGAAATAAGTCAACAATAGACATAACCCAATTCTTAGACAACCTTGCAGTGAAATGTTTTCGTACTATTCCTCTATAACTTACATAACTTTTGGCATGTAAAATAGTTTTACTAAAATATGCTCTGTACCAGTTTTCTTAAGACGCCGTGACGCGTTTATTTGTTAGCTTGCGTAACTTTGGGGTCAGGTTCATGCTATTGCACTTTTGTATATTTTAAACAAGCACAGTGGACTGCATATATATTTGACTTTGTTATGTGATAACATCATAGATTTGTGATAAAACATTGACCCCGTATTTACGAAATCGTAGTAGCTTTTGGCACGCATGTACGTATAAGATAAATACATACAAGGGAACAATTTTAGACAGAGAAAAAGTATGTTAGACTTTTACATTTAAATGAAATAGGTATATTATACTTTACTATTATACTTATTTCGATTTATTAGTTCGACAATGCGTCATCGGATTGATATTCTACAATGGGTGGTATCAAAGTCTTTAGGCGTAACTGCTGTTGCAATTTTTTCTATATTTTTCATAAGTCTAGTTCAATTTTAATTTTATAGCGAAATTTTGATATATTGGATAGAAATTTATTAAGTCGCGTAACAATAAACAGTTGTATCATAGTTATAAATCATCTGGTCTCGATTGTCAATCGTCTTGTGTTTTAGTTTATAATTTATACTGATAAAGCAACAGATGCTTTACTTTTTCCAAGAAAACTAATATCTCACTGATGGTCTAAGCCTAAGGCGTAATTTCCCTTTGAGTAGAGATTTTTGTGCTTATTCCAGTATGTTGCTCATTCCCCGCGTTGTTTTCCTCCACCAACATGCACGAGATGAATTATATACATAAAATAAACTAACATACTCATGAAAATTCAGATCAAACCGATAAATCAGTCCAAAAATAAAATAGTTTCAAGTCATTTTGCGGATTTTACGCAAATCCTAACCAAAATATATTTTTCTTCATATCTGTATCTAACAAATAGGCTACGTAATATTTTCAAAATCTTATGAAAAGTAATAAGAAATAATACATGACATTGACAGGGGTCAATAGGTCGCTTAGGTTTTTTTTAATAAAGGTCAAACAAAAAAAAAATTAAAAAAATCAGTCTACACTTGTAAATTCAACATCAAGACAATGTTTGTAGTATATTAACATTCGATGTAGCATTAAAATGTAACCTTTTCAATGAAGTAACAGACTTCTAAAAATTGATTTATTACCTTCTGGGGGGCACGTTTGTCTTACATTGAAGATCCGCTACTTGCCCTTTGACTTGATAGCGTATTAAACGACGTTAAGTTACATAATGTAAAATTAATAGCCGACATTTATGATATATTTTTATATACTATATATCTATTATATGTGACTAGCGTGGCTGCCGATCCCGCGGGCCCGGGTTAAAAAATGTTACTTAATTGCTAATGCTTGTATCAACTATGTGTTTGTTATTTTTCGTTCAGTTTATTGTTTTGGTTTTCTTTATGAGGAATGTAGAAATAAAAGATAATGATTAAATATATTCTACGAAGCGGTAAATTACAAATGGAGATGTTAATTGAAGATGCGCTTCTCGTGCGACATTTGCATATAAAATAATGCGCATTCTCAGCCAACTATCTGTCTAGAATCAACCCACTTAAATCCTACTCATTCTTTAAATATTTATTATCGTGTTTATCATTAATATCCGAAGGTGTAACAAGTTAGGTCATAACGACAGCTGAGTTAATCTGCAACTAAATAATATAATTTTCTTTTATTTTAGCGCCTGCCAAATTATTTGAGCAATGATATATGACTAAACTTTTGCTCAAAAAAAAAATTATATATATATAACTTATTTAAGTATAAATATGCGCACGACGGAAAGTTACTTAACTGTAGTTAAATAAAGAAATAATATTTTTATCTCAATATTCATTGACATAATATTACAACATCGTATGTCAACAACCAATGACCTTTCAATTGAAAGGCAATTATTTAATTTGAATTTGACCAGCGTTTTAATAACTGGAGTTTAGTCATGTCATTTTATCTTGTAAAATACTTGTACATATAAATAGTTACACGATCAATATTTGACTAACTACTGATAAATATTAGTTGTTCCGGTCTGGCTTAAAATACACCATAAAACATTTATCTTAGAAGGTCCCTATCTATTTTGTTATTTTAGGTCCCCGTTCAGAAGCGATGAGAGTAAAACTATATTATTCTTAATTGGGTGGGACCCTCGATAGCCGGGCTCATATGATTTTAAATCCGGGGCTGTTGAAGGGTTCGCTAGTTATTCTACCATTTATTTATCTGTAGCTGAGCAAGGGAAATTTTTGCTAAAAGGGTCAATCAAGAAGAGTCTTTATATATCTTAAGGTTTTGGTGATCACTAAATTACTAAACGTGTATAAGTACGCTATATACCAAAACTACGTAATACAGGCGGTAAAATATTAATTATTATCTATTTACTAAGACGGTGAAGCTGATTAGGTAAATGTCTTCAAACATGTGTGTATTCATCAAATATTTCGAAACTCAATGATCAATAAGAAAAATCTACTTAACATTTGTTAATACAACCGCATTACCCGAACAGATTACTACATAAATAGAAATACGTATTTTGTATTGATATTTCAAATGGAATCATTACTAAACAGACGTTAGGTTGTTTTTTCGTGAAATATTTAGTTTTTTCAGCAATGCCACCATATACAGCTAAACATAAAAGGCAAACCATTGAAGTAATTTTTGCGATACACAAAATATAACTACAAGAATTGGTAATTTATTATTTTAAGAAACGGAGATTAGAATTAGATATGACCTATCTGCAACAAATATAAATTTCACTACCTATGCACATTAATAAGTCTATTAAAAAATATATAAATGAGTAATTATACGATATAACGGCGTATGAATTCATTTAACAGCATATAGCTGTCTAAAAATAGTAAAAACGTAATTTTATTTGAAAAAATCTCCTGTGCGAATTAAGTAATTTTTATTTGTATGATATCTTAATAGATCATATCTTAAAGTACTTTTTTAAGTACTACTTAAATTTATGTTTCGATTCTATAGGCATATATTTTTATCGTTCATATAAAAATAGCATTCTAATGATTAGAATTATGCAAGAAACTTAAAATATAGTATTACGTTAAATTATTTTTGTTTTGGAGCCGTTGACGTACGCGAAACTGATAATGTTCACCTACCATGTGCCTGACCTTAGGTCAGACAATATTAAACTGACATTGCAAAATATAGAGGCAAGCCTTGACCTGAGTTCGCGACTATTTTATTATGTTCACTATTTAAAAATGATCATCATAATTCAACGATTATGATTAAAATTATTTGGAAAAATGATTTTTATATTAGGTAATATAGGTAGTTAATACAAAATATAATTGCATATTGTGTTATTCGGTTGCTAAAAATCTCTAAAATTTTATTTTACATCGATGATCACTAACCAGGTAGTGAAATAAAAAAAATAATTATTTATGTAAAGGATCTTTATTTAAATATTAATTATGTGATTATTTAAATTGCAGAGGCTGTCACTGCGCATCGCGGTGGTCCTGTTCGCGGTGTACCACACCTGCAGAGCGGACCGGCTATACCGTGCTATCCCAAGCAATCCAAATCAAAACTATGCTGTCCTTGGTGCACCTATATCGGCAGATTTAAATGAGGATGGATACTTTTACCCCAAGCCGAAAATCCCATTCCCGCCACCACCACCACCAATAACCAGACCGCCACCACCACCACCAACTCGGCCACCACCACCACCTCCAACTCGGCCACCACCACCACCGCCAACTCGGCCACCACCACCACCGCCAACTCGGCCACCACCACCGCCTCCAACTCGGCCACCACCACCGCCTCCAACTAGGCCACCACCACCACCACCAACTCGGCCACCGACTACGGAGACGACAGGTTATGTGTATGAAAAGCCTCGTATACCTTTCCCACCCCCACCGTCTACTAGACTTCCACCCCCTCCACCCCCACCGTCTACTAGACCTCCACCACCGCCCCCTCCTCCTACAACTAGACCTCCACCACCTCCAACGACCAGACCACCTCCACCACCACCTACTAGACCTCCGCCGTCAACAACTGGATACTATTACAGCACTCCGAGGGTGCCATTCCCTCCTTCAACAAGACCACCTCCACCGCCAACTCCGAGAACAAGACCGCCTCCTCCACCTACTCAACCACCTACGTATTTACCACCTACTTCGAGACGGCCACCACCAACGCAACCTTCAACTTACTTGCCACCGACTACAAGACCGCCACCACCTCCCCCACCACCAACAACTAGACCACCACCACCTCCTTCTCCACCAACGACAAAACCTCCACCACCTCCTCCACCACCAACTACGACTAGAGCACCAACATACAGTACAATATTAGACAATTTCAGAACAACAGGCTATGAATATCCAGCACCTAAAGTTCCGTTTACAATTCCAACTAGACCCCCACCGACTACGCAAAAACCAGTAACATATTTACCACCAACAACCAGAAGAACTCCGCCACCCACACCACCTCCAACAAGGCCACCACCCCCACCAACGCGTCCTTCAACTTACTTACCGCCACCGACGACGAGAAGACCTCCGCCTCCCACACAACCTCCAACAAGACCTCCTCCACCACCCACACGTCCAGCAACTTATTTACCACCACCGACTACTAGGAGAATTCCACCTCCCACACAACCTCCAACAAGACCTCCTCCACCACCCACACGTCCAGCAACTTATTTACCACCACCTACTACTAGGAGAACTCCGCCTCCCACACAACCTCCAACAAGACCTCCTCCACCACCCACACGTCCAGTAACTTATTTACCACCACCGACTACTAGGAGAACACCACCTCCCACACAACCTCCAACAAGACCACCTCCACCACCAACACGTCCATCAACTTATTTACCACCACCGACTACTAGGAGAACTCCACCACCCACACAACCTCCAACAAGACCACCACCACCACCAACCACCAGACCACCAACATACTCGACAATTTTACCTGAGTTCAGAACTACTGGGTACGATTACCCAACGCCAAAGGTAGCGTTTACTATACCAACAAGACCACCTGTTTACATTCCACCATCAACTACAAGAGCACCTCCCGTTTATGTACCACCTCCTACGACCAGAGCTCCTCCAGTTTACAGACCTCCGTCAACTACAAGAGCTCCTCCTGTGTATATACCACCTTCTACAACTCGAGCTCCTCCAGTTTACAGACCTCCATCAACTACAAGAGCTCCTCCTGTGTATATACCACCGTCTACAACTCGAGCTCCAGTTTACAGGCCTCCATCAACTACAAGGGCTCCTCCTATATATTTACCACCTTCTACTACCCGAGCTCCGCCAGTGTACATTCCACCATCAACGACGAGGGCACCTCCTGTATACGTGCCACCTTCTACGACCCGAGCGCCACCCGTTTATATCCCCCCTTCGACACGGCCGCCATTCGTTCCCGACCAAGGATACTTCTACGACAAACCTTCAGTACCATTTGTGTTCTAATCTAGTTTAAAATGTTATAAGATGCCATAACTATTAAATATTATTATTATTGTGATACCAAACTGAGTGCTGAGCGCAACATATTGATTGTTTTTGTTTACATATTGATGTATTGATTTTTTTAAATCGAATACTATTGTTAAAAGGAATGTTATTGCGGAATTTATTTAAACCAATGTTGCACAGTTGCTTTGTTAATGTACAAAATATAACATGAATCTATTGATGTGTTTTGTGTATAAAATATATATAAATAATAATTATAATACTCAAAAGTATCGAACGCGAAATCGCCACTGCCTTAATCTATTTTTAAGATTGTAAAATTATATTTTTTAAATAAAAAAAAAATTAATACTTTGTTTTTCATTTCATACAGTAGGATAATAAATAATTGATGAGTTCATCCAACTTATTTCAAAAGGAAAAGGTACATATATTAAAAATTAATACATTGCTTAAAATATGCGTTCAGTCGTGATTAAAACTCATCAATCAAAGCTTTCAGATCATCATCATATCAACAGGCCATAAATATGGTTTTTTTTGTTTGATTTTCTTTACTTAAACGCGTAGTACGAACGATCCGAGTAAATTTGAATTAGATTACATGATAATATGGGTTTTACTTTTAACACTTTCAATATTTACTTAATAGTGTTCTGACATGCTTATTTGATTAAAGAACATTGTGTTTAGGATATTTCAACTTCCTCTAAATTTCAGACTGATAGGCTAAGGCTTCCCCGACATTCATGCGTTCCACCATTGCTGGATACATGACAGAGTTTCATACGACACATGCAGATATAATATTCCTTCACCGAGTACGAGATGAATTGAACAAATTAAGCACATGAAAATTCAATGAAGTTTGACCCGACAGTTTTGCTTCTACCGTCATACAGTTCAACTAGTACCGAGCATAATATGAATAGAACTTGAGTAGCTTAGCATTATTAAATACTACAATAATTTTGTTGTTTAGTTTTTAATGCATAATTCCTTAAAAATATACAATCTTCAATTAAGATTCACGCATTCCGACCACTCAGTCTTATGCCAAAACTTAGTCGATTAATAACATCGGACAATATACATACCTATTATAGCGTCAATGTTTTTATAAGGATAGGTACAAATAATCCTTTTTCTGCGCCAAGTTATAACAAATACACAGAGACAATTACTTAAGTATTTTATGATTCTAATTATCTTTTTATTGCTAACAATAATATGATGCTGGTATCCATTAAATGATGTAATTCTATTCGGTATTACTTATATTATAATATACTATGAGTATTTATTGAGCTAAGTATTAACAAGTCATCTTCATACACTTGTCCTTATGTCACCTTATATCTTTTATTTGGGGTTCAGTCTATGGTGAATATGTCAGTAAAATAATTACAGCCACGAGACAGTACTTTTCTATTTTTTCTTCTTTCTTACTCGTTAGAGCTTTGTGCTCGTCCGGGCAGGCACCAACCACATAAGATATTCTACCACAAAACAGCTACTTGGTTTTGTTGTTCCAGTTTGAAGCGTGAGCCACTGTAATTACAGACACAATGACATAACATCTTAGTTCCCAAGGCTGGTGGAGCATTGGCGATGTTTTATTTTTAAGAAATGTACAATGCCACAGTCTATGGGCGTTGGTGACCACTTAAAAAAATTAATATGTTATATCCCATAGATCGCGAAACCTTTTTTATCTTGCGAAGCCAGCCGTGTCTGCGGGCAAAGATGACTACGGGCAATTCATGCTGGACCAATCAATTTAGTAAGTAAAGTTGAAATGATTTACATAGAAGAATACCTAATGGCTTGTAAGTTTTTCCTATATTCCTTAAAATGTCCTACGCCTACCCAGATAAAAGAAAATCTACCTACATTATATTCAACTAATTTGTTATTTAAATAAAACTTAATATAATTATAAAAATGTAAAAGTAAATTAATAAATGCAACGAGGTTCACAATAAATCACTTTATGAATACATACAAAAATTGGTTTTACTTTTTCATAATTGTATTTAAAAAAAAAATTTTGATTAAAAAATTAATTACATCTACGAGATTTTAAAATAATGTTTAACTATAATTAATTATAATTATAATATAGCCATAAAATGGCTAAGACAAATCAGTTCAGTAGTCCTTTTTGTCCTCTCTGTATTTTCGATCGATCGAGCTATTTTAATTGATATTCCAGGATTTTATTAAAACTGAATTTTTGTTAAAAATATGACACAAAAAGGGTATGCAAATCCTTAGTTTCGTATATGGTGGCGTATGACCCGTACGATGTGAAACTTACGAAAGCAATGTCAAAAATAAAACAAACGTTTTCACTCGGTGCTAGGTGGGATTAGAGCACTGTCCGTTGCTAGCACGCTCCACTGCCCAGCACACGCGAATTTGAAGTGATGTGAAATCGTTATATCGATATTACTAAAGACTAGCTGTGCCCCGCGGCCTCACTCGCATGAAATTAATAAAAATACAATGAATGAAAATCAGCCTAGAACCCTCCTCGATAAAAGGACTACACAACACATAAATAATTTTTAAATTCGAACCAATAGTTCCTGAGATTTGCCAGATCAAACAAACAAACTCTTCAGCTTCATATAATAGTATAGATTTAAGTGCAAGCAATCTGTTATTTTTGTTTTACGTTTTTGTAAATATTTCTGTTTATTACATCCTTTTTATATTTTAATTATTAATATTATACCATCTATATTTATATATTTAATAACTAAGTTATATATTTTTTTAACAAATTATTATCAATATAATTCACAACGTTGTAGCTAAATTTATTTATAGTCATGGTAGGTAACATATGGCTAACAATACAGATTAATATTTCAAAATTCAGATATGTTAAGCAAATTATTTATACAGTTCATACTCGAATTGCAATTAATTAAATCGTCATGAAATACTGCAATTACTAAAAACGTTTAGTGACATCAAATATTAATAAATAAATGTAATGTTAGTAAAAGAAAAAAACTCAAACTGGTCGATAAAAATGTAAAAGTGTACGTCTCATCTCTATATTATAAACATTTCTAAGAAAAAATAATGGCAGCGCTCACAAAGAATCCGGCGCATTTTTCAGTACGGACGCGAGCGACGCGCGTGTTTTATCAAAACAAGAACAAACAAAGTCCACAATCTCTGAAGCATTATTAGTGATGTGAACCAAAGAACAAGATGTCGACAGACGAGTCCGACAGCATAACCAGTTCCCAAATCAGGCGTTTTGGGTTATACAGAACCATCGATGCCAGAACTGAAGAGTTTCAAAGGCTGTCGAAGAAGAAGCAAATGAGACAGGGTTGCACTTGCGCAGCTATTTCCACGACGATCACCGTTACCGTTGTAGTTGTAAGTATTTCTTAAATGTAGTGAAAGCATTTAATTAATTCCTTTGCAAAATTAATATTATAATTATGGTAATTTAACCCGTTATGTAACATCCATGTGATTCACAATTATGTGTAGTGAAATTTACACATCGCATTCACTAATTTTTTCTTACAACTTTTCTTATAACATTAATCGTGTCATTTTTTGTAATTTTTAATCTATTTATATTCTATGGCAAAAGCAGTTCAGTAGTTATGTTTTCTTCTCTATTTTACCTCCGATTTATTATTTCGTAACTATTGAGGAGCTTTATTGTTGTTGTTATCAATAAAAAAAAACAATTAAAATAAGAAATAGAAACAATTTTTTTATTGCATAGGAAGGTGGACTAGCTTACCATCACGTGGCCACCTAATGGTAAGTGGTCACCAATGCCCATAGACATTGGCGTTGCAAGAGATGTTACCATCGCTCACATCGCCAATGCACCACCAACATTGGTGCAGCAAGTACTGCTGTTTTGCGGTAGAAAATCTGATGAGTGGGTGGTACCTACCGAGACGAGCTCGCACAAATCCTCGCCTTCGCCCCTGCCATCCACTAAAATATATTCGAAATATGCAATATATTCCTGGAAGCCTGTGCAGGCCTGTTTGGACACCAACCACGTAACATATATTCTACCGCTAAACAACAATATTTAGTACTGTTGCGTTCTTGTGTTAAAGGTGTGTGAGACAGTGTCAATGTCAGCAACTACAGGCACAAGATACATAACATCTTGGTTCCCAAGGTTGGCGGCGCATTAACGATATAAGGCGAAGTATTCTTATGCATGGATCAAAGATTCTGCCATTCTTATGTCTTAATATCCTTTTCTACTTCCAATTAATTTAATGCTTTGGGGTAATGAAATTCAGTTTAGGATATTTAGTGCGATTCAACTCTATTAAGTTAAACTTGCTATGTAATTTATTAACAAATTGCATATAGGAGAAAATATTGGATAAAAAGATTATAAATACGATATTTGTATGCGATCAACCCACTTGTAGGTATTGTGCTTTTAGCTATTAGATATTAAATTGAAAAAAATATATATTGAGGTTTAAAAAATTAATTTAACCTAAAAGCTCAGGAAAGACTTTGATAGAAAATGCGTAACCTATGAATCAGCATTGTAACTAAACGAGGAAATGCTGCTATATATGACATGTTTATTAGTATTTTTTTATTTGATCAATATCTATTTAATTAATTTAATTTTGTGTATGGGCGTTAATGACCACTTACCATCAGGTGGCCCAGAAGTTCGTCTGCTTACCTATTCAATAAAAAAAACGACCGAGATACTAATATTTTGCATATTTTCTCGAAATTAAATGTTATAACTTTGTGAAGAAAGCCGTAAAGATAAGATAAGATAAAATACATGTATTTTTACGTATTTACTTACCCAATGTTGTGAGATCAGAATATGTTAAGCTGTCAGGAAACATTTCCAATAAACTGATCAGAGGCAAAAAGACTTAAAAGCTTTAATTTTTTCTACGGTAAGAGATCTTTGCGACTTATAGACTAAAAAAATCATCTTAGATCTATGAAAACCAAAATAAAATTGTAAGATTAGAACATATTTATTGCATATAAATGTATTCCAATCCAGTAATAGTTAAAAATTAAATGTAACTTGTATAATTATCCGGCAGCCTAAAAAACATAATATATGTATTGTCTGATTGATGTGTCGCTAATAATTTGATTAGTTTCTATTTATCTTTATATTTCCTAGTATTGTATTACCCAAATATTATTCACACATTGTACTACCTCGTTGGTCTAGTGGCTACATGTAAGGCCGCAGACACCGAGGTCCTGGTTTCCAATCCCAGGTCGGGCCAATAAAACGTTATTCGGATTTTCTGTCGAAAATTGCAGCCCGGAGTTTGGATTTTGAAAGTGTGTATACTGCCTCGGAAAGCACGTAAAGCCGTTGGTCCTGTGCCTAAACTCTTTCCGGTCGTGTCGGATTGCCGTCCCATCGGGTTATGAGAGTTAGGGAATAGAGAGTGTGTTATTGCACAAACACTTGTGCACTATAATATCTCCTAACCAGTTGGCTAATCTCTCTAGAGATTGGCCGCCGTGGCTGAAATCGGTTTGGAAGGCTATTATTAAGGAGCTGCCAGTAGTAAGCTGCTCATTAAAAGTATGTTTTTCTGTCTCTATTGTCTTGTCTATATTATTTGATCTGCATTCGTTGCAATTCTAGGAGATTATTATTAATGAAATCGACTTAAGTAATACTTATTGTTTGTTTGGATATAAGGAAAAAGATAATCTGATTATAAGTAATCACCATTTCCGAAAGAGATTTCCATTGTGAGAAGTAAAAAATCATTCCTTACACCGAGAATGTGCCGTCAACCGTGAATCTAAGATAACATAGATAAACTGTGTCTGTAATTACATTTACGCACTCACCCTTAACACCGGAACCGCGTAATATTGTGTGGCGTAGATTAACTAATGAGTGTTTAGTCAACCTAAATACGGCCTAAAGTTTCGGTAAAAATATCGTCAATATAAAGAGAAAAGAAAGATAAAAAATAGTCTGTTATAAATTATACTCGATGATATATATAGACAAAGGTTCAATTCAGTATATTTTACATTACCGTCTGCCAACAGTTTTTTTGTTCTGTAGCTATTGTCGAGGTTTAAAGTTATCGATAAAAAAATGCGAATAAAAAAAAAGAAAAAAAATGCTTATTCATAACATCAGTTATGTTAAAAATTCATGCTTGTATATAAGTGGAATTCAAAACATATTATATTATGTCAACAATAAATATATCATCCTCAAAGACTTCCTGTGTTGTTTTGTAAACACTTAAACTGTTATTTTCATTGTATTTTCTCTTGTCACATTGTATGCGGGTTTTTGTTCCAATTGTAATAATAAATAAACGCTGTTAAATTAGCCTTGACACAATGTCTTTTTTAACCGTTAACATATGGATGGATGATTATATTTAATGAAAGTTTAATTATTATTCATTAATACATGGAAATATTTTGTACAACGCAAACACAACATACAAGCGATCTTTATTGATTTATAACCGTGATTGAACCTGTGTTATTATAGGCTTAAAGAAAGTATAACAAAGTTGATTTGTGTTGTGTGTTTTAATTGCTTTTCGGTTCATTTGTGATTAATATAAAAATAATGTATCGTATATATTAATCGGAATAATTTATTCTAATTAAAATATTGTCATTTTCTTATTGAAATACTCTAAACATAATTACGTGGAGTGGGACGAATTCTACTAATCTATAACGCTTACGATACGACCGCTGTTTCAAAACCAAAAACCAAAGTTAACTAGTATACTATAAACTTTTATGTTTAGTCGATGGTTAAATGAAATAATAGGAAACACTAATAAAAGGAAACGCGACACGATTACCCTTCGATTCGATTGCGATAAAGTTGTTTTTTTTTTTTTGACAATTTCAAGTAGAATTGCCCTCTCTGATTGTTATATTCAATCATGCTATACCTATTCAATTCAGTAATTTTTGGAGTAGTTATTTTAAATTTTAATATGTATAATATACTTATTTAGGTACGCAATGTAAATAAATCTCATGTAATATTTAATAAAAAATGCATTGTAGTGTAATTGTATTGTTTATATTTCATATGTATATTCTAAGGCAAAGAAGGTCAATAATACATAGGTAATATTATAATCAGTTATTATCTCAATTAAATAAGAGTTATGTTATATATAAGCCGAGATGGCCCAGTGGTAAGAAGGCGTTAATCTTAACCGATGATCGTGGGTTCAAACCCGGGCAGGCACCGCTGAATTTCATGTGCTTAATTTGTGATTATAATTCATATCGTGCTTGACGGTGAAGGAAAAACATCGAACGGAAACCTGCATGCGTCAAATTTCATTGAAATTCTGTCACATGTGTATTCCACCAACCCGCATTGAAGCAGCGTGGTGGGATAAGCTCTAAAAACCTTCTCCTCACAAAGGACTTAGCCCAGCAGTGGGACATTCACAGGTTGTTACTAAGAGTTATGTAATATTATAGAAATTTCTATTAGAGAACATTTAATTTATTTTAACAATTTGAAAGCAAATGCTTGTTATAACGTACTATATATGTACGTATGTAAATCTGATGACTATTAATTGTTATCAAGAAGCGGTCGTTTCTGGATATTTTAATTGATCGCAATTATTCTAACGATAACATCATATTGACAGTCTATTGTGACTTAGCTATGGCTGACTGGACATGCTAGATGAAAGTTACATTAGAATAGACAGTTACATTACAATAACATTATGTTCTCACATTTACGTTTTATTGGGTTCGATAAATATTGATCATAAAAAATATATTTTATTTAAAGCTATCATTACTTTTTTTTTAATTATCGACGTTGCTTTTATTCATATAACTAACAATAGATTTAATTAATGTATTTCTTCAATTTTACAAATGATCTTAACGCATTTCTCATTCTGTTATTTAATTTTGTTTTAGACTACTTTCATTTTGTTATTTGACCTAATAAATCCGTTTAACAAAAAACAATAATTGAGGTAAGTGACTACCTATGTTATATGGCTTTTCTAATTTGGTATGTGTGTGTCCTTAATTTGCACTTAATACATACATGGAATTTCGAAATATCACTTTATATAAAAAAAATTAATTAATTAATCGTAGATGCATTCAATTTTATTGATTTTTTATCTCTATAATACACATTACACTGGCAATAAAACACTTTTTTTTGAAATTATAATAATATGTAAATTAAAAATACCTGCACTGTTTAAGGTTGAACAGAAAATAACTGCTTCTTTTTTTGTTTTCAGAGCTTTATTCTGATATGTAAATATAGTACGATCTCTGAAGCTGCTTCGAGAACTACTTTGACACCTAACTGGCTCAATCTTATGAATTCTAGTGTCAATGACCTGCCCTTCGAAGTTAAATTGGACAAAGCCAAAACATACCTTGAAACTTTAAAAACATTGAAGAAACACAAATATTTTGATAAAAATGTAGAAGAAACTTCGAGCCCAAATCCATTAGAAGATATAAGACCGATAGAACATACAAATAATAAAAATATTTTTTCTGATACAAGGAATTGGATGCGAATGCCAACATCAAGGCTTTATACAATCGAATATAAAACATCGCCCATTGTATATTTTAAAAATCCAACGAGGAATATTGATTACTTTAAGAAGGATAGAAAGATAAGAGATTATCAAAGGATAATGAACTACGTTGATAAGATGATTAGCGAAAGAGTCACGTTCGGATCTACGCAGCCAATGAATAAAAATATTTACAATAGTCACAAAAACGCAGTGGCAGACTTAACAACTCCAATGATGAAAGCTAAAGACTATGAAATAACCACGCAAAAAACACGCAAATTAAAAACAAAAGTAATATCGAACGAAAAACATTATTGTAACTGCCCGAAACGTATAAACGAACTCTTAAACAAGCTCATTGTTGGCATTCACTCATTATTACCCACTTTTTACAAAAGTAATTCATCAACAAGCTCCAAACCTTGTAAACATTATAATGCAAAAAAGAAATCACCGCAATCAAGAACTTTGAAACCAACATTTAAATCTATTTTTAAATCTTACAATGCAACAAGAAGTGTAACGGTAACACCTACTACGCCATATGTAAATCAACAAACATCGACTGTTTTACCTGAGATAGATTACACACTAAACGCTATAATAGCTTTACTTAAACCTAGTATACAACATAGAGGTATAAATAGAAATAATTTGCACTCATTAAGAAGCACTACTACCAGAAGTTATGTTGACAGAACAAACTCGTATAAAATAGAAGATACAACAAATACTATGGACACTAGTGCTACATTAGTGTTTCCTAATTCTGCTATCACTATAAGAGATTTCATTTTAAAATCTCACTCTATACAAACAAGCAAACCTTTTTTATCTACCCCAGTAAATTCTGAAAGGGAATACGATGACTATTTAGAAACTACTTCGAAATCAAATATTGGTGCGCCCGATCAACAAAACTTAGAATTAATGGAAAGAAAAAATATTTCGAAAGAACAAAGTCCGAATTCAAATGTCACTGACAGTAAAATAAGCTCTCCTTGCGAAATATGTAAGGAAGAAAGTTATAACTTACTGAAGAAAATGACAAAAGTAAACTTTTCATCAACTGTATCTCCTCATGTTAATTCAGATATGAATGGGCAATCAAACGGAAAAACACAGTCTTTAAGTATGGAAATAACTACAATAAGTCCTCGTTCTAGTAGTGAAATAAATTTAAAAAATGAAACTATAGCCGCTGATATAAGGCAGGCGACAGCGGAAAATGAAAAAATGGAACAAACATTGAAATTTGATGATGTTACTTTAGAAGAGGAAACAGAAAAAATATCTTACGAGGACGTAACGCCAGAAGAAGATTTAAAGAATCTAGAAAATATACTAAAAAAATTGAATAATTCAAATGTATATAATGAAACTACTACAACTGAGAATCCTGAATTGTATGAGTGGGAATTAATTAAAATTGAAGATAAATACGATACAAGAGAAGATATAAAATCAATGATACCTCAAGATAGGGCGAGTTATCTGGAGATTCAGCGTAATGAATGGAAACCAGATGAACAACAAGATTATGATAATAATATAAATCAATATTTATTTGAATAAGCATATTAATATATACTTTATTTTTCATACTTCTAATAAAACATTTTTGTAATCTATTATTCTGTTAAAGATGTGTCTTTTATTTATATATT
The DNA here is from genome assembly GCA_963151315.1 of Nymphalis c-album. NCBI lineage: Eukaryota > Metazoa > Arthropoda > Insecta > Lepidoptera > Nymphalidae > Nymphalis > Nymphalis c-album. The sequence goes on from OY720591.1 coordinate 9,082,262, forward strand.
TTATACATTTTTTTAAACGAATAAAAAAGCAAATAAAAATATGTATAATTTTACAATAATACACTACTAATTCCTTTATTTACTATTTCAGATAGTTCTAGTAATCTACGAGTATATGATTGCAGTAGAAACAAGTATTGTAAAAGAAAAGAGATTATTTAATAAAACAAAATACATCAATAAAGATCTACCAATAGCTGATAGGCTTGACAGAAACTTTTTTGGGTTTGATCAAGATTATTATGAGAGAATGCCGCTTCTCATCAATGCTTTACAAGATATAAGCAACACAGATTCAGAAACGCGTATTCGTTCTCAAAGAAAAAAACAATTTTCTAAAAATTATACAATAAAACCACGGACAACTACTGTTTTAAATAGGTTCATAAGAAGAACTAGCCCTAAACCATTTATTTTTGAGTACAGAAGTCCATATCCAATGCCTTTTACAAAAGTGAATAGTAACCCTAGTAATTGGATGGAACAATATCGCAATGCTCAAAGGCTAAAAAACCTACATGATGTGATCAAATACCTAGAAAAAACTTTAAATGCTAAGTTTGGAGATATTTATTTACCATCAAGAGCCCAAACTGCTTTTTCAGGAATGTATGTGGGACCTGTTGAAACAAAAGATACAAATTCAAACACAAAAACAGCTACATATAGTTCTCCACAGTCTAATCATTACTCGGATCCTTTATACGTTTATAGACCGAACAATCCAGGTGAAGTAAATTTATTGGCGGATGGGTTAAGATTCGCACCAACATTTCTTCCAAGAATAAATGAGCAAAATACAGAAATAAAGCATCCTGATACCTCAAAACAAAGTTGTGTGGGAACAAAATGTTTAATCTTTAAGAAGAATATCCTTAACAGCAATGAGCAAAGTGCTGTTGAAGCTACTTCACCGCAAATAAAGAATGATAAACTCAAATCACTCGTTATGTTTAATTTGTTTCCAATCAATAAATCTCATTCTCAGGATACACATTATAAAAATGAGTTAGATCATATTTTTCTAACTACATCAAAACCAATTTTTCAATTTAAAAGAAAATCTACAGTCCCTATAAGACGGTTCTCTTACAGAAGTAAAAAAAGACCTACGTTCTTTAAAGATAGCAACAAGAGCAATTACCTTTCTCAATTAAATAATGTGAAAAATACGACTACACAATACTTTAATCATCACACGACAATGCAAAATATTAACGATGAAACAAATATAAGTGAACCCAAAAAAAAATACTTCGATTTTACTACTATCAGCTCCGATAACAAAGCAACACTTGTAAACAGCCACGTTATTAATTATTATTCAAATATTGAAGATTATCATATGGGAAGCTCAGGTATAATTCCTGTTGATCAAAGACGACCAGCAATAAATCCTGTCACGCCCATAATACCTCTATCTGAACTTTTTATGTCGACTACGGAAACAATGACTACAAATCCTCCTGATATTATTAAATTTAGTCCTGAGGACGCTAAAGTTCCAGATCACTATATTAATATAAGAAAGTCTGACATAGATGAGGTCACAGAAAGTGAGATTAATAAATGGAACTATTCTGAAAGTACTGAAGTAAATTACGATGAGTATGAACCTGATACGCTTATAGCAAAACTAAGAAATACGATTGGAGCTACCTCAGAAGAAAATACAACCGAAGAAACTTCTACTACTGAAGGTTTTGAAACGAAACAAGAAGAAAATATCTATACAACAGTAGGTACCTATGTTCCACAGATAAATGGACATTACAGACACGTGAAACATAAAAGTTTGATAAGTTTATTGCATGAGAGCTCTGAAAAATATAGAAAAAAGAGAATCGAGAATTTATTAACGACACGAAATCCGACATATGTTCCTATGTATGTTGAAATCAAACGAAATAGAAACAACACGACAAGTAACGAAAATTAAAAAATAAGTCAAAATGAGGTGCAGAAGTATTTTCGACGACCCACCGATTATGATTTTGTCTTAACATATGTATAAACGAAAATATTCTTTTTGTGCTTTAAGATTGTCGTATAAATATCAGTTTGCAATATACATTGTTGTAATTTATAACTTCATTGATGAATGAATTAAATAAAATGAATTGTGAATTAATATTTTCTAAAAAGGTTTATCAAAAAATGATTAATTATTGGTCTCTCATTGGTTATTAGTTGAAATAAAAATATGTTGTTGTTTTATTTGTTTTTTTTTATGTTACTACGAATCTCATACAATACGTTGTTGATCTTGTTTTCACGTAATTACTTACAAAACAACATGACTTAGTTTTGAAAAAGGCAGCAGGGTTTATAAAAGCAAGATTCTACAACGTACAAGTTCATACATAAAGACGGAAGCAAATCATCCACTTCAAGTGGAGAAGTAAATATAAATCTAACCATTATACTCAGATATCTACTAGCTTCCCTCAGTTGAATTACTACGTATCCATTTACTTAAATCGAACATACTTAAAGAACAAGCTATTTCTAGTAACTTAACGGAGATGGCAGGCATGACTATAATTTTCATGTTTTGTTGTAGCGACATCTAGCGAAGCATTGTGAAATTAGGCACATAAATTCCACATAGTTAAGGTATTTACAATAAGTTAACAGGGATGGCAGCACTATCAATCGATTTTATTTATTGAACAATTGAATATTTTTGACTAACGTAAGAATGAACTATAAACAAATATATTTATTTACATTAAAACCTTAACTAAATACAAATAACATTTAAAAATAATTATTATACAAGTCGTGACCGCGTGGAATGGTGGCAAGAATGCTAGCAGCATTTCCCCTTTGAATCGCAAAAAATTGTTAATATTGAATTAACCAACCTTAATTAACAGTTAAAAAGTCATATAATATTATTTAAAAAATGGTAAGTATGGATAAAAACACATATATATCTGTTATATATGTGAGAATGAACTTATATTCATTTTCTGACTTACAAGAACGTTTGTATGTAAACAAATCCAAGAAGAAGTCGATTTAAACCTACTTCTTCTTAATAATAGTCTAATCGTTTTTAAACAGTGTTAGAGACAAAGCAACATATAATTTTGACTATTGAAGATTTATTTAATGGTTTGAATTTGGGCTTATAATTTATATGGTTTTTTCGACGAGGCCCGTACGTTATGACGGAAATGAGTCTGATAGTAGAACCGGAGGTGGATAATGAAACACTTCAATAGCTTCCAGCAAGCATTTCGAGTGTTGGCTCATTTAATTTGTTTTAACGTTTAAAGTTGCATGATATATTAAACTGAATATATTATATAGTTATTAAGTCATCATGATAATAATAATAATTTGTTTCATATATTGAATGTTATAGAATCTTGCAATGGTATTTTTAACAAAACTCTCGTACTTATGGATTAAGAATTTCATAATAACCGTATTATATAAATAACTTAAGCAATGTTTTAATTACACTGTTACCAAAGATTGCGATTAATTTCTATTTTTAATTAAACTAGAACTAGACATATATGGAAAAAATCCTAACGGAAAATCCATGTGTCATTCACATTCAATTAGCTTGATCGAATATGTTATAAAACTTCTCCCCAAAAATGAGTGGAAGCCATAGTCCAACAATAGTACATTTACAGGCTGTTTCCATTTACAAGCTTACAGAACAAATAATTATAATTGTTATAATTATGATACAAATTATAGAACCACAAATAGTGGTTTACAACATCCACGTTAAAAAAATAAACTTAAGCAAAGTAAATATTATTGATTTTGTTACCGATTATATTGATAGTGATGATTTATATAACATATCATACTGCTAAGAGATACGCATTGACTTTGGTTTTCTTAGAAATAGAATAATACTTACAAAATCTATCGCCTTATTAAAAACAAACGCCATCCGTGTGAAGTCGGAAAAGTGAGTAATGTTATGTTGATTCCGTAAGCTTTGTCGAACACAACATCCGGTTAGCTTAATCGTGAGGGCAAAAGCGATAACGTTGTTAAATATTCAATAAACCAACCTTAATTTACAGTTAAAAAGTCATATAATATTATTTAAAAAATGATGAATATAAATAAAAACACATATATATCTGTTATATATATGAGAATATATATAATATTAAAATCAAAGATTGATGGATGTATGTACTATATTTTTTTCGCTCCCATGACCTTATAAATGCAACTATTTCACCCGCCATTATAAACATGACCCAACAATGAGACTATCTCTTTCCAACTACAGCCACATACAATTTTTATCTCAGCTAGCATCTTAAGAGAATACCCCGTTACTTTTACCTGTGCAAAAAGGCGCTATCTGCAGTAGCTTAAAGAGGACGCGAGAACGCGTTGTTGTCTCTTTTTAACTTATATAGCAAGCGTTTGCGTGTGAAAGGGCTTGATACAGAACAAATTGCGTCTCAAGGACCGGTGGTGCAAGTTTTTGACAGAATGTTATTAGCTTAGCGGAGTTGACTTCGAAGTTTGTTGGACGAAAGATGGATTGTTTAAAATAATTATTACGTATTTGTTTTATATTACGTGTTTAAATGTTTTATATGTAAAATGTGATTGTGATATGTTATTTGTGATATTCGGATAAAGGTACGTATTTGGGTTATAAGTTATAACAGTAAATGACAGTTAGGTAAAGGTGCGTATATACGGAACTTTCTTTGCGTAACGTTTTGGTTAGTCATCAAGGTTATATTGTAATATAAGATTTTGTATTGACACGATTTAAATGCCATCTAAAGATAGCATCCATATATAAAACTTAAGAATACATTTTATAAAAACCTTGAATAACTGATAATTTAAAGATCGCATTTGTATATACATATTAAAAAAAATACAACACTTATGAGTCGAATTGGCACATATGTTATTTTCTATATAGTGTATATAATTGTATTTCAGTATTATGTCCTATATATATCAATGAAAAAAAAACTAGTTTAGAACCACTACTTCGCACGCGTTGAAGTCTTTATATTAGACGATTAACTTCATATTGGTTATTGTAAAATCTTATAAATATTTGTAATAATAAGTTACATACTTAGTGGTCTAACTTTAATGTATTTATTAAACAAAACTGGAAAATTTATTGAACTAAATAATGTGAAGTATATTACACAAAATTAAACGAAGTTAAAAATATTCGTACAAAAATATCGAGGAACATCCAATTTACACAATTCTCACGGCACCATTAACCATTGTCTACAGTTCACTGACTTAGAGGCCGTTATGAATGTGTTCATGGTGTACATAAACATAGGGTCTGAAGATATTATGAGTATATTAGTAACAATAACAAGCAGTGGGTTGGGTTAGGTAATTCAATTTTCTCTTTTCTAGGACTCTTATATTTACATATACAATTTCATTCAAAGTATCCGGTGCTCTTTGAACTAAATGGCCATCATCAACATTGTAGATAAAATATATCAAAATATGTAGCAAAATTAGAGACGTGAATAAAAATGAAATAAAACTCACACATAACGCAACGTCTTTAAAAATTTAAGGTAGAAACAAAGCAAACCAATTTGTCTTTTGACATGATAAAATATACGCATGAAAAAAACCGAAGATATTCAATTAGTATGCTAAATATGAAATGGCTCTGAATATGCGGGTAAATGTATAGAAAACATACATTTTCTATAAACGTATTGACATAACTACTCTGCTATATGAGTCGATATATTCTATTTCATACCCAATGCAAACTATTGAAACATAAACATATGCAAACGGGCAAAAAACTACTTCGTCTAGCGACGAATATCCATGCAGTTTTAATGTTGATTGGCGTCAGAATATAAACGGGTTATATGAAAATACGACCACACACGCCACCCCCTCACTTTTACACATATATTTCAGGGAGCTGGCTCGGATTTTTGTGTACAAGTATGATCAAGATCCAAGTTTATCTATTAAACCATCGCTAATTTTATCAACAAAGATATCAATGTTCGTATCATACTGCCAACTATAAAAAAAAAAGAAAAAAAGGAATAGGAATAAGTCTACTTATTTTTGGAGCAGACGACGAGCAGACGATTTATCTGATGATATGGTAATTTTCGCCCATAGACACTGGCATTATAAGATATAAAAACCACAAAGTACTGCTGTAAGACAGTAGAAACCTAGGCACAGTCACTAGCGTAACTATAGTACATTGATATACGCCCTGCAGTAAAAAAACGATTTTATCTTTTGGAATAATATTATAGTCATATACGTTTTCCAATCAAAGAAATATGCACGGTGCTCATAAAGTAAACCATTTCCGGTAATTTAATTATTTGCGAATGGTAGGTACAATAAAATCAAAAAGCCTTTTAAAGATTGTTCCGCGCCGTTCGTTTTAATATCGCGAGTGTTGTATTTATTGAAACCACTTACTAACATTAAAAAAGAAATGTATTATGATAGTTTTTTTTGTTAAAACTCGACATTGTATTCCAAATTAACAATAAACCACTAACCACTTGCCTACAATAATTTTATTTCACATAGATATGATGTTGCATATTTTACTCAGACGAACTCCTATCCCCAAGCAGATATAGTTGATTGATCTGGTCATCAATTGGAAAATTTGATAAATATAGCTGTCTTAAATAAAATAAAACAGTCTCAAATATTTTAGTAGTTAATTAAGAATTCAAATTAATTTAAAAACTAGCTTTCCATCACGGCATTGCACGAGCAGAATAATGGATAAAATGTTTACATATATCGTAATACATATAATTATTTTGATTTATTTTATATGGGTGTTGTTTAATTTGAAATAATCACAATAATATTGTTTTTAAGCTTTTTGTTTATGATTTTCATAAATTTCTTAACATATAAAGCATAAATAATTAAGAGTTTGTTAGAGAATCCTAATTTGATAACCATCACTATGTGAATATCACGCAACAACAACACAGAAATTACGATAATAGAGCACGACCATGCTTCGCTTCGAGGTGTGCTTGTTTATTGATGTGTTAAAAAGTAGTTTCAATACATAAACGGTTTCAACATGCATATATTTTTGAAGTTATACTTCTTTTGGCGCGATGGAGAAAACTGATGAGAGTGAATTTTAACGATGCGCGCGCACACCGACACCTGAATTCTACATCGTGAAGTTAGTTCTAGGTGGCATGAAAATCGATAACTATGTTCAAGTTGTATATTCTAGTATTTTTATTACGTTAATAAAACCTTTTTTATTTAAATAAAATCTTTTTTATCAATTTTAATATTTATCGTTAATCACTACTGCATTTTAGTTATTTTTTTTTTCCATACGCCAAAGAAGTATAACTTCTAACGCGTGTACATAAGTACACACACTCTTTTTTATGTTTAGAATGTTTTACTAGAAATAATCTCTAGAAAAATATAATAGACATTTTAAGCCTGTATATAATTTGTAATGAAATGAAACGAATGGCAATTTGATATCAGGTAAGTTGCTTACATATGAGGAAATTTAATACGTGACGTAAAACGCATACGCTGCGAAACCTTAAAGAACGCAGGTGACACAATCTTAAATACTCGTAGATAAATAAGATACTTATTTATAACTTGCCGGAATCGCTATGAACGGATACTTGAGATGACGAAGTGTGTGACTGCAACTATATAATATACGCTATACGCTTTTTTTTTGCTTATGCTAAATTGAAAAAATATATATGTATGGGTCTTCTGTGTGTTAGTGTCATTCCAAATTTCCAACATGTTACTTTGCATGGTGAGGAGTTCAACATGAAAAGGCGTTGGTCGCCTGCCTAACATCAACCTACTTTTCGAATTTCGTTTAGGCATTCAATTGGCAGATACAATTAACAACATTTTTCTTTAGTCGGTTATTACGTTAACTACGGGCTAATATATGATTCATATCTACTCTGTTGAATGACACAAAAAATACCGAATTTAAAATAACATTCGCTTTACTCACAATAAGCTACGTATCACGTACATTTAAATCACGCTTTTTTTAACCTAAAATATAGAACCTTACATTTCCATTTATCATACCCTTGTCGCTACGGACAAAAAAATAAATAAAAATTTGAACACATGCACACATTAACAATATTAAGTCAACATACTATTTTCATAATAGCACCTGTTTATTAGAAATCCTAAACAAAAGTTTAATAAAATAGTTTTGCGATCGAGCCACGTGATTGCAAGTGATCACCATCATACATAGACATATGCCCTGTAGGAAATATTAATCAATCCGTTCAGAGTCAATGTGCCAACAATCTTGGGAACTAAGATGTTATGTCCTTTATGCCTGTAACCGGAACACAACAATACTATTTTTTTATTGTATAGGAAGGCGGGCGAGCATATGGGCCACCTGATGGTAAGTGGTCACCAACGCCCACAGACAATGGTATTGTAAGAAATGTAACCGTCACCATCGGTTACGTCGCCAATGCGCCACAACCTTGGGAACTAAAGTGTTATATCCTTTGTGCCTGTAATTACACTAGCTCACTCACCCTTCAAACCGGAACACAACAATAACAAGTACTGCTGTTTTGCGGTAGAATATCTGATGAGTGGGTGGCTACCTACCCTTGCGAGCTTGCACAAAGCTCTACCACCAAGTACCATACTAATCGTAGCATTGCTTTTTGGAAGTAAACTGTTTAATGAATAGGTGGTATCTACCGGGAGTCCTAGCAACAAGTAAATCTAGTAAACCGACCACTATGTAACCAAAGAATACTAAGTATTACAATGAGGTAACTATAACAAAACGAATGCATGCTCTGACCGAGACGACACTCGCTTGATTGGAACTTATTTAAGACCCGGTTATGATTAACTGTATATTTAAAAACGATTTAATTAGTAAGCATAATCTAATAGGTGCGGTAGGTGTTCTTGTAATTCTTTTTACTCGATTTTAATGAAAGTACATTACATTATTTACAAAACGAGTGTTGGCTTTGCAAGATGTATTTTTTTAAACCCGATAATCAGATTAGAGTTAGATTATCTGTTTATCGCCAGGATTCCTAAAATATATTAAAAATAAATATGTACTACCAAATCATAAATGGGTAACTAATTTTGTTATAAAATGATTCTTCTATGTAGAATATATATTTTTCATATTTCCGTTTAAATAAGTACGAAACAATATTGAGGAAATAATTATTTTTGAAAAAGTATCTATATTTATTTTTGAAAAATTACCCGAGTTAAAAAATGACAAATTTATATTAGCAGTTATTCTTAATTATATATAAACAATATATTTATATATGTATTGCGAAACATTTATTTAAAAAAAAAACTTACATATAAAAGATAACTGTCATACGAAAAGTTCTTAAAAACTATATAGCGGTAGACTGAATATTGACAAACTTCTAATTTGATTTTGGAACAACATCTTATATGTTTTAAATTGATTCGAAACAATATTATAAAAAACACAACTAAACGAGCTACCTTCACATTTAAATTTCTATATGCATCTAAGGGTCCGTTACTTGTGGGACAAGTGATGGAATTGTGCCACTTTCAATTCTAGTCAACAAAATACCGGTTATGCGCTATAATGACAAGGCCAATATATAGTTTCCTGTGGCCCGTATTAAACAATGGCTATTTTATTGTAATTACACATTCATAATTTGAAAATTCAAAAGTATGAATAGTTCTGACACCTATTGATATTTCTGTAACGACTTCTTGACTTGACCGGTGCCCTCGACATTATTCAATTGTACTTTTATTTTATGTTCTATTTTTTCCCAAATACGATGTATTTAAATTTTAGTTGGTTTTTATTTTAACCTGATACATTATATTTCGTCTCAATTCGATTAGATTCTGATATTGGAAGTTGAAAAATTAATACAATTATCTTGTTTCGAAAATCTATTTTTATACTGAGTATTATATATGAATAATTTAAAAGTGAACTTTTCTATAGTGCTTTTAATTTAATTGAATAAACAGTAACTTCATATTGCAGCTAGGAAATATATAATTTTTATTTTTTCAGATGGCTGAAATACTTCTTCAACGACGAAAAGTGGCAGCGGTGCTAATTGAACCAAATCCTTTAATAATACTGTTGATTATTTCTTTGTTACAACTATGTGTGGCTCAAATTATAAACAGAGCGCCACATTTTATCCCACAAACTGGAGATATGTCGAAGTTCAGTTTACCCGAAAATACTCCTGTGGGAACGCCAGTATATCATTTAAAAGGTAAATATTGCAGAATGAAATCAGAGAGCTTATATATACCATTACATATTATAAAATTATGTGTAGTATATTATAAAAGACTTAGCAGAACATTTGAACATCCATATACTCGTAGGTTCACGTTCAGTACGAGCATTAAATATATTTTGGTCGTTAGTCTTTTTTATTTGTTCCTTAAATTGATTTTTCTGTGGATATAACAATCATTTTTCTTTCTAGGCATTGATCCAGAAAATGGTCCATTAAGATATTCCATATCGGGGCAGTACTTTAGTGTGGACTCTGCAACTGGTGTCGTCACATTGGCTAAATCTTTAGATAGAGAGGAGAAATCTGCGCTAGAAGTAATAATCAGTATTACAGGTCTGAATATATCTAGTACTAGCTGATACCCGCGACTTCGTCCGCGTTGCTTGATATATTAACAAAGTTTTCTTATGTACGGAGGAAAAAACATCAAAAAGATCGCAAGCGAAAATATACTTTGTTTAAACATACATCACTGAACACGCAGTGCACATACAAATCGTTGTTTCCTGAAACTTTAATAACTTTTTATTAACCGACTTCAAAAAAAGGAGGAGGTTATCAATTCGTCTGTATGTTTTTTTTTTTAAATGAAGATATCGCAATATATTTTTTTGATAAGGGCCAAGTGTCTAAAAAATAAAATTTAGAAAATTTCATTGAAATCTATCCAGTAGTTTTTCCGTGATGCGCGCACAACTGCAGACCTCTATCATTTTATTTATATAGATGAATCTAAACGATTTAAAATTTATTAATCACTTCAAAAAAATATTTTAAGATATTGTTGTTGTTTCTTCTTCCTTTTTTGGCCAATAGTTCAAAAAATATTATAAATGTATTTTGTTATGATTTCAGATGAAGGTATGGAAGATACTGAACCCAACACAGTATCTCTCAGACGCGTCATCCCAGTAAGAGATGTGAACGACAACCCGCCTATATTTCACAACAGGCCCTACATAGTCAACATAAGTGAAGCAACACCTGTTGGAACTGAAATCGAGGTAAAGTTTTAAATTTATCGTTATTATTATTATCATTAAAATTTGAGTTTTCTGTCCAAAATTTTCAAGTCTCCTCAGAGAACGTTTGGAATTTATGCAACTAAGCTACTCCAATGCGGGTTGGTGGAATATCAGTGAAATCAGACAGATGCAGGTTTCCCCATGACGTTTTCCTTCACCGTCAAGTATGAGATGAATTAAAACCATAAATGAAGTACATGAAAATTCATTGGCGCTTGCCCGGCTTTGAATCGACGATCATTGGTTAAATATCACGCGTTCTAACCATTGGGCCATTAGGACTTTTTGTTCAAATTAATAATTAATAATTGAAGTCAAATAAAAGCTGTAATATAAAAAACTGATGATTCATGATTAAAATTTTTATATGACAGGTCTCTCCGAAAATAACAGTTACGGATCAAGATGAAGGGGAAAATGCAAATATAAAAGTAACATGCACTACCAAAGAGAGAGGAAGCGATGCTGAGGCCTGTTCCGTCTTCAGAATTGTTACAGATATGGTAAACACTTTAAATGATATGATGAAACATTTTATTAAAATGTTTTTATGTAAATTACGTTAACGACAGCCAGGTGATCGAAAAAAAAACAATTATCTTAAATTAACTTATTGAAATATAAATTTTACAAACTAAACTTATACTGACAGTACTTATTTTAATGAAGATTAAAGATCTCTCGGCTGACGCACTGTTGCATGAGCCATGCCATAAATTTGATTTTGCCTAACTACAACCTCATCAGTCTTACTATATTAGATCTGCGTAACTTGTGGACATAACAATAATAACAACTTAATAATCATACCTCAAGTCATAAGACTAGAAGGCTGAAGGTTCTGATTCATTCTGTCATTTTAAAGGTAACACCAAACGAATACCAAGTCAGAATCTTCCTAGCGAAACCACTAGACTTTGAAAGTCGCTCAGCTTATATAATATCACTGGAGGCTTCGGATGCATCAGACAAACCTCTTCGAGCCACAGCTAGTGTATCAACAGCGATACGAGATGTGCAAGATCAACCTCCGGTATTTGTGAATGCGCCATACTCCGCAACAGTTCCTGAGAATACTCCACCGGTATGTGCTGAGACAAGTAATCTTGTAGATCTCATAATAATAGTTAATTTTGAAGTTATACTATACACTTTGCTCTTATCTTATTAATTATTTAAAAAATCCGAAAGAAGTATTTTAATTTTTTTTATGAACAGTTTTACCACACGTATATAATAATTCCTTTCGAAAATCGATGTTCATATGTTCTTTCATTTGTCATAGTTTACAATCTGTTAAATAATAATTGGTTTATTTGTGTACAATATAATATATACTCATATAGATTAATTATCCATCCCATCCCATTATTACGAAATTTAACTAGCACATAAAATCTTTGTTTTTAAAGCTTATGACATTATTTATTATATGCTTCAAAAAAAATAATTTCATTTATTTTTCCATTGTATTTGTTAAATTTAGCGTTATTTCTGAAAAGATTTGGAAAAATACTATTAACATTTGTTTCATAGAACACAAGTATAATGGAAATCGTAGCCAAAGATGGGGATACGGCCAACCCAGGTGCCGTGCTGCTAACTGTAGAGGGTGATATCTTACACTACTTCAAGCTGGACCCGGAGAGGTCTATTGGCCGAGCCACATTAGTCACAACTGATGTTCCTATTGATAGAGAGAGCGATGTGGTGGTCCAAAATGGAGGCGTTTACAGTTTTTACGTAAAGGTAAAAGGTTGTTATGCATACTGACACTTAAGGTTACGTACCACATTACGTGTGCTTATATGTGCGTTTATTCTGATATATTGCTGTCTATCATTGCTAAAATAGTTTACGATGATTTTTCTTTTTCAACAAATAAGATAATAATATTGTTATCTAAAATTTTCATTGCCTAAAACTTTACAGGCAACAGAATTAATAAACAATGAAGTGCCATCCGATTCCACAGTCATTCCTGTAACAATAATAGTGACAGATGTCGACGATCATATACCCCAATTTAATCGGGATGTATTCGATATTTCGATACCTGAAAACATTGAAAATGGAAGCCCAATCCCAGGTCTATCAATATATGTTGAAGACAATGACTTAGGGCAGAATAGTAGATATGATTTAAAGATACGCAATGTTTTTAACTCTGAGGATGTTTTCTCCATCAGTACAGATCATGGTGAAGGAAGAACACCTATTAGTATAAAAGTAAAGGATTCATCTAAATTGGATTACGATATTGATGATGAAGATAAGCGATTCTTTAAATTCGATATTTTTACCTCAGTTAATAATGAAGAACTTTCATCAGCAAGAATAAACATCAAATTGTTAGATGTAAATGATAACGCTCCAGTGTTTGACGAACCACAATATAAATTTAATGTATCCGAAAGTGCTCCAGTTGATTACAAAATTGGTGATGTACAAGCAACGGATATAGATTACGGTATATTTGGAGAAATTGAGTATTCTCTTACTGGATTCGGGTCACATTTATTTAAGACTGATAAAAATACCGGGGGATTATTTGTAGCAAATATATTGGATTATGAAACACAAAAGAGTTACAGTCTAACGTTGTTTGCAAGAGATGGCGGTGGGAAAGGGACAACTACGAGTATTTTCGTTGATGTTTTAGACGCAAATGATAACGCACCTGTTTTTGAAGCATCAGAATATAGTCGTACTATCAGAGATGGTGCTACTACTTTTGAACCACAGCTCGTAGTACGGGTAAGATTTTTTGAAATATATATACTGTGCGACCCTTGTTACTATTAAAAATATGTTTCAGTACTAGATACTGAGTAGCAATTACAATAGGTTAAGATATTGTTATCTTATAAAATAATCTTTATATAATTTTATATCAACTACAAGAACTTATATATATATATTATTATAGGCAACTGATATAGATGGTCCAACTCAAGGTGGCGGGCGAGTGCGATATTCTTTGGAGTCAGACAACAGCATTGCGCACAAAGGAAAGGTGTTTGCAATTGATGAGGATACAGGAGAGATCACCATAATGACTAAAGTTGAGACGATGGACACTCCAAGAGGACAGTACGAATTAGTCGTTAGGGCTACTGATTACGGTTAGTACAGTATTACAGACTGAAATGAAACTATATAATTGTACTATATATTATAAAAGAATTTATATTGTGAAAAAAATGTTATAGATTTTTAGTTATTCTTCGTATCCTTTGTTCTAATAAAACACATTTTTAGGAAAACCAACAAAATTTAATGAAACGAAGGTTTATATAAGGGTAGGTGTACCTGGAAACCAGCGACCTACATTTAAAGGAAACTATCACCACTATAAATATATAGTCAATCAACGAAATCCAGATAGCAATGAAGACTTTACATTCGACCTTAACCCGATGAATTATAAAGCTAGTATTAGAGAAGATGCATCACCTGGAGAAAATGTTACTACAGTTGTAGCTAGCGACCCTGATGGCTTGGACGATCTACTAACATATCATATCGTATCTGGTTCTAAAGATAATTTTGTTATTAATGAGCGGTAAGAACTAAATTACTATTACAAACAATTTAATCCATAGATATACTGTACTTATAATTTATTTTATTCATTCTTTATATACATATATTTGAATTAAGATATTTGTTTACAGAAGCGGCTTGATAACTGTTTCCAATGATTCAAATCTTGATCGAGACGTAAATCCAGACCGCTATGAAATAATAGTTTCTGCAGTAGACAGTGGCATACCAATTCCAGAAACGGCAACAACTACCGTCTTTGTAACGATACAAGATGTTAATGATAAATCACCAAAATTTAACGTTACAGAGTCAACAACATACATATCTGAAAGAACTAAAGTAGATGACGTTGTTACTAAAATCAATGCCTATGATTCAGATTTAAATGCAAAACTTAAATTTAGTCTCATTGAACCGATTAAAGCATTTTCAAAAGCAGGTGTCCAACTAAAACCGAATTCGCCTTATGATTACAAAAATATATTCAAAATTGATGAAGATTCTGGTGAAATATTAGTCAATGGTAAACTAGATTATAGTCAAACGTCTATAATAATTCTTACTGTAAAGGTAACAGATATTAACGCTGAAATAAATAAAGACAAACAATTTGCTGTAATGGAACATACCATATACATTCAGCCGTATGCTGATAAAAATCCACAGTTTACAAATCCAGGCTGGACTAGCTCTAATCCAGTAATACATCAAAAAGTAAAAGAAGATCAGCCTATTGGAAGCACAGTTCTTGTACTAATGGCAGAAGATCCAATGTCAGGTCATATGGTGTCTAATTTCAAAGTTATAAATTCACAAACTGGTTTATTACAAGTAGATCCTTTGAGCGGACAAGTAGTTTTGACTAAACATTTAGACTACGAAGAATTGACTAATCCAAATTTGACCCTTACCGTTCAAGCTACCAGTAACGATGGTAGTAAACACAGCACAGCTAAAATAATAATCGAAGTTTTGAATATAAATGATAACGCGCCAGTTTTTGATAAAGAGGTATTGTCTTTATTAGTAACTATTATTACCTGTCCACTTATATTTTTTATTGTTTTTATTACATATAGTAATAATATAAATAATTGAGAATTCATTTTCTCTAACTTACACGTTGCTTCTTGTTATTGCTGTATTATATAAATATAATAAATAAAAACAGTAGGCATTTTTTAAACAATTTAATGGAACAACGGTTATAATTTTATTGCAGCTTTATAAAGTGAGTGTTTTAGAATCAATAAAACACCCAGATCAAATAATAACGGTGAATGCTATAGACAGCGACGCAGTTTTAACAGAAGAGGACAAAACAAGTGGATATGCTGATGTTCGGTACACACTGAGAGGAGACAATGCGGATCTGCTAACTATTAACAATATAACTGGAGTCATTAAGGTATAATCAATATTAAAAAACATTCATTCTAAATACATAAATGTTTAACTTAATAAAGCAAAAGCCAACATATATCAAAATCACTTATCCTGTTAAATTGGTCCTGTTTTCTCTTGAAATTCAAACTTTAAGTTATTTTTATTTTGTATCTAAGTTTATAAACCTATTAGAAATACGACAGCATGATAATATAATAAAATACAATAGTAATGAATTTAAAAATAGCAATTTAATACCTTTAAAAAATCCAGAAATCCAGGGACTTATTCCAATTATTTGCGAAAATTGGGAACAAGCTGATTTATTCTATAAATAATAAAATCTAGTTGCAACGGTAATGGTTGCAACTAGATTTTAATGAATTCATTCTTTTTTAAATAAATATGACCTGCAGTGTTTTATCTTTTAGGTAGCTCCAAATAAAACGTTGGATCGTGAACGACAATCTGTTCTGCGCTTAGAAGTGGAAGCATTCGACACACCTAAAGGTGGGGGCGATCGTCTCAAATCTGTGGCTACTCTTCTAATAGACGTTTTAGATGTAGATGACAACACGCCGACCTTCGACAAGGCCTTATATACAGGTAAAATAGAAGTATTTAAAGAATATTTTAAAAAATGGTACGATTTGCATTTCTCTACATCTTCATTCGTAATACAAAATATGTAATATACACAGAAAAATATGAACCAGGTACACCATTGTAAAATATATTTTTTCCAGCTGTAGTACCAGAAAACGTTCCGGTGGGTTTTACAGTAACAAAGTTAACAGCAACTGACCCAGATGAAGGTCTAGGTGGTGAAATAACATATGAATTCTTAGATGAAGGTGAAGCCAATGGTAAGTAACATTAAGTTTTTTTTCCTGTAAAGTTTAATTGTAGATCATGTCAGGGTTAAAATAAGTTTTATGGGTTGATAGTCCGAAATATAGCCTATGATTCAGGACTTATGAGCCCAATGATCCAATGAGGTCAAGTAACCCAAGTAAACTTAAATTACAACACCGAATTAATAGAAAATACCTCTTTTGAATGATTTACTTAACTAATATCGTCATTATTATGAAATAAAAAATACATGTTAAATAATTATTGAGTAATTAACTTCGATCAATAATTTAAAATCGGTCCAGTAGTTTTTGAGTTAAATCGTAGCAAACAAAAAATCAAATCTTTCGTATTTATACATGTTTGAACGTTTAATATTTGCTTTTATATAAACACATTATATTATAATACCAACACAGATTCTCATCCAAATAATATTGTTTTGAATTCTATAGTTAGCTATAGTTGATATACAGGAACTCAAATTTGGTTTTTAAAGGCCTCTTCGCTATTGATATCGCTACGGGTGTTGTGAGTACGCGCGCCGCACTCACAGGCCGCGGACGTACGGCACCCTACCGTTTGCTGGCAGCGGCTACGGACGGTGGTGAGCACCAGGCGGTCGCATCACTTGCGTTGTATGTGGGTGACGTCAGCGCTAATGATGGCGTGCCCGCCTTCATCAGACCTACGCCTGGGGAGGAGCTCAGTGTTAGTGAGGTATGAAAGTGTGTCAGTACCAAGACATAACTCAACGGCAGTACAATAAAAGATTGACCAAGAGCATGTAGTGTCATACATTTATTAACCAATAAATAATAATCATTTAACATTTATCCAGAACGCAACAATTGGCACGACAGTATTCCAAGTGGTTGCGACCGATCCCGATGATCCCACGCAGCCTTCCGGACAACTTGTTTATTCGATACAACCAAGTAACGCCGACGCAAAATTATTTGCTATCGGTGAGTCTGACATCTTTTAAGACGTTTCTATTTACGCTTCAATAGTAACACGTTTTTAAATGAACAATAAATCCAATAGAGTGATTATCCGTTTGCTACGGACACAGTGGTCCTGTTTATGCTTTATTTTTTGCAATAATAACTAGTTGTGTGATTGGTAAATAAAATATTTAAACTGTCCATTTATTTTTCATCAACAATAACATATAATTTAATACACTTCAGAACGATATTTTAAAATTAATCCACATAACTCACATTTTATTGTTTTATTTGTAACAATTTTAAATATTAGATTAGTTTAGTTGACCAAGCATCCTATCACTCTCCAGATCCACACACGGGATTAATAACCACACGTCAGACGCTGGATCGTGAACGTCAATCACAGTACACATTAGTATTGGTGGCAGCAGACGGTGGGCGACCGCCGCAGCAAACCTCACGCGTAGTGCGTGTACAAGTGACTGATGTGGACGATCACAGACCGCGGTTCGCGAGAGCTCTGGTGAGTTTCTTGACTATATTTCCCTATTAAGTACAGTAGTCATAATAGTGACAGTAGTCATTTATTTTATTCATGTTCATTCTTAAGTCATATAAAAATATATAGTTTAAATCTTTTTTTAACAAATTTGTCGTGTAAGTGTCGATTTAAACTGCACCTGGGCATACTTTACTTGTATTAATTGATTATATTATCAACTTCATAGATATAATAAATAAGCTGTCCCTATAAAATTATAGACTATGAACCAAAGACCAAACTCGAAGACCATAATATAATAAGTAACTATTAGTAATCTATTGAAGGGTACTTGCTTGTTGTATTATTAACTTAACTAGATAAACGTACAATGATTCCAATCGACAAATGATTAAAGTGAAGATGATGTGAAGTATCTTAATATAATAACTTATATTGTTAAAGGACGACCCGCCGGTGTTAATAGCAACAAATGAAGAAGTTCCAATTGGTACTGTGATTGGACAACTTGAAGCTGTTGACGAAGACATTGGTGAAAATGCTGCTATAGATTATACGATAACAGGTAAATATAATAATTATAAATAACAAATCAGTCCCTAGTGATAAATATTTAGACTTATTATCTGAGAATATGTAGATCAAATTACGGTGTGTTTGCATTTGATATTTATGGTGTAACTGCAAAAAATACTTTTTTAAAGTGACTACAATACATATTAGTCTCAAAAAATAAATCCCAACAATACAAAATTAATTCAAATTTGTTTTACAGCAGGCAATGAACTGGAATTGATTAAAATAAAACGCACAAACGATAGTAAAGCACTTCTAGTTGCGGCTGCGAGATTAGACAGGGAGGCTGTTTCGAGACAACTACTCACCGTAAAATGCTTCAAGTATGGTACCAAACCGAGACATAGTAAATCTTATAATAGATTGGTAAGTATTTAAATTATATACCTACACTTACACCTAAAGTATTTGAAATATATTAATAATAAAAATCTTTATATAATAAAAATTAAACATTTTTGATTGACATTGTCAAGTCTGACGGGCTTTTTATAATTACTTTGATAAGTGTAAACTTAGTTTAGTTTTTCCCTTCATATTAGTTCACCAACTACTAAAATTATACCAAGTTATTAACATTAACTGTTCTCTTCCAGGATTTGACAGAAATCCAAGTGGTCATTAAAATATTGGACATAGACGATCACCTTCCCGAATTCGAAAATACTAATATGACGATTGGCGTCCGTCTCAACGTGCCGGTAGACACCGTCATAGCCACTGTTAAGGCCATAGACAAAGATCCTGACGCACTCATCATAGAGTATAAAATCATAAACATGACTTTCGAATCACCTATTAAGTCAAAATCATCGAATAATGTTACTGATGTTATTGTAGTAAATAATGTGACTGGAGAAATTAAGATAATGAAAAATTTGATACATTACGCTGATGGTATATTCAGGTGAGTGTAGCTGAAAACCTCCTTATGTTAAAGACTTGAAAATATTTTTATTTGTTCGTACGTTTTACGTCGTAAATTGTACTAAATAAATCAATTTTCAGATTAATCGTACGTGCAAATAATTCTAACGAGACAGACAGATACAGCGATGTTCATGCTGAAGTAAGTTATGTAAAAACATAATTGAAATGCATACGTTAATAAATATTCGTTTAATGTGACTTTTCATTCAGTATTAATTGTTATGAATCACGTAATTGCCGATCTTCTAATATATATTATTAAAATTAATATGTTATTAAAATTAATGATACCTATTTAATTCTAAGTTTTACTTTTGCCTTAGGTAGTGGTAGTGCGCGAGCGCGACTTGCTGAGGCTGGTTGTACCTGACGGACGCTCACGCCTCGCTTCCCTGAAGGAACAAATATCTAAAATTCTTGAACCCCGCAACTTGAAACTGCAACTACACGACGCTCCACATGCAGCTTTCTATGATAACGTCGGGTGAGTTTGTGTTTTTTGTTTTAAAATAATTCTTGTATTGCACTGATAATAGGAACCTTAGTATATTTGACTTGTACCTTATGTTTCGTCGTTATCGTTATTTAATATATCTATTACTAGCTGTGCTCGCGGTTCCACACGCGTATAATTAGTAAAAATCAACCTTCCTCAATAAAAGGACTATACAACAAAAACATTTTTTTAAATTCCAACCAGTAGTACCTGAGATTAGCCAGATCAAACAAACAAACTCTTCAGCTTTATATATTATTATAGATTTTGGTCCATACTATTCACAATGTTGAATAAGTTGGCAGTGCTTAATATTAATTTGTACATGTTTTCTGGCAGGCCGTGCTTTCAATTCCGCAAGACGGATACAGGGGAGGCGCTGACGCCGAAGGCAACGCGCGCCGCTATGCGCTCTGCGGGAGACGAGCTGCAAGCGGTGTTACTGGAGCACGGCGTGCGCGGCGTGGCGGGTTGCGGGCCCTCTCGCAGCACGCAGCACTCGCCGGCACAGCGCGCACTATTGCTTTTAGCTGCTGCACTGCCGCTCGCCGCGCTCGCTGCTGTCATAGCGCTGTGCTGTCTACGTTCCAGAGGTAATGCATTAAATATCCAGGCACAACTGGGTGCTATCTGTGTGTGTTATCCGAAGAATTTAAATGACGAAAATACGTTCGGTGAAAATAAATTGAAAGTTTAAAATTTTAATGTTATTCTCATTAGATAAATGAGATCTGTCGATAATGATTTATGATTTTGTATAAATATGTAACTTAAAGTTTATATCTTGCTGAACAGCTAAGAGTCGCATGCGCGCCGCGATGCATGCAGCGCACGACGTCCCGCCTGCCAGCCGCGCGCCGCGCCTGCTCGCCGAGCCGCTGTACTCCACGTGACAACTCCAACGTGCCACTTGTGTACATACCTTGCCACTCTTATCATAAATACATTACGTACTTATTTGCCCATATATAAACAAGTAATAATTAAAATTCATGTTCAATGAGCCAATTTATAGATAAAACTTAACAAAGAAATTTAAACTTTTTAATATAATCGTATCATAATATATTAAAGTAAAAACTTGAATAATTTCTGATAGTGAAATAACCGGAATGAACAACCAGATAATTAAACATCGAATAAAAAAATTAAAATTAGCTCAAACATACGAAAAATAATTGAAATTATTTTATAGGAAGTAGTGCTTGATTTGAGCAAATACTTGACTTGGATTTGCACTTCGCAAAGCAATAGTACCTTATTTCACAGATTATTGTCTATTATAACAGATATGGTATGAGCTATTGAGCTTATGGGCTTAATCTACAAATAACTCCAATAGGTAAATAAATAATTGTAACATACCAATAAACGCGAGATAAGTTCGATGCTACTGACCAATTGACCGCGATAAACGTAAACATTTACTCTGCTATACAGGTAAGAAAACATGTGTCGTACCCGTGAAGTGGTTATTAGGTGTCGTGATTCGGTTCTATTTAGGTTAAAAAAAATATATTATCCAAAAAATTACCTATAAATTTGTAACATGTAGCATTTGTAAATTACGAAAATTTCATGGACAACTGAGGTCATGACCTCGTCTCCGAGCTACCCGATAGGTAAGAGATATCGAGCGCCCGCGCCTGTGTTGCAATGTATTTGTCGTTATTTAGGTAAATTTTATTCGGGGTAAAATTTATGCTTAGAATTTTAAAAATAATTACGTATATAGAACCGACTCACGATACCTAATAACCGCTTCACGGATCGGACACATGTTTTCTTACACCCTATATAATAAAAATTAAAATTTTGACTCAATTGCTTCAAATCTATTCGCGTCCTCCAAAGTATCGTATTCAGTATAATATATCGTATATATTATATTATGTCGCGCGAACGCGAATACGCGGCAAACGCGATAACGCCAAGCAAGTAAAGTAATGCAATTAACTTTTCTTGACAAAAAAGGTCATATTTACCAGCAAACCTATATTTATTACATTACGAACTAGAATATAACAAGAAACTAGACTATTGTAATAACTGTATAAATTACCTTTAAACTATTAGTAAACAGTCTTTAATAAATTATATTTTTTATTTATAAAATAATACTTCGACAGGACTTATTTGTAGTTCGAATACAAAATTTTGTACCTTTATAAATAGTTGTTAATAAATTTATTTAGGTATTGATATTATTTTTTGAATAAAATGAAATGTTTTAATAACTAATTAATAGGTATGCTAGATTCTAAGCCAACGACTGGGTAATATACTATTGCTGCGGCTTTATACTGAAGACCTTTATCATAAGGACAAAGAGAAGTAAAAAAATGATGTTTGACTATTATTATTATAACATTTACGCATCATTATAGCTTATCCGTATATTAAGCCACTTTTTAACATTATTCAAGGGGCAAAAAAGTGATCTGGGTCTAATTCTACTAACAATTTTTAACACAACGACCCGGTTGAGTTTCGGTTGAATATGATCGGAATAAAATCGGGAACTAATTATAACCGTTATAAGTTATTAGAATTTGCACCCAATTACGATTTCACTAAGGTTTATTTTTGTGCTGAATTGAATCGGGGACGTATTGTAATTGTTGTTAATTAGCAGAATTGGTTCCCTGATTCTTGTAATCATCAGATGCGACAAATAGACACATAGGGCTGCCAATTATAATTTATATTGAATATGTAATAATTTATAATGTTTAAGAATTATACGAAAATAAAATGAAATTTGTTAAATGACTTTGACATCGAAACATTTCGTACAAATATTTCTACAAATCTGAAGTGAACATAATTATAATGTGATAATTAAGTAAGAGGTTAAGTCTAAGTCACAACGATAAGAATATTATTTTATTTTTCCTTAAGGAATAATTATGAAAATTTATCCTTGTACATAGAAAATAAAATATTGGTGTTTTATTAATTGTATTTTTTCGAAACCTTGACTACAATGAAGCTAATATATTGACATTTCATATTTTAAAAGTCGACATTGTGTGTATTTTATAATAATACACAATATTATTTTATCGTTTAGATAGAATTATTTTGTTTGTTGTAACATTGAAAGCAAGTTTAAGTCGAGTATCAATTAATTCAGTTAGCATAAAAAAATGTTTAAAATTATCATATACACTTCAAGGCCAACTAATCGAAGTGCGAATGGAAAAAACATTGAGGTTCCGTACAATGTTAAAAATTTGCTGCTCTGCGCAGTTTCACCCACGTTATAAATAAAAAATATATAATTACTTCTATTTGTACTATCTCGTTGATCTAGTGATCCAAGGTCCTGGGTTGAAATCAAATAAGAAGTTATTGAGCTTTTCAATCGAAAATTCTCAATAGTGCCCGGAGTCTGGAAGCTGGAAGTGTGTACACTCGTGCCTCGGAAATCATTGACTGGCTTCTAACTATAATGTAAGCAATATTCTTGAAACTAAAAAGAATAATAAAACCTGAATTTTAACTTAACAAATATAAGGTAAGATTTAAAAAAGCAATAATTTTCAACTCCCAATAGAAAGACGAAATTAAAATATATTTACAAGTTAAAAAAGTACGAATTTTATACACGGCAGATAGACAAACAGAACGCCATATTTTGTAAACATCACTGTTTATTAATTTTTCTTTTCACGATTTTAATTAAAGAACCCTAAATATTAAAAAAACTAAGACAGCGACATTAAACTCTTAGATTAAATGAATGCGTCTTACAAACGCAACGTGTTCGTTGAAATTAAAACCGAAGTTATTTTAAATAAGTTGAAATATGTTTATGTTATTTATTATATTCTGTGCAATAATAATATGTTTATTGTTAAGTATTTATCAGAAGAAACGAAATGCGATATGTAAATCTAAAAAGCAACTGACTGGGCGTACGACGATAGTCACCGGTGGAACTAGTGGAATTGGATTACAAATAGCTCTTGATTTCGCTAGCAGAGGCGCCAAAGTTATCATCGCCTGTCCCTTTAATGACGAAGGTATACACGCTCAAAATCTAATAATAGAAAAAACTGGTAACCGAAATGTGTTTTACAAATTTCTTGACTTAGCATCCTTGAAGTCTATTCGTGAATTCGCTAACGTTGTTTTAAAGACGGAAGATAGACTGGATGTATTAATGAACAATGCAGGTGTCGGCATCACGGGCGATTTCTTAACAGGCGATGGTATGAGTTTTATAATGCAGGTGAACTATTATGGGCATTTTCTTTTATCTATTCTTCTACTTCCGCTGCTGATAAAAACTGGCAAGGAATCCGAAAACAGCAGGATAGTAAATATGACATCGATGTCACGTTACATTGCTTCTATGGACGTAGACAATTATGATAAAATTGGATACTGGCTGCTGAAATTAAGAATATATTCGAATAGTAAATTGAGTTTTGTATTATTTTCAAGAGAGTTAACAAAAAGGCTTGCGGGGCATAATGTTGTCGTGAATTGTGCAGACCCAGGTCTCGTAGGCACTACTATATACGACAGTTGCAATAAAGTAGTCGGTTGGATCTTGAGACAACTATTGAATGTGTTCTTCAAAAATTCTCGGGAAGGAGCACAGACAGCTATCCATATGGCACTGGATGAGAAATGTGGATCGATGAGTGGAAAAATATATGAAAATTGTGAGATGGTTAATAACAAATTCTTCGATAACATTGACCATGCTTCAGATAAATTATGGGAACGATCGATCGAACTTGTTAAGTTAGAAAATCACGAATTAGAATTTTTAAAGTAAGCTGACTATCGAATATCCTTTTATTACGTCTAAACTATGTATTAATTGTTTAATTTGTACCAGTTTTTACCTCTTCCAACTTCCATTTTGTGTTTTAATTGAGGTATATTGTGCGATTAATTAATATTTACAGTTAAGCTAATGCTAATGTGATAGTGCGTGATGAGACTACCTATAATTAGTGGAACATTTACGAAAATGACTTTCAAAATGTTATATTGTAATTCATAGTGTATCTACTGTTAGTTGTCCTCTTAAATTAATAAATAATTTATTATTAATATTCTAGAAGTTAATGTAACAGAGAATATTTGTTTCATTTATTATAATACATTGTAAAGTAAATAAGTTATGCACTGTCTCGATATAAATACGATTAATTTTGAATTCTTAGAATATTCTCGATTGATTAATCTTAAAATAGTTGTTATTATATCACCTTAATTTCTTTTATATGGATGGAATGCATATTACAAATGTTGAGCCCCTGATTCTTCATAAATCTTATCCCATAGCTCCATTCTCTCTCTGTCAGCGAATTTTCCCATTGTCATAGGTTCACCGATGTTAAGATATTCTCTTCCGTCCCTGGTGTATGGTTTCCAAGTTACTCCTAACTCATTATTTGGCGTTGGTTGACTGTAATCAAAATTATTTATATTATTTATTTAATATAAAAAAATGTAATCAAAACATAGATTACACAGGGTTAGTAAGTCTTTTATGGGACAATGTATACTTTTTTACAACAGGATCCCAGAAAGCGTTCAAAAATATTCAATTGTGAAATTTTAAAGTGATTGTTAAGGAACGCTTGTGTGCTAAAGGATATTATATAATCAATGACTTTTTAGATGATTGCACACCTTGGGAATTAAACGATCGTTTCCAGGCTGTTTCAAATAAAGAAGAATATTATTATTGTATTGTTATTATATAATATTATATAAATATTGTAAAAAATATAAAAAATGAGCTGAAAAAATAATAATCTCGCTTAGTTGCTTTCGCCGGTTCTTTTCAGGTCTGAGGTGTTTATTTCCGAACCGGTGGTAGATTTATGATAATCAATAAGAAAGTGTATCACCTCTACATTGAATAAAT
This sequence comes from Nymphalis c-album, assembly GCA_963151315.1. NCBI lineage: Eukaryota > Metazoa > Arthropoda > Insecta > Lepidoptera > Nymphalidae > Nymphalis > Nymphalis c-album. The sequence goes on from OY720591.1 coordinate 9,108,764, forward strand.
ATATTTGAATTTGAGTTTAACAAATTGTCTTAGGGAAACAGTTAGACTCAAAGCGAAAAACCATCCATTAAAATATATTTTTAGAATTTTAATCATATCTATGACAATATAATAAAACTCTCATAAGTCGTCATTGTAATGCCTATTAAGACCTATAACACAGGTATTTTATATCAAAATAGTAATCAAAATACAAAATATTGTTATTTGTTTGAAACGAAGAGATAATTTTATCTTAAAGGCATTTAAACTATAATTATAATTTATGAGATAACCTGGAGAGTTGAACGCTTAATCAATAACAACGAGGTCCAAGTAAAGAGTGAAACAGTTCTTTAATTTTAAAATAATATAATTAATCAGAATTAGTCCGAGCTTTTAACTTTTTAAATTATTTTTACATTTTTTATTTGTATCGTCAAACGTAAAGAAAAGCGATGTGAAAAATAACACTCGTCTCTTTTTATTTAAATCAACTCAATTCTCCAAACAATTAAATACTAATTGAGTTTAATTATATAATAATGTAAATGAATGTTATCGTTCTAGGTAACGACAACTTAACAGCCAAGTAACTTACGAATTTTAACATATAAAAAACAACACAAAACTTGATATGGTAAATATTTATAAGTTTAATAAATATGGAATGAATATTGTCGATACAATAGTTACGACAAGTAATTAAAGCAATTATCATAATATTAAAAACAATAACTTGAAGAAAATGATTGAATAACGAAATAATATCTTGTTTCCTTTAGTTATCTAAGTAAGTAATGTATTATAACATGGAACTAGAAAGCAAAGCTTACCCGGTTTTTGCGAAATTGGTCCAGAGTTTTGTCACTTTAAACACAATGTCTCTCAATTTCTTCTGACTCTTGTAAGGTGTTTCGTTTAGATAATTGTAGAACATGTAAAATAATTCATCAGCATGACTAGCGCCTTTTAGATCTTTGAGACCTAAAGCTATTTTAATGATATTTAAATCTGTCTCATAATTGAATCGATACATATAAGATACTCCGCATTGATAAGTATACAAATGGGCAAACCTATGTATATTAAATGCAAAATGCATATCTGTTTGCATGTCAGTGATTGTATTTAAATCATTCTCGGTTATATCTCTATTACCAACGTAAAATTCTTTAATTCTATCGCCGAAATCATCTAATTTTTCTCTTGAAACTCTCTCGGCTAACTCTCTTGGCACGTAGTAGGAAGGTTCTTTATTATATACATCCAATTTCGTTACATGATCTTTTACGATTACAAGGCCTTCTCCAGAGTTATATCCAAGCATCAAAGGGATCTTCTCTAAATGTTTTTCAACAAGAACTTTCAGTGGATCCTCATCGATAAAAGCTTCTACATTCGGAAATGTCTTTTCTGCTACTGGAATGAACTGTTCTGGAAGACCTCTGTACCTTTCATCTGGTGTTAAAGTGGCAAAAGTAAGGTTAGTGAGAGAACTCGCATTTAAACCTCTGAAAAAATTAAGCAACTCCTGAACATCATTCGTGTCCTTTCCTAATAATTTTCCCGCCCGAAATGCTCTTGCTTTTGAATCTTTGCCAATAGCCCAATCGTTAATCGCAACACCACTTTGTGCAATTACTTTGTGAAAAAGACCTTTCGACATCGGAGACAACATATGGTACGTAACGGATGATGCTCCCGAACTCTCACCAAAAATCGTAACACTTCCCTTATCACCCCCAAATTTAACAATATTATTTTGAATCCATCGGAGGGCCGCAACCTGATCTTTCATCCCGGCATTTCCGGGTACTTCTGGTATATCTAAGGATAAGAAACCTAATAATTCCAGCCTGTAATTCAATGTTACTAGGATAACATCGTGTTGTAAGAAAAAATCGGGTGTAAAAAAGTCCCCAGAGCCCTCATAATAAGACCCGCCGTGGATGTATACCATGACTGGTATTTTAGCATTTTTGTCCAATGACTTTGTGTAGACATTTAAGAATAAGCAGTCTTCGTCACCTTGGAATGTCGTGTTGAATTGTGCACAAATAGAACCAAATTGTTTCGCGTCACGAACCCCTTTCCATGATTTCGGTGGTAAAGGAGCCTGAAATATTTCAAATATTTAAATATTATTTATTTGGTTTGGTTTTTTTATTACGTTAAAGAAATTAATTTATGTAATATTTATATATTATATTATACGTCTATATTTTTTTGAATTAATTCAATAATTAATTTAAAAACTTGGAATAAATAAGCTTTTTTGACTTAAAATAACACATAGTAGTTCAACTAACACATTTATTTACATTTTCCGTCTCCTCAAAAATAATACCTATTTATATATTAATTTAATATTATGTTAAGCAAGAAAAAAACCTAACCTAACTAACCATTATATAGGTTAGTATAGTCAGTTAGATTTTCTTTAGTGATCGAATTTGACACATAATATCTACTTTGTCCAAATTAGGCTGTTATAGATTTTTATGCATGCATGCACTTTACTATTTTTTGTGATGAAGTAAGATAGAAAATATTTGGAAACATTTTGAAGTCGAGTCAATAATTCAAAAATATATCTAATTTTTATGACACATTATGTCAATTGTTATGTGTATACATAGTTTAGGGTTTTATTTACTTATACATAATAGTGAACTCACCTTGAATCTAAGATTTCCAACTGGCGGTGCTGCATATGGTACTCCTTTGAAACTGAAGTAAGAAGAACCATCAACAAGTTTTTCCACGGAACCTTTCAGTTTTCCCTCATTTACCGTTACTATGGGATCATTCTACAATAAGAAAACGTAAGCAAAATAATATAACTACGTATATATGTATATACGTATGAAGTAAACATTTCTATATAGACGATTTTGACCGACACGACCGGATAGTGTTCAAGCGCACTACCAACGGCTTCACGTGCTTTCACTACTAACTACCAGGCTCCGGGCTGCTACTAATAACTGTTTTTATTAACCCGACCTGGAAATGAACACAGCACCTACGGCCTCATATCTAGCCACTAGAGTCTAGTGACTAGACTAACGAGATACATATTTAAATACATTATAATCTAAATGGGAGCATGATAATGATGAAACAAAACATACGAAACGGAACATACTAGTTTATTACAATCCATGATCTTTGGTCAAAATAAAAATAAAATCCACCGGGTCATCCGGCGCCAAGAGCACTCATATCAAATAAATATTTAATTACCGTGTTATATATTCTCAAAATAGATGCTTTTATTCAGTTGGCGAGGCGATTTTTTTCTCTAGTGTAGCTTATGAGTTATGAGCGCACAGAGCGCAAATGGTTTAAATTAATCGTAAATGATTAATTCGCGTAATAAAACCCAACATTTTAAGAAATCCTATTGCAATGCAAACTGATGCGTCACGACCGGGCTTTCAAGTGCTTTTGTAGACATGGAGTTATAAATGCCACTCCCCGGGCTGAGTAGAAACTAACTATTTTATTTTATTAGGATCTCTAACAAATTGACACTTATTCCATATAAACTTTGTTATGAATATAACCTAATACAGTTAAAAACGACTCACCTTTACATGCTTTGACGAGAACGCAACATTTATTTGTAAATAACACAATATTATACGAACTATAATATTATTTGAATTAAACATTACTAGAAACTACTGCTTCCTTCAAAGATGATGAAATAATAACATACATAAATTGAAGTACGTTTTATTTTATACGAAGAAAATGAATCAAGCAGGCAGCCAAGTTAATTTTTCGCATAAGTTTTCCTCAAACTAGGTTATGTTTAAAAACCCAAAATTTCGATTAATGGTCTGTATAACATTTTTAAGTAAATAAAATCATATTATGTTCCAATTATATTTATTTAATCGTCTGAAATAACAAAGACATAGCGACTTACGACTTTTAAACCCTGTAATGTGATTTATTCAAGCAAATCATTTTATATTCGTTCAAGAATCGAGACTACATTTTAATATATTGCATATCAAACATATCAGGGTTGCCCTACTTATAAATTTTCTCTAAATTTAGGTAATATTACCTAAGGTAATTTAAGACAAAAAACTCTTATTTCTCTTTGCAATTTTCATTTTTATAAAAACAAGTATGTATAGATAGCCGTCCGTGTTACGAAATGAGGCAAGCTATTTAAAGACGATTTGTTCAAACGAAGGCGGCCGCTGTGTGAGCCACGAACAATAATCAACCCGTAACGTAGTTCTTAAGAAAATATAAATTAATGTATGATGTCGCCTATTGTATTTTATACAACAAACATAAGTAAATATATAACGATTGCAACTTTACTCTCTAAAACACATTATTACGTGTCATAGTGTATCATACTGACACACAAATGTTTTTCAAGTTAATAATAACTTGAATTGATAGATCATAGAACGTACTTAAGGTGATTTAGTTTTATTTATAATATTATGTGAAAAATTATTTTTATTTTTTTAAAAATTGTTATAATGAGTCGATTAATGTGATCGCCAAAGCCCTTAAACAATTACTTACAAAAGAAGAAGAAGTAATTGAGTTACGGTACTTTAAAAAAACACTACTTCTAGATAAACCATGATCGTGTTGTTTCTTTAATAAAGTTAGTGATTGTAGACGACTTGCTTCAAACGAATAGCCTGAACAGTAATGAGAGTATAGTCTGAAGTCGAACGAAGAACTGCGGATCTTTTATGGCATAGGAAGGTGGACGAGCATATGGGCCACCTGATGGTAAGTGGTCAAAAACGCCCATAGATATTGGCATTGTAAGATATATTAACCATCGTTTACATCGCCAATGCGCCACCAACCCTGGGAACCAAAATGTTACGTCCCTTGTTCCTGTATCTTGTAGCCATTACACTGGCTCACTCATCCTTCAAACCGGAACACAACAATACCAAGTACCTACTGCTGTTTTTCGGTAGAATATCTGATGAGTGGATGGCACCCACCCAGACTTACAAAAGCTTTACCACTTGGTGGTAGAGCTCTACCTGATAAGTGCTAATCAAAAACGGTCTTTACATTTGTGAATGTATATTTCAGTTATTCTTATAAAAGGCGATACATTGTGTGTTTTCTATATTTACTGTGGTTAAAGGTTATCATTACTGATATAAAAAAAAATAACAATTGTTGATGCTGTAACAATAATATTTGAATACAATACAGTCGTAATTTTTTACAATATAGTCTCTGTAATAATAAAATTTAATTTTAAAATTATGACTATAAATATATACATAAATTTAAGATATTTGTTAAAGTTTTAGCCTTGGTTTATCCCAAAAATCAATCCTTTATCCTTATTTGCTTAATCGCCCAATTGAAAATTAAAAATGCTCGATATAAAAATGTATTTGGAATTATAATGAGTAAAAATAACTAATGCAAGTTATATAATGTTTAATATTTGATACTATGTCTGACACGAAATATAAATAAAGCAGAAACGTTTCGTTACATCACAACAGTGGTCTATAATACCGATTCTAATTGACTCACAATCATTCACTATAACTATGTCTATGTAATTTATATTTTCCTCAAACAGAAGGGTTTTTACGATGTTGCCAGGGCTTGAACATCCAGAAGAGAAACAATTTTAATGAAAACTTCGAATTAGTTTTAACAAAAATAAAAGTTAATTACTTACTCGATTCCTCTTAAATATTTAAATACCACATTTGAACATTTTTAACAAACCACAAGTCGTGCAAGTAATGACCTTACTTATATAATTATAGCAGTGATTTATCCGAAGACATGGTCCAGTTGATGTTAAACCTTTGTATAGAACAACGGACTAACGGCGTCTCAACTGTCTGAAAAAACTACACGTCCATACCAAGCATCTTCCAAGGTTACAGTAGAAATATAAATAATACATATTATGATAATTTGATAATCTTAGTCATTTCAGCGTCACGTCGTCTGATTTGTCCTTATTGTTCGAGAGCTCACGAACAAAATGATAGTTCTGAGATTAGCGTAGTTAGTTCAAAAAACAATAATAAAGATATAAAAATTTTGTTCAACAGTTCAGAAAGATACTTTAAAATTATACCACATAACTTTCAGATTGTAATGTTTTATTTGTAATAATTTAAAACACCAACTTCGGTTGACCAAGCATCTTATCACTCCCCAGATCCACGCACGAGATTAAAAACGACACGCCAGACACTGGATCGTGAACGTCAATCACAGTACACATTAGTTTTGGTGGCAGCAGACGACGGCGACCGCTGCAGAAAACCTCGCATGTAGTACGTGTACAGGTGACTCATGTGAACGATCAAAGACCGCGGTTCACGAGAGTTGTAGTGGATTCTTGATCTTGACTATATTCCCCTTTTAGGTACTGTATTCACAGTAGTAACGTCTCCATTTATTGTATTTATGTACATTCTAAAGTCATATAAAAATATAAACAGTTTTAATTTTGTTCTATTTATAAGCATAATTTGCGATTTGTTTTTTAAATGTGCTTTCATTTAACAACTCTGTTGTGTTGCTTATCCAGAAACATATAAACTATAGATAGGCATATTTGACTTAATTCTCAACTTCATAGATCTATACCTGATATAACTTACACTTTAATATATTATAATACACATATAAAACTGAAAGAACACGATTCAGAAACATATAATTAGTAACTAAAAGTTATTTGTTGAAGGGTACTTGGATCAGTTAGAGCCTCGGTTACTAAATTATTTTATTATTAATGACTATCTTCAACGTAAAATGATTGAAATCGACAAGATGATTGAAGTGAAGCTTATATGAATTATCTTAATAACATATTATGTTCTTAAAGGAGGAGCCACTGGTGTTGATGAAGAAGTTCCAATTGGAACTGTGATTAACCGGCTTGAAGTTGCTATAAATTATATAATAAATATAAAGAATTAGACTTATTATCTGAGGTGTATCAACACACTGTTGTTATATCTCTATGTCTTATAGAGATATAACAACAGTGTGTTTGCTTCTGATATATGTGGTGTTATTTCAAAAAATACTATTTTGAAAATTATAAATAAAAACTTCAAATGGTTAATTTGTTTCACAGCGGGCAATGCACGTAAAACACTTTTAATAGATGCGAGATTGGACTAGGATTACCGTTAAGATTGTTTAAGAATTTCGAACAATAAATTCATTGATTTTTTTTTTAAATAATTTCGACGATCTAAAGGCAAATTTATATTGAGACGTAGGAGGTAAATGTTGTTTTATAATATGCTAGTGAATTTTAAATTATATGATGAAAAACTTGTCTTGTTGTACTCATTTCAGGTGTTCAACATTGTGTTGATTTTGATTATTAAACATTATAATTATTTAAAAAAAAACTGGACAAAATGATTTCGTAAGGCTTTATTAGACGTGTACGTGGCGTATTTAAACGACAAGGCCGATCATGAATAACAAATATTTTCGCTTAAAATAGTTGTGATTACTTCACCTTCATTCCTTTGATATGGATGGAAGATATATTTCAAATGTTGAACACCTGATTCTTCGTAAATTTTATCCCATAGCTCCATTCTCTCTTTGTCAGCGAATTTTCCCATTGTCATAGGTTCACCGATGTTAAGATATTCTCTTCCGTCTCTGGTGTATGGTTCCCAAATTACTCCTAACTCGTTATTAGGCGTTGGTTGACTGTAATTAAATTATTTTATTAACTTCGACTGTAATACCAGCTGAATAAAATTAAAAGTAAAAAAAATAAAAATGAATAGGATATTCGTTTTATTACTATTAATCTTTTCATTTTAATGCAATTGAGAAATTTAAAACTCTAAGAATGAAAATATGTATTCAAAACAAAGTTTAACAAATTATATTAAACAAACAATTGGCCTCAAATCGTAAAATCATCAATTAAAATAATATCTCAGATTGTTGAAACGACTATATAACAACCGTATAAGTCATCACTGTAATACCTAAGGACACCAATAATACAGGTAAACATAAGCAAAAGCTATGTGAAAAAATTGAATTTCACTCGTCCCTTTTATTTAAATCAACTTAATCTTCCGCACAAAACAACATTATGTAAATGAATGTTATCGACAGGTAAAAAAAACTTAAGCTTTTAGATTTGGCCAATATCTATAAACCTAAAAATAGGGAATGAATAATGTCGATAGTGAAATAGATATGAAAAATAACTAAAGCAACGATCATAATATCAAAACGATAACTTGAGGAAAATTATCGAATGAGAAAAACATATCTTGTTTTCTATGGTTATCTAAGTTGACTGCCTCGTTGGTCTAGCGGTTTGATATAAGGCCGTAGACTCGGTGGTCCTGGGTTCAATTCCCAGGTCGGGCCAATAAATAGTTATTGGGGTTTTCTGTCAGAAAATTCTCAGTAGCAGCCCGGAGTCTGGAAGTTGGAAGTGTGTACACTCCCGTGCCTCGGAAAGCACGTTAAGCCGTTGGTCCTGCGCCTAAACTTTTTCCGGTCGTGTCGGATTGCCGTCCCATCAGATTATGAGAGCTAAGGAAAAGAGAGTGCACCTGTGTTTGCGCACACATTTGTGCACTATAATATTTCCTGCGTAGTTGGCTCTCTTGAGATTCGCCACCCTGGCCGAAATCGGTCTGGAGGACCTTATATATTTATATTATATCTAAGTAAGTCATATAATAATAATAATAAAATATATTATAACATGGAACTAGAAGGCAAAGCTTACCCGGTTTTTGCGAAATTGGTCCAAAGTTTTGTCACTTTAAACACAATGTCTCTCAGTTTCATCTGACTCTTGTAAGGTTTTTCGTTTAGATAATTGTAGAACATGTAAAATAATTCATCAGCATGACAAGCGCCTTTCAAATCTTTGAGGCCTAAAGATATTTTAATAATATTTAAATCTGTCTCATAATTAAATCGATACATATAAGATACTCCGCATTGATAAGTATACAAATGGGCAAACCTATGTGTATTAAAAGCAAAATGCATATCTGTTTGCATGTCATTGATGATATTTAAATCTTTCTCGGTTATATTTCTATTGCCAACATAAAATTGTTTAATTCTATCGCCGAAATCATTTAATTTTTCTCTCGAAACTCTCTCTGCTAACTCCCTTGGCACGTAGTAGGAAGGTTCAATATTGTATACATCCAATTTAGTTGCATGATCTTTTACTAGTCCTAGGCCTTCTCCGGAATTATATCCAAGCATCAATGGGACCTTTTTAATAACGTTTTCAACAAGAACTTTCAGTGGATCTTCATCGATAAAAGCTTTGACATTTGGAAACTTATTTTCTATTACAGGTAAGAATAGCTCTGGAAAACCTCTGTACCTTTCATCTGGTGTTAAAGTGGCTAAAGTAAGGTTCGTAAGAGAGCTCGCATTTAAACCTCTGAAAAAATTAAGCAACTCCTGAACATCATTCGTGTCTTTCCCTAAAAATTTTCCCACCCGGAAAGCTCTTGCTTTTGAATCTTTGCCAATAGCCCAATCGTTAATCGCAACACCACTTTGTGCTATTACTTTGTGAAAAAGACCTTTCGACATCGGAGACAACATATGATAAGTAACAGATGATGCTCCCGAACTCTCACCAAAGATTGTAACACTTCCTTTATCACCCCCGAATTGAACAATATTATTTTGAATCCATCGGAGGGCCGCAACCTGATCTTTCATCCCGGCATTTCCGGGTACTTCTGGTATTTCTAAAGATAAGAAACCTAATAATTCCAGCCTATAGTTCAATGTTACTAGGATAACATCGTGTTGTAAGAAAAAATCTGGTGTAAACGAGTCCCCCGAGCCCTCACAATAAGACCCGCCGTGGAAATATACCATGACTGGTATATTAGCATTTTTGTCCAATGACTTTGTGTAGACATTTAAGAATAAGCAGTCTTCGTCTCCTTGGAATGTCGTGTTGAATTGTGCACAAATAGAACCAAATTGTTTCGCGTTACGAACACCTTTCCATGATTTTGGTGGTAAAGGAGCCTGAAATAGTTCAAATATTTTAGTATGTATTTTTATTTTTTATAGGGTCAAAGTTGGAGGAAATTGTTTTATTATAATACACTCATACTATGAATTTATTGGTAAATTGAATAAAGAATATAAATAACTTGAAACATGCGAACAAGCAATTTGATATTTTTAGTGACGTTAAATATGCATTTAGACTATAAGATTTCATTTTAACGATTACAAAAGCTTGTAAGAAATATAAGTAGGTATGTATTTTATTGCATATTCCGTCTCCTCAAAAAGTATACACGTACCTAGTATATATACACGTATACTATTAGTTAGATTTTCTTTAGTGATCGAATTTAATACGTAATATGTACTTCGTCGAAGTGGCTTGCATCATGCTTGGTTACTATTTTTTTTTGTAATATACTAGTAAAATAAAAAATAAGTATTTGAAACCATTTTGAAGTCGAGCCCATGAATAGATAAATTTATCTAATTTTTATACCACATAATAGTATTTACTACGTATATAGTAAAATTTAGGATTTTATTTGTTTATATATAATAGTGAACTCACCTTGAATCTAAGATTTCCAACTGGCGGTGCTGCATATGGTATTCCTTTGAAACTAAAGTAAGAAGAACCATCAACAAGTTTTTCCACGGAACCTTTCAGTTTTCCCTCATTTACCGTTACTATGGGATCATTCTACAATAAAATACATACATTTCTGTTATGAGACGTAAACACTCCTACATAAGGTATTATCACACTTATTACATACACGCTTTGTTATGAATATAACCTAATCCAATTAAAAACAACTCACATTTACATGTATTGACGAGAACGCAACATTTATTTGTAAATAACATAATATTAAAACTATAATATTATAACTAGACATTACTAGAAAGTTCTGCTTCCTTCAATGGTAATAAAATAATACTTATATATAACTTGATGTATGTTTTATTTTATACGAAGGATATGAATCAAGAATCTAGCCAAGTTGTTATTTCGACAAAGTTTTCCTCAAACTAGAATGTGTTTAAAAACCCAATGACATTTAGATGAACAAGGTCTTTAAAACCATTTGTAAGTAAGTATGTTCCAATAGTATTTGTTTAAAAATAGCAAAAACTTAACGACATGACTTTTAAATCATGTAATATTATTTATTCAAGTACCTACATCATTTTATATTCTTTTAAGAATCGGGACTACATTCTAATATTTTACATATCAGATATTTCAGGGTTACCATACTTTTAAAATATTTCTAAATTGAGATGAAATTAGCTGAGGTGATTTAAAAAAACAAAACACTTCTTTTTTACTTTCTAATGTTTCCTTATCAAAAAAATCAGTCCTGCCTAAAATATAAAAATGTAAGTATAGATGGCCGTCTTTATTACGAAAGAAAGTAATATTATGAAGATGATTTGTTCAAACGCAAACGGCCGCTTGTTAGTCAGTAACAAATAATAAACAGCCCAACAGACCAATTAATAGTTTTTATGAATGTATAATTTAAGAAATGATGCCGTCTAAATTGTATTAGACGGCATATATACAACAAACATATATATAAAAATATATAACGAATGCAACTTTACTCTCTAATAATACGCAAGTCTCATAGTGCATCATACTGACACGTAAATGTTTTTCACGTTAGTAATAACTTGAATTGATTGATCAGTTCATAACACTTCGAAAAATATTTTTATTCTTTTAAGAATTGTTAAGTGCTCACCAACGCCCTTAGACAATTACTTACCAATAAAAATGTAAGTGATGGAGTACATAACAAAATACACAAAACTAAATGTAGATAAAGATCGTTTTATTAGTTTCTTTAATAAAGTTAGTGATTGTGGACGACTTCAATGCTTCAAACGTATAGCTTGATCAGTAAATTAGAGTATAGTATAAAGTCGAACGAAGAACTGCGGATCCCATAATAATCATCATTCATCAGCATAATTTTTCATCAGCACGATCAAAAATAGTCTCCATATTTATAAAACAATATATACATATTATCTATTTTCTATATTTAGTGTTATTAAGGTTATCATTACTCATATAAAAACAACTAATCATCTTTGATGCTGTAATAATAACATTTAAATAAAATACAGTCGTAAATATTCTACAATATAATCACTACAATAATAATAATTAAATTAAAAATTGTATTGAGTATAAAAAATATTATTTTCAAGAAATATGTAGAAGCCCAGCCTCAGCATATAGTCCATCCCAAAACTCCATCCTTTTCTTATCTGCGTAGTGTCCCAACGAAAATGAATTTTCAATGTTGAAGTACTCTTTTCCTTTGATTGTATAAGGTTCCCATATACTTCCTAGTTGGTTATCTGGAGTTGGATTACTGAAAGATAAAAAATATGTTTTGAAATAAATCTATCCTAATATACAGGGTTATTCGTAACGACCCAGCAACCTCGCAGGACTAGACAGCTAACTTCATTAAAGCAACAACTTTTGTTCTGCTGGGTCATTACAAATAACCCTGTATAAAGCTGAAGAGTTTGTTTGTTTGATACGGCAAATCTCAGGAACTACTGGTTCGATTTTTTAAATTATTTTTGTGTTGTATAGTCCTTTTATCAAGGAAGGCTCTAGGCTTATTTTTATTTATTGTATTTTTATTAATTATACGCCGTTGAAACCGCGGGGCACAGCTGGTAGTAAATAAAAATGAGGTTATTCCTTTGAAACTCACTATTCTCACTCACTTGTTTGAACTGTAATGATCTTAAAAAAATTTAAGTGTTGGCATAAAAGATAATATGAACGCAAGAAAGGGCTTTCCACGTTTCTGCTTTTAAAAAATATTGATGATTTCGTTTCGTGCCTTCTATTTTCATATTATTTAACATACCAACCTTATAAGAGTACTTGAAATATAACTTTCGTTTTACTTCTTAAGCCAATTTCAAATTATATAGGTAAATCAACTTTTTTGATCATTGGTTTGAAAAAACCCAGCCAACGTAGAAATAGGTGACAATTTGATGAATGGACAAAATACCCGTCTATGTAAAGTATAAGGCAAACATTGTTGAATTACGTTAAGGAAATAAAGATGGTAACTTTGAGAAGTGACTAACTCTATAAATTAAGTATAGGTACCAATTTTGCCATCAATAATAGAATTCCGAATTTCTGATAATCAAAATAACAATCAAAAAAACAATAATGAGTAAAAGATTCAAATGACAGCTTATATGCTGTTTTATATTGACATTAAGAAAAGTGTATAAAACTAATCAAATACCCAGTTTTAGCAAAGTCCGTCCACAACTTCGTTACTTTATACACGATGTCTTTAAGTTTCTCGTGACTTCGATAAGCTTTTTCGTTTAAGTAATTGTTAAATATATAGAAAAGTTCATCAGCATGACTGGCGCCCTTTAAATTGGTCAATCCTAAAGCAATTTTAATAACATTCAACTCAGTTTCATAATTAAATCTGTACATGTAAGTAGATTCACACAAATTCGTATACAAATGTGCAAATCTATGAGTGTTATACGCGAAGTTGATATCTGTTTGCATATCACATATAATATTCAAATCTTTCTCTGTTATATTTCTATTTCCAACATAGAACCTTTTTATTCTATCACCAAAATCTTTCAACTGATTTTTTGAAATTTTTTCAACTACTTCCCTTGGCACATAGTACGATGGCTCCTTGTTATAAACATCTAACCGCGTAATATGATATTTTACAATCACTAATCCTTCTCCAGAATTATATCCAATCATAAGTGGTACTCTATTCACTTTACCCTCAAGAAGGAGCTTCTCTGGTTCATCGTTGAGGAACGATTCTACTTCAGGAAAGTTTTTTTCAACTACTGGTAAGAATTTTGCTGGTAATCCTCTATAAATTTCATCGGGTGTAAAAGTCGCAGCAGTTATGTTAGTGAGAGCATTTGCATTGAGACTTCGGAAGTAGTCCAGTAGTACTTGTACGTCATTTGTTTCAATTCCAAGAATATTTCCAGCGCGAAAAGCTCTTTCTTTCGCACCTGATTCTTGAACTAAATCGTATGTTCCACTTTGGGCTATTGCTCTATGAAATAGACCCTTCGACATTGGAGACAACACGTGCAAAGAAACACAAGATGCACCTGCACTTTCGCCAAATAATGTGACACTATCTGAATTACCTCCGAATTGAGCTATATTGTTCTGAACCCAACGAAGAGCAGCTACCTGATCTTTCATCGCTGCATTTCCGGGTACATCAGGCGTTTCAAGTGATAAAAAGCCCAAAGCTTCTAATCTATAGTTAAACGTTACCAATATAACATCATGTTGCAAAAGAAAATCTGGTAAATAAAAGTCTCCCGAGCCTTGGGTAAATGACCCTCCGTAGATAAATACCATAACTGGTAACTTAGCATCTTTGTTTAAAGATTTCGTATATACGTTAATAAATAAACAATCTTCATCACCTTGGTATGTTATATTAAACTGTGTGCAAATACTACCAAAGTTTATTGCATTACGTATACCTCTCCATGGTTGGGGTGGCAATGGTGCCTGTAATTATAATGACACTGTTATTGGTTTATTTAATATATATTTATTTCCAAACCGTAATAAAAATAATTATTTACCTTAAATCTAAGATTGCCCACAGGCGGAGCAGCGTAAGGTATTCCCTTAAAACTAAAGTACGGGGATCCATCTATCAGATAACCCAATGTACCTTTCACTTTGCCCTCTTTTACCGCCACTATTGGTTCATTCTATAATAAAATTTCATTATTAATTTTACATTTTTATAAAAAAATATATGAAATTATCATATTTCATATGTCGGCGGCAGCGATGGCTGAGCGATAGGGCTGTCTTCTTCTAAATTCGGTGGTACGGGGTCCATCACGATATTGTACCAATAATAACTCAACGTAGGTATAACAAGGATTTATTGTTACAAATCACAATACACAAGTATAATTAGGTACTAAATAGGTAAACCGACAGTTTCGCCTTGGAGGTGTGGACTGATCGGTTTCTCAAACGCAACTGTCCATTTCTCGAATGCAAGTGTTTTTATAAACAGTCACCCCACTCCCCAACACGACTCTGTCCACGTGACTTCAACAACGAAAGAAGTCACCGCGTTTACCCGTTACTACTATAGTCAATTCAGCTTCTTTTAATTAAAATTATTGTTTTTCCACGACACGGCCAACCTGACGAGTTACACGCCCTCGTGTTTATCTGTAACAAGACAATCAAATTTGAAGCATTTTTATAATCTCGGCCAACCTGACCGTAACGTGAAATTACATTGTTTATTCATCACAAAAAAAAAACTACCAACGAAAGGTTCCTCTAACTGTCATTAAAAAAATAAAGTTTTATTGATACAGTAAGATCACATACAACGCTCATGGCCCGGCTGACTCAGCAGCTAGTGGCAACTACTATTGCCACCCATATCGTCATCACCTCATGTGATACGACCAAATCTTCATCTAGACTCTACGAGTCCCAGGTCAATACATGACCGACACAACAATAGTCTCCTACGAGACCCGGGTCCCCGCCACACCACTAGCTGCCCATCGCGCCCTGAACAACCCGAGCGAGTTGCAGTTACGACTACAGACTAGTGCGTGCAGTGCGACCAAATAGCCATGGTATGTGCTCTATTTACTGGTGGCGGTTCCCGCATCACCATCATCCACATTAAACAAATCTAACTCAGCAGGTATATCAGTATGAGGAATCTTTCGTAAACGATCGTGAGCATACTTATAGGTTCTATTACCAGACAACTGTTTTAACAGATAGCGATCACCTTCAAGCAATTCCATAACTTTAAACGGTCCTTTGTATTTAGGATCTAGCTTAGTTTGATTTCTCTCTTCGTTTTGAATTAAGACCAAGTCACCAATGTCAAACTTTACAATTTTAGCCTTATTTTTATCAAATCTAATTTTATCGTAACTTGCACACTTTTCTATGTTCCTAGCCGCTTGCTCTCTTGTTTTGTTAATGTCTATATCCGGTTCCGTATCATCAATAGTCAAAAGATTTAATGGTCTAGCTACACGCCCTATCATAAGTTCGAGTGGACTAGCTCCAGTTACACGATGAATAGAACAATTTAAAGCTAGTTGTACATCCTCTAATGCTTCCTGCCAAGACCTATCAGACGCCTCTACCGAAGTCAACATACCTTTTAATGTGCTCATCACCCTTTCAACTTGGCCATTGGCGCGACTTGATCCCGTAGCGATTAAGTGTAAGGAAATACCGTGACTCTCACAGAAATCTTTGAAATCTTTACTGGCAAAACATCGACCTTGATCAGCAATAATTCGTGTTGGAGCACCAAATAAGGATACACTAGATTTTAGGGCCTTAATCACGCTAGCTGCATCAATACGGAGAGTATGGTACATTAGAACAAACTTAGTAAAAGCGTCTATTAAAACTATGACGTATTCTTTAGAATCGTTTTTACCACTAAGCTTGCCAGTTATGTCCACATGCAACGTATGCCACGGGACACTTATCTTGGGGATTGGATGAAGTTCAGCCTGCACACGACCCGAATGAGATTTTGAAACTTTACAGGTGATACACCCATCGACAAACTTACGCACATACTTAGCCATATGCTCGAACCAATAATGTTCGTATACCCTATCGAGAGTTTTCTCCCATCCAAGGTGCATGAGCGATTCATGGACGTGGTTTATTACTGACCAACGGAAGGCCCTAGGAACTATTGGGAGACATCGAGTGCGGTTGTTTCTCTGCACTTTTCGATGCAAAATACCCGAACGCATCTCGTAAGTCTTAGCAATATGAGGTGGGAATTGACCCTCTTTGAGTTTAGTTACCAACGACTGAATCTCTTGATCACGCAGCTGTTCCGCCAATAACCAGTTATCCGACAAGGTTGCAAGATCAACGCGTTTTTGTTCGACCTTTGAAAAACTGGGAGAATCAGGAGATGGTAAAGCATTTCGCGAAAGGAAATCGACATGACCCATACGACGTCCCTCGCGATACCTAATTTGAAAATCAAATGCTTGGAGAAAAGCCCACCAACGATGCACCCGTGGTGTTATATCGACTTTATTTCGTGAAGCCTTCAACGAATTACAGTCAGTAACAACCTCAAAATGCCTACCCTGTAAATAGTGTCTAAAATGCTTCACAGCGTTTACTACAGCTAGAGTCTCCAACTCATAAGAGTGGTACTTTGACTCGGCTTTCGTAGTTCGCTTACTAAAGTACTCGACTACAAGTAACTGATCATCTACCTTCTGGAACAAAATGGCGCCATACCCGATGGCACTTGCGTCTGTATGTAATTCAGTTGGCAGGTCTGGGTTAAAGATAGTCAACACCGGTTTAGTAGTCAAGATAGAGATTATCTGTTGTCGTATACGCTCGTGTTCGGGCTTCCAAGTGAATTGCTTATCAGTGACTAGCAAAAACAATGGTGTCATAACTTGAGAAAAACTTTTTATAAACTTGCGAAAGTATGAAGCAAGGCCAATGAATTGTCTAAGCTCATGAATATTCTGAGGGGGAGGTAATTTAGTCAGAGCTTCTATCTTTCTAGGGTTCGGTCTAAGCTCACCTGCAGTGATATCATAGCCCAGGAATTCAACATGACGCTTTAGAAAAGAACACTTCGAAATGTTCAAAGAAAATCCAGCTTTAGTCAAAGCCTCTAACACCTCACGTAGCCTACAGAGGCCCTGATCCTCAGAGACTGATGGTATCAAGATATCATCAAGGTACAACACTACATATGAGAAGACTAGGTCCCCCAAAGCACTAGATACCGCTCTTTGAAAAACACTTGGCGCGTTACGTAAACCAAAAGGCATTGCAAGGTACTCAAACTGCCCATCAGGTGTAATAAAAGCGGTACGCTCAATACTATCAGGATCCGTAATGGGTATTTGATTAAAGCCACTAGCGCAGTCTAAGCATGTATAAAAGCTAGCTCCAGACAATCGAGCCACTTGGTCTGCTATGAGAGGCAAAGGGAACCTATCAGGCACCGTGTTAGAGTTCAGTTCGCGATAGTCAACCACCATACGATCAGAACCGTCACGCTTCTTCACAAGTAGTATAGGACTCGCGAATGGGGACTGACTGGGGCGAATAATGTTAGCTTCCATTAGCTCTCTAACCTTAGAACGTACTATCTGCCTTTCGTCTGGACTGAGCCTGTAAGGCCTACGATAAACAGTACGGTTCGGGTCTTGAAGTCTAATTATTAGTTCACCAGATGTGACACGCGTGCGGGGTAAACTATCAACAAAAGCGTGAGAAAATTCCTTAAGCAAAGACAACAGAGGTTCCTTATTCTGAATATCTGTGTCGATATCGTCAAGACTGGACACGGATTCTGGTTCGTAAGTACAGGTAGCAACAGATTTTTGTTTAGAGATAACAAGAGACGACTCAGACATGCTAACTATAAATCCTCGTTTTAAAATTTCTCGACCAATCATTACGTCATATTTTAAACAATCATCGGGCAACACATGAAATGAAATCGATAAACGAGTACCACCAATCAACACGTCACAAAGAATTTGTTCTGTACAATCGACATGAGCGTAACCTATACCCTGTATACGAATAATCGCGAATGTACGTTCCCCTATGAAGTTACGGCTAACAGTTTGTTTAACGAGAGAGCATTCGGCACCGGAATCAAAATAAAAATAGTACGACTCACCGGACTGTTGTAATTTTCCACAAACGCCTGCCACTGTACAGACATCCGCGCGTCGCTCCGCTACAGCTCCGCTTCCACTGCTATAGCCAGCACGGCCCACTGAGGTCGAGTCGCGCGAGCTCGCGCCCGCGTTGCCACGATGACAGTTGGACGCTATATGTCCGCGCTTTATGTCCTAGTCTACCACAATGATGACACTTGAATGTAGCACTAGCATTCTGCGACTTGAAGCGTTTCACATCCGATCCGTCCGTTCGTACGACCGATCCATTGTTCCGGTCGTATTTCCGTTTCAAACTTGCACTTGCCTTCACTTCTTGCAGTAATTTGTTACGTGTCGTAATATCACTTGTGAATGCTAAGCGATATAGACGCGAATCGAACTGGGCAATATGAGCCAGCACATATGACGTAGCGATTTCTTCGTGACTTAAATCCTTCCATCTAGTCAACAGCGACGTCATCACACGGCTTGCATATGCTGCGAGACATTCACCATCCTTCGGCTTGCCGTTATTCACACCGATAAGCGTCGCAGCAAGTGTTTCCGTGGAATCGTAACGTGCGAGAAACAGGTCACGAAAGTGTTGCCAAGTCATACCCGCATGGGAGATTTGTGACAGCCACGACGAGGCGCTGCCCTTCAGTGCCTTACTGAGAGCTATGATGAGCGATGCACCTTCCAGTGGACGTTCATTAACGCAGATATCAATGGTAGCACACCAAGCACGTGGATCAGCATCTGGTTGCTCTGGGTTGAATTCCGGCAGAGAAATCTTCGGTGACGATACTGGTGTTCGAATAGCTTCAATCAATTGCATCATATTTCTCTGCTGAATCTCGAACATTGTGCGCCAGTGGGATTCAGATCCCACTTCTGATGTCGGCGGCAGCGATGGCTGAGCGATAGGGCTGTCTTCTTCTAAATTCGGTGGTACGGGGTCCATCACGATATTGTACCAATAATAACTCAACGTAGGTATAACAAGGATTTATTGTTACAAATCACAATACACAAGTATAATTAGGTACTAAATAGGTAAACCGACAGTTTCGCCTTGGAGGTGTGGACTGATCGGTTTCTCAAACGCAACTGTCCATTTCTCGAATGCAAGTGTTTTTATAAACAGTCACCCCACTCCCCAACACGACTCTGTCCACGTGACTTCAACAACGAAAGAAGTCACCGCGTTTACCCGTTACTACTATAGTCAATTCAGCTTCTTTTAATTAAAATTATTGTTTTTCCACGACACATATAAATATTACTCAATAAAGTACAATGGATCTCGAAACGAGAGGTTTGTTAATAAGAAACATTGAATAAATATAAATTTTTAATAATCATTAAAACCACATTATAACCAAATGATACATTGATTTGTATTTTCTGAAAGGATTTATTAAAAATAAAGTAGTTATTGATATTTATTTTTATTTCTCAGGATATGGTCTTGCCAGTTAATAAAAATAGAAATTGTCTATTGGAACATCTTAATACCTAATATTGAGGCAAGAGACTATGAAGTGAGTGGACTGCTGTCTAATGTCTATGCCGGATGCCTTCACAATAAAAAAACCGATTTTTTTTTTCTTATTTTCATTTTAGCAGAAGTCTTAGTGTGACATTAATACAATATTTTATAAATATTACCTCTTAGAATACACAGCTCAATAATACATTTTTCTCAATGTACGAAATTAAGTGCAAACCCAATGGGCTGCAGCCTGTATAGTGTATAGTACAGCTGTTTACATACATTGACTTTGTTTGTATACACAAAAAAAACTAATACAAGCATGTAAAAATTAATTAACTCACCTGTTGTTTTGTAGACAATAACACAGATATTTGTAAACAAACTACGACAATGAGACAACATTTCCAATGCAACATCATAATATTTGATATTGTATTATATATACATAACAAAATATATAAAGTGAAAACGTGTTTATACTATTTTAATATAATACACACAGAAGCCGTCTATTATACCGATTCTAATTGACTCACAAATTCACAATCTTTCACTATGTTTATTGAATTGAAATTTTCCTCAAGCTAGGCTTGGGTTTTTACGATGTTGCTAATGTAAAAATTACTCGCTTACCATTATTTTATAAAAAATTGAAACTGCGGTGGTGGTAGTCGACTTTTCTCATAAAATAGTGATCTAATCTTAAATATTACTAAGAATCAAGAATGTTAGTACTGGATCTTCGTTGAGTACGTGGCTCGGTCAATTCCCTGATAGGCAATACGAATGACATAGTTAATATTATAATACAGGTAAGTTAGTAGGGTGTTATATATTTGTATGTAGCCAAAGTTATTTTCGTTATTTTTTAAACTGAATACCTTAAATGGTATCATCCAGAAAAAAACATTTTTTATGAAAATTTCAAATTAGTCTAAACATAAGTAAAAGTTAATTACTTACTCGATTACCGCAATTGAACATTTTTCACATTCAAATTCAAAATACGTTATTCAACATTGATGTACTATACTTTCTTATTGATAGTCAAACTAGAAACTACCACCGGTTCGGAAATTATACACCCAGCCCTGAGAAGAACCGGCGAAAGAAACTCAACGGGTTTTTTGTCTCTTTTTTTATGTATTGTACAAAAGAATAAATAGAAATAGCCATGCGGCGATCGTCTCATTCTCAAGATGTGGTATCATCCATACAATCATTAATTGTATAATAACTTTTAGCACATAAGCGATCCTCAATTTTTTTTTTATTTAGCCACTGAGTCATTTTGCACGCTTCCTTGGATCCTGTTGAAGAATCGTGTTGCCCCACAAAAGAGTTACTGATTCTATGCGGTCGAGTAATGGGAGTAATTAATTTGTGTTGTTCCTTGTACCAATGTTAGCAGTATCACATTTTCTCACAAAATCGTTATTGTTGTTCCGTTCATACATAACATTACATAATAATGTATTGAGAAGCAACAGTCAATATTTTAATTTCTTTAAATTTCTGTCTTAGGGAATCTCTAGCTCCTACCTTATAGATTGCGCAAATAGCCCTCTTCTGCAGTACAAATATCGTATTGATAGCGGCCGCATTAACCCACAGCATAATGCCGTAAGAAATGATACTGTGAAAATAACTTATTTTCTTAACCGCAAAAGCCGCTGGGTTTAGTCTACTCGCCAATCTGTGAATATGGGGGGGGGGGCACTGCAACGTGGCATCAACAGTAAGGACAAGAAAAACAGTGGATTCAACTGGATCCATTGACTCCCCATTAATATGTACATCAGCTTTTACATTTTTAA
The DNA here is from genome assembly GCA_963151315.1 of Nymphalis c-album. Classification (NCBI taxonomy): domain Eukaryota; kingdom Metazoa; phylum Arthropoda; class Insecta; order Lepidoptera; family Nymphalidae; genus Nymphalis; species Nymphalis c-album. The sequence continues at coordinate 9,130,850 of OY720591.1, forward strand.
CATTTGGCGCTCTAAATTTTTTTATTATTTAACATAAGATTATTGACACTAAATCAATGTACTATATCAGAGATGGCATTGCTTACATCGTCATACTGTACTTGTTCTCTTTTAATTTTAAAAACCAAAGAGGTATCATCAGCATAAAAAACTATGTCATATTTGTTACCTACAAGAAAGAGAAGGTCGTTTATGTAGATGAGGAATATAAAAGGACCGAGAATTGATCCCTGAGGGACCTCCATACCAACTGAAACCCCAGGAGAACTTTTTCCATTAACGTCGACCTTCTGAATTCTATTATTAAGATAAGAGTGCAAAAGCTCGAGCGCACATTTTCTGATTCCAAAGTGATTTAATTTCATAACCAGAGTTTTAAATTATTGAATTTAAATATTTCTCATAATTTAATCTGTAAAAAGGAATAGCCATATATTTGTCGCCATTATTCCACGATGTCGTTATTTACAGTAGCTGTAATTTGTTTTGAATATAAATATTGATTATAGCCCTCAATATAAATAATATATGAATAATATACCGTAATGGTTTATTGTTTTTAACCAAACTATTTATTATAGTATGATAAATATATTCCAGTACAACTCTTGACATACTATCTAATCGCTGCTTTTAATTTGAATATGTAATTAATTTATAAGGAAAACCTGTTATTTTTGTCACTATCACAAAACGCATTTCATAACTCGTCGGTAATTATATTCGTTGCCTCGAAATGCTGCTTGTTATGACGTAGCTCAGAAATAATATCTATATAAATAAAATGATAGAGGTCCGCAGTTGTGCGCGCATCACGGAAAAACTACTGTATAGATTACAATGAATTTTTTTGCGATATCTTCATTTAATAAAAAGTTATTAAAGTTTCAAGAAACGACGATTTGTATATGCACTGCGTGTTCAGTGAAGTATGTTTAAACAACGTATATTTTTGCTTGCGATCTATTTGATGTTTTTGCCTTCGTACAAAAGAAAACTTTGTAATATATCAAGCAACGCGGACGAAGTTGCGGTTATCAGCTAGTCAATTAATAAAATTGTAATCATTGATAGGTCTCTCCCAAAATGCACGAAAAAGACTCCACCAAATTTTGTAAATACCTATATCTCATGAACGCCGTCCATTTAAGATAAAAAGTAGCGAATACCACTAAAGGCGTGGACTCGTCTGGTCTCCGGTTCACCAATTTTTATATTTATAATATTATTATTATTAAGTCTGATTACGTGACTTCAAGCTTGGTATTTTTATTTTATCTTTTAGTTTATACATATTATTACGTATTTATTACATTATTTAAGTAGGAAACCGAGAAGGATAAGCGATAAAAACATTAAGGTAAAATAAATCCACATTTTATTATATAAAAATTTAACAGACAGTAAAACCTCTCGTATAAATAGAAAATACAAATGGAATAAAATAGAACCGTTTTTCCCCCGAAGGGTAAAAAACGGATATTTAGGTTTCAGCCGTAGCTTGAACCACAATTGAGATCAACGCTTCAATATTCGCCATCAACATCCGCTATCTCTTTCCTTCTTGAGGGGAATCTATGGTGCTGTCACTATGTCTGTCTTTGTCTCGCATTTGACAGGCAGCGCGCGGCGGCCATTTGCTTCAGTACCTTGAGCCGGCAAGGCCCTTAAGTGTGGTTCAAGCTACGGCTGAAACCTAAATATCCGTTTTTTACCCTTCGGGGGAAAAACGGTTCTATTTAGGTGTTCGAGCCTATGCTTGAACCACAATTGAGACGTGTTTATTATCTGCCGGCGCTGCCTGGCTAGTCTTCATATCACATTATGAGACTGGTTATGCGTACTGTGACTATGATAGGATTAAATGAATCAATAAAATAATAAATCATAGCGATTTATTCGGATTAATATTTAAGAAAAAGTGCGATCATCAAAAACTGAATTTTCCAAAATTTCAAAATAAAATATAATTAAAATATATTTTAACCAACAAACTTACAGCTCTAAATTGATGAGAAGTTTTGACTTAGCACATTTGGGTTGCGGCCCGGCCTTGGTTTTATTTCTCTAAAATAGTGATGAAAGAAAGTGCTTTTTGAACGCCAATTGCCCCTTTTTAGAATTTCTTCGATTTTATACTGATTACTAGTCCAGTTGTTAGTTGCAACTGCTGCTCTAAAACTGCCTGCTGATGCGTGGATGCCAGCCTCTTTGAACAATGTTCTTAACCATCCCGCAATTATTGTACGGGAGGCGTTTTTGACAGGTCCTCTGGTAGTAATGAACAAGCTGTCTTTACAGGCCGTGTTGCGACGAATTCCTGTAGTTGAAATGGTTTTCTTCACCCAGAAGACGGGATCAAGTCGACTATCAGTATTTATTACTCCTCTTTTGAGCAGCCACCCTGATTGCCTGTACGATACAGAGTCAGTTTTGGACCCAAATTTTGGCCAAAATATTAACTCGTCTCCTCTATCTTCGAATTCTCCGCCTCCTATTGAAAGAAGTGTTAAATCATGTATTCTTCTGCCGGTAGCCAATAGAAGTAATGCGCACGTGTGCCTCGATACAGCAAATAAGCTATTGTAGTCAAAATTATATGTTTGTAGAAAGCTTAGAAAATCCTCTATTAACCACGATATTGGTTTTTTAACCGGGGGCTTGTTCACAAAGATACCTTTTAATACTTGCCTAACCAGAGGATGGGAGCTAAGCTCATGCGATTTCAAAGGATTGCTGAAGTTTGCTACCACTGATTTATGAACTGCTATAGTTCTGGGTGCTAGTTTTACGACTTTAAATAGGTAGCACAGGTACCTAGCTAAATCTTGAGGATTGGGATTGTCTACGGGGATACCGGATGTTCTGGCCCAACTGCACCATCTTGACCAGACTGATCTGTAAGTTTTGAGGGATGACAGCCTCCAAGATGCCTCCAAAACATTCACTTCTTCTTCAGACCAGCTTTCTATTTGCTTGGACCAGCCCGAACCAGCCAAGCCGCCAACTTCAAGCGCTCTACTCCTTGAGGTGCACGATTCGTACGAAGATCTGTCAAGTTCTTTTGAAGGTCCGGGATTAGTAACGGCGGCTTCTCTTTTCTTTGGACTAGTTCCGGTTTCCAGAAGACTCTGTTCCAGTTGGGTGCTATTAGTATGTATCGGCCCTTCGATGTTTGAAGGTGCCTCAGTACTTGTGGGATCAGCGCTGGAGGCGGGAAAATCCATCCCAGACTGTAGTTCCATGTTCTGCTGAAGGCGTCGCAAAACTGGCTCTTGGAGTCGGTTGAATCTTCGCTGACATAGCTCGGGACTACTGCGGATTTCCTTGAAGCAAATAGATCTATTTCCGGCGTTCCGTATTTCTGAAATATCCAGTGAGTCACTCTTTCGCTGAGGTGCCATTCTGGTAGTGCTCTCTCCCTCGAGAGTCTGTCTGCTATTCCATTGTATATTCCTGGAATATGGCGAGCTGTTAGGTGACATTGCATCTGGTTGCAAAATTCTAGAATCTTGGTTGCCGCATTCAATAACTTTGTTGATCTGGTGCCCCCTTGTTTGTTCACATAAGCCACGCTTGTTCGATTGTCCGACTGCACCATTAACGTCTTCTGACGAATTTCGGGCCCCAATTCTTGAAGGACTTCGTATATGGCCCACAATTCTTTTAGATTGCTGTGCCACTTCCTTTGGGAATAGTTCCATCTCCCCCAGAGGTGACGGCTGTTTGCCATAGCTCCCCAACCTTCTCCCGCTGCATCTGTCGTGATGAAGATTGAGGGATTTGGGTAGTGGATCGGTGATGACCTGTGAAGGTTTTCTAGCCACCACTCCAATTGTTCTACAACACGATTCGGAATGGAGTATTTCCGGTGAGGATATGTTTGCAAGAGACTGCGGGATGACTTCTGAATTTGACGGCAATGAAGTCGGCCCAGAGGAACTGTGAAAGACGCGAAGCTCAATTTCCCTAGTATTACTTTGGCATCGTGCCAACTCCATTGAGCCTTCCTCAGGAGATGCTGAATACACTTTTGCAACTGCTGAATTTTTGATTTCGACAGGCTTTTGGTGTTTTGATTCGTGTTCCAGGTAATGCCCAGATATTCTATGGTGGTCGAAGCTATGGTCGATGACTTCGCTTGATTGATGTGCCAACCCAGGTTTTGTAAGTATTCCATAGCATATTTCGTTTGTTGTTCCAGGACAAGATGGTTTTCGTGCATGAGCAGAAAATCGTCGAGGTATACTATGACCCGGAGACCCCTCTGACGAAGCTGGTGTGCCACCCAGTTCGTGATTTTTGCGAACGCAGAAGGCGCACTTGCTAGCCCAAAGGGTAGGCACGTCATCTCGTATATTTTGTCCTGGTAGGAAAGTGAAAGAAACTGACGATGATTTTGGCTGATCGGCACGTGAAAGTATGCCTGTGAAAGGTCGATCTTCGTCATATAGTCCCCTTTTTTTAAATGGGACGGGATTTGAAAATGATTTATTAGACGAAACTTTGGGGTGAGTACAAAGTCGTTTAGCCTTTTTAAGTTGAATATGGGACGAATACCTCCATCTGCCTTCCTCTTCAAAAATATTGACGAGAGGAATCCTGCCTGATGGGTACTGACTTGCAAGGCTTGGGATTGTAGCAATTTTTTATTTCCTTTGACATCTCTGGAGAAGGTTTTGTCTGATATTTTTGGGTATTTGCACGGGAAAATTTTGTTATTGGGGGAATGCACTTGAACGGGATTCTGTAGCCGTTTAAAATTTTTGAAAGATTTAATGGAGCTTTTTCCCACCTGTTTACAAAATTTTTCAGGCACCCCGCAGTGAAGGAGTCACTTTCGACCCCCTGCTTCCCTTTTTCCAGAGTATGCTTTAGAGGATTGAAAGGTTTTTTGATTGCGCCCTTTTCCTTCCCCTCCTTGTCCTCTATTATATGAGGGATTTCTTTTCGTTGTGTTTCGCGCGTCGTGGAAACGGGGTTGAGTGTTTTGGGAACTTTTAGGCTTTGGCTCCTGGGATACGTGGGACTTCCTGTTCTGGAATGTCTTCCTTTTGATAGGAAATAACTTGTGCATGCCACCAAGCTCTTTTGCCATTTCCGTAAGTGGTTTTTCCTCGAAAAGGTGTGTTCCTGAAGGAGGGATGTCCATTAAAATGTCCCGGAAGGCTTTATTAGGAGGTTTGTATACTTCCCTCCTTTCCTTAATCACTTCTGCACGCCGCCCGCATACGTATTGCAAAAGGTCATCGGAGTTCTTTCTAAATTCCGAGTCTGCTGCAACGAAGCCTCGACCAACAATGTTTTTAACTTCCATTGGCAGACTCTCTAAAAGTTTTTGGAATATTAACCTCTGTTGAATAAGGCCGTTCGTGATAGCTCCTAAGGTCAAGTCAGTTCTTTCCAAAATCTCCACCGACTTCCAAGAAGGAGCTTTTCCTGCCAAGAGATTATTTGGTTTTAGCGAAGTGAACACTGGCGTTGCCTGAAACTTTTTCTGAACGTCAGCATACCTTACATTACTCCAGCTGTTCTCACCTAGCCTCTGACAGTCTATCCCATACTTTGCAGCTAATGGATCTGCCTTCGCAATCTTAGGTTCCTTCTCTATCGTGTTTGGGGTAAAATCAAAAGTTGTGTTAGTAGAGCTTAGCTTTTTCCCTGATAAGGCTGCCAGTTCCCTCTGTGCATCGGCAATCTTCTTCCGAAGGTCAGATTCTATAGAATCTCTACTATCTGCCGCGTGAGAAGTGACTTCTGGTTCTTGCTCTTCTTGATTGCAGATCTCTTCATCAGACTGAGTGCTGTCTGGTACCGAGTCGTAGGACTTGTTAAGTTCGTCAACACAGGAATGATCAGGAGTCGGAACAGTATTTAATTGTTGATTTTTTAATATTGTTTCGATATTCTTACTCTGCTCTGACTGCATGGAAAGCATTTTGTTGAAGAGTAACATTTGCTGATTGAGCACTGAGGCAAGCAAATGTTCACCACTGCCCTGAGTCGGCGCGGTCTGAGATTCTGAGTGAATAGTTGATGTGCTTGTGCGAGTTGGACGTTTTGTTTGATTATGTTGATCTTCCCCAGAAACCTCACTTGGTCTTTTCCTACTCGTAGAGGGACTAATATTTGCCGGACTAAATCGCTCTAATTCCGCCGAAGCCTCTCTTCTTTTAGCGATTTTTGGCTTTAATTCCCTTACAGCGTTCATGAAATCGTTGTAGGATGGGGAATGAATCTTCTCCATTATGTTGTGCGGTGCATATAGGAGAGCTCTTCCCAGAGGCAAATTTAGGATACATACCCGAATGGCTCTGTAAGACCGCTCAGATAGAGAAGTTGCTGCTGGGTTAAATGCGCGCGCAAGATCTACTGTGGGTATGGCAAATCTTAGCTTCGCTTCAATTGTTGGAGGGACAGTTTTGCTTCCAAACAGTTCCTCAAATGCATAATTGTGTACTTTCCAATTTCTCCAATCACTCGGAAAATTTTCATCAATTGAAGCTACAATTGCCGATAGAGTTTCTTGATTGACCTCATCACAGGGCGTGACAGCGAGATTTCCCATCGTTGTTAGCGCCATTTTGCTGGAACACAAATAGATATGTTTGTATTTTCATGTGACAGTCGCCTCATGCGGCGCCATCGTTCTCTTCGTCTAAACTGAGACGACGTCGGCTCGAGGTGACGTCGCCTAACTGAGATGACGTCAGCCTCCGAGGCGATGTCGCCTGAATTGAGATGACGACGCCTGAGCTGAGACGACGTCGCCTGAATTGAGACAACGTCGCTTGAACCGAGACGACGTTGTTGGAAGTGAGGCGACGTCAGCCCCGAGGCGATGCTACGACGGTATCTCACTCGTCGTGCATGAGACAAGCCCGAGGGCGTTGAATCTCAATCGTCGCTGGGCCTGAGGCGCCGAGCGGAAGGGTATCAACGTTGGGCTCGAAAGCGCCGAACGGGTATAGTAGTAAGAAATACTTACTTAAATTACGTGTTAGCCGTGTTGATCTCACGAATATTAAAAGCGTACTGAAGCAAATGGCCGCCGCGCGCTGCCTGTCAAATGCGAGACAAAGACAGACATAGTGACAGCACCATAGATTCCCCTCAAGAAGGAAAGAGATAGCGGATGTTGATGGCGAATATTGAAGCGTTGATCTCAATTGTGGTTCAAGCATAGGCTCGAACACCTAAATATAAAATATATTAACAACTTCAAAATCACAGATTATGGATCAACTTATCCTAATATATTTCAATGATTTTTTTATGTAAATATTTTACATATTAAATCTTTACAAGTATTTTTAATAAACAGCATTATGTTTGTGTATATATATATATATGTATATATTATTGCTGAAGTCATCAGATTTTAACTTCAAACCTGATGTCATTGATCCACTTTGTCTTATCGATTAAAAGGTCTTGTAAATAATTTGACTTAAGTTCTCATTCTTTTAAATGCAGAAGGTTGCTTCACTGTGTTTTGAATTCAATTTTATTGCTTTTCAATGGCAGGGCTTCGTGTAGGCTTTTTTGGTAATGTACCATTCATTACATATTCTACTGACAAACCATCAGACTTAGTATTGCTTTGTTTAGAAGGGTGAGTGAGCTAATAAAACTATAAAGTAAAAAGTAAAGTAAGTGAATGTCCCACTGCAGAGCTAAGGCCTTTTCTTCCTCTTCTTTTTTGAGAAAGTTTTTAACACAAATTAAGCACTTGAAAATTCAGTGGTGTCTGCCCGGATTTGAACCCACGATCATCGGTTAAGATTCACACGTTCTAGCTACTGGGCCTTCTCGGCTTCAAAACTATACCCTGTTCTAATCCAAGGAGTAAACATAAACTAACCTTAGAATAATATAGCATGCCTTTTGCTAAAATCTCTGCTGTATTATGCACAACATGTAGTTCGTGTTTCATTTACCTTTATTTATAATACAACACTATTCCACATAACTAGTTATAACTTTATTTTAACTTCTAAATTCCAATTACAACACATTGAAAACGCCATATCTTCCCGAATCCATAGTGAATATCATTGATCGTTCAAGATATCGACCAATGGTAGCGCGTCATTTTAATGTCAAAGTTGTTAATTTGTCCTTACTCCTCTTGTGGTTGGATTAGTTTGGTGGAACATTGGCAATATAAACTATTTCTAACGGCACTAATGTCTATGACCGGACCGCTTCCCATCGGGTAGCAAATTTGCTAGTCCACTTACCTATTTAAAAAAAAAAGTCATACAACAGTGTGTTTACCTATACAAAAATAATATTTCTATTACCCTTTCCACCAATTTATATTATATTTATGTAATCGCACACCGATGAACATCCAGAAGTACATAAAACATTTAAAAAGCCTTTCCCTTAATTCAACATTCTTACCAAATATACATATTAAATGGTACATCGCTTATTAACTAGTGATATATTACAAACTACTCCTGCTAAGACCTGGTAGACCTGCATCTATAAACAGCTTATTCCAAAAGTCTATGTGCATTTTATCATCATTTGTTCCCATGGACAATGTCTCATCTATACGCAAATACTGTCTGCTCGATTTGGTGTATGGATTCCATTTAAATTTGCATGTGTCATCCGGAGTCGGGTTTCTGGAAAAGAAAGAATTATTATTCTAAGTGTAATTTAGTCTGCCCAAAATTTCTACTTGTAATTTGACTATGAGTACAACGTTCACTATCTTAATGTAATTAATTGTTCAGTAATGAACATGTCTGTCGGATAAAAATTGTGTGTAATTAAAGTTATCATTGACTTACAGTAACCTCAATCTTAGAGGTTGGCTGTGTTACATTTACACACTTCGGTAAAACATACATGCACAAGTACAGTTATAATTCTAAAAACAAATAATTATGATAGCTTTCAACTCACAAGATAAAAACAACAGCACACATCAAATATTCGTAGTATTTTTACTTGTAAACATCAAATATTTTAATGTCTTACAAGTAACAATACTCTGTGGTATGTATTGAAGAATCATCTAACAGTCTCGTAATAAACATTTACATAAAAATTTCATTTACCCGGTTTTAGCGAAATCGGTCCAAAATTTTGTAACCATATATACGAGGTCCCTTAATTTCTTCTGTTCTTCACATATTTCTCTAGTACTTATAATATTAAAGATGTAGAAAAGGTCATCTGCATGACAAGCACCTTCGTGAGCTTCCATTCCTAACATTATTTTTATCAAATTCAATTCAGACACCAAATTAAATCTGTACATATAAACTGTTTCACAAGTGTTAATATAGAAATGAAGAAATCTATAAATGTCATAAGTGGTTAATTGAAGACCCCCGATGATTGCTAATTCTTTGACGTCATCACTTGTGACATCTCTGTTTTCAAAATAGAATTGCTTTATTCGTTCACCTAATTCTTTAGCCTTGCCCTCTGATACCGCCATGCTTATTTGTTTTGGCAAAAAATATGATGGAAACTTATTTTTAACTTCTAATCTTTTCAAATCATTAGGTACTGTTGCCAAGCCTTCTCCAGTTGTATAACCAGTTAAAAACGGAACCTTTTGAATTTTGCCAGACATTAGCATATCAAGAGGATTCTCTTTAAGAAATGCCTCACAATTCGAATATTCTTTTTCAACAACAGGAGTAAAAATTATCGGCAATCCTCTCACCTTTTCCTCTTGCGTCATTATTTGATACGTTATCCCAGCTAACTTATTACTCGGAACGCTTTGTAAGAACTCCAGTAGCTCGTAAGGATCATTGGTGTTTTTGCCTAAGCATTTTCCAATATTGAAAGCATTCTCTTTCGCATTGTTTTGAAATGCCCAATCTGCTAAGAATGTACCACTTTGTGCTATAGCTTTTCCAAATAGTCCTTTGGCCATAGGAGATATCATGTGGTATGTCACTGATGAGCCACCTGCACTCTCTCCAAATATAGTAACGTTTTCTGGATCACCCCCAAACTGAGCAATATTATTTTTAACCCAATTAAATGCTGCAACCTGATCTTTCAAGCCAGCATTACCAGGGACTTCTGGAATATCGAGACATAGAAAACCTAATGCTTCCAACCTATAATTAATAGTTACCAAAATAACATTATGCTGAATCAAAAACTCTGGACCGAGCATGTCTGAATTCCCAGACCCAGCTTGAAATCCTCCACCATGAATAAAAATCATTACTGGTATTTTTGAGTCTGGTTGTAGAGATTGTGTGTAAATATTCAGAAAGAGGCAATTTTCACTGCCTTCTAATGTATTCCGAGTTAGAAGATCGATTTGGGGGCATACTGGTCCATGTTCTATTGCTTTTAATACCCCATTCCATGGCATCAATGGCTTAGGTGCCTATAAATGTGATAAATTAAATGAAAATTAAAGAAGCAGTTTATTTAAAAGCTTAGAAGTAAAAATTGTGGACATATATTCATTATTTATTTAATTTAACTTTACAAATATAAAAACGACAATACAATTATTGCCATTAATAATACTGGAATGAGATATTTTTACAAAATTGGTATACTTTATAAGAATAATATTATAATATAATTTTTCTTTTTATTTGCATAAGAGTTTATTATAATAATTATTTTGTTGTTGTCTATATTAACTATGTTTTGCATATTAACCTCACCTTGAACCTCAACTTTCCAATAGGAGGTTCCGCATATGGTACTCCTTTAAAGCTGTAGTACTTTGTTCCGTCACTCAAGTTTTCAATCGTACCTTGCAGTTTTCCTTCTTTTACTGTTACTACAGGGTTATTCTTAAAAAAAAAATTTCTAATTAATAAAGATTATTAAAAATAATTATATTACATCATATCATCATAGCTTTGCCCTTTATCAACATTTTTGTAGAAACATATCATTATTTCTATGACAGATAATCTAGGAGTGATGGTATTAAAATATATTTTAAGTAGTAAAAACCGGTTTAAAAATTTCCTGTCATGTGTTAATTGCATCTAAATAAAAATAATGGTATATTGTTACATAGATCTTCTCTTGTATTCAATAAAAAATATTAATTTAAAGATATATTTAAATAGATTGTATCGTTATCTTATCGTTGTATAAATATATGATATAGAACTTACCATTGCACTTGAAGTAGTAAAAAGCCTAAAATTGAAAATTTGTTTAGTAAAGATTTTATTTAAAAATAAATTCATCCTATAATATACTTAAGAAAGTATACCAAATATAAAACAAGGATTAATGATGTTCACTTTTATATGTATATATATTGCACTTTGCAATGTTAATTAAGTAAATAATATAAACTGGTAATGTGACAAATAACAACTAAAACTAAAACCATATCATAATTAGTCAATTACCGAAGTCCGAAAAATTGCTAATTGTCATGTCAGTCAATGTCACAATTCACAATTATTGATAATAAGGTATCCAACCATACAGCCTAACAATAATTTTATTAATATTTAATATAATAATGATCATTTCATAGGATTTAAATTAAAGGAAAGTTTAACGAAACTTAACTCAAGTTTACTTTAATTCGGATTAGTAATATATATAGTTAGAATATTCCTTGATTCATACAACTATGTTGTAAAAAAAAAGAAGCGCGCTAATTTAAAAAACCACCATTTGGCATTTTGTTAGTGGGCAGAAAGGTAAAGTTATTAATGCATTATTGGCGCGACTTGTGATTTGTTGAATGTCTTAAAATGTAGATTAATGTTAAGATTAATTGAGTGACTAATTTACATAAATTTATATGATTTGGTGTTTCTATTTTTATAAAAGACAATTCCACATTGTTATACAAATTAATTTCATTTCTGGGTTCTCAACATATAATACCAGCTGTGTCCCGAGGTTTCACCCGCGTATAATTAATAAAAATGTAGTTATACAAAATCAGCCTAGTACCTTCCTCGATAAAGGGACTATACAACACAAAAAGGAATTTTAAATTCGAACCAGTAGTTCCTGAGATTAGCCGGATCAAAAAACAAACTCTTCAGCTTTATATATTAGTATGGATATGGAATGTTTACGCTATTTTCATAGTTTATTTGTTATTAATTGATCACGTAATTATATTTATTAAAATTAATATATTTTTACCTACTTTCTTCTTATTACTCAACTTGTCATCGATAAAATTTCAACTGGGAAGAATTGTAGTCCATTGAAATGTTACATGAGCTTTACATTTTTTAGAGGATGCAATTTTATTTTTGATACACCTGTGGGGGTCTTAAAACTAAGTTAAACATTTCGTTTTGACCGGATTCTCATGAGCATGAACCCGGTCAACTTTGGAGCGCTGTAACAGCGTTTTATATGAATGAAATTTAAAAAAAAATATAGGGAAAAATTTTCCTCAAAAGACCATCTACAAGATTAAGGTATTTTTTTTGTAAAATGTATAAAAAAAAGATAGAGCAAAAAAGTTTCTCACTGTTTCTTCGAGATCTCGCAAAAAGGTGTTTGCACCCCTTTTTCCAAGATGGCGTCCGGGGTAATATTAGGCCTTTAAATTGTAACATTTCAATGGACTATTGAGAGTTTATTCGAACTTATTCTACAAAGGAAATCTACCTAACAATTAACCTGATTTCAAATTAGAACATAATATTGTAAAAATGTTTGCGCGGCGGGTATGCATTGAAAAAATAAATGCATACATTTATGAACGGAAGACATGTGAATAAAGAGAAGTGCCTATTACCTAATTTGAAATATGGACCTGTTTCTTAAAATTCAAAATTTACTTAAGTTTGCCGTATGTCAGTATTCCCCTGAATTTGATCATTAGCGACACAATCGAATGGTGTCATATTAGGTACAGATGTGTTTCTTTTTACAAAATTGGGCTCGATACTTTTATGAGTAGGTAATTCTATTGCTATTCCTCTTAGTTTCGGATTTGGCTCACGCCGTAAAGAAATTCACTGTATAGATTTATTGCATAATCGGATTTAGATGTTTATATTATATTATTGTGTAGCGTATTTTCGCTAATCCATAGTGACTATCAAAGATTATTCAAGATCTCGGTAACCAATTATATCAGTGTCAAAGTTGTTTATTTGGGTTTACTTGTGGTTGGAATAGGCTATATTATGTATATAAAAATATCTGATATAACAAATATATACCATAATTATAAATATGTTAAAGCATAAATTCATTTAAATAATTTTTCGATCTTTCAATTTTACTTAAATAGCATATTAAAAAATAAAGAGGAAGTAATACATACAGACGTCTATTAAAATAAACAATTTCGACGATAAAATGAAACAAATTCAATAATAACATAACTAAAATATTTTCAGAATAATCGCGATTTCATATTTATTCAAAATAAATGTATATGTATATTGTAACTCGTTCAAACTATTACGTACGTATTGTGCGTGTAACGCAGCGTTAATGATATTTACGCGCCATAAAATTAGCGCGTTATTCAAAAAACGCGCTACAAAAAAATTATCTTCTATTTTTCTAACTTGTGATATGGCTTATAAATATTTATTTTTCGTATTTTACACATTTATAAAATTACAGTCACGAATATGATATGATTCAAGTGTTCAATGGCGTGATGAGTTCGATCTAGGCGATTTTCGCACTTAAATTCATCAATAGAAATGGCTCTTTTTGTCTACCTGCTTGCTTATCGGTTCACCCACTTCACTCACATTCAATGTAAATAAGGATTACCTATATTATCAATTTTATTGTAACCAGGAATCTTTTTTTTAGAGCTCCGACAGTGCGATATCTACGCAAAATCGGACATTTGTGCAAATAAATTCTATCATAATAATTGTTTATTATAATTATTTGTTTAGTATTATTTGTATTTTCAAGGGTCTGCACGTGTTGCTTTGTAGTGAATATTTACCTCGGCACAGGTTAACGTGATTTTTTGCGCGCATTTACTTACTGATCTTCTACTCCTAGTACGCATTAAAACCTAACCCGTTCAATGCTTGTATTATAATATTTTTATTAGTTTAAAGAAATAATAATAATTGTATTTGATAAAATTTACTTTTTATTTTTCAAAATAATAAAATGTACATAAAGAAACATATTATGTATGTGTAGTCAAATTTGCTATTCACGTCGCTTTCGTACAAAAACTACAATTCCGCTCTGATGGCGTATTACTCTCTAATCTTATAGGTACTCAAAGTTTTACCTAAATTATTCAGTAAAGTAATCAAATTTTAATTTAAATATAATTATGATTATCGTTACTACATTTAGTTCTTCGATATGGTTACTTGAACAACTAGTATCTCAAGCGATTGGGGAAGTATTTTATTTCAGAATTTTAAATAAAATAAGAAAAACCTGTGTACCAGTTTTTTTTTAAATTAGTACCAGATTTGATAAATCTGAAAAAAATATATTTGTATGTAGATATTGAATTGAGATATTTCGTTAACAGCTAAAACTAGCTGTTTCAGAATTCGTCCGCACGTCCATACTTATTTATTTCTTATTTCCATTCTACCCCCAATCGACACGCGATCTCATTCTATACTTTTTCTATTTAAAATGACATGCATAATTTTGGATTTATTTTTCTTGTTGCCTATATTTTAAACTTCTGAATAATATGTTCATTTAAACATAAGATGAATACAGTGCGCTGTCAAAAAAAAATTTGCAGGCCCTCGCCTTAACAGCTCTGCAACTTCAGATTTATAAAACAAATAAACGTTTGATTTTGTTTTTTGTTGTAATAAAAATAAAACAAGGCTTTTATAAAAAGCAGGTAGGTATACTTACGAACATAATTCTTAATCTAAATGTAGTCTAAATAACCTGTAGCTTTACGAGTATAAATCAAAGTAATGTCAAGATTAGACTTTTCTGTTCCGGCATTACCCTTGAAAATGTCATATAGTTATATATAGAACATTTTATTTTTAAATTTGAAAATAATTTACCCATGAAAAATTAGATAAGATTAGCAATTTTTCTTTATATCCCATTTTAAAGTTCTGTCTGGTGCAGGGAATTCAACAATTAAATTGTATTCTTTTCAATGATACCAAAAAATTTAGGTAAAGGGCAAACAAAAATAAAACATGTCAAAAAGTAAGTTAATACTAACAAATTATATTGCTTTTATGGCATCCGATCTAACTCGTCTCGTCGATCGTCTGGGTAGGTACCACCCACTCATCAGATATTCTACCGCAAAACAGCAGTACTTGTTATTGCTGTGTTCCGGTTTGAAGGGTGAGTGAGCCAGTGTAATTAAATATGTAACAGGCACAAGGGACATAACATATTAGTTCCCAAGGTTGGTGGCGCATTGGCGATGTAAGAGTTGGTTAACAGCTCTTACAACGCCAATGTCTATGGGCGTTGGTGACCACTTACCATCAGGTGGCCCATATGCTCGTCCGCCTTCCTATGCAATAAAAACAAAAAAAATCTTCTTTAAGGTCTGACTTTATTATATAGAAACCTAGTATAAAATTGAAATATAATTAATTACTAAAACCAAAACATCATGTGAAATGTATTAATTTATTAGATAACAACGAGATAACCAAATGGTAAAAAATAATGATATATCAAAATCTTATTCAGAAGTGATTTACAACAAATCATTTGGTTCTTCATTTAAAAAAAAATCCAACCCATTTTAATCTAGTGTTATAGAAATCTTAGTTAAACTAATACCACATAAGTATTTGGAGTTATTTTTGAAGTTACTCATTACGTAATAAAATCCTGAACAAGGTTGTATATTCCAATTACCTACTAAATAAAATGTATATGCTAAAGAACTACGGCCTTTTATTCTATTCTATTTTTTATTTCTTCCAAAAGCCACTGATAGTAAATGACCAACGCCCATAGACATTGGCGCTGTAATAAATATTATATCGCTAATGCGTCACAAACGTTGGGAATTAAGATGTTATGTCACTTGTGCCTATAGTTACACTGGCTCACTCATCCTTAACAGTTTTAAGCATCAAGCAAGCATAACACAACAGTTTGCTGTATTGCTGTTTTGAGCTAGAATATAATCTGATGAGTAGGTGGTACCTACCCAGACAGGCTGGCACAAAGTAAACAAATAAAATAATGCAAAATCCTTAGATGATAAAAAATTGTTAGAGTCAATGATTATGTAGTCGTCTAGTTTCTTGCCTCCTTATTGCCTACTAAAAATACATTGCGACTAGATATGTACGGTTGTGGTATGAGTTTTAATTTGTCACTATGGTCTATGAGTTTCTAAAAAGGTTATAAAATTACATTTCCAAAGTGATTTTTAGAGACCTTTTGAATAAAAGTGTTTTCATAGGACCTTTTATGTAAAAATTAATAATGGGTATTTATAACTTATAGCATCGATACATCGAGTATCGAATACCTATTGGTATTTATCACAGACTGTGGTTACAATTTCGAATAGTCGAACAGATATCAAATAATTTCTTTCAACTCTTGAGCAAATAAGCCGATTAATAAAGGAGGTTTTAATCACGACTCATATACAGTTTCTAATAAAATTTATATAGTATAAATATTAATATTTACAATGCTGTCGTGTCCAAATCTATCGTAACATAATGAAACAGAAATCACGACGAATAAACGGGTGTTTTCAACTTATTAGTTATGATATTGCAAAATATAATAACGATACTATCTGTCACCATACACCTGACGTATCAAGCATTTTTCTCACGTTCCCATCATTTTATAAAGGAAATAACAGTAATATTATCACGATGAACAAATATCCTTCAGTAACTTTATTAGTTTTTCATTTATGAATATTTTATAGAACCGAATAAGAATACAATGATTTGTTATTAAAATGACATTAGTTTTCGATACTCAAATCAATTGTATAAAATCAAATGTTAATTAAATATAAGCATAGAGGTCTAACAAATTAAGAAGTAGGTTGATTGTATTTATAAAGTGAATTCTGTACTTTGACTTGTTGACTAGTTTACAGAGGAGTATAAGTACAAACTAAAATACACATTAAATTATTACCACGATATTATACATCATCAAAATTTCAACTCGCTTTATAGCCCACTAAACGGAACATTTTCTGCAGTTGGAAGTGCAAATATAAAGTGTTTCATTATAGCTACTCGACAGCCACGCCGATTACTTTATCTATGATACCTGAGCATACAAGACATTCAGAATATGCTCTAACTGAGCTAGATTTTGCTGGTATGATGTACATATATTGGAAAAGTAATTGCAATAGTGAATGTATAGTTTTGTACGTGTATCTCTATAAAAGTTTCCTGTATGTGTTGAACCAGTAGATAATCTTTATGCCATATAAAATTGTACTTCTTCCGTATATAAATCATAAATATACAATATTATAAGTACACCTATATAATATAATAATATTTCTCACTCAATAAGACCTCATTTATTTTATACTTACGTAAAAGTATGCGCGTAAAAATATTAGTTATTTAGACTTCTAAAGATGGGCTTAATAAAACCGTTATAAGAGTAATGGGAGTTTGCCAAGATGTGTATTAAGTCAAGTGAGATCGTCTCATATAAAGTATTAAGAAAAATGAATACTACCCATACAAATAATGTTGTCTATATGTTTTGCTATTATACTTGACTAATTTCTTTCTTTTCATATTATTTATCGATTTTTAAAGTACTACCTCACTGCACTTGGTTTTAGAAAACAATCCCTGCACCCTTTTATGAGCGATCGTTTAGTTTTCTATAGATTTGCGCCGTCATTATTTACAACCCTTTGGTAAAGCCCTTAACGACAAAGCATTTTAACATTTTAAAACTGCGACCCACAATGGATGATGCATTGATTTTTTTTTGACCTCGGCTTATACCAGCCTTCACCGTATAAATGTTTTAATATTTAAAAGATTAGCGTCATGTTAGTATGTTTAAGTGTAGGTAAATATTTTTAAAAATAAACATGTTTTTATTTGTATGAAGATTTTGATTTTTAAATCATTTCAAATTGGGTTTTATGGGACGGGTTGGTAACCCTTCCTTATAGGACATAAAGTTCCAAGGTATAATTTTGTTTAGTAAATTAAAAATAACAGCCGATTATTGTTCCACTACAGAGCTAAAGCCTTAGGAAAGGTCGACGCAGGTATACATTGAGTTTTAAAATGGAACAGCATCTTATTTGCTTAAACATATTTTTTTGCAATTACTTTTAAAAGGTACTTATTTCATTTGTAATGTTTTCAATCAGAACCACTATGTCTTATCCTAGAGAGTTGATATTCTACAAGTGGGTTCTATGCCGACGACATGATATTTTCAACGGACTTTGTTACGGTAAGCGTAATCTGATACTACAACCATGATTGACGTCTGACGAAGGAGCTCCATAACGGTCGAAAGCATAAACAGACAAAACAATTATATAAGATCTTCATCTTAAAATGTGGTTTTAGTATTATATTAATAATAATATTAATGTTACATTTGATTAGTAAGTTTGAGCGTTGACTGAAACACTAACAGTTATTTAACGATGCAACGAAAAGATAAAGATGAAATAAAAGGTAATATATTCATGTTATTTTTGCAATTCCGAATCAGTGCTTCAGACCGTTTTACACAACTTTTTCACAAAAACAAAGATGATTTTATCCAGTTGATAATCTGAAAACAAGCATATAATTATCTGAACGCGTGAGCCGCTAAGTCCGCAGAATTATGCTCGGTGGCGACATTCTTGTTTGGGACACGTGAGGGGCGCGCACGTTGCAAGGGTTGATGTAGTGATGCGATCGATCTGGTGATGGTGTATCGATATCGTGATGTAAGAAATACATTTATTACTCACTGTTTAACCAAGAAGTTCAAAAGTATTTTTTATAAACTTAGCATTTACCGTAACCGTTGTCTGCCAAGTTTGTGTACACATATTGTATTTTATAGATATTTTTGAATCACGCTTCGTAGATAATTTACCATCCTTAAGCAAAGCCAATATATTTTTTAATGACCTTACATAAATGAGCTTAATTTCTACTCTTGATACAAATACCTACATTATAAATTATTACTATTGTTTTTTAAATCACATCACTATCCTCTACTAACCCTTTAAACGCGTACGCGTGTAGAGGCGAATTTTAATGCATTCATGACCTCTCAAGCGTGGCGACTGCAAAGTAACTAACATCCCCATTGCCCCACCCTATTCCCTTTTTTATTTATTATTTTAAACGGCACAGTTATAATTTCGAGATTTTTACTCAGGGGATGTAACGGATCGTTAGCATTGAGTTACAACACCTGTTATATTTTAATAAAGATTTTTACTTAAACGTATTAAGAAATTGACTACATACACTATTATGTACTAGGATCTTCTGAGTTTCTTTCGGCGGTTCTTCTCAGGTCTATGGTGCTTATTTCCGAACCGGTGGTAGATTTATGACAATCAATAAGTAAGTGTAACGCTTGAATATTTAATAAAGATTTTGACTTTGATTTGACTTTGACTTTGATCAACAATGATGTCTTTTCGTAGCATTTACATCGCCAACTTCCCAACTATATAAAGATAGATAGATAGCTAAATACTCTTTTATTCTACACCACATACTTTTAAAAAGGCAGCGTTATCGCTTATTAGTGATTTCTTCCAGTCAATCTTAGGATTTTATAACTTTATAAAGAAACTGATGTTAAATCTTTAATAGTATGTTCGTATATTCACATCTATTATAACTATATATATTTTTTAAGAATTGAACGTTTGTATGACGCTGAGTTAGAATCGTACAAGCCCTTTTGGTTGAGAAGCGTGTCGCAATTTGTCACAAACTGGTAAGAAATCGACATCAAGCCGTGAAGTCGAGCATTTGTTACAACATACACGGATATTTGCCATCCAATCAACTGGAAATGAAACACGATACGTAGAAATATATGCAACATTAATTACTTAACTGTAAAAAAATAATAATAAGCTTATATATCATTGTTTTTGTACAAAGCTGATGGTATTTTTTTTTAAATAAAAATCATTTGTAATATACAATACGGCCCATAGACATTGGCGCTGTCAGAAATATTGAACATTCCATATTATATCACCAATATACCAACAACTTTGGAAACTAAGATGTTATTTCCCTTATGCCTGTATATACTGGCTCACTCACCGTTCCAACCGGAACACAACAATACCAAGTATTGCTGTTTGGAGATTGAATGTATGATGAGTCCTACCACCAGGTGAAATTTGTAAGAATTTGATTACAAGCGATCGGCATGTAACTTTGGTCCTAGAATTAGGCATATGATAATGAAAAACGAATCAATATATTGTATGACTATGTAGAAACACCAAAATTATAATGAGAATATTTACGTTTGGAAACAGAAAAATTACCTACTAATTTTCATTCATATTTATTTCTCTTTTTTCGAACCAATCATATTCGAATTACATATTATGTTATTGTGTTAGGCACTATTATAAATTTTCTTATATAAAATAAATTTATATATCAATAAAATGTAACGGATGGATCCAAATGGTGTGACCAATTAAATATTGATATAATTTATTACATGTCAATATCGATAAAGGGTTGCGTCACAAAGAAACATTTTCATGCACTATTAACCTATTAAATAAACAAGTTAACGGTATATGCAATTTTTGTCACATCTGTTTATTTAGGTGATTTTTTTACGTTTTTTTTTTTATTTTTATTGCATAGGTAGGCGGACGCGCATATGGGCCACCTGATGGTAAGCGATCACCACCGCACATAGACATTGGCATTGAAAGAGATGTTAACTATCGCTTACATCGCCAATGTGCCACCATCCTTGGGAACTAAGATGTTATGTCCCTTGTGCCTGTAATTACACTAGCTCACTCATCCTTCAAACCGGAACACAACAATACCAAGTATTGCTGTTTTGCGTTGTTGCGTGTGTGCGTGTTTACCTACCCAGACGAGCTTGCATAAAGCTCTACCACCAAGTAAATACGTACAGTGCAGTAAATACAAATAAAAATAAATATCATAATAAAAAATAAAAATAGTCATTACCTTAAATAATGCCTACAAGTAAATAAAAAAATCTTATTTAAATTATATCAGTAAGGAGGTTATTGAATATATAATATTATCCGGGGACGTTACTCACAAAAGGCCATCTGATCCTTAACTAAACAGACTCTATATTGATAATTACACTCAGACTAAGGACAAATAGACATGTTTATGCATACAAATGCCTGCCCTGGGTGGAAATCGAACCCACTGCCTGCAACCACTGCCCCTGCCACCCGCGGCACAAAGGCAAGTATCTACCAACCACGCGAACGTGTATATTGCGCCATATACAATTACCATTCAGATATTAAGCTGAAAAACTTTGATCTTAGCCAAAAGGCCGAGAAGAAAAAATAAAAAATACAATCTTGGTACAATTATTACGCCCCTGAGTTGCTATACATAAGGCCGCAGACCACGAGGTCCTGGGTCCAAGCCAAGGTTCAGACAATAAAAAGTTTTTGACATTTTCTGTTAAAGATTCTAAATAGCAGCCCAGAGTCTGAAAGTTGGAAATGTGTACACTGCCGTGCCTCGAAAAGCACGTTACGCCGTTACTCCTGCGCCTGAACTCTTTCCGATCCTGTTGGATTGACGCCTCATCGAAACATGGGAGTGACAGAATAAGAGAGATATGTGTTTGCTCACACACTTGTTTACTATAATATATTCTGCGCAGTTGGCTAATCTGGCCTTTTGTTGAGTTAGAATTTTAATATTAAGATAAATGAAATAACAACTATAATTCTTTATGTACTTAAAAATAAAAAAAAACCTTATTTCATAATTAATAAAAAACAGCTTACAGAATGCATTTATGCTCGTAAAAATACATTTGACTAAAATTTCCTAACGCCATATTCGAGTATGGGGCGTGTCCTTAAACACCTACAATATCCCATTGGAAAATTTTACAATAAAACTAGGGTGAGCGGCGTTCAGCCCACAGTGTGGCGTCACAGGCGCGGGAGTACACAACCACAGATAGTAGATTCTAGTCATGGAGAATATATATATTTTTAATTTTATATTTTAATTTAGTGTTAGTGTAGAGTGTTTATAGTGGTGTGTAACCGGTGACAGAAAATTAACTCTGTGTGATTATAACGTAAGTTTAATGCAACGGTTATAGTTCCTTAATAATGAAATTGACTTTCTAATTCCCGCCATTATGATTCGTTTACATGTTTTTTTGTAACAAAAAATTATCATTTAAAAAGCCAAATTAAAAGAATTTATTATTTGTAAATAACACCAATTATTATGTACATATATGGAGATACAACATGTATGTAATAAGTTATTTTTTACAAATTCAACTTTAATCGCATTGGTTTACTAGAAGGAGTCTCTCATTAAACATGGCTAAATCATTTGGTCACAACTCACAATTAACTTGCTTAGTTATTGATTCTCGTGTACAATATTATGTTTTATATAACAAAGAGATTAAATTAGGTAAGTCATAAATTCAATCAAAACAAAATCGATAATAAGGGTAACGTATTGACTAAAGTAAAATAAAAGTACAACTTCTTTTACTTAAATTAGTTCCGATCTACAAATGCTATGTGTTTACTATAAAATGTGTATATACTCGTATTAGGTGCGACTAGAGTGGTCACAAGCGTAGTCTCTAAATTATTCAATAAAAAGCGCTACGAAGCGCTACGGAGTGCTGCAATGAAAGGTTTTTTGTGCCTTGCTGTAAAGAACACAATATTATCTATCATGTCCAAAGTCAAATCTCTACTAATAAAGAAGCAGTGGGTGAATGAATTTCGCTCGCTGAATTTTGCAAAAAAGAAACTATTTTTTTAGTAAATTTACCTATGTAGATAAACTTAAAAGCAAAACGTTTTCTAAATACAAGATATGAGCCAAATCGCTAGAGCCGTTTCTGAGATAAATGATATACAAGAGTTACTCGATTAATATTATATTATGCTTGTTTATTAATTGAAAAATATACGACAAATTAAAATAGATGATGATTTTTTTTTTTTTTTTGTTAATTTGTAATATTTTATTTTGCGAATAGGCCTGGATCTGGTTGTTTTGATATTTTAATGGCGAAAATCCTTCAAAACATACTACTTATTTTAATATATTTAATGCCTATTTAAATGAAATCAACTAGTATAAATACAAATTCAAAATTTAAATATCTTTATTCAATGTTGAAGCGTTACACTTTCCTATTGATTGTCATAAATCTACCACCGGTTCGCAAATAAACACCTTAGAAGAACCGACGAAAGAAACTCTGCGGGATGTTTATTTTCCAGTCCATTTTTTACAATTATAGATTTACACAATAAAAATACAATAATAATATTCTTCTTTATTTGAAACAGCCTGGCGGCGATCGTTTCATTCCCAAGGTGTGCAATCATCTAAAAAGTCATTGATTGTACAATATCCTTTAGCACACAAGCGTTCCATAACAATCCCTTTAAATTTCACAATTGAATATTTTGAACGCTTTCAGGGATCCTGTTGTAAAAACGTATACATTGTCCCATAAATTACTTACTAACCCTGTGTAATCTAGTAACAGTGGTTGTAAGTTTATACTTGTTCCTAGTGTTAACAGTATATACGTCACAATTTCTGGGAAAATCTTTTCTGTTTTTGCGTACAGACATAACATTATTAAATATATATTGAGAAGCGATAGTCATTATTTTAATTTCTTTAAATTTACATCTTAATGAATCTTTAGGGCTCAGGTTATAAATTACACGATTAGCCCTCTTCTGCAGTACAAAAATCGAATTTATGTCGGCTGCATTACCCCAAAGTAGAATGCCATAAGATATATATATATAACAATTTCAATCGATATATGGTGATATGTTTACCATAGTTGCCATATTTTTACTGTGGAGTACAATATAGTTAATAGAGTGCTACTATCTATACTAATATTTAAAGCTGAAGAGTTTGTTTGTTTGATCCAGCTAATCTCAGGAACTACTGGTTCGAATTCATTTTATTTTTGTTAATTATAAGCGGATGAAACCGCGGGGTACAGCTAGTTATTATTAATAGAGGTACCACCTCTATTATTAATAACCTCTATTATTATATATTGTTCTATTAGTGATAAGATCATACCAGTTATCGTTTTTATTTTAATTTTTTAATGAACTTTACGAAAATCACTAATATTTCTATTTACACCTTTATATAGGACAATATTCCTTGGAGTCAAGACCATAGTTACCGAATTTTAGATAGACGGCCCTGAAACCACAGTGTGGACTCGTTATTTGTTATTGTATTTTAATAAAAAGTTAAACACAAACCAATTGTAACGAGGGCATAGAATTAATGAGGGAAGTAGCGCACGTCGCGTGCATGTCGCGTGCAGGTGGTACCGTCATGTGTACGGCGGGTGGTAGCTTGACCCGATCACGCATAATATTTAATTGTAACGCTTCTATCTACATTTGAAGTCACTCATACATTATACAATGTTTAACTTGATATTTTTCATGATTAAAAATGAGTAATCCTGAGTAATCTTTAATCTTGTAGTCAGAGAGTGAGAGATACAATTTTTATTAAAGTTTTATTTGCGATTTTATATCCTTGGCACATTTATTGTGAATAAAACAGAGAAAATCGAACAACGTATATAGCTTTAAAAAAAAATAACTTGACATACATATATCTATCACGTTTACACTTGTGGTGTCGCCATTGTAGGGTGGTCAATTAGATAAAGAAGGAAGAAGCTATATTTCTTTCAGTACCTATAGAAGTGCTCGATATCTCGTATTGCGTTAACTCCAGAAGTGCTTGAAAAAAGGAATTGTAGATTTTGCAAGTATTCAATCTGACTCTTCGGTATTTAAGATTTTGCACATATTATGTAAAAGCTTTACGCAAACTCAAGTAGGTATAATATGAAAATAAAATAACTAATGGAACAAGTATAGGTCGATCTTTAGGTATCCTATATAGTGAAGTACCAGAATTAGATAAGTATCTATTAGTTTTTTTTTATTATTGTATAGGAATGCGGACGAGCATATGGGCCACCTGATGGTAAGTGGTCACCAACGCCCATAGACAATGGCATTGTAAGAAATGTTAACCATCGCTTACATCGCCAATGCGCCACCAACCTTGGGAACTAAGATGTTATCTCCCTTGTGCCTGTAATTACACTGGCTCACTCACCCTTCAAACCGGAACACAGCAATACAAAGTACTGGTGTTTTGCAGAATATCTGATGAGTGGTTGGTACCTACCCAGACGAGCTTGCACAAAGCTCTACCACCAAGTATTTTTAAGCGGTTAACGTTTCATTATTAATAATATTAAACTCCCAGAAACATTGGAATATGAAAGACATGCTTACTGACACAAAAGGAAATATTTATTTCATTGAAACTTAATATAAATACGTGTTAAAATTAAATAGCCATATATTAATTCTTTTTCATAATCGGTATTAAGTGTAATCACTCTTATGACCTGCAACCATGTAACGAGTAACTGACCAGCCATTTGACTGTGAGCATTTTTTTAAACAAATTTAGTTTATTAAATAAACCCTGATGTTACGCCGACAAATCAAAATATTCAAATGTCTTATCCTGTCAAAGAGGTACTTTTAAAAATAAATATAAAATAATAATATAACATTATAAGTAAGTAAGTAAGGTCCTCCAGACCGATTTCGGCCACGGTGGCCAATCCCAAGAGAGATTAGCCAACTGCGGAGGAGATATTATAGCGCACAAGTGTGTGCGCAAACACAAGTGCACTCTCTCTTCCTTAGATCTCATAATCCGATGGGATGGCAATCCGACACGACCGGAAAGAGTTCAGGCGCAGGACCAACGGCT
Organism: Nymphalis c-album; assembly: GCA_963151315.1. Classification (NCBI taxonomy): domain Eukaryota; kingdom Metazoa; phylum Arthropoda; class Insecta; order Lepidoptera; family Nymphalidae; genus Nymphalis; species Nymphalis c-album. The sequence continues at coordinate 9,156,832 of OY720591.1, forward strand.
TAACGTGATTTCCGCGGCACGGGTGTGTACACACTTCCAACTTCCAGACTCCGGGTTGCTACTGAGAATTTTCTGACAGAAAACCCCAATAACTATTTATTGGTCCGACCTGGGAATTGAACCCAAGACCACCGAGTCTGCGGCCTTATATCAAGCCACTAGACCAACGAGGCAGTCTATACCATTATATGATGACAACGAAGAATAAAACGCTAATTATACGAGTGTTAAAGGTTATTAAACAAAGCTTTTCTTTTGAATGTCAAACAGAAGAAATCATTGTTTAACTAAACATTTGTTTACCTCGATGCTTATAACCGTATTAAAATGACTTCTTAACGCTTCGGTTACAGACACGCGCAAGTCACGTGTCATGTGTTATGTCGGTAAGGGATAGTGTCGATTGAAGTTATTAAGGGCATACACATAATATTATTCAATTTCTGTAACACGAATAATAAAAACGCGCTTGTCGCAATTGACACTTGTTTCATTAATTGTATTTTTATCATTAATGACTAATTATTGAAAAAAGTACGAAAAGAGAAAAAATAGGTACTTCTCAGTTGTGAATTATGACGCTTTTCTTTATAATCTATATATATTAAAAGAAAAAAATAAATAATCGAAAAGAACAGTCAATAATTATTTTACTACTAATCGCGTGAAGTGTAGAGACAAATTAACTTTTTAAGCACCCCTTACCGGAAATCACAGACCGGAAGTCGGAAGTGATAAAGTTCAACTGACTTTACCGTAACACATTGCTCACGCAAGCTTAGGGGTCGCTGGAGTTGACACGAAAATTACTAAGTTAAACATATAGAACATATTCGACTGCAAGTGTAAATACTTACAATAAAAAAAGCATTTATAAATTTGTGAAAAGCTTAATAGTTTTAATTGTCCGTCTCTTTGTCTATAATATATACTTATACAACAAATATTTCCCCTTGGTATATCCATTTAATTATAATTTTATTCACTCTAATAGTAAGCTTATTCCTTTTGTTGCAGATTAACCACAATGTTTGGAACTGATTTTGAAGATTACTGCGATTTTAATGACAGTATTTGCAGTAACGATTCTGGTTTTGAACGATCGCACACAGACTCTTTGGCGACGCCTGTTTCTGTCACAAGCACTCCAATAAAAAATGATACAATCGATTTAGGCGTATGTATGACACCAAACAAAGAAAGTCATGCACGAAGAAAGTTATTCACAGATGACTATAACTATGGTTTTCCCACACCAATTGAAGACGTCAAAGTATTCGAAGACTTCCAACCTCTGAACAATACGTCAACGCCAGTGAAATCTAAAGATAAGAAGCCTAAAGATCCGAATAAACCTAAAAGAAAATACGCTAATGGGAAAAACAGAGTATCAAGATGTAAAAGTCCTACACAGATTTTAAGAATAAAGAAAAACAGAAGAATGAAAGCCAACGATAGGGAGAGAAATAGGATGCATATGTTGAATGAAGCTCTAGATAGGCTAAGGTGTGTTCTGCCTACATTCCCAGAAGATACGAAGCTGACGAAAATAGAAACGCTTCGATTTGCACATAACTACATTTTTGCTTTAAGCCAAACCTTGGAATCATTGGATAACATAAATTCTGGACAATTACCGGCTGGGGAATCGGGTTTTGATTATGATAAGTTACAAAACTATCCTGTAGCTGAGAAAGTAAACAAAGACGCATTCAGAGACATTTTCGTTCCCTGTAAAAGTGACGAATGTAGTGGCGATGGATACAGAAGTTTCCAAGGATTCAGCAAACCGTTTGCAAATGGATCGAATTTCCTTCAAACCCCAGAAGGTGTGCTTATAAATGTTGGTAATGTTACCGTCTCTGTGAACAATAAAGGAGGCAATTGTATAACTTCAACTACCGGAACTGGTTTTTTTACACACCCAGCGAGTTTTGGAGACGATATGTTTCAAAAAAATTGTTACAACGAAACTTATGTCGCTAACAATTATAACAATTTTGATTCGACATTGCAAAATTCAATTCAAAGTTCAAAAGAATATTTCAACCAGAAAAATTATGAGATATTTAAAAATGCATTTGAAACTGCCAAAAATAGAAAGAGTTCTAATACGAGTGAATATACATGCAACTATAGTCCCATTTCTAACCAAAGCTACAGTTACAATGAAAAATATAATTATGGAAATGACGCATATTACTCTCAAAGTAATTTGTATTACAACGACCAAAGATATATAGGTAGAGATTTTTATAGAAGCCCTAGTATTGTGAACGCGCAAACTTAATAAATCTATTTTGATATAAAACTATTTTTGTAAAATAAAACTAGTCATGTAGAAATAAAATTGTATTTTTACTAAATTTATTAAAAATAAGACAATAAATGAATTGTGCCCTTGAGATAATTTACCAAAGTTTATAATGTCTAGTCATATGGAATTGTAAAAATATATTTTTTTATATTTGTATTTTCTTGTATTATTTAAAACCTAGTCCTATCAGACCAGTAATACTCAAAAAGTAGAAAAAGTAACTTTTTTCTTATTAAATATTATTTCTTAATTGACTACTACGAATAATATAATCTTAGCAATGATTTTTAATTATATCATTGCATTTAGTATTTCGTCCACCATTTTAATAATCTCTTGCATATATTTTTTGTTGTTATTATGTACTTTAATAGCGATCTCACTTATTATGTGAGGTGGACAAGTTTTAGAATACAGTAATTATTATATAAATTTGAACTATTTTAAACCTTGAATATATTTAAAAAAATACGTCAATTGCCAATAAACAATATTGGCAATTTACTATATCTTTCCCATACACATTACATTTTTATTTAAACATTAAATTTCAAGGTGTGGCTAATGATAAAGCAGAAATCTTAACCGTTAAAAACATAATTATAAATAATAAAATGATCTCAATTCTAATAACAAATAAGAGAGAAAGAGAATTCGCACTTGATTTACTAACAAATAATAATACAAGAAAAAATCATGAATATAAATCAAATTGGAACAATGGTTGTTAAAGAGCGAATAGTTGTGAATGCTTTGCGCACCCCTGTGCAAGTGCATTGTTCATATTCAACACAAAATCCCATTTTATAAACCCTAACTTGCCAAGCAATATTCGACTCTTTGACAATGTAATAGATAACTACATAACTGCAAAGTTTGAGTTGTAAATTCATTATAGGGGCACCCGTTTTCGGTTCGTGTTACGAAATTTAATGTTTGCTTTAGAAATTCGTTACGGTCTATTTTGTTGGGTCAGGATTTGCTTCTATCGGTAGATGTTTGAATTATATTGTTATTGAGATCATTGAATGTTGTTCGCGTTATAATGCTATAAATTATAATGACGAACTATATAATACTTATTTCAAAAAGAATAATAAACGTACCTAACGCGTATGTCAATTGTCCAAAAGTGCTATAACGAACATGATTTTGTTGATATCCTCCTAACAAATTTCTGCCTTGTTGGCCATTTCCAAAACATACTAGCAATTTGTACAAGAGTTACTATATATTGAAGAGATAAATATAGCCTTTTAAACACATTTTTTACTTAATTACTTATTTGTCGAACAAATCTACACATTCGACATGGATATTCATGACGGTTATTGATTTGTCAAATATATAAAATTACAGGAAATCAACATCCGTTTATAATTGCAACATGCGCCATATGTCTGTCTAATGGAGTCAACAGAAATGTTTTGTGTTTAAAATTAATAAGAATAGAGATCTTCTCACGGTACCCGGTATCTTGATTAGCGGACGAGGTTATGTAGTATGAAAAATGGCGGTAAGGCGCTTTTGAAGTGAACACTGCCAAAACTCCACTTCATTTGTTGAAAGGGCTCATCTGGGTAAGTACTAGGCACTCCATCAGATGGCCCATTTGCCCGTCCGCCTATGTACTTTTATATAAAAAAATTAAAACAGATACGCGAACATTTAAATGGAAGACTTATCATTAATACACAGATATGAATAAATTATTTGTTATATTTTTTTAACCAACGACCGACGATGGGACCCATGACTGTCGTGATATATATCGTATAACCGATTGATTTTTCTCGTGTTTAAGTACATTGGTTCGCAACGTAAATTATAAAATATGACGATATAAAGAAGTTAGTATTATTTGTGGATTTCCAAAATGTTGACATAACTGCAATATTTTTAGTTTTCGTCAGTGTACCAATATATTTAAATTGTATTGATAAAAAACAACAAATTGATTTTAAATGTCACAATTATTTTTTTTTAAATAAACTAGCTAATCGTCCCGACTTCACACGGGTAGATAAGAAAAACAATGTATTTTGGATGGGATTTGCGTAAAATCCGTTCGTAGTGAGCGTCTACGTCGGCGAAGGAGTACCTACCTGTGTTTTGACTGGCTCGGTAGTCTAGTGGCTACATGTAAGGCAGACACGGTCGGCCAATAAAATGTAAGTAATTGAGATTTCGTGTCAATAATTCTTAGTAGCAGCCCGAAGTCTGGAAGTTAGAAGTGGGTACACTCCCGTGCCTCGGGAAAGCACATAAAACCGTTGGTCCTGCGCCTGAACCTTTTTCGGTCGTTACGGATTGCCGTCCCATCGGGTTATGAGAGTTAGGAAATAAAAGAGTGCACATGTGTTTGCGCCTACACTTGTGCACTATAATATCTCCTGCGCACTTGGCTAATGTCTCTTGAAATTGACCGCCGTCGCCGAAATCGGTCAGGAGGACCATTATTCATTTATTACCCGTGTGAAATTTCAAGTCAATCAGGCAGATAGTTTAGAAAATCTCGCGATAAATGTTATCTCCCTTATTTATATGTAGATATAATAATAATAATAATATACTTTATTTCAACCAACATGGATCATAATCATATTATATTGTTAGTAATACAAGTAACTTAAAGCCTATGTGTTAGTAAATTCTAAAGACTACTTTTACCTAAAACAGGATCGATTTGTCAGCACATGAACCCTACAACAGTGGTTCAAGTACAAACTATCAACGAATGCCCTCAGGATGCCACCGGAACTAGCCCAAAACCTACGCAACAAGAATGTTCACCGTTTTCGCATAGTTGTGTAAAAACAGTCTACATGCGCCTCGGCAAACATCCCCGACGCACTACAGGATCGGGGCAGACCCATTAGCGTCATGAAAGCATTGGTATATTGTACACGCAGGGCATTATACCGTTTTTTCGTGTTGGTAGCCCACAGGCTGCTCGTGTAGAATGTGATTTTGATTGGCACAGAGCAACGAGCAAACCTGCGGACAATCATGTTCGCCCTAACAGACAAAGCCCTGCGTTCTCACTCTATATCCGCGTCGTCTCTCAGGTCATAAGATACCACATGCCCAAGATATTTAAACCGTTGGCTTCTTTTTAACATATTAATTTGAAAGATTTCATGGAGATAAATAATGGTGTTTATGCATTGCAATTCGGACGATTGGTTTTAGAAATGCATTTAATTCTTTAACTAATACAAAATTCAATAGTTTTTTTTTTTGGTAATATTAATCAAAACTAATACCAGCAAATTTACGTTATGGTTATGGATTTCAAAGCCCGGTAAATTAGTAGCCGAATATTTAACGTCATACTTAACGACCCCACAAACTATGTCCCCATCCAGCCACTAATCCTACGTTTCGCGTAAAATCCATTTGTTCCCCTCAGATTAAGTCGAGACCTTGTAAATATTCATTGGAAATGTGGTGGTTTTGTTGCAAAAAATATTGCAGTTATATGTCTCCAATCAAGTTTCCGTTTAATATTTTTTTATAGATAAAATAAATTCAAATATCGATATCCGCATTATAAATATTTTGATGAAATAAAAAAGCTGTTATGTTCGATGTAATCATATTTTAGGTGCAGCATTAATTTTAATATCGCACTGTGCATTAAACCTTATTCATCTTCATTCGTCTAACTTCCGTAGGCATATGCTTAATTGAAGTAATTGCAGAAAAAAATATACATTCAAAATATAAATAAAACAAATGACGATAGTTGCTCTATTTATTTAAGGTCTAATAAAGTAAAATGGGATTTTAATACAATTATTATGCCATAAATACTTAACAAGGTGTTTTTTTTATTTTTTGTGATTATTTTATTTATTGTTGATTTGTGTTTAATCTGTTTACAACCTTACTTATGTTTAGCGAGTGATTAGTTAAAAATGTTATTTATTTTTTATCAAATAAGGTAATTTATCAAGTCAAAATAATATATCATTCTATTTTTGATTAATGGAATCATAGGCACATAATGAATCTATTTTATAAATAAAAAACGTTTATTCGTTGTTATGTACCTTTGAAATTGTTTAAAGAACCCAATCAAACAAGACCACATGTTTGATATCGTATGTCCATCACTGGCTCCAGGCTAATTGCTTACAAGTTTGTCTGTGTGCACTTATTTAAAATGCCCGAACGTCCCCGCGAGCAACGCGTAGTATTTGTATAGCTAAGCCAATATTAGTTTGTTTATTTTTTAACTTTTTATTAGGGTTGTTTTATTATTGTGTAATTTTATAATTGAGTTGTAAAATTAAATATTCAAAATGTTTTATAACAGAAAATATATAAATAAATATATTCATGGACATATTCAATAAAATTAAAGAAACGCCTCTATGTATGTGGGTGCTTGGTTTGAATATATCTTATGTACTTATTCAAAATATATTTACATATACAGTATTCATGTATTATTTAAACATAAGTTTAATTCCGTTACTCCAAAATACTTAATAAAAGTGCCTCAATAAATTATTCCTTAAAAATAAAATAAGTGTTACTAAGATTGTCTGTTCATCTCTAGTCTATAATTATTGTGATTTGACACTGAAAGGTAAACTACAATGAAAAAAGGATATCAATCATTTATAATCACACAGCGACCCTTGAAGCTATGAATAAAGACCCGCTCTCTAATCCAGAAGATGAATTGACGTCACCGCAAATGACTGTACCAGATGACGAATTTATATTGATTTTATTGAAATAAAACATTTAATTACAAAATAACTGCTAAATTATATTATTGTATAGTATATTGGTTATATAAAGTTATAAAAAATATTAATAAAATTGACACAAATAAAAAATAAAATAAAAACGTTTCTGTGTGTGTTTGTGTATCTGTTATTTATAATTATAAAATTGTTATTTATATTGTAGTATGGAATATAATTATATATATACGACTCATTGCAGTGAAAAAATAACCAATCAAGCTAAATTAAAACACAAAAAGTGCGCAACGTTGGACAATAGCATATACGTCAAACCTGTATAAGCGAGAGTTCAAAGGGGCACAATCTCATTCTCGCTTATAGAGGTTTCTCACTAACCCGAGTTTCTCGCTAATGCAGGTACATGGGTAGCGTTTCTCTCTTATAGGGGTACGCAGCAATAACAAGTTATATTTTTAAATGCTTACGAAACCAAAACAAAAATTCATGCACTATGTAATTTTATTTTATTTAGAACTTATTTACACTTAAAAAAATCCGTCAATTTCGTTTGGGTTTCTGTATTTGTATTTTAAATGTTTTTCTCTAACTCATAAATGTTGTCGAATATTGCTTGATCAAAAACCGCCACTTATTCAAAGTACTCTTTAGTACAAAGTATTCTAAGAGTTCAATGTATTCTAAGTTCAAGGTACAATATTGACGAGAAAACAATACAAAAACAATGGTAGGAAATTCCACGAAAGTTAAGAATGAGTCATAAAATAGCAGATGTTAAATTTGTAAAAAAAGCTAGACTGTCGCTTATAGAGGTATAACAGTCTCACTTACGGAGGTCTATGAGGGAAAAACGACTCTCTCTTACAGAGGTTTCTGTTTCTCCCTTATAGAGTTTTCTCACTTATCCAGGTCTGATTGTAGCATAATGGTGGAAGCGTGTAAAATTGTGGGGCACTAGAATTATAAATATAACTTTTATACTTATTTATTATTGCGAATTTTACCTTTAATTATTAGGTACTTATAAAACATTTTAAGTTGCATATATTAGTTATCCTTAAAAATACATAGCCTTTATGAGAAAAATAAAATTTATTATTATTAATACATTCGTGAACTAGTTACCGTATTAAATTGTAGGGGTATGTTTTTCTAAAGTTATTGAAACATTTGGCACACTAACTACCCTGATACTTGAAGTTGATTGAAAACCGGCCTTGCTTTGTATGTTTGTTTGTAAAGATAATAGCTGACGTCATTGAAGTTGAGCACGCATCTGCAGTAAGTGGAGCGTGGGTCGAGTGGGCAACTAGTAACATGTTGATGTTGCGTTTGCCCACTTGTTTACTTTATGAACAGTGACCCTATACAGCCATGGTAAAGTCGGTAGATATTATTATACATACTAATAACTCGCATGGACGTGATTTTACATAGTACAAAAAATAAAATTGATGTATTAATTCGTAATCTTACGCGTTTACTTCACTCTTGAAATTATAAGACGAACAACAAAATGATAATAAATATGGATTGCTAAACAACACATTTGAAAATCTTCAATTTTCTTTGATAGCGTTTTTAAAATAAACTTAAAATTGTTTAGAAATACTAATTTCCGCCCGTGGTTTCACCTGCGTAGGAGGGAGAAGGAGCAGGTGATAGATATTCTGTCTTTTTCTATATGATAACGTAAATGCAAAATTACATGATGATGAATAAACAAAATTACATTTAAAATATTAAACGTGATTTTAATGTGATAATGCTTTCTTCTTTCATTCTTTATTAACTGCACATGCTATTATCAACGAACGACAAGACATATCAACTTCTCCCTAAAACAGAGCAATGGAGAGCTACGGCTTTATTTTTAGCTTATTTGAAACATTTTTATAGAACGTCATTAATATATTTAAATGTTAAAATAATATAAATGCAGATTAATGTAAAATAATGTATTAATAAATTTATCATAGACCATAAGTTGCCTCTATATAAAACAGTTGTGTTAAAATCGCGACAGATACCACAACAATAACACCCAAGTAGCCTACACCCGGCCCACACGTGTCTCCAATTCAAAGTACAAATAAACCAGAAGTAATTTATTAAGTAACACTTATTAAATTGGGAAATTGATATCTTTATGAACTTCCATGCAAGTGTTAACACGCGACCGACACACGCGAGACACGCGCCTACGGTTAATACTCGCTGGTGTAGTGATAATGATTTTAAATCAAGATTTTTTATAGACGAGATAAAAAATTTAACAAATATTTAAAAAAAATACTAGTTTCAATTTGCGTTTGACTAGGACTACTATGTATTATATAATATTTATATATTATGTTGCTTATGTACTGTTCTGTCAACGTGTATGCAAAATTTATAAGCGTTCGGTTTAGTAGTTAAGATGTTAAGATGATAAGACAAACACACAATAAAACACACTTTCGTAATTATAAAATAAATATTTATCAGGGACTATTGTTATTTTTTTTAACTACAAATAATTGTAATACGTGCATTTAAAGATGGGATAACTACTACTACTATTTATATAACAGTTGTATATTCAAAAATTAACTAAGGATTTTGCACAATTTTAAGCATAAATCATTGTCTTTAATTCGAAGCAGGAAACTAGATAATAATAATAGCACGGTGCTGCCATATGGGGTTAACAAGGAGAAAATTGTTCTACAGCAGACACGTGTGTGACGTGCGTCATGGCTTTTGGACAAGTGTTAAAATGTTCATTTTTATAAACTATAAAATTCAAATAAACCGCCTACTTTTTTTTTTAAACTGAAGTGATGACATTTTTTCATTTAATAGATAATATAATTAACATTAACATAACTTTATTAAGATGAAGAAATTAAGATAAGATCATTTAAATAAGTTAGGCAAGATGTAGACTGAAATTAATATGCTTGGGATGCGTTATATTGGAAGTGTGCAAGAATAGAGGAACTGAGGACAGGATTGAACAATTAAGTAAATGAAAGATATTGTCGACACTAAATAAATGGAATAAACGCAAGGGTATATTTAGCGTAAATATAACTAACATTTTTATTTTATTTTATATAAGTGGTTGATAATATAATAATATATTTAAATATAAAAAATATATTACCACAACTTTGAACCTTGTAGATAGATTAAAATAGCATTTATCCAGATAAAATATTCGATTATTAAAATTTTAAATATACCTAATACAGAATGCTGCAATAACAATTTCAGTTCTCACAGGTTAAAAATAATATGTCACACGGTACTAGAACGGATAAAATGCGCTTACAAATACCAAACACAAAAAAATTTAAGTATATCATTGGCAAATCATTTTTTAATACCCCACTAATTGTTATGTTATCCTACTTGAAGTAGCGCGTGTCATTTTTAATACTGGTGTCGCGTATGCGCATCGTTCAAGTGTCATTACAAAGCACAGATAGTTCAAAATAGTTTTAAATAGTATGATTATAAATATTCCCACGATATTACACCCATTATTAAAGTTATAAAATATATTAAATAAACAATTCGGAATAAATTGTAATATTCTTTAATATTATAAAATGATGTTAATGTTAATTGTGTCATGTCATGTTAGTTGTCAAATAATAACTTTTTTCCATTTATTCAGGCTGCCAGTATCAAACATCAAATGGGCCTCTTTTTCTCCATATAGCATTTCATTTTCCTTATCTAATTTTATTATAGCATTCATATTCATCGTGTCTTTTTTAGCGACGTTAAAGTTCGCCTTTAGTTTATTATGAATTAGTAAGAAAAGAATAATAAACAAAATGACACTTCCAACGCTAGTTATGCGAGAGTGCGAGGGCACGTGGCAGCTAACGTAATGTGATTAATTGCTGTTTATGCAAGCGATGCCATGATGTTTTACTTACACGCCCAGAGATGCTTCAATTTACAAAAGTCAAATGTAAATTCCATTTACAAATACCAAATGAAAGGCTTTGAAAATGACAGTTTTTAATCCACCCGTGTTTACTTAGTGATGGTGACAAAGTAATAGATTTGAAATATATGAATGTATGGATGCATTAGTATTTTTAGTACTTCTATTATTATTAACTACTCGCTGATGTTGAATTTTCGAAAAATACAAAATCAAAAAGTAGGGACCTCGAGCTTGGGCTGCTGAGTTTGTAAGAAAATTAAAAATAGAAAATAGTCAGTCCAGACCGATTTCGACCACGGGGGCCAATCTCAAGAGAGATTAGCCAACTGCGCAGGACATATTACAGTGCACAAGTGTGTACGTATACACAGGTGCACTCTCTTTTCCTTAGCTCTCATAACCCGAAGAGACGGCAATCTGACAACTCTTTTCGAGTTTAGGCGCAGGACCAACGGCTTTACGTGCTTTCCGAGGGACGAGAGTGTACACACTTCCAACTTCCAGACTCCGGGCTGCTACTGAGAAATTTCGATAATAAATTTCAATATCATTTCATTGGCCCGACCTGGGAATTGAACCCAGTAACACCGTGTCTGCAGCCTTACATATAGCAACTAAGCCAACGAGGCAGTCTAAGAAAATTATCATATATTTGAAATAAGACCAAAGAAGATTTATATATAAACGATTTTTTAAAAAGATAATATTGCAAATATAATGATTTAAATTGATTTCATTTCGGTACCTACGAAAATATTCTTATATATTATTCCGTTACTAAGACCAACTTGTTTTACGAAAACAAAGTAGCAGTATATTTTTTATTATAATAAAAAAAATACTTGAGTATAAAAAAATTAAGAAGTAGCTTATAGAAAAAAGTACCTACTTAATGCATTTGCTTGGCTTATAATGATCCTATTTGGCTTCCGAAACCAATAATAAGAATTTAACAAGCGTTAAATAAGCAAATAAACACACAACCAACACTCGCCTACGCGCGACCAATTGTCAATGTCACGGAGATTTCACGTCCATCACGAAAAGTAATTGGTTGTATGTTATTGGTTTTTCAATAAATATTATGTATATTTTACTTTACCTACTATATTATAAAGAGACTAGCTGTGCCACGCGGTTTCACCCGCGTATAATTAATAAAAATATAATGAATAAAAACCAGCCTAGAAGGCTAGAACCTTCCTCGATAAAAGGAATACACAACACAAAAAGGATTTTGACGTGACAACGTCTTGTAAATTGGTTTGCCGGGTGACACTTCAAGAAACTGCGTTACGCTCCGCTCACGTTATGCGCTCACAATGAGAGCGAGTGAGAGGCACGCGTCCCTTCCACTCGGGCATGGTTAGCCCGCCTAAGAGCGAGAGAGACAGACATAAATAAAATTTTGTTAATATGAAATTCAGTGCGAGATTCTTTGTATAAATTAATGTTTTAAATATAATTCTTTGTATAAATAAATGTTTTAAATTGTTACTATTATTTCATCCTTCTTCCTACTATACGAATGAATATTCACATTAAAATTATTTTACCACTCAAAGTCGTTGTCACGTAAAACTTTCGCCCGTATACCGACTTTACAGGCAACCAATTTTTTTTAAATTCGAACCAGAAGTTCCTGAGATTAGCTGGATCAAACAAACAAACTCTTTAGCTTTATATATTAGTATAGATAAGGTAATGTTTGGATGTTTTATTTACGTATGATCTAATCTGATTTACATGAAAAATTCACATAATGACAGTATATATTGACTTGATAACTTTGAAGGTTAAAAATGCATAACATTAAATAAATTTTAAGGATTTTCCGTATACAAAGTTATCGTTTAGTAATAATTTATTAAATACTATTTCCCGTCCGTATTATTTGGGAGGAGGGGGCGTATTATTAGGTTTAGTATTATTAGGTATATGTCCTTTCTTGAGGTTCAAGCGTGCTATTACCACATTTCATCAACGGTTAACTACTTTAGCCGTAATAGCGTAACAGACAGACAGATAGACAGAGTTAATTTCGCATATGTAATGTCAATATAGGTAATTAAAAAAGACGTGGTTGGTACGATAGTTTTATGATAATGAAATTATTTATACTCAATATATTAGAATGTACTAGTCACTTGACGACTATTTCTTATAAGTTTCCTTGCGTGATACAATAATTCGAATCGGCATATAACCGTTGCACATCGAACTCGAAAAATTGTTTTTATAATCTTATACTATTTGAAACTAAAAGTTGACACCGTGCTTATATATATATCCACTTTCAGTACACCATATTACACACACCTTTAAACTATTTAATTTTACGTGTATAATACTTATATTACTTTTATTTAGAGCAGTGTGCCTCTATATGCTTGTTTTGAACAAGGTTCCATTGCATTCAAAGGTGACTGGAATGAAGTGTTAAAACTATTACATTTACCCTCTTTCTGGTACACATTGACCGATTGCAGCGGTGTCAAACCGTTTACCCTTATCGCTGTAACACAGCTCCCATCTGTCGTAGCTTTGAGAACAATGCGTCCATTCATGCACTGACTTTTTTTTTATCAAAAAATGCATTTCTAACCAAAAAACACGATATTCATAATAAAACGGGGTGTCGGTTTTAAGTTGTGTACAGTTTTTACGAAAATCATATATCTTTTAATATTCTTATTAATATTTATGATGATGCTAGTGATGCTAGGTTTGTTCTTTAACTGTCGCAACAGCGCGGCATTTAGTCTGTCGTGTTTTTAATATTGTATTAAAAGATTAGTAAAAAAAAAATATGGGAATTTTCAATATTAAATCTCATGTACCTACCAAATAGATAGATTAGCAAATTCAAATATAAAACTAAAAAACGGTATTTAATTAAAAAAATCTGAGATGTATACTAAACTTATTGTCTAATAAGTATATTATGTAATTGAATTTCAATATAGAAACAATAAAAATATCGAAAAATTCTTCGTTTTATTTTAAATATTGAGAAAGGGAAATTATATGTATAAAATATGAGTATTAAAATAGAATTACATAACATATATTATTATTTCTTATATACATGCCTTTATTTTCTCTACATGTTGGTATGTGTAACTCGTGTAAGCTAAATCTTTCAACTGATTATAATGAAAATTCCACTCAACCGATGACCAATGACCTGAAATGTTGTACATTTTTGTAAAGGTACAATACAATCGAGTACTATGTAATTGACGTCTATAAAAATTATATTACCTACATATTTTTATAATTAATAATTTATATTTATTTTATTTGAAATAAATAGTGCGTAATAATTTAATTGCCATTCATAAAATTTGTCAATTGATTACATGACTACAGATTATATTTAAATTTTAAATATTGTTAGGTATATATAGATATATAAACAAACAATAAACATTAAATCCGTTTAAATAACAACTAAAACAGCTTCAATACAAACATCAGAGCTTGGATATATTATACGCGTCAAAATCGCCAATAAAATAAAGTCAACATTTGTTCGCGAACGTACATCGGCGGCACCTGGCTCGTTCATTGTAAGTCCCCACAGCCCCCACCCTCAACCCCTAGCCCTTAGGCCCCTCAAGATTTAATTACTGTCCTTTATAGTTACCGACTTTTGCTACTGTTTATTTCTATTATTTGTTTCTTCAATCTCGTTATGACAGTTTTTAAAAATAAAACTTTACCCGCGGCTTCGCTCGCGTCATAATTCTGAATTACTCATTAAACATATCAAACTATCATCGCCTTAAGGGGTTTTTTTTATTACTTTGTAAAAGGAGCCCGTATGCAAATTTTTAGGTGCTAACCACAGTAATTTGGAATTTTCGTTGATATGTCAGTCAGTCAGTTATTCTTTCATATATATATAGTTATCTTTAACTAAACTAAATCCGAAAAAGTGAATTAAAGTTATTATTACTTAACAGCTATGGCCAACGATTTACATAGGCAATCCAATGACGATTTATCAATGTACATATTATCTAAATTATAAACTTTGTCGTCATCAAAAATCAGATGAGGATATATGTTTCTAACTAGTTGTGCCCGGCGATTTCACCCGCGTATAATTAATAATAATATAATGAATAAAAATCATCCTAGAGCATTCTTCGATAAAAGGACTATACAAGACAAAAATAAATTTTAAATTCGAACAACTAGTTCCTGAGATTAGCCTGATCAAACAAACGACCTCTTCAGCTTTATATATTAGTATAGATAACGTATATTGTTCTATGTATATATTATCTTGTTACTTATTTCAGTCAGACAAGACTTTGAACAAGTGAAGGTTAAAGTTTACGTCACGATCTTAAGTAGTATTGTACGTTAAATTAAATATAAAATCTATTTTAGGTTGTTTTTTGTTTAGTAAAATATGAATTTGTTAATGAGACATACTCATTATATTATCAAATTATTTCAAGTAGTATTATTTCATAATAGCGTTTGGAAGTTTGTGTAATGAGTATGATTTTATGATTTTTTTTAAATATTTCGCATAAATTGTTCCTACATTTAAGGTCTTAAAATTACAAAATTTGTAATAATATTTATTGCACATTAGTTATATATTATTTTATAATTATATTAATCTAAGCTTTATTCATGAATCAAATCTTGGAGATGATGGAGGGCTATGTTGGAATCCTTACCACTAAAACCACGAAGGTTTACCTTCGCTCCGCGTGGCAAGATTACGACAAGATTTTCCCGCTTAGTTTCTTTCGTCGGTTCTTCTCGGGTCTGAGATGTTGATTTCCGAAACGGTGATAGATGTTTGACAATCAACAAGAACGCGTAGCGCTTCTATTACCTTTATATAGAACTAGCTGATACCCGCGACTTCGTCCGCGTTGCTTGATATATTAACAAAGTTTTCTTATGTACGAAGGAAAAAACATCAAAAAGATCGCAAGCAAAAATACACTTTGTTTAAACATACATCACTGAACACGCAGTGCATATACAAATCGTTGTTTCTTGAAACTTTAATAACTTTTTATTAAATGAAGATATCGCAATCATTTTTGTTTTTGATAAGGGCCAAGTGTCTAAGAAATAAAATTTCATTGAAATCTATTCAGTAGTTTTTCCGTGATGCGCGCACAACTGCATACCTCTATCATTTTATTTATAAAGAAAAAGATTTTTGACATTGACTTTGAATCGTACCACAGATTGTACGCTCGAGACTGTGACGATACATTGTAAAAATTTTACAAGTACATTAGAGATAAATGTACATGTATGATAAACATACAAACAATTGTACAATAAACAATCAAACAGATAATACTTAATTTGTGCAGCGACAGATATAAGTAAACATTATTAAAAGACAATGTAATAGTATTATAATAGATAATATTTATGGAAGTGCAAAAGTTTACATAAGTATATTTATGTTTCGAGTTTATTTTAATTCGATTATTTTGTTCGTCAAGAGGATTATATTATGTGGATATGTTTGTGTCCTAAGAAATAATCATCCAAGTTTAATCCTGTTACTATGCGCTCGTTAGTAAAATGTATTTTAACAAAGGCGTATGGTGATATAGTATTGCCTTTTTCATATTTAAAACATAAAGACTCGAAAAACGGCGCAAAAAAAATCATGGTTTAATTTTTCATAAAAAAAACTTAATATTTGTTATCGTATAGACAATCAAGTTACACACAAAACTTACAAATAAATGACATCAGCCTAATAGTGAACTAAGCACGCTGTCTATAATTATTTTTAATAAATATAATTAAACAAAACATATTAAAATTTACTATTTTTATTTCAAGTAAATTGTCTCAAATTACCCAACTACCCCACGAGCCCTGAGCACTTATGAATATCAAACGCACATCGTATTAGGGATCCACAGTTATCTGATCCGGATTAAACCAGTAAAAAGAGCTCATTATTCCGCCCCGTGGACCAAATAGGATTTTTTATTTTGCCCACACCTCGAGGCATTGTGGATGTCCCCGGGATAGAATGTCTATTGGACTGGAACTAAATACTTTTTTTATGTATGACGACACATTTTTCGATACAAAATGTAAAATCAGTGTACAATTTGAAATAAAAAAATGGCGTTATTGGCGTATTTGACAAATAACGAGCTTCTATTTTGGTGATGTCACTTACGATACATAACTTGTTTATTCACTCATATTCGTAATTCGTTTTTAAGAATTAGGTAAAATAATACATAAATTTATGTAATGATGGAATAGTATAAAATAAATTACTAACATTATTCAAAATTATATAATATATAATTATAAATCGATTACGAATCGATAGGTATAAATCGATTTTACAACTAATTTATAATATTTTTTTGACCTGACAACGCAATCGATGAACGCTGGCTGCATGCACGAAAATTGTCCCGTTACGCTGATTGTACGCTTGCGCCGCATCTATATCTCTTCCACTCGATTGCAGTCATTTCATCAATGTTTTGTTATGACGTTGTCACGTTAAACTATCATCCGCAAACCGACTTTACAGACAACCATTTTTTCTTTAATACTCACCAACATATATTTACTTTGTTGGGAAAATAAAAATAAATAACAATAATACTTTTTATATAATAATAACGAAAAATCTTTAGTCACGGGTGTTATTTGGTCCATCATAAATATAAGTTATCCCTACAAGATGCTATCTGGGCGCATTAGCGATAATTGTGCTGATAAGCCGAGCCGTGGCCGTATCTTAGATCTACCCTCGTGGTACGGTGACAGCTATTTGTCAAAAGCTTAGTATAACAAAAATATGTAATGGCAAATATCACATATTTTATCTTAAAATATTGCTTAGCCCTTTCCCATAACGCGGAGGTCATTAGAGCCTACTAATGTTATAATTAATATTTTTCGTGTAAGCCAATTCATCAGAAGATAAAATCTCTACAACCAATTCCCGAGAAGGTTTACTATCTAACTTGTGTAATTTCATATCTCCTGCCCATTTTCGTCTCCATTCGAAATATATTTCGTGAGCATTATCAATTATATCATCGTAAGAATTTCGTAACTAGTATCGTACAAAACAAAAACGTCAAATATTGATGGTAGGGATAGTTACCACCATCATATATTCTACCGGCAAGCAACGAAGCTTAATATTATTGTGTTCCGGTTTGAAGGGTTTCTAAGTCGGTGTAACTACAGACACAATCTACATAATATACAACATACATTTAGTACTCAAAGTTGGTGGAGCATTGGCGATGTAAGCGTTAGTTAGTATTTCTCACAATACCAGTATATGAGGTGGTACGTTAAGCCGTTGGTCCTGCGCCTGAACTCTTTCCGGTTGGATTGCCGTCCCATCGGATTATGAGAGCTAAGAGAGTGCACCTGTGTTTGCGCACACACTTGTGCACTATAATATCTACTGCGCAGTTGGCTAATCTCTCTTGAGATTGGTCGTCGTGGCCGAAATCGGTCTGGAGGAGGACCTGGAGGACCTTACGAGGTGGTGACCCACTTGAAAGTCTTACTACTTAATACATTACAAAAAAAATATCACCAGATTATTTATTATTATTAATAGTGTGTTGGGCTTATAGTCAGTCTTAGTTAAAAATTTAATAATAAACAATAATACACATAATTACACGTAACCATAACAATGTATCACGCATTGTCAAAGGACAAACGTGACGAATCGATTACCGTGTCTCTCTGTTTGACACACCACAATGTCACGCAATTAAATATTCAAAATACACTTCAATAAAAGGGCATGATAAAACTTTTGCATAAGAATAGTTGTTTGCGAAGATTAACAATGACAACAGTGTTGCGTGACGCCACAAATTAGGTGTTGATTAAACTCTTTAAAGTGTGTTAAATCAAGAGTTTTTATACAACAAAATATTATTATAATACATTAAATGATACTATTGAGGATAAATATATGTGTGGACGATGCGCATGCAATGTTATTCAAAATAATTATCTTATTTAAAGATTATAAGATTATACAAATAAAATAAATTAACAAAACTAAACATTAATCACAAAAAAAAAAATATAGAAAAGCACGTCGGTTCTATAGTTTCGCCTGTGGCATTGTACTCTTAAAGGTTTAACAACTGAATCTCAAAAAGTATTAAAAATTAATCCCAAGTTATATTTAAAAAAAGCACATGATAACAAAAGCAGTATGATAGCTCCTTAGAAATGAAACGATCGAAACCTGCTTATTTCTTTGTTATATTTAAAACTTGTAAACAATTACCCGCTATATACCTGTTTTTTCGTCGGTACTTCTCAGATCGGCTGGAGGACGAAACGCAAATGGAATACTGTAGTAAGTGGCTTCTTCTGATTATAAACAATAGGAAAACTTAATGAATGTACCCATGTATAGGCTCAGTCACACCAGAAGACAGTAAAACAGTTAATTTACGAATATCTTTCTAAATAAGATACGTTTAAGACAAAAAATGTTGTCCATGAATGTGAATCATGAATACAGCCACCACTTACTGTTTAAAAATTTAGTTTTTTCATTGTAAAATTAAAGCCCGAAATTTTAATGGTTGAGATACATTTTATTACCTACCGAAAATCAAACATCCTTTGAAGAGTAAAATAAATACAAAAAATGCAAATTAACTTACATCCAATGCACCAACATTCTGGGGTCCATGCCTAAAGGGACCCGTCAAACTCTATTGTGTCCTAATAGTTCTAACTATGGGGTCCCACCCCATGCCACCAACCCCATTCGCCACCCTTGATATTTATTCCACAGACTAGAGATGGCTAGAGATCCTATCTTTGGCATGTTCGAGTCTTATTAATTCGTGATTAAAATTGCCAACATTTTTATATATTATGTTGCATATTAAGCAAAAAAAAATTAAAACAAAAAATATATCCACTGCATATTATTATTATATTCATCGAATTATAAGGTTTTTGAATTATAATAACATATAAATAATTTATTAATAAATAAATAAATAGGTAATAACATATACGCTAAATACTTTTTAAAGCATGCAGATTTAAAAACTGGCAGGTCATACATTTTAAATTGTCTTAGTATGTATTTCAATTTTAGAACGATTTACACAATAGATCTAAGCGGCCCATAAGACGGGCGCTATTTTTACAATTTTTTTTCTAAATTTTAGTTTACATAAATTTTTGTAAAACTGTTTTAATTTACAAAGTTTTTTATTTATTTTTACGTCCGTGTCGTCAAAATTTTAAGTAATCATTATGGTAAGTAATTTTATATATTTGTATTTGACTCATTGTATAAGGCTGAATGTTGAACAAGGAACTCGTAAAATACATCTTTACAATTTACACATTCAATTCACATTGTAGCATAAAGTTAGTCAATCACATGTTTTTTAAGAGCATAGATGCAATGGAATATTCCATTTTCTATTTTGTTTTAAATATTTATAAATATTCTTTAATGAGCTTAAATACAAAGCAGTCTGTAAAATATTTCATTGCTGGACTAAGGCCTCCTCTCCTTTGAGGAAAAGGGTTGGAGCATATGCGACCACACCTTTACAATATGGGTTGATGGTTAAAGTTGCATATATATGCGCCTCTCATATTCCATTATCATACTAATTTGAAACAAAAAATAGTCACATGGAAATTCAGTGGTACTTGAGCGGGTTTGAACCCGCAATCTTTCGTTGTAAAAACTGGACCTTCTCGGCTCGACACGTCTAAATGTCATTTATAGTGACGGGTACAATTTACTGTTATTTTGTATATGTTCCTAAATTGTAATAAGTAAAACCATGCTTTATAACATTTATAGAGGGAGTGCATCTCAGTGCACGTGGGTCAAGCCGGCGTGCAAATGGGCGTGGCTTGCTGGCAACTGTATTGCTTAGAACATGGCATCCGCCCTGATGGTACATTGCCAGGATGCGAGACAGATCTTAATGCGGCTGACTCGTGTTTCAATACGTTTTTTTCCGAAGCTGATCGGGGGAAGATGGTACCGAGAGTCGTTATGGTGGATCTGGAGCCAACTGTTATAGGTAAAGCTTGGTCAAATATTTCCTGGCCATCTAGTTCGTACACTTTTTCTTGGTGATGGGGTTTTCTGCAAGTCCGTCGGTGTACTTAAACAAGATTTAAGGTCTAAGCAAGGTTTATCTCCTAAAATAAATAGCTGAAACGACAGACACGCTAAAGAAGATTAAGTTTAGTTTTAATCTGTCTGAAAGTTAATCTTTCTAACGCTATAAGTCATCTTATTACTAAAATATATCGCAGATGAAGTCCGATCAGGCGAATATCGTCAGCTATACCACCCTGAGCAGCTGATCACTGGAAAGGAAGATGCTGCTAACAACTACGCGAGGGGACACTACTCCACGGGTAAGGAAGTATTGGGACCAGTGATGGAGAGAGTTAGGAAGCTGGCGGACCAGTGCACGGGGCTACAGGTAGTGTTGCTATGAGTATATTATTCGTCTTTCTTTTAGCATGACAGTCTTCTGACAGCATATTTTATTGTCACTAATATGTCTTGTCATGTTTAACTATCCACTAGTCACGTGTTAATTATAACAGAGTTATCCGGCATAGACTAGTCTCACACGTAGTTATTTTTAATCAAATAGGTATACATGGATACAACCATAGAAAATTTAGTACTTGTTAATGGTTTTATATATTCCTTCCTACCATCCCAATGATGTTCACCTAGGTAACTTACAAAAATTGAATGGGAGATTTATACATTTGTCAATCTATTTAGAAAGCAACATTTCTAGTTGTAAATTCATCTAGATACATTGTTTTTCTTCTAAGCTTTAAAAATAAAAGGAGGCTCATTTTAGGGCTTTTTCGTGTTTCATTCGTTCGGCGGAGGTACGGGGTCCGGTTTCACGTCTCTTTTAATGGAAAATCTATCTGAAGAATTTGGTAAAAAGAGCAAATTGGAATTCGCTATCTACCCAGCTCCACAGGTAAGTAATTTACATACACATATAAATTTAGACCGACACAAAGTAATGTCACATATATTACAGCCTTAAAACGACTATTTATTAGTTTCATTATTCATTCATCATTATCTTAATAGTTTTTTTGTCTAAACTTTGTCTTATGTATTTTTAAAACAATTGGTTAATGGTAATACATTACATTTTACATTGCATATAGTAAATATCTGATGGTTCTTGATGAAAAATCCCACAGCGATATAATAAATGACTCTTTTTAAAAGAAATGTAATCCATTTTGTATCATTAATTTGATTTTGGTATTCTAAGTAAATTGAGAGAATCTGCACATTAGCTAAGTAAATTCTAAAAATAATTTATTACCTTATGTATTAAATTATCTTCTCTCATTAACGTTCAAATTTTTTTATTGAAACACTAGAATCTTTTTTCTTTTTCATTAACCCTACATTGTACATGCGTTCACATATGTTATACATGCGTTCTATTCTATTAACGTAAAAGCCACTTGTCTAGGCCTGCTGATCGTTGCTTGAATGTAGGTAGTGATAAGATAAGATTGTCACTTTCTTACTGTTATATAATTAAGATTGTATTTATTAACCTTTTTGATATTGTAACATTTTACAACAATGGCCCTTCGGCTCTTTTTGAAAAAAGGTATCCAATATTTATTGAAACTGTTATACAAAGATAAGCGCTAGTTAAAAAAAGTAGTGGCCAGATAAAACAAATATAAAATATACATAATACAATTTCTATAATCTATCTAAATTCCCGCACATGTATTGTATATTTTTCGTAATACTTTATATATGTGTATTTACATGTACACACACAATTATATAGTCTATTTCAACCTCAAGACAAATATACAACTTGTCATCGATTCGACGAGACTTCATCGGTCATGATCTTGAATGTCCTCGAATTTGTAATGTATTGTAATCGAAAATTGCATATAAAGTTAAAGTAGATATTTATAGTTTTGTGGAATAGTATGGTTTTATAAGTAAAGGCAAATTTATCAAAAACTGCTATTACATACTACAGTAGAACTATTGGCAAGTCGCATCATAGGTAAAAGTAAATCTAAGGTGTGTTTGTCTCTATTCTTTCTTCGATTGGAATATATCGATCGAAGCAATCGAAGGAAGGATTACATAATAAAAGGATTACAAGGAAGGATTGCAGGCATAAACAGGTAAATCTAGGAAGTATCGTAGATTTACCTGCATTTTGCAACCGGTCTTATTATAATATTGAATTAAAATTAAATGAAATTGAAGATTATTCCATTATGAACACGGTTGTATAGGATTGTCTACGAAAAATCAGTCCCAAATTCCAGTTGTCGAATTTTGAAAGTGAAATATTGCTGTGAGTGAATGTGCGACTGAGAGTCCCAACCAACCATCCCATGCACAGACACAGCATAGCAGCTGTTTGAAGTCCGTCCATTTAAAGAAAGAGAGTGCGCATGCTTTTTTGTTCTTGAAAATGAACATTAAATAACAATTCCTCTATTTTAATTATAAACCTACTCCAAAATGATACACAGTATATATGAGTCTATCGCTATCTTTTTCATTTTCAAGAACAAATATATAAATACCTGGCTACCCGAGAGTTGTGACCGGAAAATAATAGACAACCTATCGTTTGCATAATCTGTGGGTTTCATATTTTCGATTGGTATAGAATTTGTCTAATAATAATAATCAAACCGGTGAATGTTTAAAAAAAATTTTTTTTTTAATTATTAATTAATCATATCCAGGACTGAAATTAGTTAGCCAACCCATATGCAATATATTTATTGACATATTAAATTGAATATAAAATAGGTTTCATCAAATAAACATCTCGGTGAAGGTCGTTCTATATCGGGATCTAAGACTATTATGTACCTTAATGTGCGGCAATGAACATTAAGTTAATTAATTAATCAAATTTATTTTTTTCTATTATCCTAGTGTTCAGAGATTGAAATCTGACCATATTCAATATTAAAATTTAGAGAAAAACGTTTGTTTGTTTTGATTATTTTTACCAGTATCTCGTCGCAGGTTTCCACGGCAGTGGTGGAGCCTTACAACGCTGTGTTAACCACACACTCCACCATCGAACACTCGGATTGCGCGTTCATGGTGGACAATGAGGCAATATACGACATCTGTAGGCGAAGGCTGTCTATCGAACGGCCGTCTTATGCCAACCTTAACAGACTTATATCACAAGTAAGTATTTTTGGATTAAATTACTGGTGGTAGGGCTTTGTGCAAGCTCGTCTGGGTTGAGGTACCACCCACTCATCAGATATTCTACCGCAAACCAGCTGTATCTACTTGGTATGGTTGCTTCTGGTTTGAAAGGTGAGTGAGCCAGTGTAACTACAGGCACAAGGGACATAACATCTTAGTTCCCAAGGTGGTGCATTGTTGATGTAAGCGATGTTTAACATTTCTTACATCGCTGATGTCTATGGGCGTTGGTGACCACATACCATCAGGTGGCCCATTCGCTCGTTCGCCTACGAACAAAAAAAAAACAAAATTGGACTTTAGTAGTAAATTACAGAATTAACGCAAGTTTTTGTGTGCCATCAGGTAGTATCGTCAATAACTGCTTCGTTGAGGTTTGACGGCGCGCTCAATGTGGACCTGACGGAGTTCCAGACCAACCTCGTCCCTTATCCGAGAATACACTTCCCACTGGCCGCATATGCGCCTGTCGTCTCTGCTGATAAGGTATTTGACATGACATTTGGTCGCTATCTACGCTGTATTTAAATAAATACAAAAGAAAGTTTTCAATAAGATGAAATTCTGAGTGTCGGTAGTCCTACATAATATCGATTCCAAACGAACAAATGCTTTAAATCGATTCTTACAAAAAAGATTAAAAAAATTATGTTCGTGAAATAGGAAAACGACAATAATTAAGTTTCGATTTGATTGCAATAGTGCCAAAATTTAAGTGAAGTAGTTCAGTCTGCGTCATTTTGTATATTGTTTATAATGATATACTTGTATCAAGGATAAGACTTATTTCCATTTTACAAGTATTCGAGCTTTAATTAGTTTGATAATAAGTATTAAAATAGTTGTTTCTAGAACAAAGCCGAGTTAAACAAGTTATAAATTTTGAAAAAGGTTCAAAATAAAACCTAATTTTAGATTAATATTTATAGTAAAATAGCTTAAGTTTTCGCACTTGTTTACTGTCATATGTGAGAGGTAGTCTGAGATATAAGAGAATTTCTATCAAAATTGATCCAAATCCCTAAAGCCACAAGCAACAAAAATCCAAACATTTTTAATATAAGTTTATTTTAATTAGTTTTAACTTACAATTTAAATTTTGTAAGAAATCAATATTTGGAAGTCCCTGTACATGTGTGTAGGTTTCGATAATGTGATATCATAAACATGTTCAATAGATAATTATCCACAGATGTATTGCTTCTTTTGATCTTAACTATTCCATAACCAGGCATACCACGAAGGCATGTCTGTGTCGGAGATAACGTCGGAACTGTTCGAGCCTCAGAACCAGATGGTGAAGTGTGACCCTCGCGATGGCAAGTACATGGCGTGCTGCTTGCTGTATCGCGGTGATGTCGTTCCGAAGGACGTGAACGCGGCCATTGCAGCGATGAAGGGACGAGCGGGGATACGCTTTGTGGATTGGTGTCCAACCGGATTTAAGGTGACAAATGATTAGTAACTGGTAATAACTAATGAGATAACATTGTTTTATGAAAGACTATACTCATCATTTTGTCTTGCTTTGCAAATCCTCAAAATCAGAGTGGACTATTGAATTTACTTGTTAGAATGTTTCGTGCAGGTTGTATCATAACTAGGAAAGTAAGTAATCGTTAATTTTTGTTTCTTTTATACCCCTTTATCATCCTAGGCACTAGGGACGAACCTGTTTTCTACTGAATTGGTCCATTAAACATTTTGATCTCTTTTTTTTCAAATTAAAATGGTATACTCTTTCTTGAAGGTTGGTATAAACTACCAGCCACCGTCGGTGGTGGCGGGCGGCGACCTCGCGCAGGTGAAACGCGCCGCGTCGATGCTCAGCAACACGACCGCCATCGCGGAGGCGTGGGGCAAGCTCGACCACAAGTTTGACCTCATGTACTCTAAGCGAGCTTTTGTGCACTGGTTAGTTTATTTTATCCAATACATCATTATATTTACGAACTGTGCGAATTGGGTTCACCTTCGTTATTTATACCCGATTGGTTGATGTTTATGGGAACTGTTAATAATATATGTATACTCACTTTTGTTTTTATATAGACACCGATAAACATAACTATAATATAATGGATATAAGAAAATAATGTAACTAGTAACTCGTTTAAGCTAACTTTTGTTCTTAATGAGAAATAAACTTCTTAAACCTTAAACTGTTAGGGCAACAGTTGGGATAGTAACAAAAAAATTAAAAAGTAGTAGGTATATAATTTCATTAACATTAAGTTGACACAAAACTAATTTACAATTTTTTTAGATCAAAACAAGATTGATATTAATTTTATAATCTAGATTGATCTATCTGTTTATTTTTTCATCTGTTGGTGTTATTAATTAAATAAATTTGATTACTGCATACATATTTATAACCTTAAAAATTCACTTCAATTCAAGGATTAATAGTTTTGACATGACATAACTTATGTAAATCTCTAAGTTAATTTATTTCGTTGAGGTCGAACATAGCCTTCGGCACAAATCGTATGATAATAAAAATTACAAATATTTAAGAATTTAGATTTTATATTTAGCAATCAAATATTTAATTGAATGCTAACTACATTGTACGTAATATGTACGTTTGCATGAATTGACGAAAACCTGCTAGTTCCTGAGAATTGCGATGTTTTGCAGCAATGCTTGGCTTGCAAGTACAACTTATTGTTACACTACTATACTATATATAAGTAATTGCTATTGCCTAATATAATTGATATACTCTTCATGATGTGGATCGCTTTTAATTTGGGGTACGTACGATCGTCATCGTATATAAACGAAAGTTTCATTTCTCACATAAATGGCTATCCAGATATAGTTGTACTTATTATTTATTTCTTTATTTTAATATTTATCTAAATTTCACAACTTTATCAATTATATAATATTTTAATTATTAGGAAGTAATTATATATTAATTCTTAGTAGGAAGCCAGTTTAATTTTCATTCTTACTGTATCGAAATTATAATTGTTGTTTATCTTAATGTCGTTCCTTATTGTATTTGAATTTTTGGTCTTGACCTTTTATTATCAAGAAAACAGGAAATGTTTACAAGCTGAAAACAACCAACAAAAACAAATAATAGTTTATCTTGTCCTGGTTTATCGAAATATATACGACATTTAATTTATTGCTCGATTTGTTATGAAGGTACGTGGGCGAAGGTATGGAGGAAGGTGAGTTCACGGAAGCGAGGGAAGATCTAGCCGCGTTGGAGCGAGACTACGACGAGGTGGCTATCGAGACCTCTGACCTCCCACCGGGCGGCGATGACGAACTGTGACGTCACGTAACATTCGTCACAGAATAGACGTCACACGTGCACCTTTCAAATCGTACAGACATGCGCGATTAACTTGAGGCACATTACGTCCATGTGATTGTATCTTTGTTGAATATTTCTGATTTATTGGTAATTATGTGATTTCAACTTACTCTCACTTCACTTAGTCGCGCATGTGTGTGCGAGTCTTTAGAAACTTATTACTCGATTCAATACGGATCGAGCATGCACTGAAAATTCGTTTCATTCCTATGGACTACCTATGAAAAAAGATTGTTTACTTCGAAATTTGATAAATAATTAGGCAAAGTGCATACGCGAGCCTATGAGCGTCTCCACCGAAAGCGGACGCCACAAAACCGCGACCGCATGATTATAATATTGAATATGGCAGAACTGCGAAAATTGTTATAGGTTCGAAAATGTCCGCCAAGGTTGGAAGAGGCTCTAAATGCCAACGAGATGCATTTCCCTCTTGTTTTTTTTTATTCTCGTTTCAATCTGGAATGTATCGTGTGACGATAATTATTGTAAGCGTAATTGTTTTGTCCGCGTTTGTGTAAAAAGTTATTAAAAAGTATTACGTTGCTTGTCCGTGTTCAATAAATTGTGCATTTCCTTAAATTTTGTTTTATTTTTAACCGACTTCAAAAAAAGGAGGTTATCAATTCGTCAGTTTTTTTTGTTTCTTACCTCGGAGCTTTCGATTCTGGGTGAATCGATTGTTTTTTTTTTATTTTAAAGCTGGTGCTTCCCATTTTAATTTGGTCCAGTTTTGACAATGGTAACCAAAAGAAAACCATATAAGTCTTAAATTTGCATTAAGTATGTGCGCGACAAATGAACGAATAACTCAATATCACCCCAACCGATTTGTACTTCAAGGGTAGTTTGATGATAGTTTGGTTAGATTCTGATAATGGTCAAGTAATTGTAGTACTATTGGATAGAATACTTTTTATATACCGTCAATAGTTTTCGCAGCGCACGCTATGTAATGACTTCTATAGGCAACAGTTTGATACCTTGGGTTACATTGCTCCATTTTAGGTAGGGATCTATATTTTTTTGAAAATATAATATAGCCTATGTCACTCTGGAAAGATGTAGCTTTCTAATGGTGAAAAAAATTTTAAAATCATTCTAGTAGTTTTTGAGATAAATCGTAATAAACAAACAATAAAAAAATCAAATCTTTCTTCTTTATAATATTAGTTATACATGTAAGTATTAAAATATATTATGTATATTTACGTACATATGTATATATGTGTGTGATTGAACATCTAAAAGTTGAGACCAATTTTGGTATCTATAAGCATACACATATTATATTTATGCAATATATTGACTATAATATAGATACTTCCCCTTTTTTATTATACACACTTTCCGTCATATTTTATTGTGAAGAATGGTATAAAAACATCTATAAACTTACAGGTTATTTAATTATTACTAGTAATATCTATTTGACTATGTCATGGCTGCCCAACACCCCACCAACTAAATATATGTAATCAAAACATGTTAATTTATATTCATACATTTAATCATATTGACTAATATTTATTTATTATGTAGCAAAATGCACATTTTTTACGTTTCACTGTTTTAGATTAATATATATATCATACAGCAATAAGGCACAATTATTTTCTAAGGCACAAAAATCTAACTTCGTTTGTTTCATTTAAACTACCAAATAAACGCTACAATATACCTATCAATAATAATACGAGAATACTAAGTAATCTTTTTTACAAATAACTTTTATATGAACGACAATATACTGTGAGTACTGGGACAGAATACCAATACCTAATTAAACCCATTTACAAATAAACTTTTATTCGCCTCGTCAAGTTGCGCGTGCGACGCAAGCACATCTCAACTATAACTATGTATGTACAAACCGACCGAATCGACTCCAAAAATAACAATAATAGTAACTAAATTATCAACCATACAACACAATCGTACCTACATAATTATTGATGAGTAGAAAAAAGTAAGTTAATTATCAAATTGTAGAAGAATACGCAATTATTTTATTACTTTGCACGTTGCACGTGCATATTAATTTGTTTTTCTTTTGAAGTCGGTTTTTATTTTATCATTAAGCGTTATCTTGTTTCGACACACAATAATTAATTAATTTATTAATATATTATACATTTATTTAAATATCTAAAAACTGTGAGTTAGCACGCGTGTAATTAA
Source organism: Nymphalis c-album (assembly GCA_963151315.1). Taxonomy (NCBI): domain Eukaryota; kingdom Metazoa; phylum Arthropoda; class Insecta; order Lepidoptera; family Nymphalidae; genus Nymphalis; species Nymphalis c-album. The sequence continues at coordinate 9,186,616 of OY720591.1, forward strand.
TTCATTAATTATATTTAAAACATAATTTTAACAGGTACAACTGCCTAATTTAGGAGACCTTAACCTCTTCAATGCCTATCGCTTACTAATTGATATGACTTACGTTATGGAATTTATTATGTTGTATGAAATACAAGCTTATCGATTATTACATTTATGTATAAAAACAAATTAAACAATATCACAAATATAAAACATTATTATTAGATAAATTAATTTATCAAATACTTGTTAGTGTTTCTTGACAATTAAAATTGAGCAACAACACTTCAATAGAACAATATCACTAAAAATCACATCACCGCTTAATAATTAGTTATAGAAAACACTTCTCAATTTCCTCGCTACTTAATCCAACGAGACTAACGGAAGTATTCCACAACTTTTCAGCGGTCTCGTCGTTGTATGCAGATCGCTTTGCTCGTGTCAACTTGCAATTCTTAAAGAACTGTCCACTCATCTCTCCTGCCTTTTTATCTAATGCCACATGTATCGCTGTCTGTGCACCTAACCATGGAGTTTTGAATAATACTACCCCGATAGTAGTCAGAACACAGCCTAATAAACTTCCAGCACTTTGAAAAATTCCAGTTCCAACCATACCAGGGTCTACACAATTGATAACGACATTATTACGTTTTAGTTTTTTGGTTAATTCGTGAGCGAACAACACTAAACATAACTTGCTGTTCGCATAAAACTGTAGAGGAAACCAGAAGCGTATATCATTTATTTTATTTATATAAATAAAACCAAAATTGTGTAAAACAGACGCTGTGTTCACAACTCTAGCTGGATCCGTCTTTGTTCCGGTTTTATTTAAAAGAGGCAACAATAATAAAGTCAACAAAAACTGACCAAAATAGTTCACTTGCATTATAAAACTCATCCCATCATCTGTGATGAACTCATTAACGGTGCCAACTCCGGCGTTATTCATTAGGATATCCAATCTTTTCTCGGTATTAAGGATATCCATTGTAAATTCTCTAATAGACGTTAAAGAAGATAAATCCAATATTTTAAAAACAACATTTGTATTCTCGGTTTTTTCTAGAATGTATTTCAAGGCGTCTACTCCCTCGTTCTTAAAGGGACAAGCGATGATGACACGAGCGCCTCTATCTGCGAAGTCCGTTGCGATCTGTAATCCCATTCCTGTCGTTCCTCCAGTAACTATGACGGTTTTCCCATCGAGTCTCTTCTTAGACGTACATATCGCATTAGTGGATTTTTCATACAAGCCTACAGTTAAAGCTACGATTATTATCACTACAACGATAATATATAAAAACAGCAACATATCAATGTGCTTATCACACAAGAGACACCGACGAAATAAGTCGCGCTCTGCTTGGATTCTTATATATAACTTGTCGCTCTGTATATACTTAGTGATAATTTACAAAGTTAAACCTATAAATATTCTTTTGAAATTTTAAACAACAATCATAATAATTAACCTTGTTATCTTACTTTACAATTCATGAATTTAAATTATCAATGAGTTGTAACATAAGTCGAAATTGACTATAATATACCTTTTACTTAAATCAACAGACATGAATAAAACATACAACGTTATTGAAACGTAAGAACTAGTAGTAGTAAAGTAACTTTTTTTTAAGTCGCCTAGAAGTATTTTGACGTTTCTTGCCAAATCAGCCCCGTTTATTTGATGAATATTTGTACGGTGTTCAAGTAGGTAAGAGCGACAGATCAGGGTGCCATAGTGGCTAACTTCTACGAATTTCATTATTTGCCTTTTTTTTATTGAAATTTTTCGTATAGTTTTTGTGAGCGAGCAAGTGTGGGGGAACAGAAGCAGTCTCGCCCAGAGCGCTGGTAGTACTAAAACCGGCACTTAAGGTACAATCAAAAAACTTTAGAAACGTTTTTGAATTTATAGTAGTGCACCGTCGGCAGATAAATAAATACTGATTTTATATATTAAACGTCTATTTGAATAATATTTTTTGTATCAAACTAATTAATTGATGAACTTACACTTCAACTCCAGACATTTTTTAGGAAAGTAAATAGAAGAATATTTCCGTCGCTTTTCCGATGAATCATTTATTTTAATAATAATTCTTTCTCATATTTTATCTAAAGCCTCGTCGCAATTACTCATTGATAGAGCTTTGTGCAAGCTCGTCTGTGTAGGTACCACCCTCACATCAGATATTCTACCGCAAAACAGCAGTACTTTATATTGTTGTTTCGTTTTGAAGGGTGAGTCAGCCAGTGTAATTACAGACACAAGGGACATAACATCTTAGTTCCCAAGGTTGGCAGCGGATTTGTGCTCGTCCGCCGACCTATACAATAAAAAAACCCTGAAATTTCTTTGTTTTGTAGTAATATTTCGTCTTTCTAATACTCTTCAAACCTCGGATTATTTTGAAGAATCAGTTCATTTAACTGAGCTTCAGCATATTCGATGAATATTCAATATTTCGAAATGTTATCCCGTCACTCATTTGCTGTTTTATAAGAATTATAAATCTTCTATAATGATCTACTCGACCGAAAATAAATGTATACAGCTAAATCGCTTCCCCCAGAGCACTTCTTAATATTGTTCGAAGATCTACATGCTCTTCCAACAGTTCCAACAAACTAATATTTATAAATACATAATATTATGAAGCTATAAGTCCGACTGTTTGCTATATTTTTATTAGATATTAATTAACATCCAACAAACTTGTAACGTACAACTTTTTATGTATCACAAGGTTAATTAATTGACTCTATTGTTTAAATATAAAAAAATAAGTAAAAAATAAGCATCGACTTGTAATACTGGTTTTGTACATCAACCTTAATAAACTATCCTAATAAACGGTAGAGTCGTATCAAAAGTAATGAAAAGGTAAGTATTTTTGTTGTTATCTATATACATATATATATTACCATGAGCCATGCATCAATTTCTGATTCGTGGTGTCCAGATTTTCTGGAGTAGAGTGGCCTTTTGGCATAGACATTATCATTTTTTTATAGTATAGGTTGGCGGACGAGCATATTATGGGTCACTTGATGGTTAGTGCTCACCGACGAACATATACATTGGCATTGTGAGAAATGTTAGCCTTTGCTTACAACGCCAATGCGCCACCAACCTTGGAAACTAAGATGTTATATGTTCTTTGTGCCTGTTATTATACTGTCATTTCCTTCAAACCGGAACACATCAATACCAAGTGCTGCTGTTTTGCGATAGAATATCTGACGAGTGGGTGGTACCAACACAGACTTAAAACTTATGTTGGAAGCTTATGTTATACTTACGTTACATAAATTTAAGTTTCCTTCAATTTTTAGTCGTTATTACGTGGTCGTTTCGATTTTTATCATTATTTCAATTTGCATTCATAACGCTAGGCTGTAATTTTTATCTATTAGTCTTAACTTCTTATGTAGTATTTTTGTTTTGAGTTTTATAGATTATTATCTATTCTGAAGGTTGTTTATTCCTTAGCTTTAGGGTTTAATAAAGTAGTATCATCAAATATATTACAGATCTGTTAAACCCTGCTTCACAACTTTTCGAGATTTCGTTGTATTTTTATATTGAAACTAGCTGATACCCGCGACTTCGTCCGCTTTGCTTAATATATTAACAAAGTTTCTTTATGTACGAAGGAAAAAACATCAAAAAGATCGAAAGCAAAAATATACTTTGTTTAAACATACATCACTACATATATTAATATACAAATCGTTGTTTCTTGAAACTTTTTATTAAATGAAGATATCGCAATAATTTTTCTTTTTGACAAGGGCCAAGTGTCTAAGAAATAAAATTTTGAAAATTTCATTGAAATCTATCCAGTAGTTTTTCCGTGATGCGCGCATAACTGCAGACCTCTATCATTTTATTTATAGATAGATAAAGTGACAGTAATCTGACATTGAGTACCTAAATATTTAGTTAATAACTCCAGTATAATTCCATAGCAGTCGTAATTTTGAAAGGAAATGAAATTCTTCATTTCTGGCTTATACTTCAAAAACTAAAATATGCTATAACATATTCACTTATTACTTTCAGAACATTCATGAAAAACATTATTAAATAAATAATTACAGACGAATTGAGAACTATCCCCGTTATTTTTATGTAATATATAGAAAGCCGAAGTGAAAGAATACTTTGATTTAACAATGTCGATGTATTCGATTACTGCTCAAACCAAAACATCAGATACCAGGGCATCATAAAGGCACGAGAGACTACTATTTAATTCCAGCTGAAGGTACATTTAAATTGCACTTTATTTTAATCACTTTAAAGTTCAGATATCCTTAGCATCGTCGTGACGATTGGAGATGTGTTGAATTGTAGTGCAGTTAAACGGATCGTTGGTATTTGTGGGTCATTTATTGAATAAATTGAAGAAACGTATTTAGCTAAGACTTACTTATTATTATTAGTATAATATTTTTACGTTTAAACTAATCATAAACGAGACGGCTGCAAATATTATAGATATTCATTATTCATACAGTAATGAGTACAACCTTTAATTAACTTAATACAAATCTAATAATTAAAGTGTTATTTTAAAACCTTAACTAAATACAAATAACATTTAAAAATAATTATTATACAAGTCGTGACCGCGTGGAATGGTGGCAAGAATGCTAGCAGCATTTCCCCTTTGAATCGCAATTCCGATTCTCTGGGCGAAAAATGAACCAGCCCTCCTGTCACCGGTGGAGGCAATAAGGCGGGGAGTAATATTTTGGATGAATTTTTTGGCACTATTACTCCAAGGTCCAAGCGTTTCAACTGCAAACGGAACAAAAATATAATTTGGAATAAGTGACGAATATTTGTTACGTTTGTTCGTTTCAGCTTTTTCCGCGGCAGCTCCTACTTTTAACATTGTTTCCCTGATATGAGACGGGGCCAATGTGTCAACACATGTTGCGTCCCACACAAGGGCCCGTCCCCGTTCCCAGGGAACCAATATCAGTCCATCAGGTCTCTTGCCATCATCACGACTAATTCCATGAGGCTCAATAAGAGCAGGAACGTCAATGGTGGCAAGAGCCCTTTTAATAATATCAAATCTAATTATTATTTTTAACAGTTATTTAAAGGCATTTTAAAATAAAACATTTATATATTGAAAATTATAATGATATATTCAAAGATTTTTAATTTCTGCTCAAAACGAGCATTTTACTTGCATACTTAAGAAAGCAGATGATACTGGCGATGTTGAACGTATAGCCAACATTACGTGATACGTCATCTTTAAATAAAAACATCCGTTACCAGGGATTTATGATGCAATGAGAGTTCGCTACTTCAGCTACTATTTCAGCAAAATTGCACTCTATTGCAACTATTTTAAGGTTAAAATTCCCTCAACAGGTAAATCCATCCCTTCTTGTCAAGATACAAAGTCACGTTCAATCCAAAACATAGGGTACCAGGGTACTATAAACGCAGGAAGTCTATAACAGGTATTTCATTGTAACGTTATTGGAAAATTGACCGTTGTAACTGTAATCACTAGCGCGCTTTATCAAGTCAGTTCTAACTTTTTAAATAATATGTTTATAGTGAAAATGTCGGGCTAACAAGAACTGAGGGACTAGACAAAGTTTTGAAATTAATTGCGAACCGATATCGAATTTCTCCTTCGTCCAAATTATTCCTGTTAATTGGTCGAATGACAATATCATTATATTAAAAACATCGATTAGCTTAAAAATCAGCGATTGACGACGACTTTGTTCAATCGTCAATCGAATACCTTCTTTTTATAAACTCGTAGTTAACTGTTTTTGAAAGTCAAAAGACTGTTTCAAAGATTTACTTAAAAAAAGGCATCACGCATTGTCAAAAAATTACATTACATTAGATTACATTACATATGTAATTTAAACATTAAGTACTTCTGCGTTAAATTACAAAATTATAATTAACGCGATCCAGTTTCAAGGATCCCGACCATGGTTGTTTGGCATATATTGTCTATGGACGTTTTAACCACTACACAATGTTTAAAACTAGCTGTTTTAGCCGCGGTTTCATCCGCATATAATTAACAGAAATATAATAAAAAAAAATCCAGCCTAGAACCTTCCTCGATAAACGGACAACACAAAAATATTTTTTATATTCGAACCCGTAGTTCCTGAGATTAGCCGGATCAAACAAACAAACTCTTCAGCTTTATATATTAGTATAGAAAAGTAAAGTAACATTATTTTTTATATATGATGGCTAATAAAACTAACGCTACATTCAAAACTATTTATTGTATAATATCGGTATTCAATACACAATACACATAACGATAATTAATTAAATATGTACGCAATTAATATTAAAAGGCGTAATTTTATAAAAAACATAAATAGCCATAACAAAGGTTTTTTTCCGTGTTTCCTTTATTTTTCATTAACACGACTGAACTATAATTATAATAAGACGTAGCTTGTCGAGTTATTAAGAAACCGGTGTAAAAATAGAAAAAAATATATAGAATAAAATAGACTGCCTTACAAGATTCAATTTATATTAATTGTTATGTATTTATGTTTTATTTTTAAAGACACGCGTAGGAAAAATTGTAATAATAGTATATTTAAAAATTCGCGTGTTTCACACTGACAATATATCTGAACATATTATGTACTTAAAAAAATCCCCTGATAAGATATGTAAATGTAACAAAAAATTTAAATTTACATATTTTTAACAGGGGGTGTACAATACACACACATGTAATATTTAACTACATAAACATTTCTTAACACATACAAAAAAGATACACGACCGATTATAGAAGATATTTTTTAATGTGTATCATTTATACCTTGAGATGACTCAAATAACTATGATCATTTTCAATTAATTAATAAAACTTACCTTAACACAGTTTACACGTTTCGAATCTAACGATGCTATGCTATATGTATGATTCTATTTTACAACACATGTACAACTACTAATATCCAGGCAAAACGCACACATGCACACTTCAATTCTGCAAGGAAAGAGCGCATATCCGTCTATTTTTGTAGTCCTTGGCATCAATATACAATTTTGATTCGGAGATAAGCTTGTGAAAATTATTTACTTATTTATTCATGTACTATAAAATACATAAACAAAATTAAAAGATACAACTTAATAAAGGAATACCAAATTGATTCTTATTAGGGATAAATCTTCTGAAAACCGTTTAAAATTGAATTTCAAATTAACTTAATTGTGTTAGTATCAAAAAATGTAATCGTCTCCATTTACAAATAAACGCATTAATAGTGTAAAATGTGATCAAAGGCTTTGATGTCAATGTCGCAGACATAGGATAATAGGATCACTAGGACTAGTCAATCTAGCACTACAGCATTAGGAGTGACTTCAGAGGCTTCCCATTAGATAACTTATTAAATTATTAATGCTGCCAACACAAAATCAAAAACTTCTCAAATACATTATCTAGTCATGTAAATTGTAAATTTAATAGATTTATTAACTAACTAGCAGTGCCCGCGACTTCGTCCGCGTGGTATAATGACTTTCGGCAGCATTTTTTATTTTAGGCTAATTATTTTGCAAAAATCAGATACCACAACAGCCCGTTTTCTAAGGCATTTCCTGCCTCGTACAATCACTCTGTGGAACCAGCTTTCGCCGGCGACTTTTCCGAACCGATACGACATGAAAACCTTCAAGAATAGAGCGTACTCTTTCCTTAAAGGCCGGCAACGCACCTGCAAGTCCTCGGATGTTGCAGATGTCCATGGACGGTGGTAGTCACTTTCCATCAGGTGAGCCTCCTGATCGTTTGCCTTAATTAAAATGAGCTATTTAAAGTAATTTACTGCAAATTTATTTAAGTGCATTTTTATGCACGACTTTTTTAGTTTTTCCATCTTTTGCTAAATCATAGATTTTTCGGATGGTATGGCATACATAGGCATACATAGAATGCCACAAACAATTATCCATGGGAAAACAGTTTTTTTCTAAATAAACATCTGCAACCTTAAGCGGCTTGAGTTTATTTTTTGTAATTTTAAATGCTGCTTTCAGGGGAAACTGCACTCTTAAACCGAAATGGCATGACAGCCGTTCAGCATTTAAAAGATGTCTTCTTTGCGATTCTCCATCTTTACAGCAGTCAATGACGCATGACGCTCATATGACGCATCTAAAAGCCGAGTTTGCTCTAATTTTTTAGCAGCCCTTTGAGAGGCGTTACGTTTAGTATCTAATCGTTGCCGTGCTTGACTTTGCTCCAAGGTCTCAACAGCTCCCCGAGCTGAGTGGCGTTCGGCATCTAAAATCCGACGCCCTTCGTTTTGCCAATGAATTCAGACGTACATAGAAGCGCAGTCCTTAAGGATTTCGTATGCCGATTCCAAGTGGGGCCTGCCCCCAGCTTAGTTCTTAGTTTGTCGGCGCTGGCGTCATTTTCCGTCTCTCTTGCTGTCATAGTTAAAATACGCTGGGGGAACGTCCATGTCTCTTGCTCTCGTAGTTAAGATACGCTGGGGGAACATCCTTTGCAATGCGTAAGAGAGAGACAGCTGCCGCAGCGCGACTGCCACGCTACCAAGCGGCATTTTGAGTCGCAGAAAGTTTGTCTTCAGAGCGCCTATAAGAATTGTGCTTCAATGTACGTCTGAATTCATTGTTTTTGCCCTTGAGTCTCAGCAGCTCTTTGAGACGCAAAGGCTCTCGGCATTTAAAACCAAACGGGCTTGGGCTTGAGTCTGGTCTTCAGACTCTTGGCTTCTAGCAATTTTCGCAAGGCGAGCTTTGGCAGAACTACTCGCTAAATTAGATTTGAATTTTTTAGACATATGTATTACAATTAATACAACGTAATTAAACAAAAAAAAAAATCTTCTACTAATTCGTACACGAATCAAAACATTAACCTCTTTATTTAAAAAAGTAGTGTTATTAAAATTAAATTAACATAACACCTATAAGTACCAAATTACACTTTGTTTTATTTTAGACGAAAACAAAAAAAAAAAAAACATACCGACGAATTGATAACCTCCTCCTTTTTTTGAACTCGGTTAAAAAGCTTCCTATTACGAAAGTTTCTTTCGTCTTTTTTTTTAGTTACACTATTTTATAAGCACATTAATTATTTAAGAACCTACATAAATTTGTAAGAACCTATATAAACTTTTATTAACCCAAATAATCAAAACCTCTATAACGTTTTACACTTAATTTAACTTATGAATGTAAGCAAACAAAAACATTAAAATTACTTTAGGTTGTAAAATAAGTTTCAAGCTTCGAGCTTTAAAAATGAAGTAATTTCCATACAAACTTACATCCCCTATTTCAACCCCTTTCTTTCTTTCGCCTTAAAAAGTAGCTTATGTGCCTTTCTCAAGCTCTAGACTATCTCTGTACCAAATTTCATTGAAATTGGTTCAGTAGCTTAGGCGTAACACACAGCTACAATTACTTTCGCATTTATAATATAATTAGTATAGAGTATAGATTACCTACAGCGCGGGCGATAGCTAGTTTAATACATAGTACCGAAAAAAATGTTTTACATAATTAAATTAATTGTGACAGCTCAGTGATCGAAGTTCAATCATAAATCATTCAAATTTTAAGTTTGAACGTTATTGAGGTTCTTTTGCCAAAAACTAAATGTAACCAAAGACTACCAAAGCTACTGAGTTACTTATCCTATCTTTTTCAAACTAACAAATGATGTTGATGGTTAATAATAATAAAAAAAAAATCCAAAAAATAACTATGTTTTATTGAAACAAATAATAAGGTGACTAAAAACAAATGTAAAGCATAAAGAAGTAAGAGCTTAAATAATATAGAAAAGTTAGATAACAGTTTTACTTAAAGTTTCATAAGTGCTCATTTGACGACTAACAGAGTGGATTAGTTTTAATATATTATAATTTTTTAGAGGAATATAAAATGATGTGATGACACTTATTGCATATTAATTATACATAAATCAGTTAAGTTTTTAGTAATAATATCTACACAATCACTAAAATGAACAAAAATAATATATACCTACATCACATAGCTAAAACATCACAATATAAAGTGAAATCAATAAGATGTAATAAGATATTATTTTTTACCCAATAAAATTAATTACTATGAAAACCAAATATTAACAAAATCTAAATATAAATTAAATAACATGGCTAAAACATTATAACTTTAAATAAGGTATTAAGAATTATTATTAATATAAAAGTGTGTAAGTTAATAAATTAACTATATATTCTTTTAAACCAAATAAAATTAAAAGGCAAGCAAGAATATAAGAATAAGACTACAGTTGCAAATTTATAGCAAACAAAGAACAAAGATGGAATATTAAGATAGTTTGAAATTACACATATATATATATAATTAATAAATTAATTTCATTTATCCTTGTAATGGATATCTATGTAATGGAATCTTTCAATGCAATTTTCACCCACTTCAAGACGTCCAATTAATTTGAAAATTTGCTTACAAATTAAAGACTGATGACACTACAAAAAGGAAGTGGCCCATCCCTAGTCTATTTTCGTACAGCCGGGCCGAGGTCGTGCCGTGTGTTTTTTAGTTTTTTAAACTATAATTTTTGAATTTTCAGAAGCATTGATTTTTCTAATATGCAATATCAATATCTGAATAGACTTTATTTTTATTTTGGCAGCTATGGCATATCTGAAGGATGAATAACAACCTCAATATCATTCTTGAATGGAATAAATCTTTGGGTCATAATGTCCATCCCAGCGTATCTCAAGCCATAATTATTGCCAGCCAGAATCAATATTAATTGTTTGCCCATCAGAATTTACTGGAATATGCACGTCCTCTCTTTTCTGTACTGTGTGATGTTTCAAATGACTGTTGTAATAATCTTTGACGTATGTTTAAGCTGAGCTCAACCACTTTTTTACACATAAATATATCACTGATCAATGACTGTCAATTTATCGAAGTCACATTTTAAGCTGAGATTTTCTAGGCTCGTGATAAACTCGTTTATATCTTCGTGTTCCCATTTTTTTTTCGCTGGAAAAACGCATTAAGCATTTCCCCCACATGAAGTGGAGGGGTATGTGGGGCTCACCGGCGCTGAAGGCGCCGAAATACCCACTAAAAAACCAGATGTATTCTCTCCGTCTGGTCGGGGGGCTCCACGGGATCGCTTGCGCATGCTACCGTGATCTTCGATGTTTTTTTACCAATCATTGTAATAAGATTGCAATTATTCTCTTTTCTCACTCTTATCTGGGCCAGAAGATAATAAATATAGTCCAAAATGCTGTAGCCACTTTTTTCATGTTAAATTGTTGTAAATTTCGTTGATTATAAACAACTTTGGTACGTTAAACGTTTGAATTTTTATCCGCTATTTTAAAAGTTTTGACAGACAGACAGAAGCCCATGAAACACGAATTGATGATAAAATAAAACCTATTTTATTAAGTTAATTACTATTACTTTTTTTAGGCTTTTTATGCAGAAACAACACACTAAACCAGTAAAACACGAAATTTGTAATGAAACTTTTTGATTTTGACAACTGTCACTAACAACGCGCGTACTTTTTGTACAGATCATTTATAGATTTTTAGTAACAAAGCTAAACTTTTAATAAATAAATATATCAAATAATAGGACAAATTATAGGATAAATCTTAAGCAAAAGAGTATATTGTACATGTAATCTTTTATCTCTTCTCAGTTTTGACCATAACCATTACCCATTTTAATAAATGTTCTACGTATATCTTTAAATTGACATAACTTTTTTATTTATGAACCGATTGAAATAAAACAAACACTAAATCCTAAGTGAAGTATGCCACAATACTTTAGTGAAAACCGCACTCAAATCCGTTAAGCCGTTTTCAAGATTAGCGTGCACAAACGCACAGACAAACAGACAAACAGATAAACAGACAAACAGACAAACAGACAAACAGACAAAAATTCTAAAAATCATTGTTTTGGGTTCTATTGTGTTTATAAAGACCCCCAAAAATAGTTTTACTCAAATATCTTTCATGTACAGACAACGACCAGTTACAGATTTATTATATGTATAGATTTAAAAAAAATTGACAGACAGGGGCGGATTTCATACATTTGCCTTCCTAGCTGTCCCCAACTAAGATTCCCGCCCTTACACAGGGAGACAAACGAAATATTTTATGTTATAAGAATTCAATTAAGTAATTTTTACGATAGGCTATGGACAAAGTCTTTGCCTTTTTAACTTTGGCGTGTGGTTTCACATAATGCTATCAAACAGAGCCAACCAACGAGGCTTTACCGCCTAGACTTCCTTCCACTCGGCCTATTAGTAAATCCGCCCCTGCCTACAAAAAAATATGTTGTACATATAACGATTAAAAAATCTATTGATAATATTTCACTATGTCCCTTTTGGCATTTACTTAAAATAACTTATAAAAATATTGATATACAGAATAATAATTATTTGATTGATAATATAATTTACAAGTAATTATTTATATATGTGACATTTGAACTTCGATTACATTTCATAAATTTAAAGTATTACAATATCAGTATATATTATTATTATTTAAAAAACATAAATATATATATGAAAATATTAACGATAATTTAAATATCTTACTTAATTCCTTATTGCTTTTGTTATCTAATAAATATAATCTCTGTAAACTTAAACATACTAGAAAAATATAGTATATTACAGATTATAATCTTAGAATGATTTTAAAATCTTGAAGTATTTTAAGTAAAATAAAATTGAAACCACGAAAAATAATTATATACATTATACATGGTTATAATATACCATGCAACAACTACATACTCATTAATTTTTCATCAACAATGTTCATTTATTTGCAATAAAATTAACAACACATATACAATACACATAAAAAATTTCATTTCAAATTACATAAAATCAAGTTTACTATTCTGTTAAAACTCACATCGTATCACATTCGTAAAATGTTGAAAGGCATTTTACGGTGATACGCTATTTTGTTATGTATATATATATATATACTCTTCGATCAACAATACTACTAGATATGGCGTCACGAACAAAAACAATTCTCAAATGTGGCATCGACCATAAAATGAAGAAAAAGATGTAAAGATTTAATAATTATTATAACCTAAACTATGCCTTGTTCCCGAGCAATAAAGTGCGGCTTAGATTGCATTGCCATTCACTAACGATCTTAAGCCATGAATGACAGAAAAACAGGAAATACACAATAACGGTTGTTCCATATTCAACCTTATTTCCTTAGCAATAAGCTATGATTGGACCATACTAATTTGAAATAACCTCACAAACGTCATTGTGTTCTTACTTTTCGGGCCGTTTTACAAGCGTTTACCGCTAATCTAGTACATTATTGATCGAAGTATATACTTTAAAGGTTATAATTATAATAGTTATAATTGCATATCGCATTATGACGTTTTACGATCGTTTTCAGCAATAAGTTTAGTGTTTGTACTCAGAGATGTCTACTAAACCACACTATACTAAAAACGTTCGCTCTTTACAATGTACGTACATAGTATGCGGTGGTTTATTTCAACTTACATCAATATAAGTGAAAACAAATATTTATTCATCGCATTATGTATTATTTTGGGAAGTGATTATATATTATTTTAATAATAAAACAATTATATCATCATAAAGTTCACAAGGTCGATAGATTATTTACATAGTGATTATTATCCGTTGGCTGATGCGACTTACTATTCGATGGTTCAATAAATATTTTTGATATATAGGTAATAAAAAATAGAATAAAAGATAAATGACAACTTTTTTTATAAATATTTTGATATCAATTTTTGATCTGGAATAGGATAAAATGGCATCTTACAATTTCCTCAGCGGCGGTGACTCCGCGACGGTCGGAGTTAGTGATAACCTTCTTATGTTGGGCTTGTCGTACTCCTCCATTGAAATCCCACGCGACATTCGCCGTTCGACTCCCGGTGGTGGCAATGACGTCAACTGGCTTTGACCTTGACAGAACAATAGCAACGACTGTGCTACTTTTGCCGGCTGTAAACAATATTCACGATAAACATACCTATATATGTAAATCTTAAGAACGATATTGCGTTTGCATTTTTATAGTCAGTAAATATATTAAATTAAGTATTTTTTTCTTTTTTTTTATTACTGGAACTTTATTGCACGGTAATTTCACAAATATTTTTCTAAATTATAGTTACAGTACGATAAGAAAAAACGAAGGCAAAATAATTGTATTGTGATTCAATTATTCGGTATTATCTATAAAAATTGTGTATTAAAATTATTAAACTAAAGGCAATCAATAAAACAATTTATTGTATTAATTAACACTTTATATTTTGAAATTCTTCATGTACCTTACACAGATGTCACATTACAAAATATTCAATTGATTGTGAATAATTTTAATGGATATATAATTGGTCGTATAAATGGCAATTTATAAAAATTAATACTTATCGAATAATAATCGTGAATACGATTGCAATCTTTGGTTTTAAAAATAAATTAAATAACACGTATTTCAATGATTGATAACGATGAAGAAACCTATGCAAGTTTTCTATGCAGCCGTGTATTCATTTTATTCACGTTTAAAAATAACTTACCCAGAGCATTGACCTCACATTCATAACTAGTATTATTTAAATAATCGCCTTAATAAAATACGGTTACAGTTTTAAAATGGTTCACATACGGTACTATATATTATATTATTTACTTATATTTTAAGATAATACATATACTATGTTATCACCATTACCTTTATTATAATTTCCTTTAAAACAAAGAAATCATACAAATCGATAAGTTCCTAACGACGTTATGATTTTTTTTTGTTCGAAAGTTACCTGGACCAAATATTATAAATCTTGAAAACATTGTTCATATTCGTCTTCACATAAACCTATAAGTTTTCGAGATTCTTCCCAAAGCGTACAAGCCAATTGATCATCATACGCGGTCTGTTTGGCTCGAGATAATTTGCAATTCTTAAAAAGCTCTCCACTCACGAGTCCAGCCTTCTTGTCCAAGGCCACGTGGATAGCGGTCTGCGCACCCTCCCAGGGCGTTTTAAATAGAACCGAGAATAAAAATGTTATGAAACCACCGTAGTACTTTCCTGCCGTGTTAAAAATAGTAGTACCAACAGCACCTGGATCCACAGAGTTAACTTTGACATTATTTTCTTTTAAATCTTTCAACCTCTTTGCTAACTCGCGAGTGAATAATATCAAACAAAGTTTGCTATTCGCATACAATTGTATTGGATACCAATAATTAGGACAATTTATTTTATCGAAATTAACGCTTCCTATATTGTGCAATATTGACGATGTATTTACAATTCTAGAAGGTTCCAAATTGTTTCCTGTCTTTCTCAATAAAGGCAGCAGTAATAACGTTAGTAAGAATTGTCCAAAATAGTTCACTTGCATTGTGAAATTTAGTCCATCTTTAGTAGCAAAATCTTCGACGTTACCAACACCTGCATTGTTAATTAAAATGTCCAGCCTTTTTTCAGTTCTGATGACGTCATCCGCAAATTTACGTATCGATGCAGTAGATGATAAATCAAGGAGTTTGAAAATAACTTCTTCGTTGCCAGTTTTGTCGACGATGAATTTCCTACCACGAGTGCCTTCATCGACAAATGGACAAGCTACGATCACTCGAGCTCCTCTATCAGCGAAATCCGTGGCAATACGGAGACCCATTCCTGACGTTCCTCCAGTAACTATAGCCGTTTTTCCATCAAGTCTCTTTTTAGATTTGCATATTATATTTGTATTTTTCTGATACAAGCCAACGAGCATACCTAGCATTACTATAACGATGATTAAATACAGAATAATCATTTTAAGTAACACAGCACTGAAGGAAATCTTCTTAAAAACAATATTATATTTCTTGATCCACAAGAGCGCACTAAACAGGTCGCGGCAACAACTGCGCTAATCGTGGTTTGTACGAGTTCCACCTACTTTTACTTTCAAGCGATGTAATACCGGAGACGTTGTATTAGTGTTCAGTGGCGAGGAAATATGTACGAGCATGATGTGCATTTTAACAAACACTCGCATAAAATAATAAACTAAGGAATAAATTCATAATATTATAATATATAAGTATATCAAATGAGTCAACACACATTAATAATAATAATTTAATCGCATAAATACGAATTCATTGAGTAATTACATATTAATTAATTGTTTTTGTCTACATATTAATTAATTTTAGGTACATTCCGTTCGTATCTGTCTGCCTAAAAATGTCTATGCACTAAATTTGACTACCGGAGACCGACATCTGCAATTTGCTAATCTTCAAAAAAAAACAACTAAATAAACTTTATATTCAGGCCTAATTTTATAAAATTATAATATGTCGAACATGTTGTACCGCGATGTTATATGATTACTTGGTGGTAGGGCTTAGTGCAAGCTCGTCTGCGTAGGTACCACCAACCCATCAGTTATTCTACCGAAAACAGCAGTACTTGCTATTGCTGTGTTCCGGTTTGAAGGGTGAGTGAGCCCGTGTAATTACAGGCACAAGGGACATAACATCTTAGTTCCCAAGGTTGGTGGCGCATTGGCGATGTAAGCGATGGTTAACATCTCTTATGATGTTAATGTCTATGGGCGTTGGTGACCAGTGACCACTTACCATCAGGTGACCCATATGCTCGTCCGCCATCCTATGCAATAAAAAAACATTTATATATTTGTATTAATTATATGGAATGCCATATATACATATTATGTCTAATCTTGTCGCTACATAGCAACCTTAATACCACATAACCACTTCGTAACACTGTCATTAACATGTGAGGCTTATTTAAGAAGCAGCATAATTTAGAAAATTCTACATCTATACTATTATAATAATATAAAGAGAAAAGATTTATCTAATATTATAAAGAGGAAAGATTTGTTTGTTTATTTGTTTGTTACGATTTAACTAAAAAAATACTCGACCGATTTTGAAAATTCTTTCACCATTAGGAAGCTACCTACATCTTTAACGAGTAACATAGACTATATTATATTTTCAAAAAGAAAAAACATATTCCTAAAATGGACCAATGTAACCCAAGGTATCGTGTTGCCTAAAAAAGTCATTATTTTGCGATTACTCAAAAAGTCCGCGATGTTATATGCCTTACTGTTATAGTTAAGCTACAATAACAGTTTTTGTTTAAATTATTAAGTTCAAATACGGGTGGAATCGAATAGTGGTGATATTGGTATCATGGTATTTATCCTTATCCCTTTAATTTTAGGTTTAGGTTTAATACTTCGACATCGACTCCAAAAATAACAATAATTGTTACTACATTATCAACCACAAAACACAATCGTACCTACCTATTGATGAGTAGAATAAAGTAAGTTAATTATTATCAGATTTTAAAAGAATACGCAATTATTTTTTTTACTTTTTAGTGCATATTAATTTGAGTTTCTTTGAAAGTAGGTTTTTATTTTGTTAAAATTTTTAAATAATAAATCGATGAGCGCTCGCTGCATGCACGAAAAATTGTCCCGTTCGCTCATTGTCCCGTTACGCTGATTGTACGCTTGCGCCGCATCTATCTCTCTTTCACTTGATTGCAGTAATTTCATCAATGTTTTGTTATGACGTTGTCACGTTAAACTATCGTCCGTAAACCGACTTTACAGACAACCATTTTTTTTGTTAATTACTTATAATATCATTGTCAAGTAGACAAAAACTTTAGATTCGATTATACTCACAGCTTCAGACAGAACGTCTCCAGCTCGCTCAACCTTGAGCATAGTGACTTTGTCCTTATCAAGTTCCTTGTACATCTTCTCCACCACACTGGCATATGGACTTAACATGCCAGTGATCAGAAGTATGTCCGGTTGGCAGCCTTTAAGAATTAGATCTTTCCGACTGAAACAAGTATAATCAAAAATTAGGATTTCATGAATATCGATCGGTTAATCAAACGCTTTTAAATTGAGAGTCAAAGAATACACAACTGTAATTTAGATATTCTACCGCAAAACAGCAGTACTTGTTATTGCTGTGTTCCGGTTTGAAGGGTGAGTGAGCCAGTGTAATTACAGACTCAAAGGACATAACATCTTAGTTCCCAAGGTTGGTGGCACATTGGCGATGTAAGAGATGGTTAACAGCTCTTACAACGCCAATGTCTATGGGCGTTGGTGACCACTTACCATCAGGTGGCCCATATGCTCGTCCGCCTTCCTATGCAATAAAAAAAAATAAAAAAAAAATAAAAGAAAGAAAAAAGTAATAAAAAGATAACAAATTAAAGAAGAAAATTATGTTAACATTTATAGTATTAAAACACTTAATTAACTCGTTTATAATAACGGTTTAATTATCTCTAATAGTTTCGCGAACTGATGGCATTTTGTAACAATGCAGAAAATTATT
Organism: Nymphalis c-album; assembly: GCA_963151315.1. Lineage (NCBI taxonomy): Eukaryota > Metazoa > Arthropoda > Insecta > Lepidoptera > Nymphalidae > Nymphalis > Nymphalis c-album. The sequence goes on from OY720591.1 coordinate 9,205,125, forward strand.
TAAATTTAACATAATTAACAAACCATACTGAAATCAATGAATCGTTTTACTTTAGTTACCGAGTCTTTAAAATGATTCGAGATAGATAGATAAATAAATAATTACGATCTAAGCTATATTTTCACGCGTCAAAATCGTTGAGCCGAATAGAAGGAGTTCAGTATTATACATGAACATTGTAGATAGATAAAGATATATATATATATATATAATTTAATGAATAATCAGAATTGCCATAAAAGAAACATTCCGTTTTTCAAGTATAATATACTGGTCAGCTACTTACTTGATGAAAGCGCGCACGTATTGCTTGATGTTGTGCGTGTTCAGGTTCCCACGAAGACGCGAGCGGTACTCCGACAGCATGCGTTCGCGCTCACGCTCCCCAGACTCCGTGGAGTCGCTCGTGATTTGCTATTCAAATTATATAAATATCTTAATAAGGTCACACTTTTGCGTTATACGCACTTATAAAACATACATATATAACACTACAATGATAAGAGATTCCGTCTTTTATCTCTTTCCTTTTCTAAAAAGCCTTGATCGACCTGATATTTTTTAAATTGTTTGGAATATTAAATTGAAACATATAAATCGGATCGAACATGCATCACTACTGTCTGTATGAACGCGATAAACACGAACTTTACCAAACGGACTTTCATACAGAAAGCCACTAATAGACGGGGTAATTCATGAGAAAGGTTTTGATGTACAATTCATTAGGTTTTTTTGTATATGGGCTGAGATATGACTGTTCGGGAGAATTTTCTGGCGTACGCCCGAGCGGAGAGCGTCCTTCTAGTCATTGAATGCAACCATTGTTACATTGTTTACCTACTCGTAAGAAAATAATAAAGATTAAGAAGATATTATTTATTTTATAAGATTGTTTTTAATAACATATTTACGAAGGAATTTCAGCAATGTGTTAATTATTTTCTCGGTCTTATTTCATTGTTTTTACTTCAATAACTGCATTTTTTTTGTTTTGAATACGTTTGTTTTCCTTCGAATAAAATATATTAAAGTACATTTAATGTTGGTTAGTTTGTTAGTAATTTTATCTATTTTCTTAGAACGTCAATTTTATGTTAATATGAAGAATACAGCTATAATTATAAAAAAATAATAGATATTATCATTATTTACGAAAATAAATGCCTTTTGTTAACGATAAATTAAGATAACATACAAACAATGGACAGTAGATATTGCAGGCTAGCGAATAAGCATCAATTAGTTCTAATATCTAAGAATATCAATATGAAATATAAATATAATTTTAAATCATAGCAAATTTTAATCTGTTATTTACACAATAATAATATTCGAAAAACTAGGACATACTATTTGTTATATGTCCTAGTTGTTCGAATACGTGAATCTTAATAATTTTCATATTATATTTAATTTATAGAATTTGGATGAAAATCTACCACATGTTTATGAACATATAGGACATGGAATAAAGAAAAAGCAAAAGTTTAAATTCTAAGAAAATAAATAGAAAGCTGATAAGGAAAATGTTTTATAATGGCAACACAAATGTAATCTAAAACTACTAAAGTTAGTTATGCACACAATAAGCAAGAACACGCACGAAATAGTACACATAAACAATCAGCTCTATACAAAGAAGAAAACAAATTCCTTACCTGATTTATGGTACAATCGATATAGTTTTGAACAACTGTATTTGATTTTTAAATTCTAGTAGATATTTATATTTATTTTACCGTTATACCTTGTTGCGTTTTTCTAAAATAAAATCTTTTATTAAAAAAGTAAAGAAATAACTAATCCTTTAATGTTGTAGCAATATTAAGTGTTAAATAAATTTCTGAGATATTTTATCGACCCATTTACTAAGTAAGTTAAGCTTCTAAGACTTTTCTTTAAACTTATCAACCTTTAATTTTATTGCGTCAGAAGGCGGACGAGCATATGGGTCACCAATTCCCCTAGACATTGGCATTGTAAGAGATGTTAACCATCTCTTACAGCGCCAATGCGCCACCACCTTGGCAACTAATATATTACGTCCCTTGTGCCTGTTATTACACTGGCTCACGCACCGTTCAAACCGGAAATAGTTATGAAAATATCTCAAATTGAAAAATACAGTTGCCCAAATTAAGCGTTAGTTTTTAGTGATGTTAGATGCAAAACAAAGAAACATTACCTGATAGCTATAATCAACGATCTCTGTCGTTAAACTCACGTGTCCGAACTTATGGTAGATGAGAAAATCTTCCTCCGACTGTGAGAAATTAGTTCCTCTCCAGCGAGAGAACCTTGTGCGGAACGCATCGGCTACAGATGATGTAGAGCCCGTGCAGTTGACGAGGATCAGACCGAGCAGACGACGCGGATGGGCCAGTCCGCATCGAGCGAGGATATTCGCCCCAGCGCCTTCCCCAAGACCGACAGCATATTTCACGTGTAAGAAGTCCAATACTGTTATAAGGTCTTCGCCAAGAGTTTGCAACGATGGGAATGGGTAGCTGAAAATATATATATAATTATGAGAAATAAAGCAAAAAATATTTTTTAAATTATCTGTAACCAAAATTTTAATTATTTTAATTTTTAATTTACATTAAACTAGCACATATAAAGAACAAATTACAATGCATACAACATCAAACGCATCCTAGCAAATGAGAACGGTTGTCAAAAATAAAAAATACAGTAAACTCACGATTCAGGCAAATCAGGAGCATTTTCCTCGTGTCCCGGAACATCGGCGTGTATGAAGCAGGACCGCTCCTTGATCTCGGCCATAGCAGGGTGGTTTATGAAATCCACCATTGAAGTATCTGAAATTGAATTATAGTTATCATAATACATTTACTTATGTTTTTATATACTATTTGCTTAATTCATATATTTTTTTTTTATAAACATATTATGTATCAGTTCGGCATCAAAGAACATATTATAGAGGTGTCACTTTACCTGGCTTTATTTGACCATATACATGGTGTATTCGAAAATATATTTTAATTCTATTTAAATTATATATATATACATCATAGTATAGGTAGGCGGATGAGCATATGGGCCACCTAATCTTAAGTGGTCTCCAACGCCCATATACTGAAATTGTAAGAATTGCTAACCATCGCTTACATCGCCACCACCAACCTTGGGAACTAACTTAATATGTTGTGTCCCTTGCGCCTGTAATTACACTGCCACACTCACCCATCAAACCGAAACAAAACAATACCAAGAGCTACTGTTATGCGGTAGAATATCTGATGAGTAAGCGGTGCCTAGCCAGACGAGCTACTATACAAATGCCACTACTAGGATTCATATATTATAAGACCTCTTATTATCTTTATTATGATGATCCTACTTAGTAGGTTGGTAGTAGGTAAGTAGGACTTACGATTGGTGCCGAGATCGTGAACAGTTAGGAAGACGCATCTCTTGTCTTGCTGACTCAAATCGCCCTGAAATAACAACCAGAAATTGAATTAAAAGAGTGTATATTCAGTTATTAAAATTTTACGCTCCGGTTGTTTATTATGTACTTTATAAATAACACAAATTAATAATAAATTATTATGATTTAATTGACACATGATACAATATTATTACAATTACATAACAAGTTAATTAGGTATTACAACATTCATGAAGCATTGTAAAATTTTCATTGTATTCAAATTGAAAAAAAAAAGGTAAGAAACATAATATCGCAACAACAAAATAAAAAACATATGTTTTTATTACAAAAACGATTTAAAGTTGTAAACATACGAATGTAAAATATGACAATAGTATAATCTACATGCAAAAATATACATTTGTTTTATTTATGCGTAGTGGAAGAGTTTTAAGGTCTTCAATTGCAAATGCGGTCTCAGAAGAATTATTGCATATAAATATGTCGATACTAAGAACATTTTACGATTCATACTAATATTATATGGGGTCCTATAACTAGACTTAATAGCGTATAACTTGACTACAACAAAGCAGCTTATAAATGTCTTATGGGTTTAATAGTCCACGGCCCTTTTAATTAAGCCGAGCATCACTCGCCATGATTACTCTGTAGTTTATTACATTGCTTTGTATGAGTACATTACGTTGGTCTTTCATTTGTTTTTTTTTTCTTTATTTCGTAATAATACCATATCAATTATCGTTTACTAATTCTAAGTTTAGAATATAGTTATATTTTTCCCTGAACGAAGTCAAGAGTTTCCTTAGTATTGTATTAATTAATATACCAATGGAAATTTAAAAATGTTGTGATCGATAGCTTCAGAAAAAAAACTATTAGTAACAAATTCAGTGAGTAGTTTGTATATTTATTACTATTACTACGAATTGTTTATACTTTTCTAAACATATATAGTTATATTTCAGTCCTTCCTGTACCAGTTACAGATAAAAAAGAACCAATGTAACTGTAACACTTTAATAAAATATTAAAATAATCGATGGGTACAGTGCAAGTACGTAAAATACGTATTCGATACCGTATACTAAGGATAATAGTAGTAGTAGTAATATGTACTTATAAAGAAAAAGTATTACCTGTCCATGTCTTGGAATGATTCCCTGCCACGCAGCATAAAAATTTAGAATTTTCTTATGGTTAATATAAATTAAATCAATTATTAATAAGCCAATTGTATGAAAGTCATAGACAAAGTCACAGCAACTGGTTATAATACAATGTTTATCTATATTATTATTATAAGATTAATTAATAAAAATGGATGTTGATATGTTTTTTACTTGGTGGTAGAGCTTTGTGCAAGCTCGTCTGGGTAGGTACCACCCACTCATCAGATATTCTACCGCAAAACAGCAGTACTTGTTATTGCTGTGTTCCGGTTTGAAGGGTGAGTGAGCCAGTGTAATTACAGGCACAAGGGACATAACATCTTAGTTCCCAAGGTTGGTGGCGCATTCCCCCCCGCGTGGGATCTCCACCTTGTCGTGGTGGGGGGGCTCAGTACCCGTGGTAAGGTCGGCCACGGGGAAGCTAAGAGGGATCCCGGACGTGGGGCGCTCCTCGTGGGCCTCAGGAGGAGGCTTGCGTTGGATGCGCCCAGGGGGCGGGTGCGGGGGACAGTTCTGTCTGTCCCTCGCAGTCGGGAGTGATCGCGGGAGGAGAGGCGTGTCGGTGTTGCGTTGCCGCGCGCCCTATCTCCCGCGACCAAATGGGGGCGCACCATTTGTGCGTTGCGGTGGGGCCGCAGAGGAAGAGGAGATGCGGTGTTGTCAGGTTGCCGTCCTCCCTGTCCTCTGCGGCCGCTGGGTGTGTCGCTGTGGGGGACGGTTCTGTCCATCCCCTGTAGCCGGGAGCGGTCGCGGGAGGAGAGGCGTGTCGGTGTTGCGTTGCCGCGCGCCCTATCTCCCGCGACCGAATGGGGGCGCACCATGTGTTGCGTTGCGGTGGGGCCGCAGAGGAAGAGGAGATGCGGTGTTGTCAGGTTGCCGTCCTCCCTATCCTCTGCGGCCGTCAGGGTGTTTTTTGGCGGCGGAGCCCAACACCTTCATCCGTCGCCAAGGAGCTTGTGGCCTTCGGGCTATCCGTCGGGGTGTCAGGGTGGAATGCTCACGCGATCCCTTGGCACCCCCCATAAAGGCGGTGAAGTATACGCTGTGGTTTTAGTGGGTATTACGGCCTTGCACTTCAGCCGTCGAGTCCCACATAACCCCCCGCTTTTCACCTTGCGGGGGGTATGCGTAAATGCATTTCCACAGCGAAAAAAAAAAAAAAAAAAAAAAAAAAAAAAAAAAAAAAAAAAAAAAAAAAAAAAAAAAAAAAGGTTGGTGGCGCATTGGCGATGTAAGAGATGGTTGACAGCTCTTACAACGCCAATGACTATGGGCGTTGGTGACCACTTACCATCAGGTGGCCCATATGCTCGTCCGCCTTTCTATGCAATAAAAAAAAAAAAAAAAAATGTTAAACATTGATAACCATAAAAGCTGGTACATGATATGTATTTCTATATGGAGACAGTTTTCATATAATTAACTTTTTTGTAGCTCGCAATTAGATAGATCCTTGCAAAACATACATTTTTGTCGCACAACTGACTCATGTGACTGAAATGACCATTACCTGTCTTGTAAATAAATTAAATAATAATAACACTATACTGACAAAAAACCTGATAGTGATAACATTAGGGCTAATATAACCCTTCGTCTGTTTGACTGTAAGGGAATGGTGTCGGTATTATTGCCAATTTTCTCGCCACATTTGCGCGATAAATGAAATGTCAAGGATCTTTTTTCCCGCTTCGCTTAGCATAAGATCGTAGTTACAAAAAACCGACATTTGTGTATTCTTGACTTTCACAAGGAATAACCAGATAGTCAAAAAATGTCTTCCCCAATGTAGCAAATCAGAATATTGAATAAAACAACATTTCGAATATTGAATCCATTGAAATAAGTGCATCTAAGTAAGTATGTTCTTGTACAACTTGTGCAATTGATAATATTTAAAAAAATACACATTGTTTAATTGTATTAGACTGAAATTTAAAGAAAATCTATTCACTTTACTTTAAGAATCATTAAGACATCCGTAAAATGCTAATAAATCGATGCACGGGAAATTTACGCCGAATGAAAATAAAAAAAAATATATTATAATCCCAACAAAATCGAAAAAACAACTTTATTATAAATTAGATGCAAAAAGTTTCAATAATTGAATCTCATGTAGCTTTAAATTTTGAATAATTAATGAGTACAAACGGCACTCACCGAGATGTTTAGAGATTGCTTTCAGCAGAAAATTTTAGTTCGAGACGTGGATTGACGATGGAATTTAACTCAGGTTTTAATTATTCGACATCTTTCCTCAAGGTTCGAATAATAAATAAAATCTAAAAATATGTAAGTTCGGACAAATAAATTAATGCTTAAAAGTTGAAATGCCTACATCTCCATTATTAACAAAATTTGCAGCTATCTACTATTTTTAAAGCATCTTAATAACAATCATTTTTTTACATAATAAGTCATATATTTCAGACTATACTCCATAATACCTATATAATATGTATACCCACATCTTTCTACTTTTTCTTTAAAAAGCAAAAATAATAATTATAAATGAAATCTTACCTGAACGTGGACATGAATGTCTCCACTGCGATCTGTACTGACAACGTATTTCTGGAACAAATGAGAAAGTCTTCAGTAATTTTAATTATACACCAATCTTCAATGTAAATGGGCCCTCTGATGGTAAGTAGTCACATTCACCCATAGGTACGCCGCCAACCACGAAAGCTCAAATCTCGTTGTTATATTTAGCTCAGTATACATAGTCAAGAACATTATCTATTAGTTAAATTATACATAAATGCATTGAATATATGATGCTGAACAAAGGGCCCGGCAATGAAAAGCGATTTTAATTTATACTATTCAAAGATTTCCGCATGTTAAACACAACGATTTTCTGTAATAAGCTACACTTTTATAAAATTCTACTAACAAATTGTCACTTTATCGCAATCGATTCGAAACGTAATCGTTTTCCTATTCTATTGATTTGATCTGGATCGGAATAGAATCGGGAACATCACGTAACATTAATAAACTACAATTGAACCCCAGGCTACATTAAACACATAAATTAGAATTAATATTGCATTATAAATTAGAATTATATAACCTAATAAGTATGTTTAATAAACTAGGCTATTGTGTATAAGATAATCTGGAGCAAACAAATCATTCTCACTGTAGGTGTACATTAGTGAAGGTATATACATATTGACCAATGCATCGCAATTTGTAGCATTTGTTAGGCATATTATGAACGCTATTTCGTTATATGACGTGACCTTGGGCCACTGCCATTTCACTACTGCAAGTCGCGTAAAAGAACTTTGTTCCAACAATTATTTCTGTCATTATTTATTTGACAAACTCTAGAAGCAGATAAAGGAGATTAATTCAACTAATGCAAAATGATTATTCACGTTCTCGATTCGATTGCAATCCAGCTTCGACTATTCATCATAAAAACGGGTTGACGAGCCGGTTGGCGTGGTTGGTAGATACCCTGCCTTTCGCGCCGTAGGTCGTGGGTTCGATTCCCACCCAGGACAGACATTTGTGTGCATGAACATGTCTGTTTGTCCTGCGTCTGGGTGTAATTATCTATATAAGTATGTATTTACAAAAGTAGTATATGTAGTATATCAGTTGTCTGGTTTCCATAGTACAAGCTCTGCTTAGTTTGGGATCAGATGGCCGTGTGTGAAAAATGTCCCAAGATATTATTATTATTATTATTACCGGATACCAAAAAACCAATTCAAAGGAAAACTTAATTGTTAAAATTGAAATTTGAAGTTCCATTATATTTGATAATGTTATGTATGTACGCAAAAACATAAAAGATTTTCCCAGAAATTGTGACGTACATACTGTTAACACCAGGAACAAGTTTAAACTTACAACCACTACACAGAGTTAGTAAGTCTTTTATGGGACAATGTATACGCTTTTACAACAGGATCCCAGAAAGCGTTCAAAAATATTCAATTGCGAAATTTAAAAGGAGTGTTAAGGATCGCTTGTGTGCTTAAGGATATTATACAATCAATGACTTTTTAGATGATTGCACACTCTGGGAATGAAACGCAGGTTGTTTCAAATAAAGAAGAATATTATTATTGTATTGTTATTATATAATATTATATAAATATTGTAAAATATGAGCTGAAAAAAAAATCCCGCTGAGTTTCTTTCGCCGGTTCTTCTCAGGTCTGAGGTTTACTTCCGAACCGGTGGTAGATTTATGACAATCAATAAGAAAGTGTAACACTTCAACATTGAATAAAGATATTTGATTTGATTTGATTAAAGGACGAATCGAGTCGCAACTGGATCGTTGTATAAGTAGAATAGGGTAAAAGCTAAACGTCAACGATTATGTTTCGATTCGAATCCGATAATGTGTTAATTATGTTAGTAGAATTGACCTCCAGCATTGATTAACTAATTTTAACTTTGTTAGTTTTTCGTATTTATGTCAAATGTTTACATTATCCCATCGTATTTAATTAAGAACCTTATTAAATTAAACGCTTAATATTGTTATATAAACTATCTATTAAAACGTAAGGTAAGGCTTTTTTTCTTGAGTACTAGAATAATAATGATTGTTCTTTAAATGAATAACAACAAGATCTAAATATCTAAGAAGAGGTCAAGGACCTTGCCAGATTAATTCCCAAAGTCGAGTCGGTACTTGGCCTACAATGTCAATGTAAAATTTATAATCTGTGCTTGTAATTAACCTTGATATTACTCCACACATTAGTTACAGTGCAGATGTCATATCAATATTTACAAACATAAACTCGTTCCATTTGCTTGTTATGATTGTAGCATTTTGACACATAGCCAATCGTAGTCGCACGAATTTAGTTTTAAAACACATTTATAACGTCCAGCGCGGCGGCTTCGACGCTTATGCAAATATAAATCTTATGACTGTTTACTAAATGCGATAATGCAATACGCCGGATATCGAATGCACAGGTTTTATGACAAACATCCAGACGGTCGTAATTCAGCTATATATATAAAATATTCGTCTTTCGTCATAGCCTAACCTAACCACAAAATTTATCGGTTACAAAAGAAAATGAAACTAGAAATACATTTATAAATATAAAATAATAACTGACAATGGGCTATGAAAACCTATATTTACAAATGCTGAATTATAATTTATAACGTAAGCGAAGCCGCCGGTAAAGCGCTAGTTACCTATTAATATAACTGTAACAAACTGAGCTGACCATAAATACAAGTAAAATCCTGAAATGAATATATTGGCTCTGGCTCAAAATAAATATATATATCAGACTTCTTTTTAGAAATTATATTATAATAATAATAACAATTACTGACCTCCTGACAGATTACGGCCACGGCGGCCAATTACAAGAGAGATTAGCCAAATGCGCAGGACATAATATTATAGTGCGAGCATGTGTGTGCGCAGACACAGGTGCCTTCTCTATTCCCTTAGGTACTCTCATTACTCGATATGACGGCAATCCGACACGACCGGAAAGAGTTCAGGCATTACCTTACATGGCCTTACATGTAGCCACTAGACGAACGAGGCAGTCAAATAGTATTAAAAACATTACATTTCTTTTTTGGACGGAGTCGTATTATAATGGGCATATAAACTGTCTATATATATATATATATATATATATATATATATATATATATATATATATATATATATATATATATATATATATATATATTTTCAGCATTCATGTATTTATATTTCATCAAAAAAGGTCTCGTAAAGGTCATTCATGTAGCATGTATTAGAAAACAATTTTAAACATATTAAAATAATTTCTAGCGTCGAAGTTTCCGTTATATAATTAAATGACTCCTATCGACGCAATAGTAACAAACAATCGATAACAATTGACCAATAAAGAACAATAGTAATAACCTTGACACGAATTTAGCTGAGGGCTGGAAGTGTTGTGGGACGCTCAGTTTTATTGTGTAGAAAACCTATACTTATAAAATCGTTTTTCCTGTCTATTAAGTATTAACGCAGAGCAAAACCTACCGACTAAAATTAGTTAAAATTACCTTTATATGAATTAGAGTCAATACATAAACAATTAAATGGACGGTATTTTTCATAATAAAATTTTTAGTATGTTTGCAATATTAAATAAAAAAATATCGACTTAATTTCGTTGGAGTGCGACAAAAAATATGCAATTAAGAACTGTCTGTCTATGATCGCGATGTCGTAAACACTGTGCCTTGTTTAAATAACTACCACCTAATTAGAATTCTGTTAATCTCATATAATATGTCTAACAAATGAGTACATTAGCACAACTAAGAAAAAGCTCCTGTCAATATATTCGAAAAAAAAAATGCTTAATGTTTATAAGAGATCTGTAATAATAATATGTATATATAATAATTTTGAGATGTTTTATATTTTGAGAAACTTGACCTCCTCGGCATTATGAAATCGACATGTTAATTTTGTTATTCATTTAAAATGAAACAAAAACAAAAACTTTTTGAATATAGTTTACAACCACATTATAAACCTATACCTAGTTTAAAATAATATATTTGAACTTGATGGACGTTTGTGGCATTAACTTATGTCTAATCTGCAATTAAAATATGCTATTGTAGAAAACATATTTGTTCGAAGGAAAAACTATTAAAACAACATTTACAATAACTTTACGTTCGACCCCCAAATCTTACGACGTTTATTCTGTAAGCTGTCACGTAGTCTCGTCAACGTCAAATTGTCAGATCAGCCGCGTTTGTTGAATTATGTTTCATATTATATTATACTGAAATATAAAATACACATCCATGTCCCTACAATAATATATCCTTGGCGATGATGTGCCTTTTTTAATCATCCGTAGGTACTATCATATACTATAGTCGGGCTCACGACAGGATACTTTAAGCTCGATAAATACGTATTCCTTATAAATAAAAAAGATTACCGTTTCATCCCATGTAAGTTTGCACGAAAGCAAATCTATATTACAAGCCAATTACTACGGTTAAGTTTTTTACCATTACTCTGTTACTAGCTGCATAGATTGATAAATTTAACGCCCACAAGGAGTGTTAAACCGAATTGTTTACAAATACTTCATAACCTTGGCGCGCTTATTCCCGTTACTGCTGAAAATTGGTGTAAATAGCCACCTACACATTGCTCAATCACTTTTCGCTAAAATTGCATTTGATTAATAACGATAAACTTCAAAATCAATACACATTTTTCTCACGCACAATATGTAAAAAAAGTTAAAATTTGTGTATTATTTTAGAGCGCTAACTGAACATTGATAAGAACTATTTTATTAAAAGAAATAATATTTTCGGTAGATGAAAAAATGCTTAAGAGTTGCTTTCGACGGAAGTCATAAAAGCAATTGTCACAAAAGGTGTTTCCCATCCTAATTTTCTCCTGAGACCTGGGAAAGACTTGACTCATTTCAACAGTGGCAGCCTTTCCCAATCAACACTAGCCAACTACACATTCTATAGTGCACAAATATATGCCAGTTACTGAGAACTAATCGTCAAAACACGAACTTATAAGCTGGCTACTAAGCCAATGAACCAATGAATGAGTCCATAAATCAATGTTTGAAGTACATATAAAATTTCTTAAAAAAATCTAGAACGCATACGTCAGATGCATTCCATACGAAGTAAACTAAAAACGAAATGTAATACAAAATATAAACCACGTGCAAAATTGAAATCTCGTTAACATCAAATCCAACCAACATTGAGCAGAACGATTAATCGATGTTGAAGAGGCGAAACAAAGCAGCCGAGATTAAACGCAATATTCGGACCACTCGATCAATGACCGAGTGACTAATTGTACTCTGCGTTCAAATTTTATATACAGATTAAAAATAATCCATAAAAACACGAATCCAATTTTTTTATAATAAAAAAATAAAATCGGAAGGCTGACAGGCATGTCGTCTGCCGTCAATATTAGATATTGGCACTTTAAGATGAAAATAAGCATTTCTTACATCATCTTAGTAACCACCTAACGTGTTTATTGTGACTATTCTAGCTTATTCAACCTATACATATACAGAGAGAAACCTTCTTCAAAATAAAAAAAAATAAAATCCTTTTTCAATCGTCAATTCAGTCAAAGCACTAATGGTCAAAGTAAAGTTACCGACAGGGTCAATTGATCGTTCCATCGCTATCAATACGACAAAAGTTTCCGCCACTCGTCTCATTAACTACGACTCTCACAATAGTTCGTCATTTCCTTCTGGAAATAGTCGAGAGATATTCAATTAAATGTCCCCAGTAAAAATATTATCTATAGTATTCCTTAATACTCAAAGACCACTTCGGTTGCCTCAGATAAAAAATACCTTCCCACTTGAACATCATTAATTGGCAGAATATTTTGAGCGTACCCGTAAATTTGTAAATAATTTAGTTTAGTTCCGAACATGGAATACTTTAAACGAATTATCCCTACTTATATACCTATATTCTTTACAGTACAGTAACGACCTGTGTATGTCCCACTGGTGGGCTAAGGCCTCTCCTCCTTTTCGATGAGAAGGTTTTGGAGCTTATCCCACCACGCTTCTCCAATGCGGGTTCGTGGAATTCACATGTAGTAGAATTTTAGTGAAATTCTGGTGCTGGTTTCCTTACGATATTCTCCTTCCCCGTCAAGCACGAGATGAATTGTAAATATAAATTAAGCGCATGAAAATTCAGTGGTGCTTGCTCGGGCTTGAACCCACGATCATCGGTTAAGATTCACGCGTTCTAAGCACTGGGCCATGTCGGTATATTCTTTAAAAACAAATTTCTTACTTAACCTTTGCATTGTATTTAATTTTCTTTGCTACTTACGAAACGTTAAAGATATCGCCTATTGTCTTATCAACGTTGTCCTCACTTATTCATATTTCATAGTCAGTTTTGTACTTATATATTTGCAATACTATGTTTTGATAAGAGAAAAATATTTAAGACGGTAAAGCAAATTCTTTTCGGTTTTTGTTATTAGTTCCTGTGATATTTGCGGTTTTCTTTTATGTTCTGGCAGCACTGGATATAGGGGAGAGCGACCAGGGCCAGCTACAGGGCCAGATACAGCCCCAGGGCCTCCACAAAAGAGGGTCCCCCACAATAGTCTTCAGAATTTTTTTTTTTAAATTCCGACTAGTAAACACGAGTAAACAACTTTTCCTTGATATTTTTTTCACTGTTTTAGCTTTACCGTTGTACAAACATGATTATATTGTTCTTAAATATTAACAGAAATCATTGATATATTATATTTGTTCATTCCAATCAGGCAATCAGTAAAATTACAAAATATAATAATTTGGGGCCAGGGGGTCTCATTTGCATTGGAGTACCGTAGTGGAATAAGCTCCAAACCTTCTTCTCACAAAGAGGAGAAGAGGCCTAAGCCCAGCAGTGGGACATTAACAGGCTGTTACTGATTGCTACTGATATTGAAATAACAAATTATATAATAAAATTTCGACCCTGACCGTGTGACATTCAAACATTATTAAAATGATATATTACAACCATATATTTATTGGTCTAAAGCGATATTATAATAAGGTGTAAATTTCTCACAGCTTGTAAATAAAATTACATAAAATTATACCCTCATGATTGATACTCACAGATGCAACAGCGTCAGTCCTCATTGCAAGATTAATGAAAGCAATGACGTACTTATTAGACTCGTAATAGTCATGAATTATTTTATCTAAATAAGTTCTGGATTTTTTTTTAAATATTTGTAAATGTCAGTAAAGGTAATAAATGGCTTGATGTAAATAAATTTGTATTATTATTATAGAATATTGTTGTTGTTATTGTTATTCATAATAACAACACTTCCTATGTTGTAGCTAAAATGATTTAAATCATTGTTGTGTTCGTGTAAATGACATAAAAAATTATTTAACCAAAAATAATACTGTTATCTTATTTGTTATTGTTCTTTTATTTAATTTATAACTTTTAGAGGTAATATACCCGAAAATTATATTTGTTTGAGAAAACAAAAACGATCGCTTAATAAATATATTTCATAAGCATATTATTATTGAATAATACTAATAAAATTGTCCATTTCTACTAAACAAATCTCAAATTTTACCTGAAAGCCCTTTTCATCGTTGTCAGCCATATTAACGGTATACCGTTACCAATACAATACAATACGGAAAATCACGTTATAATCAGAATACACTTGCAAAGCACCAAACGGCAATATTAGAAATTGCCCAAATATTCCCGGCGCGGGTGTTCCGTGTGCGAGCCTGAAGTGCAATGGAAGGCGGAGGAACACGTAGGAGCGTTTACGATACTTTATACGTGTACAATCGGATTCAAATGTCGAATCTTTGGCTTCGAAACAATAAACTAGAAACTAAAAATATTATAATATACACTAGTAAGCGTTTCAAGAAATCCTATAATATCAAAGTGTTGTAAACAACAGTAAACGTTTATGATACCTTCACAATAAATTTTAAGAATTACATGAAAATTTGGAATTATTTTTCTTTATTAAGAAGAGGCTTTGTCCATTGTAAGAAAAATATATTTATATTTATGTAAACTTCTGTAATTATTATATAAATAACACCTAAAACTATGATCATAAGACTCATACAAATAAAAACGACAGTAACGATTTTTTTTAATATTATTTTTTTATTCGTGCAATACTTATAACTATTAAATATACTCTTACTTAGCTTCAAAAGTGGGTGGGTCAAGAAGATAATCAAAACATATAAAGTTAAAGTAAGATTTATCTCATCGATGGTACTAATACTAAACTATAAGAGCAGTCAGCCAAGAGGATCGAGCTGCCTATTAGGATCTTACCACACTATTAAATGACGTAGTCGTAGATAATTAATCGAAAATGTAGGAAGTGGTCATACACAGCGTTAAACCTATAGCTAATGTATAAGATAAATTTCATACAAATAAGATCATGTTTCAGCAAATATTTTTTACCGGATAGCGTTGACAATAACTACGATATGAATGGAAGGAAATCAGCACCTCTTGTAACAATAAACGCTATGGGATATATAAAAATAAAAAACGCATAACAGCTAATTACTCCTTGTCAAATAACTAAATACCTTAGTGAAGATTTTTTTGACAGTCGAATCAATACCGCCGTGTTGTCATAATTTCTTCAGAAAGACCCAAAATAGTTGTTACTGCGATTCGAGTCCCTGAAAAACTTCTAACGTAGTAGTAGATGGATTGTAAGACGATTTTATCAAAGGCGAAAGGGCTTAACGCAGACTCATCTGGGTAGGCCAACCAAATAGTTTTACAATAGTATCAAATGTATCTATTAGGGCAGGTGGAAATGTGCGAAGCACATTCGGCGCGCTGCCATATGGAATTTGCACCGTTTGGTTAAAAATGAACTATCACTGTATCTTCAACCACGTATTCGACACTACATTCTATGTATCAAAGAATAGATTTAAGAAAATTCGGCATAATGATGTACAACGCGTACAACGCATATTAAATAAATAATATTAACTTTTCTCTAAAGAAAGCAAAAAAACTGGCCAAGTGCGAGTCGGACTCGCGAACGAAGGGCTCCGTATCATTATCTATAAAAACGCCAAAAAAATCATGTCTGTTGTATGAAAGCTGCACTTAAATATTTATTTTATTCTGTTTTTAATATTTGTTGTTATAGCGGCAACAGAAATATATCACCTGTGAGAATTTCAACTGTGACAATTTCAACTATCACGGTTCATGAAAGATGGACAGCGGAGTCTTAGTAATAGGGTCCCATTCTACCCATTGGGTACGAAACCCTGATTAATAATTAAACCTACCTGTGTATAAAAAATATTACTAATACGCTACACCGACCACAGCTGTGACATTCTATGAGAACAAACTTCGTGTCTCAATCGTTAGTTATTAAAAAGCGACTTATGCTACGTTGTTTTGATGAATGTATTAGTTATATACCTACTTATTAACTTTGGTCAATGTCGCTTATAACTTTCTGACATTTCACAATTGTTTTGTTGAGTTTCAAGTGTATTCATAGAAATCGATCACAAATTATGGCTCTCATAATAAATACACACATAATAATATTCTTAAATTCGATTGTTATGATACGACAAATAAATACAACAGAATGACATCATATATACTAATAGGAAAACTAATTAGGTTAGGAAACTAATTAAAAGTGACGATGTTCGGTGAGCAAATTCAATTAAGCTTAACTTTCGTTCTTGTTCAATTTCTAGAACGTCTTCATTAAAACTTAATAAATTTATCTGTCATTCGCAAACCGCGAAGTTGATTGTCCTATTTTATCTACGGTACGATTGAAAACTAAATTGTAGACGTGTTTTATCTGTTAATATTAATTGAATAATGCAATTTTTATGAAATTCAACAGAAGATATAAATAAATTGTGATATAACCGTCCTACGTTTAGTCTATTACCAAATACTAATTTACGTTTATTAGTTTTCGCGGACGAAGTCGCGGGCAAAGTGCTTGTTATCTATATAAGTATGTATTTATTTACAAAAGAAAAGTAGTAAGTATATTTATTATATCAGTTTGGAGTCAGATGGCCCTGAGTGAATAATGTTCCAAGATTTTTAATTATTTATTTATTTATTTATATTTATATATATTGTCTTTAAACGAAGGCGGGATTATTTCGTACAAGTTCGTCTAGTTAATACGACACCTGACTTTTGGCCGTTGGCATCAAATTACCTAATCTCATAAGAGCCTAAACACTTTTGCGTTAATGTTTTAATTTAGTTTTTCTACATTATTACAATAACGTTCAAAATTGACTATCTTAGCTAAAGGATAGAAAATCGCGATTTCAAATTAAGATATGCATCAATTGATTGATATTATTGGTGCTTTTGGTGTCGGATGTTATTTATGTTAATAGTTCATTTAAGAAACCGAAAAAGACAGAAATGTTACGATACTCTATAGCATCCCTATAAATAAGCAAAGCTAAATAGAGTAATGCCTTATTGCAAAAGTAGGTCAATAATTATTGTCCCTCGGATACCTAGCTCGCTCGTAATTAGTACACAATCGCATTAAGCCGCCAGCTGTTACTGATAAATGTAGCGAGAATATAGAACTACTACTCCATGCGGAGTTTTGGTAAATATATAACTGTATCCTTGGTCTGGACCAAGCTACCTACTGCTACGCGTACATTTAAAAGTTGTAGATCCCGAGATCGTCGGGTTGAAGCCTGGGACTGGTCAATAAAACAATATTTGCTGTTTCTGTCAAACAATTATAGTAGTCCGGAGTCTGGAACTGATCATGTATGAACAGTTGAACACACTCTCAATAAAGCACCTCGAAAAGAACGTAAGGCCATCCATTAAGGCGTCTGGGCTGTTGTCGGTAATGCCGATTTTGCCAGCGAACCAGAGCACTTGTGTTTGCACACACACTTGTTCGCTATACATACTTATATATAATAGGTATCGTGCAAATTACTCAATTTAAAAACCAGCGCCACCATATATGGTAAAACCTCCACTAAAATTAATAGTACCAACAAAAACTACAAATTTTCAACTGAATCAAATATACGATGCGAGAATGCATTTGCTACGAACAAAAATTATTCGCATGAAGCATTAAATATAAATATAAAATAATATACTTATATTATTTTATTAATTATGTAAATTTTAAATGTAATCTAAAACACCGAGTCATTAAAAACATTTTCTAACGTAAGAAAACGTGCGCGACGCCATCTAATTTGTCTCATTGGAATTTTTTTCAGGTTTCGAGAGTATATTTTGGTATCGGTTGTAAATAGTTCCGAGTTTTCCCGCTTAAAGTCGCTACCATCACACATACCATATACAAAACAAATTCATACGCGCTTTAATTATATTTCTGGCAGCATTAACCATATAACATAAGTTAATAATATTATGATTTAGGCGTAACATAGTTGGCACACGACACGAATGTCCAAATAGTGTCACAATCACCCCGTGATAACTGTTAAAAAATCAAATCCCAAGTCTCCTCTACTTTTGAGGAGTTTAGGAGAGGGTTTTGAGCTTATTCTACTACGTTGTTCCTTTGCTGATTAATGGTCATACAAGAATTACACCTGATATCTTCCATCGCCGCGTAGTGTAAAATGAATAGTTAGCAAAAATTCAGCGGCTGCTGGATACTACTGGAGCTGAAAGCTCAGTTATGCTCACTTCATGTTCACATTTTATTTTTATTTTTCTGATTGAACTGCACATGATTGATAAATCGGATTACCGCTATACTATTAATAAATATTAATAGTTAAAATGTCGTTAGTCGTTTAATTACGCGTAAGTTGTCTATTAGCACATTGTTTCGTTGACCTTGAACGAATTTTTGTTCTCTATCTGATCGTGAGCGAAGAAAACGTTAGTACGAGCCAATATTTAAATTTTGAAATTTGTTGCTTGAAAATTTAGTTCAATTAAACTGAAGCTTTTACTAATAGTACATGTTTCAAGCAGAAATAAAAATTTACTGTATAAATAAAATTATTGTAATAAAATGATTCTGTTTTGTAATATAACGCCGTAGTTCAGCATCGGGTTTCTAAATTGTGTTTACAATATTGCTCTACAGAAATATAACTAGCTCTAAAGACTAGGCAAAATGACTTATCGGAAGCAATTTCCTGCCAGTACTTAGTACCAATATTTCCTTTGCATACCGGTGACATGCACTTAAAATAGGGCTGCTATGTCTTAAAACATTTAAAGATTGTATGCAACAATAAATTATAGGTCCATTCCGAAATTAAGGATTTATAAAATTTGCTTTCGTAAAAAAAAATTCTAGCACTTTCGTTTCATCCACTTTTATAAGTCAACATTTTAAAATCAAATATTGTTCGTGACAAATGTTTTAATCTACTTTTACTTATGCAAATGCTTTAACTATCAGAAAAATCACCAAAATAATCTCATAATATAAGTATTTATACGTATTTCAGTAACGTGTCGTGTTTTAATACATAGCAAGGCCGTATATTCTATATCCCAAATATACTTCAGGTATAGATATAGCTGAAATGTTTGTAATTTGTTATACATAAGACTTTTGTATCGTATTGAAAATGGTAAATATTATAACATTAGTCAAAAAAATTTCTTTTGCCGGTTTTTCGCAGTTTATGGTACCGATGGTAGTTTTTACTTTGATTGCCATTAAATAAGTGTCCTGCTTCTACATTAAACAATTTCATATAAATGAATCCCATGAGTATATCGAGGCCGTTTTGAGAATTTCTTAAAGACAAAAAAACCAATGTAATATAAGAATGATAAAATAATATTAATAATTTCGAGAGACTCAATCAAATAACCAAAATAAATATAAAAAGTGTTTATTTATTATATTTCATATATTTTTTACGAAACGATAAAGTATTCAATTGTCATACATTTCAGACAACTTTAATGTTTTATCAAATTTTTCCAACTCAAGAATACATACAAGGTCGGCTCACTAATAGAGGTTAAAAATACTTATAACCTGTCTCGTCGTATAGAATTGCTGCTATTATCTGTGTCTAAAGATAACATGAGTTTACATGGAGGTATACGCGAAGTACCTACAAAACACACTAATCAGAAAATGGTAATTAAGCGGTTCTTAGAAAATCGCATATCGGTATCCGGTGTTTAAAGGAAATTAAATAATAAATTCATATGTTTACATAATCAAATATTATGTCATAATAAATATATATATCTCACACCTTTATATTTGTTCTAGGGACGAGACGTAATATAACTTAGAGCTTAATACCTACCAATTTTATATATGTAGTAAATATATTTTAAGGATAGTTATTATTTTGTTATTTAAAAAAAACAGGACATATATATAAACTTTTACATCAATTATTTTAATGCTGCTAGCATTCATCCACGCGGTCAAGATTTGTAAAGTTATTTTTAATTATTAATATTTTTATTTATTTATGGTTTTAATCTAAATGAAAAGTCCAATATGATATTTGGTAAATACTATTTTTTTCTGAGAATAGTTGATTTATTTACTGATCGATTATCGTATATTTATTTTTGAAACAACGTAATTATCATCGCGCTATTACAACATATATTTCCTATAAAACAGTAATTGTTATACAGTAACCTAATGCGACAGCAAATAAAGCGTTCTAACAATGTAACGAGCTTAAACTAAAAAAACTGGAATAAATGAAAAAAACCTATGTATCCATAATTTAATGTAGTTCATCTAAAAATAACTGCAATTTGTATCAATAAAGTCTCAGCGTTCCTTTAAATAGAATGAACATTGTGGGCGTGTCTTTGATGCTTTAATAATCTAGTTTACAAAATGAATGCGCAGCGTAATACGATCTAAACGTTATAGCTTTTACGAAATTTTCTGTTTAAAGAAAAAAAAAGAGTAAAAAATAAATTTTATTTATTCCTACATAATAGGTAGGTAGCATTTAGCGTTAGCATTTTACAATTTAAATGCAACGTAGAAAATAACAGATTGGCTGTTTTTTGAAAGGAATATATTCTGAATTTAAATTCAACTCATTGAGAGTTCATAGAATAACTTTAAAAAAAAATTAATAGCACGAACGCATATAATACATCGCAATTAGAAGCAAGACGTCAATCAACGTACGTAAGCTGTAATATAATGTTGTTGCAACAGCAAAATCAAAGAAATGGGCTTTTAATTTAAGGCCGAAAGGTGAAAATCTGATGAATTTTGAAAAAAATTTGTCTAAATTACGACTATTCTTTACATTTTGAGAGGACATTATATGTAGGACAGATGGTCTTTTTGCGACGCATATCTTGAATACGAAATAAAAATGATTAATGCTATTCAAAAAATTATATAAAGTTGTACACTACGTCATAACGTATAAGATTATATAGTACGTCAAATGGGACTTATTGCCTCAGACAGGGACTAAGTTCCTTCTAGGCCTATATATTTTTATTTGTATAATATAGATACTTTGTTATTTAAGTTTAGTTGAAAAAATATTTGCAAGATAAAAAGCCCAATATCGACATCAAAAAGTGTACTAATAGTATTGTTGCCTTCGTTCCTTCGGTAAGCTTGGTGGAAGTTTAGCGTTTAAATTGCGACATCAAAATTAAATTATTGAGTTACAATTTATTTGTTTCTCTGTGGTAAATAAATAGGCATCTGAATTCAGAATACACACAAAATTCAATTAGATATAAAATCTATGGTCAACCTTAAACGTAATTTAATTTATGTTATTGAATTTTAATACTTCGGAGAGAGCTAATCTATCAAAATTTCTAGTAGCTGTCGAACAGACCAGGTGAACATTTTAACTTCCTATCGTTAATGGCATAAACGCCATTATCGTAAATTTAATAACTTTATAAACCATAATTTACATCACGCCGTTCCTCTACACCGACAACCCACGTAAAAATAATATTAATAAATACAAGTATGCGTAAACTGAATGCTATTGTAAAATATCGATACAGCGTTGAAACTCGAATATTTCAAACGATTCAAATGTATCGTATTCTTTAACAAAAGTCCATTGAATTGAATACAAACAACACTTTAATTCTGAAAAGATTGTCTGCTTATGATGACAATCAGCAACTTACAAATGCTCACTTATTGTAAATTAAAATAGAAACATTAAATTCTTTTTATTTCATTAAAAACCAAGCTAACTGATAATAATTTTTACTAAAGTCAAATATATTAACAGTTCATATAAGAAGTATAAGCATATTATATGTACATGTTAAGGAACATAGTATAGAGTCCAGGCCGATTGAAGAGAGTGGGAAATGGGAGTAATGATACAGCTACTTTTTTATTATACTTACTCATAGCTCAGAACAAGAAGTACAATGCAAAATGTACGCACGTACGTTATGCGTGACTATACCCTTTTCCAATAGGAATAGAAATAAATGCAGATTAACAAATTGCATGCGATTGTCAAATCGTTCTGCATTATTATGCACTGTTCTTGATTAATTTACCCTTATTCGTAATACATCACTAATCCAATTAACTACTTATAACCACATTAATTTAACTTCCAAAGTTTCGAATACAACTTCGCGGACATTGAAAACGCCATCTTTTCGCGTATCCATAGTGAATTTCATAGATTATTCAAGATGTCGACCAATGACATCGTATCAATTGATATCGATGACCAATGATATCGCATTAATTCGGTGTCAAATTTGTTTATTTATGTTTATTCCCGTTGTGGTTGGAATAGGCTATACAATGTATGCGTGAGCATAGCACTACCGAACATTGAACACTGTATTCGTCAAACATTTTCGAGGCGATCTAATTCGTTACGTTACGTAACAAAAAAAATCGAATATAACTCGCAGGTGTGTCTGATATATCACTATTGTCCTCTTCTGATCGCGGAGCTATAACAACCGAGATAGAAAGCACACGGTGGTTACTCGCTAACTCGAGTCGAACTGTATTTCTGTTTAATTTGTTAATTGCTTTCATACGTATGAAACCATTATGCGAGTTATGTAAACTTGGTGGTAGAGCTTTGTGCAAGCTCGTCTGGGTAGGTACCACCCACTCATCAGATATTCTGCCGCAAAACAGCAGTACTTTGTATTGCTGTGTTCCGGTTTGAAGGGTTTGGCGCATTGGCGATGTAAGCGATGGTTAACATTTCTTACAATGCCAATGTCTACGGGCGTTGGTGACCACTTGCCTTCCTATACAATAAAAAAAAAAAAAGTTATGTTGTAAACGTTCGCGAGGTTCATGTGTCTACCCGGCTTAAGTATTCATCTCTTTCCATCGACATTGGCACTGTTAGTATAACAATCTATTCATTGACTAGGGTAAGAGTTACGTTCCTGAGTAATGTATATTTTTATTAATATTCTTTAAAAATATTGTTTTTTACAAAGCATGCCAACTTATATGAAGTATTACATTAAATGAAAAATATATAGGGTTTTTTTTTATTGCATAGGAAGATGGACGAGCATATGGGCCACCTGATGGTAAGTGGTCACCAACGCCAATAGACATTGGCATTGTATGAGATATTAACCATCGCTCACATCGCCAATGCGCCACCAACCTTGGGAACTAAGATCTTATGTCCCTTGTGCCTGTAATTACACTGGCTCACTCACCCTTCAAACCGGAACACAACAATAGCAAGTATTGCTGTTTTGCGGTAGAATATCTGATGAGTGGGTGGTACCTACCCAGACGAACTTGCACAAAGCTCTACCACCAAGTAGGTAGGTACACATCTTATTTCATGAAAGTATCGTATTCTTTAAGAGAACATCAATTGAATACAAAAATCTCACGAATATATATCAATTGCATTAAAATTCACTTTTAAATGTATTATGTCACTATACGTCTATATTTAGCTTACAATTTATAACGTGCCAATCTTTTGAGGTACGTAGTTAACGCGACGTTTGTCTATCTTTCCGCTGTATCATCTCATGCCAAATTATTCGACAGATTTAAAACATCAGACAATTGACGAGTAAACAGCAGTTATAAAAATAACAACTATTGTACTCAATTGAAATCGAATTTTAATCATTGTACCATTTTTTGTCATTTTATAAGTCATATAAACTTTGTTTATAAATTATTTAAAATCTTATGTTAAAAATATATAAAAATCGTGCAGTCGGGGGACCCCTGTCAAGAACGAAGTTCTGTGCGATATTTTTTTGACTCAAATCGTGTTTTAAAGTGCAGATATTAATTGAGTAAATTACCTAGCCAAGGAAACACTACAATATACCTAGTAATAATAATACGAGAATACTTTAAGGAATATTTTTTTTACAAATTACTTTTATACGAACGACAATATACTGTAAGTACTGACCTGAAACCCACCTTGGCTGACACGACTCCAAAAATAACAATAATTGTAACTACATTATCAACCACACAGTAGTAACTTAATTATCAAATTATAGAAGAATACGCAATTATTTTTTTACTTTTTAGTGCATATTAATTTGTTTTTCTTTTGAAGACGGTTTTTGTTTTTGTTTATTTTAAGAATAAGTTGCAGAGGCCAGAGTAATCGGATAGAGCTAAACCTACACCTGAACATAAGCGATGCCTGTATTCACTCTTCGTCTTCGGCTTACATTTTTGAATAATATAATGCTTAGCTTGGGTAGCATTTTTGAGTCGATTAAATGTAATTACAAGTCATGATTTCTGAAACGGGAGAGCATCACCATATTATTATTTTCTTGTCGATTTTTTAGAGGTAGTCAAAAACTGAACAACTAAGAGCAAACTCCAAACTGGAGCGTCAATCGAGCTATTCGTTTGTAATATCAAGCACAAAGGAATATTGGGTTAAAAGAAATCAACGTATTCACTGTTTCTCATCACACGTCAGTCGTCAGTCATCACGTACGTCACAACCAACCCTGACGATTTACGTTACTACAATAAGAAAACAATTCCAATTCTCCGGGTGATTTATAGCCCATCGCAACTGTTCTGTATTTGTTGTGATTGTTTCGGTTTGGATATAAACGTTGTGTCAAAGGATCTTTGAAATAACGTTTAATATTTGCATGAACCAAAACATATTATTTAGGCCGAATAATATTCGAATATAACCTACTTTTGAACCAAAATACATAATACTTTAGAACATAATTTCCTTTAACTACGAATTGTTTTATACTGACTCTTAACACGGTGTTTATTGATAAGTGTGTTAATTAGTGAAGTATTAATGACGTAATTGTTTCAACAAAATTATTAGTTTCTTTTCTATTTATAGTACATAATATTGACCGAAATAACTAAAACAATTCATACGTAAGAAGCTAACGAATCCTCGCCTCGTTACGGCCACACAAACCGATCGATGTAAATGTTTAGTCTGAGCTTCAATATTTGGGTTAATTGTCCGTCGCAGTTTGATGGTCCGACAATGCCATTAACTGGGTATCTATTTGTTTGATCGGCAAACATTTGTGCAAAATAATGGACTTTTAATGCAGCTATAAACATCTTTCTAAGTATTACTAGATATTTTAATTGTGTTGATAATTTTACTTTTGACATTTCAATAACTCATTTATTAATTTTCTAAAATAAGGCAGAAGATAATATTGTGCAACGAATGGTCAGTAATTGATTTAGCTTGATAATAGACACTGCCTTTATTTGTTAATTGTTCGATGGGTCACCCGATGATAAGTTTATGAGAAATATCCACCATCCCTTGCCTAGGCAATGCGTCACCAAACTTGCGGAGTAATATGTGATATTCCTTGAGTTTGCCCATACAAGCGTATGCCCATACAAGCGTATGGGCAAACTCAGTTTTCAAACCGCCTTAAAATACTGTTAATTAAAGTTTGACTATTAAATGAGTGTGTGGTGCCCACAAGCACACAAAGCCCTACTACCTACCGAGTATATATGTCCTAATTCCGTCAATGCACTTAAAATTATAGAATATAATTATTTTTCTTGTTATAACATTGTCTTTTTTTATATATGAATTACCGCCTTCGTAGATTTCTGGTGCACCCAAAGGTTGACTGGTAGAGAATGCCTACAGGCATTAAGTCCGCCTTTTGTCCCATATTTGTATCAGTGGTGATAATAAAGTTTTTAAATAAATAAATAAATAAATTGTCCAAATCATCTTTCAAACCGAAATACACTAGTATTTAACCAAATGGTATTCATATATATGATCTTACCTGAACCTGAACCTTTTTTTTGCACATCGCCATGTGACGAGCTTTTAGGCCACCTGATGGTAAGTGTCACCAACGCTTATAGACATTGGCATTGAAAGAGAAGTTAACCATCGCTTACATCGACAATGCGCCACCAACATTGTGAACTAAGATGTTGTGTTCCTTGTCCCTGTAATTACACTGGCTCACTCACCCTTAAATCTGGAACACAACAATACCATACCATACTATACTATACCATTCTATTTTGCGATAGCCTATCTGATAAGTGGGTGGTACCTACCCAGACGAGCTTGGACAAAGTTCTACCACCATTTAATATGTTTCAAACACAATTTTCATTTGCATTTATAGTACCTTTCCGGACCATCCAACATGAAATACACATTATATGCTAGTTTATTCAAGAAAAACTGTTGCCCACGACAACCCAAATAACATGATAGAAACCTTATTTCCACAGACAATCGGCTTTGGCGTTAAATACGATATTTTGTATGGATTCGCATTATGTTATTATCTAGGCAAAGTACGAAATAGTACACTAATGCGATTTGCATGAACGGACTAAATTCAATATTTGAATATATGTGGTGTAGTACTGCAAACACACAAAACTTTTTTTTTATAGTACAGGATGCTTCTTACAAATAATCCTGAAGTCATGGCGGTGAACAGAGCACTGTCAAGGGTGTTACAATGGACATTACCATACCGAGAAGCTCAAAGGGCTAAGATGGAAAAAAACGGAAGAATCTAGATCTAGTTGATGATTTATCCCGCATTAAGCATACCCTCCCCTCATCGTTACGTCTACCAAAAGTACGCAATCCACTTTACTCGTCATGTTAGTCCACTGGCCTGGCAGTTGGCTCAGTTTTAGTTTCATCAAAAGATTAAAGGAAAATCATTACTGCGCCACACACGCACAAGCTATCAAAGTAGAACCTTAGCTTTTACTTAGAACGATATCCTTAACAATAGAAATATTGTTGTCGGGCTATCGAAACAAACTATAGTATTATCTACATAAATGTACGTGTATCCGTTTCGTCAATCCGTTCGCTCAAATGCAGACGTAAATTTTCATAGTATCCTGATAATGGAAGTAAATTATTATTCATATTATATTAATATTCAATGTACAAACATTGACATAGCTTAAGCATAGTATGTTAAGGAGATTAGTTCACAAAGTCAGGCTTAACTCAGAATGAACAATTAAATAAATCGACGTTGTACTATTTTTATAATTATTTTTTTTAATTATTAACTCAACTGAGCTTACATATATTAGTATTAAAAGCAGTTACAACTTTCTTAAATTAGATTCAATAACAAATTAGTAATTTAATAAGTTTCCGCTTGTTTTCCGTTATGAAATACTTACAATTAATATAATATTAAATCTTAATTCTTCGATTTAAGCCTGACACATATCTTAGGTAAACGTATACGTTATAAAAAGTAATACAAGGCTCAGCAAGCTTTAATTTATTATAACTTGGACTTCTACACTTATTTTAGAATCGATCAAATCTACTTCGATTTTTGTGTTTTTTTTTAAATTGCCAGTAATTACAAATATTTCAACCTTTATGTTTAATAAATAATAGATGCTCTCGACGGAAAATAAAAAAAATGGTAAAGTATCATATATTAGTTATCAAAAAGCGGTTCCATGGTAACGCAATTTATTGCATAACTTTCCTCAACTACGAACGTCAAAATAATTACTTTATTAGTTAAAATCTCGATGTAAACATATTCTACGTAATTTCATTTGATCATTACACTATTACTCCTGTATCACTCATGACTTTGTTTTTAATTTAACTACACTTGCTAATTAGTTGTAACTCGCCGACATCTAATTAGCATGCAAATTCAATAAATCAAACATTTCCTTGTTTATTATTAATTGTCAGTTTTAATGTATCTTTATTTTACTTACTTTGTTACTACCAAATTAATAAAAGAGAGTGTAAGTTTAACGTAAACAACAACAAAACTGTTAGGACGATCACAAGACACACGAGGACTTCTAAATTCTAATACCTGATGGCAACATTTTCTTGGGCAGGGTACCATATGGTAAATGTGGCTCACCGAAGTCAGCGGTGTTGGGATGCTCGATGTCCTGAGCAAACTCAGGCGTCGTCGTTGCTCAGCGCTGAGTGACGCGCGCCGGCTCCTGTCGAGTTCGTAGCCCGCTGAGTCAGCAGAGTCGGTACTCAAACCGCGCAAAAGAGATGGACGGATTCCTCTTTTTAAAAATTATCCGTTTAGTTATGATTTAGAATGTGAAATTGTGGATCGTAATAGAATGTAAATTTGTAGTGTTAAAGACGATTATAAAATATTCGCTATAAATTTAATTTTAAAACAATTGATTTGTTGATATCTTTATGAATTAAATAAATATCATACTAATCGACGACCATGCAATATTTAATTTATGTTCGTCCTCCGTCTTGGGAGTGAAACTTTCACAAACATCTCGACACACAATCTTTTTATTTATTTATATTTATCATTTCCTGGCTATTACTTTTTTTATTATTTAAAATTGGCTTACAAAATATTTACAAAAAAGAAACCCCATTGATTTACTTGAGTCGTTTCTGCGCAGGTCAGGATATTTCCTTTTCAAAACCTGTAGTAGTTGTTAATTCGACAATCAGTAAGTCAGTGTACAGCTATATTTAATAAAGAAATACGAATTTGATTTGCAATATTAGTAAGATAAATGTAAATTAATGAATGTTAGTTAGTTATCGAATTTAAAGCAAATAAACTATTCACTTTAACGACAGTTCATTAATAAAAAGTGTGTATTAAGAATGTTTATTTACACATGTCCATATAATTAACGAGAAAAATAACGTTATTACGCATTCATAATAATGTTAACGTTAAGTTTTAAAGATAACAATGCATTCAATATTAGAAAACATAAAAAATAATAACATATAAATACGTAATGGTGTTTCAATACTAAACTCAGCGAAACTTTTTGATTTAATAAATAAAATGTGTCTATTGCTTAAAAATGTGTAAATTAATACAATTAAATAAAGATTAGTTTATTCTAAGGATAGCTGAAAACCTTAGATAAAATAAGATATGGCGATTATAAAAAACAATAGCCCATCAAATAATCGTAGATTGGGGTCAACGTCTTTGACATCAATATTTTGAATATAAAAAATATATATAGTGACAAAATTAGATTTTACTTTTGGCACTGTTGACTATTATTTGTCACGCAGCTAGGGAAAGCATATGATTAGGCGTAACTTTATTTATTGTAAGATTTAGAATACAATTAGTAGCTATATTTATGCGCATTTAAATGAATTTGAATGTCTTAATTTAAAAAACAAAACAATAAAGCTACAACCACATAAGATGTTTGTTTCCATAGATTATCCTAATAAAAATAATAATTATGCATTAACTATATATAATGTAAGCTATAAAAAAAAAATCAATTCAAAGATACAATAAAATTGTTATCGTATTTTTTTTTAAACGACAAAAACTTTACACAATTTTTCACCTTTTTCTTTCCATTATAGTTTATTATTAATAATAAAACGTCACGCAGATTACAATCCAGACATATCACTCAAATTTAATTAAAAACTTTTTTTGATTTATTTTTGTTTTATTTTTTATAAAAGTTTTTTTCGTAGCGCGTGTTTCGCGGAAATAGTGGGACACGCTTGTCCCGATAAGAGGCGTGAACTGAATTAGTGTTTCAGACAGGTCTACTGAACAGTGTTGAGCCGTAGCCAGCGCGTTGCACAATTATCTGACATTTAAAATTGGATCAGATTAGAACTTGCGGAGGTGAAAGTTTTTGTCGCACGATATTGTTTTTCTTTAATAGTACTAAGCTTAAGTACTTTTTATATTATAATATTGTTTCAAGCTACATTTGGATTCGTTTTTTAAGAATTATACTAGTAATTACTTCCTACTTCCCCTCCAGTTAAATGTAAATATTGTATTATAAGTAGGTATGGAAATAGGAAAAACGAAATTGAACTTGGGACTTTAACGTCACTATATATACCGTCACTATTTATGGGTGGTGGTACCTTAACTTCATTTGCCCAAAAAAACAGTTGAACAATGTCTTATGTCTAATGGAATAAATGCTAAATTAAAATTGTAAAGTTTATGCTCCAATATTGTTTACTATTAGCATGTTTGTTGATATAGACCTACGAATATATCTGCTAGTTAAATTTTTAAAATACAAATCAGAATCTTGTTTTAAAACAGCGATTCTATAACAGGAGTCGTTTATTTTATTGTGGCAACATTACGACTGTGACGCACGCCACGTCCCATTGTCCCTACATTAAAAAGATCTAAAAAAAATGATTAAAATCTAATTGCTTAGACGCGTATGAACAGGTGGTGGTTTCATAACTAAATGTAACTTTCATTTAGTCAAACATATAAAAATAATTGTTTATTCAAATAAAAGCAATGAATGATGTTTTTGATAATACCGTATAATTATTTTGTTTAACTATCAAAGTTTCTCAATTCCGTATCTTATAACGATCAGAGCGAACCTACTGAACCGGTAGCTACAATTAAATCCTTTGATGAAACTGTTTAATACTCGAATGAACTTGAACAGCAGGATATATATTGAAACTATTTTGGGTAAACAACTGTTTATATATATTTTATATAAA
The DNA here is from genome assembly GCA_963151315.1 of Nymphalis c-album. NCBI lineage: Eukaryota > Metazoa > Arthropoda > Insecta > Lepidoptera > Nymphalidae > Nymphalis > Nymphalis c-album. Next base: position 9,236,273 of record OY720591.1, read on the forward strand.
TTATCACACACATATAATCACACCAACTTACATTACTAACCATATAATTGTAATTTATATATAAAATAGATGTGCCCGCGGTTTCACCCGCTTATAATTAATAAAAATATAATGAATAAAAATAAGCCTAGAACCTTCCTCGTTAAAAGGACTATCCAACACAAAAATAATTTTTAAATTCAAACCACAGTAATTTCTGAAATTAGCCGGATCAAGCAAACAAACTCTTCATTTTTATATATTAAGGTCCTCCAGACCGATTTCGGCCACGGCAGCCAATCTCAAGAGAGATTAGCCAACTGCGCAGGAGATATTATAGTGCACAAGCGTGTGCGCAAACACAGGTGCACTCTCTTTTCCTTAGCTCTCATAAACCGATGGGACGGCAATCCGACACGACCGGAAAGAGTTCAGGCGCAGGACCAACGGCTTAACGTGCTTTCCGAGGCACGGGAGTGTACCACACTTCCAACTTCCAGACTCCGGGCTGCTACTGAGAATTTTCTGACAGAAAACCCCAATAACTATTTATTTGCCCGACCTGGGAATTGAACCCAGGACCACCGCGTCTGCGGCCTTATATCAAGCCACTAGACCAACGAGGCAACGAGGCAATATTAGTATAGATATCACAACAACTAACATTACATTATATATTATTGTAATTTATATATAAATGTAATATATAAGCTCGAGGACATAGGTAGGCTCGGCATATATAACACGAGAAACGAATAATCACAAATTCAAAAAAAAAAATTGACAGAACACGGAATGATTGTATTTCCTGGAACGAAGTTCTTTTACGCGGCTTACGATAGTGAAAGGTAACAATCCAAAAGTAACAATAATTGTAAATACATTATCAACCACAAAACACATTCGTACCTACATATTGATGAGTAGAAATTAGTAAGTTAATTATCAAATCATAGAAGAATACGCAATTATTTTTTTACTTTTTAGTGCATATTAATTTGTTTTTCCTACGAAGTCGGTTTTTGTTTTGTTAAAATTTTTATTTATACAGTGGTAGGTCGTAAGTGAGTAGATGTTTATCTTCTTATTTACTGTGTTATATAGAATCGAGCTCAAATAATTATATTGTTGGCTTGTTATAGCCGATGTCCATGGAATTGTCCGGCAAATCTTATCAGTTTTAAAAATTAGCCCTAGGAATTATTATTTCCCGAGATAAAATCTGCCGCCATCAATCCATCTGTCTATTTATTTATTTATTTAGTTTTGCTAGCGGATTTTACATAAATTACACACCAATAGATCATGTACAAAATAAGATACATTATGTACACCCATTTATAAGCAAAAACTGCATGCATAGCGTTCTTGCGCCGATTACAATTTTATAATTAAATATTAAAGTGCTTGACTAATATTAAGTAACAATATGTTAACAATTGAGAAAAAAAAGACATTGAAAGGAAAAAAAATGAAGAACGGAAATAACAAAAACGTCATTAGTCTACATTTCTTTTCATATTAAACACTCGTAACAGACGCGGTATTAGCGATTTGAATAATCACAAATTGGTTGACAACTAATAGTTTGGTTTTAAATCCCAAAAAAAAACTAAATCTATTGTGTTTCCGTTGCCCAGTGTAAAACAACAAAGTATTCGGGTAATGTTACGCAATTGAGATTTCTCTATAAAATTATTAATCATGTTGAGCAATCATTTTAGATTCAAAGCTTCAATAGAATTCTCATTTATTACACCGTACGGGTAGACTCGGACTAAGAGCATACGCGGTTAGGAAAGTTGGACGACTAACTCATATTTTAGTTACTTTTATAAATAATTAATATTTACATAGCAAAAAAAAAAGAAAAAGATAACAATATATAAAATTTGTACCAACAATACTTATTATTTTATTTATATATAATAATATTTATAAGTTTTTCCAAACCGGTTGGCGTGGTTGGTAGATACTTGCCTTTCGAGCCGCAGATCGTGGGGTTCGATTCCCACCCCGGACAGACATTTGTGTGCATGAACATGTCTGTTTGTCCTGATGTAATTATCTATATAAATATGTATTCACAAAAGAAAGTAGTATATCATGTAGAACATCAGTTGGCTGGTTTCCATAGAGGAGCTCTGCTTAGTTTGGGATCATATGGCAATATGTGAATAATGCCCCAGAATATTTATTTATTATTATATTTTCCCCAAAATCACTTTTTAATAATATGTGATTTTTTCTTATTCAACCGCCTTATATTTAGTCACTAGACAAACTAGGCAATCGAGTTGCTATGTTTATTATATATACGAAAGTCAAAACGAACATCTTTCGAATTTTGAACTGAACTATTTCCATCAACAAGAATATTATCACAATATTCGTAGGTGGGACATTGCGCTTCACTATAAAAATAGCTATGAAAATAACTGCTTAATTAATCCACATCTGCTTTATTAAAAAATGTATATAAAAACACGCCTCACCACTTATTACACATTACATTAAAGCGAGATTAAATAGTAAACTAAATTTATATTTTCAACATCATAAAACGCTACGATAACTGACCTAAAATAATATTTTCAAAGCTTTTATTATCAAAATTTTAAAAACAAACATCGATTCCAAATTTAATAAATATATTAGTCGTATTTATTCAATTCGAATATAAGTAGGTATGCTTAGGTATTTGAAATATCATAAAGAACTTACCCTTTCAATAGTAGGTCGTTGTCTTCGAAAAAAATCCGCAATACTACACAAATACATAGTTGAGAACAAGATAAACTTGAATCACCGTGCTTTAATGATAATTGATAAAACTATTGGAATAAAAAAACTCAACAATTACAAGTCGAGTCGGTATAATTTCACGCGTGACATTGCGCTGTGACTACCATCTCAACTTTATTATTGTTTATGGAGGTAATCATTACTGTGACGTACAGGATGATACTTAAAATTTATTGTACATAAAATATATCATGGCCCGTCTGATTTTATTCGAATATTAAATTATATTTGAATCGATGTTGAAGCAATTCGGTGTTTCCGTTTTAAATTCGTTATTTATTGAACAATATTACCCTAGAATGTTATATATACCTCTATACAGAAAAATTAACAATTCATCAAGCGACTAAGATACTTGTACTATACACATTGTATTAGATATATATAAATTTAATAGTAAAATTAATAGTATTTTATTAGTTGACTTAAATTACCTATATTGAAAATGTTACAGATTAAAATTAATACTTTTACTTTTTAGTAATAAAAAAAAACCTGTGAATGCCTTCTTTGTCTATTTTAGTTAATTTTTGAGCTTACAAATATATATATTATATATATATTATATCTGTTACGTTATTAAATTGAATCGAAACAGCCTGTATCCAGCTAGAATTAGTTAAAACCGCCTCAGACCCGCGGGAACTGAATCTGTTAATTGTTTTTAATTCCCGCTCCATTCCGAGCAGTCTTACATTCACTACAATGTAGTTATTATTGTTCCTTATTGATCATTGGAGCTAATGGTATAGAATGATTCTAAATAATTATGTTCCAGCGTAAGCTACGTCTTTGTTCACAGGAAATAACTTTATTAAGCAGGGATGTTTTTCATGAATGTATTTTAAATGGACTCGTATATTTGGTTATTTTTAACTGCTTAGCGTGATAATACCCGCCTTTAACCTTCCGCCCCGTGGCTTATATCGCGATGTTTTCACTACATATTATAAAACAAAATCTCACGCCCCGTTTTGCTGTCTATGATTGCAGTAAACATAAAAACAACTGAACGTATTTTCATATGGTTTTCACAAATGGGTGTGATAGAATGACTTATAATAAAGAAGGTTTAGGTGTATAATTCATTAAAGTTTTGTGTAAATTGGATGAAATATTACTGATGTCAGAAAAAAATCATTTTCACTGGGAGCTTTATTGAGGTTTGCCGCGATATATATAATATGAACATGTATTAATATCTCATGTATTACTTTTTATATATAAACGTTTCATGTTGACTGGCTAATGTACCCATATTATGTAGGCTTGGCTGGTTGGTTAAGATTGTTTCAATTCAAACGGACAGAACCTCAGATTTGCGCGTTTAAGCAAACAATCTCTTCAGATTTCTATAATATGGATAAGTATAGATGAGTTAAGGTAATTAATAAAAAAGAATTAAAATTGTTTTTTTGCTCGATATCGATAGTAATGTAGTTAAATCTATTTAAAGAATATTTTATACGGTTTTATTATTTATTTGTATAAAGATTATACTTGACCTACGTAATCACAGTTATTAACTAACTTAAGTAATCAGTACTTTAATATGAAGTTAATATAAATAATTTTATCGAAGTTATCGTTTTAAGGGGCAAAGGTGACTTAAATTACTTGCTAAGTAGTTGATTAAGAGTTTTTGAAACAAATATTAATCTGCTAATATTTAAAATACAATTATAAAACTTGCCAAAATTAATATGTTCGTATTTATGCAAAATTGAACCACTCAACAAAAACCCATTTCTGAGATATTAAAGGTTTTACAAAAGAATATTGTGCTATGTCGTTATAATAAATACAAAAAAATATTTATCTTATTTTCCTCCACTTTTCGATTCTATTCCATCTTTAAAATCCTGAGACCTCTTTTTATTAAGAGCAGTGTTTACCCTTTTTGTAGAAGAGCTAAATGTTTTGAAAAAAGAACCCGGCCCACTTCGACCTCGACACTTATAGAATGTTACTCTTATGACTGAATGGTTATATTATTTTCACAAGTATTATTTTTGAAAATGACAAATTAATATTTTGAATACTTAAATACAAATAGATGGATATAAGAAATGTATATTAAATAAAAACTATCAAGTTTATTATAAAACTAGCCGTGCTCCGTGGCTTCACCCGCGTATAATAAATAAAAATATAATAAATTATTTTATTACTATAATAACACACACCGCAACACACACACACACACGCGCGCGCGCGCACACACACACACACACACATACACACACAATGTGATTCACCGCATCGTAAAACGATTATTTATAGACAAAAATAGGTGAAAAAAAAATGTACAGACAGAACCAATAGATTTATATACTAGTATAGATTTAATTAAACCGCGTTATATTTATATTCATAGACTTTCAGCACTTAAAATAATATTTTATTATAATTTAAACTTCTTAGCTGTCCTTATCACTCAATATACGCGCACAGAAGGCTCTCACTCTTCCAGATAGCTCGTCTCCGGGATCCGCCTTTATTATAATGGTAAAATAATTATACCCTACGCCTCCGCGGAATATTATTGGAATACTACCATTTGTTTCAACAGCCAAATGTGTTAGCTGAAAAAAAAAGTCGATCAAAGATTTTAATCTTGACGATGACCGCCTGACCGAATTCGGATACGGCAACCAATCTAAAGATTGGTTTATATATATTATCTATTAGATTAGCCGACTGCGCAGAATACATTACAATTTACAGTGCACGATTGTGTGTGCGCAAACACAGGAGCACTCTAAATTACTTCACTCTTATAATCCGATGGGTCGGCAATCCGACACGACAGGAAAGAGTTCAGTCGCAACACCAACGCTTTTACTTGCTTTACTTAAGGCCAAATTCCCGACTCCGGAATACTACTGACCGGGGTTTGAATCAAGAACCTCTGGAAATATGGCTTTATATCAGCCACAAGACCAACGAGGCGGTCAATCAATTAAAGAAAGGGATTGAAAATGTTGTGGGATATTATCTTTGTTATTGTTTACTTTTAGTTATATTTATTTATGTTGTCATGTTCTAATTGAACAAGAATGATAACACTAGATTAATATATTTAATGTTTAGATTTATCATTAGTATATTACAAATATATTTTAACGTTTACGGGATGTTGGTTAAGTTGATATCATTGGCCGATAACAATTTAGAATAAATAGAAAATCTTCTTATGAGAAAAACAAATGAAGTTCGAGTTCAAAATCTAAATAATGTTTTACAATGTCAATTAGTAGATAATTACCTACTACATAATTCAAACAATATATTATTATACATACTGTGGTGTACATACAATAGTATATATATATCGACCTTACGCCATGAGTTAAGGGGTGAACATTACCATACAATAAATACATAATTATTATTTATTACTTGGTGGTAGAGTAAGCTCGTCTGGGTAGGTACCACCTAGGCGATGTTATCGATAGTTAAAATTTCTTGCACTGTCAATGTCTAAGGGAGTTTGATTTAATGACCACTTACCATCAGGTGTCCCAAAATTATGCATATCCTAAACCTATCTTAAATCTACTTATTTCAGCTTACCGTACAATCAAAAACTCCTTTGCAAATTATTTTATGACCCATAGCTTGTGATTTGTATTGGAATCTTTTATTATACACCCTTCTATCACCCTTGTTCGGACTAGCTCCTTGATACACATTTCTGTATGGCGATCGTATGTAAACAGGTCGTTTCGTCACCAGTTCTTCTGGATACGCGTAATTGTAATTCCTGCGTCTGAATGATGTACGTTAGAAAAAAATTAAATACCTAATATTTTTTTATCTATCGCAATAGCAAATCCCTAAACGTCATCGATATTACGGAATTACAGTTAGTTAGATAATTGTTTTATATACATATATATGTTATATAACATACATACATACACTTGGAATGGAAATGTAATCATTCGGTTCCGGACTTTTTTTTCATTTGGGTATAATATTTGATATTTCTTATTCTATTCGTGATAATAAAAGTCAACGCTCCTTGTTCAATATAGCTCTATTGATTATTCTGTAAAAAACAACTCGCTACAGAAGCCAATCGTGAAATTGAAAGTGATAAGCAAGATTGGCTACAATACCTAATAAATAAAATAAAATAATTATAACATACAAAGGATTCCTGCTTTAAAACATCGTGATTCGTGACTCACCTTTCAACATTTCACGAGTGAGTTCTTACAGAATATCGGTCCAGATTTTAAAAACAATTTATTATAATATTATCTAACGAATAAAGTAGAGGCTTTATTAACCCTAATTGTACACATACCTGTAAATAATTGGTCGACCTAATCCAAATTTGTGAAGTTTTTCATAATTAAATGTTTCGTTGAGTCCAATTAAGAGATGCGATTGAATTAAAATATTAAAAAGTATAAACAAAATCATGTCGTCACGCATTAATATAAACAATATAAATAAAACTTATTTTAAAAAATACACGCATTGTTGTTTTCATAGAAACAATGTAACTTTCGAAAATGTTTTATATCTTCTCGTATACGTTGTAATGTTTTTATTATCAATACGTCGGTGAAATTCGTTCGTATACGAATAATTTCAAGGTTTATGAATAAGTCATAACTGCATGATTAATGGCGCGCGACCTGTTATAGGGTAGGTACGTATATATATTGTTTTGTTATTAATTATGTAACCTAAAAAATGGGTACCTTTGTATACATTATGTAGTATGGCGTATATTATTTTATAAATAGTAAAAATACGTGTACTAAATTTTTGATACCTATACAAGATATTTTTATGTAACCTGGTACCTATCTAGAAAATAAGTTTTAGGCATGGTATATGTGACCATAATCCTATTGTAGTATATGACAGAATTACAAGCAATTTAGGTAGGTTACATCACGGTATGTTCATAAAATAAGCTCACGAAAACTCACTGATATCAGGTTTGGTTAAGATTCATGTCTTTAACTGACCCAAAGCTGATCGACTGATGAATATTTATTTGTTTTCCCCGTATAAATTTAAATATACTTGAATCTGCGCATCAAAGAACGAAATTTGATTTTTTATTATATGATAATGAATAATCCAAACTAACTGGGAAATTAATCGCTCCGGTTGCTTGTTCTACGCAATGATATAAAGAAGAAGGTTCTTCGCGTTCCGTCTATCTTATTATTTACTATTTATTTTATAATTTTATATATATAGAAATATATATATATATTTATAATAAATATATTACTATCCTTATATGAAAATAAAAAAGTTTATTTCCTTCAATATCAGAAAGAACACTTGTAATGTAATAACAAAACGTGTGTGAATATCCAACTTGACATTGACCGTGACATATTTAATCACAATTTGACATCGATTTGTCTATCTGTCAATTAATTTTCAATGCTTGTAAAATTTGGTTTAAGTTCAACTTTACTTTAAATTATGTAAAAATACTTTTGCGGTGCCTATTTTAAGAGAGACTCATAACTCATACTCTTAGTAATAATTTTTCGTAGAAATTAGGTCTAATTAAATACAACATGGACGGTAAATGTATTCACATTTTAATTACTTTGTATAAAACGTTAATATATGAATCTAATTAGAAATATTATTTGTATAAACCACAGGATCTTCAGCAACGAAATCTTCTTCTATTGAAAATCAAGACATAATTGAATTAAAAACAAAACTCAACGACATAATAGCAGAAGGCCGAAATTATAAATACGATGTTTTATCCTGTCTCAGGTCCTTATTGAAAATTAGCGACCAAACAATAGTATTGCTGACCGTACAAGCTATATCAGAACTAGCGAAATGCGAAGATAAAAGACAAACATACGCTGTGAAAGATGTAATTGAAGCTATTTTGCGAATGTTAAATAAGGAGGTAAATTTAGAAAGAATAGATTTAATAAAACAATGCTGTAGAGCCCTGGGTAATTTATGCTGTGATTGTGACACAACTAGAATATTATTAATTGAGAACAATGGTATTGAGACACTTTACAAAATGTTAGAAACCAGTATAACTGATACAAAATTGCCATTAAATGAAATAAAATTGCTTACATGCAAAACATTGTTAAACTTTGCTATCGGTGGACAAGAATACTCAGAATCATTAGTGAAAGGAGGCTTAATTGAATGTATGAAACAAATATTATCTATGGAATGTAAGAAAGAACAAATGGAAGATGATCTTGTAGCAACAGTTTTGTTAATACTACGTGTTATCAATGATAATGATCCTGAATTTCTGTACGATGAAAATGTAAATACTGCTGTATTGAATATATTGAAGGAAACAACAAATATTGAGGTATCCGAGTTGTGTTTGGAGCATTTACACACTCAAGCCGAACATGGTAAGTAAAAATGTTTATATAAAAAGCTGTGTTATATAACTAACTTAAAGAGACCTATATTTTTAATGTTTCATGACAATGCTTGATTTTTTTGGTTGTAGTTAATCATAATGTTACTTGACTACAACAATTATACAATACTTGTGGGGAATTCCCCTAAAATCCTGATAAATGCTGATGACTACTTGACATAATGTTCATACTACATTTTGTTGTACTACTTTTAATTCATATAATTATGTATAATATTTATATTTATAGATACAGTGAAAACTCTACTCGCTAATGAAGGAGGTATCAACTTGGTATGTCTACGTCTTGAGCATCTTTTGCAAAGGCTCGAATCTGAGGAGTTACCTGCTGGCGATAGTGAAGTTGAAACTGTGATGAAACAAGCTTGCGACCTTATTATTATAGTCTTGACTGGAGGTATGATAATTAAGTATATTTTTGTATTAAAAACATGAACATTTTCAAATAAAGAATATACAAAATTAAATTGGTTGACATATTTGTGTATAATTGACAATTTATTTTCCTTAAAAAAAACAAGCATTGATAAAACAAATCAAAAATGAAAAAAACATCCCTAATTAAACAAACTGCACTTGTTCTTTCTATGAGCCATCTCAGCTCTGACATTATTCATAACATATTTAAGAAAACAATTGTTTTATTTACAGATGAAGCTATGAAAATCCTATATAACAATGGACAAGGAGAAGTCTACTTGACTATGGTAAGGTGGTTGGATTCAAAGAACCATCAGCTCCTTACCACAGCTGTGCTCGCTATTGGTAACTTTGCTAGGCAGGATGACTACTGTACACAGATGATGGATGACAAAATCTTCCACAAGTTACTCGGTAATTTTTATTTTATTGGTGCAGAATAGCTTTGTGTCCGTGAAACAGATTATTCAATAGAATATGGTTACCACTGTTTAGACATTGTAAAAGTAAATCATCGATTATGTATATATATTATCAATGCACCCATATGTGATTTGTATAATATCACCATCATAATATTTCACATTTGCTTCTGTTTATTCGATAACGGTGCAGTGTAAATGAATGCAAGGAAACAGAAAGATTTGACGAGAATGTAAACGTGTGTTCCAGATATATTCGAACTGTACCACGGCTACAGCGTGCGCGCGCAGGCGGAGGGCGCGGAAGGTGCGGAGAGCGCGGAGGACGCGGAGGGCGCGGCGGGCGAGGTGGACGCGAGCACGGCGTGCCGCCTGCAGCACGCGGCGCTGTCGGCCATGCGCAACCTCAGCGTGGCGCCGCGCAACAAGCAGATCGCCGCCCGCACGCGCGCCGGGCCCGTGCTCGTGGCCGCGCTGCCCGCCGTGACCGACCACCACGTGGCCTACAAGCTGCTGGCCGCCATTCGCATGCTCGTCGACGGACAAGGTGATCCATGTGTACTCTGCCTCTACGTCGCAATGAATATAAAATTGGCTGCGTTGTTGGTCTAGTATCTTGCTCAAAGACCTGGTAAAAAACACCGGGTTGGACCTATAAAAAAAATTTGAGATTTTTTAACTTTCGAGGAATTCCCAGCAGCAACCCGAAAGCTTGCAGTTGGCAGTGTTTACACTACCATGCTTCGGAATACACGTAAACTCGTAGGACCTTCGCGTGATCTCTTGCAGACAGTCAGTCGTCCTAACCAGTGTCTTGAGCTGTACGAGATGAGACGTATTGTGTGATATATAAATATAGTTTTTTACAATTTATATGAAAGCGATTGACCCGTTCACCCGGGATCCTCTCTCGTCTGTGGCCTGAGATATCACGACACGGTTTAAGAAACGTGTACTAAGCTGTGAGTGTGCGTGTGCAGAGAACGTCGCGCGCGAGCTGGCGGGGAGCGCGGACGCGCTGCGGGCGGCGGCGCGGTGGGGGGCGGACGCGCACGCGGGCGCGGGGGGGGAGGCGCCGCGCCTGCTGGCGTGGCTCGTGCGCCTGCTGCCCCGGGACTACGCGCTCGAGGGCATCGTGCAGGTACTAACGTCTATCCGAGCTCGCAGCAGACTGTGTTTGACGTGGGAGCCGGCTAAGAGAATTTTCGTGGAGCATCGTTCCGTTAATCAATCACGCACGTAGTTAAAGGTAAAACTATATCCAAGGAGTTTTGGCGTTGACAAAAATCTGTCAAATGGTTATCTATTTATATCGTAATCCAGTCGCAGAAGGATTAAAGATAAAGATAAGATCAAATTAATATATGAATATATAAATGATTAGATTAGATTAGATAGCTCTACTATGTCTTGGACTAATAATGGTTTTTGATTAATATATCTTGATTTACTATATCATAAAACTCTATACAATGTAACTACTAATATATATCCCCTTTTTAACCGACTTCAAAAAAAGGAGGAGGTTATCAATTCCTCTGTATGTCTTTTTTTTATGTTTGTTACCTCATAACTTTGGACTGGGTGAATCGATTTTGATGATTTTGAGAGCCAAGGAAACACTTAAATGTACCTAGCAATAATAATACGGGAATCCTTTAAAAACAAACAAAACTTATATATTACAAATTGACTTTTATTCGCCTCGTTAAGTTGCGCGTGCGACACAAGCACATCTCAACTATAACTATGTATGTAGTTATAAACCCACCTTTGCTGACATCGACTCCAAAAATATCAATAATTGTAACTACATTAGCAACCACACAACACAATCGTACCTATATTTTGATGAGTAGAAAATAGTAAGTTAATTATCAAATTATGGAAGAATACGCAATTATTTTTTTATTTTTTAGTGCATATTAATTGTTTTTCCTTTGAAGTCGGTTTTTGTTTTGTTAAAATTTTTGTTTATTCGAGAATCCATAATGATTTTGTAAGATCTCGGCCAAAGATAATTCGACAATTCAACGTCAAAAGTTGTTTATTTGTGTTTGTCCATACATAATTATTTTTACTCGGTGATAGGGCAAGCCCGTCTGCCTACAATCAGCATTACGTAGCAACGAAGTGTTCCGGTTGAAAGGGTCTGCGACAATCTGATACCGCCACTTTCGGATGATCGGTCCACCTGTGTACTTTGCCGATAATACTGCTTACAATGGTGCACTTGCACTTACCACACTTATTTCCAACGTATATTTTCAGGCAGAAGGCTGTATCTCAAGTTTGGTGAACATGCTCGTAGCATCTCACTCCGTTATGCAGAACGAGGCCATCCTCGCTCTCACTCTAATCGCCATACACGCGTTCAGGGTCACGATGAAAACAATCGACACCGAGAAGAGTTTTGTCACACAGTTAATAAGTTCGGAAATAGGTAAGCACGTTTCGGTACTTATGGAGACGAATTGCGCCAAAATGCCTTTAGAAGTCGCTGAGAACCTCTTAACCTTCATCAAAATAACGTCGAAGAACAACACCATCCTTTCCGATTACAAGGACGCGAAAGTATACGAATCTTTGAAAAAATTCGTCGAAGCGAGAAATGATATCCACGACGAACTGAAGTTATGTATTGATAATATTAGTACTGTTTTATCCGATGAATAGGAAATATTATTTTAAGTTGACATTAATTTTGCAAACTCTTATAGTGATGATGGTGTAATGCTTGTCAAAATTGTTAAAATTCTAAACTCTAAATAACTCCTTTAAACTATATTCTTAACTTCAAGGCTTCGAAATGACACAAATTACGATATAGTTGCTATTATATAGTCCATTGAAATGTTACAATTTAAGGACCTAATATTGCATTTAGAAGGGGTTCAAACATCTTTTTCGCGATATCTCGGAAACTATGCGTCCTACAAAAAATTGTAAACATAATATGTAGCAAATTGCTTTGCCTACAAATATGTTTCTATAACTTTTTGACCTAAATTTAATATTAAAGAAGTTATAAGCATACAAGTGAGAATATTTCTATAAAAAAAATTTTTGTGCTCTATAACTTTTTTTTTATACATTTTACAATGAAAACAATTGCTTCAGACCAATCTTGTAGATGGTCTTTTGAGGAAAAATATTTTCTATATTTTTTTTTATTGACTATTGACACATGTCCCAAAAATAAAATTGCGTCCTCTAACAAATGCAAAGCAAATGTAACATTTCAATAGACTACTTGTATTCTTATGGGCTTTGAAAATAGTTGTTAAACATCTTTGATCTCATCACTCATCTCTTATTCTGCAAATTAAAATTTCTCTCTATTACTAGTTTTATAGTAATTTATTATTACGATAAATACCGATAAAGGAGCGTCTTATACTAAAATACTCCTTTTTCATTATTAAACTATAATGGCATGTGTCAAGTGTCTATTTATATACTTCAAAAAGAGTATCAAAAATAAAAAAGGACCTTTACATAAGTGCCAACAACAGCTGTACAAAGTTCTGTACAAATATCGTATAGATTACAAGCAAAACAAGCATTATTTTTTATATATGAGGTTACTAATTAAAATACATATGTCATAAGGCTTCAGGTACTCTTGTCTTGGTTCTAAATATTAACAACAACGTAAAAAGTGCTAGTGCTTGCAATTCGACCATAATATCTAACGCAAATTTGAGGAAAACATATTATTATGAATTTGCATTATTTCAATTGTTTCTTTATCGATAAAAAGCTCATCACTAGCTAATCGATAAAAAGATAGTGAACTGTTTTGTCTTTGCCTATACATAACCGATTTGTACGTTGTCTATGGTCGACAATGGCGGATAAGTTTTTGCCTTGTATAATATAATAATACTGGGTTTTCAACAGTAATGCAATATGTTGTTGTGTATTAGGAATATAATTTTCAAATGCAGTCACCCCTATTGCACTCTTAGAACATACCCGGCATGTATGTAATCTGCATTTATTTCTTCGTAAACTTTTAATAATAAATACGATAGAGTGCCATAATGTTAATCGATTTAATATCAATTTGGAGTTAGTTTTTATCTAGTATTTATTTTTTATTTGATAATGTATTTTTTATAGGTTTCTATACTTTATTTTTAATTATATATTTATTTGATTATACATAGTTTTAAATGGCACTTAAGAAAATATGATTTGTAGAATATATATTCCACAATTATGGTTCTAAATTTGTTTATATAATATGTGCACAAACACATATATGTAATTTACGTATACATACGCAGGTATGTAACGATTTTGTTGTTAACGTCTGCAAAACAACTTTTTGTATATTATTTATTAATGTTCATTTACATAATAATATTTATGAGGCATACCCCATATTATATAAATCCCCAATATAAAAAAAAAACATTGATTTGTCTGTATTTTTCCATATTAACAGTTAAATTGTTAATCAGTACAAAATTAGGATAGTATATTTAAATCATTAAATTAATATATAACCTCTTCTAGAGTGCTTTATTAATATGTAACTAATCTTGATACTTGTATTTTCATAGGAATCTTATACAAGGATGAAAATTACTTTGACATCAAACAATTATTTCAGTATGTATTCGTTTTTAGATTATATTCGAATTACAAAGTTTTTAACTTGAAATGAAGGAACTTGAAATATTTTATGATATCAAAGTAATCGTCGTCCACGTTAAAAGATTTATTCGCTAGTAACATTTATCTATAATTATGTATTAATAAATAATATTTCCTCTTCATTAGTATTTAATATAATTATTGCATTTACTATTTATCTCTCTATTTATAAATCGACATTCCGAAGCTTTGCTTTCTTTATATAGGAATGTTATATATAATATATTTATATATTTAATATCGTGACTGAGTAATGTAATTTAATTCATATATATATAGGTTCTTTCTAACGACCCAGCAACCTCGCAGGATTAGATAGCTAACACCATAAGCTTTAACTTTTGTTCTACGACTTCGGACATAAATACATGAAAAAAAAATGATTTTGCAATTTTTTGGTTATATTATCGAAAGTCGACAAACACTACATTTTCAAAATTATTAAATGTTTACTTTTTTTTTATCTAACCTAAAGTTATCGTAATCGTTTGTTTCAAATTATATTTTATGAACCGTAAATGTATATGTATGTAGCCGAGATAGCCCAGTGGTAAGAACGCGTGAATCTTAACCGATGATCGTGGGTTCACACCCGGGCAAGCACCACTGAATTTTAACATGTGCTTAATTTGTGATTATAATTCATCTCGTGCTTGACGGTGAAGGAAAACTTCGTGAAGAAACCTGCATGTGTCACATTTGACTGAAATTCTGTCACATGTGAATTCCACCAACCTGCATAGGAGCAGCGTGGTGGAATAAGCTCCAAACCTTCTCCTTAAAAGAGGAGCCTTGGCCCAGCAGTGGGGCATTCACAGGCTGTTACTTTACTTTTTTTTTTAAATGTATCTGGTTATTAATTGTCAAATATTTTTTTTATGGCGGTACTTTGTACAAATATGAAAAAGCTTGTCATTTAAAAAGTTAATATATTATACCTAAGGCTTTAGACTCGAAATTAATTAAATAGATGACGAAAATCCAAAAAAAAAACACTTTGTAAGTCTAGAAATAAAGTTCAAAGTTGAATGTTACCTTAAAATAACAACATACATACAATCAGCACAGAACAATGGTCCTTAGCTGAGTTGGAATAGAAACGAGAATCCGATAACAGGAATATGCTTTTAAAAACAGAATTATTTACATTACTCTGTCAACGATTTAATGAAATAACAGTGTGTGAAGTATTTGATATAGATAAACCAGAATAAAGCCTTTACTATGATAGGAATTGAATTAAATAATGTTATTAAAAATGTTAAATTTATTCAATATAACAAAATTTAAGCAACGACATTTTTTCTCTAGACACGTGGTACAAAATACAAATTATCCGTATGTTCTTAGAAAATGAACAGCAAATCAATAAGGTCAATTCATTATTTTATATTTTTTTCATCCCTATATATATTACGATACGATTACGATTTTACCTCTATTCTTAATCTAGAGCAAATAATTGCTACAGAAAATAATAATTATTATGCAAAACTATCTTAATCACATATATGTAATTGATATCGCGACAGTATATTTGCCACCTGTTGAAAGCATTGAATTGAATTTAAAAAAAAAGTTGCCGCAGTCTAGAGAAGAAAACGTCTTTATTTGTAAGCAGTTTAATGATAACATTTAAATTAATAAAAAAAGTTCTATCGTTAAACATTATTATTGTAATTTATAATTACGATTTGGTACATGGGCGTAGCTATATCAAATCAAATCAAATATCTTTATTCAATGTTGAAGTGTTACATTTTCTTATTGATTGTCATAAGTCTACCACCGGTTCGGAAATAAACCTCAGACCTGAGAAGAACCGGCGAAAGAAACTCAGCGGGATTTTTTTTCAGCTCATATTTTACAATATAATTCATTTGTACTATAAAAAACTAGCTAGCTATATGCAGTAATATGAATTACACGATATAAACATGAACTCTATTGTAATTCAATCTGTACCAAATATGCTACAGCTTCTTTCCTATGCGTGTTTAATTATTCAACAATTATGAAGCTGGACATAAACGGCCTTACTTATAACAGTCACTAAGCGGTTTAGTTAAACACCGCTTTTGCTCTTTCTGTCATTATTGATTTGACATTCGAAAGAAGAAGACAGAGCGCCGTTTAACTAATCACACGCAAAACAAATTTATAAGGCCGAAAATATAATCGATTAAGAAAATTGAGAGAATAATATAAAGTAGTAGAATAATAATAAAAGTAATAAAAATATTATTTGGAACGAAGTTCATTTACGCTGCTTACAGTAGAGTGCAATGGCAGTGGCCCAAGGTCAAGCGAGTAACGAAATAGCGTTCATACTGTGCCTATCAAATTCTACAAAATACGATGCGTTCGAATTTAAGAGGTCCGATATAAAATAGGTTGAGGTGCTTTTCGGTGTGACAAAAATACAGTAATATAATCAATTAAAATCACATTTTAAAACACGGTTTGAGTCGAAAAAATATCGCACAGAAATTCGTTAATGACAGGGGTTCCCCGATCGCACATTTTTTTCGCGCATTTTTTGTATTGCTTGTGTCTATTTCATATAAAATGTATAAAAATATACTTTATATATATTTGACAGCTACGCCATTAATGTACCAACACACGTTTGTTACAAATGATCAGCAATATGACGTAATACTCTAAGTACAATACAGTTATTATTATAAGTATTATACACTTAAAATGTAAGCTTATCCTGTCTTTCTTAATTCTATTTAGATTTCTACGTCGTAACATGAATTTGTATATCGATCCAAGTTAACGAACGTCAAATCTACGTCTTAAAACTCCTTATACCTTGTCATTGTTATAATTTAAAAAAAACTCAGGATTTCTTAAAAAAATCCTCGTCGTTAAAAGTTAGTTTGATTCCTCTGATCGTGAGCCTGATCTCATAGTATAGATTTTTTATGCAATAAATTGGAATATTTTTTCCATTGATTTTGAATTAAAATTCAAGTTAATATTTGTTACATTATGATTCAATTATTGATAGGTATTGTATATGATCTATTATTTATTATTCAATAATCCAAATTCATGTTTTGACGTAGGAAATGTAATACTAAGAATCCGATAGTGCACTTATCAATAGTTTGAGGCTATACCCAAATATTTAGAACATAGTTCTAGTAATATATATGCGATTTTGTGAATGAATGTTTATTTTAATTTAGTTTATCATTAGTTGTCTATGAAAATGCTAACATAATACGCCACACAGGCTTCTGCCGACGGTTCGGAAAAATTGTATTTCCGAGGCTAACGTCACATGTAGCATCATAATATCCACTATATTATAATGTGCTTACACGTTTATTTAAGTACTACTTTCTCGAATAAATACAAAAAGAAAAGTAGAACTTAAATCAACAATAGCGTACTTAAATAGTTTGAGCTTTCGTCAAAAAATGACAACACTGATTGTGAAGATATTAGAGGTATATGCGGATTGACAATTTTGTTTTTAACCGACTTCAAAAAAAGGAAGAGGTTCTCAATTCGTCGGAATCTTTTTTTTTAATTTATGTTCCCGGATTTCTCGAAGACGCCCGGACCGATTTAAGAAATTCTTTTTTTGTCTGAAAGATTGCACCTCAAGGTGGTTCCCAGTTCACCAATTCAGGTTATAAACGGATGCTCGAAAAATTGAGGAAAATCAAAAAAAAATTATCAAGTTAATTTTTGAAGTCGGTTTTTACTATTTTCGGATGAAAATATATTATTTCTTGCCAAATCCAACACAATTAAACCTGACAAAGTACAAGCGCTTTTAAAATAATCGTGTTCTTTTTCTTTGTGATATTTTCTATACTTTCAAGGATTTGAAGGAACAAGGAATCATTTAGAAAATCACATCACTAACAATGTGATTACAGACCCTAGAGTATTTATTTAAATTACTAACCAAGTAAACATTATCTAAGTAATATATATTTCAATAGAAAAACATTAATAAATTAAAACCGAATTTAGAAATTCGTATGAGTTGTTTTTTTACGAATATATTGTTAGAAGATCCAATGTCATTCAATTCAAGCACAAAATCGCATAACACGTTAGTTGTAGGACAAGTTTGATGTTACCAATTGTATAATTATTAATTATAATATTCGCTTATAATTCCAATGTTTGTGACTATAATATTAACGAACACGATAATTCTCATTAACGCACACTTTTAAGTATGGACCAAATATTGTTAAATTTCTTGGGGAAGCTATGTAAATGATATATTTTAGCTTTGGAAGTTTTTATTAAAAACAATAAAATTGAATAATCATAATTAAAATACATTAACATACTTTCACAAACATTTACAATAAAATTACACTAAAATACATATACATACACACAAAAATAAAATAAATACATACAACAATTACAATAATATACATAAATGTATTTTAATTATGATTGCGAGTCGATTTTGAAATTTTTCATTATATTATAAAAAAAGCGATGCCAGTAGGTAGCTGTATTATGTTGATAGTTCTATATATTGTGAATATCTTCGAATTATTTTAGTATGTATTTAATTATTTCAAAATGAATTTATACAATAATGTAAAGAAAACTAAACTATGAAATTTCAAAATTATAAAATCAAATTTATTAATGTGCTTAGTTACTAAAGATAATTTAGTACAACATAGTTTAAAAGTATACTTTAATTGTATAAATTCTAATAAAATTGACCTTTTGTTAATGGTTTTTTTGAATAATTCTATTTTATTAACTTATAGAGGTTGTAACAAAATAAGTGTCCAACCCGTGAAGTGGTTATTAGGTATCGTGAGTCGGGTCTATTTATGTAATTATTTTTAAAATATTATGCAAAAAATTACCCATAAAAAATATTAATTGTCATTTTCGAGAATTTCATGGACAACTGAGGTCATGACCTCGTATCCAAGCTACCCGATAGGTAAGAGTTATCGAGTGCTGACGCCCGCGCCTGTGTTGCAATTGTCGGTATTTAGTTACATTAAATTTTATTCGGGGTAAAATATTTGCTTAGAATTTTAAAAATGATTACATAAATAGAACCGACTCACGATACCTAACCATTTAACGGATCAGACACGAATTTCGTTACACCATGTGTAAGAATACACATAATTTTGCGTAAAAACCAAATTCGCTCAAATGTTTAAAAATATTTTTTTATCTTATTTAAACAAAATCTATTTACTTAGTGTTCAGGGTTTTTTGATTTTTATTTAAAAGATTTGGTGCATTTAAATCTTAATACCATGTTTTCAAATCACATTATTTATATATGATAATTTAGATAAATTAATCTTAACTGCAATTTTGTGCGTTGTTATTAGATTCCAGCTTAAATAAAATTATAGTGTAAAATAAAAGCATTTTCATTTATACCCCCGTACTTCTTTTATGTATAAAAGTAAAAAAATATTCACTTATTTATGTACAAGAGACGATATGACCCAACCTGGCAAGTACTTGTAACGGTATTTAGGTATATGGCTAGATAATTATCCTTAAATATTATAAAACAAAGTCCCCCGCGTTTCATGTCTGTCTGTATGTACGCGCTAAACTAAAAAACTACTGAAGGGATTTTCATACGGTTTTCACTAATAGATAAAGTGATTCAAGTGGATGGTTTACGTGTATAATTCATTAATATTTTCTGTAAATTTGTTGAAATATAGCGAAATTTGTTGAAGAAGTCGGAAAAAAACGAGCATATTGGGAGCTTTCATCGAAAACGCTGTACAATCCCTTTGAGTTATAACAAAACAATGTATGGTGAAATTGTTCCCCTTTCATAGATCTACAAAAAAGTCCGCGATGGCATATGTCTATCTTTTAAGGATAGCTAACTATACCCATTTTAATGTTTAAAAAATGTTTACATAAAAATGGTAAAATTGGAAAGCTATAAAAACGGATATGATATTAATCCTTATTAAAATAAATACGTTATTTACTTTGAGCATTTAATGTATATTATAATTGCCCTTTACACCACCCAATTTAAATCAATATCTTAGGAGTAATCGTAATTTTAAAATTATCGCGCACTAAATAAATTCAGGCGGTCCAACACCCATCATACAAACGCGTGATGCAACCGCTTGCGCGCCCCGCGTCCCGCTGTCGCCCGTACGCTAGCTGTTGCCCGCATAAATATAAGTAAAGGATAAATGTTTGCTTGAAATTTGAAAATCTGTGATTTGAAATTAATATGTATGAAATGCATTTCTGTTAAGAAAAACTTTAGTAACGGTTTTTTTTTTTATTTTGAAGTTGATGATTATTCTTTAAATAATCATCAGTGGACTTATTATGAATTCCTGTAGTTTGACTTAATATATTTATAGTTACTTCAATGGCTTTTAGTAAAATGTAATTTATAAAAATATTAAATAGCCCGCCGCCTATCTACGCCGTTGAGTATAATTAAAACCATAAAAGAGCAAGCGTACAATTTTTTTATTCTATCAAACTACAGGCACATAGGGCATAACATCTTCGTTCCTACGGTTGATGGCGCATTAGCGATGCAGGGAATGGACATTGTTTGAGCATGCACTATAATAAGTGTACATGTGATAAGAGTTCTCACTAAAATCAACCAAGCCGGTCATTGAAAACGACAGGTCTTAGAACTTTTGGTTGTCATAGGGTAGCAGTAAGACATTGTGTGTTTAGCATTTTGTTATTTGCACTCAAAATTATGGTAGCGTAGCTATTACTTTACGCCGATTTTAAGTGAGAGAGTAGTAATTCCGGCTGGGCGTGCCGGCCCATTCCGCTACAACCCGAAGGTATGCAACCTGGCACTATAAAAACCTACCTATTAATAAATTACATACAGGTAAAGTGCGTCTTTAAGCAATCGCTAGGGACTTGAAAAACCGCAAAACGGACAACCATCGATGACGTATTCCTGCATGCGAGTCGCACACCCAGCGATGAGCCGATGACCGAATTCTTCTCCCACAGTGTACTGCTGCATAGTGTCGCGCACTCACTTTGTCATCGTCGTAACTTTTAAAACATTTGTCCAAATGATATAGTGTAAGAGACAAAAGTTATCTTCTTTAAAATTCTTATTGTTATATTTTGGTCATAGTATAAATTAATAATTATTAATAGCTTTATAAATTATAGCCTATTTGTTATTTTGATGTATTAGCTATATTATTGTAAAGTTTCATTAAAATCCATTCAGTACTTTTACGTGAAAGGGTAACAAATGTCCATACATCCATACAAAATTTCGTGTTTATTATATTAGTAGGAAATAGAATTATTATATACCCTGTACTGAACATATATAAACTGTACTGTATGGGCGAATAAATCGATTGGTGAATGTTTATATCTTATTGATTAAAAAATGCACGGGATATTTTTTTATTTTACCCGTACGAAGTCGGGACGGGCAGCTAGTAATTACTAAAACAATGTTAAATAAGTAAAAAAGAAAAACCATTGTTCAACTCCCGTTAATAAAATAAAACAATTTTACAATAGTTATATTTTTATTCTATTGTTTTTTTTATTTAATTTAATTTTCTAGTACTCCTGGCTATAAGCTGCAGCTGTACCCGATTCATCCATCGGCTCTGGATTCTGAGATACTGACGTCCTGGTCCGAAAGTCCTCGTCGGATATAAGATTTTCGCTTCGTATAAATTGCTGGCTAACACAGCCCGCGACTGAAAAAAAAAATTCGAATGACAAAATTGTATTGATATATTTTTACATAGCCGATCGATTAGTTTAGAATGATCACAACATCAACTCGCGGGTATTTTACGAATGGAGCATTTACAATCCTGGTTCCGTAAACAGTCCTTTTTTATTTTCTATTTAGTTACCCTCGACTTCATCATCATTTTGAAATTTGTTTTTTTTTCTTTAATACATAATAATAATATTGATATATGGAATAAGCTCTAAACTCCCTCGAAATCGGAGAGGACACCTTGCCCAGCCGTGGGACATGCACAGGGTGTTACTATTTTTTTCCTTTAAAAAAAGTTTGGTCGCCGTAACTTTTTTAACTATTACAAAAGTAAGGAAGTCCTGTTTCATCACTAAAAGTTGAAATGCAATGGCTGCCGCCTGAGACACCTACTTAAAAACATATTTTGGACAAAAAATTTGAAGAGAATAGCCAAGTGATAGTAAGCCACCTATAGGTAAGGACAGTAAGCCACCCCAAGCCATAGGTAAGGACACGAATAACATTTTTAAATTGTATTAGAAAAAAGATGGATTATCTCGGTAGGTGACGATGTTCTAAAATGAATACGATTTGATGTCATTGGTTTTACAAACTAATTATAATTACTTTTTACTAACTTTAATTACTAATTGTAATTATTTATAAATGACTACATTATCTACTTGGTGGTAGAGCTTTGTGCAAGCTCGTCTGGGTAGGTACCACCCACTCATCAGATATTCTACCGCAAAACAGCAGTACTTGGTATTGTTGTGTTCCGGTTTGAAGGGTGAGTATAATACCAGGCACAAGGGACATAACATCTTAGTTCCCAAGGTTGGTGGCGCATTGATGATGTAAGTGTTGGTTCACATCTCTTACAATGCCAATGTCTATGGGCGTTGGTGACCACTTACCATCACGCTCGTTCGCCTTACTATGCAATAAAAAAAATATATTACCTGGACACTTAGCTCCTTGTTTTCGTTGGATGTGTTTGAGTATGACGTCACGTTCGTAGACGTGTTTACAAATGATGTTCCTCACTGGATTCTCTATAGGCTTCAATGTTATTGGATCTATCTGTAATGTAACAGGTGACACTGTTTAACAACAAGTCTTGAACTTTGTCTGTATGCGATGATGTCCTCCAGACCGATGACCGGCCAATCTCAAGAGAGACTAGCCAACTGCTGAGGACATTATAGTTCACAAGTGCGTACGGCGAACACAGATGCACTGCACTCTCTAAAACCTCACTTTCGTAATCCGATAGGACGGCATTCCGATAGGAGAGGTCAGGCCGAACGGCTTAACGTGCTTTCCGAGACGAGAGTGTGCACACTTCCAAATTCTAGATGTTAGTGAGATATTGTCGACATAAAAAGAAAAACCCAATAACTTTTAATTGGCTCGACCTGTGGTATGAACCCAGGACATCGAGATTAAATCTAGCCACTATATCAACAAGGCAGTAATCTATATGTACTTTATAGAAATATTTATTATGTATAAATATATATTTTATGTAGTTGAAAAATAATTTGTGTTTCAGAGAGTTTTCAAATTTGTTGGTTACACAGGTTTTCTACAGCATTTTCTAAAATTGCTAGCGTGTGGGTATATATAGTAATGTGACATTTATTTATAATGAAAGATGCAGTCATTATTGTATAAAATTATACTTACATTAGTCTCTTCAGCTGCAGTTATTGCCAAACCGGATTCATCAAAATTTTCTAAAAAAATAATTATGAAATGTAAGATCACACTTTTTGTAGTTCACAAGACTCATAAGGCCAAAAAAACGGTAGGTGAAGGCCAAATATCAACAACAACATTTTTACTGGTCCTTCTACTTTGTCTACCATTTAATGTAAAAACATACACAAAGATGGTTATTCTCATTTCTTCTGGTGAACTCAAGTTAAATGTTTCCAGAAATGTAAATATACTATGATGATACTCAATTTTGTTTATAAATGTTGTTTAGGAGATTAACTTAATACTTATAAAACTGTCTTCATTAGATTGCAAATCAATTATGACAGGAAGTGAGAAATCATTATTTAACTAAACACACGCTAAACAGTGTTTATATAAGTGTTCAAATATGAAATGGAATACTCAAAGAAAATTAATATCATTTATTTTGTCTGAGTATTTCATTTCTATATAGTCTATATATTCCTCTTATTATAGTTATGTGGTTATTAATAATAATAATAATAATATCCTGGGACATTATTCACACACGGCCATCTGATCCCAAACTAAGCAGAGCTTGTAGGTACTATGGAAACCAGACAACTGATATACTTACATATACTATTTTTCTTTTGTAAATACATACTTATGTAGGTAAATACACCCAGACTCAGGACAAACAGAAATGTTCATGCACACAAAAGTCTGCCCTGGGTAGAAATAGTACCCACGACCTGCGGCGTGAAAAGCAAGTATCTTACCAATCACGCCAACGGACGAAAGGACGGCAACCTGACAACACCGCATCTCCTCTTCCTCTGCGGCCCTACCGCAACGCACAAATGGTGCGCCCACATTTGGTCGCGGGAGATAGGGCGCGCGGCAACGCAACACCGACACGCCTCTCCTCCCGCGATCACTCCCGACTGCGAGGGACAGACAGAACTGACCCCCGCACCTGCCTCCTGGGCGCATCCAACGCAAACCTCCTCATGAGGCCCACGAGGAGCGCCCCACACCCGGAATCCCGCTTCGCTTCCCCGTGGTCGACCTTACCACGGGTACTAAGCCCCCCACCACGACAAGGTGGAGATCCCACACGGGGCGGCGCATAATATAGGCTTTTTTTTTCTCAAGTGGGGGGGTATGTGGGGCTCGCCGGCACTGAAGGCACCGGAATACCCACTAAAAAACCAGCGGTATCCTCTCCGTCTGGTCAAGGGGCGCCATGGGATCACTTGCGCATGCTACCGTGACGCCCCGACGGTCGGCCCGCCTTGCGGGCCTCCATTTCTAAGGGGGTTCCGGGATACTGGGAACCCCCCTAGCCCCGGCGGCTATTAAGGCGGGGGAGAAGGTGCGCATAACGCCGACGCCTCCTCCCCGGTCTTCTTCGACGGATCGAGTCAGCGGAGGCGCTTTCCTCGCGCTGCCGCTCCGCGGCCTCCTTCTGCGAGAGTGTCATGTCCATTCCCAACCAGCATCGAGCGTGATTAACGCCATGCTCGGCAGCGAGAGATCTCCGCCGACTAACGCCGCCAGGGTATGCCTCTGAGGCCCCCAAGCAGCACACTCCGTCAGGGTGTGGTGCGCCGTGTCCAGAGGCGCACCACACTCATGGCAGGAGGGTGATACCTCCCGCCTCGCTATCTTGTGGCTTGCTATATTGAAGGCAATATCATTTTAATCCATTTCCAATAACAAAGATGAATTAAATATAGGTTTTATTATCACTGCTTTAAAATAATATAAAACAAACTTATTCTAAATTCTTTATCAGATTCAAATTTTAAGTAGGTACGTAATTGAAATAAGGCCCAATTAAAGTAAATAGCCTTACCTGCAACAATTCGAGAATTTCTCTGTATCCTTTTTTCAAATTTAATTACAACAGGGTGACTGTCAATATCAACACCTTGAGTCATTTGCATCAGTCGTTGCTTAACAACCTCATCTAGGTTATCGATATCTGATATATCACTGTCCTGAGAACAAAGTTATGAGAATTGTATACATAGTTATTTTTAATGACCCAGCAACCTCGCAGGTCTAGATACCTAACAGCTAACACCTAGATAGCTAACACCATAAGCAACAACAATAACCCTGTATTATGATAAAATGCAAATAAAAACAAGTATTTAGTTACACTCATAAAAGCAAAACCAACCAAGAGTATATTCATTATTTCCTTTAAATTCTTATGTAATAAATATAAAAAAGAATCGGCCAACTCTTATTTTTTCTTATTTTATTTATAAAGAGGGGGGACAAAAATTAGTAAAAATCTCTATGGAATAAATGAATGGCTCCTTATCTGCAAAAAATGTAATTTGTTAGAATCATAGACAATTCCAATTCATCCTACTATTAATCAACATACCTATTTTAAAAGCAAAATGACCCTGAAAGAAGAAAGGCTAATCAAAAGGTTTTTGAGAATGAACTAATAGATTCATTAGGAATGTATATATCTCATTAAGATTTTGATTTAATTGGCTGAAATATGACAATGATTATCAAAAAATATCGAAATCAGGGATCACTTTCTGACTCGCAAGCTTTACTGGTGTGCTCCATAAATAAAGTTATATGTATTATTATATAAACTATTTGAAATAGACATTTAATATACCAGCGCCGGGGCCCGTTGCTAGTATTTTATGAATAAATGTAAATTGAATTTGATTATTTGAACTGGTAAGTTTAGCTGTTAAGATAAAAATAATTCTAAATGTAAATTTTAAAATAGAACGTTTTGACCAATGCATTCCACTAATAACTAATATATATATATGTATAGTCTAGTTTAATATTAAATTATCAATAGTATTGTTTTTATTTTGAAACTTATAATATTTATCACATACTTTAACTTCCTGGATAGCCTTAGCTTCTACATTTTGTTGCGCTTCTGAAAAACAATAGCTTTTTATATACTTTCTTAGCTTATTGAGTTGATCGTCTTTTTCAGTGTCTAAATATTTCGATACGTTATCAGCACACAAAAATAAACTATCAATGCATTGTTTTCCTATTTCTGTCATATTAGATTCACTCATAATTTATACTGTATTAATATTATTTTTATGTTAGTTCAATTATTTAATAATCAGAGCAAAAATATTATGCCTATAACAACAAGTAAGTTTTATATTTATTTAGTTATTGGAGTTAAATATTGATTTTCTGCGTCTTGTCAAATGTCAAATGTCATATTTTGCACGGTCACACGTCTATCAACTACAGTAGTGGGGGTACTTTGGCTAAATGATTGCTGTTCTGTTCAATTTACGGCCGCCGGAGGCATGACGATCGATAGATGGATATGCCAAACACTTTTTTTAATCCAACCAAAACAGTTAAATAACAAAACAAAAATAACAACAAATCCGCAAAATTCAACAAAACGATTTAACAATGATTAAATAACACAGTACTTGGGAGATAAAAATATACGCCGCGTGTCACTCAACCACATACGATAGCAACGACGTACAGCGGCGATGACGCGAAATAAAAGTTATATAACAATCGCACCAATCTCTCACCACTGAAATTGGGCTCCGCTGATAGACCTGTTTACAAGACCGTGATATTTTGATAGCCGATACCACGCTCTTGTACACAGGTCTTGCAACTTCAGAAGTGAGGATACGTCGACTTAATGACGCTGTTCAGTTCAATTTACGGCCGCCAGAGCCAGAGGCATGACGATAGAGGCGTGCTGGATGACTCAAAAAATTATTGTACATGGAACATAAAATTTTACTATTCGTCCAAACTTATATTTAAATAATGGTTTTCAAAATGTTATATTCAAATATGTGTATATTATATAATGAGCACATAAGATGTAATACATAATAAGCACAACACGAGTTGTTTCATTGTGCGCTAAAGTAAAATTCGTTATCGTACAGTTCATAGAATTTTTTTGAACTCCAACTAAGTTCAATTTCAGTTTCTAGACCTGTACACAAGACCATGGCCGATACACTCGAAGTGTAGTGTAAATAAACCGATACATAATGGACTAAACTTTATGAAATATACATTACTAGTGGTGGTGAATTTTGGCGAACTCTGATTTGTGTACTTATTTATTTCTAACCAGAAGCTTATATATGAAATATCATGCTTCTAACTATGGAAATGACTTACGCGTTACTTAGTACGCGTTTTCATTATAAAATTCATTAACTGTCAAAATTTCAGCCTCAGTGGTTTAGGCTCTGCGTTGATGAGTCAGTCAGGACAAGTCTTTTTATATACAGATGTAACAAAATACGTGTCCGACCCGTGAAGTGGTTATTAGGTATGGGTTCTATTTATGTAATCATTTTTAAAATTCTAAGCAAAATTTTTATCCCCGAATAAAATTTAAATTAACTAAATAACGATAATTACATGGCAACACAGGCGCGGGCGTCAGCGCTCGATAGCTCTTACCTATCGGGTAGCTCTGAAACGAGGTCTGTATAATAATGGTCCTCCTGAACGATTTCGGCCACGGCGGTCTATCTCAAGAGAGATTAGCCAACTGCGCAGGACATTTTATAGTGCACAAGTGTGTGCGCAGACACAGGTGTACTCTCTATTCCCTTGCTCTCATAACACGATGGGACGGCAATCTGACACGACCCGAAAGAGTTCAGGCGCAGAACCAACGGCTTTACTTGCTTTCCGAGGAGTGTAACACACTTTCAACTTCCAAATCGGGGCAGCTACTGAGAATTTTCGATAGAAAATCTCAATAACATTTAATTGGCCCGACGTCAAAATTGAACCCAGGATCACCGTATCTGTGCCTTATATGTAGCCACTAGACCAACGAGGCAGTCCATACTGTATACAGATAATCTGTAACAGTATTTTGTTCTTTGAGGGTTTTCTTGCGTAAGAAAAATAGCATCCTTCGGCTTAAGCACCTGGGATAAATAGAAAAATAAGGAAAGACAAGTTTTTTTTAAATAGTTTGGTGTTTGTATTATGTATTATATATCGTCATGTAGTGTGTACACCGGGAGTGCCTCGTAATGCACTCATGGAACACTAATGTATACCGATTAATTATAGGTATATTCATATAATTAATTGTTTTCCCAAATAATTGCTTTATTTTATTTATTAATCTCATCATCATATCAATATAACAATAAAATTATATTTTTAATAAATTAATCATAAATTCGTTGTAACAAACGTTTAATAAATACAAAACAGTTATAAAATTCTTTTATTCTTTTATTTAGAAGTAAATATTGATATAAAATAACTTAGTTATATTAAAATAATAATATTGTTTACTGAACTTAGAAAATAAATAACACATCATTGATGTAACAATATAACAAATATTCCTACTTAATGTGCTAAATACATAATAGTTTTCTAATCAATAAAAGTGACAATTTCGTATAGCGCACAAAGAAGGATCATCGTATTCATAAATGGACTGCGTGTTTTTTTGATGTTGTCAGATGATACGGTCAGCATCACGCTATATTGTAAAGTCAAATCCAACAGTTCGAGTCCGTAGTCCGGCGGTCACACGGTGACGCCGACGTGCCCGAGCGCGGCCGACAGCTGGCGGAGCTGCGCGCGCATCTCGGCGTCCGACAGCCCACGGCGCGCTCCGATCACCTTGAACGCATTTAGGTATTCCAGCTCCGAGAACTGCGGACCCTTCTCACGGACCGACGTTATGATTTCCTGAGGACATAGTAACGAGTTTGGACAAGCTCGTACAGATAGATACTAGTTATTATGCTATCGTTAGCTGCACAAGGGACAGACAGGAGAAAGAGAAGGTTCATTGTAATAAAGCGAGGGGGCGGCGTTACCTCCGGCGTGCAGGCCAGCAGGTGCAGGTAGGCGTGCGCGGCGTGCAGGCCGTCGTGCGGCAGCGCCAGCGCGGCGAGGCAGTGCCGCAGCGTGGCCAGCCGCGCGCCCGCCGCGCCCGCGCCCGCGCCGCGCTCGCTCTGCCAGCGCCACACCACCGCCGCCGACATCATCTCGCCCACGCCGCTCATTATGTACTGCGGACGGACGGAACGACTGTTCATTGCGAATACTGATAGACTTATCGACGGCTCTGTTATTTTCGATCGGACAGATAATGTTCCTGGATGTTTGTATCTCGTAAACCTTAAAAAAAAGTAAATTTTGGAGATGATATATTATGACGGAACATTCAAGTGGAGCACTGACTGCGAGCGCGGAGGGTGCGAGCAGTGCGACCGCGTGCTCGTGGAAGGCGAGCAGGCGATGCGCGAGTCTCGTGGCGCCGCCCGCCTGCTCCTCGCCTTCCGGCCCTTCGGACTTCTCCTCTTGTCCCAGGTAGTGGAAGCACTCGATGCGCATCTTCAATGACAAAATTAAATTATTTTACCTGACAGGC
Organism: Nymphalis c-album; assembly: GCA_963151315.1. Classification (NCBI taxonomy): domain Eukaryota; kingdom Metazoa; phylum Arthropoda; class Insecta; order Lepidoptera; family Nymphalidae; genus Nymphalis; species Nymphalis c-album. The sequence goes on from OY720591.1 coordinate 9,266,830, forward strand.
AAACATACTGTACATCGTTTGAATTCACTCAAGATATTTAAATCAAACCTATGAATGAAAATTAATAAACCATGAATATAAAGTTAAACGTTTTCTGAACTATTTTGTCAAAACAACATAATTTCAAATATAAACGAGGTCATTAAATAAAAAATATCGGACGTATTTAATCCCCTCGTGTCGGATCGCCTCACCTCCAAGTGCAGGAACACTAAGCACTTGTGTGCGATCTCGTCGAACACGGCGGCCGTGGCGGCCATGTCGCTCTGGAACTTCTCCGACAGCTTGAGTCCCGCGCCCGTCGCGTTCGACGCGCTTACCAAGCTCGGAATGGTCTTGATGTTAGTGCTCAGCCACTCCTGTGTCATCGATATATTTAACAGTTACAATTGGTCCACATTAAGTAAGAAGGAGTGACCGCTTTGTGTCTGCCTAGTGGCTTATCGCTGCTGTCCCCACTATAATTATGTCGTTCCTCTTTTAGTACTATGTTAGTAACTCATTCGCTAACATTCAAAATGAATACTAAATAGGAGCGAGCGTTTCTCAGGGTCTTGGTACATTTGTGTGCACTATTCGGCGTGACCTGCGTTGATCGTCATTAAGTAAATGTTAAGAGACAAACTTTCACTGTAATTTGTAGTTTAAAAAAAAATAATACGTATACCTTATTGTAAATTGATTCTAAATTAATCTTTCTTTTAAAAAAATAACTCACCATACTTTCGCACAGTAGAGCTAAATCAACGAGTGTGTTGATGTCTGCGACGATCTCGCGGTTAGAGACTTCGCCGTCTCCCAGGCTTGTCCCGAGGATCTCGGCTTCTCTTTCGTACGCTTGCTTTAGCTCCTAATTTGTATACAACATAGAAAAACTGATAAATGATAGTTCATAATAACATACTTAAAAACAATATCATTAGTATAATAAATAATTAATAGGTACTTCTACATTCTAGAGCAAACAGTATTGTCACAAGATAGGAGCGAATTTTAGTGCTCTGACCTGTGCAGTGTAGTCGCCGTGCTCGACGGCGGCGCGGTAGTTGGGCAAGGCTTGCAGGAAGCGCACGATGTCGTCGTCGGCCAGCCAGCGCGCGGCGCGGGCGGGCGGCGCGGGCGCCAGGCGCGCGTGGGCGGCGCGCGCGTGCACCGCCAGCGCCGACAGCGCCGCCTCGCACGCGCGCAGCGCCGCCGCCCCGCCGCACGAGCCGCAGCGCCGCGCCGCCAGCGCGCTCTCTCGCACCGCGCCCCATGCCTCGATACAGCACGCGAACACCGGCCGCTGACCCACGCTGTGTATCACGGTCGTACTCGTGTTAACGAACTGCATATTATTTTATTTTTAATGCCACTAATTGTAGTGATACCGACGTGTGCTCGGGCGGCAGCGCTCGCTCGCGCCAGGCGGCGGGCGCGCGCATGGCCGCGTCGATCTGCGAGCGCGCGCTTTGTGCGAGTCGCTCGCTCTCGCCCCAGCGCACGTAGTCAGAGATGAATGCGCGAAGCGAGCACTCGCTACCTCTATAACCAAAGTTACTATAATATAATATTAATTACAACGAAACTAAATAATCGTGGAAGTCTTATTGTCGCGGAGAAACCTGAATTTTGGCTGTGGCTGCACACATCCCGTGGAACCAATATTTCATAATTAAGCTAACCTAGTATTACATGCATAGATTCGAAAAAATATACACTACCAATTTATATAAAAGTTTTGTAATGAGAAAAACGAATAAAAGGGTTTATGGAAAATCAAAAAACTATACTACCATAACCAACGTCCAAACAAAAACTATAACATTTGCTTGCAAGGCCAACTTAGAATCAATAATTAAATGGGCCTATCGAAATAGTCGCTGTATAAGTGTATGTGTATACCCAGGCCGTTCGAGATGGGCGCAGAGCGCATGCAGCGCTGGCAGCGCAGCGTGCAATAGCGCAGGATCCGGGCGACACACCAGCGGGTAGCGCTGTCGACGCGACACCACTCCCGTGACCGGAGGAGCAGCCACTATAACATATACAAATAGTTCAATTAGCCTTTTAAAACAGAATTCTAGAGTTTATAAGGGTGCATTACAATTTTGATGCGAAGTATGGTTCATTTAAGGCTCTTAAAGCACGTTGCCCCAAATGTGATGATGGTGAAATACAAGTGTTCATCCCACACGTGCAGGTTTCCCTCATGATGTTTTCTTTCATAGCCGAGCACGACACCAATTATTACTCACACCACCACTGGGCCATAATATACTACACATTGAAAAAACAATACGTACCCGTAAGCTTAAATAACTTATCGCGTCGACGCTGTGGTCGCTTCTTCGAAAAGTAATCGGAAAGACGCAATTCGGGCGTGTTGCTGTCAGTTGTATTCGCGCTCGATCGTTGTGCAGCTAAGTTGACACTCTCTATCTCTAAGTATTCCGTGAGAAGTAGTTGCATCTGTAGCGAAAAACTTGGTAATAAAATCTATATAATTTGTTGAAAAATACATTGTCAACTACTATTAAAATAAGACAGTGTGAGTGAGATCAAAAAAATTCTGGGGTCAATATAAATATTACGGTTGTTATTATCCTGTCTGTTCATGTTCATTCATGTTTCCTTTTCTTCATCATACCCGCCCATATCAGTATGGGTGGGCACCTGTTTGGGCGTCGTACTCGTAAGGTGTGGTCACGCAGCCGTTTTCGCAAGGTTTCGGGGCTAACAACACCACTTGAGTTTTGTAGTCTTAACTCTATATATCTCTCGAGCGGTTAACATCAGCTGACGTCTTGAAGTCAGTTGTATGTATCGTTCTTGACGAGTGGTGGTTCTCCTATCGCGGCCTGAGTGCTGGTCAGCGGGGTCTCCTGTGCTATTTTAACGCATGTTGCGTACAGATCTTTGCATTTCATCTGCAGTCAAATGACGTCATCGTCATCCATAACGTAAAGAATAGAAAATGCAAATGTTTAACTAGCAAAGAAAATATATTTATATTCGAAAAAAAAAAACAAATTTTGTAAAAAAACAAAACATAATCGAAATGTTATTTTTATGACCAGACCAGACAGGGTGTTAAAAACGTCTAAGAAAATAGTAGAATTTATAACATGATGCATGTTGCTTATCGTTAGACTATTGTGATGAGTGTTTTGACGAGAGATAACAGTTTCTTTAAAAGATGCACATTTCCATAAATAGGTAAAATACATTACAAAATACATTAAATTACATACAACAAAACAAATAAGTTACAGCTAAGTGTAAGTATATGCAGTCAAGTATCAATATGTACTTTAGTAATTACAATATGATGTAGATATGTTTACCTAGGTACAATAGATGTTGGTAAATAAATAAATCATAATGTTCTATATCTTAAATCAAGTATGTGTCAGGTAAGTACTCAAAACAGTAAAGTCAAATGTCACTATCACGGTTTTGTATACAGGTCTAGCAACCGAGTCCAATTTCAGTGGTGAGAGATAGGCGCGATTGTGTAACAACTTTTATTTCGCAGCGGCGCCCGCTGTACGTCGCTGCTATCTTGCGCGCGCTGCGAACTTGGTTATTGAACTGTTTTGTTTAAATTTGAAAAGTGTTCGGGATTATTATTAGGCGAATTGTCGTGCCTGTGGCGGCAGTGCCGTAGCAAGGTGGACAAGGGCCCCGGTGCATAGATAAAGAATCGGGCCCTCACCCCCACTCTCCACTTAGCATGAACTACGGAGTTCTGTAATTGTTGATGTTCATTTATAAACATTAAAAAAACAATCTTGTGAGCAGGCTCTTTTCTTACGTTAGAGGGCCCCCTGAGCTCAAGGGCCCTGGTGCACTGCACCACCTGGCCCTACGATAGCTACGCCACTGTGTGGCGGCCGTAAATTGAACTGAACAGCGTCATTAAGTCGACGTACCTGGGGGTACGTTGTTACTACTGAAGTTGCCAGACCTGTATACAAGACCGTAGTCACTTACGTGTATGACAAATATCACAGATAATCTATACCTATGACAAATAGGCAATGTCTTAGCTGAATGAATTGAAGTTTGGAGATACAGAGTTGAAGTTTGGAGACCATCGTTTTGTAATCACACACTAAATGATGTACTTTTTAATTATTCCAATGATAAATAGTTAAACTAAAAACCCAAAAAAGTAAAGAAAGTCAATTGGCATACAATCCGAGTAAATGAAAAATTCATCTGACCACAACGTCGTCAATAGTTTCATTACCCTGAATAGTCGATTGTGACTGTCAGGTAACGAGCAATAAACTCAGAGGTAAATTAAAATAACAAGAATATCAATTAAAAATAAGATAAACGAGAGGTACGAGAAAAGAAATAAAATTTTCGGCTTCTCCTTCTTTTTTAACACACGAAGATAAATAAATTGGGCTATATTTCATTTACATTTACATTTTAGTTTAGACAAACGAGTCCTGCTAAAACGCAATTTAATTAAGGTCCTCCAGACCGATTTCGGCCACGGCGGCCAATCTCAAGAGAGATTAGCCAACTGCGCAGGAGATATTATAGTGCACAAGTGTGTGCGCAAACACAGGTGCACTCTCTTTTCCTTGGCTCTCATAATCCAATGGGACAGCAATCCGACACGACCGGAAAGAGTTCAGGCGCAGGACCAACGGCTTAACGTGCTTTCCGAGGCACGGGAGTGTACACACTACCAACTTCCAGACTCCGGGCTGCTACTGAGAATTTTCTTAAAGAAAACCCCAATAACTATTTATTAGCCCGACTTGGGAATTGAACCCAGGACCACCGAGTCCGCGGCCTTATATCAAGCCACTAGACCAACGAGGCAGTCAAAAACGCAATAAATACGCGGTAAAGACGCGGTTGCTACCCGCGGCAAGTGATTATAAAGTATTGTACTTAATAAATAATTACACATACGTCACAGACATAGTTCGTTTAATGAGCTTTACAACAGGAAAACGCATGTATGCAATATAACATGCTTAGCAGCCGGTTTTTTGATCCGTTTTTAACTCAACCATAGTTAAAAATAGTAACAAATGGTTAAATTATGCCAAATGTGTTTTTTGACGTGACAACGTCTAATAAATCGATGAACGCTGGCTACATGCACGAAAAATTGTCCCGTTACGCTGATTACACTCGATTGCAGTCATTTCATCAATGTTTTGTTATGACGTTGTTACGTTAAACTATCGTCCGTAAACCGAAAGTCGGAACAGACAACCATTTTTTTTTATTAATAGTTAGTATTTTTAACGTTCAAATAATTAACTATTAGTTATAAAATTTAATCACCCAACGTCGGAGGGTTAGCATTCTGACTAATAATATAATAATAATATATCTTAGGACAATTTTCACACACGGTCATCTGATCCCAAACTAAGCAGAGCTTGTACTATGGAAACCAGACAACTGATATACTACATATACTACTTTTTTATTTAGTAAATACATACTTATATAGATAATTACAACCAGACTCAGGACAAACAGACATGTTTATGCACACAAATGTCTGTCCTGGGTGGGAATCGAACCCACGACCTGCGGCGTGAAAGGCAGGGTATCTACCAATCACGCCAACCGGCTCGTCAAATGGTTCACTCTCAACCATGACAGCTGTCGACAGTTTTCTTGTTGTCAAAGTCGTATTTTTTCAAATATTATTTATATTATTTATTATGAATTTAAATATAGTTCGATATTATAATAATATGTCAAAAAGTGTATCAGGCGACGATATTTTTGCGGATTACGTGTTAATGAGTAGGCCGACGAAAAACGGTTATGTGGTTGGTCAGTCATATTGGAACCTATCTAAAAACTCCCACCACAAAGTAGGTAATGTATGTATTTAATGTTCAGTTGCGATGCAGCCGGACTAAGCAGGAATTTTAGGTGAAAATTTATTAAATCTAGGTAGAGCTTGATCATAAAAATAATACTCATATTCCAAAATAATATAAATTAAGAAAAACTTTTATAAACTCAAAACGAGTTAAATACGAAAAATACAATAATATATCACTGTACACATATAATTTGGTCCAAGATCATAACAATATAATAATAATAATAATAATAATAATAACTTGGGACATTATTCACACACGGCCATCTGATCCCAAACTAAGCAGAGCTTGTACTATGGAAACCAGACAACTGATATACTACATATACTACTTTTTCTTTTGTAAATACATACTTATATAGATAATTACACCCAGACTCAGGACAAACAGACATGTTCATGCACACAAATATCTGTCCTGGGTGGGAATCGAACCCACGACCTGCGGCGTGAAAAGCAAGTGTCTTACCAACCACGCCAACGGGCTCGTCAATATCACTCACAGTTAACGGAAATGCAGAGAGTTTTGATAAAATTAAGAAAACATTTATAACTTCGAAATGAGTTAAATACGATAAAACATTACTGTCATTTACTGTAAACACAACATAGATAAAAAATAATAATAGTTTAAAAAAACTAAAAAAACACGCTAAGATTATCCAGCGAAACGTCGAAAAAAAAAAAAAAACTGATATCAAATTATTGCATTGTCATCGGTCCTTGATACGTATGCAAAGTTTCAAATTAATCAGACTTCTGGAAATTGGTGAAAATTAAGTTCAAAGATTCCGTTACATACAACCCAAGCTAATAAAAGCGTGTTAATAACAGAGATGATTTTGTAAACGTGCTCATCTCTCATCAGATAATCTACCGCAAAACAGCAGTACTTGATATTTTTGTGTTCCGGTTTGAAGGGTGAGTGAGCCAGTGTAATTAAAGGCACAGGGGACGTAACATCTTGGTTCACAATGTTGGCGGCGCATTGGCGATGTAAGAGATGGTTAACATTTCTTACAATGCTATTGTATATGGGCGTTGGTGACAACTTACCATCAGGTGGCCCATATGATCGTCTGCCTACCTATACAATAAAAAAATGAATTGTAATTGCACTGGTTTACTCATGCTTCATAACACAACATAGCAGTAGTAAGTACCTACTGCGGTTTTGCTGTAGAATAAAAGGGCGAGACGAAGATTTTCCTCAGACAGGCTTTTATAAAGTCTGAACGTTATTCCAGAAGTAAGTCTAGGTTACAAAAATTATTGAAATATGCAGGTGAGATCTACATTGTATCTTTATCGTGCATGTAAAAACATACAATTAAACGAAGAATGCCGTTTATACTAGATTCATATTACATATTTTTCTTTGTAAAATATAATATAAAATAATATCTGTATAAACATCACATCAAATACCACGAACTCTGAATTATCGTCCCACGCCGAGACTCTTAATCATAGTCATTAATGCATTTACAACTCAAGGTACGAGGTACAAAGATTGTTTTTTTTTTTGTTTATGAAACATAATATGAAGTTGTTTAAATCATTCGATTTTAATTTTAAAAAAAAAGAACTCCTCACCTAATAGGCTACCATGAAAATCATCTGATGAAAATATATTTAACATGTCAACAAATAAAAATAAAATTAGGTTGCACAATAATTTCGTTATTTTAATACTAAGTTACAACTGTTCCACCATAAATAAAATGATTAATAATGTAATGTTCTTTGGATCTGCGCTCATCTTATGATACGAAGATATTACATTGCACAAGAATTTCATATACATAATTTGCACCTGTGCAAAAAATTTTACTTTGCATAATAATTTCACATCTTTTTGACATTAGCAAAGGTTTAAGTCCATAAAGATAACAAAACAATTATTTTAATGTTTATCTTTCGATGTTTTTTGATTTTTTAAAACGGTGTTTACCTTAATTGTTTTTCAATACATAATTAATATTCATAATTGTTTTTTAATAGGTCTCAGTAAGGCTCCTTGGTCAATTTGAGTCGGTTGAACAGAAAATATTTTTATATCATTTGTTTAAATTAAAGATTATCTTAAGGTAAAATTAATAAAATAATTTATTTTCAGTGAGTTATTAATTATACAGTAACATTTTAGTTTGCTATGTTTCTATAATACAGGTTTTCGTATCCACTTCATAGCGATGTGTCATCAACGAATACGCGATGACCAACTCGCACTTCATATAAAATGCTTTAGTCCGTTTAAATCAACAGGCATGTGCAGTTCTCTGTCATATTTTAGTTACAAACAAACACGTCACATTTGAAACGACTAATTAGTTTCAATTAGAAATAAAACTACAGTGTGTCATCAAAATGATAGGTTTAACGTTATGTGTAATTGCTATTATCGCTCTATATTTATACGGAAAGAGAAATCACAAGTATTGGGAATTAAAAGGAATAAAACACGACCAACCATTACCATTTTTTGGTAACAATGCGAGAAATTATTTGATGCAAAAAAGTGTAACCGAATTGTGTTCTGAATTGTACTGGAAATATTCAAACGAAAAAGTCGTAGGATTTTATCGCGCGTCTCGTCCGGAACTAATAATCAGAGATCCGGAAATGGTCAAGCGGATTCTAATAACGGACTTCAGTCATTTCTATCCACGTGGTTTAAATCAACACAAACAGGAAATAGAACCGATGCTGAGAAATCTATTTTTTGCGGACGGAGATATATGGAAATTATTGCGCCAGAGAATGACGCCCGCCTTCTCGAGCGGCAAGTTAAAGGCTATGTTTCCGTTGATCGTGGAACGTGCCGAGAAACTTCAAACGCGAGCACTTAGTGCCGCCGCCGCCGGAACAGCAATCGATGCGCGCGACTTAATGGCTCGCTATACTACTGACTTTATCGGCGCCTGCGGTTTCGGACTCGATTCCGATTCCCTTCAAGACGAGAATTCCGCATTCAGACGACTCGGCGCTACTATATTTAAAATAGGCCCTAAAGATATTTTCATACATACGTTAAAACAACTTTTTCCGAGCATGTTTAAAAAGTTGAAATCGATGACTCGGGTCGAAAAACAAATAATTCAATTAGTGGACGCAGTTTAGCAGCAAAGGAACTATAAACCGTCTGGCCGAAACGATTTCATAGACTTACTACTCGAGAGCAAAATGAAAGGTACGATAGTAGGGGAGTCTATCGAGAGAATAAAGCCAGACGGGAAACCAGAAGTCGCGACTTTGGAGTTAGATGATGAGTTAATAGCAGCTCAAGTATTTGTATTTTTCGCAGCTGGCTTTGAGACATCTTCATCAGCTACTAGTATGACTCTTCATGAACTTGCTTATAACCCAGAAGTGCAAGCAAAGGTACATGAAGAGATCGATAGAGTTTTAGCGAAGTACGACAATAAACTCAGCTACGACGCTATTAAGGAGATGCCTTATCTGGAGTCGACGTTCAAAGAAGGAATGAGAATCTTTCCATCACTGGGTTTCTTGATAAGAGAATGTGCACGCAAGTACACTTTCGAGGACATAAATCTGACAATAGATGAAGGGGTGAGAGTTTTAATCCCTCTTCAAGCAATACACAACGATCCTAAATACTTCGATAACCCGACTGAATTCCGACCGGAAAGATTTCTAGAATTCCCTTTGACGAATAATAAATACACATATTTACCATTTGGTGACGGACCACGTGCTTGTATAGGTAGGTCTTCAAATGCACTCAATATGTTATCTTACTTATCACATTATCAAATACTTATTATTCAATTGCATTTGTATAATATTAATTATTTATTATTTGTTTTTACGAGTCATCATTTTGAATTACTTCACAAAGTAATGCATAAAAGGAAAAAAAAATGTAATTTGCGATTGATTATTATCTGAATTTGATGAGGTGCTGGACAAAAGTCACCTTTCCTGTTACTGACCAGCTTACACCATAAGAATTCCGATGGGAGTTGGTCAAATTTACATGTGATAGAATTTTATCTGACACATTAATGTTTCATTAGTAAATATTCCCAATTTCTAAGCTACGGAATACTCTCTTTTTAGCAGTTTCCATTGCGAAAATAAATAAAAAGTGTATTATAATATATAATTCACTTGTAAAGCCATTATTAGAATATCTTGTTGAGATTTGGGGTAGTGCATATAAAACTAATATAAAGGATCTTCAGATCTCGCAAAATAAGTTACTAAAGTCATTATTCCATCTAGATTACCATATGTCAACTAAAGAATTGTATAAACGTACTAATGTATTATCAATTAACCAGTTATACAAATTTAAAACATGCATATTAATTAGAAAAATACTAACAAAAACAATACACACACAAATAACGTTTAGAACTAAAACTTACAAACATTACACTAGAAATAAACACAAACTTGAATTACCCAAGACCAGGACGAAATATGGAATTAAATCTCTACAGTTTGAGGGAGCAAAACTATACAATAGCTTACCTAATGAAATTTTCAATGAAAAATCCTTTACGATTTTTAAGAAAAAATTATTATCTTATTGTAAAAATACTTAGATTAATTACTCTTGAATTGTATAAGTCGTTACTACTGTACTAAATTGTCGGTTAAATTATTATGTAAAATATCTCATTTAAGTGAACATTGTATGTTCTTTATGAGAAATAAAATTCTTAAACCACAAATACAAATTAAGCACATTAACATTCAGTAGAGCCTTACCTATATCTGGGCCCCCTCTCATCTTTAGTTAAAATCCATGTGTTTTATGCACTAGGTATTTTAAATAAATATCCAGGGATAGTTTAATGAATGTATTGTGGCGAGCCTATAGCTATAAATGTTTCCAGGTGCGCGCTTGGGGCTAATGCAATCGTTGGCGGGGCTGGCGGCCGTACTGTCACGTTTCAGCGTTCGCCCCGCGCCCACTACGATTCGTCACCCACCCGTTAATCCTGCTTCTGGTATCGTGCAGAGCATACAGGGCGGTCTACCACTGCTCTTCATTGAAAGGAAACAGCACATCTGAACTAAACATTTCTAAAAAAAGATGATATTTTTTATATTCAATATAGACCTTTCCTATTTATAATAGTTATGCAAAATAGGATAACCCAATCAGTATTTTGTTTTTAATTTGTTATTGTATATTTTTTACGAATATAGTATAACTTTATTTCGTGTAGTTTAATTGAAATAAAATCGAAATCTAAATATTATTAATTTTTTTATGCAAAAATAGTATTTCCTGATCATATACGTATATATTTATTGGAAAAAATAGATTGACCTATTCTTCAGTATATTTATTTAAAAACTGGGTAAACCAAAATAGAATATTATAATCGCCATAATAGCAATATAAATACAATAAATTGCATTACTTATTCCGATGCGTAGGCGTCCTCGCGAACGTTCGTTGGGGTCGAGGTCGCTTGTTTAAAATAACCATCGTATCGGTAATACAGGGTAATTTATTTATATCGGGCAAGTGTCCGACCCCTCCTGACGTCGACGGCGTCCTAAAACCATGGCATGCCTCACATGAGCTACCTTTAGGACGTGCGTAATCTGAGCGTGGTGACAAAGTCAAGATCAGTAGGAAGAATCAGGGTCGTCTTCTCGTATGGGCACTCTGGGCAAGTGCCCAGGACCGTAAGATCGTAGGGGGGACCGGGCTGGCTTACGCATTAGGAGTACCCTATTCAATAACAAAAATTGACTAGTAGTCAGATTTAAAATAAATAGCAGCAAATCAAGTCCCAAAGTAAACTAAATATATATATTTTGTACCCGCTATTTATGAAAAAAAAAAATCATCGCAGCAGTTTAGTTGAAGGGTCATTAAAGTTTAATACTGGGCAACCTTAGCCACTGATTTAGAGGCGAAAATGCTATCGACTCTTGTTACCTTTTGGTCAAAGTTGGTCTTGGGAAGAATAACATACAAGTTATAAAAGAGTTCAATAAATAATTGTTAAATAGTGTTTGTCTTCTATCTGTTTGTGACAAATTTACCCGACACATTTATTATATGTGTAGATATAGATAACGCACTGTGTCGCGTTATTTAATTTTATATACATACAACGTTTTAGTACCGATGGTATGATGGTAACGATGATGAAGCAGAATAGTCATCTAATTAACTTCATTAAATTAGTAGGTACCCGAAGACTTGCCCAATTGTTACCTACTAGGTGTTATTATAAAAATAAAAAATAACTGTAATACATTTTAAATTTCGTTAAGACTTATTAAAACTTCGATCAACAATATTATACTACTAGATATCGCGTCATGAACAAAAAACGAAGAACATAAAATGAAGAAAACGATGTAAAGTTGTACGAGTTTAATAATTTCAACCTAAACTATGCCTTGTTCCCGAGCAATAAATTGCGATTTAGATCGTTAGATTAGATTGTATCGATCTTACGCCATGAATGACAGAAACTCATAGTAAATGTAATAACGGTCGTTCCATATTCAACCTTATTTCCTTAGGAATAAATTATATATTAGTTATATGAAACATATATTTGAAAGATTGTATAAAAAAACATAACATACGCATATTGCATGACATTGACCAAATAATTATAAAAAAAAAAAAAACTAGAAATAAAACTTTAAACATAGTTATTGTACAGTCGGAACTGGTCGCAAACGTATTAATCGAACTATAATTGAATACTCGTGTCGGTTCTAGCCTCTGACTATGCTGTTTTTACTTCAACGTTAAAAAATAATTATACCTTGTGATAAAACAACTTAGAAACTAGTTTGAATATTCTGTATGAGCGTCAACGATATGACTTAATGAACTTTATTATTTTTAGAAGATACGTTTCGTATTATAATGAAATTTATGTGACTCTTTGTCACATACAAGCTGACTTTATAATACGTGTTTTTACCGAATAGCATTGCAGTTGGCCCCTGTCAATAAATTGTTTGTTGTGTGAATGTGTCAATGTCTGTAAAAGTAAATCGAAAAAGGTTAATATTCTTAGGGCAGAGTGAACCGGTGTCATTAAACGCTTAATTTAAATTGTTTATTTAAAAAAAACACGGGAACACTACTTTAAATATTTAAAATTCGAACCGTTACGGTTACCTACTATACGTTATTATAAAGTGACGTTGATCAATGTCAAAAATGTGAGTAGCAATAACAATAAAATAAAATAATGTTATGCTAGCTAGACCTATGCCCGGGCTTAGTACATATTTACCTTAAAATTGAAATGTTTGTGTCATTGTGTCATGATAGAATATGACATGACAAGTCTATGCTCCAAACTTCAGTTATTCGTTTGTAACTTTGGCCGTGCGTCGGCCATATGACGCGTGCGTGCTTTGTGCGTTTAATCAGCCAGGACAGTTTATAAGTATAGATTATATAAATACGGTTTCATTTATCTTTCATAAGTGGTGGAAAATTAGTGTAACGCTTACCAATAAATAATTTACATATATACACAGTGGAAAGTACTTAGCATAGACGGCAAAAATTATTATAAAATGAAATGGCAATTTTGTTTTGTTTTGGCGAAGCTTAATTATATTATGCAAGAATATAAGACATATTATATTTCTCATATCCTTTAAGTATATGTGTCAAGTACACTATGAGAATAAACTTCCGAAACGCGCATACCGCCGATGAATATGAAATTTGATGTATTAACGTATTTTGACCTCGTCATCAAGAATACTGAATAACGTAAATTAGCTTAATTTATTATTTTAGCTTTCCCCAGAATGTGTGTGTGTATGCGTGTTATAAGCATTTTTAACAATTCAAGATCTTCTCTCCTGTTGTGTGTGGGTGTGAGCGTTGTCAACTGTCAACTGCCATCTGTCAAACTTGATCTGTCAACTGGGGTTAAGGTAAAATCACAGTCTGGTATACAGGTTTAGCAACCGAGTCCAATTTCAGTGGTGAGAGATAGGCGCGATTGTGTTACAACTTTTACTTCGCAGGGGCGCCCGCTGTACGTCGCTGCTCCGTTCATTTATATTAGATATTATTTACACAATTCTATCATCTTGAATATGTTGCGGTGAAGCTGGTGAACACTACGAGGCGTAGTGCAACAAGTGGTGAGAGTACGGTATGTTACACCCTCGCCACTTGTTACACCGCGACCAGTAGCGAAAGACGGCGCGCAGAATCTTGTTACGTCCGACTTGCTGAATCACACATAAAAAAATACATACAACTTATTGTACCGCGGCCAGTAGTGGAAGAAGAAGTCAGAACTGATACAGATATCTGAAAAATACTTACGACTTGTTGCACCGCACTCCAGTAGTGGTGCTCGGAGTGCAAGCCGCGCTCACTCAGCGAGTATCGCTGCAGCGCTGCCCGCCATAGCTGTAATAATCTGTAACAATTAAAGACCAATAGGTATAACTCATTTTTAGTAGAATTTTAGTAGAAAAAAGTTACAATACAATTTACGATGGCAGGACTTTTTACTTACCGTTTATTTCTCGTCCCGCAAGATTTAAATTCTTCAGCCAAACAAGTGACCAGCCTCGCCAACGGCCTACCCGTCTCTGTCACACCCTCGACTTCTGTTATCTCCAAGTCTTCTTCACCATCTGCCTCGGCTTCAATGTCAACATCGTCGATGATACGTCGCGACACTGAATCAATAACCTCCAGTAATTCGGTCTGAATTTGCACTTTGAATTTCTGAAAAGACGATGTTTACTTGAAAACCTTATTACATTGCTAAGCGATACAAAAAGCTTTGTAAAAAGTCATATTAGTCAGATCGAAATTTCAAAACTGCATTTCGTGCTCACAGTACTCTTAATAATAATAATATCCTGGGAGATTCACACATTATCATCTGATCCAAAACTAAGCATAGCTCATACTATGGAAGCCAGACAACTGATATACTATAATTATATTCTACTATTCATATGTACTTATATAGATAATTACAACCAGACTCAGGACACACATGTTCATGCACACAAATGTCGAACCCACGGCCTGAGGCGCGATTATATTTTCAATATGCTGCCAATAATGGATTTTAAGATATATTCGGGCTTTGGGAAAAGCGCGTCTGGATAGGTAACATGGGTACCCTATATTCTTATTTTATTCTACCACTAATTAGCGATACCCTATAGTATTGTTGGGTTCGGGTTTACCGGACGAGTGAGCCGACTACAGGCAAAAGGGACATAACACCTTATTTACCAAGATTGGTTAAGCATGACGATGCAATTGACTGTTAATATTTCTTCTTGTCAATATGTGACAGACAGTGGTGACCACTTACCATCATGTTCCTGTACATCATCCCAGTCCATCTATCTAAAATACCGCCTATTAATATTTAATTATGGATTATAGTTAAAAGAATAATACTCATTTAAGTCTTACCTCAGTTGCTTCCTTCAACTGCTCCAAAACACCCAGAGCTTCGAGTGATATCATGACAGTTGTTTCAAAAGTTTTATCCTCTTCTGTGAGGGACGCTTCATACTCTGGTGTTATGTCTTGTAAATATGCATCTGTCACCTCTTCACTTTTTGTTAATTCTGAAATTTATTTATCTACTACATTAGTAGTCTCCTAAGCTTATAACCTACAAATATTTTAATATTTTTTTTATTGTATAGGTAGGCGGACGAACATATGGGCTACATAATGGTAAGTGGTCATGAACATCCATAGACATTGGCATTGTCAGAAATGTTAATCATCGCTTACATCGCCAATGCGCCACCAACCTTGGAACTAAGATGTTATGTCTCTCGTGCATGTTATTCACTGGCTCACTCACCTTTCAAACCGGAACACAACAATATAAGGTACTGCTTTGCAGTAGAATATCTGATGAGCGGGTGGTACCTACCCTATCTGACGAGCTTGCACAAAGCTCTACCATTGAGTAAAATAAAAATTTACTCTTCAATCAAAAACTCACTTTGTAAGAGTGAGTAAAAGCAGGTTTTATATTTTTTTTAGGAAAGATTCATTGCTTGCCTTACAATTTAACTCTTCTAGGATTGTTAGTAATACTAAGTAATAAGGTTGTAGAAAAATAAATCGAAGATTATAATGTTGGAATAAGTAGATAAGGTCATAGAAAGTTAAAATCCAACTTTGAATAGCATAGTCAATAGTATCAAAATATTGCAATAGCTACATCAACAAACAACGTACATTGCACTCACTTTAATTATAATATAATAAAATACTAATAATTCACTAAGAACTGGCATGCTTCATATATTAATTTTATATATCATATATGAACAATACATAATGAAATGTCATATTACCAGCAAGCAATAACGCAGTTCGTCGTCTCGCCGACAGCCCTCGTCCCAGCGGGGCGCGCTCGCCGCGGTACACGGCGCCGCTTATCCGACGTACTATTATGTCGACCAATTCTTTCTTCTTAGCCTGTAGTAACAGCAATGTAATTCATAGTATTTTTCATTATTTTTCAGTTACAATTGTTTGTAAATAAGATAATTTAACAACATAAAGTACATACTAAAGTAAATGCTAAGTAATTATTGCTTGCCGACATATGGCTTCAATATTATTTTGAACAATAATTTGAAATTATATTTTAACTTTGTTCGAAGTTATAAGCTTTATTTTTTAAGAAGAATTCAGCTTTTTTCCTAATCCAGATCATGGAAAATTCCTAATAAAGCATACTTAAAGTAAACTGTTTGAAATAAAGAGACAAATCAAATTTAAGCTACATTTTGTGTCGTTACTCAAAACTGAATGCGAACTACAATTTTCCGTTCCTTTGACAAGTCCTACCTTCCAATTGAAAATAAATAAAAAAGGTAGCCATTGTGTTAGAAAGTGATAGAAGTCATACCTGCAGCTGTGCGGTGGTAGCGCTGAGCGCATGAACACGCGGCAGCTCTGTGCTGGCCGTGAGTAACGCCCCTCGCAGTGCGTGGGCCGCGCCCAACACGCGCCCCGCACTTGCCAGTTCACGCGCACTACGTTCCGAAACCACCACACGCTCACTGTGTCGACACAAAATTACCACTGGTAAACTATTTACAAATTTAACAAAGAATCACGCAATCATCAATGATTTTACCATGAAAATCATGTCTATAGTCCTAAATTCTAGCTTGACATGTGGGTGGATGCTTTCACTTCTTACAGTCCATATTTAAGGGCTAAACTAAGCATTTAAGATGTTGTTGTTTAGTTGATTTTTTCTTCCTGCTAAGTGTTAACATAAAAAAGAAATTGAGCTGGCTAAATAATTATGAAAACAACTTACATATCAGTAAGCATTCTTAAAGCATGATGGTGTGTTCTAGCATCAGCCCAGAGACGTCGCAAGTCATCCCTTCTGACACGCAGCAATGCCCTACATGCACCCAATCTAGCTTCAGCCGCAGAGCAATGCTGACCCCAAGCACCAAGAGCTGAACATACAGCACTAAATTTCTGCAATAATTAATGAAGTCATTTTTATTTGCATAACACATTCAAATGATAAAATTAGTAACTTCAATTGTATACCAATAATTACAAAATTATATATTACATTAATATGTATAAAGGTACAAACAAAAAAGCAGTGGGACATTCACAGGGTGGTACTTTACTTTACTTCATTTTATAGTTAGAATTTGTAAAAAAGTTTTAGAACTATATAGAAACATGACATGAACACACAACAGGATATACAGGAACTGTCTATTCCAACCACAAGAGGAGGAAAGACAAATAAACAAGAATAAGTGTGTAAACCTAAGGTTTGTGAACCTTCTTGTTTGAAATAGGCTATAGATTCATCCCCATGGCAACAGTATTGATTCCTAAGATTTGTGTTAAACTGTTCAATATAATAACTTACTCACTTGCATAACATCAGTTATTTCTTGAGCATGAGCTGCAACCAATTCATCAAGCCTAGCATCACTCTTTTTATATTCTTTTTCTAATTTTGCTCTCTCCTTTTCTCGTTGTTCATTTGTCTCACTAGCTGACAACGTACGAATCACCGACATGAGTAGCCCACTCTTTAAAATATAAGTTACATATTTTAATTTACAAAGTACTTTTATATAATGGCATTTTAAATGAAAACACTAGTTTATGTCTTATAATAATATGACTTAAAAAGATACAGACGTGTAGTGATTTTTCAGGTCTTAAAGAAAATTAAAACGGCATATGAATTAGTTACTGATCATGTAGGATACATGTATATATAACAGTTTTCTCCTACCGTTTCCTTCCCCTGTTTCACTCCTCGAGGTGGTTTAGTAGGTGGCGGTGATGACATTTTGATGGTTTTGACTAGAGAAAATGAATTCAGCTATCGTTTGGTATCCACCTACATTAATTATTCTTTATTACAATAATTTAGTCTATTGAAGTAAATAATCATCTGCCCAGTGCCCGAACCCCGACCCGAGGAGCCCCGATTGGACGAATCACAAACTTGACACTTGAAGTTAAAACGTCAGAGCAGTTTAATATTTCATTATGTATTTAGTCCTATAGTCTTTGGTACAGACTTAAATCATTATTATTAAACCACTATTGATTTTAAATTTATAATACCGTAAAAAATCAGTATTCGTTTCTTAATTTAATAATGTAAATGATTAATTCTGCTGAAACTAAAAATTATATTTTATTGTGACGCAGATGTTAAACGAAAATGTCAAGTAAAAATGTGACATATTAGTAAATAATTATTTTGAAATATTACGGCCGTTGATTTGAATTTAAGACTAAGATTAAGTTCGAGTTCTCAATATTTTTTTTGGAAACTATTATTGCCGTTTTATTATTATAAAATAGATAAAAAATGGATTATTCTACAATTAGTAATAAAACAAATATAACAGAAACTGAGGATTTAACAAGCAGTGAACTTTCTGAACAGTATTATTCACTTCGAAAACAATACCAGAATTTGTCCAACAACTTCGACGCTATTAAGCAAGAGCTCCACGATACAAGAAGAAGTTATCAAACTGCATTAGACGTACAGAGTCATCTCACTGCTGAATTAGAAAGCTATCAAGCAGATGAACAAAAACGTAGAAGTGAACTAACATCACGTATTACCGCTTTTCAAGAAGAAATATCAGCATTGAAACAAGAACGTTCAGATTTGACAGAGCGACATGTCAGTGAAATTAGGGTTCTAGAAATAGAAAATAAACGTTTGAAAGAAGAACAGGTTATCGTTAATCGCCAATCACCCGTGATTGATACCTCAGAAATAGACGAAACGCGTGCAGCACTATCGGATGCGGTATCTGAGGCATATGCAGCGAAAACAGCGCTTGAACAAGCGCGTGCCGAAATTTGTTCATGGCAGATGAAAGTTGAGGAGTTAGTGACACAAGTAAGTGAGCTTCGTGTAGCCGCCGAAATAAGAAAAGAAGAATTAAACGCAGCTGGAGAGCGGGAAGCTGCAGCGCTTGCGGATTTAGCTGAAGCTAGAGCTTTGCTTCACCAAGTAGATTCTCAAGATGCCCAACCACATGGTAATGAAATTTACGAACAAAGAAAATTTAATCTGTTTTGCTAATTGCATATTTAACATTACATAATATAAGTTTCATCAATTTTAAATAATTTTAGCATTGAATCTAAAATAAAAATGTTTAATAATTAGGTAAATATATAATGAAGCAATTCAGATAATAAGAATCAGAAGGGAAAACTAGGACATAATAGACTGGCTCTCGTAGGGCTACACTAAGTATCCATGAAAAGTCTAAAATTATTTTTCTATAATATATTTGCAATTGACAATTTGAAATGATTGCTATTTTAAATATTTTATAAGAACATGCATGCATGATAGCTGATGGGGTTTTTTTATTGCAGTCAGTGAGCTCACAAAGGTAAAGCTATCTGGACTATATCCTATATAACATAGTAGCTTATTTGACATATTGTTATTAAACATGCTGTATTATCGAATTAGGACATCATGTCCTATAATAATATGTGTACAGTTTTGATAAAGAAATAATAAAATTATTCATACATTTTCAGCTGCTAAAGGTAATTCAATATTTGCGGAAGTTGAAGATAAAAGACAAGAGATGGCTAAAAATCTAATACAAATGAAACAAACAAATTCCAGGGTAAGTGTTTCATAATTAGATTGTATAAACAATTGACTTCATCTCGGCGCATTTTTTTTAATGCCTGGGAGGGCAAATAACTCTACTCCACCTGATGGTAAGTGGTAGTAGAGTCCAAACGCGACAATGGCTAGTGCAATCATGAAGAATGATTTGCACTAGCCGCCTCCGCCTTGCCGGCACGGAAGATGCCTCTTCACGCCTCATTTGAAGGAACCCAGGTCATAAGAGGAAGGGAACACATGTTCCATTTTTATCTTTCTTATTCTTATTGTAAATGTAACAGTGTAAAATATGTCTGCTGCTAGATTACCTACAAAAAGACCAATTAACATGTTTGTAGTGAAATAGAATAAAAAAGAAGATGAAATCTAGAAATAAAGAATGCAGCATAGTTGAGCTGTAGTTTTTAGTCTTAATATGAATTATATAGTAGATTAACTTATTTCATTGGATTAGTCACCGATATACTTGAGTATCTTGCTTTTTAGTTTAATATTTTTTTGTAGCAAAAAGCTAATAACTAACTAATTAAGAAACTAATTTAACAAAAGACACAACACACAACAAAACACACGGTCTTTGCAGATATTTGTGTCATGATATGTATGTATTCCAATTGTTGAACAATGTCTCCTGCAATATATACAATCAAATACATATATATATTTCTGTTTCAGTTAAGAAGAGATTTGGCCAACAAGCAAGCAGAGCTTGAAGCACTTTTGCATGAAAAACAAACAGTGTGGGAACAGCAAGCTGGAGCAGCTGCTCATCATGACCGTGAACTTATTGGTAAGAACGTGGTATACATATTAATTTCGTATTACTTATTATGTTTTTATATTGTCCCAGTAACCATCCTACTTTTTCAAATATTAAAGTTTGTGAATAGCCTGCTTGAGTAATATCTTCTTTTTTAATCTTATTTCAAAAAAAAAAATATAGTACTTTCACATATTATATTATATCTAGCTGTGCCCGGTAGTTTACCTGTGTATAATTAATAAAAACCATTCTAGAGCCGTCCTCGATAAAAGGACTATACAACACAAAAATATTTTTTAAATTTGAGCCAGTAGTTTCTGAGATTAGACGCATCAAATAAACTAACTGTTCAGCTTTATATATTAGCATAGAGAAAACTACTATACCATGTAATATATAAATGCCATGAATCCTCCACGTTTCTACGTACAAAATTGATGAACTTACAGCCTAAGCAACATTTTTTATTAAATTCTCATGCAATCGAGTAATTTATTTATATAATTATGGTCATTTTTTTACTCATTTTACTTGGTGGTAGAGCGTTGTGCATCTGGGTAGGTACCACCCATTCATCAGATATTCTACCGCAAAACAGCAGTACTTGGTATTGTTGTGTTCCGGTTTGAAGGGTGAGTGAGCCAGTGTAATTCCACACACAAGGGATATAAAATCTTAGTTCCCAAGGTTGGTGGTGCATTGGTGATGTAAGTGATGGTTAACATCTCTTACAATGACAATGTCTATGGATGTTGGTGACCACTTACCATCAGGTGGCCCATACGCTCATCTGCCTTCCTACGCAATGAAAAAAAAAATTGCCGGTTATATAATATATGAGGCAATAATGCATATACCTATTTGAATACCTGTATGAGCCAACCCTAAATTGAAAGTGCTTTTCAATTTAATTTATTTCAATAATACTAATCTGGAAAAATCAATTTTGATCAAATCAAATCAAATATCTTTATTCAATGTTGTAGTGTTACACTTTCTTATTGATTGTCATAAATCTTTTTTCAGCCTATTTTTACAATATTTATATAATATTATATAATAACAATACAATAATAATATTCTTCTTTATTTGAAACAATCTGGAGGTGATCATTTCATTCCCAAGGTGTGCAATCATCTAAAAAGTCATTGATTGTATAATATCCTTTAGCACACAAGCATTCCTTAACACTCCTTTTAAATTTCGCAATTGAATAATTTTGATAAATTATAAAATAATACCATATTGATGTCCATAATAACAAACTTGTATACATTTCACCCTTAAGGAATACATTTTTAAAAGAGCAATGATTTGTATTTAAAAATATATTTAAAATATAATACAATACCTTTGATCAGATATTATAAGTTAACTGTTTTTATTTATTTACTTAAGTCAATTTAACAAAACATAAAAAATATAATTTTATCATAAAAAGCACTTCTTCATTGACATGCTTATATATTTTTTTATTAATTATCCTATCCTGAAACCATCCATCCTCTTTTATTGCATTACAATGAAGTGAGACAAAATCATCAATACCTAGAAGAAAGTGCACTAAATTACCCAAAGCTTTTAGAAATAAACTGATACTAATTAAAATTCTTATTGTACAGAGAGCTACGAAGATCGCATAACACAACTCGAAGGTTTATGCGAGAGACAGAGGCGAGAGTTGGCGCGATGGTTCGGCAAACTTTGCGAACCAACGGAACAGGGCTGGCTTCCAGGTGTACTGGATCATTTGAAGTAAGTGTCTTATACTTTTTATATGAGAATTTTATCGACCTATTTGTCTTAATAATATATAGATGTTTACAAATACGATATCAGAACACAATATGTATTTTTAAAATTTTAAATATGGTTTTTGTTACTTTTGAAATAAATAAACAATGGTTCTTATGGATTTGGTAACTCGCAAAAAGCCATATTAAATTAAAAAGAAGTAGTTATTTTGAAATCTCAGACATACACTGTTATTATATTTTCGTATAATAATTTTGACGGAAAGTAAGTAAGAAGTTAGGAAACGGGAGACTTTCTTGTTGTAGTTGTTAATGATACTATTCTTAATATTGATACTTTTGATTCATAGAAATGAATGTGAGCAACTGCGAGCAGAAGTATTATCTCGAGGTGCGGCTCAGCTGGCCAGCGCAGCACAAGTTAGAGAGCTGCGAAGGAAAATTGCCCTTTTTACAGCTACAGGCAACAAGCAATCTCCCGTACAAACAAATGATGTCGATAGAGACGATATAGGCATGCAGAAAGTGACTATTCAAGTTAACAATAGACCGACCCCAGATGATGTTAAAAAGAAAGTGTCCTTTAATTAATAATGTTTAAGGTGCTTGTAAATAAAAGATTATTATTATTTTTTATTTTTTTTAATCATCGTAGATAATTAATTACATAATCTGTTGTTACAATATATTTTATAAGTAGAAATAACCTCACTTTGTTCTACAAATGCTTAAAGAGTGAATATAATTGATAAATTTAATTTAAATATTTCACTTTGCCAGAAAAATTATCGCATATTATGCACGATTTACTATACAATTAATAATATATTTTATAAATCCACTAAAAATAATAAATTATTTATTAATATATTATTTAGTTTTATGTATATAATACACTAGGCGCAAAATATATTTTACAAACTTACCGAACTTGTGAATTTGTATTCATACGTAGTCGTAGATAATTTTATAATAACTTTTAAGCCTTTTAAATTCCAAACGCGATGTGAGGGAAGACTCGAAATTGCACAAGTTAGCAGAAAGGCACCCCCTACCCATCCCAGAGGCGGCGTAAGGCGAGGGCGGTGTGACCGCCCACGGCCTCGTGGTCTTACTTAAAAGCCACGGACGCGAGGAAAAATTGGACTCGCCATGAATCGAAATATATTTTTAATCAGAGTATATTTCAGCGAAAAAAAGGCCACAGTGGATTCAAGTATATGTCTGTCTATGCTTACCTTTGGCAGGTTATTCGTTTCTAAGTAATCATTTAACATATCAACGTCATCTTTATAAATAAGGGAAGATAGTTAAATGAAATAATATAATTGTTATTTTTAATGAAATTATCGACCCTTCCAATCTGTGGACTTGTGGACCGTTTTCGTACAATCAATACTCAGAGCCACTATTGATCTGTGCCTATAGTCTATTGCCTTTAATTATTTATTTCTCTGCGTAATGGATGATTCGATAGCAGATATTTGCTATATTGAGATTACGATTTGTCAGTCGTCGGTAAGTTCGTCGTGCGTGGCGAGGTGTGCGCGTGCGCGCGCCACGCGCCGGGTGCGCTGTGCTGTTGCGAGCGCTTCCCGCGCCGTACGCGCCTCTAATCTCTTCGAGCTAGCATCTTGCACGCATTGGCTAAATGCACCTGACGACATTTCATTAAATTGAAATTCAATGTAATATTGCAACAAAATATATATGGTTTTTTTAAACATTTAAGATAAAAGAGAATTTTAACTTATGTCAACTTACAGATACTGCCAAGAGGGGAGCTTTTAAAACGTAACGTCAGTCAATTGTCTAGTAGCTCTAACTAATAAAGGTAATGGGTAAAATGGTAATCAAGGTAATGGGTTCAAATCCCGGGTATCATTAATGAAAGAAAGTTATTCATTAGCAACCCACTTTGTAATTGTCAATGTTCGAATGATTTATTTTCCAAACAAAAGTAAGACAATAGCTCACTTGTGTTTGTCTACATATCTGCGTACAAGGAAAATATATAATTTTTGACATTTCATTGATGATATTATTGGCAAAGATCTTAATCTACGATATTTAATATGGATTTGTGAATAATTGCGTTTTGAATGTCAGCGAAGTTTTTATCGTAATTCTTGAAGTTAAATTAAATATAAGGTGAAATTAAAGAAGCTTAAGCAAATAAAGCGCTTCTGTTATAAGTTTCAATCAAATAATTAGCATATAATACTAACCTACAACATTCCAGCATTTAATAATGTCCGAGGGATCTGTCCTATCGTAGCAATCAATGATTTTATCCTTTACATCTTCACATATTGGTTCAACATTCGATACGTGAGATGTTCGCATTTCTACACGAGACACCAAAGCGTTTAATTCTTCCACAGTTAAACTATAATAATAATAGCTCAATTATTATAAAAAAAATCGAGTTAGAAACATGAATGACTAGAAAATTTAATCAGGAAATTCTAAAATGCCTAGTCATCGGTGTCAAATTCAGACAAGCGCGGCAAGCATCGCGTAATTTCCCAAGTGGTTTTGTTATTTTGTATGAATCGTTTTGCGTCTGGCGGTGAAGGAAAACATGCATTATGTTTTAACAATTTTTGAAAATATTATTAATGTAAAAATTTGATACACGCCAGAAAAAGAAAAAAAAAGTAAAAACGGAGTATTAAAATATTTTGGAACTATTAAAATCGCACAATAAAAATTCCGTTTAAATCGCGTACCTACCTACAGGTAAAGATTATCTATGTGAATCATTATTTATTTATTTATTTGTATTATAAAGTGAATCTATCTTTTATTGAACTTCTGCTCTAAATTAAATATAGATTTATCATGTAAAAATAATATTATATCATAATAATAATATTATATCATGTAAAAATAGATTTCAAGAGACTATATTGTAAGATTTAGGTATAAAATCGGTAGTGATTTAATGAAGTCTATTACTTTACCAAAACGTTATCTGAATAACATTTTAATTGTATGTAAGAATTATAAGATATTCGGCGATAGCGATACAATGATTTTTTCAACATAAAAATAGTTGACAACTGGTTTTAACGGCCGCAGGTGTCTTATTTCGAGAGACTATTAAAAACATTCCATTTTTTATACATAAATATACTGATGACAATATTTCACGTGTTATGTTCACTTCTCGTTTAATCAATAATACCTATTATATTTCCAAAATAGCTGACGTCATTAACGATTAATTTCTACGGTATTATAATTTTTACTTGGTGTTAGCATTCAACTACAATCTATATGCTTACTATCTTACTTAAATATCGTCGACGACAAATAACGTCGAAAAGTTTAAATAGAAAATTAATATATCAAGTAATACTTATGGAAAATATTACTATTTCACGCTTAGATATAAACGCTTGCATACTTTTCAGAAGGTTTATTACAACGACTTGAATCATCAAAGTGAAACGGAACGTATCTAACAACAATAACAGTCAACATAGTATTGTGCTTTTATAAGATTGTACAAATTATGTATTTATTATATAAATAGTCGATTGTATTTATTATATATAGCTTACTTTTTGTTTTGAGAAGTGTTATAAAAAAAATTGAAACAAAAGTAGAAAAAATTGGTCGAAGCTCCCGATATAATCATAATTATGTTTCCCTCATTTCAACAATGGTAATCATTCAGGTCGTATTGCGACCACTGTCCTAACATACAATTGTTACACTACGATGTAGTAGTACCTACGATTTATTGATTTATTTCTTCATCGCCGAAAATAGAAGCTGATCAAAAACTGCGACACCTTAATCAAACGATGCCTTTTCCTTATAAAGGAAATAAACCTATTTATTAACGATGTGTATAATAACAATTTTAATAACAAAATTGCAATCATAAAGTGTTTATTATTGACCATCCTCATCCTCAATGAGTTTCGAAACAAAGATTGCTAGGCGATGTTTATCTTGATCCGGGTTCGTCCGACGAGACCAGTAGGTACTTGAATCTTACGACATTTTTAATTTCATTTTGTACCTATTATTTTCATCGTGCAAAACGTAATTTATTAACTTTTATTTATTTTAAGAAATATTTATTACAATCTTTTATTGTACAGCGCTTGCTAGTCGTTCTGTATTTTTATTTTTGAACAATGTAATTATAAGTTTTGAAAATAATTTGTTAAGAGTTAAGGCTACGTAGTATATATAAATAAATCGCTTAGTTGTATTAGCATCGAAATGATTGCCATAGATTTTTGAAATAGATGCGTTTAGTTTAGGTAATGTTTAAAATATAGTTTTTAATATTTTCATGACGCATCCATCTTTTTTTTGGTAACTGAGGTTGTTTATTATATGTCTGCAAAACATTTTGGTTTCTAATGTTAACTTTTTAAATTTAATTTAAGTTTTTCTTTTTTGGTTCTTGGATTAATTTTCATTTTAATCTATTTTGCTGATGAAATATTAGTAGTCAGGCTAGATATTTTAAAGCTTAGGTATTAGGCAACAGTATTTAATAAATATGCAGTGAGGAGGTTTTAGGGAAAAAATATTTTTCATTTATGAGTAGGTATAGATTTAAATAGTATGAAAAAACGTCTCAAAATTTTTGTGCAACATTTATTTTCTCGAAAGATATCGCTTAAATACAAATAATATGGACAAAAATAATAATTTTTTCTCATTGATTCTTAGAAAAAAATTATTTAAAGTTACAAAACGATTTGCTGGAATCGATATTATGTCGTTTCAAAGAAATGTTATAATCTTATTTAAAGTCACTACTTTATTGGGGTTGGCGGATGTGATGACAAACATGTCTCAGAATTCCTTTTTGCAAATGCAGTTTCCTCACAACCTGTCCAGTGCCCTTGACCGCCGAGCACAAGTTATTTCTTGGTGGTAGGGCATTGTGCAAGCTCGTCTCGACAGGGACCACCCGTCCAGTCATCAGTTATTTTATCGCCAAACAACGGTACTTAGTATTGTTGTGTTCCGGTTTGAAGGGCACATAACATTTTAGTTACAATGTCTATTGGCACTGGTGACCACTAAACTTACCATCAGGTGGCCTAAGTCCGACTACCTATTATTATTAATGTGTTTTTATTCAATAAAAGAAATACAAATTTATCGAATGGATGAAACTCTACTTGCTTACGTGCTTACGTGGTTTTAAATTAAAATCATCCTTGTTCATAAATTAAAAAAAAAAGAATGAGAATCAGAAAACATCATAAGAGTTGGTTAAAAAAATGTAGTGCTTTTTTTAATGTTTTCCTCTTCTTTGTGTATGAAATTTTATTCATATCTTAACGTAAGGCACAATACCTTAAAAACCTTTTGATTAAAACTTTAATCAACATAATTGGTCGTTTAAGCTGCGTGGAAAGTACCTTGTCTTAAATACTTTAAAAAATATATAATGTGGCTGCTATTTAATCATCAGCTCAATATGAATAAGGAAATAATTATTTTTTAAACACATACTACGTATTATTTACTACTCGAATATACCGAAGACACTAAGTAGATATTGTATAAAAAATAAACATTGGGAAAAAGTCAGTGTCCTAATTTAACATAATGGTCTATGTTCACTACCAACGTTCAATTAATAGCTCACCCGCATCTTTCTGTGTGCTTGTCATCCATACACCTCAGCTTCTCAATGAATATCTTCTCCTTATAATCTCCTTTGGCGTTTGAACAACCAGTGACCGTGTCATTTGTTATAGCAGCATCTTCAACGAGCCTTTCAACCTAAAAGAAAAACATTTCCTTATAATAATTATATTAATTAACTTATCATTAGAGAGTACATCGTATATTATTGTAATCGGACTGTTCGGAGTCAAATATTTGATTAAGGTTTAAGAAAAATAAGCCGGGATGGCCTAGTGTTTAGAATGCGTGAATCTTAACCGATGATCGTGGGTTCAAGCCTTAGCAAGCACCACTGAATTTTCATGTGTTTAATTTGTCTTCATAATTCATCTAGTGCTTGACGGTGGAAAACATCACGAGAAAATTTACATGTGTCTAATTTCACTGTAATTCTGCCATATGTGTATTCTACCAACTCGCATTCGAGCAGTGTGGCTTAATAAGCTCCAAACCTTCTTTTAAAAACAAGGTGGGGAGGCCTCAGTAGGGCATTTAATAACGTAGACAGTGTGTAAGAAAACATGTGTCCGACCGGTGAAGTGGTTATTAGGTATCGTGAGTCGGTTCTATATAATTATGTAATTATTTTTAAAACGCTAAGCAAAATTTTACCCCGCTTAAAATTTAATTTAATTAAATAACGACAATTACATTGCAACACAGGCGCGGGCGTCAGCGCTTGAAAGCTCTTACCTATCGGGTAGCTCGGACACGAGGTCATGACCTCAGTCGTCCATGAAATTTTCGTCATTTACAATTGAAAAATGACAATTAATATTTTTTATGGGTATTTTTTTGCATAATATTTTAAATATCATCAATAGCCGATCGTTGTCCACTGCTGAACATAGGCCTCTCCCAAGGTGCGCCAAAGCTCCCGGTCCTCCGCCTTCCGCATCCAGTCGGTCCCCGCCACCTTCATGAGGTCATCGGTCCACCTGGCTGGAGGGCGCCCTACGCTGCGTTTGCCGATTCGCGGTCTCCACTCTAGGACTCGTCTGCTCCAACGGCCATCGGTCCTACGACATACGTGACCAGCCCACTGCCACTTCAGCCTGCTAATTTTGCAAGCTATGTCGGTGACTCCGGTTCTTTTCCGGATAATCTCATTTCTGATCTTATCCTTCAAAGATACTCCGAGCATAGCTCGCTCCATAGCACGCTGAGCGACTTTGAATTTGTGGACTAGTCCCGCAGTCAGTGTCCACGTTTCGGCACCGTATGTCATGGCAGGTAAGACGCATTGGTTGAAGACTTTCGTCTTCAAACATTGCGGTATAGACGACGTGAGGACTTGACGAAGGTTGCCAAATGCTGCCCATCCCAAGCGAATTCTTCGATCGGCTTCCTTCTCGAAGTTGTTCCTACCGACTTGAATGACCTGTCCTAGGTAAGTATATTCACTGACAACTTCGAGAGGTTTCCCTTCGACGTATATCGGCCCCGGCACGACATGCCTATTGAACATGACCTTGGTCTTGTCCAAGTTCATACCGAGACCGACACGCCGGGAAGAATCGCTTAGGCTACGCAGCATTTCGGTTAATTGTTCCAGCGACTCTGCTATGATGACGATATCATCGGCAAATCGAAGGTGTGAGATGTACTCGCCGTTTACATTGACTCCATATCCAGTCCAATCCAGCGTCTTGAAGACGTCTTCCAACGCGTTGGTGAACAGTTTCGGGGATATTACATCCCCCTGTCTCACCCCTCTGCGCAGTTGGATCGCCTTCGTCTTACAGTCCTGGATGTGGACAGTCATTGTAGCGGCGTTGTACAGACACCTCAGTACCTCGATATATCTCCAATCGATATGACATCTCTGCAATGAGTCGAGCACTGCCCAGGTTTCGATGGAGTCAAAGGCTTTCTCGTAATCCACAAAAGCCATACACAGCGGCTGATTGTACTCTTCGGTCTTCTGCACAATCTGCCGAACAGTATGGATGTGGTCTACGGTGCTGTAGCCTGATCGAAAACCGGCTTGCTCTGGGGGCTGGAACTCGTCAAGTCGTCTGGCGAGACGGTTCGTGACGACTCTTGAGAACAGCTTATACACGTGACTCAGGAGGGAGATTGGTCTGTAGTTTTTCAAGAGGGTTTTATCACCTTTCTTGAAGAACAGTACCACCTCACCCCCACTCCACGTTTCCGGGGTCTTGCCATGTTGGATGACGGAATTAAAGAGGCTTGCTAGCTCTTTCAGGACCGGAGTCCCGCCTGCCTTAAGCAACTCTGTTGTGATTCCGTCATCTCCCGGAGCTTTGTTGTTTTTAAGCTGTTCTAGAGCCGCCCTAATCTCGCCTTGGTCAACGACCGGGAGCTCCTCGGAATAATGGCGCGTAAGAGGGGCGCGCTGGTCATCAATACTGATTCCCACAGGTTTATCCGATCTTGAAGAGAACAACTGCCCATAAAACCTCTCTACTTCTCCGACGATCTCAGACCTAGAGGTAACGACCTTACCATTTTCAGTTTTAAGTTTCGTCAGACGCGGCCTCCCAAACTTGCGAGCGAACACTTTCGATCCCCGATTTTGCTCAATCGCAGCCTTGATGGCGCGGGTATTGGAGCATCGGAGATCGCGTCGCGTCAGCGTTTTTATTGTTCGGTTTAAGGCCTTATCTGACAAAAACGATGGTAGTTCTCGTCGTTTCCTCATGAGCTCGAGTGTCTCAGCAGAGAGTTTTGGTGCGCTGTCTCTTTTCTGTGGCGGAAAACACTTGCGGGATGTGTTTTGCAGTATTTTGACCAGCGTGTCGGTTTTCTCATCAATACTGCTTACGGTTTCCAACGCGGTGAATTGATTTTGAAGCTCCATTTGGAACTTTTCGGAGCCTTGAGCAGCTTGGAGCATGGTAGGTCGGAGAGTAGACCTCATCATTCGCGATTTTTCGGCTTTGAAATCGATATCTAGAGTGCCTCTAACCAAGCGGTGATCACTACCGGTATTAAACCTGTTGATCACTGAGACATCTCTAAATATGTGCCGTTTATTCGAAATGATAAAGTCTATCTCGTTCCTTGTCACGTTATCGGGGCTTCGCCAGGTCCACTTCCTCTGGGGCTTCTTTTCAAAGAAAGAATTCATCAAAAAGAGCCCCTGCGCTTCGAGAAAGTTTACCAGCATTTGCCCCCTGTGATTTCTGCAGCCCAAGCCGTAAGGTCCGACTTTCGATTCACCGCTATCTTGTACTCCCACTTTAGCATTAAAGTCTCCCATAACAACATTGTAGTGGGCCTTCGAGGTGTTGTTGAGGGCCTTTGCGATGTCCTCGTACATCGCTTCTACTACATCATCAGAGTATGCCGAAGTTGGCGCATATACCTGTACGACCTTCAGGGAGCACCTGTCGGAAAGTTTTAGGACAAGGTACGCAACCCGGTTCGACACACTACTGATTTCTACAATGCTGCTAATGAGATCCTTTTTGACCAGAAAACCGACACCACCTTCGCGGAAGTAGAGTAAGTTACCGGACTCTAGAGTTATCGTGTCCTCCCCCTGTCTTCGGACTTCAGATAACCCCAGTATATGCCAGTTTATATGACTTAACTCTACTTCTAATTCGGCGAGGTGATGGTCCAGCCTTATCGAGCGTCCATTATACGTTGCCATATGTAGTCGTCGTTTATGGTAGCCTGCCATGAACCGGTGATTCTTTGCACCCCCTGCCCTGCCGATACCGCGACCGCTACCTTGGTCGGGCCTAGCGGGCTTGCCGGTAACTGGGGGCCTTTTTTAAGCGCATCTACCATGTAGGAGGATTTGCCCATACTCGCCACGCTGGGCAGGCGTGTTGGCGAGCGCAGTAGGGGGTAAGTTGTTTACGGGGGAGACGCTGCTGCCCATCCCCCCTTTTCCCCGTCCCTTAGTCGCCTCTTACGACACCCACGGGAAGAGATGGGGGAGTGCTATTCTAGCCCGGCACTCCACAGGCCATTTTAAATATGTTTTTACATAAATAAAACGGACTCACGGTACCTAATAACCACTTCACGGATCGGACACACGTCGTCTGACACCCTGGAATATGCAGACAATTAAACAACAATACAATACGCAAACAATTAAACAACAAGTGAGACCAGCTTGAATCGTGCTTTTATTGTCTGTCCCTTTTCTGACGGAAAACAAAGAGGAGATATTTCGAATTTGCTCGTAACGTGCTCATTAGTGCACGGATGTGGTTAGTTTGAATATTTAATAATTCCACGATCAAGCATCACATTAGTTTTGTTTTATGGTCATTTAATATTCCTAAACTTTTATAAATCACATGTTCGTGGCTCATTATGTAGGTTTGTTTAATTTGAATACCAACAGCTTGCAAAAATATTTTAACCTAAGGTAATAGTTTGTATAAGGGAGAATCAATCATTTTTTTCATTAATTTCGCGTTTGGACATTATCAAATTATTGTGAGATTTTTGGAAGCCCGAAATTTTCATATATTTTTTATTTAAGATATAAATCTTCCTTGAATTAGATTGTGTTTAAAGGTATATGTTGCTACTATAAATTTGAATATGGACTTTTTTGACATCGACTCCTAATTAAACTCATCTGACCTTCGGTATCGTAATTAATAAGTGATTTAAATATTTTTTCTTCAATTTTATGCAGCGTATTTTTATAAGATTGCATAGGGATCCATACATTAATACTAGAAAAAATAACGTAAAAAAAACATGATGTTTGATTTCGGGCACCACGACATTTTGTGTTCTGACAAATCTATCAAGTGTGTTATCAAGATAAAGAATAAAAATAAATAAAAAGGATTTTGAAACAATAAAAATCTATAATATAACCACTGATAAAGTCCTGGATCCATGGTCCATTTTTGCACTTGATTATTATCAAGCTATTTTTTTTTAAATTTAGATGAGACGCCCAACAATTTCTTGTACGAAAATTCTCGAAGCTTCTCACGGAAAATTAGCTTGATAGTAATCAAGTGCAAAAATGGACCATGGATCCAGGACTAATACGATTGAATATAATTTAAGATTCAGTCCCGATTAAGTGAGAATTCCTCACTCGTGATGACATGTGAAGGTTTTTAAGAGACAAAGATGATCTAAGTATATATTTTTAAATTATATATACTGCAAAAAGGAAGAGATATATAAATTTATTCCTATCCTCATTATTATCCTTTTACTTATGTCGTTCTTTAATGTCTTTTTGATTTCTACATTTAAAATTAGACAATGCTGCCAAAGCCAAACATGTCATCACCAATCAATTCAACAATTAGTGGTAGTCTTAGGTGATGGTGCAACAAATGGGATATTTAATTATATTAGTCGTATTTTAGTACCAAATAATCGTATCGCAGGCATTCGACCTTTATGTCATCCGTAAAAAAAGTTTGAATAAAACGGAACGCGCCTACGCGTTCAGCTTTAGTTAAGTTATGATTTTCTTTTTTTTATTTATTGCTTTTAGTTGTGCCCACAGATAATCTGTGCCCGATTATCTCGCTAATGTCAGGTAGGGTTGAGAAGACGAGGAGATTGATCGATATTACGATTCATGTATGCGAACATTTCTGACGGTGGAGTTCAAATATAACCCTCAATTCAAACCAAAAATAATAATTGAATCAACTAGTACCTATTGTGATTGTCTTGTCATATTCATTGTGCTTAATTTGTGATTTTAATTCATCTCGTGCTTGACGGTGAAGAAAACCATCGTGAGGAAACCTGCATGTGTCAAATTTCATTTAAATTCTGTCACACGTGTATTTCACCAATCCGCATTGGAGCAGCGCGATGGAATAAGCTCTAAACCTTCTCCTTACAAAGAGGAGAAAAGGCCTTAGCCTAACAGTGGGCCATTCACAGGCTGTTACTTTACTTTACTAATTGTGAGTCTTTAGTGTATCGTTTGTGATCAATATTGATCCTGTGCCGTCCCGAAGCTTTAAGAATAGCTATAATAACAGAATAGAATAATTACCATTTTATTAGAAATATTGATGTGATGGTCTTCTGAAACATCCTCCATAGCTTTAGCTGCCTCGTGACGATGGAAATGCGTTGCTCTGGTTGATTGACTGCTACCCATTTCTGTTTTAAACTGTGCATAAAGAATGTGAATTCATTATTTACGATAAAAATTCGCTGTGAATATGGACATACGAGTTCTTGAGGTACCTGACCGGTTTTATATCTTTACTTTTGTATACGATTTATGACGGTATTATTCACTTACTATTAATATACGACGTATGTTAAATATATTATAATGATTAGTAATACATTCTGTTGATATCTTGTCTTAAGAAGTCCAATGGAAAAGTGAATTCGATTAAAGCTGAACATTCGGTGAGTTCTTTGAGCGGACACCCAATTGATCTACTGTGACGATGTGGACGTCGACATTAAGAAGACTTTAGCAAGGCTTTTTGATCACTCTACTCTTATTCGTTAATCTTCTATTCCATTTGGAAACAAATATCAACATTAAACTATTATTACCACTGGCAGCTAATTAAGTAGAAGACGATTGCCAAATTATTATGACGTAAAGAAAAAATAAAAGAATATCTTCAAAAAAGAATTACAATAGGTTAAAAACAGAAATCAAATAAAGTCTAAGAAATCGGTAGGTAGGTTACGATATAAAATTAGTGTTTTTTATATATTCATAACGACATTATTAAGTATTATAGCTGTATAATTTGGTTAATCTGCGATATTATCATGACACGTGCTCATCCTTGAACTCCTTATAACACGAAACGATAATTATGATCGCAACTCATCGTAAAAGTATATTAGAATTAATCTTATTTTACATTGGATCCAACACACCAAAGAGTTTAATTATATCGTTAAGTAGAAGACGTTTTCCCCCTTTAAAAAATAAACTAATAAATAATTTGCCAAGTAATTTGCCAATTAGAGATAAAAAATTCAACAATTAACCTTGTATTTTACTCAATGTAATGGTGAGGTGTTTTTTTTAATTGTATACAATTATGATACGTAATATATTGAGTTAATAAACATGCTTATTTCATTTTTCCTAAATAAATGTTGTCCACGACTAGATACCTGTTAGGTTAGGTACATAAAATAGCTTCCAATAACTAGCAAACAACTAATTGTAAACTTACAACATATGTTTGATGTTAAAGAGGCGTTATGTGAGATGTATGTTATTTGTAAGTTTCAATAAATAGCGTTTAATCAGTGGTCGAAATTCAACCATAGTCGTTATTGAAAATGTTTATCGAGCATGCTTAGTTTTACTTTCCTACGTTTATTTCCGTTTCTTTATATCACAAAAGTGTTTCGACTTTACCTTTTTCTAATATATAGATAGGTATTCTAACATAATTATTTTGGAACTAAATGTTAATTAAATTGCCCTATAATCTATCTATTATGTGCAATATATTTTTACATGAAGTCGAAACGGGCCGTATATTTGCTTAAAGATGTATACGATACTGCGAGATGTTTGATCGAATAACCGTGTGTGAGTGTTTTTGTTAAAAACAATGAGAAACATGGTATTAAGACCAGTGCTTACATCTAGATGTAAACCTGGCTCGATTTTGATTCTATATTTAAATTCCACAAAACATTTTACAACTCTGAATATTTTTAAAAGATCAAAGCTCATGTTGAAACATATTAACACACAAGGCATATTCTCTACTAGATATGATATGATAAAGAGCTTTAATGAGTTTGTTGTCGGTTATTTTTCTACATGTAAACTGTAGTGATGATTGTTGTGTTGTGTGTAAGTGCTTATAAGAACCTATTTGAATAGTTTATTCTAATATTATTATTATAATATTGAATATTCTGCTGTATTTGGCGCGCATTTATCCAATTACATTGTTCAACATTTAAGTCCATCATTAAAATCATTCTTGAAAATGTTACTGCGTGGAGTTTTCGTGTTATATTTTCAATGTACAACCACATAACAAAGAATGAGTCGAACATATTAAAACTTAATCGAATCCGAATAAAATTGTTACAAATCTATTTAGCACATTTTTATTTGGCTACTATAAGGAATAAAATTGTTGCAACTATTTAGCACATTTTATATATGTATAATATGATATGTATTAGTCACGAAAACGTAATACTTATCGGAATTAAGTTGCGTCGTTTATTCTAAAAATTCAAATCTATTATATCTTGAAGTGTGCGTATCCGTTATGGTCCAAGATCCCAGAGCTGCCAGACGTCACGTATTTTCTGACGGATGAAATGTGGACGATTGAGTAGTGTTAGTATGTACTATGATCGTATGCCTACCTGCTAGCTTGGTCAAACGGCCAATTTCCAGGTATCAGGTAATCAAGGTACATATAAACATTACTTACTTCACGTAAATTCTCATGGCTGATTTTCATATATGTTTTCGAGTGTATAGTTAAAAATAAATTGTCAATACTCCCAGACACTTTCCGTCGGCCATATTGCTTGACAGACGCTTTAAGGGTCTCAAAATAATTAGTTAACTTCACGTAAATTCTGACGCTCCATTTTTATATATGTTCATCTACAACTATTTTAAAACCTTTGACAAGAAGACAGACCGATCCAAGGGGCCAATCATCCCCTAAACTAAATTTTAATATCTATGTGAGTGGGAGCGCGAGAGCATTATCTACGCGCATGAGACTGAGTGAGACCGACTGCGCTGTTAAGGCCATGAAAATTACTTGAACTGATATTTTATAATTTTTAGAACTTTTGTTGACAAGTATATTATGGCAACAAAAATAAGAAAAAAAATTGACATATAAAAAATAATACTAGTTAGCCGTCATTTTTAAATATTTTTTCTATTTATTAATTAGAAATAAAAAATATTTTTTAAAAATACCACTTATAGTTTTTCAAATTTTTTACAAATGACAATTTTTTTTTAATAATTTTTTTAATAAAAAAAATTCTAAAAATTTTTAGATGTCGGCTAATTTACTTTCATTTTTTTTACTAATTATTTTTAATTAATATAATTTTTAAATAAAAAAAAAATTGGTCAGGTGACAGCTAACTTTATTGTAATTTAAATGCCCTCTTGCGGCCAACAGCTAAAGTCACGTCAACGTTACGTGAAGTTAACTAATTATTTTGAGACCCTTAAAGCGTCTGTCAAGCAATATGGCCGACGGAAAGTGTCTGGGAGTATTGACAATTTATTTTTAACTATACACTCGAAAACATATATGAAAATCAGCCATGAGAATTTACGTGAAGTAAGTAATGTTTATATGTACCTTGATTACCTGATACCTGGAAATTGGCCGTTTGACCAAGCTAGCAGGTAGGCATACGATCATAGTACATACTAACACTACTCAATCGTCCACATTTCATCCGTCAGAAAATACGTGACGTCTGGCGGCCCTGGGATCTTGCTCTATTATCATGACCTTCCACTCTTGTGAATCAACTTTTAAGCCTGGTAACTTCTTACCTTATATTATGTAATTCCCAAAAAACTACAAAAAGACACGTTCTAATCATTCCGCCTGACTAAATTTTGAAAAATTCTATCGTTATAATTTGGTATTTATTACTATTAACAGTTGAGGAGTTCCTTCATCTAGAGCCAATGCAATGTAAAATCAGGGGATCAATTCTACTAATCTATAATGATAACGATACGTACCCGATTCAGTTCAGATTCAGTGACAATGTGTTAGTAGATTTGGTCCCCTTAACATGCTCACCATCAAAATGCATTGTCATCGGAACTGAATCAACGTGAAAAAAAATCGTAAGATAAGAGGAAGTGGTTCTAATTCAGGTGGCAAGATTGTACCTTGAGAAACTAATGAACATTGCGACTTGCGAGTTAAATAAAAGCTTGTAAAAATATCATTATATTATAAACAACAACATTTATTCAAAGCAAGGCCTCAACCCTGAAAATGTAACGTCATTCATATTTTACATAGCAAATACTTATATAGTATTTAGTACCAATATACTATAATACAGGGATATGAGGAAAATAACAATGCATACCGTAGAGGTCTTTTATGTGTCATATATGTGATACAATGTTAGCAACAATCGTAATTTGATAAAGTTACAAAAAATATATAGAGATATAATAAATTAGAGTAGCGTGACGTAGCTCTAAGCCTTTTCCTTGACAAAAATGGCATAGCCCAGCAGTAGACAATTTACATTTTTTTGGTATAAAATATTATATGACATTTTATGATGTTACGAAACTTAATCGAATATTTCATCATGCGTAACACAATCTAAATATTATTTTAATAATACTGTCTTGCATATATATATAGAAAAATCGATTTTAAGCAGTATTAAGTATATATTAGATTAGTAGAACTCAAATGGCTACCAACTCGCTAAATAAAAAATAATAACAATAATTTTCCAATAATTTTATACTCTAGTTTAGGCAATCTTGCAAATAAAATCATCAATAAAAGCAAGCTTTGATGGCAGACGAATCCTCTTAGAAATTCTTTTACTCTTTCCGCCTAAACCTCTTTTTACATACCTAACTATCGTTACAATTAATTTACAAATAACCATTTTGATGTATGTATCGTTAGGATCCTTACATCACCCGACGACACTGGCTATAAGTTTACTTGGTGGTAGAGCTTTTTGCAAGCTCGTCTGGGTAGGTACCACCCGCTCATCAGATATTCTACTGCAAGAAAGCAATACTTGCTATTGTTGTGTTCCGGTTTGAAGGGTGAGTGGGTCAGTGTAATTACGGGCACAAGGGACATAACATCTTAGTTCCCAAGTGGCGCATTGACGATGTGAGCGATGGTTAACATCTCTTACAATGTCAATGTCTATGGGCGTTGGTGACCACTTACCAGCAGGTGGCCTTTCTGCCTTCCTATGCCATAAAAAACTGATTCAGAACAGTCGTGCTTTTTATATTTTTTTATTAAGATTTTATTTAATTTTTGACATCTAACAAAGCTTATATTTAAATGATTTACTAAAGTGCTGCAGCAACATATTATAAGAGTCAATAATATTT
The DNA here is from genome assembly GCA_963151315.1 of Nymphalis c-album. Taxonomy (NCBI): domain Eukaryota; kingdom Metazoa; phylum Arthropoda; class Insecta; order Lepidoptera; family Nymphalidae; genus Nymphalis; species Nymphalis c-album. The sequence goes on from OY720591.1 coordinate 9,306,081, forward strand.
TGATGTATAATGTTGAACATAGTACGTATTATTATTAAGTATTCCCGAACAGTGTCTGTCATTTTCCATTTTTAACAACAATATTATACATTTTTAATCTGTAGGCAAGAACAATGATAGATTCTCTTTTTGGCGGGAAACGGATTGACTTATAAAATATCTTACGAGCATTGCGCGCTAAATTATACATATAAGGATTTTATGATAGCAAGTAACTACATTAATAAGTCTTATATCTGAGTATGATCTAGTTCTTTCAACATAATATACCTTCGTTTCATATAGCTTATGACATTTTTGAAGTAATAAGTGTTGTAAGAAAATATATCTACTTATGTATTATGCGTAATAAATTCTTTTGATATATAAAGTCATTAGTTAAAACAGTATAATGTGCGAAATAATGTGTTCCTTTTTAGGTACTAATTTAAATATTATCTATATTGATAAAAACACACCGAGGTGATACTTTTAATCTCTGTAGTCATTTACATAATTTGCACGTCGTATTATGCGTCCGTTCCGAAGTAGATGATAAATCGCGATTACAAAGCGATTTCCTTCTTACAAAACTTTCTAGTATTATTTTATAATGAACCAAGAAATTATTTTGGTAGTATTATAAAGAAAATTATATAAATACATAATGTAGCAAATATTATAATAAGGAATGGGATACAAATTAGTAAAGACCTCCGTTTCTCTTAAGGAAACAACCAGAGCTAAGTTACTCAAGCTGTTCCAACTTCCCAGGCGGTGCAATTTATTCGGCTTCATTTTAGAATATATGGCAATATCAGTATTACTTTTACATTTTAAGCCTTTGGTTATGAGCCTCGCGATTATGCTCCTGTGTCATCTCATTTTATTTTTAAAAACTTGAAAAGGTTTTATATGTTTCGATTTCATATATTATCTTTTTTAAGCCCTTAATTTGAAATTCGATCACTGTTTTTTTTAAAATTACGATTCTAATGGCATTAAGCCGTAAATCGACAAGGTCCGTAAACCCGTCAAATAATTTAACGTGAATCCAGTTCGAGACAAAAATTTATGACTCTTACAGCTTGGGAGGTCCTGTGTAAGTCTTATGCATTTTTTCTCATCCACAAGATCTTGTCAATTATTTTCATACGATAGTTTTCCTATTATATAACCATTATTTGACATTACTTAACACTATGAATGGACTGAAAATAAGTTGTCATGCCAACTCCTACACATAAACTTCTCACAAAATATGTAATGGAATAAATTATACCTTCAAAAAAGTAAAGTAAATTAGACGTTTTAAAGTAAGTATATCAATTATTTGCATTTAATGAAACCACTTCCTTTTTTTGTCTTGTATCTTTTTACTATGATTAACCAGAGTCGAGTAATTTTTAAGTCTCAATGTTTCTAACTCATCTGCAGGAAGCTATTTTTAAATCAAACACAAAACATATACAGACTGACAAACAAACCAATACACAAAAAAGCGAGTTGATAAATGTAAGGTATAATAGACGAAGAATTACTTAAATAACTGTTTACTTTTAAGATCAAAACGTTGAAAAATATAATTGAATCAAATGTAATTAAATCCCAATTAAATGATATATCCAACTAAATAAACTAATTAATGACACTTCCTTCTCGATTGTATCGGTTAGCGAACAAGAAATTCTAAAAAACTATTAATTTAAATTAATATTAATAATTTAACCTCCTTGGGTTGAACCACGTCTAAGATATACGTATAAGCTTAAAAGCTATTTTTTGCTTCTTTGTTCTTACTGAATATTTTATGTAGTTATCTTAAAGCAGCATCTCTATCGTCAATAGCGCAATAGCTGACGATAAAGACTTAAAAATCTCAAGTTTGGTCCCGACACCTTGGGCTATTGTTTTGTCACTTCTAGAACTAGCATGTCCGTTACATTGCTATAACCTATTATTTTTATCTACATTTTCATCATAAAAATGAAGAATTGAACAGTGTCAACATTCGCTTTTAAGAAGGTCCTTGTAATTTAATTTAATTATTGGTTGTTTTGAAGAATTTAACAAGTTGTGAACGCATTTATAAGCTGCGAACTATTTTACTGGAACACAACCATAATATGATTTGCTCGTTCGATCTTATAATTAGCGGAAATTATCAAATTAAAATAAAAAGGAAGTTAATGAATCATTAAACTTAGAGTCTTATTAACTAAACTTATATTTTTTGTTCATCGTTATTTTATAATATTAATTATGACTATTCTTATTTATCGCTTTTTTGTTTGTTGATGGATTAGAATTATTTAAAATGACACTGAACCAGAAAGGGACTAAATAAAATTTAATAAAACTTTTCAAGAAATATTATATAATAATTAGGGTTTATTTGAAATGCTCTTTTAAAGAGTTTGAAGAGAGTTACAACTGAGAAGAGCCATATTTCGTATACCATATTAATCTATGGGTAGACATTGTGTTTATCAACTGCAAGAAAAATAATTTAGTAAACTTTTACGTGCTTTACGATAAACATTTTGCTGGTAGGTTCCCAAATCCATACCTGTTGTTAGTACACAAGTGAATTGAAAAGCCATCTCAGTCACGAATACTACATAAACAATGAATAACGTTTTTTCGTTGTATGTACATTCAAATTATGTATACTGTAGTTGTAGCACCTGTACATATTCGACTGCAGAACAGGGCCTCCTCTTCTTTTGAGGAGCAGATTTGAAGCTTATTCCACCCCGCTGTTTCATGGTCTAATGGGTGTGCCCATTACACATGTAACAGATTTTTTTTATCTGGCACATTGTCATTTAGAAATGAGATAAAAAAACAAAGAAGTCTTGTTTTCAGGGTTTATGTTTTTATATTCCACCATATCTTTTAAATACTGCAAATTTTACTGGTGGTAGAGCTTTGTGCAGGCTCGTCTGGGTAGGTACCACCCACTCAGATATTTTACCCCAAAACAGCAGTACTTGGTACCTTTGTGTTCCGGTCTGAAGGGTGAGTGAGCCAGTGTAATTACAGGCACAAGGGACATAACATCTTAGTTCCCAAGGTTGGTGGCGCATTGGTGATGGTTAACAACTCTTACAATGCCATTGTCTATGGGCGTTGGTGAGCACTTACCATCAGATTTTACGCAGTCCTATCTAAACTCAAGCTTTCACTGTCTGAAATGTAGAAGATAAGTTTTCAATTAAATTAAAATATAAAGGGATTACTTTGTATGAATTTTATTCTTCTGAAGTCACGGCTAGTAACTTTTATACGCACAATTAGAATATAATCATGCGATAAGTATATAATTTTTTTCTATTTTTAGTTATTAACCGCAGCTCAACTGTGGTCGGTATCTACGAGAACGATGTAAGACGCACTACTGTCGATAGTTTTATTACTAAAGACCAAATCGTAGACGAATTGACACTAACGTATTAATAAACTTTGACAACATTAAAAGCAAATAAATTATTCACGACAATTTTGTAGTCCATTGCTACTTCATAAGAAAATAATTCGTTTCTATAATCCAAGCGGTCAATGTATGCCAACCGGGGGTCAAGAGTCGTGAAGATGAGTCGCTGAACGGGTTCTGGGGGGCGAGGGGGTGATGACGTCATAGGAGGCTGCGACGATATATAGGAGATGAGCACGCGCATCACACTAAGTAATTTTGACTCGTGAAGACTTGTGTTACGAATAAGTAATATTGAAAAAAAAGATGCTGCGCTTTGGGATATTTCTGGCCGCAACTGTAAGTATTAAAAAATCATAAACTTTACATAAAAATCAAAATTGAATTGGTTTATATTTTCGTGGAGGGTTCTGGAATATTATATCAAGAGGCAAGAATCGTTTTCACGAGGATTATATATTTTATTTGTTTATTATGTAATATTTGTATTCTTAGTGTACTGCGCAATTGTTTTTAATTATATAAGTAATAAATTTATGCACAAATACGTTATTATTTTACAAAAAATATTACTTTTGTTCATTCAATGATTAATTACAAAATAAATTATTCTCCTAACTATACTTCGAAAACATTATTATTATTTTTTTAGTTTTAATAGTTTTTCGTGACATTCTGATTACTGAATACACGGGAAATAGATTTAAAATCAAAACACTGAAATTATTTTTGAATAAATCAAAATTCAATATTTAATTATAGGACCTGATATTATCGTAATTCGTAGGCTCAAACCGTGTATGACAGATTAAAAAAGCTTAAATACATTAGTTTTTATATATCGAGGCTTAAGTATTTGTTAGCGTATAGCAATACTTATAGGTTTAAATATTCAATATTATTGACAACGTATTATATATCCACATAGTATATCTTTGCTGTGGATACAATCTGGTTGTCATAGTTATCTTCATCATGTTCTTACAATTACTTATCGAATTTGGGATGCTGCTTTTTTCCCCTTTATTCTCTATATATCGAGTAGTGTCCTTTTTTATATTACAATGCAAGAAACACAAATGAATTATTAATTTTTATCTAAAAATAATATGAATATTTTCTATTAAACTAAAAGTTATTGAAATGAAGTATTAAGTTCTATAATAATGTGTTAAATACGTTTTTATGTATTACATTTAAAGTTCATCATTCCTCATTATCATTTTCCTCGGTGCTTTTATTATTTATCTAAAGTTTAATTTGAGCTAAAAAAATTAGATTTCAAAGATATTTTCGAGTACATACGGAAATTATAAAAAAATATATATTACACATATCTTATTTCGATAGATAATAAAGGCTAAAGGATATAACCGTACAGATTTCGTCCCCTACAGTATAACAGAATAGGGGTTGTTGTTCTCTCGCTTCTCAAGCTATTGTAAAACTTAATACCTTATTACCTAAATATAATATAATTGATAAAGTGAATAATATAGTAAATAGTAATTGTAGTGCACCTTTTAATAACTTAACACTCGTTTAATTGAATTAGACATAATATTATTTATACCTATAATCATTAATGTTTAATAAAATAATATGTATGAAACAAATTGAAGAGTAAAATTTTCGCACTTACCAATTTTGTTAATAATCTTAAAAATTACACTTGCACGAAAATATTATAAATATCTTAAAACAACTTTTGTAAATATTATCAATATTCACTATAATTTTTGTTCCAAAAAAAAACGTCAATCAATATGTAATTTATGTCAAAGAGAATATAATCTACTACTGTAAAGTCGCTGTCTTTATTGAAAGAAATAAAAAGAAAAATAATTGGGACAGTTACACATGTTACGATTAAAATATAGTACATTTATCTGTTTTGTTACGAGAATAAAAATTTATATCACCTTTGTGTATGATTTTATGGCTAATTTACAGATACCAAGTCATTGATCCTTTTTAATGCGAAAGTAATAAACGAATTTTATGTGGTAACAAATACAAAATTACATCTTTAACAATGAATTAGAGTGAATATATTTTTATAAGTTATATTACTTTTAAAAATATTTCTCTTTGATTTTCTTGAAGTCGTATTTTTTTAATTGATTTTCTCAATATATCATAATTTAACACCTTTTTAAAAAATGATAAATGATTTTTAAATTTTAAATATATGTTTAATTTTTTGTATACATAATGATATCGTGTATTTAATATTGCGATAATTATATACTATATTATATGTAAAATATAGGAAAAGAACATAGCTAATCACATAGCTATGAGACGGAGTATCATAATAAAATATGACATATGATATGATATACAGTTTCTGCAAATAAAAAAAATTAATGATAAACATTACCTACGTTTTGTCTTTGTCGTAAAATATAGAGTTTCTAGAGAATTCTAGAGATTTCTAGTAGTTTTTATACAAGTTACGAGTTTTCAAGAATTTATAATAACCTTACTGATACGACTTCATATTTTTATCCGTTTATAATAAATGTTAAGAACCGGTTAATGAATAATGTTTAAATATGGTATTCTTGTTAAGTTCAAGTTCATTTTTTTGAAGATGTTTACGAAATATATGAATACGAATAGGAATGCGTGTCAGTCTACCACATTATTTTTTGTTATTTCACAATTACAACAGACTTAATTAAATCAATTTTAATAAGGTATAATAAAATTATAGTTGACGGGAAACACTAGGACGTAAAGAGATGAAAACTTAAATAAGAACCTTGATACTTTACATCCGCATTCAACAATTAAATACACCTCAATTTTTTCCTATAAAGTTTATTGTATTAATTTTGCTATTAAAACTTATGTATATGTAATTGAATTATTTTGGGGCTCTATAGTAGTGACCCTTAGTAAATAAATTAGTTAAAATAGCAATAAAGTTTCAATAACTTCACTCTCTTTTAATATTCTTTTTTAACGTCAATAAGAATTACCGCTTATATTTTTATTATAATAGATTTAGGAATTACGTAAAGAGGACCACGTCATAAGCGTATTGTATTATTTTAATAGTGATGCGATTATTTCATTCTATCCGGGTCACATCAAAGGTCAATTAAAAAGGATCCATAAAATAATAAAACACGATCAATATTAAATTATACTTACGATAAAAAAAACAATAAAATGTCTTTGTTGTTCGTAGAGTAATAAAATAATTTTGTTATTAGTAAATAATAAAGCAATAATGGTGATACCTCCATTATTGCTGCATACGCAAAGAAAAAAAGAAAATAATGACATAAAACACATAGGTTAAAAGAGAATCAAATCGGAATTCAAATATTTCGCAAATAATTATGTTTTTCTATCTATTCGTCTTATAAAGAGGTCTTCCTTACAGGATACAAGTGTTACCAATATTAAAAATAAATATGTTCCGTAAATATTATAAACAGCAAATTTTTTATATCGTAAAACAAATCTAACTCTAATATATCAATTGTGTGTTTGGAAAAGCCAAAATGTTTTTAGTATAGTTAATTTTTTTAGTGAATACATGGAAAAAATCTTTACAATTACACAAATCAATTTTTTTTTATTCATGTATTAGCTTTAAATCGTCTGCAACTGATTGATAACATACAAAAAAGTCATTCACGCTACAATAATTTATTTTATAAAAACTATAATAACAAACTTTTTAGTGTGTATCAATGATATTCAATAAACGTAATTATCATGATCGATTGGTTTAATTGCCCTTCATTGAATTATATTTTTATAAGATATTTATATAGCGTCGTAAAATAGTTGCGGCTCGCGTATTAGGCAGGGAAGGGATTCTTTCGCATTTATTATACATATTAGGATAATGATGAGAATAATTACGTCAGATATTACTACATAATACACAAATACCATAGCTGTAAGCGTCGTGACGTTCGCAGTCTTAATATTTCGGCCTAGTCCTCAATCGTCGAGTGAGTAATGAAACGTGCGAGAAGAAACATTATTAAAAAAATATTCTCTTACCGTTTTGAAATATCCTTAAAGTTATCCTTCGTTTATTCTCAGAATAAAAACATATGTGAAATCCGGTGAGCAAATGTTGGTCACAGTCAAGGTGAATATGAATTGGCATAAATGGGTGCGGTCAAGTGTACACGCAGTTAGACTAAAATCATACATTTTTGCACCGAATGGTATATTTTATTTTAATCTAATATATACATAGATATAGACAAAGCCGATCAGTACCTTATTTTCTGGTTGTGGTGTTTTTTTAGTGTTATCTTTAAAATTTTGAAAATATAACAGAAAATATGTTCAAAACATGCCAATTCTCAAATGTTTTTTGATAAAATTAAATTTTGACCATTGTGCGAACACAATATAAGTTAAAAAAAAAACTTGATTTTGCTATAACTATCGTTATAGAAATAATGATATAATATGTGAAAGGTGATTCATCTCTATAATACATTACTGAAATAAAGCTTTAAATTAATTTCATCGTCACCGTCGTAGATACTCCTAATAAAAAGACGTAATCGTTGAAAACAGTCAGTTGTCGAAATAAATTAAAAATCAATCAAAATCATTATTCAAATCGAAATGTGAAGGCTCTATGAATATAATATACAATAATTTTTTCAAGTAAAAATTTATTTACATTAAAACCTTAACTAAATACAAATAACATTTAAAAATAATTATTATACAAGTCGTGACCGCGTGGAATGGTGGCAAGAATGCTAGCAGCATTTCCCCTTTGAATCGCAATTCCGATTCTCTGGGCGAAAAATGAACCAGCCCTCCTGTCACCAGTGGAGGCAATAAGGCAGGGAGTAATATTTTGGATAATAATTAATATCACATTTCTTGGTTTCTTACCTCAAAACTACAACGCTACGTAGTCGTACCATTTTGTATTAATACATCATAAACTTGATAAAAACAAGCAATAATTGCCAATTGAAGACAAAATCTTGGTGTTAGTATTCATAGATTTTCGTGACGGATAAATTTAATTGTACATATTAAATAAAAGCAGCTAATTAATATTAATGATGTGTTTTAATTACTAAAAAAGAATACCTGCGATGTCCTTATTGGTTTTTCTCGGTAAAATCCACGTTCCGAATCGATGGTCAACTTGTATTAAATCGATTCAAAAGTAACTAAGAATGCTTCATAATCAAAATATAATTTATATACTAATGTTTAATATGGAAACGATTGCATATAGCTTAGCACTACATATGTTTTGTATGTAATTTTCTCTCCCTGTTAAAATAATGTTCCCATTGTTTGTAAGAGTGCAATTGCATGTTTGTGACTTGGAAACAATAAAAGCGTTTTAACACTTGAGACTTCGTACTATAATTATTATTGACAAATGGATATTTCTTATCAAATAAATAAGTACTAAAGATTATTTATAATTTAATATAGTCTGTATTTATGATTATTGGTAACAGTTTAGAAATGTTATTGGTAGAACATACACGGAAATTGACAATCGATAAATGGCGTGGCGCTAGGATCTTCTCACGTGCGTTTGTTTAAATACATTTTTAAGATTTATCGCAAACTTAATACGTATGTACTAAGTAAATGGTATAAAAAAATCAGTATGACATTAAGAATTCAATTAAAGACCCGATCCATTGTCTGTGCTTTTGTAATTAATTTATTTGTAATGACGATTTTATTTAGAATTATTTAACTAGAAGATTGTTTTTTTTTAATGGCAATATAATTCGAAATAGTGATGTTTTTTCAGCCAGTGTTATAATAACATAAAGAGTTATTTATTAGATTTATTAAGTAATTAAGTATTTACTATACTTATATTAATTTTTATGCAAATCTTTTTATATTTGGCCATCGAAAATAAATTCTTATTAATTTATTATACATACAATTCTATACTTGTAAAGTAATAAATATTACGACCTTGGCCTTGGAAGCCGAAATTTCCCGTTTATCTCGACTGCGGTTTCAATGAATAATATTAATATTGCGTGTCGAATCGTCGATAAAAAGTAAAAGTAAGAGGATCGAGACAAGATGATACCAATAAAGGAACCGACAATACGTGATTTAAAATAATTAAGTTGGTATTTTAAAATCGTTATTCAAATAAAAATGGCGGCGAATCTCTAACGGAATATTTCTGAATATTGTGTGACAGTCAATTTGATTGTTTGTTATTATTAATAATAATATGTAAATAAGTTTGATGTTAGTCGAAAAATTGTCAGTAGTGACATATTTTAAGGAAGTGATTCATTTTATAATAAGTCGTTGCTATTTCAAAGAAATCGCCTGTTTGGTTTTCGCAAAGGATTTCGAAGATTTGTTGATGTATTTTTAAAATGTTGCCATATAAGACGTAATGTAATTGACTGTAGCTTAATATAGAGAAGCTAACTTATATGTATGGAAACTAAAACATGGAATGGAAACATAATTAACTCTTTCAAGTGATGGATGTATATTAAATTAATGAACAATCATTGCAAGATTATTCATTGACGAGAATAAAGATTCATACGATATATGTTTTAAGTAAATTTTTTATTCGTTTCTAAACAAAAATGAACTTATACAATCGCACCTGATATTTGCAATGAATTTAATATGAATATCAGTGTAAATTATTTATAAGCTATCGTTGAAACCGGTCAATGTTTGTCTTTTATTGTGATTTGTGTTCATTAACGATTTTAATTGTAAATTAGAAATAAAAGTCTCATATTTTATAGACAATAAATATTAAATCTCACGAATTTATTTCAAAAACACTATCGGTCATTGTGTTTTTTTTATATTATTCAGATGATGAATATAAAAAAGTAGCTACGACTAAATCTCGCTTAGTGACAGAGGTCATTCGATATTATTGCTTTATTTTATTTCGTATTTAATAAGATTTAATTAGTAAAACTTAATTAAGATTAAAACTTAATCATAATTACTATAATTGTTTTAATTCTAAATATTAAAAATCGTTAAAGTCCATTTATGTCTACAATAGACGTACATTTAAGTCGAATTTATTGTCTAGAAGATTCGAAGAAATATGACATAAATTATCCTATAATATAAATTATTATTCGAACAAAGGAGACACATAAATCGCGACTTTCAAATGAATTTCCAATGTTATTAATTGTTGTTTAGACAGCGTATAAATAATAAAATATCCAGCATAATGAATGGAATTATTTGGAACAGAATTTAAACTACTTACTAAAAATGTTTTGTTTTCAATAAATGAATTTTAAAATTAATTTTAGTAAAAATTTTTTGCGCTATATAGCTTTACTTATAGTCTTATAAGTAACAATACATTCAACGGTTTCCGGAATACATACATTTGAACAATAGTAGTTTTTATACTATATTATATAATAGACTTATATAGTTATAAATAGTTATTCAATATTTTAATTATCTATCTATCTAGCTAGTTATTCAAAGTAAGATTATATTTTTTTAAACAACTTTTAAGTAAATTAATTATCTACAAAAACATTTTTTGAGAATAAAAACCTATTTCTCATTAGGATTGTTATGAATGCTTCCTATCGGCTTCGTAATTAAATTCTTTAAATTGACTGTTCGTTTTGGCTCGGCAGACACTTTTGGCCTTGTCTGTCTGTTTGTTTCCTTATTTCTTATAAACATCGTAAAGGATTTTTATGCGATTCTTACTACGATGATTTATTTCAAGCTATTTTTAGTGGATATATAATAAGTATTTATAAATTAATGCATTTAAGAAATAAGGAAGTATGTTTTATTTGCGAAAATATAATTATTGAACTTTCAAATATAATAATAATAATAATATCCTGGGAAATTATTCTCACACGGCTATCTGGTCCCAAACTAAGCTGTCATATTCTTAAAAATAATATGAGGAAGTGTCTAAAAATAGAACTAGATGTTAAATGTATGATAACTATGTTAACACGATATACGTTCTAATTTTAACAATTGTCACCTTTTTTTCCCTGTATATTTGTAACATTATGAAATATAGTTGTTCGTTCGTATGTAAATATTTACTTCTATTAAGTCGACCAATAAAATGTTAAATATGATTATCGCTCGCTTTGATTGCAAAATGTCGAAGGCAAATTAATGATGCTTTTAATCGTATTGATTTCGCTAATACGATGTCAGAGTAACGATGATTTAAGGATCAATAAAAACGCATTGATATGTAATTTGTTTTATATTTGTATGTCAAAACTGTTACAGAACTGACTACCCCTGGTTCTATGTGAGGATGATAGTACTAGACTATATAGGAACAGATAACCTGTTAGTCAAAGACTAAGCTTCTCGCAATAGGCAGTTGCGATTTCGATTTTTTTAATTAATTCATCGACATTATCGAGAATTTTCGAGTTTTCCAATTTTATATCGATTTTGCCAGCTAAGTCAATTTACGTTATCATCATTTATTTTAAATGACGGTTCTAAGTCGTTGCCCCTAAAGACCACTTGTAAGAAAGGCCTCATAGATTACATCACCTTTTATATATTTATTTAAAAATATTATATTCTATAATATATATGATTTATTTATTTGAAAAAATAAAACCTGAACTAATAAATTTAAAAGACATTGAATATTTTGTTATAAATAAATTTATTAAGACAGCGATTTAAAATAATTTTAACGTGAAGGTAATAAAATATTTTTACATGTAAAATATTGAATGAGTTATATTTTTTGAACTAAGCAGTACGTCATGCTGTGTGCTGATATCACTACAAAATTAATTTAAAAGTTTGTAATAAAAAGTTATAGGTTTTAACGATTTTATCATCGAAATCTGTTGAATATATTTAAGGGCTTATTAAAGGAAGCGAATAAAACTTATATAAGAGGCCTCTGCTATTGATGCACATAAAAAAAAAAAAACGGGAAATCATATTAATAACCAGGCTGTGTAGGTATCGTTTTGTTAACTTATATTATGTTTATTATATTTCTCGCTTTCATTTATTTATATAAATATTATTTTCTTCTATAGTTATTCGATAAATATTGTAATCTGATACATATAAATTGGTTATTGCTCGTTTAATGTCAAATTAATTTTAATTTTATTCTATATTTTTGTACAAGAGATATAAAGGATTTTTTTGATAAGCTAAAATACAATATACCTTAGTTAGTCATTGACCTGTTTGAGTTTTAAACAGGATATTTTAAATTTCTTATTTTTTGTTTTTTTTTTTTAATTTTTAACGGACCCCTAATCTAATATCAAATGGCATTCAGACAGAAAGGCAAGACGTTAGAAATTAATAAGTTTCAATTAAATTTAAACGTATCGTGGTAAACGTAACTTTTTCGTGAGCGGATTAATTTAAAAAAATTAACTTGACTTTAGGATTAACGATTTGGATCCTTTGCGTGTTGCTCTTCTTAAACATTATCTGTACATTAAAATTCCAACATGATGACGACATCCAAGGAATTTCTTAAGAACGCACCTTTTAAATTAGGGTCGAAGAATATTAAAAAGGAAATTTAAATTAAAATCGATAAACAATACTATTATGAAGTAGCAGAAGCTTTACAATTGCTTTGATGGGTACTTGTGTGTTACTTCTGAGATTTTATTAGAGTCAAGACTAATTCAATATGATCATGATATAATAATCATATATTTTATAGAAATAAATTCTAAGGACGTGAAGTGAGCACATGACGTTATATCATTTGAAATCCAGCAGATATAAGTTTATAGAACTTTGGTGTCATGTTAGTGTAGGTGGTGCTTTATCCCAAACTTTGATGTGATTTTCAAATACAACTTGTAAATCTTTGTTTTCTTATCGCGTTTTAACACAAACAATAAAATATTTAATTTAGAGATGATATAATCAGTAAAAATAAAACGTAGTTTTATCTCGTTTATGTTGTTTGTTTACTTCATATTTATTATTCATGTGAGTCACATTAACAATATTATTTGATATTTTATTGTTTTTATAAAATTTTATGACAAAATACGACATCGCCCTCGTCTTATTTCGCGCGGACTTTGAACATGGGGAAGTATTATATTAATTTTATTATATAATTAAAAACGTTTTAATATTATTAAAACATTAATCAAGTCATATGTTGTAAAGAATAATGAATGTATGAATGTCGAATTTCAAAATTCATATTTTTTCCGGATGTGTCGGTAAAGAACAATGGGGTTTATGAAGATCTATTAACTTAAACTTTCCAAATCGTATTCAATATACACTAATCTAGTTTATGTAGGATGTTAATGTTAGAAAACAATAATATTTATGCTACAAAATATTCGAAGAATAATGTAGGTTTGTGTTGATTTGTTTATAAGATTATTACAGTATAGAAAATGGTACAGTCAACAAAAAAGGGGGTCGTTTATACATTTTTGTTACACCAATTGTTTTTTTTTTATAAATATACGCTCTTTTACAAGAATTTCGTTTGATTAGCTAAAGGTATTTATTCATTTTGCGTAGAAATTAATCTGGTTATTTGACTTTGATTTTAACGACGCTTATTTTTATGACATAGGTATGCGTTTAGTAATTTAATGTTTAACTACTATAAAATAATATGTAGTGTTAAAACACAGTATCTCTTCAACTCGAAATTCCAGGCAGGTTAGTATTATTTTATCTCAGGAAATACTTTGAAACAACCACATAAATATATAAACAACCGTCGATTCGCCGCAATCCAAAGCGGGAAAGGTTTTTTTTCCTTCAAACGAGGCGTGAAGAGGCGTCTTGCGGGCCGGCAAGGCGGGGGCGGCTAGTGCAGATCATTCTTCCCGACTGCACTAGCCGTCGTCGCGTTTGGACTCTTTTTTTTTTTTATTGCATAGGAAGGCGGACGAGCATATGGGCCACCTGATGGTAAGTGGTCACCAATGCCCATAGACATTGGCGTTGTAAGAGATGTTAACCTCTTCGCTCACATCGCCAATGCGCCACCAACCTTGGGAACTAAGATATTATGTCCCTGTGCCTGTAATTACACTGGCTCACTCACCCTTCAAACCGGAACACAACAGTACCAGGTACTGCTGTTTTGCGGTAGAATATCTGATGAGTGGGTGGTACCTACCCAGACGAGCTTGCACAAAGCTCTACCACCAAGTAAAACCACCACCACTTACCATCAGGTGGAGTCCGGAGTCATTTGCCCTCCCGGGCTATATAAAAAAAAAAGATCCTAAGCTATCGCCAGTGCCTTGTGAATATCAGCATAAATGCGGTAACGCATATCCATAAATAAATAAATAAATTTGTAAGCAAAAAATAGTCGCGGGTATTTCTAGTTTTGTTAATAAAATAAAAACTCGTCCTATTAATTATTTTAAGTATAATCGGACGTCCATATTAATGGGATGACGACATCCCATCCTCAAGTTTACATTACGTGCGTACGATATCCGGTTTGCTGTGATGGATGACTTATGGTCATGAACTCTTAATCATGACACAGGTGGTCATTGTGTCGTTTATAATTTTCTATAATATTTAATCTTTATTTATTATCAAAATTTTTAAAATACCTAAACAACATGATATACATACAAGACAGCGAACATGATGACATTTTAAATAAATGCAGATGTAAATTGAAATAGCTTATATTATTTATTTATTTATGAAAAACAATCAAATAATATTAAGTAAAATAAATATATATGTTTTTAACATTATAATAATACAGCTTTAGCGACGTAGTACATAGAATATAATATGCGCTTTGCACACAAGGGAGTACACAACGGCGTTGGAATATTATATAATCTTATACTAACACGTATTTATATAATCAAGCATTTGCAAACACTATTTAATTTATCTGACTGTAATCGAAATTACAATAATGTATAAACAAAATAAAATGTCAAAATGGAGGCCTAAATAATTTTTTATATTCAACTGTTATAAATTTGTGCATTTGTTATAGGTGGCGCTATCAGCAGCTGCACCTAACCCCGTCTCCAATGTTCTGGAACTGGACATCTCACCTGAAGAAGCCCAGAGGTACCTCAACAGTCCACCATTCACAGAACCTAAGTTGTCAGGACGTACTGCTGTCTTGCCACTGGTAAGTTTTTTTTATAGCATAAGTAGGTCGACGAGCATATGGGCCACCTGATAGTAAGTGGTCACCAACGCCCATAGACATTGGCATTGTAAGAGATGTAAAAAAATCGCTTACATCGCCGATGCGCCTTTAACCTTGGGAACTAAGATGTTATGCCCCTTCTGCAATTACTGTTATTGCATTGGCTTACTCACCATTCAAACCGGAACACAACAATACCAAGTTCTGCTGTTTTGCGGTAGAATATCTGATGCGTGGATGGTAACTACCTAGACAGCTTGCACAAAGCTCTACCACCATTTTATTATTATATTAAACTTGAAATAAAAACGAACGAATATTGAACCTAGTAGACATCAATCCTGATTGATGATAATCCGGCTTTCATATTACTGCGAGACAGCATACCTGTCGACCAAAACGATTTCAGGTGAAGGATAAATGTGTTTTATCTGAATTCTGAGGTATAGCAGTAAAACACTATTCATTTCCAAACTTCGTGTTGCGGAGAATTTTTTGACAGAGAAATGCAATAACTTTTAACTGGGATAGAACCTACAACCTTTAAGTTATAATAATTAAATCTGAATCATTGAAAAGAAACGAAGCGATTGAAACGAACATTAAGTTTTTATTAAAATGACTACAATTGTTTTGATAGCATTTTACTTTAACCACGCAATTGTTATGATATAGGTAAAATATAACGACCCGAGGTTTCGTACAGCTGAGGCCGGCCCCACTCTCGGTCACTACTGGAAAAATGGCCAAGAAATCGAGAACCCTGACGACTACGTTGAAGAAGTAAGTTTTAATTGAACGACAAACACTTATTTTTACTTTTTGTTTGTTAGTTATGCACCAAAAGATGATAAAACTATTTTATAGTTGACGCGGCCTCATCAAGATTTTGATTCGATTACTCTTTATCCTTTGAAGGTTGCCTTCTGATTTATCCTTTGCAACTAAGCCAAACAGTGGTGTCAAGATCAATCATCATCAAAGTAATTCATTGGAAATATTGGAGTTATATCTTTTGTAATTCAGTTATATTATATTAGCCATATTAATATTTCGATTCTATTAACTTTTCTGACTTTATAGTATATTTCGTTGAGTGCAATTAAATTTCAGTATTGTTCTTGCTTTATTATGAAAAGACCTTACCTTTGGCGTTTTGACACGTCAAGGATTTAAAATAATATTGATTTCATGGTTATTATTTTTAAGGTTTACAACGCAAGACAATACCATGGTCAAGACGGCCTAGGCGCATACGTATATGGTTATGAAACTCCTGAATCCTCAAAAGTTGAGAACAGAGTTCATTCCGGTGACGTAACCGGTGCCTACACATACAAAGCTGGAAACAATGAACTTATTAAGGTTTGTATCAATTTATCGGTTTTTATCCTTTTATTATGTCGATAATTTATATTTATTTAGCCCAATTATTTAGAAAGACAAGGACTATGTAAATTTATTATTCAGAGGCAAAATGTATGTGGGCTTGTGTGTAGGCGTGTATATTATTGTATAATCAATGTAAGTATTATTGTGAAGTAATTGTTTGTTGATATCGAACTTATTCAAAATGACTTATGAGTGAATAAATTACATATTTTTCATTATAACTTGAATTTATCATGGTACAGTATTTATAAAAATATTTTTTTACACACAGGTTCGCTATTGGGCTGACAGCCAAGGTTTCCACCAAGAGGACAACATTCCCAAAGTTGTGTTGAAGCCTGTTGAGGAAGCTGAAGATGTAAGAGAGGCGCGTGTCGCTCACGAGAAGGCCTGGCAAGAGGCAGCCGCTGCCGCTCGTCAGCAACCTGACCCACAGTAAGGAGCCATAATTACATACAATTTTATGATTTCAGATTCTTTATCTTCTTAATTAGGTTAATTTTATAAACAAATGATGATCTACAAATAAATGTAAAAGTTATGATTACTTAATTTAAAATGCTTTAATTTATTTTGTAATTTTGAAATCTACATAAATATTTGATTACTAAACTTGTTATTTCTTTATCGATGTTGTAACGAATTAAAAAAAATTAAGACTGTGACATGGAATAAAAAATATTTTTATCTACATATAAATATTGTCCTATTTTCAGAGGAGAGTATTACAGACAATACGAATACCAGCCCGCCGCGTCTGAACAACATGCTGCTTTTGGTGCTGCACCAGGATATGTGAGACAAAGGCGTGCTATAAGCAACCCTTTCGAATTCCAACCGACAACTACTACTACAGAGGAACCAACGGTAAGTTTTATGTCATATTCTAATTGGGAAAAGAGTTTGAGTAATTATTCATTAGTAAAACACGTCATAGAATCGGTGCTCGGTTAGGTGAAAAACAATTTTTCATATGGTGAATATTAAAAAAAAAACACAAAATTGTTTTTTGATGAATCACAAAATGCACAAAAAAATGATTTTAGAAAGTAATATTTGGTTGTTTTATAGTAATATGGCTAACTCTATCGTTTTCTGAGGAGGTAGTGTAAAATTTTAAAAAGGTGTACGATAATAGATTTAACAGGACTCGCTTCCAACAGAATATTCAATACTTATATATCAATAATTACGAGATTACACTTCGAGAAATATTTGAATTAATTTTATCTAAGTACCCTGAACTTTATACCATAGTTTAAAGAAGGACACCGCCTTTGAAGTCTAGCGAAATACCTATCCAGACGAGCTTGCACAAAGCTCTACCACCAAGTAAGTCAATTAATTAATGTTATGTGTATTATTTTCGTTTTCAGGGACCCCCACGTGGTTTCTTCTACTCGTTCGACTACCCCGTCTCCATCATCGTACCTAAAACCAGTCTCCAGGGTGATTCAGTAAACCCCCCCAAACCTTACTGATTCTATTAACGTGATACAATAAGATTTATTAATCCAATGTTTTAGAACGGATTGTTACTACATTGAAAATTTTAAACTTCAAACGGAATTGTAAATGTCTGACCAATCTTATAACATTGATAAGATTTCAATGATTTAAAATACAATATTGATTGAAATACATTATTATTCCACGCTGACAATTGTTATAAACTACGCTTACGTATTTGGAATCTTTATTGATATCTATAAGATGTTATAAAGTAATTTGCGTTGCCATTTTAGTTAAGTAGGTTAAAGTAGCTGTTTGTAATCATTTCATTAGCACTTTTACTTATAATGTTTTGATGAAAGTATTGGAACTTTCTAGAAATAAGAGTCCGTCTATTTTGTTTAATTTTTTTGAATTTATTTTTCATAATATTTCATGATTCGATTGGACTGGTGTTTAAAAGAGTAACTTTGTTTCGCGATGGATTAGGTTTATTAATACATGTTGTAGTTAAATATGTATATCTATTTTAATTCTCAGTTAATCTCTTGAACCCAGTCTTGTTATAATATTAGCTTTTAATATAAGATTTAATTGCCAATAATCATAAAATATTTTGTAATAACATTTGTGTCAATAAATAAAGGTGATTTCAATAATGTTGTTGTTCAATTTTTTAATTATATAATTCAATATTTATTTTTCATTAATATTCAATATATTATATCCTCCTAACCCTTCCTTAATAGTAATTCCTAATAAAGATAGTTACATCTACCTACCTACTTACAATATTAAAAAAAATGGTATTTTAGACACATAACAAAACTGGACTAAATTGAAATGGGACCAAATGGGAAGCACCAATTTCAAATAAAAAAAAAACATCAAAATCGATTCACCCAGTCCAAAGTTATGAGGTAACACAACAAACACAAAAAAAATAAAGACGAATTGATAACCTCCTTTTTTGAAGTCGGTATAAAAACAATCAGACGTTGATATAAAATAAAAATATCGATTTCCGTTAATACTCTCTGACTTTTATGAATGCAAATAGAACTTGCTCATAATTGAACTGGTAAGAGCGGCCTGTTAAAGCCATTTAATGGCATCATCATATTAATAGGCATCATCATGTTTTCCTTTTCATTCCTCACTTGTAAATTATTAATTAACGACTTTAAGCTTATGCCTTTAGTAGCTGCATCCATTGAAGGCCTTTGAAAAGGCAATCTTTGACCTATGATCGATATGATACCGGATATTCCATTAGCAATACCGTTATATGCCCAAGAAATGGTATCAGGTACGTTAATTTCTATCGGTAAAAATGGTATGGCTGAAATAAAGTCCCCGATAGAGAATCTTCCATTTGGTAGCATCAAAATAGCTTTCTGTTCTTCAATTATTGGTATCGGTTCAGCATTTATTACAACTGAGTCTGATTCTTCATCTTTTGATTTCGTATTATAATCTCTTAGCTTTAAATCGTTATCCATCTTGTTGTTAATTTTTTGATCTTCTACGAGCATATTCGTTTGATGTTCTGGTATAAAAAATAGAATTGGTGGTAGTGGGTTATTCCTGGAAAAAAAAATAATTGAAATGAAACTGTTATAAAAATATTTACTCGTGTGACACAAAGTGCTATTTATGCCAACTGTAAGCGCATTAGGATTAAATATATGTATAAGTGATAAGGTATGAAACGTGCACATTTATATATCATATTTACAAAATATTTTTTACTACAATGGAGCCTAACTCGAGAATGAGCCACTTGGTGATAACTGTTCACCACCATAGGTTTAAAGGACCACCATAAGATAGGTACGAAATATTAACCAATACTTACAACATCAAAACGCATGTATCAATAGAAAACTGGACGGGTAACTTACTTTTCGGAACACAGCAGTATAAAGGAGTAAGTGATTTAAGTAATAATTGGATGATGTAGGCAACATTGACTGTTATCAAATGTTTCAAAACTTTGTGCAAACAAAGTCCTAACTTATAGAGCAAGTGTGCAGATTATTGCAAATACACTCACAGAGCCATTGGTCCTGATATTGGATTAAGCTGTTGCATTGCCTGTAATTCCATGAATTGCTGTTGAATATTCTGTTCTTGTTGCTGCATCATTAGTCTTTGATAAGGCTGAAGTAATTGCAACTGCAAGGGTGCTGAATATGCAACAGATATTCGTAGACACAACACTGTCATAAACAAATATAAAGGAATCATTTTTATCACTATTAGTTAGTATGCGGTCACTGTATGTATTTGCCACTTGCGTTTACATTAAACCAATGTAAATTAAAAATCTTGTCCATAATACATTTTCACAAGTTTCTTTTTCACAATAAACACTAAATTTAATTATGGAGAGAACTTTTTCTATTGTAATTATTCTTGAAACTTTGAACCGTTTGAAACAATTATAAAATTATATTTGTTAGGAATATAATTTAAATTGTATTCGATATTGTAACGATGAAGTAGACAGTCAGGAAGCGAATGCGTGTGACGATTGTTTAGCTATTATTATGCACGAGCTGATGTGACTACTGACCCACTGACAGAACGTAACCTTGTCCTTCAGTGCTTTCTTTTTTAGGGTTCAGTTACTGTTTCAAATAGGAATGATTATAATTTAAAGAGAAATAACTAAAATGTTTTTCTTTTTAATATAAATATCATAAATAGTATTAAAAAATTGCAATTAACTGAGATAGTCGAGTGTATAGAGCACATTTAAATGAAGATCAGGTAAAGGAAGTACAGGAACCTTTACGGGCTTCGATCAACAATACTACTAGATAAGGCGTCACGAACAAAAACAATACTCAAATTTGATCATACAATGAAGAAAACGATGTAAAGGTCTAATAATTTCAACCTAAACTATGCCTTGTTCCAGAGCAATAAAGTGCGGTTTAGATTGTATTGACATTCAGTTACGATCTTACGCCATGAATGACAGAAAGACATAGGAAATGTAAAATAACGGTTGTTTCATATTCAACCTTATTTCCTTAGCAATAAGTTATGATCAGGCCATACTAATTTGAAATAACCTCACAAACGTTATTGTGTTCTTACTTTTCGGACCGTTTTTGAACCGCTTTAACCGGTAATCTAGCACATTATTGATCGAAGTTTACGGGCCTATGAGGCCCAGATGTCAAACATTTTAAAAGCTATTAATATAAATAAATTAATAAGCGATTATTTTTACCGAATAATTCTGAAACAAATAAGACTAAAATATATATTTAAATGAATTTAGCTAAAACCTTCCACAGGAAATCCCACCTATTATGGCGAAAGTCGCATCAAACATCAAAATGTAGTGTAGAAGGAGTAACAGATGAAACTGGTAGGCGTGAAAGATACTTTGTCTTATACTATTGGAATAAAAGAGCTTAAGGATGTCACAAAATATTTTTGGAAAATAGTTTATTTAGAATTAAAAAAACTAGATAATTTTTCTATAATTATTTATATATTATTGAACTATGACAGGAATCGGTCAACTCGTTTTCAAGTCCAACTTGAATAATATGTCTAGCGTAAAATAAATTATGGCACTGAAACATTTGCACATAACGCCATTAATACAACCATATGGGTATGCTAAGATAACACAAAAGGCTATTTAAAAGCAATGTGTGCTAATGAGTTATGAATACCGTTGTTTGTAGGCTAAGGTTTATAACAAGATCATATGACATACTTAGATAACATGAACTAGTATAGCTTACATATTATAATGAATTTTGCTATAAGAAATTACACACTCATTTTAACATATTCTTGTATCATATGAAAAAGTTACGTGAAAAATAACACCGATAAGAATAAATTTCATCTGAAACAATTGTTGATATTTTAAATTACTTGAGTTTAGCTTAAGATCGAATCGCAAACATCATGTATTTATAAAAGCTTTTAAATATTTCATACGATAAAGAAAAAATATGATGTGAAAATCCGCATAATTTCTTTGGACAATTTGGCGCTGAAATATGGGTCCAAATTATAGTTATTTAAATAATAATTACATGTATTCATTCATCAATAGTTTTATTTAAATGTAGACATGTCGCTAGTTTATTAATAATATCTTCAAAATGGCCGAAGTCTCTAAAAGCTATTTCCATAACAATCATGTAAGTAATAAATTGTATAAAATTAATATTAGCATTTTTTTAAATACATTGAAAAATGAACTGCCTTCAGACCCACTGTTGAATTTAAAATAAACTGTCTTTAGATATGCTACTGCGGAATTTGATTAGAAAATTATTTTTTTATTTATGTCTTGACCGCTGTTCAGTGTACATTACATTCTAAATTTAAACTTGTGATAAGAATATAGTTTGCTCATGTTTCATGTCATATTTCGACCAGGGTAAACATAAAGGGTTATGTCTGCCACCTTGCTAAGGTATTACCGCTGTGTTGATTTAAAAAAAATGTGTTAAATGAAGGAGCTATAATCATACCTCCGAAACCGAGGCCCTCTCATTCCATGGTTCTCCAGGGAACAGTGATAACAGTAAAGACCCAGATGCGGTATCTGGGCCTGACTCTGGATCTGGATCATCCTCCCACCTCGAGTGTGGTGCGCCGTAACCAGTGGATCCCTCACGATGTGAGCTCCGTAGGGGCCCCCAGAGGCATTTTCTGGCCGCGATAGTCGTGAGTCGTCGTGATCGTGGAGCCTCAATATAACGACGATTACGAGCATAGCGTTAATTATTATTTTTTTGCATTATATACCTATTTTTGTATTTTCAATTGTAAGCATTCCAAAAAAGTGTGCAAGAGCTAAAATGTATTGTGTGTGTTCAGTATAGTTTTGGAAAATTTTTATAACCGGACCAGATCGATTTGTGTCGAATTGAAATCCCTATTGATATTATAACTATTACACGAGTTGTCGTGATACAAGCCATCTATATAAAAATATTTAAGGTAAAATATACAACATATATGCTGCACTGAATTATTTAATTATAATTTTATGATGTTTTGCTTGAGTGTTTGAAAGTTTTAAACTTATTGAAATAGAAAAAAAAAATAAAAGAACGATTTCTATTTAAGTAGTTAGAGCCTCTTTATCAATTCCAATTAAGAATAATATTTTTAATTAGCCAAAAAAATATTTGTGGATCATTAAAACTAATAAAGATAAAGATAAATTATTAACATTTACATATATAATATGTGAATTTGAAGTATATTTTAATTATTTTTACGAAAGATCCTAAGTATTTTGTTGCGAGCCGTGGATCCGGCTAATAAAAAATTAGCGAATTTTTCAACAGAAAAATTATACCCATTTTGTTCAATGGTTAGGGAAATAAGAGGAATTGCAATAAAAGAAAGGGAATATTGAAAAGTTATTCAAATCGTTTTTTTATTATCGTTAATTACAGTGCGCTGCGTTGCCTGTATATACTAGCATATGTTTGTTGTTTAGTTTTCATTATTGTTACTTTCTTTCGTATCAACGAATGTGACAATGAATCATAGCAAACAATGGAATGAAAGTATTCTAATACATTTATTTTAATGCAGAAGTATATTTTGAAATATATTGATTGAAAATAAAGGACTTTATCATAAGCTTTACTCCGCGGTTTTACTCTTATTAGATTTTTATAACACATACATGTTTCAAACTGATTTCCGTAATTATATTTTAATTTAATGCTCCGCTCTTATCATCATATCACTAAATACTTCAAGTGTTGTTTTTTTATATGATGGTAAATTTGTGATTTTGTGTGAACATTAATTGTAGACGTCTGTATGAACTTTATATTGTTTACTAACTATACTTATAAACGTTATTTAGAGAGTGATTAAATATCGCTTTGATTTCTTACTTCGAATGTCAAAACAAAGCAAGAAAGGGAGATAACGCTTATAAGGCCGTAAGCTTAAGAGCTAAGTACAAAAATAAGTAGTATGAGAGTTAAGTTGGTTTTGAATATTTCGTCTCAATAACCTTTAGCATTTTTGAATGCGATTTTTTCTAAGGCCGCTTATGTTTTTTTTTATAATTTAGAAATAAGGATGGTCAAATGTTTAGTGGCCACCACCCGTATACATTGACGCCGTAAGAAATGTTAACCGATCCTTATATCGCTAATGCACCACTAACCTTGGAAACTAAGATGTTATGGACCTCGTACCAGTTACACTGGGTCACTCATCCTTCAAACCGGAATACAATAGTACTAAGTATAGCTGCTTAGTGGTAGAATGTATGATGGTGGTACGTAGAGTGCATACCCAAAGGCACTTGCATCATCGAATCTAATATGCAACAATACGATAACAGATTTGAGGAGAAGGGTGGTGTGGTTGGTAGAAACCTTTCGTGCTGCAGGACGTGGGTTCGATTCCCACACAGGACAGACATTTGTGTGCATGAACATGTCTGTGTGTGCTGAGTCTGGTTGTAATTATCTATATCAATATTTATTTATTAAGGAAAAGTAGTATATGTAGTATATCAGTCGTCTGGTTTTCATATTACGAGCTCTGCTTAGCTTGCTAGCTGCTTTAATCATAAGACTGGTTGGTAGATTGATCAAGTACATTATTCAAACGGCGACTGCGATGCGAATTCAATACCAGCTCAAGATAATTATTTGTATCTGATTGTTTGCATTTTAAATGTTTCCAGTCCAGTGTGAAGTACTTATTTTATAAATATATCAATTACAACAACAAATGATAGATTTCGACAAAAGCTCCGTATACTAAAACTAACTAAAATATAATAGTTAGATTGTAGAATTTAGACATCATAATATATATCTACATAATTCCACAAAAATTAGAATTGAAATAAAAAAAATCTTTAATAAATAATCAAGTAAAGTGTATAAAGTTCAAACGCGGAATTGACTAAAGATAAAATTCGCTACATAATTTCGAATTCCAGTCTGATGCCGGCCCTATAATGTATGATTAAGAACCTAGAGCAGGATGAGAACTAGTTGCGTTCCCGTTACACACGATATTGCAGTCAATGTACAGTTTTATAAAAGGAAAAACAATAATTTCCTGATTGTTAACAAGATTTGAACAGAAAAAAAATTGATTTGAGGTTAATAGATTAGATTACAAAGTTTTTTTGTTACGCTTAATATTATATTATATATGTAATTATTGATTAATGCACTTTTTGCTATCATTATTATTTGCTATTATTAGAATTTTATATAATATTTTTTTATTAAAATTTGATTATTACATTGACGTTTTCTGAACATAAATTTGTTATACTGTATCCAATATTTATACTTATAATAATTAATTCGTTAGGTTTTCCGTTTTCGTGAAGCTTTCAATAAGGCTGGAACTACAGAAGACTAAAATACAGATAATAAATAACTAATAATAAATAAATAAATATATAATAATAAATATAATAAATAACTACTACGGAGGATATAACAAATACAATGTTAACATATCACAAAAATAATTTATTAAATCTGAGAATATGGCAAGAATAAATAAAAGCTAAAAAAATAGGTACACTCATCCTAAATGCAAAATGATATCACCAATTTTCCTATAAATACTAGAGTTCATTCAATTTTGTTTGGTTGTCCGTCATCGACAACGACGTCGATTTCTACTTCGTATGTTCCAGGTTTCGTGCGAGATGGTCGAACAACAACTCCTGGCATCTTCGACTCTTGGAGACTATCGACTTCGTTTTCCATAGCATCACCTACCGGTACTTTAGCATCCTCGTCTTGATAACTGTTTACATCTGGAGGTAATCGCACAGACATCATTCCTTGCATCCGTTGAACCAAGTATTCCAAAATCGGACCGAATCTAGAAATTCCATCCGTGGTCAGGATGGTCCGGTCAGACGTACCTTCCTGTGGCTTGAGAACGAACATGTTGAAATTGAGCGTCCTTCGCACAGGTCTCGCTGTCGCCTGATACAAGCAGGCGGTAAACGCGATAACGATTAGTGCTCGAGAAGACATATTCCTCATCACTTCAGCGTCCGGTCACCACGGTATAAGTCTCTTCACTGCGCTCGCTGCGTTTTTGCCGCGCATCTAAACTAAGATAACGGGTCTTTAGCAAAAAGATCATAACTGCCCCGTCGCGCTACGGACGAAGTAATTGCAGCGATCTCTCAGCACCTTTCGTTTGGAAAGCTGCTGCCTTAATTCGAGTGAGTCATCATTATCGCATCCCAATCTACTGTAGTCCCTTAATGATGAGTCCCAGTCTCGTCTATTAATGATACTATAGGTGTGCGAACTTTTACTATGTCATGTTTCTGATTTAGCTTTTAAACTTTATTGTGAATGCAATAAAACGAGGATGTTCTTATCAATGAGATATAATGTAGTAACGTTAGGACCTTAAGACGTTAGATTAAAGTTCAATTTCCAATGTCGTGGCTTAAGATTTTTCAAGGTATAATCATATTTACAGCTATCAATCAGTCAGATGATTGCTGTTAGCGTAATGATGCAGTATCAAGGTCAGATGCATGTTGCCATTAAAACGAAATGCGGTTACTGGGATTTCGCGCATTGTTTACGGCCAATTGGAGGTGAATGGCTCGCATCGTAAATATTTCATTATTGCCAATAATTTTACAAATTGTTGCTAAATTGCGAAGAAAGTTGTCTTAATCGGAAGACATTTTCTGCAAAACTGGTCGATTACTTAGAATTGTTTAAACGCTTGGAATTGATAATTGATGTTCAATTTTGGATGGCAAAAATTAATTAAGAATAATGATTAGTATCTGCTTTTACTTTTCATTTTAATTATAAATACCCATTGTTTTAGTTATTTGTAGTTACAAGTAATGTTTCATTG
The DNA here is from genome assembly GCA_963151315.1 of Nymphalis c-album. Taxonomy (NCBI): domain Eukaryota; kingdom Metazoa; phylum Arthropoda; class Insecta; order Lepidoptera; family Nymphalidae; genus Nymphalis; species Nymphalis c-album. The sequence continues at coordinate 9,333,389 of OY720591.1, forward strand.
AATCTATTTGTTTAACCGCTTTCAGAAATTATTGTATACGGATCGCCTAAAAATGGCTGCACCGTGTGCTTACTGCAAGTTGCTGTTATATCTTACATACGATCATACAAATATACATATACGTATTTATCAATTTATAGTGATATTATAGGATATATCAATAAACAATCAAGTAGAAAACAAAAAGACAAAAAAAAATTGGTTGCCTGTAAAGTCGGTATACGGGCGAAAGTTTTACGTGACAACGACTTTGAGTGGTAAAATAATTTTAATGTGAATATTCATTCGTATAGTAGGAAGAAGGATGAAATAATAGTAACAATTTAAAACATTTATTTATACAAAGAATTATATTTAAAACATTAATTTATACAAAGAATCTCGCACTGAATTTCATATTAACAAAATTTTATTTTTACCTTTACACATACATACGTATTTATATACAAATATACATACAATAACTTGCAATACATTTGCGTACAATGAAACAGCGTTTACTACAACTTAACTTGTTCCTATCTGAGTGATTTTGTTGAGGATAGGGCGATGATTCACTTTTTATGTCTGTCTCTCTCGCTCTTAGGCGGGCTAACCATGCCCGAGTGGAAGGGTTGCGTGCCTCTCACTCGCTCTCATTGTGAGCGCATAACGTGAGCGGAGCGTAACGCAGTTTCTTGAAGTGTCACCCGGCAAACCAATTTATAAGACGTTGTCACGTCAAAACAGCCTGCCGAGTTTCTTTCGCCGGTTCTTCTCAGGACTGGGTTTACCTTTTCCGAACCGGTGGAGTTTCTAGATTGACTATCAATATTATAAGCAAGTGTAATTCTTCAATATTGAATAAAGTATTTTGAATTTAATTTTAGAAAACATTTGTGACCTTCAGTAAGATATCCTAGAACGTTAGGTACACTACTAAGAGTTAGTAATAAAGTTTTAAAAATAGCAATAAAGTAACTAAAACTGCTATATAAAATAATGCACTTTATAGTATAATACTAATCGCTTATGCCGACATTAAAATAGAAAAAAAGGGTTTCTTACTAATGGCTTGTATTGCAAATCTTTTTGAATTTGATGCCAACAACAATGATGGTGTTATTAATACATAATTTTTATGTACTTTATATAATTATATTCCATTATTAGTAAATTAAGTTGTTTATATTGCTAAAGGTTATACATAATTTGGGCCTGGCATACATATGTATGAGAGCTCTACATTTTTCAGAACAGAGTCAGAAAATACAAAATAATCCCTAATATAAGTAGTATAAGGTTTATATTTTCTTGATTTGTATATTAACGACAGATTAAGAGTCCTCTATATTATAGTCTAAGGTCACGTAGCAAGGAAACCCGTTACTGCCCGTTTATGTAATAGGCAATGCGATTTTAACAGTAAAAGTCGTATAAATTATGTCGATTTTTTCCATCGTCGAATTTCGTACATCCTATGAAACAAAGAAATCCATTTATGATCACTATTGTGTCTATCCATCCTGATAGTATTCTGAGGGTATTTTCTCCGTACCTAACTACCTACTTAATTTAAGCAGCTGTTTGTTTGTCGCCAGGGAAAATGCTTTCAAAATATCAAATCTCTCTGTCTATTGCATATAGACAAGTTGCCTATACCTCTTTAAATTAAATCCAGTTGAAATTCAGATTGAATGAATTTTCGTAATTAATCTACTGCTTTATATTTTAATAATAATAATTAATCTGAATAATGACGTAAATTATTATTTTTTAAAGAAAAGTACATGTAATTGTTTTTATTTTTACAAGTGAATGCTGACCCAGTTTCACACGGATTGAGGTACAATTTGCAACATTTTAATGCAGGTGACAATACGGTCTGTCAACTGTACAATCAAGTACAGTTTTAGTATATGAAATGAAGTCAATTTTTAAATTTGTTTTATTTTTACTTACATATTTTTATATTGTTTTTATTCCTTGTTTGTTGAAGACTACAATACATACTTTTATATATCCACTCGAGTTCGAATTGCACTTGACCGGTTTTAGTTCTATTTTTGTAATTAAAAATATAAAGAAAAAAAAGTAACCATTTCCAAAACTATCTTTTCGTATGTTTAATAGGGAATTGACTCCTGACTGAATTTCAGCCTAGGTGTCAATCTTAACTTATTTATTCTCACACTCTCCTAGTTTGATGGGACGGCGATCCGACACGAACACTACTAAATATTAGCATGTAAATTAAAAATGAAACAAACGACATTACATGCTTTCGAAGGCATAGGGTACACTGACAATTATTAACAGCAGGCTGCTATTATAAAACTTCTCTAAGGCATTGTTTGGTCCGACCCGGCCGGGATTTCATATCCCGCAATATGCTTGCATGAGATGCTTTTCAACTAATTGTTACTGCAAGGAAACTTAATTTTTTTATCATTTATAAACTTGCATTAGTTAATAAGTCTTGTGTGTTCATGTGTTTTTTACCAATATTTCGATTCCTACAAAATATGAAAATAGAGGTTCTTTCTTATTAAGGTTCTACTTATGTGACATGTTTACCCAATATCTCAGAGCTATTTTTTTTTTAAGGAAAAGCAGCAGTTTATTTGTTATGTTTTATTTTTAGTTCATTTATTAATATTATTTATTTAACAGACAAAGTATAAAATGTCACGTCTCATTTATTAAAATCAATAGTTTGCCATATTAGTTTACGTTTATGATTTCTATTCGAAGCATGAAGAGACGTTGTCAATAAACGGGATCACTAACGGTAAAAGACAATTAATAGAAGTGAATGTTCCAGAGATTACGCGTTTAACAATACAAACACTCCAGCTTAATAATATTAAGGCGTGGACATGCCCGTACGTGAACTGACTTCATTTGAGTTAGATTGATTGATAGAAATATATCATAGCAGTGATAGAAATAAATATGCAATATACCCTCTGAATTTATTATTATTAGTATTTTTTTCGTAAGCTATTTGATATTTATTAAGATCGGAATATTAAGAGACACAATACTACAGGAACCTTCGGCTTGTGTTGCGGAAAAGATATTTTTAATATATTTGACGTTTTTTTACGTAAATGATACGCGCAAATCGCGATGCAACTTGAAAGACGTTGTGCAGAACGAACCTGTGGTTGTGCAGAACGAACCTGTGGTATGTACTTCGCAAACACAGGGCATAAAGATGTTAGGTTTTCTTGCAGCATAATCATCGAGCAAGGTCAATGACATTTTCATTATCCACGTCCCAATGTTGATAATTGTTAATATTTTAACATCAAAATTCAAAATACTTTATTCAATATTGAAGTATTACACTTACTTATTGATTGTCAAACTACTACCGGTATCAATTATTAAGTGCTGCTTTATATTGTAGGTGGTACCTAACTGTAGCAAACTGTAGTATAGGACTTTCAATTTCACGTTTTTTATTTGAACGTCATGCTAATAAGGTATAAGGTCCTCCAGACCGATTTCGGCCACGGCGGCCAATCTCAAGAGAGACTAGCCAACTGCGCAGGAGATATTATAGTGCACAAGTGTGTGCGCAAACACAGGTGCACTCTCTTTTCCTTAGCTCTCATAATCCGATGGGACGGCAATCCAACACGACCGGAAAGAGTTCAGGCGCAGGACCAACGGCTTAACGTGCTTTCCGAGGCACGGGAGTGTACAAACTTCCAACTTCCAGACTCCGGGCTGCTACTGAGAATTTACTGACAGAAAACCTCAATAACTATTTATTGGCCCGACCTGGGAATTGAACCCAGGACCACCGGGTCTGCGGCCTAATATCAAGCCACTAGACCAACGAGGCAGTCAAGTCAAGTCATGCTAATATCAATATAAAGAAGTATTTTTAATTTTTGTTTTTAGGTTTCACGCAAAGACTACTAAAAGTTCCAGGATAGGCAATATTTTTGAAGATGTAGAATAATATAATATGGTCCAAAATTTTTAACCCACAGTACCCATGCCGCTTATAAAGTTCTAATTAAACTTACATAAAGTAATCCTTAACAAAATGAAATAATTTTATTTATAATTTTAAACGCTTTCTTGTATATAAGCATTATTTTTTTTGCAATTCGAATTGTTAGTATTAGTTATTAAAGGACTGAACAAATCATGTTTGAATGTGCTTAAATATTTACTTATGCTTGAATGCACATTAGTTAAATTACCCATTACTCATTAGTTAAAAAAAAACAGTAAAAAAAATCCTTATTTTATCTGAAGTAAAGGCGGCCAGTTAGCACAACATAATGCCTTAAGTATAAAATTATCAAAGCGAACAGCTTCAATGTCTCTTGGTTGTTTATTGCCCAGTTTAGGTAAAATACGAAGCCTTGTGTTTCCGTTACGACCTAGATAGCGGCGAGTCTAGAAAGCAGTACCCGTCGGATACTATCGCTCTATAATTATATATCACTACATTTTTCATAGGAAACCTGGAAGCTATACAGACTTGAGAGCTCCACGATAAGGCAAGTTTAATATAATTTGATATACCTTTTAAGGTAGGTAAGTTTTAGTTTAACATGTGTTTATAAAAGCTCTTTCCATTGGTTCGTTAATTAGCTGTTAAATAAAACGTTTAAATAAAATATTTAATAAAACTATAAACGAAATATCGATAATGTGTAATTTGTTATTAAATTTTATTGGATTTACTTCGTGATTACATTACATTCTATATATTCTATGAATTCGGTTTCATGTTAAACAAATAATATAATATATTTTTGTATCCTAACAAAATAATAAAAACAATTGTTACTGTATTGTTGTTGTGATTTTTTTAAATCTAGATAAACTTCTAAGTTGAAATAAGTAATAATTGTTTGAGATGAGTTATTTAAATATGCAGCTTCGACACTTTGATTAATTAATTAAATCCAATAAATGTTTCACGTCTTAGAATACTTTTGACACTGGGTTAGACTCTAAATTGAAAATTGTGGATTCAAAACCATAGGCGCTTCTTAATTTTCATGAGGTTTATTGTGTCAAAGTGTTGATTTTTGCTTATAATGAATCTCGTGCTTGGCGGTGGTCGAAACCATAGTGAGGAAATCTGCATGTATCAAATGATTTGTATTATGTGTATCCATAGATGACCGCCAACCCGCGATATGGTAGCGTGGTAGAATAAGAAGCAAATCTTGTACTCTAAGTAGCAGTGAGACTATTATACTAGCTGCTGTTATTTAGGGGAATCCCTATATCCCTATTGTTTTGGTATTTGGCGTTGAAAATTAAAATTATATATCACTTATCCGTTATATGCCGTATTTCTTATTACATATTTAGAAATAAAAAAAAAATCTTTATTTACACATTTATTAAAAATACAATCAGGTACCAAAAGTTAATTCGTTCTCATATTATGACATTTAGAATAATATGAAAGTTATAAATAGAAATAATTTATGCAAAAAGTAATTTTGTATTAAAAATTAACTATAACATTTCACTTATCGTACAATAACCAAAATTGATGGCGAACTAGCAAGCCATAGTATTAGTGCCACCAGAATTGTGTGGTGAATTCATGTTTGTATAATAGCGTTTTATATAAATACATGTATATTGTATGTTTTACAGAGCTCTTTTATCTTAAGAAAATTAATATCGCGATTCAATCAGTTTCATATATCTGTTTATATTTCTTTAAATAATTAATGTTTTATTTGTATTATATCGTTTCTTTCTGTATTTTTAATTTTTCTATCAAAGCAATTGTAAATAGAGAAAGTATGAATAATATAAGTAAGCGAAATAGAATTAAATACAAATCTTTGGAAAAATATAAGTTAAAACAATCTATGCCTCGTTTTTAATTTGAGCTGATGACGGTTTCGAATTTAGAGCCTGTTGCTTGGACTCCATTGTGACCTGACTGGCATTCTTGGACTCGACTTTCGACGAATTTTCTGAAACAAAATTACGAAATGATTAGTTCTCCCCGCTAACTTCTCCATGGAGCTTGATATATAGTGATTTAAATTAATTATACATATATTATTATAAAAAAGAAAGGTGGCACTTTTTTGGTCAGATATATCAATCGATTTAAGGTGAATCACGTAATCATACACAGATCCGACTATTTAGAATAGAATATGTGCAATATTCTATTCTAAAGTGATTGATTTCTTGCAATACGATAAGCTGTCAGATTATTTTATTATAGGAGATATGCAAACCATTGTTTTGGCGACCTTCATTTGTTTGTTGAACTTGCCCTTGCAATGAGACGAGTTGCGAGAGACGCAGAGCGCCCGGCGCTTCACCTTGATCCTTAGTTATTGGCCTGTAATATTTTGTTAAATTAGTTATTATACATTAATAATAAACCTAATTTTGTAAATGTCACCATGCCGGCTTTTTTATTGCATAGGAAGGCGGACGAGCATATAGGCCAGCTGATGGTAAGTGGTCATTGATCTGATGAGTGGGTGGTACCTACCCAGACGAGCTTGCACAAAGCTCTACCACCGAGTATCACCGAGCTCCCTTACTTTGGGAGTTAGACATATACATGTAGCAGAGCTTCATTTCACTTTCCTGGGTAGGAAAAACCCACTCATCAGGTATTCTATCGATAAACAGCCATATACATAACAGCAAAATGAGCCGGTGTAACTACAGGCACAAGATGCGTAATATCTTAGTTCCCAAGGTTGGAGACGCATTGGAGGTGTATGGAATGGTTAATACTTATTACATCGCCTATGTCTATGGACAGTGGTGACCACTTATCATCAGGTCCGTCCGGCTAAAATACCATAAAAATTAAATAAAAAAAGGAGACTGTGCTTTTATCTCAAATGTTTTCCTTCCCTGCTGAGCACGAGATGAATTATAAATAGAAATTATATATAGAATAGTCGTGTTTGCCAGAATTTGTCTATCTAAGCCCTGAGCTCCTGACTGATATTAAGCAACTTACTGATAGGCGATGATTGGTGCTTGGTACCCAAAGTTGAAGGGTTGGTTTCCAAAGGGAACCGCCAAATTTGGATTAACTTGAACTCCCGGGGTGCCTGGTTGATAACCAAGTACTGGAGAACCTCGGCCAGATGGATCTAGTAGAACAGGGTTCTGGTAACCTGATAAATAAAGACGATAATATAAAATCAAAATTATTTAAAATTAAAACATTGAATATTACTTTGTAATTCAAACGTCTGATGAATTTCAGTGTCGGAGAAGTTCTTTTTTAATTTTATTATATTTTATTTTTATTAAATAAAACAAAGGGGCGATTCCGTTGCTTGCAATTTTTGTACTACAACACATTTGTATGTTTGCCGAGATGGCCCAGTGGTAAGACCGCGTGAATCTTAACCGATGATCGTGGGTTCAAACCCAGGCAAGCACCGCTGAATTTCATGTGCTTAATTTGTGATTATAATTCATCTCGTGCTTAACGGTGAAGGGAAACATCGTGAGGAAACCTGCATGTGTCAAATTTCACTGAGATTCTGTCACATGTGTATTCCACCAACCCGTATTGGAGCAGCGTGGTGGAATAAGCTCCAAAACCTTCTCCTCAAAAAGAGGAGAAGAGGCCTTAGCTCAGCAGTGGGACATTCACAGGCTGTTATTATTATTATTATTTTTATAACACATTTTTTGTGTCATAAATGTACGTGAACTATACAACACTGCTCGGTTTTTGTGGACCAGCCTTAACTTAAAACTACCGATTAAATTATCAATGAAACAATCGTCAATGTGTATTTCAATATTTAGACTTAGATTTTTAAATTTTGACATCATTTAATTACCAGGGTATCCTGCATTTGCTTGAGGCGCTGCTGCTACTACATACACCGGCTGGTAACCGCCAACAGTACCAGGCCTGTAAAATTTAGTACGATAGTTAAAGTGTCTTGATGTATGCAACATTCATTCTATTTATATATTATATACATATATGTGGAAAGAAATTTAAATTAATTAATAAATTTACAAACCTGTATCCAGGGACAGGCATGTGAACAATATATACTCTTTGACCGGGAATCAAACCTGGTATATTAGGTGCAACAGGTGTCTAAAAAAGAGAAAAGATATAAAAATTAATATAATATATTATATCTACTTATAAAACTAAATAATAGCAATGTCATAATAATTGAATTGCTAATTTAATTTAGCAGGCGTTTTTTTCAAAATTGTTACAATGTTGTTGTTATATAAATGTACAAAAATATTATAATAAATGTATGTGACGTAATTTATCACCTGCTGTGGTGGCTGCTGAGGTTGTTGTGCTCCAGGTATAAGCTCAACTTCACTGTCAGGATCGAGCGTCTCAAGGCGCGCTGGCGCATTATGGGTGTTTGTGTTAACTGAAATAATATAGGAACGTTTTCGGCTTGTTTTATTTTAAAATGGAAAATGTCCAACAACTAGGCCTTCTCTTCTTTTTGAGGAGAAGGTTTTGGATTCAGATGCAGGTTACCTCACGTTTTCATTCATAGTCAAGCATTAGACGTAGGTAGGTAAGGACAAAAATTGTTCATTGCATTATTGTGGTTTTAAATTGAAATCAATCACTATATCTTCTTTATTTATACTATATTGATAGATTCACAGTTTCAATGTCAATAATAAAAATAATATACTAATAGGGTGCACAAATTAAACAGACTAAAGTTACCTGGTTTTTGTTCTTGTTCGTAGAAGTTCCTCGCTTCGGGATTATCTAAATAGTAGTCCAGTCTGAAACAATACGAAAATTGTAATCATTAATTAAAACCTCTAGTCGTTTTATGTTTAAATGCCCAACTCCAATGTTACCAGGATTTTGTTACAATTCGTTCTTTGTGGATTATAATAAAATAATAAACATACTCACTTAATAAACTTAAATATAATTTTAATGTTTAAAATGTCAACTCAATTAACGAACTGGCTTAAGACTTAGCTGCAGTTTGCAATAATTGTATTGACCGTTAGCTTATAACACATCTAGCTAGATTGTAAACTGTAAAAAAAAATTGTGAACGGCGCATAAGTTTGTCATAAAACAGGCCAATTTGTTACCTTATTAGCACACTAAAGTAACCTAAAAGTTTATAAGCTATCGAAATTTTATTTATTTTATTTTTATATCCCACACAATGTTTATGCATTACACGATGGTCGGGTAGTTTCGACATGAAAGAGACAAACATTTGTAATATTAGTAAGACTTGAAAGCTACGTTCTCAATTTTCGAAGAGTGTCCTTTCGGTCTGCAGTACAAACTAAGTCGTTACAATTTGACAGTGACACATACATACTAATAGATTATCTAAAAATCATACAACATACGGATTTATTTGCTGGTATTGCGCCGCTTGGTGATAGAGTCTTGACTGCGGTGCTGCGCAGGCCGCGTACAGCGAAACAATAAAAACCTAAAAAAGAAACAAAATCACAATACGGTTTTAACATTTCATATATATTTTTTAATAAGACAATATATGATGCAGAGCTACATCTTGATGATTAAAGCACACGTGATTTAAAAAGTCTGCGAAAACTGAGAAGTATGTTACTTTGAAAAGATCTACTTATCACGTTCAACCTTGATAGTATTGTGATAAAAGTGGTTTTTTGTAGACATTAAACACAACACACGCACATTTTATTTAAGGTACTGAATTCAAGGGTATATCAGAGCGAAGGCGACGAATAGTGTCGATTTTTGTGATGATGATGTCTATCTCCGTTTTACCATAATTTATACGAGTTGAATTTGTTTAGGTCAATAAAAAATTTTCAAACGAAAGCGTGTTATTGTTTTTTTTTTTAATAATACAGAATAGTATTATATGTGTAATAGCTTATGGTATTGTCGATGTATCTTCGCTAATACTAGTGACACTATCTTAAAGTAAAAATGTCGTAAGACACGAAGATAGCTCATACATTAATTTACGTGCGTACTTAGTAGGCTTAGGTGGAGGTGATAAAAATGCTTATTAGACATTGACAATGCTAATCACATTTCGAAGGTTACATGATGCTGAGGAAATCGTGAAATCCTTTTTAGATTATCTCCTGGCAACAAATGTTTATTGAGGTAAAATATTTTTTTTTATAGTATAGGTAGGCGGACGAGCGTATGGGTCACCTGATGGTAAGTGATCACCGACGCTCATAGACAGTGCCATTGTACATTTCTTCAAAAAAATCAATATCGCCACTGAGTCACCAACCTTGGGAACTTATATTATGTCCTTATGCCTGTAATTAGACTGGCTCACTCACCCTACACACCGGAACACAACAATACCAGGTAACGCTGTTTTGCGGTAGAATATCTGATGAGTGGATGGTACCTACCTACCAAGACGAGCTTCCACAAAGATCTGCCACTGAGGAAAATCTATCTATGTACTAATCTCTGGTATAACTATTCAACATATTATATATATATATATATATATTTTAATATTATATTATAAGTATATACGTTAAGCATTTTTATGGTACTGTTGTATGAAAATAAATAGAAACTTTAGACTTAGAGAATTACTTGAAACTAGACACTAAATGGTGTGGTTATAATAATTTTGTAACATTTTCATAACACAGATTTCAAACGCAAAAATGTTTTTGATTATTCTTTAAAACAAAGTGACAAATAAAGAGAGAAGAACGATGTAGGACATAGGAAGAGGGACCGAAACAGAAATATGAGTTTTGATCATAACATGAAAAAATACCTGTTTCATTTATCGAGTGTTGATAAGATTTAAATTAAAAAGTAATACCTTAAGCTTGGGGCTTTTTATACTTAGGTTTGAATATGCTAATGGAATGTGGGAACATGTTTTTTGCGTCTGTCAGCGTTATTTTCCACCCCCTTTGTTAGATCACAATCGTTAACAGATGATTTAAATAGCAATCAATTACCATTGGCATTCGTTGTTTTAATCAATAAGTAATGATACGAATAAATTTGCAATCATTAATGATAATTTTGTTTGTTTGTGGATATTTATAATTCTGATGACAGTTAATCGTATATCTTACATATATTAATTGCTACCTGCTGAAATTATAACTTGATTATTGAAATAAGAAATGATTTAGTAATTAATATTTATTCTTCTCAAAATATTTTGATTATCTCAATATGATGATATTAATTTTAAAACAATGGAGAGATTTCGTTAAGCATACATTTTATTTGATGCCCTCGCACAATATCACAATCTATATATACAGACTTAACAGTATTTTGCTTAGTTTTGTATAAAAGTCTTCATGTAGAGCCTTTTGATATTAAATTATTAAACGTGATTTCCCACGAGATTTTGCTATGAAAGTTTAATCAATTTGCTATCACGCGATCTACAAAAATGATTGACTTTTAAGTATAGAGATCGCCGTCAGGCGATGACACTGAAAGTTATTATTGCCTATTTCTTATACGTTTAAAATTACCAAGAAACCTATTTGATTTGGTATTAAATTTCATATTTTATAATGTTATGATTCGAGTGCTTTCATTGAAAAGTAAATAAATATATGTATATAACGATGAGAATCTCACTTAGCATATTGCAAACGTTTTTGGAAACACAGGAAATGGTTTTTCTTGCTTTATTCAGTTATAAAATATGAAATATAAAACATTTTATTGATTATTTTCGTTTAGAACTTATTTCACATACTTTTTCTTTACATACTTTACTGACTTACTTACTTATTATACTTTGAATTAAACTTCAATTTGTTTTACTATCCTACAATATACCGAGTAAGTTAAACGCTGCCTGTATGTTAGTTACTTTTGCCGATACGGTGAAAACAAACTCTACATCTAATTGGTTCGCGTGATTGATTTACTTACAGCAAGAATATGAAGGTTTATTACTTCTTTTTATATAAAAAAAATCTACCACTATTGGCATTGCATGGGTAGAATAATCCATTGATTTACGTGGCACATGTCAGTGAGGCTTCCAGTCAGCAAGATTTTTTCCGAAACTTTTACGCAAAATATTAATGCATTATACATTTAAACCTTCGTTATAAATCACTTCATCCATTTGTGAAAACCATATGAAAAAACGTTCGCTTGTTTTTGGTTTTCATTTTCGTACAGACAGACAGACAGACAGACACGGCAAGGGCAATGTGTTTAATAATATGCAGTGAAGAAAATCATTCAAATTTATGTCATTATATTGTCATTACATTGTAAACTTTATACCTCAGTACATTTTTGAGCAATACATCCCATTTAGCAACAGCAATTTGACTCGACGGAAGGAAGACAGTGCGCTTCGTATTAGCATGTAACTCTGGTGCAGCCTTCACCCACTTGCGTGCCAATGGCTCGTAAACGTGGACATGAATGACATAATATATCGTATAACCATTGAAATGGGTGCGAATGTTGCTTGGAATAAGGAGTGATTTTCACTGTACAATAAACTAGCAAAAAAAACTAGCACTTTGATACAAAAGAAGATTTAAATTTGATACAGAAAATGAAATGATAATTATCTATAGGCGATCTGCTTTTAAAATCATAAACATAGTATTATGAAGATAATTCTGTAAACAGTACTTTCTTTATATATCTACATATATACTAACAACCCGTCCCGACCTAGGTTTCAAAATGATTTTATTCTATACGATTTTCATTTAATCAACATCGTATATTAATTAAATTGCCAAACAACCTATTCAATACGTAGCGTACACACTTTATTCCTATGTTAAGGAACACACCGTGAGGAAGCCTGCTTGTATCAGATGCAAATTTGCGACATGTGTATTCTACCAAACCGTATTGGAGCAGCGAATGGAATGAGCTAGAAAAACTCCCCTCAAACCTTGTTTTAATGCCATGGACATTTACATGCTGTTAATTTATGTTATACTCGAAAATGCCTATATGAGAATATTTAAGTATGAGACAAGACTAATTCACGAACGAGGTGATTCACAACTGATGAATAAATGGACATCCCCTTAAATACAAAATGTTTTTTCCGCTCTCATACAATTCGATACAATAATATTCTCATAACTTAGTTTCTATTTTATCATTTAAATGTTATAATCTATATACATATGGGTCACCGTCAAATCCTTTAAGCTATCATTTATCAAGCGAAATTGTAAGTGTCGAATGGTAGTGAACCATAAAATACTGTTTACAATTTAACGCATTATTTTTAGATAGATTATATTCTATAGAAGTGAGACCATCAAATAGCATGCGAGGGTACTGATTGGTGGAACGTTTCTTTAATATTGGCAAAACAAATCTTATAATTCTAACTTTAAAAATTAGGTTTATCAACAATATCGAAACTCAAAGGTCTTCTGCGCCTTTGGTTTCTTAAAAACACTCTAGGGGAAGACCGACAAAACCACATAGACTCGAACATGCCAACGCGCATCCCAAGCTACTGGAGCTAGCACCATGAAAAATTGCATACGCCTATTTACACAGTAAGTATATTATATTATTAGAAAAAAAAGCTATGGATTATGAAGCAATTCAGAGTTATAAACCAAGCGAAGTCGCGAGTAAAGCATTGATTACTATTATATATACCTACGATTAAATTTATGTCGCATATCACTTTCTGATATTTTACAATGGTGATGTTGTTCTGCGATTAATTTCGGTTATTCTAACAGCATAGAGAAATAAATAAGATTAAAAAAATTCTACCGAAATTTTAGGTCGAAAAGCTTATGAAGTTTTGCTTTCATGTTTCAGATTAATCGCGTAAGATTAAACGTGCATAATATTTAAGATAACGTACTTCTGTCTCTAGATTCTTTGACCCGTGATACCGTATTTTGTGTAGCGAAAGCATACGTAATGGGGACATTCAACTTACGAGTATTTTTATGTGACTAAGTAGTCGACAAATAGAATCTTTTGTTATGTAAATTTAAGCTTCATATACAACTATAAGTAGACTCGCGTAAATTTAATTTTTTTAAAAGAAACGTATGCCTTGTGCCAAAAAATATAAATGATTAGATTTAGGTCATAGTGTGCTACAATAAAAGACGGAACGGTCGCTTAGAGAAAAATATAGAGAATGCAATGCCTTGTTTAAAATCATAATTTCGGACAATCATTTCTCTGTGTAAAATTTTCTGAGTTTATCATTTATTAAATTTATACATTAAACATTATAATATCAAATAACATTTTCTGATATTTTATCTTTGTCCATTGCGGTGAGTTCTCGTTTCTTTTAACGTTAACAGTTTATGAGCACTAGAGTTATTACTCGGCACATGAACAACATAAGCAATTCTTATAATCCTTCGTATATCTTGTGTCATTAATCCGTTATTCAATGGCTACGTCACCAAGACAAGCATAGGAATGATTTGATTCTTATTGCAGTACCAAAGGCAAATATATGGTTCATTTGCTTGTCTGCCTATGAAAATACTTTAATACTATTATTATTAAAGTATAAACATATTTAATGTGTACTGCGTAGAAGGCATTAAACACATTCTTGTGATTATAAATATTGGTGCTTATATTTGCTAATGCTTGTTCTAAATTTCACTATAAAGTTAAACGAAAGAGCGAACAATAGCATTGCATTAGGTATGTTAGAAATTAAATCGTGACTACATGTTGTATTACGTAACAGGTATTTATGTGTTTAGTAAGGATTTCAAATACTAAGTGACCAACGAGGCGAGTTCCCATCACATCCACCATAATTACAGGTGAAGCAAGGGTTATGTGGGACAGTTTCTCACAATAGCGTAAACGTATTTAAGTGACTTGGAAATGGTATGTGTCATTGCAGCGCACGCACGTTGACTTTTTATAAATAATAAATATAAATAATAAAATATCATATAAATATCAGTATAAAGTGGAATGATGAAGTTACTTTTCAATAATTTGACACACCTTTTAAGGAATTACAATTATCATAAAATAGTTATGTTTTACATTTAACATAAATAAAAAAGAAACACAAATACACAAACTATTCTTTTGATTTAATTTGTGACACGAAGTCAGACTTTCAGTGCAAATAGATAGTATCTATATTAAACTTTTACATCAACTGACTTTAAAAAATAATTTAAAGTAAAAATATTTAAAGAGTTTTAGAGAAAAAAGTTCGTATTACTAACAATAAAAATGTAAACACATAAAAGTGAATTAATAATATCCATTCCATTAAGTTTTTTTTTAATTCAAACACCATTATTATATTGTTTTGCGAACATAATTCATCTACGCATACGATTCGACATCATACCACTTCCAACACCTACGAATTCTGAATATTGAGAATGAATAAGAAAGTTAAATAAATAGACGTCAATTTGTCACGGTTTTGTTAAGGATTGCATGAACATACAATTTTCTGTATAATGTGTCATTTTATTTATGACTGTTTTTAAATAAAGATTTAAAAACAGTTATCTATATAAATAAAATGATAGAGGTCTGCAGTTGTGCGCGCATCACGGAAAAACTACTGGATAGATTTCAATGAAATTTTCTAAATTTTATTTCTTAGACACTTATAAAAAAAAAAGTTTATTGCGATATCTTCATTTAATAAAAAGTTATTATACTTTCAAGAAACAACGATTTGTATATGCACTGCGCGTTCAGTGATGTATGTTTAAACAAAGTATATTTTTGCTTGCAATCTCTTTGATGTTTTTTTCCTTCGTAAATAAGAAAATTTTATATACAATATTTGTTAATATATACGGCAACGCGGACAAAGTCGCGGGTATCAGCTAGTAAAATATATAATAACACATCTGTAGGAATAAAATGGCTAGAAATCATTATTTTTATATAAATCATAGTATACATTACTCAATCATAGTACTTATTTAGCAGAATTTTATTTTTATCTCGAAGGAACTCAAGTTATTAATAATCGGAATATTAGATGTAAAGGAATTCCACTCTTTTGTAGTTACGGATGGGTTAGGCATTAAATACAAAAAGTGAAATGTTTATATGCATTGGAATATCATCAACGAACAGGCAGAAATTTGTTCACTAATTAGTATATTTTCTTAGCATTAGTAATTCGGGTCAAATCTTGCTTGATTTTTAAAATAGTTTCAATAGGCCTATAAGTCTGTAATTTTGTACATAGAATTCTGATGACAACATATTTTTTTATGCATCGATCTATTTAAAACCTTTTTTTATTTGATATAAATTATGATAATAATCCTTTTTAAATTGTGAAACATGTGTAATTTAGAAAAAAATAAAGTTTATGGTAAAAATAAAAAAATGCCAGTAATGGTTCTTTTACATGCTCGCTTGATGAAAGGGTATTTGAAATAACTAATATTCATATATTTTTTTATACAGGAATATAATATTATAAATTTATTA
This sequence comes from Nymphalis c-album, assembly GCA_963151315.1. NCBI lineage: Eukaryota > Metazoa > Arthropoda > Insecta > Lepidoptera > Nymphalidae > Nymphalis > Nymphalis c-album. The sequence continues at coordinate 9,349,806 of OY720591.1, forward strand.
ATTTTTAAAATTTTATTATAATCTTATTAAGTTTATAAATTTAGTCTTAGTTAGAGTGTAGTTGTAGTTTTATATATTGTAATAAATACCTCTTGAATAGTCGATGCGTAATGTTCAAAAGTAACGAATAAAAATCAATATTAAAAAGTGGACCAAATACAAAATTAACATTTGTTGAAGTATATATAAGTAAGTATATAGTACGACTTCAAAACGAAATTACGTAAGAAAAAACGTTTTAGGTACGGTATCGATAGCGTGACGATCCATATTTCTATAACCCAAATCATATCATACAGCCACTGCCTATTTGTAATTGTTCAAACTTTTTCTTATGCTCAATAAACTATTTATTTCAATGATGAAATAGTAAACAGTAGATAAATAGATAGACAATCAATGTACACACATATAATAAATGCGGAAGTACTTTTCATGATACACTTTAGGGTTAGATTTTTGCAATGAATGAAATAAAAATAAAGAACGCGGTACATGAAGTAAAGAATAAATATGTAAAACAACCGTGTTTATTTTATTTTCATTAAGTAGGTTGACAGACTGGCAAATGTGCCACTTATGCTTAGAGGCCACGATTGCTTATAGCCATTGGCACTTTATATCACCAATGTGCCACCAACCTTGGGGACTTAGATATTGACGGATTAAGATGAAATTTTGAATAGATATAATTTGCAAAACGCATTTGCAACATATCAGCTGATAAATTTCTCTCTCTTAACACGCAGAGGAAACCGCTTGCTGCTGTAAACTTGTGTAAACTTCACTTGCTAATTCTGGATTATTATACAGTTTTTTTTTAAATGTAATACAAAAATATTGCCTATTTAATAATACTATTAAAAATAACTCTGGAAATTATAACGCAATCTTATTTCAACACTAAAAAATACTAAACTGTTTTGTAGTTATGTACAAAACAAAGAGGTAATTCGTAAATTATAATAAAAAGTTAAAAATTAAATTAACAAAATCTTCTTTGCCGGTTCTTTTACGGTCTGAGCTGTTTCCTTCCGAACCGGTAATAGATTTTGGCCCTAAGTAAGTATAATTCTCTATTGAATAAAGATTTTGTCATTGACATAAAGGTAATTTCTGTTTATTAATTCAAAGCTTATTCTAATCGAAATTGTAATAGCTATTAATTTATATTTTGATATTTTAAAAATAGGAAAATTGACTTACAAAAAATGTCGCCATATTGTCACTACACTTAAGGAAAACACCTGCGCGAGAGACGCTAGGGAAATGCGCCCATACTTGCTACCGTCTCTTTATATTAAGTTGCGTGTGCGCAGGGTTGCAGACATGCCCCGCTGGTTTTTCCTTCACCGCCTCCTTACCATAATATGATTATTGAAATTTTATGTAAGTCACTATAATTTTTTTTAATTCACAATTATGACGAATCAATACTTTATAACTAATGTATATTAGATCTCGTCATATTCAGAAGTACATTTTTTTTAGTATAAATATATACTAGCGACCCGCCCCGGCTTCGCCCGGGTAGTATCGTAAATATTCCTAAAAAAATATCTGTCGTAGTTAGGTATTGTATCAACGTTTAGCCAAAGTGGGCGACAGCGGGGTTGCCGGGGCTCGCGGGCGGTTGCATCATGCGTTAGTATGATCGGTGTGGTACCGCTTTAATTTATTTAATGCGCGATAGTTTTAAAATTACGATAACTCCTAAGATATTAATTTAATTTGGGTGGTGCAAAGAGCAATTATAAAATACGTGATATGCTTAAAGTAAATAACGTATTTAATTTGAAAAGGATTAATATCATATCCGTTTTTATAGCTTTCCAATTCTAAAAAAAAACATTCTAAAATTTTTGTCAGACTACATAATTGTATTGATCTATTATTTTTCTAAATTATTGTTATCCTTATATAAAATATAATAATTACTTATAACAAGATACATTGCGATTTTTGTTATATTTTAACATAAGTTATTAGTTAAGGTTACTTTATAAGATAAAGCACCCAGAGAAATTTTGTTTTTAATACAAAAAGAAATAAAAAATGTAATTTTTATAAAAGATTAATGACAAAATTATAATATGTCGGAAGCAAACCCAATGATTATAATAATTGGCGCAAGTCCAACTTATCGGTTGTACACAAAAGAAACGACTTTAATGTGTAATAAAGTGACAATGTTTGATAAGCTACGTCTACAAGCTCGTACAAGATTTAGATATAACAAAACGTCACTGTCAGAAGTGACATATCGATATTGATCGCTTAAAAAAAACAACGTCTAATGAACTAAATATATTTTTCTTCATAGTATTATAATATAAAGAAACAAATTGTATAGTATACGTGTTACGTGTACACGAATATAATATAAACCGATGATAGAATAACCTAATTCTACTAACAAATAAATAATCACTAACAATTTGTCACCTAATCGCAACCAATCAAAGCGTCGTCGCCGTTTATTAGTTTTCCTATTCTCTAATTTCATAATCAACTTTTGGCATAAGATTTGACGATTAAGTTTGGTTTAGACATAACGGTATATTTTAACATTATCGGTTATGTTCCGACCCGAATAAATATAGTTGGATTGGAATCGAAGTAAAATTAGTCCCCAGGTATGAAGGTTTAAGAGAAAGTCTTTACAGGAATCCCCATCTAATATTGGTTTCACATTCAAACTGATATACTTAGGAGTACGCTCATTGCTCATTGCTGGGTTGTGTAATGTGTATGGACATATTAACATGTTAGTGTGTCCATAGACAAACTTAACAGATAATGACGACAAAATATATTGATATCAGTTATTCCTTGCCAACATGTACTCTCAATGATTTTTTTTAACGTAGACTGAACGGCGGGCATGATAAAAAATCCGATAGTGAATATAAATCTTCAATACTTAGATCCTGTGTTTAATGCATAACATCTACTAAAAATTTCAAGCAAAAACCCTTAGATGCTTTTAGAAAACAGCTTCGAAGATTTCTTCAAATCTAACCGGAGACAATTATATGGAGTTTACACTGTATTTACAAATAGTTTGAGAGTAAAAATACGCTCATTTGTTTTTCAAAACTGCTCTAAATTTTTTTATCTCAATATTGCTTTTAAAGGTTAATATTCAGGACAGGACTATTTATTTGAGGAAGGTGCTAAGCTTATTTTTATTCATTAAACTTGTATTAATTTTATAAGCGGGTGAAACCGCGGGTCACAGCGAGTTGTATATATTACTCATTGAAAAAATAAATAAGTAATATAAAAATAAAAACCAATATATTATACAATGTCTTTATTATTATAGACATGTAAGTAAACAAATGGATGGTACATAAAATAATGATGTTCACCTCCCTTTATATATGTCACAGTCAGAACTCTATTTCAGCTAAAACTGTATTCGACCGAGATACAGTTAGGGGGAATAGTTACCAGGCTATCCAGTGAACTCCTCCGAGTAATTTGGCTAATATGTAGCTCCGGATTTAGCCCAGGTACCTAGCCGAAGGGTTACATCCAGCTATAAATAATATAATTTTCTAACCACTTCGTAATGGACAGGTTCTAATGTCAAAGACAGCGAAGACAGAGTTAACCCCCTGGCTTTGGTACGGGTTTTATTTCTTTTTTTTTTGTTGTATAGGTAGATGGACGAGCATATGGGCCACCTGATGGTAAGTGGTCTCCCACGCCCATAGACAATGGCATTGTAAGATATGTTAGCCATACATCAACCTTACATCGCCAATGCGCCACCAACCTTGAGAACTAAGATGGTATGTTCCTTGTGCCTGTAATTACACTGGCTCACTCACCCTTCAAACCGGAACACAACAATTCAAAGTACTGCTGTTTTGCGGTAGAATATCGGATCAGTGGGTGTTACCTACCCAGACGAGCTTGCACAAAACTCAACCACCAAGTGCTTGTACTCAAATCATCTGACTGAATGTTGTTTACATACATTCAGTGAGGTAGAGTGCTAACAGAAATAAAACTAAATGTTTTTAGTGAAAAGTGATTTTGTCTTTGTAACCAGTCAAGCCTAAGTTTGACCGAAAATATTTCTGACTGCAACATACATGCAATATGAATGCGCTGCCAAGCATGAGGTGGGATGTTACGCCTTGCTTACCATCGCACGGTCTACTCATACTTCATAGTTCCGAGTACGATTTTTTTTAATGTTGTTTATTATTTACATGTGTCATGTTTCCCGAAACTATACTGACCAATGATGGTGTAATGCGTGCGACATCAGAATTTTGAAAAAGGAACAATATTGAATTCTTAAGCTAAGATTACGTTATTTTTAGTATTAGTAGTAGAATATTAATATTACCACAGACACTATCTAATATTATAATGTTGAGATAATTGCCTGTCTCTGTATTATCTGTTATTATTATTTATGATAAATTTTGGTGTGAAGCAAGCTTGAGCTTGGCTTGGCTTGGCTAATAGTCTTCTTTTAATACCTAACACCTATCCTGCTCTTTCAACATGTGGGCGAAGTAGCGGGCAAAATCTACTTTTTTATAAGGCGAACAATCGTCATCATTGCCTCTTCGTTTTACCATAAAAAGAAGAAAAAATATTTGTTTATTTTAAGTGTACGCACTATGTTATCATTTCTTACCGGTCAATTGAATCATGTTAAAGCTCACATTCAATAGTTGTGAAACCTTTTTAAAATTAACGTTTGGATAAAACAATTCTGACGCAAAAAGATTTCACCCCTGTCATATGATGTAGGAGTCCTTATTTTTTTTTTACGTTATTATTTATTCTTTTATTATTTGTGTAAAAGTCTCCGCTTTATCCCATTGACGTTGCAAGTTTTTTACCACAACAACAATTCACTAAAATTGGTCTTATCTTTTCTCGGAACGTCCTCGTAATTGTTTAACGCTTTCCTTAAACCTGCCTTACTCATGCGAAATACGGAAACGTCAGACAAAGAGTCACTAATATGCAAAAATATGAATCCTTAACAGTATTAATTTTTGATACATACTTTTTAAGAGAGTAAATAAAAACATTCAAGACTCAATGATACAAAAAGCGTAAGCGCCTTTTTATTATTTTCTCATTTGGCTTTATGTGCACCTTTTTCTATTCCAAGAGTGCCTTGTAAATGATTTATTTTATTTGTCAAAAAACTCGTTACAAATAAATCGTAAAGGGATTTAATATATATTCTTTATATGGGAATACATAAATCAATTAAGCTGACACTAATAAATAATTAGTAAAGAAAAAGAGTAGAAAACAGAAGAAGAGTATTAGTAGAACTGAAGAGAGAATAACTTGAAAAAAAAAAGGTAATTAACAGTTAAAACCAAAAGACAATTAATTACATAATTAAAAATTAAATGAATGAATAAAATTCAATTTTTTTTATTCATCTATATACATCTATCATATATACGAGTATATATATATTAATAAAATATCGTGGGACATCGTGGGACATTTCTCACACACGGTCATCTGATCCCAAACTGAGCAGAGCTCGTACTATGGAAACCAGACAACTGATATACTACATATACTACTTTTTCTTTTTGTAAAATACATACTTATATAGATAATTACAACCAGACTCAGGACAAACAGACATGTTCATGCACACAAATGTCCGTCCTGGGTGGGAATCGAACCCACGACCTGCGGCGCGAAAGGCAGGGCATCTACCAATCACGCCAACCGGCTCGTCATCAAAATAGGATTTCATATCATAGGTTCATCTTATTCTGATATGATAATATAAATGTCATTCATTACCATCCGGATGTGGGTAAAAGTATGAAACCAACCTAAAATTTACATCAGTAAAATTTTAAGCTCTAGGCTAGTTACATAATTCGAAATTTTTGTCTATACAACACGATAATAGTTTTTATTTATATATGATTTAAGCCACACAATGGAATGCACAGATACGACGCATTTCCACACATAAATGTTTTAATGATAATTTCGGACACGTGGTTTCATAATTAATATGCTGCGAACTTATTTTCTTAAAGTCAAAGATTTACTGCGTAGGATATATTATTCATTGTAATGGAATTTTAATTTGTTTACAAAGGATTGACACGTTTTATTTAACACGCTTTGGGCAATTTATTTTTTACTAACTTTATGATGAGTTTGTCACGTTATTGCAAGTAAAATAAAATAAAAATTTAATATAAATTGAATATTTTATAATTCTTTTAATACCTACATTTTTTTTTACTTGATGCTGTTTAAGCAAATATAGTTGTAGTATATTGTTATTAGAACAATTTGAATTGTGATAAAATGATATAGGCTATACATTATTTGGGTTTCATGGAATTGTTTGTAAATGTAATACTGTAAAATCAGTTGCTTCTTTAATTGGATATGAGTTCGATCTTCAAATCCCAATTTTCATCCACCACCTACCAGCCACTTTGCGTATATCGCTCTACCTAGTTGGATGAAACATTATGATACATGGAAGATGATTGATGGTATTTAATCGACGCAATTGACATCAGTTCGTCTCTTTCTCTCTGTTCTACTCTGTTCTAGAGGAGAACAGAGTGAAAGAGACGTACTTAAATGCAATTCTTCCTTTTTTTAAATATTGTATTATTTATTTGTTGGAGCTGTTACATAATAAATTTTTATAGTTGATAGGAAATACACATATTGTTATGGTGTAAACATTCCTTATGGTCCAATGATTAGGATACAAGTATTTTAAACATAGAATGCGGGTTCAAATCGGGGCAAGCACTTCTGCATTTTTACGTGCTTAATTTGTGTTTATTGTTAATAACGATAGTCAATTTTAAGTTTATGGATTTTTTATATTTTTTATACTAAGTATATTTTTGAAATATGGACGCCACTACACATTTACCTTTGTATTTGAGAATTTTGGAGTCAATTTAATGAAGATTACAAATAAGTTCTTAACGTAGTTTAGGAAATTACTACACTTGTAATCTGTTAAGGGAAGGTAAGCAATCATCTTGTATCTATTATATAGAAATTAGAGCTAAAAATAAGGTATGATGCTTGCTTGATGCATACATACATTACTATTTACTTCCCATATACTCTTTTAAATTTATGGATAAATGTACATTCTTCTACGGAAATGTTTATTATTATGTATTTAGCTTGCCCTGTTTATTGGTTGGTTTAGCTTCATTATCTACATAATTATTAGCTTAAGACAAAATAAAACCAATTAACTTAAAATAATTTTTTACTTATTTTTTTATTTTGGGAATGAAAGACATACAATAAATTATATTGATTTCTTTTTGCGTTAACAAAAAATATTTTTGATATAAAATACTACTGAGTGTCTTTGACCGGTTTCTTTTTGGCTCTGAGACATTTATTATCGAACCCTTCAATATGGTAGTGTAGTTTCCTTTATATAAAAAAAAATATTTTCAATTTTACCTTTGAATATTAATTGAGTATTAAATCTAAGGAGTCTGAATATTATTATTAGATAGTCACATACGATTTAATAAAACCGTAAAGATAGAATTAATTATAATGTCTTGTTTATGTTCATACAATCGCTTGTTTATATATTATCATCACAAATCTAGACCACTTTGTTTTCCATAAATGTATGTAGCTTAGATGCTATCTGACCTATTATATGCAAAGGCATGAAGCTACTAGTCACTAGTTCTAGTTTATTGCACACATTTAAAAAAAAAACAGGGTTTCACAGTAACAATTTTTTTTTCTTGTATTTTATCCCCACAGATGTTTTGTGTATCTATAACACTTAGTGTGTCTTATCTTTAATTTATTTTAATGCGCCTAAATGTTTATTATCAAGCAGCATCACAATCTACATTTCAGGATTAAAATAATAGCGATTATTATATAAACAACGGTTTGCTTTCGATAACGAGCAACAATAATTTAACATTGACATAATTATGTATACACATACATATATTATGATATCATGGATCGCTTACCTTGGTGTACAAATTTACATTATCACCTTAACAAATTACTCAATTCAAAGTACGATTAAGAGCACTTTAACATCGTCACATGCACCACCACCTGGTGGAGAACAACTGGTAAGAAACTCAACAGGTACCTACTCTTTTCCACGAATTTACGTGGTACCCATTGAAGTATTATGTACTAACTTACCTCAGTGGTATACCCTATAATATGTAAATGTAAATAAATATAATTTAGTAATTGTTTATCCCGCTTGTAATTAACTCGATTTTTATAAATATATATTATATAAATAACGCTAATTATAAATATTCACTTTGAGATACGGTTTCCGTACCAAGGATGGTTATTTATTTATGATGAAGAAAGTTGTGATGCATAATTAGTCTGTAATTTTAGCGATATTGTTTGGAGCAGTCTCAATTAACGGATGAAAAGTGTGCTTGTGTACTTTTCATCCGGAAGATTATTATACAGTTTTCATTTGAATAGGTGTCTGCATATTAAATACATTTTCCTGTGAAGTACGTGGGACTTTGCGATAGTGAAGCTGCAGAATAAATAAATGTAAGCGCCATCTAGCGTCGCGTCATTAAATCATGTGAATCATAAGATGAAAATAACTATTCTCAAGATCCCGGTAGAGGGCGTTTAATAAAACTGCTCAGATTATAAAACAAAATATTCTGGCGTAAATTGTATCCTAATAATCTATATAAATAAAATGATAGAGGTCTGCAGTTGTGCGAGCATCACGGAAAACTATAAAACTAATAAATACCTTCATTACTTCTACATTATTTTTTTATACAATATATTCAAGGAAATTTTTGATTAAAAAAGGGGAGTAAAAGGATACAAATTATTTTTTATTTGTTTATAAAATTACAAATATACATCATTAATTCAATATCTATTAATAGATAATTTATCACAATATTTTTTTTCTTTAATTTGTACATTTATATTATTTACTAACTTACAATTAGTATTATTATATATATATAATGGCAAAACACGGGTTTTATTATCATTTTCTCTAAGAAATCAAAGGTAAAATTAGTTGAGTATTTAAATTATATAATAAATTGTTTTAACTCTTTAGATTCAACTAGTACAAATTCAAATTTTTGAGTATTGTGACTATACTCTTATTATATCTCGTGTCACATATTTGCTAAAGCATTTTTAATTCAACTAATAATTAGCTACATATTATAACGAAATATAAATATGGTGACTTTTTATATCAACGCGCGATGTTTATTATATACTTATGTCAAGCAAATATGTGCTAAATCGCATTTAACCAATTGAACTAGAATCAATAAAAGTAGCATCCTTCAACTTTTGATATTTTTTTTAAATGATTTGTTTAATTTCTTTTATTAATGAACTAATCTCTCAATTAGAATTAGGTACTATATATTCTTATTAAATTGATACATATTACACAGTTAATTTTCCTAAGTTTCTCAAACAGCGATGTCGTCATATATGTCAAATTTAAATCTGATATAAATTTTGTGTTTTCTGGTTTAATTTAAAATTATATTAAATTGTCATTAAATTATCCAAAATATAACATTTATTTTGTAATATTTGCGTATTTAACGCTCTATAACTTTTATACAAAAAAGTTCTCTTTAATAATAATAATAGGATTTTAGTTTTTAATAGGATTGGCCCTTGTATTTAATTTTCTGCTCAGAGTGGTTGACGTGGAAGTCGATACCAAGTAGAGTAGGGTCGATGCCAGCTATAGCTGTTCCAATTGGGCGAGCAATAGCGACACCAGATGCTGCCACCGCTGTTGCCATTGGTCGGGAAGCTGCTAGTCCAGTTTCACCAATCACTGCCAAACCTAGAAATTTCAAAGTAGCAATAAATAAAAGTTGAAATATTACAATAGTCCTATTTTATAACTCTAGACACCCGCACCGTTTATGTTTGAATTATGAATTATTTTATATCAGTTTATATTTTATGAGTTTAAATTATTAAAAATCTAAAAGTATATTTATGTAAATTAACCCAAAAAATATTTAAATATATATAAAAAAAAACTTGTTTGACTTTTTACAGATAAATTTAGACTTCATCAAGTTCTCGCCACAAATGTAAAATGTTGTAAACATATATATTCTCACAAATTGTAAAACAGTGGTGACAAGCACAGGTTATAAAATGCAATTATTTATTATGCTTTATGCTTATTTGCTTAAATGTCGAGAACATACCAACAGGCTTCGCTTCAGCAATTATAGTACCCTCAAGATAAGATTCACCGGCATCCGTTGGAGAGTCGATGCTGATGCCTTCTTCACCGACCTTAGTGAAGAATAATACCTTATATTATCAAAATTAGGGAAATTCACAGAATCGAATAACAATAACAAGGCCTGTACATTTCAAACAAATAGGTAGATATTTATTAAATTAGGAATTCGAAACCTCATATACAAAAAAGCATGTCATCATTATACGAAGAATACAATATTTTTATATATTTCCTAACTCCCGAGCAAAATCTCTGATAATTAAAAGCTCTGCTTTTTTCAGTATGTTGATTATAAATTAAACATCACAGGAAAATGTTAACAAGCTTAAAATATATACATTTTTTATATTTAGATCAAACACATTATAAGTACGTAAGGCATGTATAATATACCTCCATTGACAACCCGCAAAATCACATACATGAACACATCACAAGGCTTTGAAGATACGATAGTCAGCTTTGTATGGAGTTGGTACAAAGAATCTCTTTTGTAACTATTGTGAAAAAAGTCTGTTTCAATTCTGCTTATTAGTTATTTTGAATGAAATATATTTGCAAAATACTTTTATAACGACATCTTTAGAAAAGGTTATACTTACATCTTCTTCATATGCATCATCGTATTTTCTTGTGAGGGTCTTATTTTTTTTAAACAGCACGTCAACATCATCTCCGATTTCATCGATCAATTTAATAGTATTTGAAGCAGCCTCCCCTAGTGAAAATAGTTGACCCTTGAATCTATTTTTTTCTTGATTACTTAAACGGCCAGTTTTTCTTCCTATGTTGTGTATTTTCAGTAAATCATTCGATAGAGATTTAAGACTCTGTAAATTAGCAGCCAGTACTTTGGATAGTAGACTTTCATCTTTATTTTTGACTATGTTTTCATTACTTATACTCTCTTCGGCCACTACTTTCTCGCTAAGGATTGATCCTGTTGTATCTTTCTTCACTTCTAAATATTGGCCCTTTGCCCCTCCATAAAAAGGGATGTATTGTATAGCACCACTATAAAAAAATAATTTTTTTATCCTTAAATTTTATGCTTGTACGTTATAAGACAATTATAAGATGACTTTAAAATCAAGTGATATTTTAACATGTTCAATTCTGAATCAAAATTCTGTACAAGCTATGAATGCTGAAGTTCTGATAAATATGAGAAGATATAAGTAAAATTATTTGTAATTGTAACAATAATAGTAATCTGCCATATTTTTAAATAATAAAATAATAAACTTGTTTTTTTTTTTTATAAAATATATTTATATATTATATTATTTCTAAAATTATTAAAAAGAAATGTGATGGATCTAAAGAAGCACGAATATAGTTTGTTTTGAAACTATTTAAATTCAGCTCACTCCATTCAATTTATTTATCATCAAAAATGTAAGCGAATTGTTATGTTATTTTAATAAAACAATGGTAATTTAAATCACTGTTAATATTTATTTTACATGTAAAAATACATTGTAATATATCAACATTAAACATTATATAGCCGAAAAATATTTTCAAGGATAGTCGAAATTATTTTTCGATGCATCATCGTTATTTAATTATCTTCGTTAATTTGATATTCGTAAACATTCAATTCTGATTCTGCGTGGGCGATACCTCCCGGTCCAGCTACAGCAGTTGCTCTTGGTGTATGTATAATTGAACCTGGTTCACCTTTTCGTATCACCACATATGATATTGGATTAGATATAGCAACACCATTTTCCCCACTCATTGCAAACGCTCGTGGATTAATGTGAAATACAAATGTAGGATCTTGTGAAAGATGATCAACGATATTTTCACCATCGTAATTGAAAACTTCAGTTGCTTTACCCTGGTGACTTTGCTTGTTCTTCATTAGGGGCTCGTAGTATCTATTAGTGAGAAATAACTAATGTTAATATAACTAAATATATATTCAATATTGGAGCTAGGATCATATTTGTTCGATGGGATGATAATAAATAACAGGACCAGTTGCAACTATTTTTCCTTCTCTTATTGATTCTAACGCTCTGAAATCGTATCCTTGATGGTGAGGTCGAGATATTGAGGAAAAGAGATCAGAGTAAGGTGATAGGGCTACAACTCGAGCATGAGGTCCAGCTATGGCTAAACCGCCTGGTTTAGTATAAGCTAGTCCACCTGGGCCAACGATGGCAGTACCGCCTTTTCCGGCTGTTGCTATACCACCAGGTCCAGCAATAGCTACTCCACCTTTACGTACTTTAAGTTTATTAATAAAGAAACCAGGACTCGGTGCAACAGGCTTTTTGTTCCAAAACCAAGTAAAATCACTTGCAAAGGGAAAACGTAGATCACCTTCAGGATCACTATGCTTAAAATCATCAGTTGATTCAACAAGCGAAGGTCTTTTAGTTGGTTTGCGAGTAATGCTCGGTTTTGATGGGTAAATTTTTTTACCAGTTTCACCTTCTTCGACTTCTTGTTCTGGTGCTTTAGTAGAAACAGTACGTTTCTTTAGTGCACGAGATTTTCTCGAAATTGTTTTTTTCTCGGAAATCGTATTATCGATACTGTCATCAGGAAAGTTGTTATTTTCAGCAGTAGTTTGAGGTATTTGTAAATTATCAATATCTTTGTCGTTTTTGTCAGTTGGGGATTTTTGTTTTCTGTTGCACACATCAGCGGTTTGTCCATATTCAATAAAATTATTCAAACCACCACCTTGACTTAAAGCAACGAAAGGATTCTTTATCAAAACAGGAAAGTATTGAGCAAATGGTTGAAAGTTATCTAGTGAGAAAGATGGAAACGATGAAAATGTCGGAAATGATGGAAACCCTGGAAAAAATGGCTGTTGTTGTCTAGTTTGATATATTTCATTCGAATAGGATTTCAAATTATTATTTGTAGCATATCCATTAAGCATTTCATTATAAGGTGAGGAGACAACTGGGACATTCATTGTATATGGGTTTGATATATAAGGAATCATTGGACTTGGAAAATAAACATTAGGTGTTAGTTTTGAAGATCTTGAATAGTAATTTCGATCGTCATATTCGTTGAGATAGTTGTTTTGTTTCTGATCCTCAATTGACTGCCTTGATGGTTTTGCGGACGCTATAATTTGTTGAATTTTTTCTAGTGTTTCTCTATCAATACCGTTGGGTTTATCACTGTATGGCTTGTTCAAATTGAATTGGCCACGAGAAGGTTTATTCAGAAAACTGTTTATAGTTTTAATTTTTTCAACAATATCTTTTGTGCTATCTTCTTCAACACTTATATTAGAATCTGCTTGATATGAAATAGATCCTTCTTCTGTATCAGCAACGGCTTTAGAAGATGCCTTATCAGTAGTATCTTCATTTACTAACGATCTGAAAATATTGAATTTTTCATTACTACATATTCATCTATCGTTGATATTTTTACACTAAGCGGATTATTTTTGCGTGAATTATACAAGCAGTGATTTAAGCGTAAGGTACATTAAATAGCATACCTGAACCTCTACCCCGGCCAGTATAAGTTGCTTAAGTAGATTCACACTTGAAACTTAATTAAATACTGTTAGTTGTGCACAATTATCCTTAGTTTTGTAAGCGTACGTAAGTAAATATTTGTACAGAAAAATAGTTATTCATCGTCTTTTTATAAGATATGTACACACGATCATTAATTTATAATGCTAAAATTATCAGTGAAAAGTAAATTTCTTTGTTGTATCATGTTCAAATTAAATCAAATTTCAAAAACACCGAATAGTAAATAAATTTTAATGACCAGTATCCGTTACAAAACATGTTGAAGTAGTAGTGTATTAGCAAAAGTTATTTTTCTAAATGTTGTATAAATTATATCGAGAATAGCTTAAATATACTAATTACAAATTTTTAATTAAATAACCAGTATTTCATTTAACTACAAAAAACAACTGGTTATTGATGCTTACTCATTAGGTCGCGATGACACCTCTGCGAGACAGCAAACCAACAGCATCTAAAACAAATGTATAAATAAGATTCTCACGACCACTTTAGTGTTGCTACTTGGAAGTGTAATTTAATTTGAAAGCCTGCTTAGTGTAAAAATACAGTGAGCGTGTAAATAAATCCAAATTACATTCTACTGTACACAAGCAAAAAAAGACAGTAGCACTAAGACAGTAGCATAATTATTATGTTTATTATTTACGACGAATATACATATCTAATATTATTAAAACTATAACATAATTGATGATTCCTGACCAATTCAAGCCATGGCTGTCATTTTCAATAAATATTAGCCAAGTGCCCAATGGATGTTACACTCAACAAGTGTGATCCACAAGTACTCTGTATTCATTTTTAACTCGATGGGAAGGCTATTCGATCGAAGCGACATTAAGCGTTAGACCCTCGCATTGTGATTTGCAAAAGTGTAAAAAGTTCTTCCTTGAGGAATGCTAGTAGCAGATTTATTAGCTCGACCCGAGATTTAGACCCTACACTTTTGCTTATACAGCGTCTTAAGCTAACAACTTGACCAACGAGGCGGTTTATAATTAGAGCACGTTATCCGATTGATTGATTGACATTGTGCTCGAGACGTGCTTCTTTGAATAGTAAAGTTTGTTCGTTGATCTAATTAAGCGCAAGCTCTTGGGCTATAAGAAGTGAAGATCAAGCTGGATATTTAATGGAAATATTTTCTAAAATATTTTTTGGTCGTTTCATTCTGAGTCAGCTTTCAATTTCATTTTCACTCCCTTTATTAACGTATTTCCTTTGGGCTTATCTGAATATACGATCTTGTTACATATAAATACGTGTAAACTGATTCATTTGCAAAAAATATTTATCCGTCCAGCGATCAAATATAACCGACCGCTCGTAAGTAGAACGACGAACAAAAATTCAAACTCGTCACTCTCACCTAAGAATGTAATAGTGGGATGTTTTTATCATAATTGTACCGTTACTTTGCTTTGATGTCGTTTATGTTCTGGTTGAAAACATGCATTTCTTTGATATTTGTGTTGAATAAAAAATATATTAAAATCAAGTTTCGTTAAGTACTTTAGAATGTCATACTAATATTATAATAAATTTGCCGTCTAGTTTAAATCGTGTGAGTTCATTTAATGTACTTAAGACTAAACTATTGGAACATATTTAAAACCACTTTAGAAGTAAATAAATAATATGGGTACAGTAACAGCCTGTGAATGTCCCACTGCTGGGCTAAGGTCTCTTCTCTTATTTTAGAGGTGAAGGTTTGGAGCTTATTTCACCACGCTGCTCCATTGCGGGTGATGTTTTCCTTCACCGTTAAGCACGAGATGAATTATAATCACTAATTAAGCACATGGAATTCAGTGGTGCTTGCCCGGGTTGAACCCACGATCATCGGTTAAGATTCACGCGTTTTACCACTGGGCCATCGTGGCTTAATTATTTTTATGTATGGCTTTATTAATTATATGGGTAAATAGCTTGCAATAAATTTACGATCTATTAGCTTTACTTTAATTTATTTTGTTTCCATGTAAGAGTCGTTTTCCCTTTTATGGAAATTATAGATCTTTAAGCCTAATCTATATTATAAAAATGTAAGTTTCCTTCGTTTTATTCAGTTTCAGGCAAAACTACGAAACTGATATTTTTTGTAAAATAATATTATTATATTATTCTTGTTTAAAAGTTCTGTATTTATTTGTCGTACATTTTACGAGATAATTATGTGCCTAATGTGTTGTTTGTGCTTGTTTGGTTCACATCAAAATAGAAATAAAAATTTACAGACAATTTGATTACACGTTTGTTGATAGTTCTGCGCGAAAAGCAATCTTTTAGTTGAGTTACAGTGACAAAGTTTCTATTGAAAACAATTGTACAACCTTATAGAGTGATAAAAAAAATTACAACCACTATGAAATTGAATAATATGATCCAAAACTAAACATGCGACTGTCAACGTTGAAGGTACAAGCTATTATTGCGCCAGTCACCCGTCAAATTATTCATACATCTAAATAAAAACATGACGGAAGGAATTAATGTAATTCTTAATCGTATTTTTGGGTTCACCATTATTGTTTTATATGTCAAGGATTACGATCCATTTATAAATAGTTACTTGTATTAAGAGTATGTAAGGGCTCCCGCGAACATCAGAAGAACCTTATGTACACACTAATATTGTGAAATGTGAAAGTTCCTTGTGTCAAGTGACTTAGTAGATAAGATCTTGGTTTTATTAAGGTCTTGAGTTATCTGTGCAAGAAACCAATCAAGTTTTGCTAACTTTAATTTTCATTTACTATCGTACCCATTGGTATATATAACAACACGTCATAGAATAGTTGAACTGAAAATGGTGATCCTTTAGAATTAGAGTTTTTCTTAAACCTTTCAATAGGTTTCACACCAGATTCTCGTTAAGCATTCATAGCTTATTCATACAATTATTTAAGTTATTAAATTTTCCATTTTAATAAAACCGATAGTGTTTCCAAAATATATAGATATGAATATAGATGATACTTAATTTCTTTTTCCGTTGCCTAATAAGATGAGATGATTACAATTATTACAGGTCTGATCAAAATATTCTAAGGTTAGGTTAAGTGAATAAGGATATATTTTATTTGGCTCGTAGAACTATTTATTTACTTATGGATTGGTGTGGACTTATATTTAAGTGGATACCAATAATGTATATAATGGAATGAATGGAAGTATGAAGGCGTCCTTAAAAGTTCTTTCATTCGAAATGTCAGTAGTCTGTCAAGACATACAAGGATGTTGAAATACTAGATAAATTCTAGCCCAATTACTTACTAGGAAGGAATTGCAGAATAATTTTCCATTTTTATGAGCAGACTTTGTCCAACGAATGACTATTTTTGAAATTCTGTGGCCGTATCACATAATCCCTTTATTTTTTCCAAAATAATATAATTAAAAAGGCAATTATAACTTGTTTACAACATTTAATTCAATTTAGCAATATTGAAGGTTCAATAATTAGTTTGGTTTCTATAGAACATATCGATTCGGTTCCAACAGTGACAGTTAAGGTTCAAGCGAGGTTTATTTTAATGAAGAATCTAAGAAAGAACTAGCTGCCCGTCCTGGCTTCGCAGGGGTAAAACAAAGGTTTTTGTAAAACCCATCGTAATACATATAATTCCATTGAATTACGCGGCGCACGCCATTAAAGCAGCTAGTCGGCAAACATTTTCGGCATTTTCAATAATTATCGTAATTTTTCAGACAATTTACATAAAACCTTAATCAATTATATATATGAAACTTAATCTAGATTCACTACGTCTATTGGTGAGAACCGTACGGAAATCAGTATTTAAGTTTTTGAATTACCGGTCTCAGAGAGAATGACACTTTTTGACGTGACAACGTCTAATAAATCGATGAACGCTGGCTGCATGCACGAAAAATTGACCCGTTACGCTCATTGTCCCGTTACGCTCCTTGTCCCGTTACGCTCATTGTCCCGTTACGATGGTTGTACGCTTGTGCCGCATCTATCTCTCTTTCACTCGATTGCAGTCTTTTCATCAATGTTTTGTTATAACGTTGTCACGTTAAACTATCGTCCGTAAATCGACTTTACAGACAACCATTTTTTGTTTTTTAATATGTGGTCATATTCAAAGTACGACTGGGAGAATTGGCACCCTGTATTCTTGATTATTACTAACTACTATACAGCCTTCAAACCAGAATTCATTATTCTTTCGCTATCAGCTACATAGTTTATTAAAATTATTATAACCACAAGCCTCGTCATAGTAATATGGAGCCTTTATATTTTTAAATTTAGTACATTTACATTCTTAATCGAGACGCAAAGCACCTAGTAAATAATTATATGCGCGTACTTAATTTATATTTTCTTGCAAAAGCCCGTATTTTTATTCGACAAAGTTGGCCATAAAGATGTATTTTTATGTTATTAAGTGCATATATCGTAAACTATTTTCTGTTTATCGCTAAATATAATAAATAAAGATAGCTAATTAGGATTTAATCTTGTATTTTATGAGTAATGTCAATGTTATTTTTTAATTTACGGCCGACGTGTTTTATTCTTTTTAATCTGTAACTTGTGTGCTTTCGTTGTCCGTTATTAAACTAGTTTCGCACCTTTTCGCATTAGCATGTTACGTGTTTTTGCGTTAAATGAAACGTTTGTTTTATTTTTAGACGACTGCAAAAAACGGAAAATCTTTCAAGTGATGTATTTTAACTGTTTACTTGAAATCAGTGGCCCTTTAACATAAATAATGTTTGTATATATGTATATATTTATTCTATTACTATTGTATACTATTATATATTCTTTGAAGTTTATTCATATACAAGTTCCAAACCTTCTCCTGAATATATGAGAAGAGGCCTTAGCCAAGCAGTGGGACATTCACGGGCTGTTGTTATATATTCCTTAAAAACAAATTCGAAGCTCACCGCTAAAAACGGCCATGAAACGTCAGATAATGATTTGCGACTTGATTCGAGGATGAGAGAGATCTTACGGAATGGCACTTTTTTATAAAAATTGCTTTGGTAGTATTGATAGCGGCGTGGCGTGGGTAAGATTGGATAGCTTGCTTGGTTTACGTTTATAAAATATATTAATACTATTGCGTTTATATATATCAATTACAAGTAAAACAAGACATTTTAATAAATATATAAAACATCTCGAACTTATGGTAAGTTTAGTTACGAATTATAATATATATTTATAATTCACTTACTCCTGAATGTTTAATGCAAATTCTAATAATTTTGTTTCGTTAACAACTTGCTTATTCATTTATTTTTATGGACTAATACATATTAATGATATTCTTTAAATTTAACGTAGAACTAGAATTTAACTTTTAAAACTTAAAAGCAAATGTGTAAAAAAATTACTTTATTTAAAAACGTTTTTTTACAATAATTTAATTATCATCAAGGAAATAATTTATTCATAGGTACATAAATAAGAACTGTGAAGCTTTTAACACAATCATTAATTGCTAACATATCGTTTTTGTCTTTACGAGTAGTATGTAATTGTGATATTTTTGTTTTTATTACCTAGTGGCGAATGGGCGAATGCTTCACATCAATAGTGTAATTTGAAGTGGATTAAACTGCGAATCACTGCTTAACTTAGGTATGTAACAATATTATATGTATATACTTAAAGATAATTCTAAAAATAAGCTTCTAAGAAGTTCCTAATTTATTAGTATAGATTTAAGTTTGGTTTTAAGATGATCAATGATGATTCAAAGAGTCATATCGTCGCAAATGGGCGATATATTGTTTATCAGTTTAATTCAACTAATTTATAACGTTAACGATACGTTTCGTTATATTAAATTTGTTAGTAGAATTGGCTTATGTTGTTACATTGTACAGTTTTTGGCACTTGTATGTAAGTTACTGTCATCTTTATAAATAAAATAAGTCGGTTAATGATAGGGGTCTGCAGTTGTGCGCGCATCACGGAAAAGTACTGAATCGATTTCAATTAAATTTTCTAAATTTTATTTATTTGACACTTGGCCCTTATTAAAAAAAAATGCGATATCTTCATTTTGATGTTTTTTCCTTCGTACATAAGAAAACTTTGTTAATATATCAAGCAACGCGGACGAAGTCGCGGGTATCAGCTAGTATAGTATCAATGTTCACAAACAAATTTCAAAAGCCATTACAATGTATCTCAAGCATTAGGTATTGAATATAATATCTTAATTAATTAGCCGTGGATCAGAGTCTTATTTAAAAGTTTGGTGTGCAAGGCACTCTTAAATTTAAAAAAGGAAGCATTATATGTGGTAGACTTTCATCCCACATATGAAATCTATATTATCCTAACGATGATTTCTGTCATCGTCGAGCACAACATGAATCATAAACACACAAACACCGTTAAAATTCAATGGTACATTCGCGGAGTTGAACCCACGATCTTTAAGTAAGATTCACGGATTCTAGTCACTGGGCTACCTCGGTTCATATTTCTTTAAATAACTCGTTTTTTTTTCGAACGGAATTTGCCACTTCATATAGTGCAACGAAAAATCATGAAAGATTAATACATATGTAACTGTACTCAGTTCTGAAAGCAATAACAGCATTTATTATTATCTTGGGATGGAGTCACTGCGTTCCGAAAAGTCCGTTAGACTTTTAACAATAAAAACCTCCATAACTATTAAGACCTTTCATTTAAGACCCGCTCTGTAACCGTGACAATCTTTATCACATAGCTGTTGTAAATTGTTTTTAATTTATTATATGAGCAGGTATTTTATATATAAAAACACATCAAAAAGCGTTGATAAATATGGCTTATTTTTATAATTAACAATATGTAACAGCCTTTAAATGTTCCAATACTAAGCTAAGGCCAAAACATTCATCATCTCATTTGATGAGATGATGAATGCTTTGGAGTAACTATACACGTGGCAGATTTTCATCAGCCACATGCACGTTTAACGATGTGTTCCATCATCACTGATGACGAGATGAATCATAAACACAAATTAAACACATGAAAACTTAGTAGAACTTGCCCGGGTTTGAACTCAGTCATTGAAAACAAATTTATTATGACCACTGGTCCATCATGGATTTATTTTGTATATTTACATTTTTTTTTATTATTTTTTTCAAGATAAACTTGTATCAAGTACAATTACAAATGGTTAAGTTCATTATAATGTAATTTTTAATTGAAGCTTAATTTTAATATGCTTGATAATGTCAATGTTTATTAATGTTTGTTATTCTGTTTATATACGTCCTTTAGTTCTTGTAATGATTTTTTAAATACGTTTTTTGACTGACATTACATCGGATATTGATTTTAATATATCTACATAATTATGCTGCAATATCTTGTTTTTTAGAAAGGATATTTTTATCTTTAGAAGATAAAAAGTAAATGTGCCTTAATTATTTGTATATCGGTTATTTGATTCGATGGTCTAATGGCTAATTAATATGATAAGGAAGAAAATTTCGGTAGGGTGTTTGACTTTTACATAAAATTTTATTGTACTTGACAGGAGAGATATATTGTTAAAAAAGGAGATTCCTTTTTATTATCTCAGTGGACAACTCAAATGTTTGTGTCGATGCACTAAGCTATCACCAAAATTACCAAACTTAATAATTACACGAACGTTGGTAAATGTTTGTGTACATGTAGTATTTTATACGATACATGCAGGTGTTCTTGGTGGTGTTATCCTTCATCGTCGAGCACAAGATGAAATATATACACAAATTAAAGGTTTACCCGCAAACATTGGTTAAGATGTAGGTACCTGTTCTACCAACAGGGCCATCCCGAGTCGACTTTAATTGTATTTTTTTTAAATAATATTATGCTATCCATTTCTGAACACAAACTTTTCGTTTCCTATAACATTCGAAGCGATAAACTACAATTTAAAGGATCATTATTAATGGACGGATAATAATATGACCTCTATAAACGTAAAGGGCAACAATCACTTATCCATTTAATAAATTAATTAAAACATGAACCGAAATATTTTATTTCTAAAACGACACCGTCACGATTTAATTGATCACGAACTAAGTCGATCTGATAAACATTCAGTCACTTCGGCGATCTCAACTAACTAACAGGAGATACTATAGAGCACCATACGGTAAGTTTTTCTATTTTCACACTTTCATAGCAATTTGACATGATCGCCCTTATGTCCTATGAAAGGGAAAGTAATACTGCTAAACTTGGTAAACGTGAGCTGTTACTGAGAAGCTCTTGATAAGACTGGGGTCCTGGAATTCGGCCACGGTGGCCAATCTTAAGAGGGATTAGCAAACTGCGCAGAACATATTAGAGTGCAGAAATATGTGTGCAAACGCAGGTGCACTTTCTTTTCCCTAACTCTCATAACTCGATGGGACGGCAATCCGACACGACCAGAAAGGAAGGAGGACCAACGGCTTTACGTGCTTTTTGAGGCATGAGAGTATACACTTCCAACTTCCAGATTAAGGGTTGTTACTGAAAATTTTCGACAGAAAATCTTAATAACTTTATTGGCCCCGACATAGGATTTGAACCGAGGACCACCGGGGTCCGCGGCCTTACATGCCACTAGACCAACGACACAGTCTGTAATATGTATACATAATAAATACGACTATTTTGAATCCAATGTAAAAGAAACAACGACAAATCGTTTCATAAATAAACTGCATAATTATATACAAATTATATGACGAATTAAAAGTTTGTGTTTTTGAAGTCGATTAAAATGTGTCGTAACTTGAAACAAATCTATGAAACAAGCCGAGGATGTCAATTAAGTGTATTAGTGTAAGCAAATTTGTGTAAAAGTTAATTTGATGGAGTATGCGAACGTTGCACAATATTTTGCAAATTAAAAAAAAATACACTAATTGTAAGACATTTGATGTAACTATTAATTAACCTTTCAGTTTAACTCTTTCGACACTAATTAAAAATGAAATTTTTACCAAAATATAAATAATTGTCAGAAGATAGTCGGAAGAAATTATAAAGTTATTTAACACAGCATTTAAATATTTATTTCACAACTATTACAATAAAATAGTTATGAATATTATTTGTTTACACATAAAAGTCACTGCTTCAATTATTTTTTGTTTAATGAAAATATTATTATCTGAGTACGATTTCGTCTGCTCATAATTACCACCAGGTATTGGCTTTTTACAGGTCAGCTCAAAGGGGTACCATTTGGGATCGAATCTAATCAAAACAAAATCTCTTTTTAAATATAGCACATTTATTTATTGATTGTTCAATTAATATCTACCACCTGCACCGGTTCGGAAAAGAAAATACTCGGCCTGAGAAGAACCGGCGAAAGATTTTGTGATAGTCTATGAAATGTACCAAAGACATATGTAATATTTTTCCCTCCTATCATTCATGAAATTACCAGGTAATCTTTTTTTATACCACTAAACCCATGTACCGATACAATAAAAAATATTGTAAAAATATTGTATATTGTATAGGACGAGCGTATGGGCCAGCTGATGGTAAGTGGTCACCAACTCCCATAGACAATGACATTGTAAGAAATGTTCCATCCATGTAACCATCGCTTACATCGCCCATGCGCCACCAAACTTTGAGAACTAAATTGGTATGTCCCTTGTGCCAGTAATTACACTGGCAAACCCTTCAAACTGGAATACAACAATACAAAGTACTGCTGTTTTACCCTGTCGTACTCAGACGAGCTTGCACAAAGCTCTGCCACCAAGTAAAGAATAATGATATTAAAAATATTTAAAGGATCCATAATAATAATATATAGTAATTAATTTGCATGTATTTGAAGTATTGGTACAATCGACTTCGATCGATATTACGACGCCAATCGGATGAACCGGTTCTATACAAAAAGCTAATTTAATAAATTGAGTCACTTTGGGTCAACGAAATAATCTATATATAGGTGATGTGATGTTTTAAATTTAATTATGATAGAAAAGTTACAAATATATAAACAAATAAAAGATTAAATTGTATCTATTTAATTTTTTGTGATCGTGCTCCAAACGCTTGATCTCTAAGTATTTTCGGTTGGCTTACTTTGATTTATAAAGTATTTATTACACATATATATAGTAATAAAGATTATAGATGATTAAGATATATAAAAACCTTAACTATATATAAATAAAAATTAAAATAATTACTATACAAGTCGTGACCGCATGGAACGGTGGCAAGAATGCAGCATTTCCCTAATTTGTTTTATTAATTTTGCAACATTGTTCCCCTGTAATTCGGAGCGTGTCAACTGAATTAAAAAAATTAAGATATATTGATATTTGCTGATATATTTATATTGTTCTAAATACTATAGATAATATTGTATATATTCTCATTTGTCTAAAGGTTAACTTATATGACTTCAGCTTCCGAGTTCCTGGGTTCAAATCATCACGCCAATATAAAAATGGGGGTTTTCTTTTAAGTAATTAGCGATAACAGCAAACAACGTCGCTTGCACTATTAGTAGATAAAAGTTATATAAAGTGCAATTAATTATTTTCTTTTAATCCAAACAATTGAATGTAAGACCAATTAAATGTTACAAAGAATATAACAATCATTATAAATATTTAAAAATCAATTAAATAATATTTCATAAATATTACATTAAAAAACCATATTCCAGTCTTGAAGTATTCCTTCAATCGATGATGGAAACTATCACCTGAATTTAAATATAGTAGTTACTGTCCCGCATATCGTGTCGTAGCCTAAAGATTTCTACCCTCGAGCTTTTCTCAATAAACAAGCTATCCAACTAATTAGAATTTACCAAATTAAACTAAAGGGTCTTGAAATTAGTTCGTCAATCATAAAACTCTCTAGCTTCATAATATAAATGTATACAAACAAAATTAAATGATAATCGCTTAGATATTTATTGGTATGGAAAAATAAAAGATTTTGAATCATGCTTAGCAAAATAAAGCTAAGTATGGTGCATGTGGATTTCAAGAGCAGAAAGCATAATTCAACTGCGTCCAACAACCATTACGTTTTCATAATCTTGCGTAATCAGTGAAGTTAAGCACCCTAAGGAAACATGTATTTGCCGGATGTAATACATAATAATAACACTTATAATATATTCACGTATATATACATATACAGTTGACCAGTGAAGTCGAATAAGTCCCAAATCGTCTCTATAACAGAAGGCGTGGGACATTTATAATCTATATAAGCATAATACCACTGACTGACTCATCAAGAGATATCTAAACTATACTTAAGTCAGATTGATTTCAAATTTAGCTCTCCTTTCGCGACATTGACGTTCATTAAGGACGGGTTTTTTTCAAATGCTATCAAAACAAATCTTTCATCTGTACTTCCGAACATAAGTCAACTAAATTAAAATATTAAAGGGGCTATTACAATTTTACCGTAGTGTTAAAAACTGTGTTCGTTTTGTTGATGCTGATATTCTAAGTGAATTATCTATAAGCTGTTCACAATTCGGTGCGCGTTCAAGTAAAACAAGCTTTATTGACAGATCATTGACTTCTCTTAGAACATTCCTTAGCGTCAGATTTTATTTGTCACATGTTTCGGAAACAAAGAAAACGTAAAATTTTCCTTGTTTATATTTTTTAATGTAATTTGAAATTTAAATAGCTATATTTTACGACATCAAATCGACAGATAAATTATTAAATGACTTACGAGCACTTTAGAATTGTAATTTATAAAAATTAAACGATATTTAAATCTTTACGTAAATTTATATGTACATATGAAGCTTAACATAGTTATATCTTTATTTATTTACACTTTTGTATTTGTATCGATACGTGTCTGTCTATTTATACATACGCTATTACGTCGCGTCACGAAACAAGACAGGTTTTGTTGAAAATTCATATGTTAATAGCTAATATTATACAGGGCTAATAATAGCACAAAAATATATGAAAATTATTGTTTTAAAATGCAGTTCCTATATTGTTTAGTATTGGTACACTTACTCTCTTTCTGTTTGTTTCAATATTGGTATATTTCAATGATATTAAGGAACATCAAGTTAATTCATCATATTTCCAGTGGTGAAAATAAATCAGTAATTTTTTTAATAAACAACCAAAATTTTCAACGCCAGTGCCTTTGACTCCATTGCAGCTAATAATTGTCAAACTTTGATATGTTTGTATTAAATGCATTATTTAATTAAAACAATGTCATGCCAATATCAATCTTAATGCTAATCATTATGTCAATCTTCATAGAAAGGTTACACATCCATCTCATAGTGAGATTATGGCAATGGAAACAAAATTCTCCAATTATATAAACGATATCGTACAAGTACATCGGATTAAAGAAACCGTTACAAATTCCATTGTCTCGTTCGATTTAAGAACACTCACAATAAGACCAACTTGATATATATTAGACCTACATTGTGAAAAATTCAAAAGAGTTGTTTGTTAGATGCTACTTTCACAGTAACTGCAAAACGCATTACCCTCATTTCAGTCCGATTTGCGATTGTTATCCTCATTATATATTATTTTCTTTTTTATATCAGAGATGGAATAGTTTTTCGTAATTCGCAAGCGTCTGGATCTACGTACTGAGAAAGTTAAACATACGTTAACAGAATTTCGTTCTTATTACCCTAATGATAGAGTTCACTTTGCTATGCCGTTGTTAGCTTTGAATAAGATGGAATAGTGTCTGTTATTTTTTGTATGCATTCTGATCAATCATTGATTTGTTTTGTTTTTTATCATATTATTTTTATTTGTTGCTTTAAAAGGTCATTTTACTGCATTCTGTATAAAATATTATTATATGGAACTATTATTTTATATAGAACGTTGTTTCGTATTTGTGTTAATAAAATATTTAAAAAAAATGTTATAAAATTATATATATATAATTTTATTACATTTTAAATTATTTCATTATATTCATGACTAAATTAAAAATTAAAAAATTCATGTATAAATTTTCATACCAACCCTAAATTTTAAATTTCAAGTTGTTAATGTATTTGAATCGTCTGATAAATAATTAAATTAAAGTTAATCTCGGACACAACTACGTGCAGAACTAGTGTTAGTTATCTTGTTATTTTGTAAGCGATATATTTAAAAGGTAGAACAGGACTTGAATATAATATAAATTAATCTGAAACGTACCGTGCATACAAATATTTATCAGACTTGGAGCGATATAAGTACCTACTTCAATAAAATATCTACCTATATTATTGTAACGATAACCACTTCAAATAAAAATTAATTATAACTTCTTTTAATAACTATTATAACGTACAAAAATATCCTTTAATCTATACTAATATATAAAGCCGAAGAGTTTGTTGATTTGATCCGGCTAATCTCAGGAACTACTGGTTCGAATTTAACAAAAGTTTTTGTGTAGGCTTTTTTATTAATTGTACGCGGGTGAAACTTCGGGGCACAGCTAGTGTTTTTAAATTAACTATGACATTTTTTTTTATATTCATGTATTAATGATAACATAACACAAAATATATATGCAAAATATTAATTAAAACTATTTTAAAACAATTAAACAACATTTCGAAATGTTTGTGATTAATCTAATAATTATTAATTAAATATATTTATAATTCTTTAAAACTTATTTAAAACCCATAATGTGAGACCTCGAATTATATTGAGAACATTATTTGGTTATATATTTTTGTAATAAAAAAAATATCGAAAAAAGCCGAGCTGAAGAGTTAATTAATACCTGTTAAAATTAACACTGAATTTCTCAGAAGTCTTTAAATCAATGGCAAGAAATCAAAACGATTTAATTGAAAGAAAGCTACATATCGACACACATTCAACAAATAAGGCTACATTCAAAATATTAACATAATAACTCACCAAAACTCCTATCGAATATTTCAACGGCATTTTTCTTTGTAAACAAAATCTTTTATAAATTCAGATACGTCCGTTCCCTCTCGTGGTGGTTTGTTGTTTGATGAGGCGAGCGTTCGGAAGCTTTTTCTAAATTTCGCGGTCAAGCCGTCGCGGTCCTACTAATGTTTCAGTATTCGATTACGACTTAAACGTGTGTTTTGTTTAAAATGTCGATGTTGCTGATTACATTGAATTATGGAAAACAAATTATACTAATCATTCTGTTCTTTAGTAAAATATCTTGAACGGGAGTGTGCACGAATGTACCCAGATATCTTTAGATATTTACTGTTTATCTTTTTCTTTTCATTTTTTATTTGATTGAATGCATTTCTGTATATTATTAGATTTTTATCATAGCGTAAATTATTATTAAAAAAATGGTTGTCTGTAAAGTTGGTGTACGGACGATAGTTTAACGTAACAAAACATTGATGAAATGACTGCATACTTTTATGAATAAAATTGAATCATTTTTATTGAATTATCATTATTCTGTATGGATACAAAGAAGGAGTGAAATGAAATCTAAAATTTAATTGAGAAATTTACTTTTATTTGCATTCATTAATTCAAATATTTTAATTACTTTAACGAACAGATCATTTAAAATATAACTTTTATACATGTTTGCTATTTAACTTCTTCCAATCTGTGTTATTCGATATTTAAATATTATGATTATTATAAATTACAATTATATTTATTTAATATTATAATATAATTAATATATAATTAATATTAATATATTATATTCTTCTCGGACGCAAACGCCAATCGAGTAAAAGAGAGATAGATGCGGCGCAAGCGTACACTTAGCGTAACGGGACAACGAGCCATCCTTTTTCGTGCAAGCAGCAAGGTCACGTCAAAATATAAATTATAAATGTACAGCGTATAAAAATATTACATTGTTTCTTAGGTATTATAAACAATAAATAAGTATACGTATAATTGAGCAGTCGATGATGAAAGCTACGTAAATAAGGAAAAATATTCTCATTAATAATAATTTGAAGATAATTCATAGCATGTGATTCATTCGAGATCAATTCGAGTTTCCATAGTTACCGAGCAGGGATGCGAAATGTGAAAGTCGTACAGACCAATATTTGTAGTTTATAGTATCTGTTTAAAAAAACATATTTTATTTTGTTCGTAGATCATTATTTAACTAGTCGTTATATAAAGGTTTATCTTTTTTATTTTTTTATTACAAGAAATATGTCAATTTTAAATCTAACTTAATTGAAAAATCAATTATAAATATTTGTATTAATTCAAACAATAGGAAGATTTGAACAAAAACTGAATAACAAAATTAAACCAATCAAAAAGTACGTATTTACACATTCACCATAAAATATTTAGATCCTACGTTTGTTTTGCAGTGCATTGATAATATTAGGTTTATATATTTATATATAGCACTAAAACACTCAGTACATACTGTTGTTTACTTTGTGTGTTTAGTGACTATCGATAATCGAATATCGAAACAAATATTTATTACAGAAGTACATCACTAACGCTAACGTGTTCTTAAAAGCTCTCGGACAAGATTATCTTGTAATCATTTCAGAATTAATTATCATACCTACGTAATTTACAAATAATAAATTATAATTATCGATGATTGGACTGAAATTAGAAGATTTGAATACAAATTATTATGTTTATAATAAGGAGGTCCGTGACATCATCCAAAAAATGGATATATAATATATCACCAGATAAAACAAGCTCTTATATCACGATATTCAATTATGTAGATAGTAGAATAGATTCTGTACACCTCCTTACCGCTTTATTTTTCTTTGTGTCTTTTACCCAAAGGCTGTCTGGAAGAGATCACTTTTTTAGCGATAAGACCACCTTTTGTAAATGTAGATAGTGTTAATAACTGTAAGTTACTGTAAAATTGTGTGTTGTACAATAAAAAATATTTTATTCTATTCCATGTATACCAACTCAACCAACTGGCACCAACCCCATAAAAATATGATCTAAAATAACATTTTCACGCTGATTGAAATATATCACAAATACAAAATGTAGAGTATACCGAGAATAACTGACAATAAACCCAGCATGTTATAATAAATATAATAATCGCTAAAAATAATTGGCGAAAGTACTTGGACAACGTACTATCACCTAAAAGTGGAGTATAGAGGAAGGACCATTGTGATATTAATACAATGTGAACATCGTCAATCTGACCGAGTCATGACGAAATTTCAAATACCATCCAATCGTGTGAAGATAACGGAACTTTACGTGCTTTATGAGGCACGGGAAGTATGAACCTTGCCAACTATCCACCTTCGTGGTGCGACGAGAATATCTCTTATTATAATATAAATTGTATTGGGTCGACCTGGAATTTTAACAGTTATACAATCTAATTGTGTACAAAAAAGTATTGTGTATAGGGAGAAAAATTTATGAAAATGAAAAGCTAACATTTTTTAACAAAAGAAAGAAGAAGAAGAAGAAGGTCGATAAATGTCAGCTTATAATACTGGTTTCATTAACTATACGCACGTGAAGTTTTATTTAAATCTATCTTCCAATAATTCAGATGCAAGAAGATAAACGCTTATTTATAAAATAATACGTATTTATTCCTTACGATTGTACCAAGACTTATAATTCATAAAAACGTAGGACTATTCTGCAAAAATAAACCCGAAATTCGCCGCAGGAAACGGTCGTGTGAGCGATATTGTCCATAACAAATTTAACATTTCAAGAATACACGGATCAAAATAGTATATCACCATAAGTCTCTCGTCAACATTTCACTGGCGAGTAATGAAGTGATTTTACTCGGTCATAGGCTTTGTGCAAGCTCGTCTGGGTAGGTACCACCCACTCATCAGATATTCTACGGCAAAACAGCAGTACATAGTATTGTTGTATTCCGTTTTGAAGGGTGAGTGAGCCAGTGTAATTATAGGTACAAGGGACATAACATCTTAGTTCTCAAGGTTGGTGGCGCATTGGTGATGTAAGCGATGGTTAATATTTCTTACAATGCCATTGTCTATGGGCGTTAGTGACCATTTAACATAAGGTGGCCCAGATGCTCGTCCGCCAACCTATCAATAAAATAATAATAATAAAAGAATACCAACCAATTCGAAACTCATCGCAGAACAGGATCTTGTTATGAAAAAAACAGTGTCAAAAAGTTATATGCGACATTGACTTAATAATGCTAACATAAATGATGCACAAGCATAAAAAAAGCGTAACTGCGCGAATGAAATGCGAAGTAACTAGCACTACTATACCTACCTATACGTATTTGTGTATACAGTATAATTATTTTTATCTTCGTATTTAAATTATAAATACAAGTTTGGTTTAATAAATACTTAATTATAAAGGAAGTACATAAATCTGATTTTATATTTGTATATTTATTAGTTCATTGACTCGTTCGTCGCTTCACAAACTAGATTTAATTAATTATATGATTGTTATACATCAGAAACGTTCTACTTTAATTATCATGTAAAAAATATAAAATTGACATAAAATCGAAGTTAAATAATTAAGTTCTTCGGCTTCACTTATGAATTTTCTTTGCGGCTATTTAGTCACTCTTTCGCTCTTTCTGACATTATTAATTTGATATTTGAGAGAAAAAGACAGCAATGTTACACTAATGATACGCTAAATAAGATTTATAAGTAAGGCCACTTATTGGTACACAAATTCGTACTAAATTAATCAGTTTTGAGTAGGTATTGCTGTTTTCAATTATTTTTTATCATAGCAGAATGCTAAATGCAAAAATATAATTCAATTACGCTAAAAGACACTTTATTACTATGAAGCTCATTCTATTACAGCTCGGGTCAATACGGCTGAATAAAAAAAATGGATACTCATAAAAAAAAATTAGTCCCGGCCGCTGAATGTCACCACCGGACATCGCGACAGAATTCAAAATTCTATCCTCGATGTCTGGAAGTCCACGGCTGTGCGGTTTCTAAGGCATTTCCTGCCTCGTACAATCACTCTGTGGAACCAGCTTTCGCCGGCGACTTTTTTGAACCGATACGACATAAAAACCTTCAAGAAGAGAGCGTACTCTTTCCTCAAAGGCCGGCAACGCACCTGCAAGTCCTCGGATGTTGCAGATGTCCATGGCCGGTGGTAGTCACTTTCCATCAGGTGAGCCTCCTGCTCGTTTGCCTCCTCTTACATAAAAAAATGTGTCATCTTATTTATTCCAAAACTTAACACTTCACTAATATCTCCTCAGTCGTTGAGCGTTATTAACACACATAGAACATAATTATTTTTGAAATAATTTAAATACACAATATTAAAAAGTTTTACATAATAAAAAAAACGATTATTAAGTTTCGTCAAACGTTAAAAAACAAGCAATCCTTAATTGATATATACCCGACCTTTACTATCTTAATACAAATAACAGGAAAATACATTAAAAAATGTTCCAACTTTAATGAGCCTCTATTACAAACTTTATCATAGTACAAAAGTTATACTAGGTGGATATTCCATAATATAACGCTTGTAGTTTCTAAACGTGCTATTTTTTTTATAAAAAGAGATTTTATATAAAAAATATAAAATCTTTGAAATAACCCTACAACTGTGACAAATATATGCGATTTTTTTGCTGTATTAATAGTCACAATTATATTTCATGCACAATCACGATGCCGTTATAATTTTTTATATGTATTATTAACCGTTAAATTTATTTCTGTGATCAGACAAATTTTATTGAATTTTTTTAAGTATTTGCCTTACCATGTTTGTATTACCCATTACCATTTAAGTATTTTAGAAAGGCTATGGAGAACGTCATTAGGTTTATATGTATCTATAATATAACTGTTTATTGTCGTGACCAATAGATAAAAGTTTTATACTAATGATTTTCTTTGTAAGAACGTACCGGAATATTGGAGTACCGTTTTATGATTGTCCTTTACTATTCTTTAGGCTGTAACATATAGCATTTATATTACAATTTAATTTTAATAGGGAATCATGTTTTGTGAAGAATACGTATTGTATGTATATGTATATTGTTCTCCAGACCGATTTTGGAAACGGCGGCCAATCTCAAGATAACTTATCAGGAGATACTATAGTGCACAAGTATATGCGCAAGCACAGGTGCACACACTATTGCCTAGCTGTCTTATACAGATGGGACGGCAATCCGATACGACCGGAAAGAGTTCAGGCGCTGGACCAGCCCTACCCAGAGAATTGTACCCACGACCTCCGGGTCAGCGGCCTTATATTTAGCCACTAGCGGCAGTTAATGTATATGTATATCATCAAAATAATCACAATGAGCCTTCGAAGGCTTTACAATAAGTAATTGAAAAGTTAAAATAACCACTTCTTGGTTATATTAGACCAGATTAATGGTTCCAAAATATTGTATTGTTAAACAAATCAGCTGCAAATTAAGTTGATTAATTACATCTTACTTCTTATCAAATATTCAGTATAGTTCAGTGGCTTAGCCGTAATATCGTAACGGAGAGACGGACAAACAGACAGTTATTTTCGCATATATAAGTTAGTTTATATTAGAAGTAGTTTAAAATTGACGACCTATATTTGTTTAAATATTGATTTAATATGCTACATACAACTTAAGCTTATATATAGTATTTAAATGTCACAATTTTATGTATAATGTGCATAATTATAATTATGTTGTACATGTATAAGCATATGGGTGTAATCAACTAATGAAAAGGCACGATAGTAATTGTAATGAACATACATCATATAATATGTATTGGGATTGATGTAAGGTATAATATGTTATATATTTTTTGATACTTAAATCTTAATTCTTAAAATTGTGAAGCGAAAATGGACTGTTAATTAAAAATATATAATTTAAAAACTGTTCGATTAACGGTTCATGGGTATATCTAACGCTGTAATTTTAGAGAAAAAACTCGACGATAATTGCGTCTCGTTTTCATTAAGCAGCAACTGACCTTTGTCTACTGGGATACGTACGGGTTTTTTATGCTATCACTAAGTGTATGACGTCATCAAAGTTGAAGTTAAACGTAGAAAAGCATATGATTGTTTCAAAATTTATATGGCATATCATTATAAGTTTCATGCCCTTATCAAGGCAGACAGGAATATTTGACTGATGCTCTGTATTATAGTGTGTGTAACGGGGTCATTATTTAAAAAAGTATTATTTTAAAAAGCGCGATTGTCAGTTGTTTATGTCTGAGCAGTAAACATTTTTCACGGAGTTCTTTGTTTTATTTCATAAAATACTACCGATAAGTATTTTGTATATTGTATATACATAATATGTATGGTGTCCAGTGATAATGTGTCGTAATTTATGTTAAAAGTTGTGGTGATCAGCTGTTGGCGAAAACATCGTTAGGAAACCTGCACGTTTCAGATAAAAATATGTCACAGCCACTAACAGCACACACGATGGAGCAGCGTAGTGGGATAAGCTAATGGTGTTTGAGAGGCAGACTGATTAGTAGGCCAAGTGATAATAAAAGTTCAACACAACTCTTAGATATTTGCAATGTACAAATATCAATCATCCCTTTCATCACCAATGCCACAGAACTTTTGGAAATAAGATGTTATGTTTCTTGTGTCTGTAGTTACACTTGCTTAGCACCTTCAATCCGGAACCCAAAAATATTAATATTTCGATTTGGCGGTAGAATACATTATGTTGAGTGAGCAACTTGCACTTGCACAAAGCCCTACCACCAAGTCAACCGTCTCCAAAGGACCTCAACCGAGCAGTGGATCATTTAAAGGCTGGTACTTTTGAATGTCCTTAAAACAATTCTAAATTAGTTATTTTGTTGTCGGACTATAAGACATATAAGCATGTAACGGGATTATTGCTCAGATCTGAAAGGCAATACAAATTTACATATTTGCAACTGGTGTGATTCATTTTCACACATAAATTACCATGTTTTGATGACATATTTGTAATAACGTTATTAACATTTATAGTCGCTCATTTCTATCTATATGCAGAACATATGTAGACCCTTTTTTGTTTTTATTTTTTGGATTTATTTTTTAAAGGCCAACACGTAAATACATAAAGAGAAAGTCTTTTGTTTTTTGCGCCAGAAACCTTTACAAGCAGATGCCGAACAATGGTTTAGCAACGCATAGAGGATAAACATACATACATTTTGATTTACATACATGCCTTAAGATTTTAAGTATTGTATTAAGGTTAAACAAAACATACTATTACTATCAACGTAATTATTATTTAAAGAAAAAATAAGGTGGACGTATGGTATATGTCAATTATCTGCAGTAAGCTATATTTTATAGTGTATATTTTAACGAGTCGAAATGACTAATTACTGTTTTCTTGGTACTCTGGTTCTCTCAGTAGAATCCACATTCCAAGCCAAACGTAGCTATGCGTAGAAATGTAATTACTGTTTATTTGAAAAAATATATTGGTACGTCTTTGGTGTAAGATCGTCTCGTATGCCGTGACGGTAAACGACATCACACTCTTATGCTGTCATCTATGTTTACTGCTCGCTCACCCTTCAACAACACAGCAAAGCAAAGTATTGCTATTTGGTGAGAGTATCAACATTGAGAGCGTGGTACCTACACATACCATTTGTAAGTTTTATATGTATTTTAATTTCAAGATTATTGCTATAGTTATTTGTATAATGCATTGTTGCATCTTATTCATTGATTGTTGTATTTGTATGTTTTTTCATTTATATCATCGTATTTGTAGCAGTAAATTAAATAATACACATGTGATGCTAATTTCTTTTTCAAATAGCATAAAGATCTAGATAGGTACTTAGACAAAAAGAGTAATTAATTATTATAAATATTTTTTTAAAAGTTGTTATTGTCTGAGCATAGCAGATGCAGCTATGTTGAATGGTCAGCAAAATAAATATAGTATAATACAAACCGAAGAATATTGATTTATTTATATGTTTTTCGTTTATGTTTTTTTAGATAAAAACGTATAAATTTAAATAAGTACGTACTGTAAGAAAATGTAATGTAGTCAAATAACGTGATTATTATTCTAAATAATTTTACTTACAAATGAATCAATATAAGGGTTCATGTAATTATTAAGACACGAAAAATGTAATTGATTTATTGGAGTATACTTAAAGCTATTTAAGGCTTGAATTACTTGGTAAACAACTAACACTATTATAAAATTACATTAAAATCTTAAAACTAATATACCAGTATATCGCAAGATTGAAAATTATCAAAATTAAAACCACTAATTTGTAGTACAGCAACTTAGTACATCATTGTTGATATTCTTTAATTATGTTCTCATAATTCAATCGTTTTTTTTTCTTAAGTTAATTCGTTTTTAAATTGTAAACCTTATTTGTAAGACATTATATTTATGGTTTGATCGTTTTTTATCTTCCTTATCTTTCGACGAAGACGTTTCGCACATAATCATGTCTTCATCTATTTGTGGATTTTTATTATTGACGTTTTGTTTTAAATTGAAGCTCTTCACGTTATCAGTGGTTTGCATTCGCGCGTCATTTCTTTCAACTTTAATTTCTTGATTTATATTAAAAATATTTTGTGGTATTACTGTATTATTTTCATTTCGTCTCCTTTCTAGTCTAATGTCACTTTCCCTGTGCATGACAGATCCTCTGAAATTAACAATCACGGTCGGTTTTACCACAGTTTGAGATTCTCGATTACCAATTTGGCTTTGTCCACTCATTGTATTCATAAATGGCTTATCATTCATTGCTTCTGCTTCTGTGACATCTTCTTCATTCTTGTTTGTGTATTTGTTTTTGTTAACAGGTGGTCTTGGTCGCTTTTGTTTCTTTGGTTTCTGTGTGGTAGGATTTATTTCGATATATTCGCCGGGCGTATTCACATACAGAACAATTTCCTCTTTAGGATTATCTGCATTATCGACACTGTCGTTGCTTATAAGGCTTTTTGGAAAACGATATTTAATTGGCGGCATTTCTATTCGGTCGTTTCGTCGTGGCAAGAAATCGAGATCGTTAGGTAACTGAAGGGATTCATTTTCAATTCCATATCTGTCATAATTGAGTCCTAAATTATTCTCATCATTTAACTTGATATCTTCTGGCAGTTGAGCTCGCATTCGAAGTGATTGTATGACGTCATTGAATATAGATCGCTTCTCAACTGTTTTAGAAATTTCTCGAACCCTTGGTGGACGCGCGGTAACTATGATCATAAGATATGTTACACATATGAAACACTGCATCTGAAATTTGAGATAACACTATATGAAGATAAACATTTATTTAGTTTTTATTTAATAAACGGAGATTTTGGACAGAGTGGTATAATACTAAGCCACATTAAAGGTCCTTCTTAATTTGTTCAAGTAACATATATTTCATTTTCTATTCAAAAGTTGTTATTTAAAAACAGTATTTTTTTACTTTAACAGAATATATTAAAAATAAACACACCATTTTCAATCACTCGCAGATGGATTTATTATCTCAATCTCATACGATTTTTTAAAAACTAAACTATGTAACTTACAAATTCACATATATTTTTAATAACGAAATTTGTATTTTAATTTTAGTAAACACTTTCTAGTTATAAAGGTAAAACTTACCTTGCGTTGCCCGTTCAGAGTTCGAGATCTGACTGCTGTCTAGTCTAGTAAGGAGTTCTGTACACGCAAAGGGTTGATTGAACCTAAGTGAACTAGCCAGGTGTGGGCAACTAACAAAATGTATTAAAATATTACGTTTTAATGCATTTCAAATAATTATAAAAAAATATTACTATTTTTGTGTATAATATTCGAAACAATATTGAGCATCGTTTCTTTCTGATCCTATAAATTTATGTTTTAAAATTTTCAGCACTTTAAAAATAAGGATACTTCTGGTAGTTATCCAAGGTTTATTATAATATAGTATTTTTAATTTGATAAAACCATAAAATTGTAAGAGATACTATAACTGTGTTTAATTTAATTATGGTATTAAAACTATGCGGAGCTCAAATTGGAACGAAGATAAAACTTTCTCAAAATAATTGATCAAAATTAACATAAAGTTGTCATTTAATGTAAGGTATAAGAGTAAATACATAATTACAGGGTTGTGAAACGGCTTTTTACACGACTGCGTAAAAAGGTAATGAAATTTTTTTCAAGTTTCACGTGTGTATGTAGGTACGTATGTGAGTTTCTTTTGCATATATCACGGGGAGTGTTCTGAGGAGTTGTTTGGTTTAGTCCCGGCCGCTGAGTTTCACCACCTGATATCGCGCCAGAACTCAAGATACCATCCTCACCACCTCGATGTCTGAAAGTCCACAACAGCCCGTTTCCTAAGGCATTTCCTGCCTCGTACAATCACTCTGTGGAACCAGCTTTCGCCGGTGACTTTTCCGAATCGATACGACATAAAAACCTTCAAGAAGAGAGCCGACTCTTTCCTCAAAGGCCGGCAACGCATCTGCAAGTCCTCTGATGTTGCAGATGTCCATGGGCGGTGGTAGTCACTTTCCATCAGGTGAGCCTCCTGCTCGTTTGCCCCCTCTTACATAAAAAAACTTCACTTTTAAATGCCTGATGTTATGTGTGGGGTGTTCGTACTCTATCTTATTTTTATTAGGTATCAAATCTCACAAATTACTTATACTTAAGGTTATCGACGGTCAAGTTTAATAAGCAGTAGTACTTAACTTGTGTTCTGCACACCACGTGGTTCTATAACAAGTGAAAGTATAAAGTGCAGTCTTACTAAGATATATTTACAGGTTTATAAAGGTTTAGCTCCCCTGAATAGATTTAATACCAACCTGTCTTGCTCAGTCGGGAACTAAGCTAACCCGGAACATATTATAAGCAACTTCTTATTCAACTTGGGAATTGAATTTTAGTACCGTGCAAAAAGGTTACAGTCGTTGCAAATTATTTCCAACTTCATAATGCGTACGTATTATAAGTATTAAAAAAAATTGTACTGTATATTATGTACATTATACACAGATTGTCTTGCAACATTGCTTTTATATTAAAAAGATAAATAAATATACGTAATTATGTTAATTAGATACTAAAGCAAAACGTAATAGTATTTTGGTACGAAAGTCGTTATTTATTTATATTTTACTAGCGTTTAGCCCGCGGTTTTTCCGCACAACACAATCGTACCTACATATTATTGAGTAGAAAAAAGTAAGTTAATTATCAAATTATAGAAGAATACGCAATTATTGTTTTACCTTTTAGTGCATATTAATTTGTTTTTCATTTGAAGTCGGTTTTTGTTTTTTTTAAATTTTTATATAAGAAGCATGAAGTTTTATAAAAAAGCCTCTGGTTAGAACTAAAAACTTTGATATTTTGTTCAATTATAATATAAATAGCTACACGATTAAAAAAGTGGAGAGATTTGGGCATTGTTGTTGATACAAAGATAACTTTATTCCACACATAGACGGTGTTGTGAGAAAATCATTGAAGACATTTATAATAAAATCAGATATGTTAAATCTTTTAAAAAGTCCCAAACATTAATATTATTAAATTTTTTAATAAGAACCAAGTTAGAATACTGTATTTTAGCTTGGAATCCATATAATAAAAAACATATAGATAGATTAGCACGAATATAAAAAAAAATCTTAATTTTTTTATCATATAAAGACTATTTGACTCATAATCATAAACTAAGCAATAACGAAGACTTGTTACGCCATTTCGCAGATATATTGCAGATCTGTGCTTTCTAGATAAAATTATCGCAGGAGATATAGATTGTCCGACAATTTTACAAGAATTAAAATTAGTGAATCCTAGGCTCAATTCAAGAGTAATTAATGTTTACAGTTTTAAATGTAAGTTTTCGAGAACGAATTTAGGTTTAAATGAACAGATGTAGAAAATGTAATAATAGTTTACCGAAAAAAAAAGATTTTGATATATGTATTTTGTAAACCGATAAATTGCTATAAAGCCAATCCAAAAAAGTATTTTATGATTTTTATGTATAAAATGAAAAAATAAATGTATCTTACATATACATTTATTTTAAGTTAGTTAATTTTAAAAAATAAAAATTTTAATTCAATGTAGTTTAATTTTATTTTTGTTTATATTTTATTATATTTATTTCAATATACATAATGATGCTGTTCACTAATATTTATATCAGGATTAACTTTTTTTTTTTGTTTTCTTTAAGATAAAGATATTTTTGCTTATTTTGTTTCGTAATATATAACGTTGGCTACATATGAGATAAAATTTTTTTATTGATTACTTTTATGTTAATTCACAACAGTAATCAATACAAAAACTATACGATTATTGACTTTCATTGACTTACAGGTTATCGCCTAGTTTGGAAGTCAATAGAATTATTTTTCATATCAACTATAATTAGCTTACGATATGTCATTTACCTAGATTTTATATTATTATAATTGTGTTTTATTTATTTATTTTCATATATAATCTATATATTATCATTGTTTCTTTTTTTTACGTACAAATATAAAAAAAAAAAATTTTATTCGTAAGGTATAATAATAATAATAATATTCTCAATAAACTATTATTATTATTATATTATGATTATCAATAAGAAAATAGCAAGTATTGTTTTTCTTACCTTTTCTTGGTAGAATTTACTTACCATAAGAAAGAATATAATGTTTTTACAGAGCAACGCAAATTATATATTAGCATAGCAAATTTGTCGAAATAATTATTGCTTATTATTATTTGAAGGCGCTATTCAAATAATATTTGAAATATAATTATGTTTGGCGAAAAATTTGCACTGTTTGATTATTTTAAAAATGAAGTCAACTGATTGAATTTCTGAATTATGTGTTTTTATTGGATCCCTTTGTTTTTCGTTCGACATTATAATTTATGTATGACATAAATCATGGTTTATTTTTGGCTTTTTCATAGACAAATAAATAGAATAATAACGCTTAAAAGATGAGTAGCAGAGTAGTAAAACCCTTAGAACACAATAGGAATTAAATAATAAAATCATAAAAAATAATTGGCTTTATGCAATGCGAGAGATAAGATCCTAATTATTTATCAATGACGTCAGAATAATTTTATACCAGTTTGCAAGACAATTGCAATTAAATCATAGATGAAACTCATACATTCGTGTGGTTTGAATCTTTGCCATGGGACAATCCCTTGCCATATTGTTTAAACAATTGCATGGAATTGTTATTCTTCAACCGGGCATTTTTTTTGTATTCTTTATTGAAATATAAATATAAATATCCTATGACTTTTCACGATAAAGTTAAAATTTTTAGAGATATGAATTTTTAAAGGTTCGTAAAATCTCAAATTCGGGTACTTTTGATCCATGAAAAATATATTAAAAAAAATATTAATAATACATTTTGGCGTGACAACGTCTAATAAATCGATGAACGCTGGCTGCATGCACGATAAATTTTCCCGTTACGCTCATTGTCCCGCTACGCACATTGTCCCGTTACGCTGATTGTACGCTTGCGCCGCATCTATCTCTCTTTCACTCGATTGCAGTCATTTCATCAATGTTTTGTTATGACGTTGTCACGTTAAACTATCGTCCGTAAACCGACTTTACAAACAACCACTTTTTTAAATTCTTTTTACAATCTATATAAATAAAATGATAGAGGTGTGCAGTTGTGCGCGCATCACGGTAAAACTACTGGGTAGATTTCAATGACATTTTCTTAATTTTATTTAGACACTTGGCCCTTATCAAAAAGAAAAATGATTGCGATATCTTCATTTAATAAAAAGTTATTAAAGTTTCAAGAACCAACGATTTGTATATGCACTGCGTGTTCAGTGATGTATGTTTAAACAAAATATATTTTTACTTGCGATCTTTTTGATGTTTTTTCCTTCGTACATAAGAAAACTTTGTTAATATATCAAGCAACGCGGACGAAGTCGCGGATATCAGCTAGTAGTTAATAATATTCTTAATTGAGATTTAAAAAAAAACATTGTATATACCTATTTTTTAATTGTAAATTACGCTTACAAATTTACGTCGCTTACCTTTACAACGCGTTATCTAGTAGTATTGTTGATCGAAGTTGGACACATTATCATGACGTACATGTGTGTGCGCAAACACAAGTGCACTCAACATCGTCGCTCTTATCCTACGGGATAGTAAATGGTGTAATTACTGGTTTAAGGGACATAATCTCTTAGTTCCCAAGGTTTGTGGCGCATTGGCGATGTACAGTATCAGCCTGTGAATGTCCCACTGCTGGGCTAAGGCATCTTGTACATCGTGGCGATGTAAGTGATAAATGATGATTAACATTTCTTACACTGCTAATATCTAAGGGCGTTGACAACTTATCATCAGGTGGCCCATATGCTCGT
Organism: Nymphalis c-album; assembly: GCA_963151315.1. Taxonomy (NCBI): domain Eukaryota; kingdom Metazoa; phylum Arthropoda; class Insecta; order Lepidoptera; family Nymphalidae; genus Nymphalis; species Nymphalis c-album. The sequence continues at coordinate 9,392,047 of OY720591.1, forward strand.
CCGCTTACCTATCTTAAAACAAAATAAAATAATCCACATAAAGTGTATTTTTTTTAAATAGTACAAGGTAAATAATACAATTTATCGAAATGCTTAAATATTTTTGAAACGGAGAATAAAGAAATTTTATATTTATGTACAATTTAAGTTCATATTGGCGATAGCGAGGTCGGAAACCCATATATTAATGCAAGTTCTGAGCGGCCAAAATACATTTGAGCCAAGTTCGTTGTGTACAAATAATGTTTGTGCAATATTTAATTGTGGTTGTCATAATTTTGCTGATAGTGGATCGATGGAAGCCAAATAAATTCGTGAAATTACATCAACAACTTGGAAATGATTTGATGTATTTTCCTATTATCGGAAATGCAATTAGCTTTATGGGAAATAATGAAGGTATGTTATATTGAACAAATTTTTATTTATGTTTTAGTTTATTTGTAATTATAAACTGTATTTTAAAGTTTAGGTAAGTACTAATATGTTTTCAACTATCTTTTATTAGCTTTGTATATAATGTTATTTTCATCCATTTTAAAACGTTCAATCGAAGTGAAACTTCGCACTATTATCAAGGATCGATGACTATACAATAATTTAAAAAACTAAAGAAAAACTGAAAAAATAGTGATTAAGAAATAATCACCAATCAAAGACAAGGAAGAATAAAATGATGATGCTAGTTTTAAAGCGTTCTTTTTTAGTTTTTTCAACTTTTATTTATTAAAAGGAATGTTCGTAGGAAGAGCTAGTTAAAAAAGCTAATATGCATTTAACAATAAATTCTAATCACTTCATATTATAAAACAAAGTCCCCCGCGTTTCCTGTCTGTCTGTATGAACGCGATATACTAAAAACCTACTGAACGGATTTTCATACGGTTTTCACCAATGGATAAAGTGATTCAATAGGAAGGTTTACGTGTATAATTCATTAATGTTTTCTGTAAATTTGTTGAAATATGACGATAATTGTTGAAGAAGTTGGAAAAAAACGAGCCAATTGGGAGCTTTCATCGAAAACGCTATAAAATCGCTTTGAATTATAAAGTGAACCAGTGCCATTACAGGCACATGGGACGCGATTTAAGCGTCGGTTAACATTTCTTACAAAGACAATATCTATGGCATTCTTATGGCTAATCTCTATTGAGTTTGGCCACGGTGGCCGAAATCGGTCCGGAGGATTATTATTCATCTGTTAAGCTCATAAATATGAATAGTTAAATATAAAACTACAAGATACATAATCTGTGATCATCAATATGATAAAAGTAACGAAGGGGCACGACATTGCCTTGTACTAGGTATTTAAAAAGTTAACTCTCTTAATAACAAAGTAGGTACCAGTTGTCAATAAGTAGGTCAGTGCAGAGTATTTAACATCTTATTATTTAAAGATATTAAGTCGTTAAGAGGCCAATTGGTTTGTTTATGGACCTTGAATAATATTTAAAAAACTTTCCAATAATAAAATTAAAAACAACTTATGAATACAGATGCATTTTATTGAAACGTTCATGCTACAACAAACAAACTGTTTACACGTGTTGGCAGAACATCTTTGTTATGGTGAAGTCGGTTATAACTTATAATACGGAATAGTTGAAAGCATTTTCATAAGCAGTATTAATAAAGTAAAGTTACAGCCTGTGGATGTCCCACAGCTGGCCTAAGGCCTCTTCTCCTCTTTGTGAGGAGAAGGTTTTGGAGCTTATTCCACCATGCTACTCCAATGCGCGTTGGTGGAATACACATGTGACAGAATTTCAATGAAATTTGACACATGTAGGTTTCCTCACGATATTTTTCTTCACCATCAAGCACGAAATGAATTATAATCACAAATTAAGCACATGACATTCAGTGGTGCTTGCCCGGGTTTGAACAAACGGGTGTAAAATAAACAAAAAATTTAACAAAACAAAAACTGACTTCAAGGGAAAAAGAAATTAATATGCACTAAAAAGTAAAAAAATAATTGCGTATTTTTCTATAATTTGATAATTAACTTACTATTTTCTACTCATCAATATGGTAGGTACGATTGTGTTGTGTGGTTGATAATGTAGTTACAATTATTGTTGTTATTTTTGGAGTCGATGTCAGCCAAGGTGGGCTTATAACTACATACATAGTTATAGGTGAGTTGTGCTTGTGTCGCACGCGCAACTTAACGAGGTGAATAAAAGACAATTTATAATGTGTAAGTTTTTGTTTGTTTTTAAAAGGATTCCCGTATTATTATTGCTAGGTATATTAAAGTGTTTCCTTCTGGTATATTAAAGGCTATATTATATTTTCAAGAAAATTACAGATCACTACCTAATATGGAGCAATGTAACCCAAGGTTTCAAACTGTTGCCTATAAAAGTCATTCCTTAGCGTGCGCTGCGAAAACTATTGACGGTATATAAAAAAGTGTTCTATATAATAGAACTACAATTACTTGATCATAACGATGTTACGGTAGGTGACTGAAAAATTGGATAGCCTATAAAAGATTCGGCCGAGTATCGTTAATTTGCTCCTAAGAATTGAAGAGTTCTGTTACTTTGTTATGGATCCCGTAATCAGAATCTAACCAAACTGTCATCAAACTACACTTGAAGTACACTCTTTCCAATAAAAAAAAATCATCGAAATCACATTGAGTTATTCGTCCATTTGTCGCGCACATACTTAATACAAATTTACGACTTATATCATATATGGTTTTCTCATGAATACCATTGTCAAAACTGGACCAAAAAAAAAATGGCAAAGTCGAAAGTTATGAGGTAACAAACACAAAAAAAAACATACAGACGAATTGATAACCTCCTCCTTTTTTAAGTCGGTTAATAACTAAGCATTTGTCGCTATTAAAAAAAAGCAAGTAAAACGTTTGATCGCGAGTTCTTCAAAGGAAATTGGAAAATAAGCGAATATTATTCGAGAATAGAAAATATACCCGTGTATTGCGTGCATGTTTTATGTTAGCTAATTTTGTCAAAATATTAGTATTCCATATAATTATGAAAGCGAAATAAAACATTGATGTAAAAATAATAATATTGTTCTAACTTTTATATTATAATTCTTAGTAGGTCTTACTTAGTGCAACGAGACGATTTTTGAGGATTTTTTTTTTATTCAATACCTAAACTTATATTTTTTTAATTGCAGATTTGATGACACTGTTTATGAATTTATCGGTACAAGGTCTTAAAAGAAGGCATAGTGCAATTAGTTTTTGGTTGGGTAACATTTTTTTTGTTGGTAAGTTAAAATATTTACTTGGTGGCTTATTTGCATGTATTAAAGTTATCAAGTCGTTGACTAGATTTAAAGTTAATTTTAGGTCACTCAACACAAGGCATTTTGTGGTAAGTAGAAAGTTAAAATTGTAAGTGTAATATATTTCTAATTATTTATCATTTGAAGATATGTATGTACCTACCGACTAACAGACTAATGACTGCCTCGTTGGTCTAGTGGCTAGATATAAGGCCACAGACTCGGTGGTCCTGGATTAAGTTCCCAGGTCGGGCCAATAAATAGTTATTGGAGTTTTCTGTCAGAAAATTCTCAATAGCAGCCCGGAGTCTAGAAGTAGGAAGTGTGTACACCATGCCCCGGAAAGCACTTTAAGCCGTTGGTCTTGCGCCTGAACTCTTTCCGGTCGTGTCGGATTATCGTCCCATCGGATTATGAGAGCTAAGGAAAAGAGAGTGCACCTATGTTTGAGCACACACTTGTGCACTATAATATCTCCTGCGCAGTTGGCTAATCTCTCTTGAGGTTGGCCGCCGTGGCCGCAATCGGTCTGGAGGACCTTAATTAGTACTTAGTACCTATGTTGAATATTTATCTATATATAATATTATATCTAATTGGTAAGCGATTAATATAGTTAGTTTGGTTCTTCTGTAAGCCATTAGCCGTATATGTATATATCAGTAACAACCTGAATGTCCCACTGCTGAGCTAAGGCTTCGTCTCCTCTTTTGAGGAGATTTGGAGCTTATTACACCACCATTCAATACACATATGACAGAGTTTTAGTGAAATTTGACACATGCAGATTTCCTTATGATGTTTTCCTTCACCGCCAAGCACGGGATGCATTATAATCACAAATTAAGCACATAATATAATTCAGTTATGCTTGCCCGGGTTTGAACCGACGATCATCGGTTAAAATTCACGCGTTCTTAGTTCTTACCACTGGGCCATCTCGGCGGAGTATATATATAAATATATTTACAATTTGTATATTTCAATTATTTATGATTGTACACTATTGTATATTTCAATTATTTATGATTGTACACTAATATATGAAACTAAATTGTTTACCCCCTTCTCTAGTACTATGATACTCAATCGAGCAACTCAATATTAAACGACATCGCTTTCCACGACATATACAGGTTGTAACAAAATTCGTGTCCGACCCGTGAAGTGGTTATTAGGTATCGTTAGTCGGTTCTATTTATGAAATCATTTTTAAAATTTTAAGATTTTTTTTTACCCCGAATGAAATTTAATTTGACTAAATAACGACAATTATATTGCATAACAGGCGCGGGCGTCAGCGCTTAATAGCTCTTACCTATCGGGTAGCTCGGACACGAGGTCATAACCTCAGTTGTTCATGAAATTGTCGTTATTTACAATTGACAATGACAATTAATATTTTTTTATGAGTATTTTTTTTGCATAATATATTTTTTTTTACATAAATAGAACCGACTCACGATACCTAATAACCACTTCACGGGTCGGACACGAATTATGTTTCACCCTATATATTTATATTTAATTTATAATTACTCTTTTTCAGGACTAGCAGATGCAGACCAAGCAAATGTAGTAATAAGGTCAACATTGAATAAAAACTTTATTCACAAATTCACAAAGTATCTCATTGGCAACGGAATAGTATCCGCCCCTGGTATGTATATCGTATATCGTATGTTACCTTAAAACAACATACATTTATATATCTTAAGGTTAAAATGTTAATATTAAGATCCATTATCGACAACTTGGAAAAAAATAAAATATGGAATGACGATTAATAAAAATATTAATTGTACTATTAATATGTCTTAGTTTGCTTTAAACATGCCAATGTACTATAAAATACTTATTTTTGACGTAACAACGTCTAACAAATCGATTAACACTGGCTGCATGGACGAAAAAGGATGACTAATTGTCCCGTTACGCTCATTGTCCCGCTACGCTGATTGTACGCTTGCACCGCATCTATCTCTCTTTCACTCGATTGGCCTATGCGTCATTTCATCAATGTTTTGTTATGGCGTTGTCACGTTAAACTATCGTCCGTAAACCGACTTTACAGACAACCAATTTTTTTTTATTGCAGTTGATATTTGGCATCGAAGGCGTAAAATTCTAGCGCCAACATTTGCTCCAAGATATGTAAGCAAATTTGTGACAATTTTTGAGATAAACGCTAAGACTGTAGTTAAAAGACTCGCATCTAAAGTTGGAAAAGGAAACATCTCATGTTGGGACTATATCAGCCGTTACGCATTGGATTCTATTTGTGGTATAATTTTTATGATTTGTTTTGTAACTTTTTTATAACGATGGTATATTTGTTTCAAACTGTTATCAACTTTTCTGCAATCAGAATATTGATGACAAAAATGCTGTAAAGTGAAGGCACCGATTTTAAAAATTTAACAAAATGAAAACCGACTTCAAAAGAAAAACAAATTATATGCACGAAAAAGTAAAAAAATAATTGCGTATTCTTCTATAATTTGATAATTAACTAACTTTGTTAGTTGTGTGGTTGATAATGTAGTTACAATTATTGTTTTTTTTGGAGTCGATGTTACGGTAGGTGACTGAAAAATCTGGATAGTCTATAAAAGATTCGGCCGAGTATCGTTAATTTGCTCCTGAGAATTGAAGAGTTCCGTGACTTTGTCACGGATCCCATAATCAGATTCTAACCAAACTATCATAAAACTACCCTTGAAGTACATCCTTTGTAATAAGAAAAAAACATCGAAATCGGTTGGCGTGATATTGAGTTATTCCTCCACTTGTCGCGCACATACTTAATGCAAATTTACGACTTATATCGTTTTCTCATGGATGCCATTGTCAAAACTGGACCAAATTGAAATGGAATCAAGCACCAGCTTTCAAATAAAAAAAATCATCAAAATCGATTCATCCAGTCGAAAGTTATGAGGTAACAAACACATAAAAAAAGACGAATTGATATTCTCCTCCTTCTTTTGAAGTCGGTTAAAAATGACTGCATCTTCAATGTATATTAAACATATTATGTATGTTATTAGAGACAGCGTTTGGTCTGAACGTTGATGTGCAGCGGCAACCGGATCATCCATTCTTCAATGCTTTGGTAGAAAACTTTAGAAATCTCGCTGCTCGCTTATGTCAACCTTGGCTACACTTTGACGCTCTTTACAAATTATTGCCCGTGTACATGAGACAAGAGCATACGAAGAAAATAATATACGACTTCGTGAATGATGTAAGTTTTTAATAAAGAAAAATGGGCATTTTCAGAGGCACCCATCAACACCAATAACTGATATAGATGAATATATTAAGTTATTTAGTAAGAAAAGATACATTAAAGATAAAAGAAGATTCTTGTGTGATGGAAATATAACATCCTTACAAATCCCAGCAGACACTGACCTGTTTGTGTTTATTAATTTCAATATTTTGAGATAGATGAGGCGATTTGTTTGAACAAAATAAACTGCGTATAAAAGCTTATAACTAACCACGAATAGAAACCAGATACATGATTCCAGATAATGTGCGTCATTTGTTATTTACCTTTGAATTTTCAATAGCTTTTATGATTATGTACAACTTCGGTAAATTCATTTCGTAGATTAACAAAATGTAATATTTATTTCTCTTGAAATAGATAATATGTTTTATAATCATTGTAATACAAATGAACAATTAGTAGCGTAGCGCTGAAAGTATAATTCAATGCAATGACAGAAAAACAAAAACAAGTACATTATTTATGGAAATCAAAATGGTATTAACTGCTTATTATTATGTATTTGTTGAAGAATTGCATTTGATTGTATTGTAAATAGCTAAATGGATTAGAGTTGTATTATAAATACAGATCTCACAGAAAATGTATATTTAAATTATTTTTATTTTTAGTTTTCCTGCCATTTGAATATAGTTTAGTAAAGACGATGGCTTGACTAATAACTAACTCTTTGTTTCAGCTTATTTTCAAAAAGAAAGCGCTGCTTAATAAAATAGATGGAATTGAAGCGGAAGCTCATAACCGTACGGTCATTCAGAAAACTATTTTAATTATTTTAATAAAATAATAATAATAACAAAGTATAAAAAAATTTCAGCTACAGATAAAATCAAAGTTGATGTTAAGTCATTCTTAGAGTTAATGATAGAGAATTCTAAGAATACTGATAAAGCGTATACGCTCGAAGAACTACGGGAAGAGACACTTGTTTTTGCCTTAGCGGGTACTGATACATCAACAATAGGGATTTGCTTCACAATTTTACTATTGTCTCAATATTCAGATGTACAGGAAAGAGTTTACAAAGAGTACGTTTATTCAAAATCAAAATACAAATTTAAAAATATTTAATCAATGCAGAAGTGTTACACTTGCTTAGTGATTGTCATAAATCTACCACCAAAATGGTAGTAGTTATATCAAACAAATATTTTATAGATATTTTTCTATTAAAAGCTTAACTTAAGAATTTTCTACATCTATTAACCGGACTTGACTTTTAGAATTCAAGAAGTTATAAGCAATTCAGAAAAGCCTCTTCAGATGGAAGATCTGTTGAAATTAAAATATACGAAAGCAGTTATAAACGAAACACTGCGACTTTATCCACCAGTTCCCGTTATTTCAAGATATTGTAAGCAAGATTTAAAACTACGTAAGTACCTATATTTGATTCGTAGAGTAATACATAAACTAATTATTACGACACTCAATATAAATCCAATATTACATAATATTCCATAATCCAATATAACATAATTATAGATTTATAATATACTATCGAAATCCGGCAGACGTTGAGCTGCTGTTGTGGAATCTAATATAATGGGATGCGATGGGTTGAACTATATTCCAGGCGTTGATTAACTGCAGGGCCATCGGGCATTTAGTTCTTTTCATCTGACAGTCGGATGTGACATCACGAATGGTCACATACGGGCTTGGCGGATAATTCCGGCACTAACTGTCTTGGCATAGCGTTGACTTGGCTTTGGTCGTCATATGGCACGGCGTTATGCAGCATGGCATGTTGTAACATTACACAAATAAGTAAATAATATTAAACATTTTATCTATGAAAAAGTATATAGATATAATTACAGCAACTTTCATGATAATTCATCCTACACAGCTTCATTCCTTCCATTAGCTATATTATATTTTTACCCATATTTGGCGACAAATAGAACTTATTTTAATGGTACATTGGCCAATACAATATTATTTCATTATGTATTGGTACTGACGCCTCTCAAAGTACTTATGTGAATTGCTTTATTTGTTCACTTATACCAACAGGGTGTATTGAATTCATAAAAGTTACCAAAAAATGGGCTCATTTCAAGATAAAAAAGCTTAAAACATATGGTTGTGGCTATCATAAATAATAAAGTTCATGGAGTTTGATAAATACTTGAAAATAATAAACATTTTTTTTCCTCTAGCTAATGGTATAATTTTACCGGAAGGTAGTAACGTAATTATCAGCATCTGGGGCGTACACCACAATCCACAGCACTGGGGAGAAGATGTGAATGATTTCAATCCTGATCGTTTTATGTCTGGACAAATACCAAATGCCTTTATGCCATTTAGTCATGGCCCGCGGAACTGTGTTGGTAAGAAAATTCCTAAAATAAATTTATCATAAGGTCAGTCAAAGTTGTGCATAGGTTTGGGGGACAAACCCCCATTGAAGAGGGAGGATCCTCCGACCAGACGGGTTTTGTGTCTGGTGGGCTACTGCCCCCAACGGTTGTTGTCGGGTTCTTGTATATATGCACAATTGCTCTGATAACTGTAATATAGGATGTAGGATACGTCACTTCTTGGTTCGTATGTGGCGAGATAGATGTCGCTACATAGGTATCTGTAATTGGTTTCTTTTAACAGAGTGAAAGCATGATTATGGGCCACCTGATGGTAAGTGATCACCAACGCCCATAGATACTCCAAATAAGTAAATAAAATATGTAAGAATATATAACTAAAAATAAAAATATAGGCGGCAATATTACCAGTTATTAGTGGTTGCACTGTGGGACACCGGACGCGGGACGAACCGCTTTTATCTCGCAGTCACACAGGAGTAAAATACTGCCAACTTTACCACTAGAGATTTCAGTACCCAAAAAATGACTTATATGATTTGACTGGCCCGTTCAAATCGGCCGCAGTAACCTTTTAAGCCATCGTATTTGTTAATACAATACAAAAAATGATGACGTTTTTATTAATTAATTCAGTTCGTTTTTATTAATCAATTTAAAGGTAGATTGTTCCAATTTTATTATAATTATATTTTATTTCAGGCTATCAATATGCGATCCTATCAATGACTACAACTTTGGTGACACTATTGCGACAATACCGCTTCACTCCAGCTACAAATTTCACATACGACAAAAATAATCCACTACGACTTTCCTATGACGTTATGATGAAGCATGTTCACGGTTTTACAGTTCAAGTAGAAAATCGCGAATAAAGAAATAAAAAATAAATAATCAAAGTTTTACTTATCTAAAACTAATCCGGTTATATTAGCTCCAAATACTCTGCTTAAAGAAAACTAGAAAAAGATATATTTTGAAAGTGACTATTTTGCGTTTATTATTTAATTGTAAAATACTATTAATAATACTTTATTCAAGTACACAAGATTTTTTGAATGGTCATATTATTATTTTTGTATAAAGCTACCACCGGCTGCATTCCATGCAGCAACGTAGAATCTCCCGAGATAAATCCTTTAAGAAACTTAGTAATTTTTTCTTTAAATAACACGTATATGTTATATTGATATATTAAAACCTTAACTAAATACAAATAACATTTAAAAATAATTATTATACAAGTCGTGACCGCGTGGAATGGTGGCAAGGATGCTAGCAGCATTTCCCCTTTGAATCGCAATTCCGATTCTCTGGGCGAAAAATGAACCAGCCCTCCTGTCACCAGTGGAGGCAATAAGGCGGGGAGTAATATTTTGGATGAATTCTTTGGCACTATTACTCTAATAATATAATTATAATGATATAGGTACAATGAAGTGAATGAAATATATATATATATATATATATATTCATATATATTATATTATATATATATAAATGTATATCATTATTTCATACGAGTTACTGTTAAAAATTATAACTTCTGAGTGTCTTGCCCGTTTTGTCGGTAACATCTACAGTCCGAACCGGTGGTGATATTAAAAATAAAATTGTAATATTATGATGATTCAAAAGGTCTTGTGTATTTGAACAAAGTATATTTTTTTTATTATTATTATTTTATTATATTTAATAGCTTCAGACGTATGTATGTTAGTATGTAACGGAATCTTTGAACATGATTTTGACCCTCTTCAAAACGTCGGATTAACTCGAAATTTGGCATACTTATTAAGGACCAATGACAATTCAATATTTTTAACAGTTTGACCCTTACTAGGATAATCAGGATTAGCGATTTTTTAAATACGACAATATACAAATTTTTAAATATTGACCGATTTCGTTCGTTTAAAAACTATTTTCGCCTAATTTGACCATTGCAAACCGAACGGAATCATTTTCGGCTTCCAAACAACCCGTCTTGACCAACCCGGTCAATTATAATATAGTAAAATTATAATATAATATATATGAATATATATATATATATATATATATATATATATATATATATATATATATATATATATGTCTTTCAACAAATACTAACTCCAGCATATATTCATATATATTATTAACAGGAAATTTAAATTAAATTGAGTAAAATGGTGCACGGAATTTATTATAGAATCTAATACCCTGCCCACCTAAGTTTATCTTTACGACTCGTGTCGATGGTTATACGAATATAATGATTGTCATTGTTTCTAACAAAATCAACGATGTTGTTGTAAATATCCTATGAAGTCACCGTAAGTATACCTACTTTACCAAAAAATCCCGAGAGGTCTCTCTATGTTGCATATAGTGGATACTGTTTCTATGTCTGAAAGATTAACCCAAAGTAGTAAAACATAAATAAAATACTCATTATTTTATTGCGGATGATATTTGGCATCGTAGGCGGAAAATTATAGTGCCAACGTTTGCTCCAAGATATGTAAGCAAATATGTGACAGTTTTTGAGATACATGCTAAGATTGTAGTTAAAACACTCTTCCAACCAATTTTCATTTGGCTTAAAACTTAGCCATTCAAAATGTTGTTGTTCTTAAGACTTTTGAATTCTTGACAAAACAAAAAAGATCAGAGTAAATACATTGCTGCGCATTTTTTTCAAAATTAAAACCACACTTGTACACGTGATTTACTAGTTCCCCATTTTCGTCTATGGTAGTGCAGTTAATGGATTGGCTAGGAAGACGACTTCATTACCTTAAAAAACTTAAACATATAAATATCCTTAAGTTAGTCATTCTGTTGATATTTATTTATGGAAAAGCCAAAACAAGGCATATTTTACTTATGTCAAATATCTACGAGTAATGTCAAGGACAAAAAAAAATATATTGAGGAAAAATCTAATGAAAAAACCAGACTAAGTTTTTTTATCATACGTAATACGTAATTTCAGCCATTATTTAAAAGCAATAACTATTTTGGACAATATTGCTGTTAATTTATTCTTCTGTTAAAACACTTCTTTTGATACCACATAACATAGAAAGTATACATTTCGAGAAAGGATAGTATTATAGAGGTTTCATAAAAGTGATAATAATAATTATAACAAGAACCCAATAAAATAAAGAAAGTAAAGTAATCCGTAAGAGAATTATTGCATTAGGTAGATAAAAAAAGCGTGGGGTGCATGTTGTCAATAGTTATAAATATTTTATTGATAGATATGAGTAGAAGAATTATCTATCTATTATTATAAATTTATATTATTTTGATAATATCTTAAAAAGCACCCCACGCTTTTTTTACAATAAAAATATTTTTTTCTTATATACACTATTCTTAATTCAAATTTAAAAAAAAAATATTTTTAATTTTTTAGTTGAATTTTCTATAAAATCGTATCTTTTAGTTTTTCAAACTGTTATTTTTATTGATTATCGGGAAAACTAAATTTTTTGAGGAAAAACCGGTCAAGACGGTTTGTTTGGAAGCCGAAAATGATTCCGTTCGGTTTGCAATGGTCAAATTAGGCGAAAATAGTTTTTAAACGAACGAAATCGGTCAATATTTAAAAATTTGTATATTGTCGTGTTTAAAAAATCGCTAATCCTGATTATCCTAGTAAGGGTCAAACTGTTAAAAATATTGAATTGTCATTGGTCCTTAATAAGTACGCCAAATTTCGAGTTAATCCGACGTTTTGAAGAGGGTCAAAATCATGTTCAAAGATTCCGTTACATACTAACATACATACGTCTGAAGCTATTAAATATAATAAAATAATAATAATAAAAAAAATATACTTTGTTCAAATACACAAGACCTTTTGAATCATCATAATATTACAATTTTATTTTTAATATCACCACCGGTTCGGACTGTAGATGTTACCGACAAAACGGGCAAGACACTCAGAAGTTATAATTTTTAACAGTAACTCGTATGAAATAATGATATACATTTATATATTTATGATGAACATCGAAAAATACTAATTCGACGCTCATTTATATAATTCAGTAGGTATAGTATAATAATCTTTATTTGTTGATATTTTAGTAACATATGTTTTAAAGTTAGTTATTAGTACACGTTAAATTTTAATATAGAATCGACTACCCTGCCCCAGGATAGGATGTATTTTTTTATGTTAGAGGGGGCAAACGAGCAGGAGGCTCACATGATGGAAAGTGACTACCACCGCCCATGGACATCTGCAACATCCGAGGACATGCAGATGCGTTGCCAGCCTTTATATTATCTTTTGTCTTTCTAAAGTCGAAAGCTTATAAGTTTGTCTTTTTTTTGTTGTGTTTATACAATATTTGTCACTGCTTCTATTAAATTGTTTTTGTAAATATATTGTAACGTCACTGTAAGTGTTCCTACTTTACCAAATACAAGCCATAGAAATAACCTGAACAGATCACTTTGAAACGCCGATAGTGTTTTTCTGTCTGAAGCGTTGCCCAAGTAAGACAGTATGACAAATGGAAAATATATAAAGCCTATATTTTTCATTTGAAATAGCTGAATAACTAGCTAGGTATCACAAACTACTACCAGGCCACTATTAGGTACCAGATAAAAATAACAAGGTCCTCCAGACCGATTTCGGCCACGGCGGCCAATCCCAAGAGAGATTAGCCAACTGCGCAGGAGATATTATAGAACACAAGTGTGTGCGCAAACACAGGTGCACTCTCTTTTCCTTAGCTCACATTATCCGATGGGACGGCAATCCGACACGACCGGAAAGAGTTCAGGCGCAGGACCAACAGCTTAACGTGCTTTCCGAGGCACGGGAGTGTACACACTTCCAACTTCCAGACTCCGGGCTGCTTTTGAGAATTTTCTGACAGAAAAACCCGATAACCTGCCTCTACTGACTACCTGCCTCGTTGACTGCCTCGTTGGTCTAGTGGCTAGATATCAGGCCGCATACTCGGTGGTCCTGGATTCAATTCCCAGTTCGGGCCAGGTACCAGATAATAAACAGCAGATAAAAAAATGTGTTCCGGTAAGAAAGGTGAGTGAGCCTGTGTAACGACAGGCGCAAAAGACCACTTATCATCAGGCCCATTTGCCCGTCCGCCTATTTTATAAAAAATATATACAAAGTAGTTAGTTTATGCAATAAAATAATTCAAGTGGTATTGTTCAATATACCTCAGACGTTTTTTTAAAAATATCTTGATTTGCGATTAATTACATAGTCGCCAATTAAAATAAGATAAATAAAAATAATGCGAACACTTCAAACGAACGTTACAAGTCTAAATACTGCCAACGCTTAAATCGTCAAGGGGGATGCAGCACCTCGCTATTATATATAATTTCCAACTTTAAATAAATTAATTTTATTTAATTGTAAAAAAAACGCTAATTAAACTGTAATATTCTTTAAAATAATAAATAAATAATTAATTTAATGATGTAATCATTTTCACATAATATTAATGAAAACAACTTAAAAAATGAATAATAATAACGGGAAATGATTCCATAAAAAATGGCCATGGACTGGCAAATTATAATCATTTTTAATATTAATTATAATTAACTGCATTGTAGTTTGACAACTATTAAAACTTGTCATACTCGAGCGCGTTAAGTACTGATAGCAAAAATGTCCAACATATTTTTAATAATGTACATACGTATGTTAATCTGATCATTTGCATGATGGGGGTGGTCGTACGTGGTTAAAAATGAAAAAAAAAACTATTGAGCGCGTCAGATCTTCTGAGGGGATGTAAAGTGAACCTAAAAAACGCTCTCATTCTTTTGCTTTTTTTACATTTTTGAAAATCTATAGCCCCCCACCCCCACGTTGAAAACGTATACATTATATAACACTTTTTTCTTTTGACGTGACAACGTCTTATAAATTGGTTTGCCGGGTGACACTTCAAGAAACTGCGTTACGCTCCGCTCACGTTATGCGCTCACAATGAGAGCGAGTGAGAGGCACGCGTCCCTTCCACTCGGGCATGGTTAGCCCGCCTAAGAGCGAGAGAGACAGACATAAAAAGTGAAATTCAGTGCGAGATTCTTTGTATAAATTAATGTTTTAAATATAATTCTTTGTATAAATAAATGTTTTAAATTGTTACTATGATTTCATCCTTCTTCCTACTATACGAATGAATATTCACATTAAAATTATTTTACCACTCAAAGTCGTTGTCACGTAAAACTTTCGCCCGTATACCGACTTTACAGGCAACCAATTTTTTATCATCTAAGCTTTGCAACCCAATCGGTCTCTATGACGCTCGAGTAAATCCCCATTTAGCATCGTGGGACGTGTATTTACATTTATTTCTATTCCCATTGGAATAGGGTATACATTCCGCTGACCTCAAATCGTCGATATAATATCATTTTAAAAAGATAAACTATTGATAACTTAATTTCAAGATTCTCTTTTTCATTTCGATTGGCTGGAGTTGTTGAAATTTGAGAGTTTAATGGCCGAATACTGAAACGTCTTTCAAATATGAAGTGGAACTTAATTATTTGGAACGCCATTAATTTCAAATTTCGCATACTAAATTTTGAAATTAATGACGTTCCAAATAATTAAGTCCCACTTCATTTTTAATGACGTTTCAGTATTCGGCCGTGAGAGTATTATTCTCTTTATTATAAAATTGAGTTTAAATATTTATAATTCCATAATTACAAATATGACGTAAAAACCTATTTATACATTTAACTGTCATCAAAATATATTCTGTAATTATGTCTTTGTTATTTTTGGTATTAATTTCTGAATTTTAAAATTTTCTTGCAATAATAATTAAATTCACATACTTTTTATGCATTTGCATAATTATTTTGCAACTTAATAATATTTAAAAAGGGTTCATCGTTTTAAGTTATGAATTATTCAAGTGTTAAAATATTAGATAAGTTTTATAGCCAGTCATGAGGTGTTTAAACCACCAAACTGATATTTGACATTTCATTATATTCAATTTAGCAGAATTTAAATTTAAATTAGCAGTGAATATTTCCATGTAGTACATCAACATCAATATAGGATATGAACATAAAATACAAATATAAATTATACAGGTAACAAAAACCCCGTCCGACCCCTAAAGTGGTTATTAAGTATCGTGAGTCGGTTCTAATTATGTAATATTTTTTTTAAATTCTAAGCAAAAAGTATACCCCGAATATTTTATTGCGAAACAGGCGCGGGGGACGCTCTGGGGGGCGCTCGATAGCTCTTACCTATCGGGTAGCTCGGACACGAGGTCATGACCTCAGTTGTCCATGAAATTCTTGATCTCGCATCTTGATAATTATCACGATATAAACCGAATCTAATTAACGTATTAACATCGAATTTAATTACACTGTTAGAAGTGTACTCATGCCCCATAGAAAATATTTCTTCATTCATACTTGAGCATAACCATCAGAGAATATTTTTTCATTTAAACTCTCGTATGCTCTCTCTGAACAAAGATTCGTTTATAAAATATACTTAAATTTCTTCTTAAGAAGCAATCATAGCCAAGAAAAATATTGTATAATATTTTGTACGTCATCAAGATAACAGCAACAAAGATATTTAAAAGTTCACCTTTAAAGGATTATTGGGATTAATGTTATTGACGTTTGTTGTCTTGAAATCTATGTATCTGATTATTTCCTTATTCATTGGTTTTTGATTTCTTCTCGTGATAAGAACGCTTATCAAGCTGTTACGTAATACCTTTGTTCGTCATAGTTGTAGTTGTTCGTCAAGTGTATGCTAAGAAACCTCCCTACCGTAAGCCTTATTCCATACACGTTTAGAACTTCGAACATTTTTCTGCACAAGAAACATCAGTAATGACCATTTATTTAACTTATGGTTGGCCAGACTTTGGTTATAAATTCTATTATTATGTAAGTTTTGCTTTTGTACTACAACTGGAATGATAGAATCAATTCGAATAAATAACTTGTTTGAAAACAAATCGCAATACACTTGTCTACCTTATATACTTTTTTCAAATTTTCGAAAAATCTGTTGAAGTAAACGAATATCAGCTAAATCGTGTTCGAACTAATTCCTTTATCTTAATGAAAAATTTAGACCTAAGTGTGTGAACCCTTTAATTATTATTAGGCGTCTGATGAAAGAGACGGCGGGTGGTCAAATTGAGACCTTATTAATATATATATAAAAGAATATATAAAATAGAAATTGACGAATAATATAGATAAAATGCAAATAACATTATTACAACGATCAAGAAGGTAAGGAAGGAGCTCGAACATCTGTATCTGAAAATAATAAATAACTCATTTCCACCAAAATTTCGTTTGTGACAATTAAAATTTACAGCATCAAGCAATTTTTTAAATTTTAATTTATATTTAATTACGTATTTATATTGACCATAATATGCTTTTTATGCAATTTTGTATTTTAAAATGCATACAATAGATACATAATAAATAAAAAGATGCACAGCCGATGCCGCGACCTTTAGTCAACATAATTATGTTTTTGTTGGTATCACGACGTCTTATATAATAACGTGTAAGTTCTGAAAATTTAACATTAAAATTGCGTACGTTGTGCATAATGTTGATACAATATTTAATTGTGGTGATCGTGATCTTGCTGATACTATATCGATGGAAACCAAATAAATTGGTGAAATTACATAAGCAACTTGGTAATGATTGGAAGTATTTTCCTATTGTTGGAAATGCAGTTAATTTTATAGGAAATAATGAAGGTAAGAGGCTTAAAACATTTTAAGCAATTTCTAGTGATTATTATTTATGGATTTTTCAAATTTATATAAAGCACTTTAAATGTAACTACGATTCAATATAAAATTCATTTTCACAAAGGCTTAAGCGCCTGGAAGTTTACACTCGTCGTTGATATTTAATTTACGCATACAAAATGACTTGATTCATACTTTTTAAAATGTCGAATCAGCTTCTAACTTGCCTATTTAAATATGCTTTGACTACCAAAACGTTTGTGATAGTGGCTTTAAGAGCTATTTTGGAAAGCTAAGAGGAATATAAAAAACAAAGACACATTACGGGTAAAATTTTAGTGAAGCATCCTTTCAACGACATACTTTTTCCTTTCCTTCGTTTTTGACGAGCCGGTTGGCGTGGTTGGTAGACACCTGCCTTTCGCGCAGGTCGTGGGTTCGATTCCCACCCTGGACAGACATTTGTGTGCATGAACATATCTGTTTGTCCTGAGTCTGGGTGAAATTATCTATATAAGTATGTATTTACAAAAGAAAAGAAAAGTATAATATGTAATATATCAGTTGTCTGGTTTGCATAGTACAAGCTCTGCTTAGTTTAGGATCAGATGGCCTTGTGTGATTAATGTCCCAGGATATTATTAGTATTAGTTTTCCTTATGTTTCAGATCGAATGACAAGTTTAATACAAATAACATTACACAGCTTTAAAAGAAAGCATAATGCAGTATCTATGTGGGTAGGACCCATATTTTTCGTTGGTAAGTGAGAGTGACTTGAGTGCTGAAGCTTTGTTGTGATCTTTGTTTTTGACTAGATGTTTTTTTATTGTATGGAAGTACATTATTAACTCATTAATAAATAATAAAAAATATTATTGTTAAGTAACAGCCTGTGAATGTTCCACTACTGGGTTTTGGCCTCTTCTCCTCTGAGGAGAAGGTTTGGAGCTTATTCCACCACGCTGCTCCATTGCGGGTTGGCGGAATTCACGAGTGACAGAATTTCAGTGAAATTTGACACATGCAAGCTTCCTCACGATGATGTTCTTCACCATGTAGCACATACAATTCAGTGGTGTTTACCCGGGTTTGAATCCATGATCATCGGTTAAGATTCACGCATTCTTACCACTGGACCTTTACATCTTTGCATTATTATTATTTAAAATTATACTTATTTAACCATATCCTATGACTTATTCTGTCTTTTATAACGTTTCTGTATATTCTTGACATATAAAAACAAACGAATAGAGAGTTCGAAAAACTGTCCCACTTGGTATAAGATTAACAATGATATTAAAAACTGGCTAGTAGTGGCTGGTGGCTTCTTTTCTCTGACACTTATAGTAGACACGGGTTCTAGTAGATAACTATTACTTTCGTAATTAACATATTTCATACTCTTTTTCAGTATTATCTGATGCAGAACAAGCAACAGTACTGTTAAAGTCTACACTACATAAGAACTTTTTTTATAAATATGCGGAGTATCTTATCGGCAAAGGTTCAGTATTCGCACCAGGTACATTAGAACTAAATTTTTTAATTCATTCTTGAAAGATGTAAAACATTTAAATGAAATAACAACGTACAAAGCCTATGTTAGTTTCTCCCACGCATCGGAGAATTTTTATTAATGGTTTATTTACGAATGTAAAAGAAACGATTGATATTTAATTATGATCAAAATGATATAATCCATTTCATTATCACATACTTGAATGATTTTTACTTGGTGGTAGAGCTTTGTGCAAGCTCGTCTGGGTAGGTACCACCCACTCATCAGATATTCTACCGCAAAACAGCAGTAATTGGTATTGTTGTGTTCCGGTTTGAAGGGTGAGTGAGCCAATGAGTAAATTCAGGCACAAGGGACCTAATATCTTAGTTCCCGAGGTTGGTGGCCATTGGCAATGTAAGAGATGGTTAACATCTCTTACAATGCCAATGTCTATGGGCGTTGGTGATCACTTACCATCAGGTGACCCATATTCTCGTCCGCCTTCCTATGCAATAAAAAGTGAAATATAAATAATTTGGAATCTATTATTTTATTACAGTTCATATTTGGCAACGAAGACGCAAAATTATAGTGCCAACATTCGCGTCGAGATTTGTCACTAAATTTGTTCCTGTTTTTGAGGCACAACATAAGACTTTAGTCGAAAAACTTAACTCAAAAGTTGGAAAAGGGAACTTCTCATGCTTGGATTACATTGCCAGATATTCATTAGATTCTGTTTGTGGTATAATGGTTTTTAATATATTTTTAATATTCTCGCGATCTTTACTGTGCTATAAGAACTTGGAACTCAACCAGCAGTTTAACCGTGGTTCCTAAACGTGGTTCCACCTAAACGTGGTTCGGCGAATATATTGAAAAATAAAAAGATTAATTATTGCAAATTAATCTCTGATTATTTGAAATTTTGCTTTGGCAAAATGTAGTCCTTCGTCCGAATTTGATTTGGCCATCAGCATTTTTGAATTTCCATTTAAATAATAAATAAAATATTTTTTTATTAGAGTCCGTGTTTGGTTTGAACTTGGAATTGCAACGGCAGCCGGATCATCCATTCTTCAAAGCTTTCGTAAACATCTTTAAAAATACTGCTGCTCGTATATTGCAACCTTGGTTACATATCGACGCAATTTACAAATTGATGCCAGTATATGCCAGACAAGAACATATGAAGAAAATAGTACACGAATTTATTGATGACGTAAGTCTTGTATATTGTTCTTTGTGCATATTTATGGTCGATTTTTGGAATTTCTTTAATTATATTTATATCAGGACCCGAACTGTAACGTACCAATGCTTATTACTCTTATACACGAATAAGACGTGACGTAATAATTTGTAATAATTTATTGTGATAATTATAATATATTTTTATATTATTAAATAAAAAAAACATGTGTGTAATTCACACTTGATAGAAGTAAACCTTCAAACATATTTGTTTCAACTGTATAATGCTTCCTATCTCATTTTCTCCTACGTTAAATCTTTAAATTAATGTGTATCTCTTTTTACTGTCGCTTTTTCGTTTTTTTCTTTTTTTTTTTTTTATTGCATACGAAGGCGGACGAGCATATGGGCCACCTGATGGTAAGTGGTCACCAACGCCCATAGACATTGGCGTTGTAAGAGCTGTTAACCATCTCTTACATCGCCAATGCGCCACCAACCTTGGGAACTAAGATGTTATGTCCCTTGTGCCTGTAATTACACTGGCTCACTCACCCTTCAAACCGGAACACAGCAATAACAAGTACTGCTGTTTTGCGGTAGAATATCTGATGAGTGGGTGGTACCTACCCAGACGAGCTTGCACAAAGCTCTACCACCAAGTAGACTTTCAAATAACAACGATGCTGAAGAAGTTTTCACTTCAATATTTTCAGATTATTTGTAAAATGAAAGCACTGATTAAAGAAGATGCTGAACATGAAACAAGGACTAATGACCGTAAGATCATATAGAAAATATTTTGTGGTATTTATGTATCGAACAATTATTATAACATAACAAGATTTTATTTCAGCAATACAAACGACTGATACCAAGCGGCATTTTAAGACATTCTTAGAGTTGATGATCGAGAGTTCTACGAATACTGACAAAACGTATACACTCGAAGAACTACGGGAAGAGACACTTGTACTTCTGTTAGCCGGTACAGATACAACAGCTGTTGGGATTAGCACCACACTTTTATTGTTGTCCCAACACACTGATGTACAAGAAAGAGTTTACAAAGAGTATGTGTTGTCTTGTTACTTTTATTAGTTTAAAAAGTAATGTTCGATATGAATTGCCTCAAAAATGACGTTCGAGTGAAATTTATCATTTTTCCGTTCGTATCCAGACTTTGAAAATATTATAACCAAGTTTTAGGAGAATTGGTGGTAGAGCTTTGTGCAAGCTCGTCTGGGTAGGTACCACCCACGCATCAGATATTCTACCGCAAAACAGCAGTACTTGTTATTGCTGTGTTCCGGTTTGAAGGGTGAGTGAGCCAGTGTAATTACAGGCACAAGGGACATAACATCTTAGTTCCCAAGGTTGGTGGCGCATTGGCGATGTAAGAGATGGTTAACAGCTCTTACAACGCCAATGTCTATGGGCGTTGGTGACCACTTACCATCAGGTGGCCCATATGCTCGTCCGCCTTCCTATGCAATAAAAAAAAAAACCGATTTCGGCCACGGCGGCCAATCTCAAGAGAGATTAGCCAACTACGCAGGAGATATTATTGTGCACAAGTGTGTGCGCAGACACAGGTGCACTCTCTTTTCCTTAGCTCTCATAATCCGATGGGGCGGCAATCCAACACGACCGGAAAGAGTTCAGGCGCAGGACCAACGGCTTAACGTGCTTTCCGAGGCACGGGAGTGTACACACTTCCAACTTCCAGACTCCGGGCTGCTACTGAGAATTTTCTGACGGAAAACCCCAATAACTATTTATTGGCCCGACCTGGGAATTGAACCCAGGACCATCGAGTCTGCGGCCTTATATCAAGCCACTAGACCAACGAGGCAGTCAAAAATAAATAATGATTAATTAGTACGAAAATATTCAAAATCCCAAAATTAAAAACTATTATTTCCAAAACGCAACATTTTATTTTCTAATTGTGTATTTTATTTTAGACATGAAGTATATATTTACGCAATTGCTTGTCTCCATTAATTTATTTTTTTGTTACACGAATAACAATTTTCAGAATACAAGAAGTAATTGGTGACACTGATAAGCCTCTACAGATTAAAGATTTGGAGGAATTAAAGTATACAAAAGCCGTTATAAATGAAACATTAAGACTTTATCCACCAGTCCCTTTTATTGTTCGATATTGTAACGATGATCTGAAACTACGTAAGTATAATTTGACAAATGAAAGACAAAGTAAACTATCTCAACTATATTTTATGACTTACAACTTGTTCAAAGTTGGAGAAAATATCGCCTTTCAGATAAGATAATGACTAGTCATATAAATGATTGTAGTAGGTAAGTAAGTAGTTGTTTTGATTTTGTTTTGATATTTAGATCAATTTCATAGTGACAAGTAACATATTTTCAATTTATATTATTATAACAAGTGACGTTGGCGCCTCTTAATGATCTAAAAACATTAACTTGAATAGCTACCTCTACCAGCTGGTGTTTCGCAATTACTACTTTGTTTGTTTTAAAATGATAAGTGTAGTAAAACATTCATTATAATATTTTATTTAACCCTCTTTTCAGTAGATATTATATAGATTCAGTAGACAGTAGGAATAACTTTTAAAACACTTTTTTTTTCCTCCAGCTACTGGTATAGTTTTACCAGAAGGTAGTAACGTAATTGTTAGTATTTGGGGAATACATCGTAATCCTGAGCACTGGGGTGAAGATGCGAATGAATTCAATCCAGACCGCTTTATGTCTGGTAAAATACCAAATGCTTTTATGCCATTCAGCAATGGCCCACGGAACTGTGTTGGTAAGAAAATAACTTCACCTCAGATAATTTTCACCCTAATATTAATTGAAGAATGCCATTTATTAGAGAAATAAAATAATATAGTTAAGATAAAATAAAAAAAAAACCGATTGGTTTGTAATACTTACTAAGTTAATGTTATGGAGACAACTCGATCAGTTAACAAACTATTCATTGCATTAAACGGTTCCTTAATATTGAGTGATTCAAAATTGCATTTTCCAGGTTCTAAATATGCGATGCTGTCCATAACAACAATTCTGGTGGCACTTTTGCGACGGTTCCGTTTCACTCCAGCCACAAATTTCAAATACGACAAAAACAATCCACTTCGACTTTCCTTTGACCTTATGATGAAACACGTGGATGGTTTTACAGTTCAAGTGGAAGATCGCAATAAAATCGCTTAATGACATAAATGACATACCTAAAGCATGCAAAGGACTATTAATATCTAATAAAATGTAACTTTATGAAATATATTTCGTTTTATTTGCCTTTAAAATATATTCAAATACGGCATTTATTATATATTTAAAACTATGGCAGTATTTATGAAATATGTTTTGGGGGTGATGTGGATTACATATTATAAATAACATCCAAGGCTCTGTTTTTTCAATTGTCATGGTGGAAAATTTACAAATTTATCGGATTGTCGCGACAATTAGACAGTTTTCAATTTAACTAGTGATCCGCCCCGGCTACGCCCGAGTAGCAGAGTAAATCTTCCTAAAAAAAACCGGTCTTAGTATTTTCAATGAAGACAGACGTTACATAGAAGCGCAGTTCTTAAAGATTTCGTGTGCCGATTCCAAGTGGGGTCTGGCCCAGCTTAGTTCGTAGTTTGTCAGCTCTGGCGACATTCTCCATCTCTCTTGCTCTCGTAGTTAAGATACGCTGGGGGAACGTCTGCCAAGCTGCCAAGCGGCATTTTGGGTCGCAGAAAGTTTGTCTTCAGAGCGCCCATAAGCGTGGGATCGCTTGAATGTATTTAGTGCGCCATAGTTTTAAAATTACGATAACTCCTAAGATATTCATTTAAATTGGGTGGTGTAAAGGGCAATTATAATATACATGAAATGCTTTAAGTAAATAACGTATTTAAATTGATAAGGATTAATATTACATCCTTTTTTATAGCCTTCCAATTATAACATTATTATGTAACCATTTATTAAACATTAAAGTGGGTATAGTTAGCTATTCTTAAAAGATAGACATATGAAATCGCGGACTTTTCTGTAGATCTATGAAACGGGAACAATTTCACCATATATTATTCTGTTATAATTCAAAAGGCTTTTACGGCGTTTTCGATAAAAGCTCCCAAACGGCTCGTTTTTTTTCGACTTCTTCAATAATTATCGTCATATTTCAACAAATTCACAGAAAACATTAATGAATTAGACACGTATGCCTTCGTCTTGAATCACTTAATCCATTGGTGAAAACCGTATTAAAATCCCTTCAGAAGTGGTTTACTTTATCGCGTTCATACAGACTGACAGGAAACGCGGGGGACTTTGTTTTATAATATGTAGTGTTAACACTTTTTATGCGACAGGCTGACAATTTGTCGTGAAAAAATTATCAATTCTGCTTTAAAAAACAGAAAATTGTCGCGACATATTGACATATTTGTGGAATTATCCGACGATTCTGAAAGGAGCCGTTACCCTCTGTCGCAAAATTATATTTCGACTTATGAAAGTGTAAGAAAGTGTTTATAAGGTAAATTACAAAATCTTGTACTTTTTTTTTGGATTTTCATTACAAAACGATCTTGGAATTTCTATTCATTTCTTTTTTCTATTTTACCCGCATTTAGCATCATAAGCAAAATTGTTTGAAATATGCTTTTATATTTCATCTTCTTTAAAAATAACAAATTAACGCAACGAATATTTAAATTAATATATTTTGTTAACATACTTCAATTTAATAGAATATTCGAAAATCTTATCAAGAGATAAGTCTCTTGATATAAAGGTTTCAGACCTAACAAGTAGTAAGCTACTTGTTAGGTCTGAAACCTTTATATTTGTATACTGCTTCCGACTCTTCCGAGACTAAGACCAAGAATGAAACATCAAATTATATTTTAAATCAATGATGTACAAAATGCAACTTTTAATATTATTATTGGTTATGTGAAAGTTTATTCCTATAGTATATAAGTAGTATAGAGACGATTAGCATGCACGTATCTATGAAATTAAAAAAAAAATAAAACAATTTTCCTTATAATATCAGTATTCATACAAGGACGTTTTGTTCATCATTATTTATTTTCTAATCATTTTTTTTTCATTACATTAATATTGTTTTGTTTTTTACAATAGTTGTGCGATTTGCATTATAATAAATATTTAAAAATTCAATAACTATTTAATAATAATGAAACTAATTTTGTAAAGCGTATCCTCTCACTGATATTTTGAAACTTATTTACTATTTATCTGTTAAATCTATGTAAGATATGCTGTAATTCATAAGAATAAGCAAATTGTAATGGACAAAAATTGTATATTTTCTAATTATATTTGCTTTGATGTATTGAAAATAATATTCTTAGCTTACATTCGTCGATATATATAATTATATAAATAATTGTAAATTTTTATTTGTCGTTACAAAACATTATAAAGAATATTTTAATAATAAAGTAATTATTATTTAATTGTAATTTAAGTATGTACCAGAATGCGTTTTTATTATACATTTATTTACATTTCATTCATAACAATAACCTTTCTTATTATTATCTGTCGTTAGTACGTTTTTCCTTCATTAACGGTTTATATTCTTAAATTTTACTATAATCATAATAATATAATCCATACATTCAAGTTTTTATTTTTCATTTGTACCAGATTTAATACTATGCGAATATGACATCATTAATATTTTCATTTAAACATTACCCTGCGTCTGTAAAACTGCGAAATGAAATAAGCTTAATTTTAATTATAATTACATATTAAAAGGCACTGGTGATCTCTGTTAGGTTTCTGTCACACCGTCGCTGAACAATATCAGCAATATTGAAACTAATAGAAATACTATTTCTTTTGAAAATAAATGAGAAATCATATACATATGTATATAAAAGTTGAACAGTACAAAGCAAATAGCAAATAGTATAAAAATAGATGTAATTGAGATAAAAATTAGATGAATTTATTCAACAATTTAAAACTTACTATGAATATATTGCAAGCAAAAGATATTTATATAAATCACGAATGTGTTCGTAACATAATATGAATCCTGAAAATTCGAATAAAGAAAACGCTTATTACATATGTTTCGAATATTGCATAACCTTGTTTGTTTGTGTGATAAAATCCTAAATCGAATGCTTTCGAAAACCACCAAAGCGATTAAGATTTAAAGTAGCTCTAATCTAAACCCCATAGAACTAATCCGTTTTAACTTCTAATTTAGGCTATAATAGAATATCCATCTTCATCATCACAAACATCAGTCTCAAATGAACAATCTAAATCGATTTTCAAATTTGGAAAATCATTTTTTGATTATCCTGTCGAAATCGTACTCCGGTCCGTATGTAGCTTTAGCGGTACGCCTTGTTAGGAACACTTTGCCATCTTTTATATAATCGCCACATGCTTTATTCACTTCAAATGGTATTTCTTCAATACTGGGACTATCATTTTCTTCTTCTCGACAAACCCCATTATCTTTCATTTCACATTTGTCTGTCGCTCCATTTTGCTTATTAAATCCGTTTGACGTATTTATATTTTCTTTCTTAGAATCTCTCTTAATCTTATAACTCTTAGAATAAAAGTTTAGGAACAATAAAAGGAAAATAGTTACATTAGCGGATATGAAATAGGTGAAACCAGTAGCATATTGACATCTAGGTGAATTGTAGGTCCAAGCGCAGTAGGAAAGCATCAATATGAACTGAATCTGAAAAATGAAGATACTTATTAGTGAAAACACAAAAAATAATATATTTAAGTAAAGAAGGCAAGTTCACCGTAAACTTTAAAGCTACATCTAAGGATATAATAATCTATGATTTTTCATTAATATGTTTGGATCAATTCGTATGAATGAATTTTGAATAAATTTCAGCCATTTGGTTGGACAGAAATTTTGTATACACTTGGTTCTGTTAAAAATACGATCTTGTATATATTTTTATTCGTCGTTGTAATATAAATTTATGGAATAATTGCCTATTTTTTTTAAAAACCACTTATTTATTTTGTGCATAATAAACAAACAGAAATTATAACTATTGAAATAACTTCAAAATACATAATTTACCTATAATTTAGATAGTCCCGTACCAACTTTTAATAAAAAAAAATTGTATGGATAGGTCAGCTGTATAACAACCTTGTGTACGCTGTGATGTAGGTTTATTGTACCATTGATTGTTTAACAATACTACAGAAAAGTTACTAAAATTCGTTACATTATTTTTTTAACATACAATACTATAACAACATTTTAACGTTTATAAATATAGTTTATTCTCTAATCACTTGGTGGGTTGGAAATAATAACGAATTGTTGATATTTCTTACAACGCTAATGTCAATGAATGGTGGTAATCACCTATCAGGTGGTCCGTCTTTCAATCCACCTACCTATTATAAATAAAAAAAAGAAAATATATGTCTTACCAATTGCATCTTAGTAACATACTTCTTCCACCACAAATACTTCTGAAACCTTGGTCCCAAGCCCGACAGTAAATAATAAGTGTACATAACAACATGGACGATTGAGTTCAAGAGTGCAAGAATAGCTCCCTCCCCACCAGCTGCAAATTTAAGATAGCTCCAAGAATAGAGAGCCATTATCACGTGATGATAAACGTGAAGGAAAGTCAGCTGCAACAGTAATATTTGAGATTAGACTACGTTTCTTACGGTATAATATAGAAATACATCAAGTAATCATCTATATTTAACTGCAAAAAAGTAAAAAAAAAAACAGAAAGCATGCAATTTGTATTTTTATATATAAAATGTTTTCTTGAAATACATCTAAAAATTTTAGAAATAACAGATTTGCTACTAATAAAAATATCACTGCGGCTTGCAATTAAAATTTAAATGCTTGTTTGATTTTGTGAATTGTTTATAGTAAAACCAACTGCAAAAATAAACAAAACCTGTTTTTAAGTATTTTTGTTCGAATAAATTTTACATTATTTCGTCATTTTCAACTAAAGCATGTAATATCAATATAAAATTTGTTATATAGCAAATCGTATCACCTGCTTATCCTTCTTCCTTAGCACGAAGAATACTGTATCTAGAAGTTCAGTGAATTTTGCAAAAAAATACCACCAGCCTAAATCTAGTAGCTGAAATATAAAAAGAAAATTATTATACGTATGATATAAATATTGAATCGGTACTAAATTCATAAAAATAAAAGACATTAGTTTTTTTAGTTGGATTTGATTGGATTTTAGTTGGATATTTAAGGATTTGTAATAGTTGTTCAATAATTATATGTAAATATTTATACAGATCTTTAACGACTTACCATCGGATTTTGCGAGTTGGACGGATATCTACACCCTGCATACAATATACCATCTCTAAAGAGATTCAACTTAAACACCTGGAAGGTAAAGTTAAGAAATGAACAATTGTATAAAAAACTACACGATATTAGAGTTGTCTTTGGACACACTTTTAAATATATTAATTTCTGGTTTTCAGCAACCATCTTCATAGCCCTTGACAATTCAACTGAATATCACTTTTTCTCATGAACTGAGTCTGTATTAACAAACTAATTTCATTTGCGATGAATTTACTTTAAACGAAGTAAGGATTATAAAATTATTAAAATTATTTGTTAGTTTTATATTTTAATTTAAGAGCTATGTAATGTACTAGCAGTTCTTTTTAGCTACTCTTATGGCAGCCCCCTACATAAAAACAAAGTTAAATGCGAACCAAGATTGAATTAGATTCAAAATATTATGTAGTTTTTTAACGTCATGATATTTTATTTACATTAAAACCTTAATACTATATACAAATAACATTTAAAAATAATTATTATACATGTCGCGACCGCGTGGAATAGTGGCAAGAATGCTAGCAGCATTTCCCCTTTGAATCGCAATTCCGTCATGATAACGTCTTATAAGAAAATTAAAAACAGTGAACAACTAAATTTTGTCTCGAGGCAGATATTGAAAGCTATTCATATTGTTTGCTCTAAAAGTCGACGTGGACAATGTTAAAGAAACATCTATCATGTACTTTTTTTTCTACTAAATTCACCTTCACGCAAATCATGGTAGCAAGCACTACTTGCGAAGCGTTGTAATAGCTAATGAGTTTATTCATCCGAAGCGGAGATCGGTTCTTCATCACCCTTGGACCGATCCTGATGAAAAGTAAGTACAGCACAACAACAGACAATATCGGCATTGGGCTCGACATCATGAACCACGAATCAACCATCGCACCTGGAAAAATATTTTTTTTTCAATTATATTATGAAAAAAGTTTAAGCATATTTTGATACATTTTTTGATTGATCTTCATTCCAATTTTATATAATTTACTACAGAATTATGAATATATATGTATAAAAAAAAAACTTACTCTTGCCAACTTTCAAGGAATCCAAGTAACGATCCATTTTTTCTAAATAACTCATGTTTGGACCGCAATCTGTAAGATGAAACATTTTGTCATATGAAAGACGTAATTGTCAAAACACGTCATTTATATAGCATCCTTCTTTGTAAGATTATTATCTGTAGTATATTTATTTAAGTTTTATTATTTTATCACATTGCTGTTAAGGTTCATCCTTACATTTTGTTAAAGATGTATTAATACGAAGATGCGATTGCTTAAATAATTTTATTAATAATATAATTAGAAATTCCGTATGAAAAAACACATTGAAAAAAAAACGCATAGATTGAGGCACGAAGTTTAAATTTATATTAAAAAAAAACTTTCTATGTAAGAAAACATTATGGTTATGCGTAGTATTTGAAAAACAATTCAGTTGTTAACGGAATATAATTAGTATAATAGTGACAAATTAAACAAATGTATTGTATTCTATTTGGTGAGAACCTCATTAAAAAGGTATGTCAAATTTGAACAAATAATAGATGTGGCGTCTATATAATTTAGTTTTTAATACAACTAAATATAGTAGTAGTAACAAGTACTGAATGGATTTTAATGATACTTTACAGTAATATAGCTCATACATCAAAATAACAAATAGGCTATAATTAGGGTTTGGGTCCCGGGACTTCGAGACACGAGACGTCCCGGGACCCGGGGAATTTTCGTAATTTTATTTGTCTCGAGTCCCGGGACTTTCGAGTCGAGACTCGTGACGAGACACGATTGTCGAAATTGTTATGTAATCTTTTACATTTTCAAATAATTGAAGGAGCTCAGCGCCACCTGGTCGAAAACGAGTAGTATCCTCCTTGTCCGGTGGCATTATCACAAAAATCGGAAACAGACTGTCGGACAAAGCTGTTGAAACTGATTTTTTTAAAAGCCCATTTTAATAAGGTCCTCCAGACCGATTTCGGCCACAGCGGCCAATCTCAAGAGAGATTAGCCAACTGCGCAAACACAGGTGCACTCTCTTTTCCTTGATGGGACGGCAATGCGACAAGACCGAAAGGAGTTCAGGCGCAGGACCAGGCTTAACGTGCTTGCCGAGGCACGGGAGTGTACATACTTCCAATTTCCAGACTCTGGGCTGCTACTGAGAATTTCTGACAGAAAAACCCAATAACTATTTATTGGGCCGACCTGGGAATTGAACCCAGGACCTTTTATCTAGCTGTCTGCGTCCTTTTATATAACCACTAGACCAACGAGGCAGTCAAAATCCTATTTTATTACATCATCAAATAAGTCTATTTAACGTGTTAGTTAATTGTTTAAAAGACTGACTGGCTGACAAACTTGAACTATAAGATTCAACCGCTTAAAAGTGAATCTGTGTGTGATTAAAAGAAATAAAAACAGCAATTATTAAGACTGATATTAACGTTAAAGTAATTAAGAATTTTCTGTTTAAGAAATGTTGTTGTTTTTTTTTAAATACCTTTTTTAATAGGTTTCACCAGAAATTAACTCAATTAAAATTTTACTAAAAAGGTTTACCCCTCTTAAAAAATACAAAAAACAATTCTTCAGTCTCGAAGTCCCGGGAATTCCCGGGACTTTGAGTGTAGGCTGTCTCGTGTCCCGGGACTTTGAAATTGTCGAGAATTCCCAAACCCTGGCTATAATTTATAAAGCTATTGAGTAAATTGACCAAAATAAAACAATAAGTGTAGGTACGTGACACAGTCGGAAATAAATCTTCTATTTGCAAGCCATTCTGGCATGCCCTGCAAAAACTATAAGAGGTACACGAAAATAATGTATGGTGAAAATTTATATCTTATATCGTTCTACAAAAAAAAATCCGCGACAGCATAATATTATATCTATCTTTTATATGTACGCCATTATCGCTAAAACACTGATTCGAAAATACAATCAAATTTTATATTATTTTCCGAAATGAAAACTTTGTATAAACAAAATTGTACAAATTGATTCATGTCAACAAAATAATAAAATAAATAAACAAATAATTTTAGCACTTCCAATATTTAAAGAAGATAACTTTTGTCTCTTCCACTATATCATTTGGACAAATATTTTAAAAGTTACGACGATGACAAAGTGAGTGCGCGGCACTATGCAGCAGTCACTGTGGGAGAAGAATTCGGTCATCGGCTCATCGCTGGGTGTGCGACCCGCATGCAGGCAGACGTCATCGATGTTTGTCCGTTTTGTGATTTTTCAAGTCCCTAGCGATTGCTTAAAGACGCACTTTACCTGTATGTAATTTAATAGGTAGGTTTTTATAGTGCCAGGCTGCATACGTTCGGGTTGCAGCAGAATGGGCCGGCACGCCCGGCCGGAAGTACCACTCACTTAAAATCGGCGTAAAGTGGTAGTTACGCTACCATAATTCTGAGTGCTAATAACAAAATGCTAAACACATATTGTCTTACTGCTCCCTTTGACAACTAAAAGTCCTAAGACCTGTCGTTGACAAAGGCCGGTTTGGTTGATTTTAGTGAGAACTGTTATCACATGGACAGTTTTTATAGTGCATGCTCAAACAATGTCCATTCCCTGCATCGCTAATGCGCCATCAACCGTAGAAACGAAGATGTTATGCCCAATGTGCCTGTAGTTTGAAAGAATTAAAAAAAATGGGTACGCTTGCTCTTTTATAGTTTTAACTATAACCAACGGCATAGATAGAGGGCGGGGTATTTAATATTTTCATAAATTAAATTTTACTTCAAGCCATTTAAGTAACTATAAATATATTAAGTCATAATAAGTTCACTGATGATTATTTAAAGAATAATCGTCAACTTAAAAATTAAAAATAAAACCGTTACTAAAGTTTTTCTTAACAGAAACGCATTTCATACATATTTGAAATCTTTAAAATCACAGATTTCCAAGCAAACATTTATTCTTTATTTATATTTATGCGCGGGCGAAGATGCGGGCAATAGTTAGTATTGTATAAGCTTATGGGCAACAGCGGGACGCGGGGCGCGCAAGCGGTTGCATCACGCGTTAGTATGATCGGTGTTGGACCGCTTGAATTTATTTAGTGCGCGATAGTTTTAAAATTACGCTTACTCCTAAGATATTGATTTAAATTGGGTGGTGTAAAGGGCAATTATAATATACATGAAATGCTTAAAGTGAATAACGTATTTATTTTAATAAGGATTAATATCATATCCGTTTTATAGCTTTCCAATTATAACATTTTTATGTAACCTTTCTTTAAACATTACAGTGGGTATAGTTAGCTATCCTTAAAAGATAGACATAATATGCAATCGCGATTTTTTCTGTAGATCTATGAAAGGGGAACAATTTCATCATACATTATTTTGTTATAATTCAAAGGGTTTTTACAGCATTATTGATGAAAATCGGCTCGTTTTTTTCCGACTTCTTCAACAATAATTATCGTTATATTTCAACAAATTTACAAAAAACATTAATGAATTATACAGTTATACCTTTCTATTGAATCACTTTATCCATTGGTGAAAACCGTATGAAAATACCTTTAGTAGTTTTTTAGTTTGTCGCGTTCATAAAGACAGGAAACGCAGAAGACTTTGTTTTATAATATGTAGTGATTATAAATATATATAGATTTTTATAAATACCCCAATCAGAACTGCACTAAATCCTCCCTCTGCTAGAACCCATCATAAAGGAAATTTTTAGTGGTCATAAAAAATAACTAACGGTCAGATTGCCAATAAACCATTTAAAATATTACATTTTTCAACCGAGCTTACACTTTCTAAAGGTCAAATGTTACTTGACTGCTAAAGGTTGTGACCTCAATTAAGCACTTAAGCCCCTTAGTGTTAATTTTCCAGTCATTGCTTTCATTAGCTGCGGTTCAAAGATATATAGGGCAGACTGTAAGTCTAGGTTGTTATTTAGATAAAAATATATTAAAAAAACAACACGCGCCATTTAAATTGGCTCAGCAAAAATGTTTGTTGCTGGCGCATATATAGTTTCAAAGGACAAAAGCGTTTGTGGGGCCAGCTATTTAGATTAGCAATGTGTATATTATGCATATTGCGTGGTCATAATTGTAATGAATAAATTATGTTAAGGCGTCGTTATTTTTATACTTATACAAGCACGATCAGAGCCTTACATCGGGCCAAACTTTTGCTTAAACCTAATTGCTTAGTTATATTTGTAAGTTTGTTCGTAAGCCAAATCTACATTTTAACTGAATGATCTGGGCATTCTATTGACATAAATGCAGGCAGAGTACAAACAAAGTACAATATTATTGGTTATTTCAGAGCGGGGAGATTTGTCAACATTATATTCAAATCGGGGGTAAGTGGTCTCTGCGATTTTCTCCGCTTGTACATTTGCTTAAGTTAATTTTGGACTTTTTGACTCGAAATATCCACAAAAATTTGTTTTTAGCCATGTTAACCACTACAAAACATTTCATACATAATGTTAAGTGTAAAGTAGATCTAATGTATTTAATAACTTTATTTTTATTCACAATGCGACCTGGTTTCCAAATCGCAGAACAGTCTAGGTTAATGTTTTATGGCTTCAGTGTTGACGAGGGAACACGTTTAACGTAACAGTAGGCATATTATCAGGCTAAATTAAATGTATTTCACGAATCAAATAACTTTTCGAAACGCTATATGTTTATATTGAACTGTTAGTATGATATATTTTGAATTTCTTGAACGTGCCAATGTATAAAAATAGGACAAAGAGAATTAACAAAAATTATCAATTTTTGTTCAACCATAACTTTGTTTTTAATCAGAAATTATAATGGCATTTATAATTAAACATAGTTTGGCTGGAGCGCCGATAGTGATATTTGTAATACTTATTTGTGGATCAGGTTAAAAATACTCTGGTGTTGTGTTTGAAGCTTAACGATTTATATTCGAGTATCTGTTTATAACATCTGCAAAATGTCTCGCAATGCAAACAATCATATTGAAATTAAACGTTACTATGATTTAATCGAATATTTTGCTTGAAAACAGGTTTGATATGAGAAAGAAATTTGCTTATATAGATAGCATGATAGATACAAATCGCTTATAGGAAATTTATTAAAATGGAGAGCTGAGATGAGAACTCGGGCAAATATCACTTACTTCATTTGAGTTTGTGAAGAATAATATTTTAAGGAATTTTATATGCGTCGAATGAAATAGTTAGACTCATACTCCGGCATTGCAGCTGGGTAGTATAGGTTACTAACCAAATTCCTAATACGAGAGGAGGTATTTTCTCATCTGTGAAACATTTTCATGTTGTCTTTCTTACTACATAAAGAATATCAACAGAAAATTTTAGGTGAATACATAACGCTAATAGATTGAAGACCACGGCCCGTTTCAACCTACAAATATCCTAACTAATATTATAAATACGAATGTGTTTGTTTGTTACGCTTTCACGCCCAAACTGCTGAATCGATTTTAAAAATCCTTATACCAATAGAATAGTTACATTATCAGCGAGTAACACATGCTACGTTTGTCTCCGTATACTCACGGGAACTGGCACTACGCGGGTGAAGCCGCGGGAAAAACGCTAGTAATCTACAATTATATAAAGAGAGCTAATCCAACACATAAGATTGTTGCTTACTATTTTAGTTATTTTAAGACAAACCCACAGTTGCCTACTGTACGCAACATTGACAGAACTGTGCCACATAAATTTGTTATTTTATGTTAATATTTTCTTTGTTCTTAAGTTAATATTTACATAATTATTTACATTTTGGAATTTAATATTTTAATAGTATGCAAATCAAAATTACAATTAGCTACCGTATAAATTTTGACTGCGTAGAATGCAGCAACTAAGAATGAATGTAATGAAATTAAATAATTAAAATAAAATAAATATATAATCATCCTTAGAATGTAATACGTAAAAATTGGTGGTTATTGAAGGAATGTACTTATAATATAAGAAAAAGTTAAAAAAGCTTCGATAATAAATTAAATATTTACTTGGTATAAGAGCTTTGTGCGAGCTCGTCTGAATAGGTACCACCAACTCATCAGATATTCTACCGCAAAACAACAATACTTGTTATTGTGGTGTTCTGGTTGAAGGGTGAGTGAGCCAGTGTAATTACAGGCACAAGGGACATAACTTCTTAGTTTTCAAGATTGGTGGCGCATTGGCGATGTAAGCGATGGTTAACATCTCTTACAATGCCAATATTTATGGGCGTTGGCGACCACTTACCATCAGGTGGCCCATACGCTCGTCCGCATTCCTATGCAATAAAAAACATATACTAACTGATTACTCAATTCATAATAATAGCAACAAAGTAGGTCTTACATTACATATGTACATTGAGAGCGGCTTGCAAACGAGTCGGTTCCAAGTAGCGCAAATAGATGTTTCAATCCAAGACTTAGTAACTAATTTTACCTTTTGTTTTCTCCTCTATATTTTCATAATTGTATATACTCATTAATCATTTAAAATAAGCATAAGACATTGAAACTTCATAATATTTATTTAAAACTCATTTTCTTATATACCTAGTAAAAACTATTTGTAGTTATTGGTGCATTTGATTTAATATAGCATTAAAAATATAAAATATGGTACTAAATATGGATAAATATATAATTATGGATATTAAATTGTCTCTACATATTTTTACGGCTTCATAAACGTTGGCTGTTTCGTTAAAAACTGATTTTGGTCTATCTGTCATTTTTGATTAGCCATTCGAAAAAGGAATACACGGTATATCTTAAGAATAAATTATTTTTGCGCTCAAATAGCATAGATACTCGCCAGAAAAGGAAAAAAAACTTAAATACTTTTTTATTTTTTTTTAAATATATTTTTATTAATTTATGCTGCTATGTTGCTAGTGATGGGTGGGTGTGGTAGATGGTGATAAGTGTAAAAATGCAAAATAAAAATAATTCAATGTAATTGTTTTTATACTGCTCAAATTTTCCCATTCCGCTGTTAATTTTGATGGTCAGTTTTTGTTCCGGCAATGCTACACTGATAACATCCCGTAAGTGATCTTATGAAAATTAAGTGTTATATTATATCCCTGCGCTAAACTGCTAAGTCTGTGTAAAGTAAATTGTCTTTCAAAGTTTACAATATTCAAAATTGTATGTAATAATATATAATATACGTATTGTAAACGTATTGTAAAATGTGTTCAACCGATATATGACATGGGTCAGACGTATATGGGCTTACTCTGATCTTTATTATGTAGAACGACAAATGACTCGATGCCAAATTCGTAGCGTATATCAATAAACTGGTTCCTTTTCAAATACTGTAACCTATTGAATACGTTTTGTATTGCTTTGAAAGATTTTTTTTTAGAACGTGCCTCTAATGTATGTTATCTACGTATTGTTACTCGTAACAGATCTATTATTAAGGTTGCTATGGTTCACATGGAGCATTTGTGAAACATATCTGTACAAAGGTTTTCATGTGCGTCGTAATAAATTCAAGTACCGTTTTTGTTCTTAGACAAGCTACATATGTAATTCTTATCTTTATTTTACAGGAGAATTGGCTGTAAGATGTTTAGTTGCTGTTCTTAATTAATAAGTTACAGCTTGTAAATGTCGCACTGCTGGACTGAGGCTTGCTCTCTTCTACGAGAAAATGATTTGAGAGATACTCCATCACGCTGCATTTAATGCAAAATATTTATTTCTTAAAACGTCCTATTCCATACAAAAATACTAACTGGATAAATGCATTGATATTTTTGCTTCGTAATGTGATGAAAATGACTAATCAATAATAAGAGACACATCATTTACTTGCAAATATCTTAAATGATTTATCAAGAAACTGCATTACGATCTCGAGGTCAGTTAAACCCGGTAAACTACCATTACAAACTACACGCCAATTCATTGCCAATGTCATTTATTATGATTTATAGTACACCTCAAAGTGATTGAGAGGTCGTTTTCAAAGCATAACGAACGCGTAAAATTGCAACATATCGATCTAATATATAACTTAAGATCTTATTATCGACGTGATAAAGTTCATATTCGTCTAGCAGATCGAATAATGAAGTTGTCATTGAATGGTAGTATGTCGAGTGAGTCGTTTCAGGTCATTTGCCTGGCTCCAGTGAGGTTTCCCGGTCACTCGTACCTTTATTGTATTCATAGTGATTACGAAAATATTTGTATACAAATCTACTAACACGATTATCTTTGAAACTTTGAACTAATTATTTGTAGCAATTTATTCCAGTTTAACGGGTCATACATTCTGTGCTCTATTATAATGCATTTAAAGGCGTAGTAGCAGCCGTAGAAAGAAACGTGACAAATCAAATAAATTGTTACTAAAGGTACTCTCTATATATTCTCACATTCATATGTAAAATTAGAGCCTGTAAATGTACCAGTTTTTTATTCACATGTTTGCTTATCGTTAAAGTTTATTTATTTATAAATGTTGAAAATAGGTTATATATATTGAGAATACAGTGACTGTATTCTTTCAAGTTGTTTTGTTTATTTGTTTCTTGAATAAATATATAAATAAATAAATATTTTAGAAAAACTTAATAAGGGAAAAATTAAGAGTTACTTCAGCTGATTACTTTATTTCGTATTTTTTCTGTTAGCTCACTCCAAAGATTACATCATGTAATATATTCACCGATATTCAGTGCGATTATCATATAACGACTAGTGATTTTTATTTAAAATAATCAATGCAGATATTTGGAGACCATTTTCGACATATTATGCCTCTCTGAGATGGAATTGGAAATATCAAGAAGAAACAAAACCGTACCCAAAACAGCAATAATCAAGAAGATGCAAAATAAATATCAATTATTAAAATTACCAGTAAAAAGAGGTCCGAAAGGATTTAAATAAATAGATAGTAATAAGAAATGCGTTAGAGCTTTGAGCTGACAAACGACGTTTGTTATAGTCGTAGGTTATCATAATTTAAAATAACTGCAATAGAAAACATACCTTAACGTATCAGACTTACGAGCAAGCTATGTTTTTTTTTAAAGATCAATTACTGGTTTCTCTATTAATGAATTTTCGTAAATTCCAAGATGTCGACCCTTAATCCTTCAATACACTTATCAATATAATATACGTTGTGTTTGTTTAAATAATAAAGATTCAATTTTAATTAATGACAAAAATCTGAAATATATCAAAATCCTAAATATTTATACTTAATTAGTTTTTATTGACATCGATATTTTTGACAATATTTATATTCTTATTTGTCCATCCACGCACAAAAATCATCACATATAAATATTGAAATACAGGATTAGGTACCTATACTATACTACTTTTAAACAATTTCATTCTATACAATAAATAATATTTTCTTGCTTCTATATAAATCTAATTGATTTATGAGCATTTAGCAAAAAAGTTTAAAAGATTACTGTAAGCGATAAGGTTGCCTTTGCAAGCCTTTAATCTATTATTTCTTTTAATAGCATAAGTTACGTACTATGGGCGAAGAAATAAATAAAAACGTGAGTAAAAGTCCTCTTTGGTAATGAAAGTCGCGTGTTCAACTTTTTTTTTTAAACTTACGTTAAATAACCCAACGATATAAGCACAATAAAACTGTACGTAGTTAAAATAACATTTTAAAAAATTAAATCTTCTCTAATTAAAAAAAGGTCTATTGTAGTTTAAGTCGAGAGCAGTTGGTAAGTATAAAACTATTTGATAACGCGATTATCAGTTCAATTATGAAAGCTAAAAATATTGGCGCATTGCGGTAAAATTTCTCAGTATTCAATTCATTTAGTGGCCTCGACCTTCCGCAGACTTTGGAACGTAAAATTGGTTTTGGCTTCCTTGCAAAGTGCTATCTGACATATTATATACAAAATCAACAGAACTTCAGTAAAATTCTATGTTTATATCGAAAAGGGTAACAATAAAAGCGACTTACGATTGTTTAGATTTTGAATACCAAATAAATAGTCCAGATGTTATTCAAGAACATGGCTACGTTTATTTTATCAATAATAATCATTTTTTTATTATTTTATCCATATCAAAAATAGTAGTAGTTGATTTATTTGTAGTAATTTTTTATTTACGGTCATAACCCAGGTTCATTACTCGGTGATAGAGCATTGTGCAAGCGCGCCTGGGTAGGTACCACCCACTCATCAGCTGACATTCTACAGCAAAACAGCAGTATTTGGTATTCTTGTGTTCCGGTTTAAAGGGTGAGTGAGCCAGTACAATACACACAAGGGACATAACATCTTAATTTTATATAAATGGTGCCCCATTGGCGATGTTTTTTTGTTTGTTTGTTTGGTGTTGGTGACCACTTACCATACGGTGTCATTATGCTCGGTGGCCCACGTTAAAAAAAAGAACGAATTAATGCGGAAAAAATATATCAAGACGTTTTATTAAATGAATACTTCACCTCATACATCGCCATAAAATTTCTATGAAAATCGGAATACTCTGGTCCACTTTCTTAAAGTTATTTAGGATTTTTATCCTAAATAGTGTCACCATCCATATACCACTATACCCAGTATTTTTTGGTCATAAAATAAAATACGTAATTAATAATTATATATAATTTTGATAGGATTAAATGAATCTTTCCTTACTAATATGAAGTCCGAGGAACAAGTTATTTCTTTTTTGTTCAAACACCTTAAACCAAAACACAATAACACAAGAATTGTTGCTTTCCAGATAAATACTTGTGTAACTATTTTTATTACTTACACAAAAAATATCAATAGCTATGGTTTTTTAATCAAAAGAAAATAAATGAGTTAAAACTGACTCTCTTTTAAAACATCTCAGTGCTTAACAATAATTATAATAAATTGATAATTATTTTTATTATCACTATAAATAATTATTAACACGATCAGTACATAACAGCATATTCTATATACTATGTAATACTATTTGTATTTATCTACGTATGTACTAATATTATAAAGAGGAAAGATTAGATTTTTTGTTCGTTTGTTTGTTTAGATTTAACTAAAAGACTACTCGACTGATTTTAAAAATTCTTTCACCATTAGAAAGCTACATCTTTACCGAGTAACATAGGATATATCTTTTTTTTTTAAATAGAAGTCTCTATCTAAATTGGATCAATGGAACCCAAGGTATCAAAATGTTGCCAATATAAGTTATTATTTTGCGCGCGCTGCGAAAACTATTCATGATGGATAAAATAGTGTTCTATATATTAATAGTATCCATGACTACTCGGAAAAAAGTCAGCGATGATATTATATGCTTAACTATCATAACATATTTTGTTTAAATTAATAAGTTCCGTATTTGTACTGGATCGGATAGTAGATAATAGGTGATATTGGTATCGTGATATTTATCCTTATCCATTTAAATAGTTTGTTAATTAAGGTTGATTATATATGTATGTGTAAATTCCATTTTAAATTATTCGACTTTTGGTTTAGAAGTTATGATGGGTATGAAAAATTTCTAAGTAAGTATAATGTCACGAATTTATCAAACTGTAACTATCCTACGTTTAGTCTATTCACAAATACTATTTGACAAGTATTTAACAAATGTTATTTGTGTTTAAGTAAAAAAGTAGATAGTAGCTTTAATTTTTTTTCGGACAAAGTTGTGGATGAAGTGGCGGAAAATCTGATCCGAACGGAAAAAGATTTCAGCCGTAAGACTTTACGTATTTCTAACTTCCAGAGTCCAATCTGCTACTGAGATTTTTTCCACATAAAAACCCAATAACTTTTTAATGGCCCGGTTTGAACCTAGAACCTCCGGAACCACTACCTTATATCCTGGCACAGGGTTTAACAACATGTACATAAGTTCTTAATGTTGGTTACTCGATGATGATATAAAAGATGGTTTCTTTTAGCGCCTATGTCGACGAGCCATCTATCTTTTAAATAATAATTCGATGATCGGAATCGATCACGTTTAGTTTATAGAAAAGTTACGTTAGATAATATAATCTGTTTGGTAATATTAACAGACATCAGTCAGCTGATCTCATTTATACTAATGTTTTATAGTCTGTTCAAAGAATAATACGTATAACTACCATTCTAACAACGCTGTATGGCTTCATCGGCGTGTACT
Organism: Nymphalis c-album; assembly: GCA_963151315.1. Taxonomy (NCBI): domain Eukaryota; kingdom Metazoa; phylum Arthropoda; class Insecta; order Lepidoptera; family Nymphalidae; genus Nymphalis; species Nymphalis c-album. Next base: position 9,434,015 of record OY720591.1, read on the forward strand.
CTGCACTATAATTAGTTGTATACTAAAAATAAATATCGTAAAAAAATATTTATTTTGAGATTAGCAATATAAACATATATTTTTCTATTTACAATCCCGATTTTATTAGATTCAGTTAGTATAAAACGTTTCTACTGAGCTAGTGGTAAGCAGGTTAAATCATGATATTATTCTATCATCATAAGCTTTAAAATTATTTTAAATACAAATTTAACATTACTAAAACACTTTTCTTGATTTCAACTGTCGTTCAAATAAATCTTACTTAATAGAAATAATTAATCTTCATTATAAAAATCGTTAAGCAAGGTACAGCTACAGAAGACACTTTTTTAAATATATTTTAGTTTATTTATGCTACATACAGATTTTTTTTTCTTATAATAAAAATAGAATCGATTATTGACTAATTATATTATATAGCGTTAAAAATAAATAAAATTTGAAAATATATGAACTGACTTTGAAAAGAGTTCTGTCGCAGAATAGGCTGGGGTCTCGAAAAGCTTTTTACTTTGGATTTTTTTTATTACAATCTCGATCAGCAGATTAACCTTTACATATACCTAGATTCGAAATACAAATTATATTTCCGATTGAGTTTTTCATTATTTGTTTGATTAAAAAAAATAAACACAATATTTATTTAATATATTTTGTAGCCGAATTGAAAACAAAGGCTGGTTACGTCATAAATTAGTTCCAAAAAAACTTATAAGGATCGTTCTTGTTCATAAAAACTACCCTGTATCCATCGCCATAAAAATAGTATAAATGTTACATCATATTTACATTTGATTAATTATAAAAAACGAATGCAACACATTTAGGCATAAAAAAATAGGATAAGAATAGATAATATCAGTTATTTGTTAAAAGAACAATAACTGATTACTCTAAAAGTTATTTTTACGATCAAAGAATTTTATGTAAAAATCAAAGGTTTACACTCGCTATAGAAATTATAATAGAATTGTAACTCCTTTTTCGTATAATAACGACTCTATTTTATAATCACGTAACACACAATGAAATATCGACTAAATATTACTTACCTGTGGGTTCACACTCCGTTCACTATGAAGGTTTGACTGGGACTGCGGATTATCGACCGGGAGAAATACACGCAACGAAACTCAGACAGTTGTCCCAGTTGTAAACCTAATACAATTTATTATAGAGATGTTTTATACTTACCTTAAAAACAACATTTCAAAATCATCGAAACATAAACTTTATATCGTACCTGTACTTGTATTGTATATTATTTGTATCTCACTGTAATTGGTTATGCGTGTTAATAATATTATTTAAAACTTTATTGGAATGTATTTAACTATTTTTTTATATTTATAGATTGTATTATTGTAAACTTATCTTCTGATATGTAATGTAGGTATATTTTTTTTTGTACATGAGTATGAACGAGTTTGTTTTAAATGAGCGTTCGAATTGATTACATTTGTATGTAATTAAATTTAGGAAGTTTATGAGGATTTTTGCTCCATAACAATAAGGGTCTAAATATTTAGTTAGGGTATAAGTTATATCAAGTATTAAAATAATCCTGGATGATATAACACAATTGTCAACGGGATCTGTCGCTCGTGAGGTAAGTTATAATTATTATTGTGATTGCAAATATACATACACTAGCTGCCCGGCCCCACTTCGTACGGCTAAAATAAGAATTTTATCCCGTGGATTTTTTTAATTAACACGATATAAGTATTGACCAATCGATCTTTTCGCTCATACAGTACAGTGTATATTATGTGTTCAGTATAATAATTCTACTTCCTACTAATATAATAAACGCGAAATTGTACGTAACACAGTCGGAAAAAAACTTCTATTTGCAAGCCATTCTAGCATGCCCTGCAAAAACCGTAAGAGGTACACGAAAATAATGTATGGTGGGAATATATTATCTTCTTATGTGTTCGCCATTATAAAATAGCGAATCGAAAATACAATCAACTTTTTCCAAACAAACATTTATCCTTTACTTATGCGCAGGCGAAGCCGCGGGCAACAGCTAGTATCCATACAAAATTTCGCGTTTAATGTATTAGTAGGAAGTAGAAAGCCATGTACGAAGATAAAGTAAAAGCTATGTTTCGTACCAGTTCCTGCTACACAGTTGTTATGGGTGACAATTCGGCCTTGGGCGCAGGAATTATCAGGGACAAATGCTGGTAAATTTCCTTGAGGCTCAGGGATTATTTCTGATGAATTCATGTTTCCAGTAAAAGCCCCAAAGGAAGTGAACCTGGCGAGGCCCCGATAATGTGATAATGACTGAGATCGACTTCACTTTATCCAATAAGCGCCAAATATTCAGGGATGTCTCCGTGATCAACAAGTTAAACACATGAAGTGATCACCGCCTGGTAAGAGGCACCCTGAATATTAATACTAACATCGAACGATCGCGGTTAATGAAGTCGACTCTTAGACCAACTCTGCCCCAGGTCGAAGCTGTTTGCGAAAGCTTCCAGCTAGAACTACAGAACCGATTCACCATGGTGGAAACCAAGCAGGACATTGACGACGTCACTAACAGTCTGGTGCGTGTCATCCGCGAAGTGGGCCAAAATTACTTTCGACCAAAGAGCAATGGACGTAAGTCGAAGCTCTCAGGCGAGACTCTGGACGAGATGACGAGAAGACAAGAACAACAAAATATGACGCCCTCTGAGTGTCAGGCTCTAAACAGGAGGATTAAAAAACTAATAAGCGTGACACAAGACGAGTGAATACCCGGCATATTGAAGATGCTATAGCACTCAATAGGGGCTCAAAAGTTCTTGCAAGGTCCCTTACTTCCTGTTGTCGCCTGACAAAACTCAGAACCGCTCAAGGCACAACCGCCACCAGAGATTCTTGATCCAGAGATTCTTGCTGAAGTCGAAAAGTATTATGGCGGTTTATACTCATAACGAGTACCTCCACCTGAGTCCCAAAGTGCGGATGATCCACGAGCCCGACTAATACGCCACCTATCAGACGAGCTTCCAGACATCGACTTGGGCGAGATTAGGATTGCTCTCGGACAACTTGGAAACAGCAAAGCTCCAGATGACGGAATTACCTCAGAACTTCTTAAAGCAGGAGGAACTCCAATTCTCAGAGAGCTGGTAAAGGTCTTAAATTTCGTCCTCCAAAATGGCATTACACCGAAGCCATGGAGCAGAGGCGTGGTGGTGCTGTTTCTCAAGAAGGTTGATAAAGCTTTTTTGAAAAACTACCGCCCCATTTCATTTTAAGCCACAATTATAAGTTATTTTCGAGGGTAATCACGAACCGTCTTGCGAAAAAATTCGATGACTTCCAACCCGTTGAGCAGGCTGGGTTTCGAAAAGGCTTCAGTACCGTAGACCACATACACACACTTAGGCAAATAATACAGAAGACTGAGGTATATAATCAGCCTCTAACTATACAACTGGACCGGCACAACTTTGAGAAGGAGGCCAAAAGAAGAATACGTTTGGGCTGGGCGGCATTCGAGAGGTTGCGTCATATTTCTGAATCGTCGATCCGGCTGTTCCTAAAGACCAGGGTCTTTAACCAGTGCGTCCTACCAGTAATGAATTACGGTGCCGAAACGTGGACACTCACCGTAGGACTGGTCCACAAGCTTAAGGTCGCTCAGCGAGCTATGGAAAGCGCGATGCTTAGGGTTTCTCTAGCAGATAAAATCCGAAATTAGGACATTCGCCAGAGAACTAAAGTCACCGACATCGCGCGTACAATTAGCACGTTGAAGTGGAAGTGGACTGGTCATGTCTCAGACGCATTGATGGCCGATGGAACCGACGCGTGTTAGAGTGGAGACCACGTTTAGGCAAACATAGTGTAGGACGCCCTGCAGCAAGGTGGACCGACGATTTGAAAAAGGTGGCAGGTACGGGATGGATGCGGGCTGCCCAAGATCGGGATGGTTGGCGATCCTTGGGGGAGGCTTTCGTCCAGCAGTGGACGTCAATAAGCTGAAAAAAAACGTAGTTTTCTGCAGGTAAAATCATTTTTAAAAACAGTACAGCAGTTTTGACTTTATTCACTACAAACAAACATTTATAATATTAATATAGATATAGATAACGTGCAAGCGAAGCCGCCGGCAACAGCTAGTTAATCAATATAAACATCATAAAATCAGTCACTGTGGTAACGGTTACTAAGGCAACTGTTACTGATGGTATGGGCTCTCCCAATGACATTATAAGTAAAAAGGTGTAGATTAGTTATAAGCACTCCGTGAGCACTAGTTCGAAATCAGGATTACTATCCACACTTCACCTCAGTATTATGTCACCATTGTCAATGGATAGTCGTCACGTAGCTAGTACAATTATAATTAAAAGTGACCCAAAATAACCGGAAATACCGTCGTGTGTTATGAGATATTGAACAAATTATTCAAACAAAACTTCTAAAACTAAAGGAATCATTCGTATGTTTACTGTTTATCTTAATATTTTCACAACTAATTTTTTTTGAATGTATAGGAAGGCGGATGAGCATATGGATACATCGCCAATGCGCCACCAACCTTGGGAACTAAGATGTTACGTCCCTTATGTCCCTATGCCTGTAATTACACTGGCTCACTCACCCTTTAAACCGGAACACAGCAATACAGAGTACTGCTGTTTTGCGGCAGAATATCTGATGAGTGGGTGGTACCTACCCAGACGAGCTTACACAAAGCTTTACCACCAAGTAAATATTCGTAATCGTGTTTTTGAATCTTTAATAACTTTTTATTAAATGAAGATATCGCAATATTTTTTTCTTTTGATAAGGGGCGAGTGTCTAAGTAATAAAATTTAGAAAATTTCATTGAAATCTATCCATTACTTTTCCGTTACGCGCGCAAAACTGAAGACCTCTATCATTTTATTTATATATATATACTTCATACTTATAGTTAGTCTATATATATATAGAAGATGTGTAGGTGACATCTAACTGTATTTTTAAGTCAGGTTTACTCAACTATAAGTATGAAGATATTAAAAAACAACACACACCTATCTGTAAATATAACATGATGTACGTCTTTAGGGGAAAACTCACACACTGTTATACACATGTACACAGACACACGCACACGCTCACGCTGATTGTAACATTTTTAAACATATTAATTAATCACTCAAAAATTAATTAATGATAACAGAAAACTCAATTTTTTAATTTCGTTAGTAAAAGAGTATTGAATTAATTTAGATAATGGTTCTATGCTTAGGAAGGCCATGGACTTAATGTAGGTAGGTAGGTAATCTAACCTACCCGTTTGGTTACTCGTTTTATTAATAATCCCGTTTCGAATTAATTATGTAATCATGTGTTTTACAAATTAACGTTTAAGTTTTTTCTTTCTGTCACTTATAAATAATTTATTGCAAAATGAATTTAGTATTTAGAAGTTGCCGCACGAAATATCGCAATGCGTCATTAATCCTAAAAAGTATATCTTTAAGAACAAGTGGTCTTTAAAAATAAATAAATAAAATAATAAAAAAAGTAAATATTAACCGTTCCTTATCATTCTTTATTGTGCAAACTCGTCTGGGTAGACACCATCCACCGGATATTTCACCGCAAAACAGCATTACTTTTTATTAGACTTTATTTACATAAAATCCCAATTCCCAATGTTGGTGGCATTGACGATTTTTTTAAAGTTTAAGTAGGTGAACGATACTTATTTTTATTGTAAAATCTATATAAATAAAATGATAGAGGTCTGCAGTTGTGCGCGCATCACGGATAAACTACTGGATATATTTAAATGAAACTTTCTAAATTTAATTTCTTAGACACTTGGCCCTTATCAAAAAAATAATATTGCGATATCTTCATTTAATAAAAAGTTAATCAAGTTCAAGAAACAACGATTTGTATATGCACTGCGTGTTCAGTGATGTATGTTTAAACAAAGTATATTTCTGCTTGCGATCTTTTTGATGCATTTTCCTTCGTACATAAGAAAACTTTCTTAATATATCAAGCAACGCGGACGAAGTCGCGGGTATCTTAATCATCGTCATCTACAGCGTCGTGAGGGGTTTTAGGCTGTTCGGCAAGATTTCTGCATCAGGAACTTTTTTCAAATTTCTCCCTCCAGTTCTACACACCGATTTTCTTAGGAATTTTGCCATCACAAGTCCGCTTCGACTTCTACGACCTATGCTATGCTTACCAGATACAATTACATATGATATAAATAATTAATTAAAGTCATTGCATATATTTTGCACATATTTTTATATGTTATATTTGTTACTTCGCGAATTAAAGTGTTGTACAATTATTATTAATTTTATAACTTTTCAGTCGGTGATAGAGCTTTGTGCAGGCTCTACGTGGGTCCCTCATCAATTATTCTACCGTCAAACACTAAGGTTGTAATTTACTCTCTGTGTCAGTGTTTACTATATATAACGGTGGTTATAATATTAACCAGTGGGCGAAACTGATCATACATTATAGCTGTTTTTTTCCATGATCCCGTTTAATTAATAAAAATAAAATTATCACACACAAGCTCTACTAAAATATAAATATATGTAAAAATTGAAATACTATTTAAATGAACCTATTGCTTTAATATCTATCTTTTATAGATAAGCCAAAGTTAGATAATCATATTTAGACAAAAATAATGTGGAAAACCAACTAAATTTATTGACATGTATTTATTACATAGTATTCATAATATTCAAAAATCGTTATTTAGCAGGTGATTAGCTAAACAATGCGTCTTCTTCTTTTGCAGGTCAAATCAAAATTGACAGAAACAGAGAAATCACTGAAAACAGTCGCTAAGCAACGCTCATAAATAAGTTCAGTAGGTACTAATTATTATGATCAATATCTGCTTATGGGATTTATTAAAGTTATTATATAAATTTATTTATATTTCATTATTTAAATACTTTGATAAATAATCTTATAACAAATTATATAACATAAAATCTTTAAGTGTCTTACACATAACATAATTATCATAAATACGAAAGATTGTGTGTGTTGTGAATATTTATTCTTCTATGCTTTATCACAGCTAATATTCAAGATTCCGTTTAGGCTTTATCTCATCAATCGTTTGTGTTTATCGAAAGTTATTAAAGTAAATATTTTTGTTGTTATAATATATGTTACAGCCATTAGCCCATAGATGGCGGTTTGCTAAATATCGTGCAATTTTCCGTTGTCGTTGCTTTGTCGTCGACACGGCTGATTGTTTTGGTTTCTTTAATTATTTTAATTATTTCAATTTATATTGGAAATATTACATGCTTTGTGGATTTAGGAATACAATCATTAACTCGGTTCAATTTTTTTACAATCAGTCTTAACTCCTTAATACTCCTCCGACGTATAAATCAAGCCAAAGAAATCGTTGTTCTAGCAATACTACACCTAAAAATGTATATTAGAAGTGTTACATACTACAATATTAATAACCGCACTGATATCATAAATACGAAAGGTTGTTTGTGTTGTGAATATTAGTTATTTCTTTATGCTTTTTCACAGCAAAAATATAACATAATTAAATATACACATAAATATAATTATGAGTGTGATTATTATTATCCTAGTAATTAAATGCCAACGATATCATATATAAGTATGATATAATTGGCAACACTTACATGTGAACATACTAAATAAAGTTTGCAACAGAATTAAACTAAAGTCATAAAGTATTAAATATTATTAATTTAAAGAACGATGTCAAAACAACGACAACGCAAATTTGAACGAAACGCGAATGCAAACTGCTAAAGTTGCTTATTGACGTGACAACGTCTTATAAATTGGTTTGCCGGGTGACACTTCAAGAAACTGCGTTACGCTCCGCTCACGTTATGCGCTCACAATGAGAGCGAGTGAGAGGCACGCGTCCCTTCCACTCGGGCATGGTTAGCCCGCCTATGAGCGAGAGAGACAGACATAAAAAGTGAAATTCAGTGCGAGATTCTTTGTATAAATTAATGTTTTAAATATAATTCTTTGTATAAATAAATGTTTTAAATTGTTACTATTATTTCAGCCTTCTTCCTACTATCGAATGAATATTCACATTAAAATTATTTTACCACTCAAAGTCGTTGTCACGTAAAACTTTCGCCCGTATACCGACTTTACAGGCAACCAATTTTTTTTTGGTGTGTATAATAAAAATGCCTCGTTGGTCTAGTGGCTTGCTATAAGGCTGCAGTCGCGGTGGTCCTGGGTTCAATTCCCAGGTCGGGCCAATAAATAGTTATTGGGGTTTTCTGTCAGAAAATTCTTAGCAGCAGCCCGGAGTCTGGAAGTTGGAAGTGTGGTATACTCCCGTGCCTCGGAAAGCACGTTAAGCCGTTGGTCCTGCGCCTGAACTCTTTCCAGTCGTATCGGATTGCCGTCCCATCGGATTATGAGAGCTAAGGAAAAGAGAGTGCAGCTGTGTTTGCGTACACACTTGTGCATTATATTATCTCCTGCGCAGTTAGTCTCTCTTGAGATTGGCCGCCGTGGCCGAAATCGGTCTGGAGGACCTTATTTGTTACGTTCTTTATACGAGAAGAGTTAGTAGCAGGAAAACTTTAAAGTAAATCAAAATATACGTTTAAAATTTACGTAAAAATAATTATATATAATGAAGTAAATAAATGTAAATCAGTAAATAAGCACGTACAAATTAAAAGGAAATACAGAATAAAAATAATATATTTAATTATATAGATTATTAATATCTATTATAATTTTCTGTAAACCACCTTCGATTCTATTTCGTCCGATTTAATAATACGTTGAAATATTTTATTGTTTTCCTTATTAACCTCGAAATCATTATTATATCCGACTTCACTTTCACGCGATTCTTCTAATTTCTTAACGGCAACTGTTGTTTTAGGCTTTTTGATATATGTCTTGATATAAAAGTCCACGAACAACACTAGTATGAATAAATTCTGAGGTAGGAAGACTGCCACGGTCCATCTGGGATACTCGCAGTTAGGCATAAACGCCATGCTGCCAATGTGCACCACACACAAGAAAAACTGTAACTGTAAAGAATTGGATTATAGAACTAAAATATATATATGATGCAGGGTATATGTATATGACTACTAGGTAAGGATTAGCCAATTAAAACGTTTTACGTAGATATATATTGCAATTTGAAACAATAATTTTAGAAATTAACTGATGCGTGTACGATTTTTTTATAGCATTGGTAGGTGATGGTTAGTGGTCACCAAAGCCCATAGACATTGCTATTGTAAGATATGTTAACCATCGCTTACATCGGGAATGTGCCACCAACTTTGGAACGAAGAAGTTATGTCCCTTGTGCCCGTAATTACACTGGCTCACTCACCCTTCAAACTGGAACACAACAATACCAAGCTCTGCTGTTTTGCGGTAGAATATCTGATGAGTGGGTGGTACCTACCCAGACGAGCTTGCACAAAGCTCTACCACCTATGTATCTAATATTAACTAACTTAACTATTTGCACTTTGTATGATTCTATAATATGTAAATGTATACAAATTATATATATTTTAAACACAGTGGCCCGACGTTGAAACAAAGTGACAGATATTCTGGTCTGAAGTTTTTATTTCCGAACCGGTGATAGATTTATGACAATCAATAAGAAAGCAACGTTTCTTATATAGAATAAAGATTGTAAGTTTTTTTATTGCAATTTCTACTAAAGACGTTGGTTTATAGTCTTAGGGAGAACCCAGGTCTGACTGTAATGCTTTTCTTTATTTATTTTTAGGTTATCACAAAATATATACTTACTATTTGAATTTGGGTCACAAGCTTCTTAATCCACAACGTTTTCTTGATTTTTGGTGCAGCGACAGTTATTAAATAATACGAATACATCACAGTGTGTACTAAAGAATTTATTATTCCCACCGATATGCCATGCCCGCCTGAAAAACGATAATTATTTATTAGTTAAAACACGTCTATAGATAAATTTGTTTCAATAATTGCTTTATCAAGCAGAGATGATAGCAACATAGTAGAGTGTATTGTGTTGTGCTTATTCTTTGCACATAGCATTTAAAGGAAGCCGATATGGCCCAGTGGCTAGAACGCGTGAATCTTACTGATGATCGTGGGTTCAAACACTTCAAACCCGGGCAGGCACCACTGAATTTCATGTGCTTAATTTGTGTTTATAATTCATCTCGTGCTTGACGGTGGAGAAAAACATCGTGAGGAAACCTACAAGTATATAGCAGCGTGGTGGAATAAGCTCCAAACCTTCTTCTTAGAAAAGGAGAAGAGGCCTTAGCTCAGCAGTGGGATATTCACAGGCTGTTACTTTTACTTTTATTAACCGACTGCAAAAAATTGAATTCGTCAGTACGCTTTTTTTTGTTTTTTTTTTTTGTTTTTGTTAACTCAGAAGTTTCGACTAGCTGAATCGATTTTGATGATTTTTTTAATTGAAAGCCGGTGCTTTCCGTGTGGTCCCATATCAATTTGATCCAGTTTAGACATTGGCATCTATGAGAAAACCACATAAGTCGTAAATTTGCATTAAGTATGTGCGCGACAAATGGACGAATAACTCAATATCACGCCAACCGATTTTCAAGGGTAGTTTGATGACAGTTTGGATAGATTCTGATAATGGCATCTATGACAAAGTAACGGAACTCGTCAATTCTTAGGAGCAAATTAACGATTCTCGGCCGGATCTTTTATAGGCTATCCAGATTTTTCAGTCACCTACCGTAACATCGTTATGATCAAGTAACTGTAGTACTATTGTATAGAACACTTTTTATATACCGTCAATAGTTTTCGCGGCGCACGCTGAGTAATGACTTTTATAGGCAACAGCTTGATACCTTGGGTTACATTGCTCGATTTTAGGTAGGGATCTATAATTTTTGAGGAAACACTATAAAATAAATACGCAATAATAAGACAAGAATCCTTTAAAAACAAAAACAAACTTACACATTACAAATTAACTACTATTCACCTCTTCAAGTTGCGCGTGTGTCACAATCACATCTCACCTATAACTATGTATGTAGTTACAAGCCTACCTTGGCTGACATCGACGCCAAAAATAACAATAATTTTAACTATATTATCAACCACACAACCCAATTGTACCTACATATTGATGAGTAGAAAAAAGTAAGTTATAAAATTATAGAAGAATACGCAATTATTTTTTTACATTTTAGTGCATATTAATTTCTTTTTACCTTGAAGGTTTTTGTTTTGTTAAATTTTTTGTTTATTATTTAAAGGATTGGTTAGCCAAATGTCCACTTAACGCAAAATTGCAGTCATTATTCGTTGAAATTAATGCCTATTGTTTATTGGAAGTAAATAAAAATGCTTGTAAATGTCCTACTGCTTGATCCCCATTCGAGAAGAAGGTTTGGAGCTTATTAGACAACTCTGCTGCAATGCGGGTTCCCGATTTTATTTCCAACGCCGAGGATGAGAAATATATTAAATTTCATTATAGCTTGCTTGGTTTGAACCCGCAATCATTAGTTAATATATATTGTCAGTTTTTTTTATAGTATAGTTAGGCGGACTAGCAAATTGGTCACCTGATGGTAAGTCGTCATCAAGCATAGACATTGGCATCGCTTACACCGCCAATGCGCCACTAACCTTCCGATATATATATATATATATATATTATGGTACTTTAGGATGCATTGACAAATGAGCTACATAAAACTAGCAATAATGGAATAACCTAGAATAGGATCTTATACTACCAAGTGAATCCAGACAAAATAAATACCTGGCAGGTAAGTAGCGGCACCCCAAATAAGCATTACCATTCCCGTGTGATGGTAAATATGCAGGAAAGACACTTGATTATACTTCTTCCTGAGCACGAAGAATATCTGTAAAACGATGACAAAATTACTAAAAAAAGGTTACAATGCTATAAATACTTTAATAAATCCAACATCTGACCCTACCCTCCCCCGTCGGACATAAAACCATGGACTGAAACTAGTAATTAATAAAACAACATATTTTCTCCTAATTATATTTGTGCCTCATACATTTTATATTTATATATTATAGTATCCCTATCGTTTTTTTTCTCCATATAAAGGTTGACTGAAAAAGGTCACCGATAGCGATTTCAGCGATAAATACGCCTCGTGTACATTTCCTTGAAGTCATTCTATGGACTTGTAGGTATATAATAAAGTGTATGTGTATTAAATTGCACTGCCTGTTCGAAATATTTTGTATGTATGACTTTAAATAATACACTTTTGATTAATGTTTTCAACAAATTTATGAATATTAATTAAGTTATTTGTAGACTTCAATTTGCCTAATGTTACTTTAGTTATTTATATTATTAAATATTGTCACTTAATAATTAATGACTTCTAGTAAACCATCGAAGTTCTTGGGAAATCATTCAGTACTATTTAGTACAAATTGAATCATCAAGTATTTTACGAGAGAGACTAGGAGCCATCTGTGCTGACTATATAGTGCAGAAGTGCACAGTCAAATGTTCTTCAGTCAAATCCTAGCCAATCAACGAAGCAGGCAAGTGTTCAACTACTTACGCGCAACAAAACAAAAATTTGTTGAAACGAAAAATATATCAATATAACATACAGTTAATTATGTACAAATAATACATTAAATATATTCAGGAAATTAAATGCTAACAAAACATTTAAATAACAATTGACATTCTTAGGTGAAATAAGTACATATATTAATTGTAATATAGTTTTACAACAATGAAATGATGCAGACATTGGACTTTAAACTTTTCAGAAAATAATATTATGTAATGGAGTGGAAATTTTTGTTCGTTTTGTTTTCAATTACAAAAATGTACCGGTCTCTTTGTGATACTATATACAAGTGTCAAAAAACAAGATTTTTTATTAAGATATTCGAACACAAGAAACATACTTTTGTACATACATTGAAAAACCTTCTCCTTCACTACCAATAACGAAAAAGAAATCAGCGGTATTCGCCACAATTTGGTCCTGAAGCTCGTGATAAGTCCCTAGTTAAGGTTATTAGGTAACATTATAATATAAAAGATTTTGAATTTTGAATCAATTAGTTTCGCTTCTGAAACAACTAAACTTCTTACTACTATACCTTAAAGAAAATATACGCTATAAGAATTATAAACGTACCGTATCCATTAGATCCAAAATTTTCATTATATAGTAGTAGTAGACAAGTGCTGCTATATTCATAGCGCTTTTTGAATCCGAGAAGTCGATTGGCTCACAAAACAATTTGTACTTCGATTCCCACACGTGTTTTATAGCCTAATAAAAAAGAACATAATAATTCAACTTAAAAACCAAAAGCGATTACTAAATTTCAATGTATATAGTTAATTGTAATTATTTTTTAAATTGTAATGTAAATTTTGATGTTTTATTTTGCAATATATACTTATATGTCACCGTAAAATTGATTACCGTCTTATAATAATTTACCTAGCGACATTATAAACTGTCGAAAGACTGTGAACTGTTGCCTACTGCTAACCATTTAAAGCATTATTTTTAGATTATGAACTGTCGAAGTGAAACCATCAAATTGTTAAATGGTATGTGACTTAATTAGCAACTTGATTAGTTGAACATTAGGGAGATGTTGGCAAAAACAAATGCTATAATTCTAACCTTAAAAATGAAGTTGTTTATCAAAAATTTCGAAACTCTTCTTTCAGCGCACCGAAAGATAAGAGCAGCATATTCGCCTTACATATATACAGATTATAATCTACCTAAAAATAATGCATTAAATTGTAAATTTTTAGTGTTTTTCGGCAGACTGTCATCTCTCTTACAATTTAACTGTGACATATATAATACATATTATATTGCAAATTCGAACAGGATGAGTTTGATATTGTATTTATATTGTCATAACAATACTCACCTGGGCAAATAAACCGGCACAGCAAATAACCTGTATCGCATTATATATAATCATAATTTTGTCTATATTGTAAGCTGGACGATTCTTCATAAATCTAGGTCCCCATTTAAATACAAACATCAAATATATCGTTAAGATGGTAATGCATTGGTATGGCTTGGCGACTAAAAACCAAACTTTTGTCCTCGGATCTATAAAAAAAAATGCATAAAGAGTGTAATGACACTTCACTATTGAATAATTAGTATGTGCATACAATTATTTAAATATCTATTACATGTAAAGTGTCAATCGTGTTTAGATTTTATATTTTTATTATATTTAAGAGAGAGAGACGCGGATCATCGCGCTGCCACTCCGAGGCTTTTGTTATGATATGAGACTCTCGCAGAAAGAGACTATCTTCATTCAACACCACTCACTGTCGAGCATGGCGTTAATCACGCTTTGCTGGGTATAAGTGGTTGCCATTTTTAAGGATCAGGTGCATCAAAGCAGTCTTCCAAAAGTTCGGGACCAAGTCTCATTACGGGAGATTTATATTCCTTTTTAAATGAGCTGGTTTTTACATCATGCAGTTTTGCAGAAGCGACCAAATCAAGATTTGCCGCCGATAGGCACTGCTGTGTGCGGGTGAAGAATTCTACGCACTGAAGCACCTCATTAGTGGCCAAGTCTCCAATCGATACATGAATAATCCAGTAAGAAGTAAATCTGCCTTCCACAATAGGATGCAAAGAAATGCATCATATCTCGGTCAGCTGACATGTAGTATCAGATATAGCGGCGGCGCACGAAGCAAGGTCGCGAAGGGCTTGTAATTTTAATGCAATGTACAAAACAGCGAGCCAAGAGAAGGCTCGATGGAAACCTAGTACCCGTCTAGGTGAGAGATCAGCAGAAGGTCCAACAGGGAAGGTATGATGCCCCGCGTCTGAAATTTGCGTTAGCAAGATAGCCAGTTGTGTCATATATTAAAGTATACAAGAGCCCAAACAGCAGTACACGCTCTATTTTCTCACTCTCATAATTCAATGTGACGGAACATTCGATACGATTGGAAATGGTTCAACGACGTGCTGTTCGATGCACGGTAGTAAAAATACTTGCACGTCCAGGCTTGGGGCTGTTACCTAAAATACCTCAACGAATACATCAATATGATTATAATTGAACCGAGAACCTTAGTCCTCGGTTCCGACGTCGGCGTCAATGACCTTGCTAGCTATCCAATCAACGACACGGTCAAGTTTATTGTAATATTTACATGCAACATTACAAAGTAGAAATGAAAAAAATATAATATAACATTTAAAATAAAGCTAACATAATATTTAAAATAGCAATTGACATTCTTTATTCGCGAAGGGCGTGTATTTCGCACTGTATTCCGCACAAAACATTGGTCCGATGAGCCAAGATCTCGGGAACCAAGTTTCCGTCCAGATCAGATCCTGAAAGAAATCAGCAGAAGATACAATAGGGAAGGATGATCTACGTCTGAAATTTGCGTTGGAGAGGCAACCAGTTGTGTCTGATCATCTGCCTAGGTGCAAAAGGACAACAGATCTCCCCGCATGACCGGTCGCACTTTCTCCAAGCCATTCGAAGGGGTGGGCATTAAAATCACTAAGCCCCGCGATCTCTCCGGATGGGATCTGCTACAGCACAAAATCTTAAACGAACTGTGCTCAACATGCCGCTAAGTTTCGGTACTACCGCTATGGGACCTTTTAGCTGGGCACACATAGAATCGCGAATGATCATCGCAGTCTACGCGCAACCATAGAATAGATAGGTCTCGCCCTTCAAGGCTGTCGAAACCCACACGCCAGCCCGGGGTACAAAAAAAATGTTGCATCTTGTACTCTAGGTAGAAAAGGAAAGAGGTAAGAAAGGCCAAGGAAATTTAGGCACCTTCGCGGGCTTAAGTAGAACGAATAATCACAGTTTCATTACAATCGGATGAATGGTTTATAGGAAAAAAATGCTTTCCGAGGCACGGGAGTGTACACACTTCCAACTTCCAGACTCCGGGCTGCTACTGAGAATTTTCTGAAAGAAAATCCCAATAACTATTTATTGGCCCGACCTGAGATTTGAACCCAGGACCACCGAGTCTGCGGCCAAGCCACTAGACCAACGAGGCAGTTAAGTATTATTGTAGTTAAGAAAGAACATATGTGTGAATAGAATTAATTTGTTAAAATCTCTTACCAGCTATTTCGTCAAATACCAAGTTATAAAATGCTGCAAGTTTTTTTATAATTGTCGCCATTATGAATAAACTGGACTCATAAACTACAGCTCACACAATCTTTCAACCTAATAGAAACTAAACATTCATTACAATAATTATATTTGTGTAGCCAACACCGATTCGTTTAGTTTCTTTGAATCAACTAAGTGCTTTTCAAATCACTATAATTCATATGCCATGCATTAGCATTTAATTAATGTAAATAATTTTTTTTTAACATACGTGTTTAATTTTTTTTACTCAAGTACATAAATACAAAATTACAATAAATATACACAAGTAGCCCGCCCCATCTCACGTGCAGATAATTATAATTATTATATTAATATGGTTTTTAAATCCCTATATTAATAAAATAGACCGCGAGCGTTAGTCGCCATTTTGGCAAACGTCGTTTTGCAAATATTGGTAAAATGGTAAGTTTAACGTTAAAAATAGTAGACCTTTTTTGTTTATCATAAAATTTCATATCTTGTTTATTAGAAACTTTTTCTGTATTGTTTATATTTTCCAAGATATAGTTAGTAACGTCGTGTTCCGGTTGAAAGTGTAAGTGAGCCAGTATAAATACTGGCGCTAAGGTCTTAACACCTTAGTTCCCAAGATTAACGAAACCAGTATGAATTTCAAAATATTTTTGCAAAAGCTAATAAGAAAAAGATATTATAACTTTTATTTTATCATATTTTAAGTTTGAAGTTAAACTATCATACATACAGAAAATACAATATCATGCATAAAATACAATTTTATCATTGTTACCTCCTTGCCATATTCTATTGCAGTTAATTACTACAATAGCACATGGCAAGAACATAAATTTTGAATAATTTAATAATTAGTTGTGATACTATCAAAAACCTAAAAATAATTAAACAGATAAAATTATACTTTTAAGCTAGAGTTTTACTCGCGACTTCTCCCGCATCATAATCATTTTCATTTTATTAATGACAAACAGATGAAACGACGACAAAGACAATCGAAATCGAATGTCGAATTCACAGACATACACTTTAAGTTAATTTTTAACCGACTTCAAAAAAAAGAGGAGGTTATCAATTCGTCTGTATGTTTTTTTTTGTGTTTGTTACCTCATAACTTTCGAATGGGTGAATCGATTTTGATGATTTTTTTTATTTGAAAGGAAGTGTTTCCCATGGGGTCCCATTTTTTTAGTCCAGTTTTGATACTGGCATTCAAGACAAAACCATATAAGTCGTAAATTTGCATAAATATGTGCGCGACAAATGGACGAATAACTCGATATCTATTCAACCGATTTCGATGATTTTTTTTATTAGAAAGAGTGTACTTCAAGGATTGTTTGATGACAGTTTGGTTAGATTCTGATTCTGATGATCCATGACAAAGTAACGGAAATCTTCAATTCTTAGTAGCAAATTAACGAAACACGGCCGAATCTTTTATAGGCTATCTAGATTTTTCAGTCACCTACCATAACATCGTTATGAACAAGTAATTGTAGTACTATTGTATAGAACACTTTTTTATATACCGTCAATAGTTTTCGCAGCGCACGCTAAATAATGAAGCGAAACCGCTAGGTCCGTGTCCGTGTCGGGCCACTGACTTCATGATCTGGGTTGTTAGGGCGTCCAGGGTGTCGATAGTCGATTGACCCGGCCTGAACCAGTACTGAACCTCTTATTGACCCGGTCTCACCTCTCCGAGATGCTGAATAAGACGGGAAGTGAGAATCGTCTCAAAGAGATTTGATTTTTAAAATAAAATCATCTAAATGTTTGTGTACTTAAACCGTAGATATGCCTGCTTGCAATCCAAAATATGTTTTCTTTCTAACATTTTCCGCAGAAATAAGTAAAATAACGGTAAAATTTTCCAATCTATAATCACAGTGATTAAAACATAGCACAAATTTATTCGAAATAATGTTAAGCCAATTTTTTAAGCGTTAAATTCTCTGGCCATCCCGATTTAAAATTTTATGTTTAATTTTGGGACACTCTGTATAAACATAATATACGGAAATAAGGACACCTCCTCCTTTTTTGAAGTTGGTTACAAAACAATTATATGCATACGTCATATTATGTTTGTACAAGCCGTACTTTTCAGTTCCCCTAGACAGGTCAAGGTCATTCCATTGTTATTCTTATTTGTGTTGTATTTCGATATAAATTAAAGTGAATCCAATTATGACAAGCTAATATGTACGTTAAAATACCCAATTAGTTGTTGTTGTCCAAAAAAAACATAATTGTTGTCCAATTTAAGTTAAACATATTTTATTTTTCCTATGGTTCCATCGACTGATAATTTTATTTTGAGATGCATTTATTTATGCCTAGTTTGAATAGATCAGGACCTAAATTATCATCTGGCTTAATGCCTATGTTAAAACTATTGGATTGGATTCTACATTAGACATTATTGTTATTTATTTCGGACTTGCTTAAATATCATGTTTTTCATGCCGTCTGGAGATAATAATAATAAATGCATTTTTTTCACCTAAAAGCAAGGCAAAATCAAGGTAGAAAAATATAGACAAAATGGAGGTGGCAATGTGATTTTTGGAAATTTGATCAAAAGGTAGCCTCAGATAAGCCTTATAGACTGCCAACACAAACGTATCATAAATACAGTAAAACTTGAAACAAGATTTATTGACTTAAATATGAAACATGCTAATATATTTTATAACTCCACTCGACATGACATCTCTGTAATGAGTCGAGCACTGCCCAGGTTTCGATGGGGTCAAAAGCTTTCTCGTCGTCCACAAAAACCATACACAGCGGCTGATTGTACTCTTTGGTCTTCTGCACAATCTGCCGAACAGCATATATGTGGTCCACAGTGCTATAGCCTGATCGAAATCCGGCTTGCTCTTGGGGCTGGAACTTGTCAAGTCGTCTGGTGAGACGGTTCGTGGCGACTCTTGAGAGCAGCTTATACACGTGACTCAGGGAGAGATTGGTCTTTAGTTTTTTAAGAGGGGTTTGTCACGGTTCTTGAAAAACTGTATCACCACACTCCCGCTTCACGTTTCTGGGGTCTTGACATATTGGATGACGTAATTAAATAAGCTTGCTAGCTCTGTTAGGATCGAAGCCCGCCTGCCTTAAGCAACTCGGTTGTGATTCCGTCATTTGACTTTGTTGTTTGTTGCCGCCCTAATCTCGCCAACGACCTCAGAGTAATGGCGCGTAAGAGGGGCGCGCTGGTTATTAATACTGATTCGCATAGGTTTATCTGATTTTGAAGAGAACTTTTGCCAATAAAACCTCTCTACTTTTCCGACAATTTCAGGCCTAAAGGTAACGACCCTACCATTTTCCGTTTTAAGTTTTGTCAGACGCGGCCTCCTCTACTTGCGAGCAAACACTTTCGATCCCCGATTTTGCTCATGACACATTTCTAAATATCATCTCTAAATATGTGCCTTTATTCGAAATTATTAAGTCTATCTTGTTCGTCGTCACGTTATCGGGGCTTCGCCAAATCCACCTCCTCTGGGGCTTCTTTTGAAAGAAAGAATTCATCAAAAAGAGTCCCTGCACTACGAAAGTTTACCAGTTTTTGGACCCTGTGAAATCTGCAGCCCAAGTCGTAAGGTGCAACTTTCGATTCACCGCTATCTTGTACTCCCACTTAATCATTAGTCTCCCATGGATGGTAAAGCGTAAAGAAGAACCAAATATTTAAAACACACGCGACGCGTTCGTTTTCATAATATGAATGTGATTATTATTATTATTCCAGTAATTAGAGAATAATGGAATTATTGATTTATTGTAATGTGTAATCTTGATTTATTTAAACATAATAAAGCCAACACAAAACATTGAATTTTGACCGATGTACCCATTTATTTTTAACCGACTTCAAAAAAAGGAGGAGGTTATCAATTTGACGGCGCCGCCGCCTTGTTTTAAAAGCAGCACATGCAATTGTCAAGTACCCACCACTAAAACCCTATAAAAAGCAGCGCTCGACTAAGCGAGCATTCATACTTTCGACATCAGTTGCCCGGTGCACATCTTGCATTATATATAAAGCGTTATATAAAGTGTCTGTGTGTTACATAAGAATAATGTCTGCCACGTGTACCGACAAATTCGTCTGTATGTTTTAATTTTTGTGTTTGTTACCTCATAACTTTCTGGGTGAATCGATTTTGATGTTTTTTTTTTTTAATTTAAAAGCTGGTGCTTCCCATGTGGTCCCATTTTAATTTGGTCCAGTTTCGACAATGACATCCACGAGAAAACCATATAAGTTGTAAATTTGCATTAAGTATGTGCGCGACAAATGGACGAATAACTCAATATAACGCCAACTGATTTCGATTTTTTTTATTGGAAAGGGTGTACTTCAATGGTAGTTTCATGACAGTTTGGTTAGATTCTGAATATGGGATCCATAACAAAGTAACGGAACTCTTCAATTCTTAGGCGCAAAATAACGATAATTGGCCGAATCTTTTATAGGCTATCCAGATTTTTCAGTCACCTACTGTAACATCGTTATGATCAAGTAATTGTAGTACTATTGTAGAGAACACTTTTTTATATACGGTCAATAGTTTTCGCAGCGCACGCTAAGTTATGATTTTTGTTGGCAACAGTTTGATACCTTGGGTTACTCCATTTTAGGTAGAGATCTATAAAAATTTTGAAAATATCATATTATAGCCTATGTTACTCGGTAAAGATGTAGCTTTATAATGATGAAAGAATTTTTAAAATTGGCCGAGTTCTTTTTCAGCTAAATCGTAATAAAAAAAACAAACAAAATATTAAATCTTTCCTCTTTATAATATCAGTTATGCATGTACGTATTAGTATATATGTATGTATATGTACATATGTTTGTAATTGAACATAGGAACATTAGGTGTAAAGTTGAGACCAATTTTAAAAATTATATATATATATATATAAAGAATCGTATAAGTTCTCGTTATACATGTTATATTTATGTATATTTATATATTGACTATAAGATATTAGGTACTCCCCTTCTTTAATATACACACATTCCGTCATATTTTATGGTGAAGAATGGTATAACACTACATCTATAAACATACAGTTTATTTAATTATTACTATAAATAACTATTTGATTATGTCATATGGCTGCCCAACATCCCACCAACTAAATCTATTTAATCAAAAAATGGTTATTTATATTCATAAATTTAACGTCTTTACGTTTCACTGTTTTAGATTAATATATATAAATAATAACATAAACGGCGCTGTCTCATATGAGCAACACATTTAGTAGGTCTACCCATATTCTACCAAATTAATTAGTGTTCTTCAGATTCACTAAAAATCGAAAAATAAATAAAAAAAGAGTGTGTGTACTTATGTACACGCGTTAGAAGTTATACTTCTTTGGCGTATGGAAAAAAAATAACTAAAATGCAGTAGTGATTAACGATAAATATTAAAATTGATAAAAAATATTTTATTTAAATAAAAAAGGTTTTATTAACGTAATAAAAATACTAGAATATACAACTTGAACATAGTTATCGATTTTCATGCCACCTAGAACTAACTTCACGTTGTAGAATTCAGGTGTTTAATGAGCGGTTAAGCAGACAGCTTCATACTGTTAATTTTGTGTCACAGATGCGCGCGCATCTTAAAATTTCACTCTCATCATTTTTTCATAACGCGCCTAAAGAAGTATAACTTCAAAAATTGAACACAATAAAAACCGACTTCAAAAGAAAACAAATTAATATGCACTAAAAAGTAAATAAATAATTGCGTATTCTTCTATAATTTGACAATTAACTTACTTTTTTCCCTCAGAGCACCGCCAGCCAAGTAAAAAATAATATAATTTAACTCTAACCGCTTCGGAATGGGCGAGTCTCCATTGTTACATAAACACATATTAAAACATCCTCTGTTGTACATTTATGTATGTATGTTTACTCGAAAAATCTAATTGTCAGACATTTATCAATGATAGTATTGCTGTTTTTTAAACATATTGTTATTAACTAGTGCTTGGCCTACGGCTTCGCCCATACCATAGTTAAACCCGAATAGGTAACCTTAGAAGTCAATACTAATCTATATATATAATATAGGTATATGACTTGCCCTGACTGATTCATCAAGGCAAAACCACGGTGGTTATCAACTGAAATTTTGACATTTAATAAATTTTATGATGAAATTCCACCCCTTAAGGGGTAAATTTCGGGATGAACGGTTGAACTCCCAACTCCCAACAAAGTAAGAATAATGAATATATATAATACTAAAGTACACACTTATTTTGTAATTTTTGGAAATTCAACCCCAGTTGGGAGAAATAGGGTGGAAACATTCGTATAAAATGTGGTTTGATTTGTTTTAAACTATTAGTTATTGTCTTGTTTCTTGATTAAGTTGATAAACAAAAATTGACAGATAAAAATTTAAAAAAATGTTTTGTTTTTTGTATCTCGCAAATAGCCATCTTAACTTTAAAAGAGGTATTTATATTGAAATCACAGACAAACTCTTCAATTTTATTTATTTGTACAGAAAAAAATCATTATCTGTATAATATATTACATATATGTATATCTTTGGCCAGTTTGTGTAGGTTTAATTCCATCATTTCACTTTCTTGATATAATTATTGTAGTAGAACCTTCCAAAGTTATTTATGAAGAATAGACTATAACATATTGTCAATATTTTGTAAATCATAGAATACTGACATTCATAAAACAAACTGTTTATACTATGTAATGCTAGGAAAACAAATTGTACCTGAAAAGAAATTTCAATTAATGTTAATGATTTTAAACATAATGCTACGCTTTATTTTGATCATATTTTCATATAGATTAAATATAAAATTATAGAGTCGCAAGTTACAAGTTTTATTTGAAAGAAATAAAATTATAATTTAATTTATTTAAACATTATTTGTGTAGCGATCTTACAGCACACTTTAAACAAAAGCTCATATAAACATGTATAAATTATGCAACTTATTTTTAACGCACAATTTGTCACAAAATCATAACCTCTACCTAAAATTTTATAGTATAACTTATTAACAAAAGAGTTCTGCAAGAGCCATGTAACAAAAAAGCTTAATTCTGAAAAAAATAACACACAAGTTACGTTGAGTGCAGCCAGAGAATGCAGAAAAATCCTACGTAAATTAATTTATTGATTTAAAAACATTAATCAAACTAATTACTACCGAGCGAAGTTGGGTTAAGTAATAATTATTACGAGCTAAAAATGTTACTGACTAAACTAATTAGGCGACTATTGATCGATGATACATAAAGAAGTAATCATTGCTCCTTCATTCCTTGCAAATACTTGATGCGTCTCGTTGATTGGGTCAATGCTGCTGAGCTTGCACTTCGCGCTGTCGTGGTTTGTAGAGCGATGCTTATGTGGCAAGTGTTGGTGTTGCGTAACACACATCATAATAATGAACAATACTAATTTTCTATCTATTTACACTATCTAAGAAATGAGAATAAAATTTAGTTTTTAACCGACGATCGTGGGTTCAAATCCAGACAAGAACCACTGAACTTGCATGTGCTTAATTTATTTTTATGATTCATCAAGTGCTTAATGGTGAAGGAAATCATTGTGTTCCTCACACCTGTATCTGTCTAATTTCACAATAATTTTAACAATGTGTCTTCCACCAAACCGCATGGAGCAGTGTGGTGGAACTAGCTCCAAGTCTTCTCCTCAAAAAAGGCCTTATCCCAGCAGTGGGACATTCACCTACTGTTGCCAAACGTGGTCTCTGGAGAACATATCTATTCCAAAGGATATCGGCTCTGTGGCATACGTGACCAGTCTACTGTCCATTCAGCTCACCAATCCTTTGAGCTATATCGATTTGGCACCGTTGCAAGGACTCCAGAAAAATCAAATTTTGAGTCAAAAGCCTTTCATTGTCACAAATGCTAAGCAGAAGGAACGATTTTAATCCTCCGTTTTAATCATCTGTATCTATTATTCTAGGGCTAAAACTTGTCAAGTCTACGCGAATTAAAGTCTGTCAATAATGTTGGTGAACTTGGAAAACAGCTTGGAAGTTTTTTAGTCTATGAATATCAGATGGCACTAACATTCTGTGTGAACAACACTTAATCTAATGTACAGTTCAATCTATATGAATTTAAATATATACTATATATAATGCAAGAAATAAATTGAATAAAAGTATTATTTTTAAGCTGTCTTTAATAAATAAAACTCACCAACTGTACGTCCGTTACGTGTCTCTTCCACCACAAGTATTTTTTGTATTTTTCTCCAAATCCAGAAATTAAATAGTACGTGTACATTATTATGTGTACAAATGCGTTTATATAACCTATTAAAATTCCTTGACCGCCTAAAACATATAAAAGTACATTTGTATTATACAAAACAATTTGATGTCCAAAAAAATGGTTGTCTGTAAAGTCGGTTTACGGACGATAGTTTAACGTGACAACGTAACAACAAAACATTGATGAAATGACTGCATACTTTTATGAATAAAATTGAATCATTTTTATTGAATTATCATTATTCTGTATAGATATAAAGAAGGAGTAAAATGAAATCTACAATTTAATTGATAAATTTTCTTTTATTTGCACTCATACGCCAATCGAGTGAAATAGAGATAGATACGGCTCAAGCGTAACGGGACAATGTGTCATCCTTTTTCGTGCATGCAGCCAGCTTTCATCGATTTATTAGACGTTGTCACGTCAAAAAGTCACGATAATTAAAATTTTCAATCTGGGTTTTAAGGCTTCTCAAATGAAATATATCACCTTGAAAAATATATGCGAATGGATATAGAATTTTGTTTATTGATTGAAAAAAATATTTTAGTAGGAGTTGAAGACATATAAACAACTTTGACTTTGAAATGATACCAATGCTGCCCGCGGCTTGGCTCGCGCGTAAACTCAAACCGATATGATATGATATGATATGATATGATTAAAAAAAAAAGAAATCTCCGTTACCAGAGTAGACTAATTTTATTTTCAAAACAAAAATTAGCATAATACAATACCCAAGGTATGTTTTTTTTATAAAAGTAAATATATGGCGTGCGCTCTGAAAACTATTATAGATATTTGGAATGTCAACATGTTTTTAGTAGTCATCATCCACACACAAGTCCGCGAGGCTATACTATATTATCAAACTATTATAGTTAAGTCACAATATTTGCTTTTTGTATAGATTAGTAAATGAAAACACAGGTAGCACGATGCTGACATTCGACCTATGTGGAGTTGGCAGCTTAGAATATATTAATTATTATTTTTCCGGACTTCCATACATATTTGTAACGAATTGTACCGCATTTAAAATCGTTTGCACCTCAAAGGGGTAAAAGATATGGACGTTGTGAAAATATGGGCAAAAACTCACTTATTAATATTATTATTTTTTATGATATCCATTCGATTTGTACTGGGTTTGTATCGGATTGTACCGCATTTTGAATCGTTTGTACCTCAAAGCGATAAAACATTTAGGCGTGTGGAAATATAATATAAATTCGCTTCATTATAATTATAATAATTTTAAAGTACCGAATTCTGTATATGAGATTGTTTGTACGTCAAAGGGGTAATGGTTTTTTATCGTTTCTATCCGGCTCTATTGCTGAGTACTTCAAAAGTATTGCTTGTACCACTACGTTTAATGCTTAAACAATAGAATGCCTCGTATGTACTGTTTGTACGCTGAGTAAATCACGGTAAAAATTTAGAACTATCGAATGAAAGTCATAAAAAATATTATAACTATAATGAAGTGAATTTTTTAGCTTTTTTAAAAAAAGTAAAAATTGCAACATTTATTTTAGAAAAAGTATCGATTTAAATCTCATTTTTTCTTCTGATTATAATAAAGATAAAACACTGGTTATTTTATCATTATTAAATCAACAATTATCGGTCCAATTTTTTTTATAACATCGGTGGGCGAGCGTAATTATGGGCCACCTGATAGTAAGTGGTCACCAAATAGACATTGGCATTGTAAGATATGTTAACCATCAATGACATCGTCAATGCACCACCATGTCACCTGTCCCTGTAATTACACTGGCTCACTCACCTTTCAAACCGGAACAAAACCGTACGTAGTACTGCTGTTTTGCGGTAGAATATCTGATGAGTGGGTGGTACCTACGCAGACGAGCTTGCACAAAGCTCTACCACCAAGAAAAGTTTTAAAGTGAGATACAATAAACGAAATTGTTTCAATATTTTTTTGAGAATTTGGTCAACTAAAATGCATTGGTCAAACAAAAAAAACTGAAGTGAAACATGGCTTGCAGATTATTTTAAAAACATACCCGTTTTCTTAAGTGAAAGTTCAAAAGTGCATAACTGGGAAATTATTCTAAAGAAACTGAAAAAAAATTATCACAAAGGAAGCAGGCGGAAAATCGTATTCGAACTAAACTTAAGGTCGTATTTTAAATTTTACTGATAAAGTTTACTTAGTTTTACTGATTAAGTTGAGTAAAGTTAATTAAAAACAATACCTAACGTAAATAAATGCAAACAAAAATTAAAATAAAATTTAGAACCAGTAATAGTTTGTTAGTAATAATTATTCATAACTGAGACAGAAATTTGTTTGAAAAATTTTGTTTAAAATTAATATCCGTTCATGCCTTCTCGTGACGATGAAATGTGCTCAGAAGTAAATTTAGTAAAAATTTCTAAACGCGAAGCAGTAAAAGCAGTAGAAACTTTTCACAGTTATTTTGAAATTACATCATTTGGTGACCAAAGCATAATTTATGATAAAATTGATAAACATATGATGGCTGATACTTCCAAAAGATAGACTAAAATGACAGTTTTGTATAATGGATATTCTGTTTACATGTTTGTACTATTTATAAAAAAATTGCTTGAATATTTTTGTTTTATTGCATTTATTACCTTTATTATCTTTTTTTTTATTAACAATAAAGATTAAAACATTTTTTTAATAATCCCACCTCTAACTGAAATAACCTGTATTCTGATCTCTATTAATGTAACCCTCTACTAATGAGACATATATTTATTTACACGTGGATATCTGAGACTCTGTAAGTGGAATACCTATACAGGGTGGCCAAAAAGTCGTGGATCAAACGCAAATAGGGGTTAGGTGGGGTCATCAGCTGCAAAAAGTTGTTCTACGGGAGGTCCTTAAGGTCAACCTCTGCAGAGTTATAATTTATTTTGTGGTTTTATGTGAAAAATGACTTTTTTTAACTAGTTCTTATGAAAATTCGAAAAAATCTACATCCTGTATCTTTTTTATAATTTTCACTAGATCGGTACTGATGAGTCCTTGCGTTAGACATGCTATTTATGGTTGTTTATTGGGTTAGTTGAAGATAATATTAAGTTTTACGATTAATTTTTTCTCAAATCATAACTTTTTATTTTACTTCGGACCCCACTGTGAAAAAAAAATACTCTACCGAAAAGTGACCCTGTATTACAAGTTTTGGCGCATTTAATAGGGATTCTGAAAAGGTATTACACATGGCCATGGGTGGCTCTAATATCTTTTTAAGACGAAAAAACCAAACAACTATTGTGAAATAATTGTTTTATCAAAGCAAAACATTTTACAATAAATGCTCAAAATTTCTGCATGAAATGCCAGCTAGGCTGAATGGTGCTCAGTATTTAAATTTTTTACAAAATAATTTAAACCAAGTTCTTAATGAAGCTGAAGTTCCAGAAGAAAGAATAGCAGAAATGTGGCTGCAACATGACGGCGCCTCACCTCACTACGCTCGAGCAGTTAGAGATCATTTGAACGAGCGCTTCCCCAACCGGTGGATTGGTAGAGGCGGACCTATTGCATCCCGGTCGCCCGATTTAAATCCATTAGATTTTTTTCTTTGGGGCTATTTTAAAGAAATAGTTTACCAAGGAGAAAACAATACCGAACAAGAACTGCGACAAAAGCTCGATTTCGCTAAGGTACATGTTACTAACAACACAGGTGTATTCCGAAGGCTACGTAGGAATTTTATTAGACGGTGCAGATTATGTATTATGGTCAGAGGCAGAAATTTTGAGCATTTATTGTAAAATGTTTTGCTTTGATAAAACAATTATTTCACAATAGTTGTTTGGTTTTTTCGTCTTAAAAAGATATTAGAGCCACCCATGGCCATGTGTAATACCTTTTCAGAATCCCTATTAAATGCGCCAAAACTTGTAATACAGGGTCACTTTTCGGTAGAGTATTTTTTTTTCACAGTGGGGTCCGAAGTAAAATAAAAAGTTATGATTTGAGAAAAAATTAATCGTAAAACTTAATATTATCTTCAACTAACCCAATAAACAACCATAAATAGCATGTCTAACGCAAGGACTCATCAGTACCGATCTAGTGAAAATTATAAAAAAGATACAGGATGTAGATTTTTTCGAATTTTTATAAGAACTAGTTAAAAAAAGTCATTTTTCACATAAAACCACAAAATAAATTATAACTCTGCAGAGGTTGACCTTAAGGACCTCCCGTAGAACAACTTTTTGCAGCTGATGACCCCACCTAACCCCTATTTGCGTTTGATCCACGACTTTTTGACCACCCTGTATAAGTGAGAAAAAAATGCAGGTCCCTTTAAAATATGTGAAAAATAAATATATATGTCTTACTTAACCAGGTTTCACCGTATCTACCAACCACACCAACCGGCTCGTAGAAGAATACCAGCATTACTTTTAGTGCATATTGTAACAGAGTTATTAGCAAATCTTAAACTTTACTTCTTCTTCGATTAGAAGAAGCTATTTAAGTAAACATAATATAATATACCTGGTTGGTATGTAGCAGCGAACCATGCTGCTACTGTCATCACCATGTGATGGTGCAAATGTAGGGATGTTATCTGCCTATTCGATTTTCTTAAAACAAAGAATACAGTATCCAAAAACTCTGATATTTTTATCATATAATAAGTCCATACCGCGCTAGCAACCTGAAACATAAGAACAGCTTTTAATTAGCGACACAAAAAGCTAAAATAATTATAATATTTATTAATTAAACATTATTTCTAACGTGAATTTCAAACATATACATTGGTAAA
The DNA here is from genome assembly GCA_963151315.1 of Nymphalis c-album. Taxonomy (NCBI): domain Eukaryota; kingdom Metazoa; phylum Arthropoda; class Insecta; order Lepidoptera; family Nymphalidae; genus Nymphalis; species Nymphalis c-album. Next base: position 9,463,364 of record OY720591.1, read on the forward strand.
GACAAATGTATTTAAGGAAGTTTATTATAGAAATTACTATTTTTATTTCATTTTATTTAAGGTTTTAAGGTATGTATTATTATATATATATATATATATATATATTATATGTTATTAAAAAATTATATAAAGTATCATATAATGTGACTAAGTTTCAAGTATTTTTAAAGGGAAAACTTCTTTAGCGGCATTGTGCATTGAAGTGTTAAATTTTTAATGTAATATCAATTGTCATGTTTGTGTACGATAGCGCAATAAATTAATTTTGTATTTTATCACATGATAGTACCTTTATACTGACAAAATTAAAGCAATTAGTGCAAATTTTTTCCCTCACCATTTTAAAATGCCAAAAATGCGCAGCGTTTAATATTCAAGTTTTCACTTGTGCCGGCACTCCCGGAGTGCAACCCGTTGTTTTTATTATTAATAACGAAACATCAGTTACGTTGAGTAAAAATTATCGACGTATTAGTAAGTAATAAAAAAATGCAAACTCATCCTACTTTCATTACTTCCTATGATCGTACATATTTAACAGACCTTTACATATCGATTTCGCGTCATTAAGAATTACGTCAAAACAGAGTAACTGTCTCAAATGATGCAAAATATTTTTTGACGTAATAACATCTTATAAATCGATGAACGCCGGCTGTCCCGAACGAAAAAGCCTGACTCATTGTAACGTTCCGCCTGATTCGAGGGTGCAAGCGAGAGCTCGGAGTAAGTGATAGAGAGGCACGATCGGCCTAAGAATTCGGCTTGTGACGCATTTATCTCCCTTCAACTCCATCAGCTGATGCTTCCAAGTATTCTTCAATGTTTCCTTATTACGTTATCACGTAAAATTATCTTCAGCGAACCGATTTTACAGAAACCATTATTTTTTTTTGTTTTAAAAAACTGAATTTTGAATCGATATTTTGAAATGGAAATTAAAACCGATGGGATAATTGATTTTTTTCTTACCCATAGTGCTGTAGCTTCATCAGTTTCTAGGCCATGGCAACGATAATTGAAATTAGAAATCATAAAATAGGTGGTGCCCTGAAAAATAATGAAACAACGTAAATAATTAATATGCAATTTAAATAAATAATAATGAATTTGGTATGGGACTTTTGTTTTCTGCATCGCATAACGACAATGAAAACAGTATTCTGTGGCAGTTTTTCTAAATTACTAAGTCAGCCTCAATTAACGAGCGTCCGAATGCACAATGTCACTATCTTACTACTGTCTGAATGCCACTACTTATCTTCTATGATAGCTATTCTAAATACAACTCAGCATAGTGGTTATTTTCTAGCATCTAAATTTGTAGCATGCATTCAAGCAGTAAACATCTAAAATATTAATATATGACATAAAAAGTTCTGGCATTGAATTCGGTTCGGTTCTGGCAGGTTCGACGTGCTTTTAAAGTTACCTAACATAACCCAACCTACATGACTTTCGGGTAACCCAAACTATGATAAGATGTAAAATTCGTGGCTGAGTTAGTAAATTAGGCAATGAATAAATAAGAAGGACAAGTAAAAATAATTGTTCATCTTTGCTTGACGCATTCTTTAGAATATTTAGTATAGTAAGAATATTAGAAGCTCTCTCATTTTCCATTGCTTAGTTATAAAATGAGAAGTTGGATTACGTGGCTAATACAAAAATCTATGGCATGACTTATAATTTCTTCAAAACATTAACTTTGATATAAAAATATACAAATTAAATCTTACCTCTTGGAATATATATAAATTTATAAGGATTTGAAATACATTATAAGCTATCATCAAATTGGTTACGTCGTAAGGATTCCGATCTTTCATAAAACGAGGACCGAGGCGCGTGCAGAAGTAAAAATAGAAGCACAGTATACTTATGACTACCAATGGATTCGCAACTAGAAACCAATCTCGCGTCATTGGACCTGAAAATGACGAATTATAAATATTAATTCCTACGTATTATTTTTCTTAATTCAATATTTTATATAAAACATTCATATTCTTTAAGACATGATCTATCATTAAATTCAAATTGAATAAATAAATGCATCAATATGCAAATTAATGTATCTAGATTTGACTGATTCGTGGATATAGTGTCTAACCAATGTATATAATCATAAGGTACTGGGCTTATTTCTTGGAGCATAATGATAAAAGTTAAGTTGAGCTTTCAATTCACTTTCTATCAAGAGATTTACTTTAGCGTCCCAGAGTTAAAATTTAAGCAGTACCTAATCATGTCGATGAAGTTTTGGATGAGTGAGCTTCGACTTATTTTTATGAAAGATCATGTTATTATCAGCATCATCTGAAGAAAAAATCAACAATGCCTAAGATTAGAGATACCGTTTACTATTTATATTCTATATCTATTCTAATATCTATTATCTATTATATTATATAAAAAAAAAAACAGACGAATTGATAACCTCCTCCTTTTTTTTGATCGGTTAAAAAAAGGATCTTTGTAAATATATGACATCGATAAACTCAGAAACTATTTGACCGATCATTATGAAAATTGGTATGTATATGTATTTTCCATATATGCTATGCCCATTGATGTAACCCGCCACCAGGCGGCGCTGTAAAGTATCGACTTCCGCCCCGTTCAACCGATTGTCATAAAACTTCAAATATGTCATTTGTTATTGTAAATAATAAGAACGCAATTCAGAGTTTTTCAAAATTCACCACCTAAGAGGGTGAAATAGGGGTTGAAAGTTTGCATGATGACTCCGTCATTTTTGAAGGAAGAAGCATGAAATTTTAAATACAGGCCTGGCCTATGGTTGGAAATAAAATAAATACGTATCGAAGAGTTTTCGAAAATCTACCCCCAAAGAGGGTGAAACAGGGGTTGAAAGTTTGTATGCCGGGTCTGTCATTTTTGATGTAAGTAGCATGAAATGTTAGATACAAACCTTTGATTAGGAAAAGATGAATACGTATTTAAGGGTTTTCGAAAATCTACCCCCAAGAGGGTGAAATAGGAGTTGAAAGTTTGTATCGCAAGTCCGTCATTTTCCATCTAAGAAGCATGAAATTTTATATAAATGCTTCTGTTTAGACATAAATAAATACGTATTTCAGGGATTTTTTAAAACTGCCCCGCAAGAATGTGAAATAAGGGTTTAAAGTTTGTATTGAAGGTCCGTCATTTTTGATGTAAGAAGCATGAAATTTAATTTTAAAGCTTCTGAGTAAAAATAAATGCATACTTATTTTGTCATTTTTGGAAATTTAACCCGAAAGGGAGACATGGGTTGGAAACTTTAGTATAAAAAAATCGCAGGCAAAGCCGCGGGTGAACCGCTAGTTATTAATTAATAAAAAACTATAAGTACTACAGCTATATGCTCAATGAGGCTTGTAATATAAGCATTCATATATGTTATATGTTCTTAAGTAAAGAAGCAAAAAAAAGTAAAGACACAATTGATCATTTCAATATTTTTTACTGGTGTTAGGGCTTTATGCAAGCTTGTCTGGGTAGGTACCACCTACACAAAACAGCCGTACTTGATATTTTTATGTTCCGGTTTGAAGATTGCGTGAGCCAATGTAATATATAATTAAAAGCATAAGAGACATAACATCTTAGTTCTCACGGTGTGGCGCATTGGCAATGTAAGAGATGGTTAACATTTCTGTCAATGCCAATTACTGTGGGCGTTGGTGATTATTAAACATCATATGGCCTACCAATTCTATAAAAAATAAATTGAATAATAAACAAAACATTTGAAAACTATTACAGAATAAACTGCAATAAGGAGAGTCGGTATGTAAGGAACTATATATGAGCCGCTAGTCAAAATTAAACGCTTCAACAAGATAATGTGTTTTATTGATCAGCTTAGACTATATTAATACAAGACATTTGTGTACTGTCACATACACACGGGGTACAACATTTAAGGGTATTTTAATTAATTTTGAGGTTATTATTAATTGCCAATATATGAATTTTGTCTTATAAAGAGTTTGTTTCTATAACGATTTGTAAATGTTACTTTGTAAAAAATCAATAAAACTCAACATCCGTGCTATCATCGAGCCTTTGCTTGAACAGTGAAGATAAATGTTTGGTACATCTACATAACCACGGCCCATTTGACCGCGTCCTTTCGGATGAATAAATAATATTCACTTTTTATGGTTGTATAATAAATCAATTCGTTTTCTTGTTTCAACTTTGTTATACAAATACGTCAATATTTTTTTAATATTCTTTATAATAAACTTTAATACTCTTTATAAAAACATATAGGACTCACTTGTTTGTTCATAGAAGTAATAATTGTAATACGTCACAATACTTCGCAAGAACTCCATTGTTCAACAAGACACGACCGATATTGTCCAGAATTTTTGCGCTTATAAGTTAAGGGAAAAAGGTACCGTGCCTGACACTATATTACTAGCAAAACGTATGTAATATATTTATGTAAACGAATGTGTATATTTATTTAGACTAAAGTTCAAAATTCAATATTATTCAGAATAAACAATTACTTACTGTGTAACGTGTATAGTGGGTTGTTAAACATCCACGAATTTCGTCACTTTAACGAATTCTCATTTATATCATTTTCTAACAGTTTTGTATAAGCATAAAAGCGATCAAAAGTTTTTTTGATGTTTTTTTATTGTTGTTATTTATTTTTGGTTTAGCAGAAACTCATTAAATAGAAAATTTTAAAACCAATCTAAGTATAAATAGGGTTAAAACAATTACTTGTATTTACTTAAATAATTTATGCAAGTTCAAAAATAAAAGAACAAAAATATTTTAACTAATGATAAAACAAAAGATGTACTTAAAAGTAATAGAATAAAATTACAACCGAATCAATAATGGCAACCTGAAGCCAATTGATTAAATAATATTAAATAGAAGCTATTTATGTGTTGGATTTTTTTAAGTACATGGTAAGTATACATTTACTTGGTGGTAGAGCTTTGTGCAAGTTCGTCTGAGTAGGTACCACCCACTCATCAGATATTCTGCCGCAAAACATCAGTACTTTGTATTGCTGTGTTCCGGTTTGAAGGGTAAATGAGCCAGTGTAATTACAGGCACAACGGACATAACATCTTAGTTCCCAAGGTTGGTGGCGCATTGGCAATGTAAGCGATGGTTAACATTTCTTATAATGCCATTGTCTATGGGCGTTGGTGACCACTTACCATCAGGTGGTCCATATGCTTGTCCGCCTTCCTATACAATAAAAAAAAAATTAGCATCCAGAAGTGAAAATTGATTTTATAAGGACCTCGAATTAATTTATTCATAAATTAAACAACAAATCATATAAATTAATGTTAATTACTCACTCAATTAATTTATAAATCCAAATAACACATTTGAACATATTACAAATCATAAGTCGTGCCAATAATAATTAATTAATTACGTTACATTTTTATGCACCAACAAGATGGCGGCGATTAAAATTAGCGCGCTAAATGCCGCGCTTCTTTTTTTTAAATAACGCTGTTGTATGGACCAAGGAGTTTCCTAACTAAACATATAGTATATTCCAACCACAACAGGAATAAACATAAATAAACAAATTTGACATCAATTGACGCGATGTCATTGGTCGACATCTTGAATAATCCATGACATTCACTATGGATAGTTGTATTCGGAACTTTGGAAGTTAAACTAATTTGGTTATAACTAGTAAATTGGAATAGTGTTGTATTATGAATAAGGGTAAATTAATCATGAACTATTTAAAGTGCATAATAATGCAGAACGATTTGACAATCGCATGAAATTTGTAAATCTTTTACTTGGTGGTAGAGCTTTGTGCAAGCTCGTCTGGGTAGGTACCACCCACTCATCAGATATTCTGCCAATCCAAAGTACTGGTGTGTTCCGGTTTGAAGGGTGAGTGAGCCAGTGTAATTACAAGAACATCTTAGTTCCTAAGGTTGGTGGCGCGGGTAGGTACCACCCACTCATCAGATATTCTGCCGCAAAACACACCAATACAAAGTACTGATGTGTTCCGGTTTGAAGGGTGAGTGAGCCAGTGTAATTACAAGAGCATCTTAGTTCCTAAGGTTGGTGGCGCATTGGCGATGTAAGCGATGGTTAACATTTCTTACAATGCCATTACCTATGGGCGTTGGTAACCACTTACCATCAGGTGGCCCATATGCTCGTCCGCCTTCCTATACAATAAAAAAAATCTACGGTGTGTTGCCTCGTTGGTTTAGTGGCTAGGACTAAGGCCGCTAACTCGGAGGTTCTGGGTTCAAATCACTGATCGGGCCAGTTTTACTTTTGGATAATGTTTTATTTAATAATAATAATGTTGTTATCTTAGAATGAAGCTGGTGGAGATAGTTTAGCACAACCCCACATATTACATATTAGGCGTAACATGTTAGCAGCAGCCCATTATCCGTGATACGACAGTGACAGTAATAGCCTAATATGACTGGCATCTATAATGTAGGACTTAAAGAATCCTTAAGACAGAATTTTAAAGAAATTAAAATATTAATTGTTACTTTTCTATACCTATTACGTAATGTTATGTATGTACGGAAAAATATTAATGATTTTGTGAGAAAATGTGATACTTATAACATTGGTCAGTATATATTTTGTGGGGCAATGTATACGGTTCTACAACAGGATCCCAGAATACGTGCAAAATGATTCAGTTGCTAAATTTAAAAAATATATATAAAGGAACGCTTGTGTGCTAAAGGTTTCGCCGGTTCTTTTCAGGGCTGGATGTTTCCAGTTTGACAATCAATATTGAATAAAGTAATTTGAATTTGAACTATTATAATTATGCATAACATTGTGCAATATGCTGAATCATTTTATTGAAGTGTTTAAACTGTATTATATAATTTTTATTCACATAATAATTGTAGAGTTTTAATTACATTTAGCGGGTTACGGGTTAAGTGAATGCGTCTTTGTAATATACAAATGGTATTTAACGCAGTACGGATTTCTTTAGGATTCTTATAAAATAAATTTTACTACTTTTTTTTTCTTTTGATATTGATGTGTGCTTATGTGCATCTATGATGTATAGTGCATCTACTTATATTTATCGTATGGTTAGCATAGCTGTCGCTGCATTATAATTGTATCGTAATGATTGCTTCTGTAGTTATTTTAAAAAAATCTTCCTTCTACAAAGAGAGAAATCACTTAAATCAAGGAACTTTTCTATTTTGGTTCCATGACTGCTTTTAAATAATCATGAAGCTATACGGAATCACTCCAGACCATAGGTTTTACTGTTAATCCATTCATTTTCAAAAGTTCATCTATAATAACATAACATAATATTCGATTCTAAAAGTCATAATATATGAAAAACATACAATGAACAACGAAGTCATAATATATGAAAAACATACAATGAACAATAAAGTGTATTTATAATAAATAAATATGTGTCGACACAGGGGGCAAACATTAATCTTTTATAACACACAGACACTTTATATAACACTTTATAATTATAATGCAAGATGTGCACCGGGCATCTGATGTCGAACGAATGAATGCTCGCTTAGTCGAGCGATGCTTTTTATAGGGTTATAGTGGTGGGTAGTTGACAATTGCTTTTAAAAAGGGCGGCGGTGCCGTCACGCCCATCCTGACATGCGCACGTCTTCGTGCGCGCAATTTTTATACTACTGAGCACCACAAACATGCTCGTTCATCCTGACATACGTCTTAGCCAAATAATAATGGACGTCATCATTAATAAATCGTAGCTGTCTACAGAGTTATCGAGTAAAGATAGAGTACTGATCCCTATAGCTTGCTGGGCCAGATTATTATCCCTGCAGTTCAAGCTAGGCTGTAAATACGTTCCTGTAGCTGAGTCAAAGGTCCGGCTTATTCCCTTCAATGACACACATTTTCTTTTTCTTTTTTTTTTACTTTTTTTTCTTTTTTTTTTTACTCTTTTTTTCTTTTCTATTTTTACTCTTTTTTTACTCTATTTTTCTTTTTTTTTTACTCTTTTTTTTGAATTAGTTTCATAAACGACCATTACCATGAGTACACGCCGTCACGACATCCTCGTTATAATTTTCGCTACTACAACTGAACCGAATAATCTAAAGACAACACTTTGCGCAACGCCTCACCAGCATAAAAATAATAATAAAAATATTGGTTCGATCTCACCATAGTAACTACACCAATAGATCGTATAATGATACGATCGGTGGCACCAGCAACGCGACTCGTGGCAGCACTCACGGAAGTCTGGCGAAGACATTACCGTAGAGCACCGATTTTCCACCATAGTCACACTCACTGCCCGCGGTCGCGTCAACGTCTGGCGTGAAGGCCAACCCAAACTCCACTTAGTCTTCTCTATCTTACTCCTAAAGTGTTTTTTTAGAGTGGGAGGCGTGGAGGGTGGGCAGGCTCCGCCTGCCATAGGCAGGCAAAAAGGCTGCCTTCCAGCAGCGCCGGAGCCGTCACAATTCGAAAATTTGGCGATAAATGTAATTTTGAGGTAAGTTTTCAGAGATTTTTTAAAAATTTTCATGTATGGTGCATTTCCGTTTTATGGGAGTGGCGTTCGGGAGTAGGGGAATAACACCCTCTCACCCTCACCCCCTCACCCGCCCAAAATTCGTGCCAAACGATATCGTACTTTAACCGGTCTCTGGATCTAAGACAGGGAGTACCACGGCATCATCAGTTCGACGATGGCCTGAGACAGCATCACGGGTCACATTAAGGAGACCTTCTAAGGGAGCAGGATTCAAACTTGCAATGAAATCTATTAGCTTGAGGCGGAGATAATCCGTAGATTCCCGATACGCCACTATAGCCACAATCACTACCCGCGGTTACGGCAGCGTCCCGCTCGAATATGAACGGCTTATGCCTCCACCACCGATGTTAATCGATTTCTTAAACGTGAATCACGGTCACCCGACTGGTATGAAGCAAGTTTCTATTATCAAGCTATTATTATGAAAGGTCACTGTTAATTAATAATGCAAAGCAGAATAACAACCAACAGCCAAATAATAAATAATCGTATGAACAAGTTAACTTGGGAATTTACTAAGAAAGTTATAAAGTACGACACGTGTTTACTTTAGACGGTTCTATCGCGATTAAATAAATTGAAACGTACTCAACAGGATCTTTCTCATTTTATAATACGTTACTTCACGTTTTCTGTATTCACTAAATTGTAATACTTTCGTAGGGTCATCGCGCAACAAAACACAGAGCAGATAAATAAAAGCACTGAGTAGAGGTCGTCATCGTCACCATCCTTAGGATCTGTGATGTTATGTCTCTTGTGCCTGTATTACACTGGCTCACTTACCCTACAAACCGGAACATAACAAAACAAAATACTGTTTTTTTGCGGTGGAATATCTAATGAGTGGGTGGTACCTAACCAGACGAGCTTACATACAGCTCTACCACCGAGTAAATTTATATCATTCTGTAGATTTTCGTTAAATTTCTGTTCTAAGTTTTCAATTCTTTGACCCTAATGTTTGACTTTTAAGACTTTTTGTGTGTAATTTAAGTAAGTTTCACTTTTTATCTCCATGACACAAGATTTTTGAATACATTGTATTATAGTTTATTGAGCCTCGAGTTTATTTCTGCTCGAAAGTTTCTTATTCTATTCATACTAATAATTTTAGTCTCTGTTGAAAATAAGCAATACTGTTTACTTTTCTGTCATTTATGGTATTTATAGACTGTACGTTAGCGGTGATTCTTCTATTGTTATTTATGACGGTAGTCTAATTCAAAAACTCAGATCCATAACCACAACACTCTAGCAATAATGTTAATTCACAATCACTCAAACAAACACAAATAATAAACATATTATAATAGCAAACTTTTTAAACTATAAGTCACTAATTTACTGGAAATATTTTTTTGTTCGAGGAACAATTAGCTGTTACTTCATACGCTGTGATGGCAGATCTCTCTCTATAAATATAAAAAGGTTTTATTTGTTTTTTTTTCTAATAGTGCTTTGCTTGTCACGTTAAATTGCCAGTGGGCTTTAACACCATCACCAGGTGGGTAACGGTGCGCTTACTGAAACCTAGAGTTTCTTAAGAAAAAGGGATCCCATGAATCTTCAAAAAAATAACTATCTGTGAGGACGTACTTTGGCGTAGGTACGAGTAATTGTCAGAGGATTCTAGAATAGCCGATTTGATATAACACGTGCTAAGATGCCCGTGGTGTGTGCCTATTGCAGTACAACTATAATAAGTACAATCAACGTTATTTCAGGCAAACAATAAATTTTACATCATAAGAATCACTTTATATATATAATTTATCTAAAACTGTTTCAAATTGCAGTTCATTTTAAGTCTAAAGGTACACAATTAATTAAATCACCATTAAAATATTTTCATTTTTACAGATAACACTTAAATATGATATTGCTTCTTTTTTTCAAACGAGCAGGACGCTCACCTGATGGAAAGTGACTACCACCGCCCATGGACATCCGCAACACCAGAGGGATTGCTCTTTTCTTGAAAGTTGCTATGTTATATCGGTTCGAAAAAGCCGCCGGTTCAGAAAATTACCAGTAGCAGCCCGGAGTCTGGAAGTTAGAAGTAGTTCGGAAAGCACGTTAACCTGTTGGTCCTGCGCTTGAACTCTTTCCGGTCGTGTCGGATTGTCGTACCTTCTGGTTATGAGAGTTACCTGTGTTTGCGAACACACTTGTACACTATATTATCTCGTGCGCAGTTGGCTAATCTCTCTTGAGATAGATCGCATCACGAATGAGTGACCAATAGTGCGATGAATGACGCTAAGAAACGAATAGGTTTCGCTGCGGTAAAGATTGGCTAATATATCATTCAGATCCTTCCATTATAAATAAAGATAAACGCTCGCTCTAGGCTATGCAGCCCCAGACGTATGTCTAGGCTTACAAGGCAACGGTCTAACAGCACCGTCAGCCGAAGGCCATAAACCTATTAATTCTTCTTGACTACAGTAGCCTTCGCCACGTTTGGACTCTACTGCCACTTACCATTAGGTGGAGTAGAGTAATTTGCCCTCCCGAGTATTATAATAAAAAAACAGTTAAAGATTATATCATAAATAATTTAACTCTAACCGCTTCAGAATGTGGGAGCCTCCAATGTAACATAAATACATATTAAAATATTTTCTGTGGTACAACGAATAATAATGTACTAAGTCATTATTCACACAAAGCCATCATCGTCATAAACTAAGCAGAGCTCGTACTATGGAAAACAGACAACTGATTACTACTGACTACATACACTACTTTTCTTTTGTAAATACATACTTATATTGATAATCAGATAATCACACCCAGACTGTAAAATTGGGATGTACATACATACTGTTAACACCACAACACAAATATAAACTTACAATCACTGGTGGTTGCATGGTTTCTTCATCGAATTGATAAGCAAAAATTGACAGACAACAATTTTAAAAATAAATATTGTGGTTGTTGTATCTCGCAAATGGTCATCTTAACTCTAAAAGAGGTAGTTATTTTGAAATCACAGATAGAAACTTAAATTTTATTTATTGGTAAGATAAAAACAATAGCTTCAGCTCAGCAGTGGGACATTCACAGGCTGGTACTAAAAACAATTATAGTTTTTGTATATGTATCTTTGGTCAGTTTATATAGGTTTCATTCCGTCATTTCACTTTCTTGATATAATTATTGTAGTAAAACTTTCCGAAGTTATTTATGAAGAATAGAGTATAAAATATTGTCAATATTTTGTAGATATTAAGATACTGACATTCATAAAACAAACTGTTTATACTATGTAATCCTAGGAAAACAAATTGTACCTGAAAAGAAATTTCAATAAATGTTAATGATAAAATATTTTCAAACTCGTACATAATGCTACGCTTAATTTAGATAACTTTTTCATACAGGCTCTCTTATAGAGTCGCTTGTTACCCTTGTGTTATGTTTATCTTTTTACAACTGCGTTTAATAAATGAAACTCACCAACTGTAATTCCGTTACGTGTCTCTTCCACCACAAGTATTTTTTGTATTTGTCTCCAAATCCAGCAATCAAATAGTACGTGTACATGATCATATGTACAAATGCGTTAATTTGCCCTATTAAAACTGCTTGACCACCTGAAACATAACACAAAATAATTTTAAGGCCCAAATATGTTACGATGTTAAAATTTTGCAATCTGGGTTTTATGGCATCTCAAATCAAAGATACTCCTTGATAAACTTGCTAGCTCTCTTAGAATCGCAGTCCCGCCTGCTTTAAGCAACTCTGTTGTGATTCCGTCATCTCCCGGAGCTTTGTTGTTTTTAAGCTGTTCTAGAGCCGCAATAATCTCACCTTGGTCAACGACAACGAGCTCCTCGGAGTAATGGCGCATAAGAGGGGCGCAATGGTCATCAACACTGTTTCCCACAGGTTTATCCGATCTTGAAGAGAACAACTGCCCATAAAACCTCTCTACTTTTTCGACAAACTCAGGCTTAGAAATAATGACCCCACCATTTTCAATTTAAAGTTTTTCCCCGATTGTGCTCAATCGTTGCCACGTCGCGTCAACGTTTTTATTGTTTGGTTTAAGGCCTTATCTGACAAAAATGATTGTAATTCTCGTCGTTTCCTGATGAGCTTGAGTGTCTCAGCAGAGAGTTTTGGTGCGCTATCTCTTTTCGGCGGCGGAAAACATTTGCGGGATGTGTTTTGCAGTATTTTGACCAGTGTGTCGGTTTTCTCAACAAAATTGCTTCCGGCTTCCAGCGCGGTGAAATGATTTTTGAATCCGTTGGCGTGGTTGGTAAGATACATGCTTTTCACGCCGCAGGTTGTGGGTTCGATTCCCACCCAGGACAAACATTTGTGTGCATGAACCTTTCTGTTTGTTCTGAGTCTGGGTTTGGTTATATATATAAGTATTTATTTACAAAAGAAAAGTAATATATGTAAGTATATCAGTTGTGTGGCTTCCATAGTACGAGCTCTGCTTAGTTTGGGATCAGATGGCCGTGTGTGAATAATGTCCCAGGATATTATTTTGAAGCTCCTTTTGGAACTTTTTGGAGCTTTGAGCAACTTGGAGCATGGTATTTTGGAGATTAGACCTCATCATTCGCGACCTAATCACTTAAGCATTAAAATCTTCCATAACAAAATTGTAGTGGACCTTTGCGGTCTACCCGGCTCGACACACTAAGGATCTCTTCAATGCTGCTAGTGAGATCCCTTTTGACTAGAAAAACGACACCATCCTGGGAGAGTTTATCACCTTCGCGGAAGTATGTTGCCGGAGTATGTTACCGGACTCTAGAGTTATCGTGTCCTCCCCCTGTCTTCAGTATAGGAACCGGTGATTCTTCGCAACCCCTGCCCTGCAGTTACCTCGACCGCTATCTTGGTCGGGCCTCGTGCGTTCGTCGGTAACTGGGGGCCTTTGTTTAGGCGCATCTACCACTTGAGAGGATTTTCCCATACTCGCCGCGCTGGGCAGGCGTGTTGACAATCGCAGTAGGGGGTAATTTGTTTAGGGGGAGGAGGCTGCTGCCCATCCCCCTTTTCTCCCGTCCCTTAATCGCCTCTTACGACACCCATGGTATGAGATAGTATAATTCTAAGCCGGCACTGCCGGCTAACAGCACATATTTATCTTCTTCGATTAGAAAAGGCAATTTAAATAAACATAATATAATATACCTGGTTGATATGTAGTACCGAACCATGCTGCTACTGTCATCACCATGTGATGGTGCAAATGTAGGGATGTTATCTGCCTATTCGATTTTCTTAAAACAAAGAATACAGTATCCAATAACTCTGATATTTTTACCATATAATAAGTCCATACCGCGCTAGCAATCTGAAACACAAATAACAGTTTATAAGTAATGACACAAAAAAAAAGCTAAATGAATAAATATATTTATTAATTAAACATTTTTACATCAAATCTAAACTTATGTGTGGAAACCTTTCTAATATTTTTCATTTTTATTCATTTAAGACTTTTAGATATATCGTTAATAAAAAATATATAAAGTATCTTATTATAATATATCTAAACTAACTCTCAAGTATTTTTAATAGATAAATAACTGATTTTGAGTAAACGTTGACGACGTTTCAATAAATAATAAATAAAATGCTAAGTCATTCTACTTTACTTACTTCCGATACTCGTACATGTTTTATATGTCTATAAATATACATAATACCCTGTAATTGCTCTGGGTCATTAAGAAATTATATCAAAACAGAGTAGCTGTTTAAAATGTAAATAGTACCCAACAATTTTTTTTTGTTGACAAAAAACTGAATTTTGAATGCATATTTTGAAATGGAAATTGTTCATAATGTTAATCTTTCTTACCCATCGTGCTGTGGCTTCATCGGTTTCTAGGCCTTGACATTGATAATTGAAATTATTAAACAGAACATAGGTGCTGGCCTGAAAAATTATGAAAAATATTAATACATACAAACATATTCATATAAAATATATTAACTTCGATATAAAAAAATATATAAATTAAATCTTACCTGTTTGAATATATATATACTTAAAAGTATTTGTAATATATTATAAGCTATCATAAGATTGGTTACGTCGTAAGGATTCCGATCTTTCATAAAACGAGGACCGAGGCGCGTGCAGAAGTAATAGTAGAAGCTCACTATACTTATGACTACCAATGGATTCGCAACTAGAAACCAATCTCGCGTTATTGGACCTGGAAATTACTAATTATAAGAAATAGAAATAGAATTAGAAATATTTCTATTTCTAATTAAACCTACCATTAAAAATAATACCTACCTAGAAATTATTAATTTCTAGGTAGGTATTATTTTGCTTAATTCATTATTTTTTATAAAACATTCATATTCTTTAAATCACTTTCTCTCATTCAAATTAACTCAATAAATATATGCATCAATATGCAAATAAATTAATCTTGTTTCGACTGACTTGTGGGTATAGTGTCTAGTCAATGCATATAATAATCATAATGCTCAAATCATAAGGAGCAGGATGATAAAAGTTAAGTTATGCTTTCTAATTCACTTTCTCAAGAGAAGAAATTTTAGTTTTTGTTGCACATATTTTTTCATAAAAAAATCAATAAAACACAAAATCCGTGTCACCATCGGGCAGAGAAAATGACTTATCTTCACTATATTTTGTACATCACCATTCACCACTATGTAGAGGGGATTTCGGGATTTCCTCGAGCGCGGCAGATTAGCATGATGCAGCATTTAAAAACGTATTTCACCGTTTATAAATATTGACTATGGGTCCCAAACAACGTACGATAATCTTGAAGTTGCATTTTTTGAAGTGAGAACTTCTTTTTAGTTAGGCTGATCTGTCATGCTCTGAGGTGAGGTCTCGATCGGGTGAACTCGGGACCGCCGAGTGTACCCGAGCGAGAAAGATACAGTCAGCTGCTCTTCGTAGTTGTATCACTGTATTTCGTATGACCAATTCTTACGTCTTAATTGTCTTTATTAAATGAATAGTTATAATTGATACGTAATGATAATTATTATTTTAATAACTATTTGTTTTACATTGTGAGGTTAGTGTGTGTATTTAGCTGTTTTTAACCGACTTCAAAAAAAGGAGGAGGTTATCAATTCGTCTGTATGTTTTTTTTTGTGTTTGTTACCTCATAACTTTCGACTGGGTGAATCGATTTTGATGATTTGTTTTTTATTTGAATGGTGGTGCTTCTTACGGGGTCCCATTTTTTTTAGTCAGTTTTGACACCGGCATCCATGACAAAACCATATAAGTCGTAAATTTGCATAAATATGTGCGCGACAAATGGACGAATAACTCGATATCTATTCAACCGATTTTGATGATTTTTTTTTATTGGAAAGAGTGTACTTCAAGGGTTGTTTGATGATAGTTTGGTTAGACTCTGATTATAGGAACCATGACAAAGTAACGGAAATCTTCAATTCTTAGTAGCAAATTAACGATACGCGGCCGAATCTTTTATATGCTTTTTTATAGAATTCCCATATTATTATTGCTAGGTATATTAAAGTGTTTCCTTGGCTGACTTCGACTCCAAAAATAACAATAATTTTAACTACATTATCAACCACACAACACATTTGTACCTACATATTGATGAGTAGAAAATAGTAAGTTAATTATCAAATTATAGAAGAATACGCAATTATTTTTTTACTTTTTAGTGCATATTAATTTGTTTATCCTATGAAGTCGGTTTTTGTTGTGTTAAAATTTTTATTTATAAATTAAATCTTCTTTTTTTAATCCTTAAATTAATAAGTTACATAATTATAAGCAATGTTAGATGTTAATTTTTTTTTTATTTCTTATTTATTTCATATGACATGTCAATAAATAATTTGATTTATATAAAATTTAATAAATATTAACTTTAATTTCTGACTTGTTTCTCATTCAATCTACGAACACGATCCCTAATACTACTACATAATACATAATATATATATTATATCAATGATATTATAAGTAAAAAGGTGTAGATAGGTTACATACATAGCATTCAATCTACGAAAATGACACTGTTACGCACACATAAATAACTTTATATTGCAATATACACACTACATTACGATTCGTCGCTAAAGTAGGGTGGCATGATTTAAGTATCACGAGTGAAAAAAAGACGAATATATTTGCGAGAGTGCATCGTCTCGTCAAAGAAACGACATAGAATAAATTATCAGACACTACGTTTTTTCTTACCCGGATTTATGCCTATGAATGCGATTCCTCATAAATTCTAAAATTTTGTAAAAGTACTAAAAATTAATTGAAAATAGGCAAATAAAAACTATCAAAAATATAAAAATTTAATATCAAATAAACAATATCAACCAACTGGATGCACCTTTCGATGGAAATCTAGAAACAATTATACTTATAAATAAACATCTTCTTTACGACATACTGAAAAAAATATTTATTTGTATTTTGATTTAAATTTAGTAATATAATATAATATAATTAATAATTTAATATTCTTTTTCATTTGTATAAATTATACAAACATAAAATTATTATATATGTGCCAACTACCACCACTGTTTGTATTTTACTCTATGATCAGTAACATCATCTATCTCTATTGCACTCGTTCATTAATATACTTTTGTTGCATTCATTCATTTCTAACGTCATATTTTTCGAATATAATATTTGATTTGTAAAAATATTAAGATAGATAGTAAACTTACTAATTACAAGTGATTCCTTAAGTTTAAGAAGTTTTGTTAGTATAATTTGTGCAATATCTCATAACACATGACGGGATTTCTGGTTATTTTGGGTCACTTTTAATTATATTTGTACTCGCTACGTGACGTCTATCCAATGACAATGGTGATATAATACTGAGGTGAGGTGTTGATAGTAATCTTGATTTCGAACGAGTGCTCACGGAGTGCTTGTAACCTATCTACACCTTTTTACTTATAATATCATTGTATTATATATATAAATTGATTGAGGATTGGCCAATGAAGTTTGCACTTCTGCCGTGAATAATAAATGAATTAAGTTCAATGATTTAAAAAAAAATTAAGATTAAACAAATCCCTCAAGGTAATCGTCAGATTATGAGACAGCACGTCTGGGACATAAAGATGAACCATATATATCTTAATCTGACACGCTTGCGTATGTCAAAATGGCAATTTTTTGCACCCAAATAATGACTGCGGCTTTACGTCACGAGTAAATCCCCATTTAGCATCGTGGGCTCCCCTATTACTACGACTGGTCAAATGAGACCGCGTCCTTTCAGATAACGAAATAATATTCACTTGTTATGGTTGTATAATAAATCAATTCGTTTTCTTGTTACAACTTTGTTATATCTAAGCGTCTATTTATTTTTAAATATATTTATATAAGTTTAATGTATATATAAATTATTATAAAAACATTTAAGACTCACTAGTTAGTTCATAGAAGTAATAATTGTAATACGTTTCCATTTTTTAACAAGACACGACCGAGCTAGTTCAATAATTTTGCGCTTATAAGGTAACGAAAAATAGAAATCACCATACCTCACACTTTGTTATAGGGAAATTGTATATATTTGTAATTATTTAGATTAAAGTTCAAAATTCAATATTATTCAGAATAAACAATTAGTTACTGTGTAAAGTGGGTTGTTGAACGTATATACGAGTTGTCTAACTTTATCGAGTTTTTATTTTGTGTAACAGCTTTGCATAAGTTGCAGTAAAAAAATTAATGAAAAAACTTAAAGCAATCGTACAAATTATTGAAAAAACAACGACAACGGAAAGGAAAACAGCGAGAATGCATTTATTTTGGAACCTACTGGTAGAAGTAGCGTACACCCTCGTACAAAAATGTCCTATAGGATTAACTAGGATTTTATAATCGATGCCAAATTAATCTTAGCACTTTTTGTAAAGTTCTTAAGCAAATGATTAAAAATTAAATAAAACAATATTGAATCATGAGTGGAAGCTATTTATGTGTTGGATTTTTTAAGTACATGGTAAATATACATACTGCTTCGTTGGTCTAGTGGCTAGCATTAACGCCACTAACTCGGAAGTTCTGGGTTCAATTCACAGGTCGGGCTAATAAAATGTTATTGAGATTTTCTGTCGAAAATTCTCATCAGCACTCACCGTGTTTCGGAAAGCACGTAAAGCCATTGGTCCTCCGCCGAAATTTTCCGGTCGTGTCGAATTGCCGTCCCATCGGATTATGAGAGCTAAGGAAAAGAGAGTGCACCTCTGTTTGCGCACACACTTGTGCATTATAATATCTCCTGCGCAGTTGGCTAATCTCTCTTGAGATTGGCCGCCGTGGCCGAAATCGGTCTGAAGGATCTTATACAATAGTAGCGAATCACCCGCGGCTATGCCCGCGATAATATGAGAAACAATATAATAGGTTAATAATGGTCTATTTTAGCTGTAAAAACTGTAAGTTTAAGCTGATCAGACCATTCATTAGACTACAGTTTCCAACCCATTTCTCCCGTTTAGGGTTAAATATACAAAAATGACAAAATATGTATGCATTTCTTTTTGCTCAGAAGCTTTAAAATTAAATTTCATGCTACTTACATCATAAATGACGGACCCGATATACACACTTGCAACCCCTTTTCTACCAACTACCAATTTTCTACCAACTTTTTCGAAACAGAAGCACGTATATAAAATTTAAAATTTCATGCTTCTTATAAGAAAAATGACGGACGCACGATACAAATTGTCAACCCTTACTTCACCCTTCACCCTTGGTGGGGTAAAATTTCAAATATCTTGAATGACATATTAATTTATTTCTAACCAAAAGCTTGTTTGTAAAATTTCATGCTTCTGATATCAAAAAAAACGAACTCTCCATATAAACTTTCAACCCCTATTTCACCATCTTAGGTGGTGAATTTAAAAAAACTCTGATATGTGTACTTATTTATTTCTAACCAGATTTTATATGAATATTATGCTTCTAACTTTAGAAATGTCGGATTTCCATACAACGGTTCATCCCTTACTCACCCCTTTAGGAGTGAAATTTCCAAAAATTTATTCTTAGTACACATTTACATTATAAAATGCATCAATTATAAAAATTTCAAGTCTGTAAACCAGTGGTTTAGGCTCTGCGTTGATGAGTCAGTCAGGACAAGTCTTTTCATATATTGGATCCTTAGATATAAAATTAGCGTTTTTGTCGTACTGACTAATTTGATCTGAAATATCTCCTCTTTGGTTAAGAATTCCAAATTCAAATTTATTAACTTAGTTGGCACATTTGAGTTTTGAAAACAGTCATTCATTTATTCTTTCCTCATTATATTTTTCTTTGGCGTCGCTTATTACCGCACAATGGAAAATATGAAATGTCGGTATATTTACGAGTACGAGTTCTACCTTGGCACCAATGCTGCAGAAACAGCTCGAAGGATTAATTATGTGATTAATGATGGTGTCGCAAAAGAGAGCATGGTACGTTGAAACCAATCAACGTTTTCGTTCTGGAAATTTCGACCTTCAGAACCAACCCCGTTGGAGACCAAAGAGGAAAATGAAGAATTAAAGGCTATTGTGGAAGCAGATTCATCACAAAGCACTTTAGTGATAAAGTGAAAAAAAGCTTAGAGCATCGGGAAAGTAAAAAAACTTGAACGATGGGTACCTCATTAATTGAGTGAATCGAACTTGCAAACACGCGTCGACTGCTGTGTTACTTTGCTCAACCGACACAATAATGAAGGGATTTTAAATCGAATGTGATGAAAAGTTTATACTGTACTATAATCGGAAGGGCTCGTCGCAATGGTTGAACCCTGGAGACCCAGCCAAATCCTGTTCTAGACGAAAATTGACTCAGAAAAGTTAATTGTGAGTGTTTGCTGGACTAGCGCCGGTGTCGATCACTACAGCTTTCTAAAATCTGACCAAACGATTACGGCAGATATCTATTGTCAGCAACTGAAAACCATGAAGGAAGAACTAGCTGCTAAATAACGGAGATTGGTCAATCGTTCTAGGCCACTGCTGCTTCACGATAACGCAAGACCACACACTGCACAACAAACAACCACTAAGTTAGATGAGCTGCATTTGGACTGGCTGCGACATCCACCGTTCTCCCCGGACCTTGCTCCAGCAGATTACCATTTTTTTCCGGAATTTGGACAACTTACAAGGAAAAAAATTCAACTCCGATGCGGCAGTCGAAACCGCCTTCAAAGAGTTTATTGATTCTCGCCCCCATGGTTTTTTTTAGTAAAGGGATCATTGAACTACCAACGAGATGGCAAAAGTGCATAGATAACAACGGTGTATACTTTGATTAATAAAAAATATTTTACAATTACTTTATATTCTTCCCGTACAAAACGCCAATTTTATACATGATATGTAAGGACCTAATATATACATGATTTCTTATGTGTCTAGATTTAAGTCTGCTATGTAAAGTAACAAGATGGCTATCGGCAATTGCACACCCCTTAAAAGTCGTTAAAATCCTACAAAATCGCATAAAATTACGTTTGAATTGAATTAAAACAAGTAACATATAAGCAAAAATAATGACAAGAGGTTAAATTCAAATTTTTATGGCACCATTCCGACGAACGCCGCAACACGACTAATTTTCTAATAAATTATAACATTTTCTTTTGACTCCCAAAGATTAGAGCCACAATATTTTTTGTATAACATTTTTTTAAACTTATAATTATAATTTATGTAATATTGTATTTGAATTATTAGCCATGTCTCGTTTGTTTATTAACGTTTATAATTATGTGAATCCAATTTTGCCATACTCCTTTGAACTAAACACGAATCCTACTTTGTACGTCATGAGATCACTCGACTCTAGGAAATCTAGACACCGCGATACGAAAAATTGACGTTTTTGACACAGCGCCATCTATGGGCTAATGGTCACAATATAAATTATACAAAAAAAATCCGAACTTATATTTTTTGTAACTTTTGATGGATCCAACCGATACTGATGGAATAAAGACAAAAATAAATGTAAAATTACATTGGTGCCTAGTTATAATGGCTTACTCAAATTGCGAACTACAACACAACACAACAAAGTAAATGTACAATTAATAAATGTACAAGTATTGTTCTTTGACATCAAAAACGTCAAGCATGAAATATCCTTGAGTAGGTCAACACGTGTGTCAACAAGAAAACAATTTGGAATCACGAGGGGTCGCTCAACAACTTATGGAGGCATCGAACTTATTAAGAATATCTATGAAGCCTAGGAGGAGTCGCAGGACGCCTTAGGGATTTTCTGTGACTTATCCAAAGCCTTTGATCGTGTTCAACATGAACCTCTGGTTAAAAAATTAAATCACTATAGAATCAGAGAAGGTGCGCTCGAGCTTTTGACTTCTTATATTAGTAATAGAATTCAGAAGGCGTCGATGGGAAAAGATCTCCTGGGGACTCAGTTGGTATAAGGGATAATTTCTATATATAATAATCTAATGTTAAATAATGAAAAAACTTTTGGTTGTAAAACAGCGCGCCAAATTTTTTTTTTTTTTTTTATTGTATAGGAAGGCGGACGAGCATATGGGCCACCTGATGGTAAGTGGTCACCAACGCCCATAGACAATGACATTGTAAGAAATGTTAACCATCGCTTACATCGCCAATGCGCCACCAACCTTGGGAACTAAGATGTTATGTCCCTTGTGCCTGTAATTACACTGGCTCACTCACCCTTCAAACCGGAACACAGCAATACAAAGTACTGCTGTTTTGCGGCAGAATATCTGATGAGTGGGTGGTACCTACCCAGACGAGCTTGCACAAAGCTCTACCACCGAGTAAATGTTAAAAATGTAATAACTGATGTATATATAAATGGGAAATCGATTAATCCAGTTGTGTCTAATGTAATTTTCGGTATTACTGTTGATGCCAGGTCAAAGTGGGCCCCCCAAATTGACAGATTGGCGATAATAAGATTATTCACCGATGTTGATACAGCCCGCCTTGTATATTTTAGTTATTTTCACAGTATAATATCCTATAGCGTTGTACTGTACGGTAAAGCGGCCACCATCAATACGATATTTGTGCTGCAAAATAGGGCTATTCACGCGATCTATAACATGCTATATATAGAGCTAAATAATCCCTGAGACAGAAATTTAAAGAAATTAAATTATTGAGGGGTGTTTCTCATCTCATATGTATAAACGAAAAACTAATGATATTTTGAAAATGAGAAAAAATTACCAATGTTATGAATATCCCAATTCATAACATTGGTACAATGAACAAACACAAATTAATTACTCCCGTTATTTGACTGCACAGTCAGTAACTCTTTTTCTGGGCTATGTATACAGCTCTACAACAGGATCCCAGAAAGCGTGCAAAATGATTCAGTTGCTAAATTAAAAAAAATGCATAGGAACGCTTGTGTGCTAAAAGTTATTTTAAAATTAATAAATTTGTGGATAGTACACCTTGGTCACAAGACGATCGCCGCATGGCTATTTCTGTTTTTTTTTAAAGATGCATACATCAAAAAATAAAAAAACGTCAACCCGCTGAGTTTCTTTCGCCGGTCTTTCTCAAAGGGTTTTTTTTCTGAACCGGTAGAAGCTTCCAGTTTGATAATATCAATAAGTGTAACACTTCAATATTGAATAGAGTATATTGAATTTGAATTTGAACTATTATAATTATCATATGTATGTGTAATACTGTGCAATATGCTGAATCATTTTATTGAAGTAATAGCTGTGCAGGCGGTTTCGCCCGCATATATCCTAAATAAATTACTTAGAGCAGACTTATAACATTTCAGTATATACAACATTTTAGTTTTATTTTCGTGAGATATTAGTATTAATGGTTTTCACCACACCAAGATCTACATAGGGCAACAAATCATTGCCTATGATGTCAACGCTCCCTTAAATCAATTTCGATATACTTAAATATCTTTCCCTTTTTATAACTGGAAAGTAAATCTATGTATATAAATAGAAGTACTTATTATCCACTAACCGATTAAGTACAACAGTACAATGCGAAAAAAATATATGCCGCGACGGAACGAAATACTTATTTAACCTATAAATTTTAACGTACAAAGCTATTTAGAAACAAATACTTAAGTATGAGTGTTACCAAACAACCTATTCAACTACCTTTACGTTTACGCGTTTCCTCAATATAAATTGGGAAGAAACCATGTGGGCTCACCGAAGCTGAAGGTGCCGGAATACTCACTAAAAACCCAGCGGTATCCTCTCCGTCTTGCCGGGGGGCACCATGAGATCGCTTGCTCATGCTACCGTGAAACCCTAACGGTCTGATGCACATACATTTCTAGGAAGGTTCCCGACCGAACTCGTCCCGACGGCTAATATATAATAATGTTCGGCGGCGTAGACTTTTAAATACATTTTTGATGTTTCATATATTGTTAAAATATTTAAATTAATGTAATATATAATAATTAAAAATAAAATCCGTTAGAATTTATATCATTATTCTAAATAAAATTTAAGTTTTTTTTGCAAGTAGTAAAACTTTATTTCATTTGAATTTTATTAGCAGCGCCGTCTGTGAACAGATTTCAAAAAATGTTTAGCAAACGTACTGACTGTTATATTACGGTTCTGACTTCTGTGTAATTTTGATATTTCAATTGCTTTTTATTTCACAGACTTCATACAACCATTTATTCTTATTTCTTACCTATACTTATCTGTCGATAATTATCATTTTACAAACTATTATTTATAGGTAGTTAAAGTTTCAACCAATTCAAGTTATTTTATAGCATTTTTATTTAATTAATTTGTTTCTTTATATTGCCAACTTTTTTATTTATGAACCGTTTTCAATAGAACAAACGTTAAATTTCTAGTTAAGTTTGCCACAATACATTAATGAAAACCGCAGCCAAATTAGTGAAACGGTTTCTAAGATTAGCGCGCTCAAACGCACAGACAAACTGAAAAAGATAGCCTACGTTTTAAGTTATACCTGTAACAATACATCGATGAGGACTGCATTCAATTCTGCGCAGTAGTTTTTGCGTGATGCGGGTAAAAAGTTACAGACAGACAGACAAAAATTCTATAAATTATTGTTTCGGCTTATGCTGCTTTAATAAAGACTACCATATAAGTCTTATTCCGATATCTTTAATGTACAGACATCGGCATCCATTCCATTTTATTATATGTATAAATTTCAACTATATTACGTAATTTTTATTCACATAATAATGGTAGTGTTTTAATTACATTTAGCGGGTTACGGGTTAAGTGAATGCGTCTTGTAATGGTATGAATGGTACAAATTGTATTTTTGTATAAATAATATAGCTATTATTTATTCATAATGTAACCATTTGATGTGATGTTAACGTTGTATGTTTAACGGACCTTTGATTTCTTTAGGATTCTTTTAAAATCAATTTTATTATTTTTCTCTTTTCCTACTGATGTCTGCAGCTGATGTGCCAGTTCATCTACTGACCGAATCTATTGAAAGCGATACTCGCTGTCGCTGCATTGTCAATTGTATCTTACTGGCCGCTTCTGTAAAATTATTGTAAAAAAAACTTCCTTAACTGAAAAATTACTATTTTACTTTTTTTAACTTTTCTATTTTGATTCTTGTTGATTGCTTTTAAATAATTATGAAGTTAAACGGAATCACTCCAGACGATACGTTTTACTGAAATGCTGGATGGAGATGGTCTCTTTGTGCGAGTGTGTCATGTCGCAGAAAGTAGCCGCGGAGCGTGATTCGTCTGCCTCCGCAGACCCGCTCCGCCGAAGAAGACCGGGAAGGAGGCAACGGCGCTATGCGCACCTTCTCCCGCCGTCGTAAGCGTCGCCGGGGCTAGTTAGGTTCCCTCCATGCCAGGAACCCAACTAAGAAATTAGGCCCGCGTAATCGGCCCGATCCTGCCCGATCCTGCCAGTAATACCCTCTATAAAGTGGGTATTCCGTGAGAACCGGCGAGCCCCACATATCCCTCCCACCTCTTTTGAAAACGCGTAAATGCGTTTTTCCAGCGGAAAAAAAATGCGGACGAGCATATGGGCCACCTGATGGTAAGTGGTCACCAACTTCCATAGATCGGTTACATTGCCAGTGTGCCACCAAACTTGGGAAAGAATAAAT
This sequence comes from Nymphalis c-album, assembly GCA_963151315.1. Lineage (NCBI taxonomy): Eukaryota > Metazoa > Arthropoda > Insecta > Lepidoptera > Nymphalidae > Nymphalis > Nymphalis c-album. The sequence goes on from OY720591.1 coordinate 9,489,132, forward strand.
ATTCGATTCTTAAATTCATCATATATAATTAACATACAACAAACATTCCACAACTACGACGGGTATTTATAATAAATAAATATGCATATTTGTTTACATGCTTGCATTAAACATTAAGTCACTATGTTATTGACTCTATTTAAAAATACATCATATTATATCGTTTGAACTGCATACATTCTACCGCATATGACAAAAAAAATAATAAATGATTTTTATACTTAAAAAGCAATTTCAATAATATTTACTACATAATTAACATTAATTTAATTACATTTAAGTTTAAATTCATCAGGTTTTCGAGATAAACTATAAGAATAAATGATACCTCATTAGTCAAACAAACAAAGTCATCCAACAATTCTACTTATTGGACATGGTAAGGTCCTCCAGACCGATTTCGGCCACGGCGGCCAATCTCAAGAGAGACTAGCCAACTGCGCAGTAGATATTATAGTGCACAAGTGTGTGCGCAAACACAGGTGCTCTCTCTTTTCCTTAGCTCTCATAATCCGATGGGACGGCAATCCGACACGACCGGAAAGAGTTCTGGCGTAGGACCAACGGATTAACGTGCTTTCCGAGGCACGGGAGTGTTCACACTTTCAACTTCTAGACTCGGGGCTGCTACTGAGAGTTTTCTGACTGAAAACCCTAACAACTATTTATTGGCCCGACCTGGGAATTGAACCCAGGACCACCGGCCTTATATCAAGCCACTAGACCAACGAGGCAGTCACTGGGCATGGTAATAATAATGGTCTTCCTGACCGATTCCTGGTCTCTCGAGATTATAATTTAAAATTTTAAAATAATTATAAATTAATCTCGAGAGATAAGCCAACTTCGCAGGACATATTATAGTGGAGAAAAACGTGCGCAAACACAGATGCAGAGTGCTATTCCCTAACTCTCATAACCCGATGGGATGGCAATCCGACACGACCGGAAAAAGTTTAGGCGCAGGATCAACATCTTCACGTGCTTTCCGAGGCACGGGAGTGTACACACTTCCAACTTCCAGGCTCCGGGCTGCTACTAAGAAATTTCGACAGAAAATCTCAATAACATTTTAAGGCACCGTGACGGATTGCCGTCATTTTTTCGATATTTAAAGTATCTGGCAATAAATACTGCCGACAGGTGTCTGGCAGTATTCATTTCAAATTGTTTATTATATTCCTTATAACATCGACCGAGCTGGCGAGTAGGTGTATGTTCACTGTACACACTAAAACTACTATTGTACATAATTTGTCCATCAAAAAATAAGTAAGGTCTAGGGGGCCTGGGATCTTGGACTATTAGTATGTTTGACAATGCCAATGTCTAAGGGCACTGGTGACGACTAACTGTCAGGTGGACCATTTACAAGTCTGCTTACTTATTTTAAATAATAAAAAAAAACTCATGAGCCCAGTCCATATAACTGAAAGAAGATTAATTGATATATAAATGTGCATCAAATCTAAGCAAGGGTACCGCTATGTACGTAATAGAGCGGAACCCAGTTCTAAATGTACACGCTCACGTACACAGACTGTACTCACACAGACAAAAGATCAATATAATATTAATTTAAGAATCAAATTTATTTGAATACAATAAAAACATTTTAAACAAATATGTACGCATGAATATGTATAATATTTAAACCCATAATACATATTCGTACATATTTATTTTTCAGTGTATGTGTGTGTGTGTGTGTGTGTGTGTTACTGCGTTCGTACTACATATTATACTAATGTCGTTTGTTCGTATATTTTTACTTTGTTTCACAATATCGTTCATCCTATATCAATAATCTGTTTAAGTTTTCAATTTGATTACACAAATAGTATAAAATGCGTAAAATAAAAAGTAAAATAATGTATACAGAGCTGGCGAAAAAGTTTTCTACATGTGTCAATGTTTAGTTAAACAATAATTTTATCATTAATGATTTGATCCGCAAGGAGAAGACAGATTTGTTTAATCAATGCTTGTCTTTTAATCGAAGTTGTTGATCAATTGAAAATTCAAATTTATTTTGAATCAAACGCCTTAAATAAAGGGTATTTTTATTTTGAAGAAATGTAATTTCGTGATATTTCGCCGCAGGCACTTGAAATTACTATATTGAAAGTTGTTTTTTTTATTGCATGGGAAGGCGGACGAGCATATGGGCCACCTGATCGTAAGTGGTCTCAAACGCCCATAGACATTGGCATCGTAAGAGATGTTAACCATCGCTTACATTGCCAATGCGCCACCAACCTTGGGTACTAAGATGTTATGTCCATTGTGCCTGTAATTACACTGGCTCACTCACCCTTCAAACCAGAACACAACAATACCAAGTACTGCTGTTTTGCGGTAGAATATCTGATGAGTTGGTGGTCCGCCTTTGACCAGCATTTCAAAAACTTGACATTAGTGTCGTAGGAATAACACAAGAATGACAATCTATTTCAAAATTTAAAAAAACCACTATTGAATTGACATTTTTAGTAAAAATAATACAAGTAAGTTATTTGGCACCATTGATAGCTCAATTTATTGTTAATGCGTTTTATTATTAACTGTTTTGATTTTTCCATTTGATGCATTATTAAAACATTTATCGTTTTTATTCTTAACATAGTTGTGCTGGTCAACTCATCTCTTCTCATCTTAAAAAGATTATTATATAGGAGGTACGCTACTACAATGCGGTTTTGTGAATTATTGGCTTATACATTTTTTTTTTAAATATTACTGATTTTTTTAAATTGAATAATATTAGAATTAATTTACCATTTTTAGTATTGTTAAATATTTTTTCCACAAAAGACTTTTCTTGTATTCCTAGACTAGCAAGAACATAGTATGTGTACATAGCAGCATGCACCAGAGCATTGACGTATCCTACCAAAACAACTTGACCACCTATAAAGGTTAAAAAATATATGAAATATTAAATGCTTTAAATACTTTATATTTTTTTATAATTTTTTTATCTTAATATTTATAGTTAAGTTCTTAATATTAACAAATAATTAACTGCTTAAGTTTTTAAATAAACAAAGAGAGGGTTTGTTTAAGCCTTCAGTTGAAATGTCTTTTAGCCTTTTTAATAGTTTTTAGCTGAGCAGAGAAAACGTACCCTACATAAATTGCAGAGGTATTTGGAGACAAAATAACTTTTATCAAGATAAAATATATTAGAACAAAGACATCGACTTTAGTAATGGATTTTCCAGAAATCGCCTTTCAAAAATTATGAAGACGTTTTTGCGATGTGAGAGGTATCGAAATATTGCTTATAATGAATAAATAATCAAATGTATTCATAAGTATGATTAAGCATAAAGTTTTAAAGATATGAAATTTTGAAGCATTTTTTTAGGCCCCCAAATATTTTTAGATCGGGAAGGTGATTTATTTACAAAAAAAGGTTTATATAAATTTAATATCAACAACATTCAAATTTAGTCGGCTTGTAGTTATTTGTACATATCAAGAAGATTAATTTGTATTATATAACCTATAGGAACCATTTCAAAACAAGTGACTCGGAAACAATAAATTCACTAAGTTAAAACGATTTATATAGATGTCACAAAAGCCCTGTCCGACCCGTGAACTGGTTATTGGGTATCGTGAGTCGGTTCTATTTATGTAAACATTTTAAAATATTATGCAAAAATAATAACCCATAAAAAATAGTAATTATTATTTTCAATTATAAATGACGAAAATTTCATGGAAAACCGAGGTAAAAGCTATTGAGCAATGTCGCCTGCGCCTGTGTTGCAATGTAACTTACGTTATTTAATTTAACTAAATTTTATTAGGGGTATAAATTTTTCTTAAAATTTTGAAAATGATTACATAAATAGTAACGACTCACGATACCTAATAACAAGTTAACGGGTCGGACAGGGTTCTTGTTACACACTGTATAGTGTACACAAATCAAGATTTACTAGGTGTTTTAACTATAGGTATTAACAACCTTATCCATAAAAGCTGTTGAACGAGTGTTCAGTTAAACACCGATTTTTCTCTTTCTATTATCAATGATTTGACATTTGGTAAAAGGAGACAGCATTAATAAAGGAGTTCCTTTTAAACACGATTTATAGGTAATGTTATAGAACTGTGGATTACTTTAGTAGTATAAACATTGTATACCTGGAATTAATGTTAAAGCAACCCAACAAATATCTGGCATGATTGTGTGGAGTCAAGTGAAGTGAAGTAATTTGTCTGTTTGATTTTCGAAGCAAAAAAAAAACACCGTGTCAATAAGATCGATTATTTTCACCATGTAATAAACCCACTACCCAGACTGCTTTTGCGATCTGAAATAATATGAAAGTGATCATATTATAGACTTGACAATGAACATTATAACAAACAGTTAGCAGATACTTAATTTACGTTGATTTTTGCTTTATAACCGATGTGCTTAAATTTATGATAAAATATATCAAAATTGAAATATGCTTTATTAAAGTAGATTCTAACAAGCACTTTTACTAATCTAGCAAATTATAAATAACGTTAAAACTAAGCATTGTATAATAGGTATCTGGAAAATATCCATATAAACGTTAATAGAGGCATTTAATTAGAAACAGACAACTCAATTTTATTTACTTGTTAAATTCTAAAATACTCAGATTAAACGTAATTACATAACATACATTACATAAGTCCATCTTCTATCATATTTTTGGCTCCAAAATAAGTCATTTGTAAACATTGATTAAACTGTGTAATACATGATCAAGGTATCAAGCAGTACTTTATCAGCTGCATTTTACCAGCAATACTACAGCTTGAAAGCGAATTTTTGTATAAATAAACATATTTCTTTCACTTCTCTAGAAGATATTTATCTTGAGACAATGTCTATTTTGCATTTTATTATTGCACCCAGAAGAATGTATATGCCATTTTTATTGAATATTTCCAAACTAACATTCTAAGCCATCACAGGAAAAATTAAAAAATCCCACACAATTAGGCAAAAATTTAATTAGTTTTAAAACATTGAAATAAGAGTTTATCAATTTATTCAAGATACAGAATCAGTAAATTTCAAACAGAACATTTCACTATTGTGAGTATACGCTATAGAGCTTTTTTGAAATTTGCAATTCTTCTCCACTACGACGAATTGATATTCCTAGGTTTTCACAAACACTCTTACGTACTGCTTCGATATTGAATGATTTGTTTTTGGTTTCGATCGTGGTGATCGTTGAATAAATCAATTAATCTTTTCACAGTTCACGAGGTTGGTTAAAATAGTGTATTTTGATAATATTTTGTTATCTAATATGACTGTGTTAATTATTAATAATGAAAGCACGTTATTGTATCGTATAACGCTTAATTTTAACTAACCCTAAACCCTCAGCTGTCAAATTATTCTATTTTCAGGACTGCCAAAAAATACAGCAAATTGGCGGCAAATCTTGCGTTAACTTTGGGATATACTTGGGATATTTGTACATCATCGCCATAAAGATGGGTAATAACAGAAAAGAAGTGATGAGACAGAATTAATAAAAATGGAAAATAGCAATGGTGACAGAACGCTACTTTGCGGTATCCTAAACTGAAGAAAACAAGACGAGGAATAAACTTCACACACATTATACATTTATCATTCCTATTCTATTACATTTAAAGTATTTTTTTTAAAGTTAGTATATTATGTGCTTTTCGCATATTTTTTTCGTATTTTTTAATGCACATAATTATAATTTTTTTCACTGGCAACTAGGAGACAACAACGCTTAGAATTGTTTGGCGTTACAATTTGTGAAATGATCTGATTCTTTTGTTTCTTCAGAAACTTGATGTTAACTTAGGAATAGTAAAGGAACAACCAGCTTCTTTTAAATAAAATTCCTTAGTAAAAAATATTTAATAAAAATAGTATAAGTCATTCACTAGACGTCATTGGAAGCTTCATTTAAAGTTATTCTGTTTTATTATTCGCTGCCCTGTTTTTTTCATTTGATACATTTTTAATATCGTTATCGTTTTTGCCTTTAACATAGCTGTAATAGTAAAACCTACCGAACATATTCAGGAAAACAGTTGAATAGAATATAGTCAGTAATTTTAAGCCAAAAGGGAAGGAACATGGGTAGAATAAACTATTGACACTGTGTGCTCCAATTAGTGTAAACTGTATCTGAAATAAATAAAAATCAATTAATTAAATATTATTATAAATAATAATAATGTTTCTTTCTTGTCAATAATAAATAATAGTACTAGTAGTAAAATCAAATATCACTGCTTGACAAGGCCCTCCTCTCCACTTAAGGAAAAGTTTGATTGGTTTATTGGTGGGTGAGTTATTAGAATATTACATTTTAAATATTATTACTAATATCAAATTTAATAATCTGAGGATTGATTTACCAATTGCAATATAGTTAAATACTTCTTCCACCAAAGATATTTCTTGTACTCATCTCCTAGACCAGCAAGGAGATAGTATGTATACATTACAGCATGCACCACAGCATTAATATATCCTAACAAAACACCTTGACCTCCTGTAAAGATAAAAAAATGTATGAATAGGACATATAATTTAAGGGCCGGCTTCGACAATCGAAGGTCGGGAATGTGAGAGAATTATATAGAAAATGATGCTCCAGAACCTTGAAATAGATCACACAGCTAGTCAATGAATGTAACTTGTGCTTGAAACATTCAAATTTAAGATTATAATTATTTATGGATAAGTGTAAAAAAAATTAGAAAATCAATAAAAACGTGTAAATTGAACAACGTGTAATTATGATGGGATCACCTTGTGGTGCTAAGCCTAACGCTAAAAGAAACATCTAAATATTTTTATAGTTTAACAGGCACGTTAAACAGACATCATTAATAAACTAGTTTCTTTTGAACAACATTTATAGGTAAAACTGTAAAGCTGAGGATTACTATAGTGGATAGTAGTATAATCATTAATAAAATAATTGTACCTGGAACGAATGTTATAGCAACCCAACTAACAATCGGCATCAGTGTATGATGATGCAAGTGAAGTGACGTAATTTGCCTGTTCGATTTCCTGAGCACGAAAAACACCGTGTCCATGAGATCGATTATTTTCACCATGTAATAAACCCAGATCCCTTTTGCTAACTGAAATATTCAATATGAACGTTTTATTTACAAATATTATAAATATATAATATAAAACAGTAAATATATACTTAATCTACGTTGATTTTTGCTCTATGTACTCATAATATTAGTAAATAAATTTTTAAGCACAGTAAAATAAAAACATATTATCTAAACAAATCAATCAATATACTTTGATTGCGTTTTCATCCGCGGTTTCACCCGCGTAATTCCCGTTCTCCCCTAAGCTACTCGTTGATAATTGAGGTTTCCATTCGTGAAAGAATGTTTACAATCAGTTAAGTGGCTTAGGCGTGAAAGCAACACAAACAAACAAACTTACTTTCGCATTTGTAATATTAGTTAGGATTGGTGTAAGATCATAAAATTTAAAGTTACAACCGGTTCGCAATGTGGATGCTACTATGACGAACCGACAACATTCACAACAAACTCATTTCCAGTTCGCACAATATGTCCTTGCAGTGTTTTTTGTAGTTGCTTACTAATTGCTATCGTAATTCTAAGAAAGACGCGCTCGATCTTATCTAAGATTACGGCGGCCGGCCGTATGGCGTGTTACTATGGAAAGCGACAACATTAATTATACCGAGTCTAATAGTGTAAGCACATTGGGGGAACAAATACAATTACAGGAGAATGAGATGTATGTGGAGGACGATTTAGAAGAATATAGTTTAGAAAATTCTAGCAGACCAACAAAACGTATGAGGGAATTAGATTGTAATGATAGATGGACAACAGTTACTAAAAAAGGGAAAAGGATGGCTAGAAGGAGTATCTGGAACAGCAAAGAAAGTATTGAAGAATATTTAATAGAAATTTGTAAACTTTGTTTGCAACCCCTGTTTATCCCTAGACGATACCTAGCTGGAAAATTTTGGCTCAAATCGAAATCCTTAAAAAGTAGTAAAATTATAGATTTACTAAACATCATGTCCAACTCGAATGAAAGTCTAAGTTACTGGACAAATAAACGAAAACCCTTACTGTTAACAATCCATGCAGAATTACAATCGAGTCCTATTCAACGTAGTAAGCAGCTAGAAACGTTTTCCTTAAAAACATGGGTGAGCAATATTGATGTAAATAACGTTGTTAAATGTAACCTTATACCTTTAAAAAATCAAAAAATAATTATAGCTTAATAGAAATTAGAACATTAGTTAACCAATTTATTAACAATACATATAAAAATAATTATCAAATATTTACAGACGGATCAAAAGATATAAATGCTTCAGGTGGAGCCTTATATGACGCGCAAACTAAAAATCCTTTGAAATTTCAACTAAATAAATATCATTGTATTATGTTCATAGAATTGCAGGCAATTTCGGAGGCATTGTCATATATTGATTCTATTGATTCCCAGAATTTCGTAATTTTAACAGACTCCAAGAGTGCTCTTCAACATTTAATTAAATGCACTACCAGTTATCGGGGTACTCCAATAGCCTACACTATCCTAGATCAAATTCATAAATTAAGTAAAACCACAAAATTCGTTTCTATTCAGTGGATACCATCTCATGTTGGAATAACTGGCAATGAGATGGTGAACCTTCTTGCAAAACAAGCTAGTGCCGATGGGAGAACAATAACTGTGGACCCATATTTCTGTGATTTGATTTGGATGCATAAAAAGAAATGTATGTTGTGGTGGAAAGAATATTTTGATGAACGTTCAAAGGAAAAGGGAATATGGTATAGAACAATGCAACCACAACCTTGGAATAAACCATGGATAGATAAATGTGACCTTAGTCGCCAAGACCTCATTGCGGCTTTAAGACTTCGCTCCGGGCACCTTCCATTAAACTCATTTGCGTATTTAATGAAGAAAGTAACAACCTCCAATTGCATCAAATGTGGTGTAATTGAAGATATTTATCATATTTTACTGGAATGTGTTCGGAGCGAGTTATTTAGACAGGATATTAATCAAAATTTGAATACTAACTTAACTATTGCTCAATGTATAACTTTTATGGCATTTCCTAACAGTAATGAGGCAAAAATATTGTACAAATTAACTAACAAATGTTTGAATTTAAGAAAATAAAGTGTATTGTGTAACTAACAGAGCGACATAGTCACAAATGGTGACTAAGCTCTTCAAATAAAAATTAAAAAAAACTCTTTTCCACGGTTAAAGAACAATAGCAGGTCTCCGTACTATCATAATTTCTGAGATCAAATCGCAGCATCCCGTTATGAAAAAAAGACAAAAAAATCCGGCGTTAATTCCAGGGTCTATAAATGGATCTAATTATTGGGGTTTTATTTTTTTGAGGTTATGAACTGCGTTATGAATTTCATAGTAATCACTTATACTTCATCCACATAAAATCAAATGGAAATGGATAGATAATTACAAAGAAAGACAAAACATCAATTGTCAATTCCAAAGTAGAGCTGACAATGTACCACGACTGATCTGATTTTGTTTAATATCGATACAATATCGTAATAATAATAATAATAATATACTTTATTTCAACCAACATGGATCATATATTGTTAGTAATACAAATAACTAAAGCCTATGTGTTAGTAAATTCGAAAGACTACTTTAACCTAAGACAGGATCGATTTGTCAGCACATGAATCCTACAACAGTGGTTCAAGTACAAACAATCGAACCTGTCAACGAATACCCTCAGGACGCCACTGGAGCTAGCCCGAACCCTACGCAACAGGGATTTGCACCGTTTTCGCATAGTTGTGTAAAAACAATCTACATGCGCCTCGGCAAACATCCCCGACGCACTACAGAATCGGGGCAGACCCATTAGCATCCTGAAGGCATTGTTATATTGTACACGCAGGGCATTATACTGTTTTTGCGTGTAGTTAGCCCACAGGCTGCTCGTGTAGAATGAGGTACAGTAAGCTCTGAAGAGAGTAATTTTGACTGGCATAGAGCAACGAGCAAACCTGCGGACAATCATGTTCGCTCTAACAGACAAAGCCCTGCGTTCTCTCTCAATATCCGCGTCGTCTTTCAGGTCATAGGATACCACATGCCCAAGATATTTATACCGTTCGGTTATTTTTATATGTAATGATTCTTATCTATTTTATTTAATTACAAATTTGATACGGGTAGTATTTCGCCTTAAAAATATCAACAAATGAAAATATTGCCATTGTTTTTTAATGTAAGTTAATTACTAGCCGGTAAATGTCTAACTTTTACGTTAACGCTTCCTCTCATTTTTAATAGAATAGTGCTTATTCTTCTAACCCACTGTAAATGTGGGTAAGTGGCAGTGAATGATGTTCCGTGTGCTTGTATCAGCTCTATAGCCTTATAGCAAAACAGCAGTACTTGTTATTGCTGTGTTCCGGTTTGAAGGGTGAGTGAGCCAGTGTAATTACAGGCCAAGGGACATAACATCTTAGTTCCCAAGGTTGGTGGCGCATTGGCGATGTAAGAGATGGTTAACAGCTCTTACAACGCCAATGTCTATGGGCGTTGGTGACCACTTACCATCAGGTGGCCCATATGCTCGTCCGCCTTACTATGCAATAAAAAAAAAAAAAAAATAGCCAACACACAGATTATGGTTTGGCATTGGATATAAGAACTTATACATAAATGACGTAGCCACTCAATATTTTCAATTTAATATAATTATGTCCCATTATTAGACAATACGTCAAATGTATGGACATGAATGACAATGGAACCACTTCTCTTAACGAGATGATGATGACAATGAGAATTTATGTCTTATTACATCAGAATAATTATTTTTATCTATCACGTAAATATATTAGAAAAAAGTAATCACCCTTAATGTGTACGGTGAACTTAAATCACCAACACCTTGGCAGTAGAAGTTGAAATCTGTAAAGAGTATGTAAACTGTACCCTGTAACAATATAAATTATTTACATTTAAAAATTCATTTCTTAATTGAGGTTGAAATTATATTGATTTTAATATATTCGGTGCATATAACTTGTAATTTCAAATATATACTTAAACATTTCAAGTATTACTTGCAATTTCATTTTATTATAATAGAATATAGAAAGCTTAAGCAAAGTTAAACATATGTAAATGGTTTCATAATGTACACAAAATGTAGCCTATGTTACTCGCTGATAATATTGCTTTCTATTGGTAAAATATTTAAAATCGACTTAGTGGTTTAGGCGTGAAAACGTAACAAACAAACAAACTCACTTTCGCATTTATAATAATAGCTAGGATTGTCAAATGGCATCCCCGTCTTATTTCTTCTCCTGGTGATAGAAAGGTTGGTTCATTTTTCGCCCATAAAATCGGATTTGCAATTCAATGGTAAAGGATGTTAGCATTATGACACCACTCTGCGCGGTCACAATTTGTACAGTAACTATGTTTAATTTTTTTATATGTATTTAAGGTTTGGATGTAAATAATAAAATAAAAATTTTAACAAAACAAAAACCGACTTCAAGGTAAAAACAAAATTAATATGCATTAAAAAGTAAAAAAATTAATTGCGTATTTTTCTATAATTTGATAATTAACTTACTATTTTCTATTCATCAATATGTAGGTACGATTTTATTGTGTAGTTGATAATGTAGTTACAATTATTGTTATTTTTGGAGTTCATGTCAGCCAAGGAAACACTTTAATATACCTAGCAATAATAATACGGGAATCCTTTTACATAACTAATATTATAAAGAGGAAAGACTTGATTTTTGTTTGTTTTTTTATTACGATTTAACTAAAAAACTACTCCACCGATTTTAAAAATTCTTTCACCCTTAGAAAGCTACGTCTTTACCGAGTAACATAGCTATATTATATTTTAAAAAACTTATAGATCCCTACTTAAAATGGAGCAATGTAACCCAAGGTTGCCTATAAAAGTCATTATTTAGCGTGCGCTGCGAAAACTATTGACGGTATATAAAAAAGTGTTCTATATAAGTTTTGCATAAATCCTTACCTCATAAAATAAATAGATACTCATAAGAATTTGAAATATATTGTATATTTTGATAACGTTTTTTAATTGGTACGGTTTTCTGTCTTTCATATACCAGGGTCCCAGACGTAGGCAAAATAATAAATAGACTGCTAGTAAAGTGATAAGCTTTAACGGGTGTCCAGTCATAAACCATTCTTTTGTTTCTGGAACTGAAAATAAAAAAAAAAATGATTATACGTTTTATTTGTAACAAATATCCTAAATACCAATTTTTATGTTCCTAGCTTGAAAATTGGCGACCGTGCATACATAATGCATTTTTTGCTTAGATTAATTTCCAATTCAATTCGATATAATACATTGCATACATTATGAGTTTTTGATATGAAGTTCCCAATCACACGTTAAACTCAAGACAATTTCAGTTGAAACGACACGCAGCATGAGTTTTGAGAGTTTAGAAGCATATCTTTTTTAAGTTCTTAATTTTTTTAAATAATTTATGGTTGCTCAGCGAGCAATGGAACGCGCGAATCATGGGGTTTCTCTGGCAGATAGAATCCGAAATGAAGACATCCGCTAGATAATTAAAGTCGCCGACATCGCGCGCAGAATAATCACGCTGAAATGGAAGTGGGCTGGTCATGTCTTTTTTTTTATAGCATACGACGAGCATATGGGCCACCTGATGGTAAGTGGTCACCAACGCCCATATACATTGGCATTGTAAGAGATGTTAACCATCGCTACCATCGCCAGCAGTCGAAGGCAAACGGTTGCAAAAAAAATAAATAAATTCAAAATTAAAAAAAATTGGGGACCAAAAGTGGATACACAAAAGGATTTATGTACAGCCTCGTTACTGCCTCGTTGGTCTAGTGGCTTGATATAAGGCCGCGGACTCGGTGGTCCTGGGTTCAATTTCCAGGTCGGGCCAATAAATAGTTATTGAGGTTTTCTTTCAGAAAACTGTCCGTAGCAGCCCGGAGTCTGGAAGTTGGAAGTGTGTACACTCCCGTGCCTCGGAAAGCACGTTAAGCCGTTGGTCCTGCGCCTGAACTCTTTCTGGTCGTGTCGGATCGGATCGTTCCCATCGGATTATGAGAGCTAAGGAAAAGAGAGTGCACCTGTGTTTGCGCACACACTTGTGCACTATAATATCTCCTGCGCAGTTGGCTAGTCTCTCTTTAGATTGGCCGCCGTGGCCGAAATCTGGAGGACCTTAAATATGTACAATATTGTCATGTGTAATAGAATTAATGCTGACTATACACGTAATAGGTATATACGTATGAACGAATTAGTGTTTTTTTCAAGGTTTTAATTTAAAAAAAAACAATACAAAAGTAAATGATTAATGTTATATAAGGTTAATAAGATTCAACAAATCTAACTACAAAAATACCTTAAAAAAGAATAGGTAATTATTTTAATTTAAAATTAAAAAAAGACGAAGAATTTGTACGATGTTACTTCGTATATACGTTTTAACTCTTTAGCAGAAAATATTTTGGAAACAAAATATTATTTTCTTTATTTATTTTGAAGCCTTAATCTACCTTTTCTTATCATCATCGTCGACCACCTACCATCAACCTTTCTTCGCCCACTGTTGGACATAGGTCTCTCCGATGGCACGCCACTGAGCTCGATCTTCAGCTCTTAATATCTATCCGCTGCCAGCCACTTTGCGTATATCGTCACTCAACCTAACCTACGCTACGTTTGCCAAGACGTGGTCTCCGCTCCAGAACACGTCCACTTTAACGCTTGTCGGTTCTGCGACATATATGTCCAGCCCACTGCCACTTCAGCTTACTAATCCTTCGGGCTATGTTAATAGCTTTGGTTCTCTGTCGGATAACCACATTTAGGATTCGATCCTTCAGAGAAACTCAGAGCATAGCCCTCTACATAGCTCGCTGAGCGACCTAAAATGGTGGACCAAACGCACTGTCAGTGTCCGCGTTTCGGCTCCGTAGGTCATGACTGGTAAGACGCACTCGTTGAAGACTTTAGTTTTTAAGCATTGCGGAAGTCGTGCGATTTAGCTATCCAGAAGCAGTTGAATATTATCGTTATTTATTTTATTTATTTATTTTACTTGGTGGACAACCTTTGTGCAAGCTCGTCTGAGTAGGTACCACCCATCAGATATTCTACTGCAAAACAGCAGTATTGTTGTGTGTTGTATCTTAGTTCCAAAGGTTGGTGGCGCATTGGTGATTGCTTACAATGGTTAACATTTCTTACACTGCCAAAATCTAAAGGCTTTGGTGACTTTTTACCAGCAGGTGGACCATATGCTCGTCCGCCTACCTATCCTATAAAAAACCTATTATATATTTATTTGTTATATAGAAATTGTTAAAATTAACGGTGAAATTATTTTTCAGACTGGCTTTGCAGACATATGTCTACGTATAGTGTATATGTATTGCACGAAATATACGTAGAACATGTTAATGTGACTTGCACTCCCAGCGACATTTAACGAACATATTCATTATTCAATAAAGGTTCTATTATTGTATAAGATACCACCTTTATAATTGAAACCGCTGTGTAAATATATATATATCTTACAAATTATAAATATAATAAAATTCTCAAATTATTACATCATTGTCTGTTATTCATAGGTATGTGTTGAGTTAAATTTGAAGTAGGTACCTACCTACCTTCTTGCGTGGTAAACAATTTAATTTGTTTTGAAATAGTATTTTTTGAAGTCGGTTTTTTTTTTGTTAAATTTTTTGTTTAATTGAAATACGTACTTTAAATTATTTAGATTTAACGTGTTTCAAAGTGTATATTTAATTTGATTGTATCACTGTATTTTTGTCGAGCCAAAAAGCGCCTCGACCTTCTTTATGCCACTCTTTCATCAAAGATTAAGAAACGATTTTAAATTTAAAATTCAATGAACAATTATTATAAAAGTAGCAATTCATTTACTGAATTTACTAATATTCTAATACATCATGACTAACACGCGTTTGTGGCCCCTGAAAAATGATTGAGTACCGCTGCTCTAGTGGCTTTCGAGGCAAAAAAGCGTGATATTATCTAGGTCTATTATGAAATATAAATAATTATTATGTTTCTTTGGTCAATGCTTTGGTTAACTTGACGATAATTAAATTTTCTTTTTTTTTATTATATTAATAAATATTTTTTTAAAAAGATAAGGAAATAAAATTGTGTGGTCTGGACACGCCCGTCAGGAATGAAATTCTGTTCGATATATTTTTTGACTCAAACCGTGTTTTTATAAAGTTGCCCAACGCAACGCATTTTGTAAAATTTGGTAGGCACACGACATGAACACTATTTCGTTATATGAGCCACTGCCATTTCACTCTACTGTGAGCCACGTAAAAAAATGTTTAATTTTGAATGTACCTGTCAAACGACAAACATCAAAACGTAGCGAAAAATAACGTCACAAGTATACTATTTTAACAAGCATTGTTTGTGTTTTTATTTCTATAAAATTTATTTGAAGCGACTTATAAAAGTCTAGAAATATAAAAAAGTCATGAAAAATTTTAAGATAGTCATGTAGTAATAAAAAACAATAATAATATAAAATATATAAATGTACTTACTGACTGGGTTTTCAATATAATAATTTATATAATTTTCGTAAACAGACTTTGCCGTGCTCACCATTTTGTAGCGTATACAATTTTGACAATAGATTTTTATATCCTGGTATTTATATAACAATTAAAATTTAATAATATTTCATACTTCAAAGTCAATGGAATCAGTTTGAATACGAAAACTGATTTTTTAGTTGATATTCATTGTTCTACTAGGAATCCTTGGATAAATATAAAATCCAATTCAACGTTTTATTTCAATTATTACTTAAAATATCGGTTGACATTCTTCATTTGTTAATTTTATAAAATATATATTTCTTCCAGTTTTACATTTACTATTAATATATACTAAGTAGGTTTAATTTCAATATTTCTTTATCTTTATTATTATCTTCTTATATAAAGTACCAAATCAATACAACATTTAGGGTAAGCCCGGGCAAAGTGGACACCTTAACCTTTGGCGAGCTATGGGAAGGAAACCTATACAGTGAAATAAAAAATTATGACTGGGTTTGTATTTATTAAACATTTTAATATAATTAACAAGGAACACGTAACATCAGTACTTTATTAAAAATTATTAATCAAATGAAAAGTGGTACCACTATCCGCTTTGCCCAATCCACCGGGTAAAGTGGATAGGCTCGTAGGGCTAAGTGAACACATACTGTTCATTAAAGAACAGATACCGAAGCATATAAAAAACATACGTAAATAAATGAGAAAATAATAAAAAATATAACTAACCATTCATCAGTACAGCTATCACATAGAAATATTCTACATAAGCTATGCATTTCTCGTGACTCCATTACTTGCATAATTGCATTGGATCAAATCATCAACCGGCTGTTCGTTAATTTTCATATAATACTCTCCACAAAAAATATATTTTTCTTAGATCTTTATTAATTCTTTAGCTTTATAAATTTTGGTCATTTTAACATTTACGTTCGTTTTAGCAACGTTGATAGTTTAGCAAGATTTCATTACAGACAGACAAACAGGACAGTAAAAACTTAATAAAAACTTGTAAAATACATACAGGGTCAAACGAACAACTTTTGGGCAAAGTGAATTCAGTGGCCACTTTGCCCGTGTTCACTTTGCCCAGCAGGTACTTGTTGAATTTAACCTAACTAAACCGAAAAAAGGAGGGTATCCGCTTTGCTTGGGCTGTCCATTTTGCCTTACCCTATATATATATATATATAATGTTAAAAGTATGAGATTTCATATTTATTTGGTGGTAGAGCTTTGTGTAAGCTCGTCTAGGTCCCACCCACTCATCAGATATTCTACCGCAAAACAGCAGTACTTGATATTGTTGTGTTCCGGTTTGAAGTGTAAGTGAGTCAGTGTAATTACAGGCACGATGGACATAACATCTTAGTTTCCAAGGTTGGTGGCGCATTGGCCTACCTACCTAAATTGCACTATTATAATAATATAATATAGAGATTATTCAACAATAATGGCTTAATTTAAAAACTGAATTAATTTAAACTAAATTTATGTAATATAATAACTAATTATTTACAACGTTAAGTGTGTATGGAATATACTAATAACAGTTTATTTTTTTTGTAATTATTATTTAAAAATATTCCTTAAATATCCACAAATTATACTTTCTAAAAAGGTCGTTGAACAGTCTGTTGCTTTCCAGTCTTTCGCATTATCTTCAAACACTTACATTCACTTGGTAGGGCTTTGTGCAAACTCGTCTGGGTAGGTACCACCCACTCATCAGAGTCTACTGCAAAACAGGAGGTTTGAAGGGTGTGTGAGCTAGTGTAATTACAGGCACATGGGACATAACATCTTAGTTCCCAAGGTTTGTGGCGCATTGGCGATATAAGCGATGATTAACATCTCTTACACCGCCAATGTCTATGGGCGTTGGCGACCACTTACCATCAGGTGGCCCATATGCTCGTCCGCCTTCCTATGCATTAAAAAAATACAAAATGTTCCTCTTCTTTGACTGTCTCGTTGATCTAGTGGCTAGATATTGGACCGTTGACCCCGAGGTCCTGGGTTCTAATCCAAGGTCGGCCCAGTAAAAAGTTATTAGGGTTTTCAGCCATAAATCTCAGTAGCAGCCCGGAGTAAGGAAGTTAGAAGTTTGCACATTGCAGTGCCTAAATGCAAAGCACAAATAAATAAACAAATAAGCAGTTAAAGTTAGTATCAGCTTGATACAAAGTCAAAAAACAATTGAGAAAGAGCTAATTATACCGAAAGAAACTGGCCTGAAAGATGATGAACAAGGCTTGTGGAAATAGAAGCAAAACTTTTTTAACCTTCCAACAAGATTCTTACATTCTATATCTCTACACATGTGTTGGCCACTACCGCCAAATTTTTTCTTGTGCGTGAATGTTGCCGTAACTCCTAAGATATATACTATAAAGCTTGAGACCTGGGCCATACTAAATTTAAAACGATCAATATAAGTTTTTTTTTTCTGCATTAAAATGGAGCCTATATATAGCAGGAACGTCAATGGCGGAAAGAGACCTTTTTATAGTATCATTAGGAGAACCGTAATTTATTAATTTAATTTACTATACAATAATTGCATAGTGCAATTTCCCAATATACAATCGTAAGACTTATTATTTGAATATACATATTTCATACAATTATTAAAATAAATATTTAGATTCGATAGTCGTTTGATATTGACATTTGTATGTTTTTGGATAACAATTAATAAATTAACCTAAAAATTACTATTACCTTAATTGAAAGTACTCGTTATATTAAAATGGTACTAATAAAATATATGCTTTGCTTTTTCATTAATACATTAACTAAATATAATGATAACATTAAACTATATTTTTTATTTTATTGATTTATATCTGATTGAGATATTTAAATTAATAGAAATGTAATGTCATTTTTTTCTGATTTATCAGCAATATGAAAATATTTTTCATTTCTTCATAAACGGTGCGCTTCCGGTTCAAATCTTTTTTGTTATATTTTGCTGTTTGGTGACAAAAACTTAGTGTACGCAGAGAAAAACAAAATCAGATGGACCCAGTTATCGCTTTTGGGATAACTGGGTTTGGGATGTAGTAAGAAATATTTGCTATTTAATTTAAAAAAATAGAGGGTACAGCTGTTAGTGTAGGTGAAATTGGCTTTCACGGTTGAATGCGCAAGCGATCCCGTGGCGCTCCACTTAAGACAGGAAGGGTACCGCTGGTTTTTTAGTGGGTATTGGGGGAAACGAGTCATGCGTTTTTCCAGCGTTAAAAAAGGTGTAAACTGGCTTGAAATACTCTTATTTATTGTATGATGGTTTTGTCGTCGTGTCCATTCTATCTTCTCTGGTAACTTCATCGGCGTAGTGACTATCTCATGAGACTGTCATTTTATGCACTTTCCCCGTAAAGCACATGAAACCTGTGTTAAATTATTTCCGAGCGTGTCGTATCGATAAAGCATTTTTTTATATAATATACTTTAAAATTTTCAGACACACCTTCGTTTCAATATAGCAGTTTTTTAAAAAAACATTATAAAATTTTCAGACTCAAACCAACGTAGTTCGTACGTAGTTGTTCTAGAACTCACTACAGCTTGGTTTAAATATGCCGATTCGGGGCCTTCTTGGGAGGTAAATTTAGCTTAAAGTCAAATTAAAAGTAACATTTTATAATAATAAATTTTCATTTTATAATATTATTATCTTCTTAATTTTGAAATTAAATACGTCGTCTTTAAGATTCGTTTCATAGTTATAATTATCATAACAATAAATAAGACAGAATTAAAACTACGAAAATAATTTTTGGCATTATAGTTTTGAACTAAATCTACATTAAAATGACCAACTATAACTTTAATATAAGTTTTAAGATAAAAACTAACATTAATGATATTATATGTATATATTATTTCAGATAGCTGTTACTAAAGAGGTCGAGGATTGCCGCACTAGTGGATGGGCGAATTTGTTAAAAAATATTTAGACGACACACAGCACACGGTACAAACTTGGTAATAATAACCTTGGTGAACTTGATTACAATGGACGAAAAAAATAGCCCTGCAATGATTAATAGACACCTTTTATCAACTACATTGTACGAAGTATAAAATATCACATCACATAGTCATAATAATAATAATAATAAAGCCCTTTTATTTCGAATTCGCTTCACTTTGGCAATACTTATTTCCAGCCCTATTTGCTATAGTATGTCTCGCAATTCGGCGTGCGTCCTGGCATAGGCCTCCTCCAGCTCTAGTCCAGTAACGCCCCAAGGTTAGGCGGATATACCTCCATCTTGTTTTCAGGCGCCCCTTACTTTTTGTGTCCTCCCTTTGGTACCATAAGGTTACTTGTTTGCTCCATTTGTTTATTTTGCATCGTAGCATATGTCCCGTCCAATTCCATTTTTTAACCGACTTCAAAAAAAGGAGGAGGTTATCAATTCGTCTGTATGTTTTTTTTTTTTTTTTTTGGTGTTGTTACCTCATAACTCTCGACTGGATGAATCGATTTCGATGATTTTTTTTTTATTTGAAAGGGTTTGCTTTCCCATTGGTCCCATTTTTTTTTGGTCCAGTTTTGACAGTGGAATCCATGAGAAAACCATATAAGTCGTAAATTTGCATGAGGTATGTGCGCGACAAATGGACGAATAACACGATTTCTATTCAACGGATTTCGATGATTTTTTTTTTATTGGAAAGAGTATACTTCAAGCGTTGTTTGATGATAGTTTGGTTAGATTCTGATTATAGGATCCATGACAAAGTAACGGAAATCTTCAATTCTTAGTAGCAAATTAACGATACACGACCGAATCTTTTATAGGCTATCTAGATTTATCATTCACCTACCATAACATCGTTATAATCAAGTACTTGTAGTACTATTGTATAAAACACTTCTTTATATACCGTCAATAGTTTTCGCAGCGCACGCGAAATAATAACTTTTATAGGCAACAGTTAAATACGTTGGGTTACATTGCTCCATTTTAAAAAGGGATCTATAAGTTTTTGAAAATATAATATAGCCTATGTTACTTGGTAAAGACGTAGCTCTCTAAGGGTGAAAGAATTTTTAAAATCGGTCGAGTAGTTTTTGATTTAAATCGTAATAAAAAAAAAATTGGTTGCCTGTAAAGTCGGTATACGGGCGAAAGTTTTACGTGACAACGACTTTGAGTGGTAAAATAATTTTAATGTGAATATTCATTCGTATAGTAGGAAGAAGGATGAAATAATAGTAACAATTTAAAACATTTATTTATACAAAGAATTATATTTAAAACATTAATTTATACAATGAATCTCGCACTGAATTTCATATTAACAAAATTTTATTTTTACCTTTACACATACATACGTATTTATACTTAGAAGGGACGCGTGCCTTTCACTTTTTATGTCTGTCTCTCTCGCTCTTAGGCATGGTTAATGCCCGAGTGGAAGGGACGCGTGCCTCTCACTCGCTCTCATTGTGAGCGCATAACGTGAGCGGAGCGTAACGCAGTTTCTTGAAGTGTCACCCGGCAAACCAATTTATAAGACGTTGTCACGTCAAAATCAAACAAAAATCAAATCTTTCCTCTTTATAATATGAGTTATGCATGTAAGCATTAGTATATATGTTATGTTTGTAATTGAAACATATTTGAACATCTACTAAAAGTTGAGACCAATTTTGAAAATTATATAATATATCGTATAAGTACTCTTATATACATGTTATATTTATGTATATTTATATATTGATTACTAGTGTTTTTCCCGCGGTTTCACCCGCGTAGTTCCCGGTCCCGTGGGAATATGGGGACAAAATGTAGCCTATGTTACTCCCTGATAATGTAGCTTTCCATTGGTGAAAGAACTTTTTAAATCGGCTTAGTGAAATCACTACACGCATAAACATGCGTGAAAGAGTCACAAACAAACTTACTTTCGCAATTATAATATTAGTTAGGATAATATAGATACTTCCCCTTTTTTTAATATACAGACTTTCCGTCATAGTTTATGGTGAAGAATGGTATAACGCAACATCTATAAACATACAGTTTATTTAATGATTACTAGAAATAACTATTTGATTATGTTATGGCTGCCCAACACCCCACCAACTAAATCTATTTAATCAAAACATGTTAATTTATATTCATACATTTAACCATATTAACTAATATTTATTAATTCAGTACCAAAATGCATTTTTCTTTACGTTTCACTGTTTTAGATTAATATATTTAAATAATAATATAAACGGCGCTGTCTCATATGAGCTGCACGTTTAGTAGGTCTACCCATATTCTACAAATTAGTGAGTGTACTTCAGATTCACTAAAAATCGAAAAATAAATAAAAATTTTAACAAAACAAAAACCGACTTCATAGGAAAAACAAATTAATATGCACTAAAAAGTAAAAAAATAATTGCGTATTCTTCTATAATTTGATAATTAACTTACTATTTTCTACTCAACAATATGTAGGACGAATGTGTAGTGTGGTTGATAATTTATTTACAATTATTGTTATTTTTGGAGTCGATGTCAGCTAAGGAAACACTATAATATACCTAGCAATAATAATACGGGAATCTTTTAAAAACAAACAAAAACATACACATTACAAATTGACTTTTATTCGCCTCGTTAAGTTGCGCGTGCGACACAAGTACATCTCACCTATAACTAACTATATATGTAGTTATAAACCCATCATGGCTGACATCGACTCCAAAAGTAACAATAATTGTAAATAAATTATCAACCACACTACACATTCGTCCTACATATTGTTGAGTAGAAAATAGTAAGTTAATTATCAAATTATAGAAGAATACGCAATTATTTTTTTACTTTTTAGTGCATATTAATTTGTTTTTCCTATGAAGTCGGTTTTTGTTTTGTTAAAATTTTTATTTATTTTAAATTGACTACTTGGTGGTAGAGCTTTGTGCAAGCTCGTCTGGGTAGGTACCACCCACTCATCAGACATTCTACCGCAAAACAACAGTACTTGGTACTGTTGTGTTCCGGTTTGAAGGGTGAGTGAGCCAGTGTAATTCCAGGCACAAGGGACATAACATCTTAGTTCCCAAGGTTGGTGGCGCATTGGTGATGTAAGTGTTGGTTAACATCTCTTACAATGCCAATGTCTATGGGCGTTGGTGACCACTTACCATCAGGTGGCCCATATGCTCGTCCACCTTCCTATGCAATAAAAAAAAAAAAAAAAAAAGAATAATATTAGAATTAATTTACCATTTTTAGTATTGATAAATATTTTTTCCACCAAAGATTTTTCTTGTATTCATCTCCTAGACTAGCAAGAACATAGTATGTGTACATAACAGCATGCACCAGAACATTGACGTAACCTACCAAAACAACTTGACCACCTGTAAAGGTAAAAAAATATATGAAATATTAAATGCTTTAAATACTTTATATTTTTTTTTATAATTTTTTTATCTTAATATTTATAGTTAAGTTCTTAATATTAACAAATAATTAACTGCTTATGTTTTTAAATAAACAAAGAGAGGGTTTGTTTAAGCCTTCAGTTGAAATGTCTTTTAGCCTTTCTAATAGTTTTAGCTGAGCAGAGAAAACGTACCCTACAAAAATTGCAGAGGTATTTGGAGACAAAATAACTTTTATCAAGATAAAATATATTAGAACAAAGACATCGACTTTAGTAATGGATTTTCCAGAAATCGCCTTTCAAAAATTATGAAGACGTTTTTGCGATGTGAGAGGTATGGAAATATTGCTTATAATTAATAAATAATCAAAAGGATTCATAAGTATGATTAAGCATAAAGTTTTAAAGACATGAAATTTTGAGGCAATTTTTTATGCCCCCAAGTATTTTAAGATCGGGAAGGTGATTTTACAAAATTTACAAAAAAAGGTTTATTTAAATTTAATATCAACAATATTCAAATTTAGTCGGTTTGTAGTTATTTGTACATATCAAGAAGATTAATTTGTATTATATAATATATAGGAACCATTTCAAAACAAGTGACTCGGAAACAAAATTCACTAAATAAATTAATAAATTCACTAAGTTAAAACGATTTATACAGGATTTATTTAGGATGTCATAAAAACCCTGTCCGACCCGTGAAGTGGTTATTGGGTATCGTGAGTAGGTTCTATTTATGTAAACATTTTAAAATATGATGCAAAAAAATAACCCATAAAAAATAGTAATTATCATTTTCAATTGTAAATGACGAAAATTTCATGGACAACTAAGGTTATGACCTCGTGTTTTTTTTTTATTGCATAGGAAGGCGGACGAGCATATGGGCCACCTGATGGTAAGTGGTCACCAATGCCCATAGACATTGGCGTTGTAAGAGATGTTAACCATCGCTCACATCGCCAATGCGCCACCAACCTTGGGAACTAAGATATTATGTCCCTGTGCCTGTAATTACACTGGCTCACTCACCCTTCAAACCGGAACACAACAGTACCAAGTACTGCTGTTTTGCGGTAGAATATCTGATGAGTGGGTGGTACCTCCCCAGACGAGCTTGCACAAAGCTCTATCACCAAGTAAGTGTCCGAGCTACCGAGGTAAGAGCAATCGAGCAATGTCGCCCGCGCCTGTGTTGCAATGTAACTTTCGTTATTTAATTTAACTAAATTTTATTAGGGGTATAAATTTTTTTACAATTTTGAAAACGATTACATAAATAGTAACGACTCACGATACCTAATAACAAGTTAACGGGTCGGACAGGGTTCTTGTTACACACTGTATAGTGTACACAAACAAGATTTACTAGGTGTTTTAACTATAGGTATTAACGACCTTATCCATAAAAGCTGTTGAACGAGTGTTCAGTTAAACAGCGATTTTTCTCTTTCTATTATCAATGATTTGACATTTGGTTAAAGGAGACAGCATTAATAAAGAAGTTCCTTTTAAACACGATTTATAGGTAATGTTATAGAACTGTGGATTACTTTAGTAGTATAAACATTGTATACCTGGAATGAATGTTAAAGCAACCCGACAAATATCTGGCATGATTGTGTGGAGTCAAGTGAAGTGAAGTAATTTGTCTGTTTGATTTTCGAAGCAACAAAAAACACCGTGTCAATAAGATCGATTATTTTCACCATGTAATAAACCCAGACTGCTTTTGCGATCTGAAATAATATGAAAGTGATTATATTATAGACTTGACAATGAACATTATAACAAACAGTTAGCAGATACTTAATTTACGTTGATTTTAGCATCATAACCGATGTGCTTAAATTTATGATAAAATATATCAAAATTGAAATATTTTGCTTTATTAAAGTAGATTCTAACAAGCACTTTTACTAATCTAGCAAAACTATAAATAATATTAAAACTAAGCATTGTAAAATAGGTATCTGGAAAATATCCATATAAACGTTAATAGAGGCATTTAATTAGAAACAGACAACTCAATTTTATTTCATTGTTAAATTCTAAAATACTCAGATTAAACGTGATCCTAACTTTGTACTTGAAACTGCACATAAGTCCATCTTCTATCATATTTTTGGCTCCAAAATAAGTCATTTGTAAACATTGATTAAACTGTGTAATACATGATCAAGGTATCAAGTACTTTATCAGATGCATTTTACCAGCAATACTACATCTTGAAAGCGATTTTTTGTATAAATAAACATATTTCTTTCACTTCTCTAGAATATATTTATCTTGAGACAATATCTATTTTGCATTTTATTATTTCACCCAGAATAATGTATATGCCATTTTTATTGAATATTTCCAAACTAACATTCTAAGCCATCACAGGAAAAATTAAAAAAACCCACACAATTAGGCTAAAATTTAATTAGTTTTAAGACATTGAAATAAGAGTTTATCAATTTATTCAAGAAACAGAATCAGTAAATTTCAAACAGATCATTTCACTATTGTGAGTATACGCTGTAGAGCTTTTTTGAAATTTGCAATTCTTGTCCACGACGCCGAATTGATATTCCTAGGTTTTCACATGCACTCTTACGCACTGCCTCGATATTGAACGATTTATTTTAGGTTTCGATCGTTGTGTTTAGCGTCTCCAACTGATCTAGCTTTCTTGAATATTTCAATGAATCTTTTCACAGTTAACGACGTTGCAACACTATTTTGATAATATTTTGTTATCTAATATGACTGTGTTAATTATTAATAATGAAAGCACGTTGTTGTATCGTATAACGCTCAATTTTAACTAACCCTAAACCCTCAGCTGTCAAATTATTCTATTTTCAGGACTGCCAAAAAATACAGCAAATTGGCGGCAAATCTTGCGTTAACTTTGGGATATACTTGGGATATTTGTTCATCATCGCCATAAAGATGGGTAATAACAGCAAAGAAGTGATGAGACAGAATTAATAAAAATGGAAAATAGCAATGGTGACAGAACGCTACTTTTCGGTATCCTAAACTGAAGAAAACAAGACGAGGAATAAACTTCACACACATTATACATTTATCATTCCTATTCTATTACATTTAAAGTATTTTTCTTAAAGTATTTTTTTAAAGTTAGTATATTATGTGCTTTTCGCATATTTTTTTCGTATTTTTTAATGAACATAATTATATTTTTTTTCACTGGCAACTGGAAGACAATAACGCTTAGAATTGATTGGCGTTACAATTTGTGAAATGATCTGATTCTTTTGTTTCTTCAGAAACTTGATGTTAACTTAGGAATAGTAAAGGAACAACCAGCTTCTTTTAAATAAAATTCCTCTGAGTAAATATTTTTTAATAAAAATAGTATAAGTCATTCACTAGACGTCATTGGTAGCTTCATTTAAAGTTAATCTGTTTTATTATTCGCTGCCCTGTTTTTTTCATTTGATACATTTTTAATATCTTTATCGTTTTTGCCTTTAACATAGCTGTAATAGTAAAATCTACCGAACATATTCAGGAAAACAGTCGAATAGAATACAATCAGTAATTTTAAGATAAAAGGAAAGGAACATGGGTAGAATAAACTATTCACACTGTGTGCTCCAATTAGTGTAAACTGTATCTGAAATAAATTAAAATCAATTAATAAATAATAATAATGTTTCTTTCTTATCAATAATTAATAATAGTACTACTAGTAGTAAAAGCATATAACACTGCTTGACAAGGCCCTCCTCTCCACTTAAGGAGCAGTTTAATTGGTTTATTGGTGGGTGAGTTATTAGAATATAATGAAATTTATTATTTTTAAATACTATTACTAATATCAAATTTATTAATCTGAGGATTGATTTACCATTTGCAATATAGTTAAATACTTCTTCCACCAAAGATACTTCTTGTACTCATCTCCTAGACCAGCAAGGAGATAGTATGTATACATTACAGCATGCACCACAGCATTAATATATCCTAACAAAATACCTTGACCTCCTGTAAAGATAAAAAAATGTATGAATAGGACATATAATATATAAATATATAAATTTAAAGGCCGGCTTCGTCAATCATATAAAAAGATAATGCTTATGAATGAAGATTATGCTTATGGATAAGCAAAAATTTAAAAAAAAGTAAAAAAAAATTAGAAATCAATCATAACGTGTAAATTGCACACCCGTATTTGGACTCAGTTATCGTAATCATTGAGAATTTTGAAATAAATTGTATCAAAAATTTAATAATAAAGTTTAAACTATAAAGAAGCCCATAAAATCTTCATTTCCAATAAACATATTCTTAATTTGTGTAATAAAATCACAAAATTGCCCATGTTTTTTGCTCAAAATCTCCATATAAATTACTATGAAGCGGGGACCTCAATTGTCAAAATACGGGAGTGCGATTTAGACCTTTTTAGTGATTTTCTGATTTTTTTTACACTTATCCATAAGCATTATCTTAAATTCGAATGTTTCAGGCGCAAGTTACATTCATTGGCTAGCTGTGTGATTTATATCAAGGTTGTGGAGCATTGTTTTCTATATAATTTCTTTCCCGACCTTCGATTGCGAGAGACGACCCTTAATTATAAATTTAAGTATAATAATATTTGATTGCGGAAAATCAATTAAAGTAAATAGGCCAAAATGTAACTAACAAAAAACTTAGCCCTGATAAACTGACAAATACCAATTGAATTATGAAGGGATCACCTTGTGGTGCTAAACCTAACGCTAAAAGAAACATCTAAATATTTTTGTAGTTTAATTGGCACTATAATAAACAAACTTTCGAAAAAAGTAGACAGCATTAATAAAGTAGTTCCTTTTGAACAACATTTATAGGTGAAACTGTAAAGCTGAGGATTACTATAGTGGATAGTAGTATAATAATTAATAAAATAATTTTACCTGGAACGAATGTTATAGCAATCCAACTAGCAATCGGCATCACTGTATGATGATGCAAGTGAAGTGACGTAATTTGTCTATTCGATTTCCTGAGCACGAAAAACACCGTGTCCATAAGATCGATTATTTTCACCATGTAATAAACCCACATCCCTTTTGCTAACTGAAATATTCAATATGAACGTTTTATTTACAACTATTATAAATATATAATATAAAACAGTAAACATATACTTAATCTACGTTGATTTTTGCTCTATGTCATAATATTAGTAAATAAATTTTTAAGCACAGTAAAATAAAAACATATCATCTAAACAAATCAATCAATATACTTTTCTTGCGTTTTCATCCGCGGTTTCACCCGCGTAATTACCGTTCTCCCCTAAGCTACTCGTTGATAATGGAGGTTTCCATTGGTGAAAGAATGTTTACAATCAGTTAAGTGCAAAGCAACACAAACAAACAAACTTACTTTCGCATTTGTAATATTAATTAGGTTTGATGTAAGCTCATAAAATTTAAAGTTACAACCGGTTCGCAATGTGGATGCTACTATGACGAACCGACAACATTCACAACAAACTCTTTTCGACGGTTAAAGAACAATAGCAGGTCTCCGTACTATGATAATTTCTGAGATCAAATCGCATTATGAAAAAAAGACAAAAAATTCAACGTTAAATCCAGTGTCTATAAATTGAACTCTTTTTTAAATATTTTTATTGAATATCGTAATGATTCTTAGCTATTTCATTCAATTACAAATTTGATACGGGTCGCTTTAAGGATATCAACAAATGAAAAGATATCTAATCCATCTGCCATTGTTCTTTAATGTAAGTTAATGACTAGCCGGTAAATGTCTAACTTTTACGTTAGGGCTTCCTCTCATTTTTAATAGAATAGCGCTTATTCTTCTAACCCACTGGAAATAGGTGTAATAGGCTGAAAACTGGTAAGTGGCAGTGGATTATGTCCCGTGTGCTTGATTCAACTCTAAAGCCTTATAGACAACACACAGATTATTGTTTGGCATTGGATATAAGAACTTATGCATAAATGACGTAGCCACTCAATATTTTCAATTTAATATAATTATTTTCCATTAATATTTAAATAATAGTAACAAATAAATTAAAATAAATAAAATTAATAATTAAAAATATTATTAGATAATGCGTCAAATGTATGGGCATGAATGGTAATGGAACCACTTCTCTTAACGAGATGTTGATGACGATGAGAATGTATGTTTTATTTCATCAGAATAATTATTTTTATCTATCACGTAAATATATTAGAAAAAAGCAATCACCCTTAATGTGTACGGTGAACTTAAATCACCAACACCTTGACAGTAGAAGTTGAAATCTGTGAAAAGTATGTAAACTGTGCCCTGTAACATATAAATTATTTCTTTGGTAATTATGAAATTATATTGAATTTAATCTATTCGGTGCATAGAACTTGTATTTTAAAATATGTAAATATTGAGACCCGTCATAACAATCCATATATTACTTAAACATTTCGAGTATTACTTGCAATTTCATTTTATTATAATAGCATATATAATGCTTAAGCAAAGTTAAACATATCTAAAAGGTTTCATAATGGACACAAAATATAGCCCATGTTGATAATATTGTTTTCTATTGGTAAAATATTTAAAATCGGCTTAGTGGTTTAGGCGTGAAAACGTAACAAACAAACAAACTCACTTTCGCATTTATAATAATAGCTAGGATTGTCAAATGGCATCCCCGTCTTATTACTTCTCCTGGTCGTAGAAGGGCTGATTAATTTTTCGCCCAGAAAATTTGATTTGCAATTCTAATGGTAAAAGCTGTTAGCATTATGACACCACTCTCCGCGGTCACAATTTGTACAGTAACAATTACTAATTTTTATTTATTTAAGGCTTGTATGTAAATAATAAAATAAATGAGTAAAGAAGTTTAAATATACTTCATTTGTTCCCACATATATTTTTGCGCACTTATAACACAATATATTAAAAAGTAGTTGCAAGTACTATAAAGTTACAATGTAGTCTACAATAAAGATAACGATAAAGATATAGCTTAATGTTACCTTTGTGTTATATAAAGTATGTAAGTTTTGCATAAATCCTTACCTCATAAAATAAATAGATACTGATAACAATTTGAAATATATTGTATATTTTAATAACGTTTTTTAATTGGTATGGTTTTCTGTGTTTCATATACCAGGGTCCCAGACGTAGGCAAAATAATAAATATACTGCTAGTAAAGTGATAAGCTTTAACGGGTGTCCGGTCATAAACCATTCTTTTGTTTCTGGAACTGAAAATAAAAAATATATTTATATACATTTTATTTATTATGAATATTCTAAATACCAATTCTTATGTCCTAGCTTGAAAATTGGCGACCGTGCATACATAATGCATTTTTTGCTTAGATTAATTTCCAATTCAATTCGATATTACCTATACATTGCATACATTATGAGTTTTTGATATGAAGTTCCCAATCACACGTTAAACTCAAGACAATTTCAGTTGAAACGATACGCAGCATGAGTTTTGGGAGTTTAGAAGCATACCTTTTTTAAGTTCTTAATTTTTTTAAATAATTTATGGTCGCTCAGCGATCAATGGAACGCGAAATCGCGAATCTTGGGGTTTCTCTGGCAGATAGAATCCGAAATGAAGACATTCGCAAGATAATTAAAGTCACCGACATTGCGCGCAGAATTATCACGCTGTAATGGAAGTGGGCTGGTCATGTCTTTTTTATAGCATAGGTAGGCGGACGAGCATATCGGCCACCTAAGTGGTCACCAACGCCTATAGACATTGGCTTTGTAAGAGATGTTAACCATCGCTAACATCACCAGCAGTGGACGGAAAACGGTTGCAAAAAAATCAAAAAATTAATAAATTCAAAATCAAAAAAATTTGGGGACCAAAAGTGGATACACAAAAGGATTACAAGATTGTCATGTGTAACATGTGAATTAATACTGACACAATATACACGTAATAGGTACATATATACGTATGAACGAATAAGTGATTTTTTATGGCTTTAATTTAAAAAAAAACAATACAAAAGTAAATGAATAATGTTATATAAGGTTAATAAGATTCAACAAATCTAACTACAAAAATATAAGGTATTTTATAAGAATAGATAATTATTTTAATTTAAAATTAAAAAAGACGAAGGGATTGTACGATGTTACTTCGTATAGACGTTTTAACTCTTTAGCAGAGAATATTTTGGAAACAAAATATTATTTTCTTCTTTATTTATTTTGAAGCCTTAATCTACCTTTCCTATCATCATCATCGACCATCTACTATCAACCTTTCTTCGCCCACTGTTGGACATAAGGTCTCTCCGATGGCACGCCACTGAGCTCGATCTTCAGGTATTAATATCTATCCGCTGCCAGCCACTTTGCGTATATCGTCACTCACTTAGCCGGAGGGCGTCCTACGCTACGTTTGCCAAGACGTGGTCTCCGCTCCAGAACACGTCTACTTTAACGCTTGTCGGTTCTGCGACATATGTGTTCAGCCCACTGCCACCTTAGCTTGCTAATCCTTCGGGCTATGTGCTCGATAACTTTGGTTCTCTGTCGGATCACCACATTTGGGATTCGATCTTTCAGAGAAACTCAGAGCATAGCCCTCTCCATAGCTCGCTGAGCGACCTAAAATGGTGGACCAAACGCACTGTCAGTGTCCACGTTTTGGCTCCGTAGGTCATGACTGGTAAGACGCACTCGTTGAAGACTTTAGTTTTTAAGCATTTCGGAAGTCGTGACGAAAAGACTCGACCATGTTTCCTATACGCTGCCCAGCCTAGCAGTATTCTTCTACGTGCCCCCTTCTCAAAGTTGTTACGACCCAACAGCAATGTTTGCCCAACGTATATATCCTGAACAGCTTCGAGAGGAACTCCGTTAAGGGTTATTGGTTCCGGATGGACATGTTCATTGAACATTATCTTCGTTTTGTCCAAGTTTATCAGGAGACCAATTCGAGTAGAAGAATCCTATAAAAAACCTATTATATATTTATTTGTTATATAGAAATTGTTAAAATTAACGGTGAAATTATTTTTCAGACTGGCTTTGTAGACATATGTCTACGTATAGTGTATATGTATTGCACGAAGTATACGTAGAACATGTTAATGTGACTTGCACTCCCAGCGACATTTAACGAACATATAACGAACATAAGACCACCTTTATAATTGAAACCGTTGTGTAAATAATATATCTTACGAATTATAAATAAAATAAAATTCTCAAATTATTACCTCATTGTCTGTTATTCATAGGTATGTGTTGAGTTAAATTTGAAGTAGGTACCTTACCTACCTTCTTGCGTGGTAAACAATTTAATTTGTTTTGAAATAGTATTTTTTGAAGTCAGTTTTTTTTTGTTAATTTTTTTGTTTATTTGAAATACGTACTTTAAATTATTTAGATTTAACGTGTTTCAAAGTGTATATTTAATTTGATTGTATCACTGTATTTTTGTCGAACCAAAAAGCGCCTCGACCTTCTTTATGCCACTCTTTCATCAAAGATTAAGAAACGATTTTAAATTTAAAATTCAATGAACAATTATTATAAAAGTAGCAATTCATTTACTGAATTTACTAATATTCTAATACATCATGACTAACACGCGTTTGTGGCCCCTGAAAAATGATTGAGTACCGCTGCTCTAGTGGCTTTCGAGGCAAAAAAGCGTGATATTATCTAGGTCTATTATGAAATATAAATAATTATTATGTTTCTTTGGTCAATGCTTTGGTTAACTTGACGATAATTAAATTTTCTTTTTTTTTATTATATTAATAAATATTTTTTTAAAAAGATAAGGAAATAAAATTGTGTGGTCTGGACACGCCCGTCAGGAATGAAATTCTGTTCGATATATTTTTTGACTCAAACCGTGTTTTTATAACGTTGCCCAACGCAACGCATTTTGTAAAATTTGGTAGGCACACGACATGAACACTATTTCGTTATATGAGCCACTGCCATTTCACTCTACTGTGAGCCACGTAAAAAAATGTTTAATTTTGAATGTACCTGTCAAACGACAAACATCAAAACGTAGCGAAAAATAACGTCACAAGTATACTATTTTAACAAGCATTGTTTGTGTTTTTATTTCTATAAAATTTATTTGAAGCGACTTATAAAAGTCTAGAAATATAAAAAAGTCATGAAAAATTTTAAGATAGTCATGTAGTAATAAAAAACAATAATAATATAAAATATATAAATGTACTTACTGACTGGGTTTTCAATATAATAATTTATATAATTTTCGTAAACAGACTTTGCCGTGCTCACCATTTTGTAGCGTATACAATTTTGACAATAGATTTTTATATCCTGGTATTTATATAACAATTAAAATTTAATAATATTTCATACTTCAAAGTCAATGGAATCAGTTTGAATACGAAAACTGATTTTTTAGTTGATATTCATTGTTCTACTAGGAATCCTTGGATAAATATAAAATCCAATTCAACGTTTTATTTCAATTATTACTTAAAATATCGGTTGCCATTCTTCATTTGTTAATTTTATAAAATATATATTTCTTCCAGTTTTACATTTCTATTAATATATACTAAGTAGGTTTAATTTCAATATTTCTTTATCTTTATCTTTATTATTATGTTCTTATATAAAGTACCAAATCAATACAACATTTAGGGTAAGCCCGGGCAAAGTGGACACCTTAACCTTTGGCGAGCTATGGGAAGGAAACCTATACAGTGAAATAAAAAATTATGACTGGGTTTGTATTTATTAAACATTTTAATATAATTAACAAGGAACACGTAACATCAGTACTTTATTAAAAATTATTAATCAAATGAAAAGTGGTACCACTATCCGCTTTGCCCAATCCACCGGGTAAAGTGGATAGGCTCGTAGGGCTAAGTGAACACATACTGTTCATTAAAGAACAGATACCGAAGCATATAAAAAACATACGTAAATAAATGAGAAAATAATAAAAAATATAACTAACCATTCATCAGTACAGCTATCACATAGAAATATTCTACATAAGCTATGCATTTCTCGTGACTCCATTACTTGCATAATTGCATTGGATCAAATCATCAACCGGCTGTTCGTTAATTTTCATATAATACTCTCCACAAAAAATATATTTTTCTTAGATCTTTATTAATTCTTTAGCTTTATAAATTTTGGTCATTTTAACATTTATGTTCGTTTTAGCAACGTTGATAGTTTAGCAAGATTTCATTACAGACAGACAAACAGGACAGTAAAAACTTAATAAAAACTTGTAAAATACATACAGGGTCAAACGAACTTTTGGGCAAAGTGAATTCAGTGGCCACTTTGCCTGTGTTCACTTTGCCCAGCAGGTACTTGTTGAATTTAACCTAACTAAACCGAAAAAAGGAGGGTATCCGCTTTGCTTGGGCTGTCCATTTTGCCTTACCCTATATATATATATATATATATATATATATAATGTTAAAAGTATGAGATTTCATATTTATTTGGTGGTAGAGCTTTGTGTAAGCTCGTCTAGGTCCCACCCACTCATCAGATATTCTACCGCAAAACAGCAGTACTTGATATTGTTGTGTTCCGGTTTGAAGTGTAAGTGAGTCAGTGTAATTACAGGCACGATGGACATAACATCTTAGTTTCCAAGGTTGGTGGCGCATTGGCCTACCTACCTAAATTGCACTATTATAATAATATAATATAGAGATTATTCAACAATAATGGCTTAATTTAAAAACTGAATTAATTTAAACTAAATTTATGTAATATAATAACTAATTATTTACAACGTTAAGTGTGTACGGAATATACTAATAACAGTTTTTTTTTTTGTAATTATTATTTAAAAATATTCCTTAAATATCCACAAATTATACTTTCTAAAAAGGTCGTTGAACAGTCTGTTGCTTTCCAGTCTTTCGCATTATCTTCAAACACTTACATTCACTTGGTAGGGCTTTGTGCAAACTCGTCTGGGTAGGTACCACCCACTCATCAGAGTCTACCGCAAAACAGCAGGTATTGTTGTATTCTGGTTTGAAGGGTGTGTGAGCTAGTGTAATTACAGGCACATGGGACATAACATCTTAGTTCCCAAGGTTTGTGGCGCATTGGCGATATAAGCGATGATTAACATCTCTTACACCGCCAATGTCTATGGGCGTTGGCGACCACTTACCATCAGGTGGCCCATATGCTCGTCCGCCTTCCTATGCATTAAAAAAATACAAAATGTTCCTCTTCTTTGACTGTCTCGTTGATCTAGTGGCTAGATATTGGACCGTTGACCCCGAGGTCCTGGGTTCTAATCCAAGGTCGGCCCAGTAAAAAGTTATTAGGGTTTTCAGCCATAAATCTCAGTAGCAGCCCGGAGTAAGGAAGTTAGAAGTTTGCACATTGCAGTGCCTAAATGCAAAGCACAAATAAATAAACAAATAAGCAGTTAAAGTTAGTATCAGCTTGATACAAAGTCAAAAAACAATTGAGAAAGAGATAATTATACCGAAAGAAACTGGCCTGAAAGATGATGAACAAGGCTTGTGGAAATAGAAGAAAAACTTTTTTAACCTTCCAACAAGATTCTTACATTCTATATCTCTACACATGTGTTGGCCACTACCGCCAAATTTTTTCTTGTGCGTGAATGTTGCCGTAACTCCTAAGATATATACTATAAAGCTTGAGACCTGGGCCATACTAAATTTAAAACGATCAATATAAGTTTTTTTTTTCTGCATTAAAATGGAGCCTATATATAGCAGGAACGTCAATGGCGGAAAGAGACCTTTTTATAGTATCATTAGGAGAACCGTAATTTATTAATTTAATTTACTATACAATAATTGCATAGTGCAATTTCCCAATATACAATCGTAAGACTTATTATTTGAATATACATATTTCATACAATTATTAAAATAAATATTTAGATTCGATAGTCGTTTGATATTGACATTTGTATGTTTTTGGATAACAATTAATAAATTAACCTAAAAATTTTCAGTAGTAATTCAACTTTTTATCTGTAATATACATCAAAATATTTTTTTTACAGAAATAGCCTATTTCTGTAAAAAAGGCTAGATATTTAAATCCACAACGAAAAGATTTTCGAAAAAATAAATTAACAAATTGCTGCCACTAGTGACAAACCAATAATAAGGTTTCGTCCTTGCAGTGCAGTCTGTCCGTATTTAATACAAGTGACTTTTTGTTATATTAAATACCTAGTTTATGTTTCTGAGGTACGTGATAATTATTTTACTATTAATCGATTATTTTCATTTTCTCTAAAATCAAAGTAATTATGAAAACTAAGCAGTTGGCTTTAATGTGTTTTAATAACAATTCTCAATATTTAAGAAGGCATTTGCGCATAAAGCAGATGAATTTTATTAATGTAATTATTTACAGGACAATTACAATCATTCGTGACATTTTTTACATTCATTTCTACCAGTAGCAATTGGACTTGAAAGTACTCGTTATATTAAAATGGTACTAATAAAATATATGCTTTGCTTTTTCATTAATACATTAACTAAATATAATGATAACATTAAACTATATTTTTTATTTTATTGATTTATATCTGATTGAGATATTTAAATTAATAGAAATGTAATGTCTTTTTTTTCTGATTTATCAGCA
Organism: Nymphalis c-album; assembly: GCA_963151315.1. Classification (NCBI taxonomy): domain Eukaryota; kingdom Metazoa; phylum Arthropoda; class Insecta; order Lepidoptera; family Nymphalidae; genus Nymphalis; species Nymphalis c-album. Next base: position 9,525,937 of record OY720591.1, read on the forward strand.
ATATGAAAATATTTTTCATTTCTTCATAAACGGTGCGCTTCCGGTTCAAATCTTTTTTGTTATATTTTGCTGTTTGGTGACAAAAACTTAGTGTACGCTGAGAAAAACAAATCAGATGGACCCAGTTATCGCTTTTGGGATAACTGGGTTTGGGATGTAGTAAGAAATATTTGCTATTTAATTAAAAAAAATAGAGGGTACAGCTGTTAGTGTAGGTGAAATTGGCTTTCACGGTTGAATACGCAAGCGATCCCGTGGCGCTCCACTTAAGACAGGAAGGGTACCGCTGGTTTTTTAGTGGGTACCGGGGGAAACGAGTCATGCGTTTTACCAGCGTTAAAAAAAAAAGGTGATAACTAGCTTGAAATACTCTTATTTATTGTATGAAGTTTTTGTCGTCGTGTCCATTCTATCTTTGTCTGGTAACTTCATCGGCGTAGTGACTATCTCATGAGACTGTCATTTTATGCACTTTCCCCGTAAAGCACATAAAACCTGTGTTAAATTATTTCCGAGCGTGTCGGATCGATAAAGCATTTTTTTATATAATATACTTTAAAATTTTCAGACACACCTTCGTTTCAATATAGCAGTTTTTTATAAAATACATTATCAAATTTTCAGACTCAAACCAACGTAGTTCGTACGTAGTTGTTCTAGAACTCACTACAGCTTGGTTTAAATATGCCGATTCGGGGCCTTCTTGGGAGGTAAATTTAGCTTAAAGTCAAATTAAAAGTAACATTTTATAATAATAAAATTATTATTATCTTCTTAATTTTGAAATTAAATACGTCGTCTTTAAGATTCGTTTCATAGTTATAATTATCATAACAATAAATAAGACAGAATTAAAACTACGAAAATAATTTTTGGCATTATAGTTTTGAACTAAATCTACATTAAAATGACCAACTATAACTTTAATATAAGTTTTAAGATAAAAACTAACATTAATGATATTATATGTATATATTATTTCAGATAGCTGTTACTAAAGAGGTCGAGGATTGCCGCACTAGTGGATGGGCGAATTTGTTAAAAAATATTTAGACGACACACAGCACACGGTACAAACTTGGTAATAATAACCTTGGTGAACTTGATTACAATGGACGAAAAAAAATAGCCCTGCAATGATTAATAGACACCTTTTATCAACTACATTGTACGAAGTATAAAATATCACATCACATAGTCATAATAATAATAATAATAAAGCCCTTTTATTTCGAATTCGCTTCACTTTGGCAATACTTATTTCCAGCCCTATTTGCTATAGTATGTCTCGCAATTCGGCGTGCGTCCTGGCATAGGCCTCCTCCAGCTCTAGTCCAGTAACGCCCCAAGGTTAGGCGGATATACTTCCATCTTGTTTTCAGGCGCCCCTTACTTTTTGTGTCCTCCCTTTGGTACCATAAGGTTACTTGTTTGCTCCATTTGTTTATTTTGCATCGTAGCATATGTCCCGTCCAATTCCATTTTAAGTGCTCTATACGAGTGATTATATATGTAACTTTGGTTTTTCTTCTTATTTCTGAGTTTCTGATTTTGTCACATAGCCATAAAATGTTATTAAATACTTTACGACGATGACGACTTATACACTGGATTACTTAAACCTTTATTTCTATTACATAGTAATAACAAATATTGCTTTTTGAGAGTAAACTAAAATTGATGTTTGGGTAGTAGGTAGTAAGCTAGACATCGCTGTATAAATTGACTTGATGTCAGGGCTTCGTGCAAGCCTGTCTGAGTAATTGGGTTCCACTCATCAGATATTCAACCGCAAAACAGCAGTAGTTAGTAGATATTGTTGTGTTCCAATTTGAAAGGTAAGTGAGCCAGTACTACAGGCACAAGGGACATAACGTCCAATATTTCTCACGCCAATTATAGTGTAGTTACAAGCTATTATTGGATCTGTTTTTGAAATCGACAGTAAGTTGAAGGTTTAATAAAGGATTTCATATAGAGGTAAATTAGGTAGGAGGTAATAAAAAAGGTTAGGTGGGTATAGATAATTACCTTACTGGTGATAAGCTTACGTGTAACATCAAGCACTCATATTGAATTATTCGATTTCACGGGACACAATAATAATAGCCAGCATTTTTAATGAATTCTATATAATTTTTGTTTGTATATCTTAACCACATTTACGGTGTAAATGCTTGGTTTCTTTATTTACTAAGTTTCGTCGATGAGCGGAGACGACCAGCTGATCAGACGGCACATTGTTCTCCTTCTTGTTAAACTTAAATAAAAAAAATCTGTTTCTGAATGAATAAAACAAAATGTTTCATTATTTTTTACTATGTGTAAAGTACTTATTGTAATTTACATTGAAAATAAAATACAGCTCAATTATTTTACATGGAGGTCAAATACAATTTTGTATTTCCGGCTTAATAAAAAATAAAAGTGAACAGAATGATAAGTAAATCAATTAAAGAATCGAATTAAACAAAAATATAGTAACGATTATAATTATAATATAATTTAATTCATATTTTATATTATTTTTAGATGTATATCGAATTATTTTGGAATGGAATAGATGGAATATTCATTCAAAATTGTCATATTGTGTATATTTTTCTTCTAGATTTTACGACAATACGCAATGACTGGAAATAATACAACATTGACACCGCTAAATAACATTTATGTAGTAAGAATTACGAATTACAACCAAATTAACAGTCGCTTGCGAAATTACGAGACATCCAAAAGTCAAATATGAAAAATAAATATATCACGTATGCAAGCTTCTATCAAAATGTCAGACAAAGTCAAGGTTTGTTTTTGTTAATATTTATAAGATTTTAACATTGCAATTGTAAATTAATTCAAACGACCAATTAAAGGTTACTTTTTCTTTGAATACAATAGGATTTTTATATTATTTTTTAGGAACAGTATGATAATGTTACAAAATATATACTATGTAATCTAGATAAATTACTAATTAGGGCGACTGATGGACATAATTGATAATTATACATTTAATATCCTCTTAATCATTAAAAAATTACAAGACGATTAATATTACAAAAAGCAATTTGGATATTGCCGATAATCTAAATAAATTAAAAAAAAACCTTGAGCAATATTTAATATAAAAAAACGTTCATTCATTTATTCATTGTTAGTATGTTTTAGTATTTTTATATTACTTTTCTTATTATTGTTTTAGTTTTTCAAATTATATTCTTTATTCTTAACTTTGGTTATTTAAGATAAGAAGTTTTGTAGAATGTTTAGTTGGCCGCCGCTACAAAAAGAGTGGGTTACATATTTTTTCACAACTAATTCAATAAGTGAAAGATAATCTTGACTAGTAGTTCACAGTGAAAAAAAAATGATAATCCAATATGACCGCCATTGGCTATCCAATAAATAATCAAACAAAATGACGGATATTGGTATCAAATGAAAGGGCTTGACTAGTAGACTACTTACGCTATGTAAAAATATTCAAATCTAAGTTCTATTTGTTTCAATATTTCTAATTTCATATTTGTTTCGATAGAATGGGCATCAAATGAAAGGGCAAGTGGAAAATTTAAAACAAAAAAATTAAAATAAAAATTAAGTAAAAAAAATATTTTAGTTAAACGATTTTATTTTGTATAAACTTAATAATGATAAGTATTATTAGATAATGTACTAAAATTGGTTGATTTTATAGTTGAAATATATAGTTGAAATACTTGGTGGTAGACCTTACTCACCCTTCAAACCGGTATTGTGATAGAATATCTGTTGAGTAGGTACCCACCCAGACGAACTTGCACAAAGCTATACCACCAAGTAAACTATACTATAATCACGCCGTAAATACCTACGTTTTCAATTTGATAGGTTTTTTTATGAATCTAACGCCATGTCTTATAGCTTATCTGTAGCACTAGTCACGAAATTAATTGAAGAAAGTATTAACTAATTACGTAACGTGGGCTATAAATCAGTTATATATCTTCCTGGTATATTATGTATACGAATTCCATACGTAGAATATCAAAACAATGGCAGCAGCACACTTAAGTTGTTTCCGTGTCTTGGTTTTGTTATCAATTTTGACAATGCTCGATGTTAATAAGTTTTTTTTATTTTTAATGTATTACTACCTGTATCCTGCGCGTGTTGCTACGCTACTTATAAATTTTATCAAAAGATTGATCGTAGCAACTCAGAACCTTTGCGGGTTCATACTCAACACTTTGCTGAAGAGCATGACATGATCAAATTCATTTATATATATATATATATATATAAGCATAATAGAAGAGCCTTATGTTATATTAGTCGCATGACAGGAATTCGGTTTTTCCATTTGAATGACTGGCTAAAGAAATATGGTAATGGTGCGAAATGCGTGGTATTTTACTGCTTCCTCAATAAATAGGCTGACCAAGAATCATAAAGAAATAATGTGGAAAGTGTAGAATACATTATGTATTGCAAGATGTAGATTTTAAGTATGGTTTGTCGACTTCCACCATAATGGACCACAGAGAAAGATATTATATACACATCAAGCCATTTGATATTTGATATTTTTTAGAAAAATGTGTATTAGTTATTGACAGCAATCTTATTAAAAAATATATGAAAATGTTAACGTCTATTCTGTATTAATGCCGAGTTTTTGAGTTTTTTATTAGTAGCGATTTAATTTTCCAATATTTGTGAATATACGTTATATACAATAAATACCTCATTGGTGTGAATTAAATTCGATACCTATGCAAACCGCCATACAGAAATAGGCCATGTGGTTTCAATCTTTATTTAAATTAATGCCACGTTTACATAAAAATGTAAACGACACGATATAATTAATTATGCATATTTTTATTATTATATGTGAGAGTATCATTGTAATAAACAATTACGGTTTATTTATAACCGTTTGAATGTTCCTAGCAATATCATCAAAATTAATTATTTTATTTTAAGGGGAAAAAATAATAAAATATTTAGGAGATATTTTTTTATTAATACTATTTAAGCATCTTAAACTTTTTTAATATTCCATACAATAAAATTGTAAGGTTGCTGCACTGCCGGGCGTGGCTGGCCGTTCTCTCCTTGAAAAGGTTTTTTTAATGACATCTGCAAACTATGTCGCAGAATTAATTTTTTCGTTTTCTTCATTTATTTCAACGGATGTCTCCGGCCCGTTGTTTTTATCCAAAGAGATTCCGTTGTATTGCACTTGTTGTTTTGGTTGAATTGGTATATAATATATTGTAAATTCTAAGCACATTTTCAAAAATTCTGTTAGTGGTGCATCTACCAATACAAAAAACGGTATTGCGGCTATGTAAGATACCGTCATGGCGGTTAGGAATTTTTCTATCTGTCGAAATTAAAAACGTATTTTATTATCACATTTCAAAATTAGGTGAGGATCTAAATGGTACTTGTGTCCTTATAACAATTAAGGGGATTTTAAATGTACCTATCCATCAGGCGCACTGCTAATTTATCTAGACTACATAATTTATTTATAAAATGAGGACACTATTAAAAATAAAAGCTAATTCATAAGTTCTATCGTGTTCAAAGAAAACTTACATTTTATTGGTCAATATACATTATATGACATACATGTTTGTGTGAGATAAAGACTTCCTAGCATTGCTTCTGTCAAATCTACGTACAGCATCATTTGATTGATTTTTTCCAAGATCATAAAGTAAATAGTTCAAGGAAAACTTAACACATTTAAAGATATTTTTTATAATTCGTACTAGCAGGACATATAAGCAAATTTCACAAGGACAAGCCAACTGGTGATATTTTGGTGCAAAAATATCTAAAATTTCCTATTCATATAAAAAATCGAATAAAACTATTGAAAATCCGAGCGACACTTGCTTGCGGTACATGTGCTGGATTTTATATGAAATCTGATGATCTGAATAACTGAGCATAATATGTCATTCCACTCCTTCATATCATTATTATCATTATTTATTAATAATAATGATTTATATCTGTCCACCGTCAAACTAAGGCAACCTAATTCAACATTTATATTTGACTTTTGGATGTTTCGTAATTTAATTCTGTAAGCGACTGTTAATTTGATTGTATTTCACAGTTCTTACCAAATAAATGTTATTTAGCGGTGCCAATGTTGTATTATTTCCAGCCAATGCTCGTATTATCATAAAATGTAGAAGAAATACACAATACGACAATTTTGAAGGAATCTTCCACCCATCCCATTCCAAAATAATACGGTATACATCTAAAAATAAAATATATTTTTTATAAAACCTGCACAAAAGCTTTTTACCAAGAAGGGTTAGTATCTTTAATCCACCATTTTTATTTAGGTAGGTAATATACCTTTATATAATATCTCTTATTAAACCTTCAACTTACTGTCAATTTTAAAAACAGATCCAATAATAAGTGACGCGATTATAACCCCAAACAAAGGCTTGATCAAAGCTGCATAGATGGCTCTTGCAATAATAGATGCTTGAAACCCGTCCGTATAAAATACACTCCCAACTAATAATGAACCTACGATTCCTGGCAACGTAAGCAAGAAGAGGAACCGGTATTTCTGTAAAAAATAATTACAAAATTAATTAAATCAAGAACTTACAACACTTGAGAATATTTTTAATTATGTTATGTAATACATTTTCTTGGTGGTAAGACTTAGTGAGGCTTTCACTTAGTGAAGACTGGGTAGGTACAATACACTCATCATATTAATATATTCTACCCCTAAGTATACATATTTAGCACTCTGGTTTGAAGGTTGTGCGAGGCTGTAATTAAAGGCACAAGGGACAACATCTTCGTTCCCAAGGTTGGTGGCCGATTGACGTTGTAATCGATCGCCAACATCTATGGGCGGTGGTGACTACTTCACATCAGGCCATTTGCCACTCTGCCTACCTATAATATAAAAAAAATAAAATTATTAAATTCTACTGTAGTTTTTTTTATATGATTCTGTATAAATTTAAGAAAATAACATATTCGAGGAAGTTAAAATTGTAAAGTTACTAATTTTGAATTATGCTCGGCTTAAACAGAAAAGAGGCTCTACACATATACATATACGACTACGTATATATGTACATATACGTATCAATATAATTATATGAATATAATATGATACCTACTTTAAATTTTACCATGTCGATTTTTTTAACTTGCCATCGGTATATGAGAATACCCAACGCCATTCCCAAAACAAAGTTGACGATATTTGTGTGTCCTCTTTTGTAAACGTTATTGAATGTTGCATTATTAGCAAAGGTTCCAGACCTGAAAGAAAAAAACCGTTGAATACACTGATTGTTATTTTCTGCGTGTTCGTCGATTATTTATTATTTAATTATATAATTAATGAATTAAAATATTTATTTTGTTATATTATAGTTTTAAAAATATATATTAGTGTTTAGTTTGTATTTTTTTATGTCATTTATTGACTGCTTCGAAAACAAATTTTCTTATGCATTTACTAACTCAAGTGTCATTATGAGCACTGCATCCAGATCTTGAAAGTACGTATGTGCAGCTGGTGTCACAATACCTATTATTAACATTAATGTCAATAATATTTTCTTAATTCTCTTTCTGGACAAAATACATACTAATAATCCAATCACGTACATCTGCATATTAGCTCCCAGGTAAGGTACCTGGGAGCACGAAAATAGGTAATAAAAAAATTAAGTCATTAATAAATGTTATAGCAAAATTTAAGTAGCTGACATTTTTAAAGTGTGTCGCTTTTAACATTCATAGCCAACCATGCTCATATGCATAAATTGCTAAAGCGCCTGCTAATTTTATGTAGGCAAATTCATTATACATACTGCATAATATTTACATTTAAAAATCTAATCAAATAACATTATTTGTTATTGCTACGAGTATGTGAAGGAACTAGAGGTTAAGTAAGTCAGTATATAAGTCATCATCACCAATATAATAATAACATTTTATGCATCTGTGATGATACTTCGTATTTGATAAAAGGCGATAAAAGGCGTCATCGCACGGATAATTTTTTCGTTTATAAATTTATGACTCGAGTACATAAAAATTGATTATTACCAAGTGGTTACCATGCACTGTGTGTGGTCTAAATAATTATTAACATATAACAAGTTGGCCCATCCACTTCTGCGGCATTCCTCGACTTCTAAAGTAACAGCTTTCTGGAATAAATAAATATGGGCATGAATAATGTTAGTTTTTATTTAATAGATGTATATTGTAATAGTACCAAAATATAATGCCAAACGTTAATTTCTCAGTTTTGATTTTGTATTTTCGATAAATTTCGTACTTATTATTTATTTAATAATTATTTAAATTTGGATTAAACAATTAACTTTTTAGATTAAAGTAAATTATTACATATTTTGTATTGCTGCAAAGAAATAATAATTACTATGTAACAGATCTGACCTAAGATTAAATGACGATGTATTTAAATTCAACATTGGAAACATATAATGATTATTATAAAAAAAATGTTTTAATCGGATTTTATGCTAAGCTTACCTCCCAAAAAGGCCCCGAACCGGCGAATTTTAACCAAGTTGTTGTGAGACCTAGAACAACTGCGTACGACGGTGTGAGTCTGAAAATTGAAAAAAATTTATATATAAATAAAGTTGGTTTACACTACCTAATATTATAAATGACTTTGTTCGTTAAGCTTTTAAATTTTAATTACACAACAGATCATCACAGAATTGCTTACTCGTTGGAAAGGGTACAGCAACATAAACTATTAAAATTCATCATCAATAATTTTCCATCCACTGTTGGACACAGGTCTCTCCTCTATTAAAGTTAATAAATTAACATTACGAATTAAGTCCTGAGTCCCATATTGTGAATCACCTCACGCCAGACTGACACGCCAGCTATCAGGCGAGCTTCCCGACTTCGATCGACTTGGGCGAAATAAGGATCGCGCACGGACAAATTGGAAACAACATGGCTCCAGAAAATGACGGAATTACCTCAGAACTTCACAAAGCAGGGGAACACCAGTTATGAGAGATCCTAAATAACCAACTGATCCATTACCTAGAAGATCACTGTCTAATTAATGATCGTCAGTACGGGTTTCGACCAAAACGGTCCACAGGTGATCTTCTAGCGTACGTAACACACCTCTGGGGTGAAGCTATCGACAAGCGTGGGGAGTCGTTGGCCGTCAGCCTCGATATCTCCAAAGCTTTCGACAGAGTCTGGCACAGAAGTCTTCTCTCCAAGCTGCCGGCATACGGCCTGCCGGCTCAGCTCTGCACCTGGATTGCTAGCTTCCTACACAAGCGCAGCCTTCGCGTTTTAGTTGATGGTTGCGCTTCAAATCCCATGTAGTGAATGCTGGAGTCCCCCAGGGATCTGTGCTATCCCCCACACTCTTTCTTTTGCATATCAATGATATGCTCTCTCTCGGGAACATACATTGCTATGCGGATGATAGTACAGTGCATGGTGGATATCACGGACGCGCAGTAGCTGGGCGGGCGGAAACTGAGGAGAGGCGGAGGGATCTTGTTGTTGAACTCGATAGAACGTTAGGACTCATTGCCAAATGGGTCTCTGACAATCATGTTGAGTTTAACGCCAAGAAAACACAGGTATGCGCTCTCACAGCGAAAAAGTCACAATTTTCCCCTCCTCCTTCCCTCTGTGGCACTACGCTGGAGATACATAGCAAAGTCGCCATACTGGGGATCGACGTTCGGTGCGACAATCCAAAGGATCACATCGAGGCTGTTATAAAACAGCCTCAAGTAAACTCGGAGTCCTGAACAAGGTGCGGCGTTTTTTCACGCCACAACACCTGCTCCTGTTATATAAAACGCAGGTGCGGTCTTGCGTTGAATATTGCTCGCACCTTTGGGATGGTTCCACCAAGTACTTACTGGAGGCCTTGGATCGGTTGCAGCGACGAGCGGTTCGTATTATTGGCGACGTAAAGGTCACCAACACCCTCGAGCCTTTACAATTGCGTCGAGAGATAGCGGCACTCAGCGCTTTCTATCGAATGTATCACGGCGAGTGCTCAGAGGAACTATTCTCCCTCATTCCTGCTTCCCCTTTCCTTCACAAGTCTACGCGTGCTGGCTCTCGATGTCACCGCCTAACTGTGACATCAATTCCATCGCGAACGAAGAAATTTGGCAACTCTTTTCTTTGTCGCACCTCCAAAACATGGAATTCTTTACCAGCACACGTGTTTCCCTCCTCTTATGACCTGGGTTCCTTCAAACGAGGCGTGAAGAGGAATCTTGCGGGCTGGCAAGGCGGGGGCGGCTAGTGCAGATAATTCTTCCCGACTGCACTAGCCGTCGTCGCGTTTGGACTCTACTACCACTTACCATCAGGTGGAGTGGAGTCATTTGCCCTCCCGGGCTATAAAAAAAAAATGAGAGAGCTGGCCATCATATTTAATTCCGTCCTCCATAACGGTATAACACCGAAATCATGGATCAGAGGTATGGTTTGTTTTTTTAAAAGGATTATACAGCAATTCTGAAAAACTTCCGCCCTATTTCACCTTTTAGCCATATTTTAATCGGCTGTAACTTCTCCCTACACTAACTTTACCCTATATTTATTTGATTAGATGGTAAATATTACTTACTTTATCCATATCCCAGCTATCAATTTTGGGATCAATGTCCATCTCATTTCGTTTTTTTCAGCGTATACTTTAAGTTTGTAAGCCAGCAAACATCCAGACATAACAAAAAAAGTTTGAACCAGAAGCGTCCCGTTTATGATGATGAAGAATTGAAAAATATTTTCATGCTGATAAATTAGAAAAATACTGACATTACATTTATATTAATTTAAATATCTCAAGTAGATATAAATCAAAAAATTATAAGGCATGTGCAATATATCATTCTTTTTAGTTAGTATATTAATTATATTTATTTATATTTCGAGTATTGTGGAAACGCATTAAAGGTTTTCTCTCTGTCTTTAGATAATGTATTAGAGCCAAACGAAGCTTGCTCAGCCAGGTTGTCCAGATACTAATGATGACTTAATTTTATCTCAATAAGATGGAGTATGAAGTACATAGTAGTTGATAGCAGAGCTGATTTTAATATAAGTCACTCGATATAACACATTAACTAAACCTTCTTCACATAATATAAACCGATTACGAAGAAGAACTTTCATGTATTTTATTTTTATTTATATCTCATCTCGTGATAGGCGCTGATAGAAAACATCTCTTCCAGATCCAACAGTGCACCGCGGTAGAATAAACTCTTATCTGTGACTCTAATAAAATAAATAAAAAAGCGCACAATAACTAAATGTTAAACTTTAGTACCATTTCAATAAAACGAGGATTATCGGGTCCAATTACTACTGGTATATACGAATGACAGAAGATTGCAATTGTCCTGCAAATAAATAAATTAATAAGATTCATCTGCTTTATACGCAGATTACATTATAATAATTATGAGTATTATTATTTATACACATTAAAGCCAACTGTTTAGCATAATACTTATTTCATTATTAATAATGTATGAAATTTGTTACTAAAAAAATATTACCTCAAACCATGAAACGATTTCAATCGTTCTTCTCTTGAATCAAAAATTTTTGTACGACGATAACAATTTAGAATAATTATGTGGTATCGAGAAACACATGAGAAATTTGTTACCTAAAACATAATGAGTTGTTTAACTGAAATTAATATGAGTTTCAATAATTTTTACATTGATTTTAACGAATATGAAAATAATAGATTAAACGTAAAATCAGAAGATGGGAAATTTCAGTACATATTAGTAGGTACTTGGTGGTAGAGCTTTGTGCAAGCCTGTCTAGGTACCACCCACTCATCTGATATACTACCACAAAATAGCAGTACTTTTTACTGTTGTGTTCCGGTTTGAAGGGTGAGTGAGCCAGTGTAATTACAGGCTCAAGGGATATAACATCTTATTTCCCAAGGTTGGTGGCGCATTGGCGATGTAAGCGATGGTTAACATCTTTTACAATGCCAATGTCTATGGGCGTTGGTGACCACTTACAATCAGGTGGCCCATATGCTCGTCCACCTTCCTATGCAATAAATGCAACAATAGCAATTATTGCTGTGTTGCGGTAGAATATCTGATGAGTGGGTGGTACCTACCCAGACGAGCTGGCACAAAGCCCTACCACCAAGTATAATGTACAGGGCTATTTTTAATGACCCAGCAACCTCGCAGGACTAGATACCTAACATCATAACGTTCTCATAAAACAATGTTAACTGTATGTGTCAGTTCAATGTATAAAAACTTTTAAATTAATACTTGTGATTTTTAGGAATTAAAAGTGTGCATATCATTGTTTAATTTCGTTGTTAAAGTAGAATAATTCTTATTATAATTCCGTTCGTACTTACTCTCATCATCGTAAAAAGTTCACTTAAAGGATTGTCAGACACAATGTCAATATCAGCAGTACAATAAATACCATCGGGATTTATCAAACAATGATCATAGTCGTCTAGATGAAATATTTGTGGCATCCTGGCATAGTCAGAATCTGGAATGGATGACGTTAATAATATTTGCAAGCACAGTCAATTCTTTCCTAAAAATATCACGTATATCGACGATGACTCCTGGCCATCTCAAAAAAAAAAAACATATTGATTATGCACAAGCGTTTGCACAAATACAGTCGCACTATATATTCCGATATTTCATTCCAATCATAATCGGAAGATACGGCAATCCAAAACGAACCGAAAGAATGAACACACACACCTCAAGCTTTCATACAACGAGCTGTGACTTTGAAAGAAAAATCTAGTTTTTTATTGGTTCAATCAACAAACCAACTAAACCAACGAGGCAGTCAAAATATTTAGGGTTACAATAATAAGAATATTAATTGGCTTTAATAAGACATGTAGTCCAGTCATTATAGTAAGTTCACCTCGGAATTTACAAAAAAAGCGCAAAAAAAACGATTTTTGTGACTTTTGACCTTGAAATTTAATAGTTGCGCACACCCTACCATATGTAGGTTTTGAGACAACTTTTAGGGTCTCAATATACAAGTATTTACAGACTTACAGCTGGGTATCTCAAACTCGGAGATTCTTACCTAATTTAAGCTTAAATGACTGGACTAATGGTAGATTTCCTTATTGGAATAAAATGAAAATAAACATACATAAAATAAAATCCAATGCAACTTACCGCTTAACTTATATATTACACCATTACAATTACAAGCCATTAAAAAAATCAAGATCAGCGTTTTCATTAACATTTTGTTATATTTAATATTTAAAATATAGACAACAAATTTATTTATTTATAAGAATAAAAGCTACTGGCTTTATTCAAACGACAATAATTACACAGTAAATATACGTTATCTCAGTGCGTCGAATATTATCACAATGAAACTATTCCCCTACAGTATACTATACGTTGCCCAGTGGAGGTAATTTCGCCTTTAAGACAAACTTTGTTCAACATCTTTTTACCATAATTTTATGTGTGAATGTTCATGATTTTATTTTGCAATTATTTTATTTTAATTGTGAATATCGTTGCCAATTTGAATATAATAGTAATGAAGTTAGTACCTACTGGTTATGTATTTCAATATTTTAATAGGATCTAATCTTATCAGCCGTGGGAAAGAAAATTATAAACATTGTTATGATGTACTTGAAATTATTTAATTATAATTTGAAATAGGAATTGGAGGAAGAGGAATTGTTTGGTTTATTCCGGGCCGCTTAATTTCACCATCGGACATCGCGCCAAAATTCGAAATACCATCCTCACCACCTCGATGTCTGGAAATCCACAACAGCAACCTTTTTTAAGGCATTTTCTGTCTTGCACAACTAGTCTGTGGAACCAGCTTTCGCTGGCGACTTTTCTAACCGATATGACGTAGCTACCTTTAAAAAAAGAGCGTAGCCCTTTCCTTCGCCCTCGTAGTCACTTTTCATCAGGTAAGCCCCATGCTCCCTTACCCCTTCTTATATAACCAAAAATAAATAACTTAATAGTTATTCGTATTTTTTTAAATGTATAAACAGATTGTAAACTTTCCCAAACTAGTGCATCACTATTGGTCAGTTTTTACACAATAGGAACGCTACAAGTCACTTCCAGTTTTCAGCTTCCAACCCATTTCTTGATTTCCCCTGTTTGCGGTTGAATTTTCAAAAATGACATCCGAAATACGTAAGCATGTATTTATGCTCAGAAGCTTAAAAAATAAATTTCATGCTTCTTACATCAAAAATGACGAATCCGCCATATAAACTTTCAATCCCTATTACACCCTCTTGGGGGGTAGATTTTTGAGAACCCTGAAAAATGTATTACGTACGTACGTGTACATTAACGAATCCACTAATATCGTTTTGAATATATGCAATTAATATAATAAAGAGGCAAATTTTAATTATATTGCGAATTCACGTAAAAACAACTACCCATAACATTTGAATAAAACATTGTATGATGAATTAAATATGTACTTAGTTAAGTAACGGCAAAAGTATGCTGCTTGGAGACGGCTATTCTGAAAGTAAAAAAAGAAACAATAAAAAGCATATAGTTCACAAATATTTTATTATGTTTTTCCTTAAAACTAAAACAAGTCTTTATGATAATATTGCTATGAACATTCAAATGGTTTATATATAAAATGTCGTTATCGTTTCTTAGAAGAAATATTATTACAACAATACTTTTTTATACAATACAATATAAATATATATAATTAATCATATTGAAAAAAAAAAACATTTAACTTGTAAGGTTCACATTGTAATAAAATAGCATTAATTTAAATAAGGATTAAAATATAATAAACATTTTCAATGAAGATTCTGTATTGTTTCAATTTTTTATGTTTACGACAATAAATATGACTAATCATTCTATAATTTAGAAAATATATTTTCTCATGACAACCTCAAGTATGATTGATTGATTGTATTCGACCGACTTTTTAATAAAAAAATTTAAATTACTTATTTATAACAATATTTAAATCTATCTATCACGATCTAAACCCTAAACTAATTATTATTATTTAACATTGCACTTTGTAGATAATAACAATTAAAATATTATTATTCATTGTAATGCAGTAATATAATTAGCCGTGACGTGCAAATCATTATAATATTGTCCTATTAAATATTTGTACCTGCATAAGTAATATGAAAGTTGGAAAAATGTTTTATAATATACGAGTGTTGTTTGTCCGTGAGCAGTAACCTTAAACTAAAAGAACTATTCGTTATATTATTCCAGATAAACAATTGAAGTAATCGGAGTCAGGGTCTTTACAGTTATTGTATTTTTAATTTAGATCTGTATATGTATATTTACATTAATATGATGTCATATTTTATTCTCTGAAGATTCAATTATCTTACTTCTATGATATAAATCACATCTATCACTCATCTGGCGGGTATTTTAATAAATAACTTTGAGAAATTAAGAAAGTTATCATCCAATTTAAAATTAAAATCTTTTTCTTGATCGATTATGAGAAACATATGGAATATTGCCAAGAACCTTTCCCTACATTTTATGAATATCAGTCACCTCCTTCTGAATTACTTATATCTATTTATAATATAATAACATAAAATCACATTAAAAATATAATTAAATTATTTGAGCATGTTAATTCGCTAACAATCCTTTGACTTATTTTCAACTGTCCTGTTGGTACTTGAGTTATCTATACATTTTTCTTGATTACCAGCTTTCATGTAGCTCCTGTAGTAAAAGTTGCCGAACATGTATAGAAACAAGCCCGCGTTGAGAGCCAGTAGAAAATTGATGAACTTCGGATAATTACATTCATCGAACATAACGCTGAAGTTATGATAGAATATAATCATGAATTGGATCTGAAACAAGTATATGATATTATTGACTTACAAGTTCTGACAAAGAGAGAGAGGAGAGTGACAGCAGCATATATTTATAAAACAAGTAAAATCATTTTTTTTACCTCTTTTTAATCATATTCAATCAATAGGGTACCTAACTCCTAACCAACACACCTTTAACATTTGAATTGGGCTATTTTTAATGAGCCAGCAACCTCGCAGGACAAGATAGGTAACACCATAAGCAACAACTTTTGTTCAACGACTTTTGATAATTTGTTAGATTTTATTTTAATACAAAAATAAGTATGAATTTAATTTCCTGCTTGAACGTTTATAAATCTACGCGCAACGCAAAGATCGACGCGTGGCGTCGTCCTTTATTATTTGAATGAAATATAGACCAACATTCAAATGTCACGAGAGTACGATAAAAACTTGTAGAATCATTTTTTTTCCATGTATTGAGTTATGTCCGAAGTCATCTGACTTTAACCGTCAAAACCGTATGAAAATCCGTTCAGTAGTTTTTTAGTTTATCGCGTTCATACAGACAGACAGGAAACGCGGGGACTTTGTTTTATAATATGTAGTGATTTTCGGTTTTTTCGTTTTTTTTGGTATCAAATTTCTTGCAACAAGTCATCAAGTATTAAGCTTTTTAAAGCATAAAGAATTAAAATTTGGAAAAAACTTTCTTCTACATTTGATAAAACATATAATGAATATTTTAATAGCAACAATTATGGCGATATAATACGAATACATGCTACAGAAAATATTGAAAGGCTTTTATATTATTGTACGTAATAAATTAAATTTTACTGATAATTTTAATCTGAGTTCCTTTCGCCGGTTCTTCTCAGGGCTGGGTGTTTCTTTTCCGAACCGGAAGTAGTTTCCAGTTTGACAATCAATAAGTAAGTGTAACACTTCAATATTGAATAAAGTAATTTGAATTTGAATTTGAAAAATATATTTCATAAATAAATGCAGATTTGTTCAAAGGTATGATGATGCAATAATTTTTTTTAAATAACCTACCAGTTGCATAGTGGTGAGGTGCTTCTTCCACCATATATACTTCTGGTACTGAGGACCAAGTCCTGATATGAGGTAGTAAGTGTACATGATGATGTGGATAAAGGAGTTTATCACACCAAGAAGAGTTCCGTGTCCACCTGAAATGAATAAACATGAATACTAATTTGCATCAATAATTAAATTTTAATTCTAATATAAAATATATTCTGGTTAAGCCAGGCCAATCGTATAGTTATATCATGATTAAATATAAATTATTATATTATAAATTGATTTGGTTTCTTTTTTAACCGACTTCAAAAAAAGGAGGAGGTTATTAATTCGTCTGTATGTTTTTTTTTTTTTTTGGTGTTGTTACCTCATAACTTTCGACTGGATGAATCGATTTCGATGATTTTTTTTTATTTGAAAGGGTTTGCTTTCCCATTGGTCCCATTTTTTTTTGGTCCAGTTTTGACAGTGGAATCCATGAGAAAACCATATAAGTCGTAAATTTGCATGAGGTATGTGCGCGACAAATGGACGAATAACTCGATTTCTATTCAACGGATTTCGATGATTTTTTTTTTATTGGAAAGAGTATACTTCAAGGGTTGTTTGATGATAGTTTGGTTAGATTCTGATTATAGGATCCATGACAAAGTAACGGAAATCTTCAATTCTTAGTAGCAAATTAACGATACACGACCGAATCTTTTATAGGCTATCTAGATTTATCATTCACCTACCATAACATCGTTATAATCAAGTACTTGTAGTACTATTGTATAAAACACTTCTTTATATACCGTCAATAGTTTTCGCAGCGCACGCGAAATAATAACTTTTATAGGCAACAGTTAAATACGTTGGGTTACATTGCTCCATTTTAAGAAGGGATCTATAAGTTTTTGAAAATATAATATAGCCTATGTTACTTGGTAAAGACGTAGCTTTCTAAGGGCGAAAGAATTTTTAAAATCGGTCGAGTAGTTTTTGATTTAAATCGTAATAAAAAATCAAACAAAAATCAAATCTTTCCTCTTTATAATATGAGTTATGCATGTAAGCATTAGTATATATGTTATGTTTGTAATTGAAACATATTTGAACATCTACTAAAAGTTGAGACCAATTTTGAAAATTATATAATATATCGTATAAGTACTCTTATATACATGTTATATTTATGTATATTTATATATTGATTACTAGTGTTTTTCCCGCGGTTTCACCCGCGTAGTTCCCGGTCCCGTGGGAATATGGGGACAAAATGTAGCCTATGTTACTCCCTAATAATGTAGCTTTCCATTGGTGAAAGAATTTTTTAAATCGGCTTAGTGAAACCACTACACGCATAAACATGCGTGAAAGCGTCACAAACAAACTTACTTTCGCAATTATAATATTAGTTAGGATAATATAGATACTTCCCCTTTTTTTAATATACAGACATTCCGTCATAGTTTATGGTGAAGAATGGTATAACGCAACATCTATAAACATACAGTTTATTTAATTATTACTAGAAATAACTATTTGATTATGTTATGGCTGCCCAACACCCCACCAACTAAATCTATTTAATCAAAACATGTTAATTTATATTCATACATTTAACCATATTAACTAATATTTATTAATTAAGTAACAAAATGCATTTTTCTTTACGTTTCACTGTTTTAGATTAATATATTTAAATAATAATATAGTCGGCGCTGTCTCATATTATGAGCTGCACGTTTAGTAGGTCTACCCATATTCAACTAATTAGTGAGTGTACTTCAGATTCACTAAAAATCGAAAAATAAATAAAAATTTTAACAAAACAAAAACCGACTTCATAGGAAAAACAAATTAATATGCACTAAAAAGTAAAAAAATAATTGCGTATTCTTCTATAATTTGATAATTAACTTACTATTTTTTACTCATCAATATTTAGGTACGAATGTGTTGAGTGGTTGATAATGTATTTACAATTATTGTTATTTTTGGAGTCGATGTCAGCTAACTTTCATTCGCCTCGTTAAGTTGCGCGTGCGACACAAGCACATCTCACCTATAACTAACTATGTATGTAGTTATAAACCCATCTAGGCTGACATCGACTCCAAAAATAACAATAATTGTAAATAAATTATCAACCACACAACACATTCGTACCTACATATTGTTGAGTAGAAAATAGTAAGTTAATTATCAAATTATAGAAGAATACGCAATTATTTTTTTACTTTTTAGTGCATATTAATTTGTTTTTCCTATGAAGTCGGTTTTTGTTTTGTTAAAATTTTTATTTATAACAAAAAAACTTACCAAATAAACATAAAACTTAGTGGATCCTGCATGTGTCAAATGAAATATTTCAAACTGAATGGAGCTGGTATAAAGCAAATAAATCTTATTTAAGACGACAAGGGACCTTCTTCCAGGAGTGGCATATTTACCATCCGTTATTTTACTAATTATTTAGTTCACCATGTAAAATTTTGTAAATAAATGTTATGGGGACATTGTTTTTACGCGAAATTGCACAAGTAATAAAGACTCCTCTATTTATAATATTACTATGGATTCAAAACTATATCAATGGACTTCGCTAATGTACACGTGTTTATATTGTATTTTAATAGAGTATATAAAGTGGATAGCCTTGTGCTAACCATATATAAATTTACTCACCCGGCAAGAATTTGACGCCGATCCAAGCGCAAATTGGCATCATCGTATGATGGTAAAGATGCAAAAAAGATATCTGTTTATTCTTCTTCCTTAGAACAAAGAATATTGTATCGAGTAATTCAACTATCTTTGCGAAGAAGTACCACCAGACTGCTGCAGCCATCTATAAGAAAAAAAACTATGATTTATACATTTTCTATATAAGACTGCCTCACTAGTTAGCAATAGCCTAAAATATGTTGGTCCGTGGCTGTACTCCGATTACTTAAAATTTACATTCCATCACATTACAAGATCGTCGAGAGTACTATGTCCTACACAGATGAGTAGTCTTGAATCTGAGTATCTGAAGACTAGCTGTCTTTGTATAGTTTATTTTTAGCAAAGTTATAATATAAGATTGCTCTATAAAAGGTAAAAAAATAGCAGCACAATGTAAGGAAGGTAGTAGAGTCACATTCTTGTACCCCGAAAATCACGCCTTTAGCCTTATGATTGGTCTTTTTCTGGTGGGTTCCATCTGACTATATTGAGAATAGAATATGTGTGTGTGTGTACACTAATGCATTGCATGCATGCAAAGGTATTACACCTTTTGTACCTTTGTCGAATTTCAGTCCAGAACCATTGTAACCAGCTTAAGTTGGAGGGTTACCTAATTTGATTAGATTTAACATAAATATGCATCTATGTTTTAATCACATTTTAGCATATAATTATAATGAAAATAGCTATATATAAATTGATATCATTTAAATATATGAAAATTAAATACATACTCGTTGAGCTTTAGGGCTATATGAATAATCCACCGGTTGGCAGGAGTAGTTGTAGTCACTCCACCAGCCGGAAACTAAACCCTGGAAATAGAAGGCAATTTATAATGTAATTATATTTAGTGGTTATATATAAAAATATTGGTGATTGGTAAAAGATTCTATCGATATTGATATTCTGAAGAACTTCAGTCCAATTGGTCACATTAAGGTTTTTTTATTAGCATTGGTCAGCTTTAACTTAATAGAGAATTGATGATTAAAAAAAAATTAAGCGAAAACATAAAATGCAATATTACAAACAAAGTTGCTCACTTTATTCTATTTTGATATAAAATTAGTTACACTCAAACCTACCATGTAGAAATGTTTTATAAGAAAATGAATTCATTCAATATCTTAACTATAACTTACCTCGTAAACCAAAAATATGCTTAATAATATCTGTGAAACATTGTAGAAAATGATAGTATTCTTCAAAGAGTAAGGCTTCCTATCCCTCATGTAACGAGGGCCAACTGAGGTGCAGAAGTATAGGTACGTTGCGAGAAGTGTGATCAGGGGACCAGGGCCTGACATCAGCCACCAGTTCTCTGTTCGAGGATCTGAAATAAGAGAACAAGTTCGTATGATAAAAATTAAGACACATCGTATTTGACCACCACCTGTCATGTGTTTTTTTTTTATTTAGATACAATACAAAAAATAAAAAGTAAAAGTAACCATATACCACAATATTTCAGTATATGTGGACAATTCATATTTTACAAAAGAAAAAAGACGTGGAAAACTTTTTCAGACGCTTCTTTCGCTTATATAATTATGTATGTATTATTCTATATATATAATATTCTCTTAGTCTATCTTACGACATTCATGGCATATATTTTACCAAAACCTAAACTCAAAAAAAAAATAGTTATTCTGACGTAAAGGTAAAGTAGTGGCGTTTTTAAGTATATTTTTATAAGGCGTTTTTTTTATAAGCTTTATTTTTAAATTGCGCTTGAATCGCTTTACAAAAAGTAAAACTTACTTTCTCACTTTGATTAATTATTTATCAGGCGAATGAAACTAGTCAGTTTTTGGAACGTTTGAAAGCCCATTAAAAGCCTAGATCACCCAGTAGTTAGTAGTATTTAACCTATAATCGAGGGTTCAAACCCGGGGCAGGTACAACAGAATTTCATGTGCTTAATTTGTGATTATATTTAATCTCGTGCTGGACAGGGAAGGAAAACATAGTGAGGAAACCTGCATGTGTCAAATTTCACTGAAATTTGAATGTGTTTTCCACCGACCCGTGTTGGAGCAGCGTAGTGGAATAAGCTCCAAAACCTGCTCCTCAAAAAGAGGAGAGAGGCCTTAGCCCAGCAGTGGGACATTTACAGGCCGCAACTGGCTGAAACCCCATTCGGTTGTATAGTGGATCAATTGACAGCTAAATAGTAATACTTAGTACTATTTTTTTTTAATTTTAGTGTGTGGGTGAATGATTGATGAAATAGCACCTTGTCTCCCAAGATTCACGGTGCATTAATAATATATGGGATGCTTAATCTATATAAAATAGATATCGGATCACGAAAATCAAAAAAGAAAAGAGAAATAACATATATAACATGGTTGGTTTTTATGTAGGTGGACGAACATATGGGCCACCTAATGGGTTTACCGAACCTAAGGTTACCCAACGCCTATAGACATTGGCATTATAAGAGATGTTAACCATCACTTACATCGCCAATGCGGCACAAACCCTGGGAACCAAGATGTTATATAAGTGACCTTTGTGGCTGTAATTACACTGGCTCACTCACCCTTCAAACCGCAACACAACAATACCACTGCTGTTTTGCGGCAGATTATCTCAAGAGTGGGTGTTACTACCAAGACGAGCTTGCACAAAGCCCTTCCACCAAGTAAAAGTGGTTATAGACATTGAAGGTACAATAAGTTGTTGATTAATGGCAATGGCAAGAGACCTGGTGGACTGACATTGGTTCCCTAACGGGGACGAGCCCTTGTGTGGGACGCAACATGTGTTGACACACTGGCCCCGTCTCATGACAGGGAAACAATGTTAAAAGCCGCCGCCGAGCGAGATGCCGCGGAAAAAGCTGAAACGAACAAACATAACAAATATTCGTCTCTTATTCCAAATTCCGTTTGCAGTTGAAACGCTTATACCTTGGAGTAATAGTGCCAAAAAATTCATCCAAAATATTACTCCCCGCCTTATTGCCTCCACTGGTGACAGGAGGGCTGGTTCATTTTTGCCCAGAGAATCGGAATTGCGATTCAAAGGGGAAATGCTGCTAGCATTTTTGCCACCATTCCACGCGGTCACGACTTGTACAATAATTTTTATTAAGGTTTTTATGGTTTTTTATCTCACTACATTATGTAGTTGTTTATATTTATTGCAGAGCCAAAGTGCCAACGTCTTTGACGACTACCATCAGGTAACTTATTAACGTCTGGACACGAACCGACAGATAGCGTGGTGAAGTAAACTTTAAATCTTTGATTTAAATTTAAATATTATATGTAATTTATATTATGTACACGTACAGAGGCGTGATATTTGTATAATATATTCAAAGAAACCGATATCATAAAGCTCGAACTCGGACATCTTGTGAGTCACATTAAAAAGGACGATAAATAAAATAGTACATGTATCCTTAGTGTTTTTATGTCAATGTCAACTTTGTTTATTAGTTGGGTTATAATAAGGAAACATAAAAATATTTAACGCCAATATATTTTATATTATCGTAATATTTATAAAGTGTCTCCTCATTGAAAGTAAATAAACCGGCAAAAAATTTTACAAATACATAATAATAAATACATTCTTTGAATAGTCAGAACTGTAACGGTTATTTAATGCGGTTTAGTTAAAAATTCAATAGCGGAAACAACGCATTGTTTTACGGGCTGCCAACTGTAAAAGTCGGAGTTTCGACCTGACTTGATCTATTGTCTTTACCAATTCTCTTTTTTTTACTCATTATGTCTTAACTACTTCACTTATCATTATGAAATTTTGCATATATGTTGTACAGGTATAGTAAAGGAACTAGGATACATAATAACATCCCCCCCTCAAACGAGACCTAAGCCTCGTGGGGAAACTAATCCATACTAATATATAAAGCTAAAGAGTTTGTTTGTTTGATCTACTGGTTCGAATTTAAAAAATCATTTTGTATACCTACTCCTTTCATCGAGGAAGGCTCGAGAGTCTAGGCTAATTTTCATTTATTATACGCGGGTGAAACCACGCCCGCGGGGCGCAGCTATTAATTATGTATAAATACAAATGTAAGTTACAAAAGCAATAGATAAGTATTATGATTTTTTTTTTTATTATATAGATAGGCGGACGAGCATATGGGCCATCTCGTGTTAAGTGGTAACCAACGCCCAAAGACATTGGCAATGTTAACCATCGCTTACATTGCCAATGCGCCACCAACCTTGGAAACTAAGATGTTATGTCCCTTGTGCCTGTAATTACACTGGCTCACTCACCCTTCAAACCGGAACACAACAATAACAAATACTGCTGTTTTGCGGTAGAATATCTGATTTAGAAGGAACCTACCCAGACGAGCTTGCACAAAGCTCTACCACCGAGTAAATAATAAATGAATATTATATGAAAAAATCAAGTATTTAAGTACCCAGCAAATATTAATAAATTTTACATAAAAATCGGAGATATACAAGTATTGACTCAGCTATAGGCTTTTAGGCTTTGAGGTCTTGGATTTAAGTTTGGACAATAAGTATTTGCTTCGTTTAAAGTACAAGCGTTTTGAGTGGATCAGGATAAATTCTACTAATTTATAACAATTACTTCTACTGAATCATTGTGTTGATTGCGAGAAAATGACAATTTTATAGTAGAATTGCCTCCCAGGTCGAATAGGATCGTTGGTTGTCTCATGGTTATAGGATTAAGGAATTAGAGTAGTGCAGTTTGTGTCCACGTGCACTCGTATATCAACTATATTGAGGTCCACCAAACCGATTTCAGTCACGTCGGCCCATCTCAAGAGAGATTAGCCAACTGTGCTGGAGATATTAAACTGCACAAGTGTGTGCGCAAGCACAGGTGCACTCTCTTTTCCTTAGCTCTCGTAATCCGAGGGGACGGAAATCCGACACGACCGGAAAGAGTTCAGGCGCAAGACCAACGGCTTAACGTGCTTTCCGAGGCACGGGAGTGCACACTTCCAACTTGCAGACTCCGGGCTGCTACTGAGAATGTTCTGAAAGAAAAAACCCAATAACTATTTATTGGCCCGACCTGGGAATTGAACCCAGGACCACCGAGTTTGCGGCCTTATATCTAGTCACTAGACCAAAGAGGCAGTCATCATTATATTTAATGGTTGCATATATCTACATATCTAAGAATATTATAAATAGTTCGTAAAATTATCACGTTCCTTATAAACAGTACACAATACTCTAGTTCTGAATGCAAATTGTATAATTATATATTAACGATAAACAAATGTCATGTCATTCTACCACCGGCCAAGAACATCTAAAAATGTTATATATATATCTTCGATCAATAATCTACTAGATTAGCGTTTCAAAAACGGCCCGAAAAATAAGACCACAATGACGTTTGTGATTTTATTTCAAATTAGTATGATGCAATTACAATCAATGCGCATTCAAAAATGGTGTAAATAACAATTGCAACAACAAGTTTTCGGAAGGAATATATTTTTTCGGTAAGTTAATACCACTGAGTGTTATTCATAAAACAAAAACAGAATAACATATTAAAAATAGTTAATATGAATAAATTAGCAAAATTATTATTGTTGACCAATGTTTGCGACAACACATTAACAATTGTATCAGAATCAGTTGCATGGAATAGTATATATTTTTTTAATGTTATTTTGTAATTTTTGTTTGTAGATTTAATACGACCCATTTCGCTGTGCAGAATTCGTGTGTATTGTTGCAATAAAATACCATTATTCACACACGGCCATCTAATTCCAAACGAAGCAGAGCTTGTACTATTGAAACCGGGCAACTGATATACTACATATATTTTCGGTTCTCCAATATACAAGCCTACTTACTAATAACGTAGTAGTTATATTAATTCGAATAAGATTCGAATTTATTTCTTCTAAACTCATACAGCAATCGACACATAATAACACAATCTATCATCCCCTAGAATGTGACCAAAGAACGTATTAATTTTAAATATTTGTAATCAACACTATTCTAGAGCATGTTGTGTTCTCCAGTAATTGGGGGTACATCTAACCATGTGTAAATGCTTGTACCTTTTGTATTTTTATGTTTACTTCTGTTGGAGTTCCTTAATAAATAAATAAGTATTACATTGTTTTACTCAACAATACAAACAACTTTATTTATAAATAACCAATGATATTATAAGTAAAAAGGTGTAGATAGGTTACATACATAGCATTCAATCTACGAAAATGACACTGTTACGCACACATAAATAACTTTATATTGCAATATACACACTACATTACGATTCGTCGCTAAAGTAGGGTGGCATGATTTAAGTATCACGAGTGAAAAAAAGACGAATATATTTGCGAGAGTGCATCGTCTCGTGTCAAAGAAACGATATAGAATAAATCATCAGACGTACGTTTTTTCTTACCCGGATTTATGCCTATGAATGCGATTACTCATAAATTCATTTTGTATAAGTACTAAAAATTCATTGATATAATCTATCAATAATTTTATAAAAATTTAATATCAAATAAACAATATCAACATCATGATCATACATCTAAACACTATTTATACATCTAAATAAACATCTTCTTTACGACGTAATGATAAAAATATTTATTTATATCTTGATTTCAATTTAGTAATATAATATAATTAATAATTTAATATTCATTCTCATTTATATAAATAAAACAAACATATAAAATTATAATATAATATGTGCCAACTGCCACCACTGTTTGTGTTTTACTCAATGATCAGTAACGTCGTCTATCTCTATTGCACTCGTTCATTAATATACTTTTGTTGCATTCATGCATTTCTAACGTCATATTTTACGAATATAATATTTGATTTGTGAAAATATTAAGATAAATAGTAAACTTACTAATGAAAAGTGATTCCTTAAGTTTAAGAAGTTTTGCTAGTATAATTTGTGCAATATCTCATAACACACGACGGCATTTCGGGTTATTTTGGGTCACTTTTAATTACAATTGTACTCGCTACGTGACGTCTATCCATTGACAATGGTGACATAATACTGAGGTGAAGTGTTGATAGTAATCTTGATTTCGAACGAGTGCTCACGGAGTGCTTGTAACCTATCTACACCTTTTTATTATAATATCATTGTAAATAACGGATTTTAATAACGAATGTAATTTATTATGTACATACACAAACAAATTAAACGATAACGATGAGAACGTGCAATTAGTAGCCTGCTATTTTGACTTTTTTGCACATTTATTATTATATGTATACAAATGTGCGAAAAATTCGAAAAACTTCAATGGTTTTTCCATCGGTTTTTTATTAACGCCTCGAATTTTAAAGTGTAAACGGATATTTATTTACAGAAACGTTTAGCATTCGTATGTTATTTTCTTTGTATTATGTACGGTTTTGTTTGGACTAAGCTTATCGGTGGGCGCGTAAGATATCTTTTATCTATAATATTATTTTTAAAAAACATCGTTATTTTTTTTTTGTACAACCGAAAATTACATATACTGATATAATTATCTTGTAATAATAAATTATTTACTTGTCTGATGCAAATTAAAATTATTTTTAATATTTGTCGGATTAAAAAAAGTATCTTCTATTGTTATTTTATAATCTTTATATTATGTATTTTTATTAAATAAACAAATTTATTTGTGGTTTCTTCTATTCTGATTTAATTTATTTTGAAATGCATGCATATACATAACAGTCAAAATTTTAAACTCAGTTTTATCAATGACCAATTTTAATTGTCTACTGGTATTATTTACCTTTATTATAGCGATATTTTTATTGCTTCAAATAAGGGCACTAAGACTTAGATGTTTGGTTGTATATTATAATATATTATTTGATATTACATTAAAGATATAAGCTATGAGTTGGATATTATATTGACGTAAGATACTTTTTAAATTAAGCAATAATAAGTATCCTTAATTAAAATAATTCACGAGCAAGATAAATAATTGTAAAAGTTGCGTTCGATGTCGCAAAGTAAATTGTTGTGGTAAAAATACAAGGTCAAAAGCCGATTGTTACGTGTATCTACTAAATAAATATACAATTTAAATTAAAACTAGTCTTTATTTTTTTATAATAATTTAAGTAATTTGATTAAAAATATTTTTTAAATAGGTAACACAAAAATCATCAAAATTGTACACACGATAATAAATGTACGTATAAATGACTATTCAACATGAAAACGTTTGAGAAAAAACGGAAAAACAATTAAGGCATGAAAATGACAACATTGAAAATGAAAACAGCGCCATCTAGTGACTATAGTTGGAATTCCATGCAAATTGCTTTCAATTGCGACGGCTATCATATAAGCGAAATAACTCGCAGTGGCCACTCTGACGTGTAATCTGCACTTGTCATAATAATATTGTAGTGTTATAATTATGACTTAATAATAATAATAATCATCGTCATCATCATCAATATTATACATATTTAAACATATTATTAATTAAAATGTTTCTATAATATTATAAGCGCTCTAGAACGAGAATCCGAGAGCCCAGTGGCTACAACGCGTGAAGATTAACCGATGATCGTGGGTTCAAACCCGGGCAGGCACTACTGAATTTTCAAGTGCTTAATTTGTGTTTATAATTCATCTCCTGCTTGGCGGTGAAGGAAAACATCGTAAGGAAACCAGCATGTGTCAAATTTCACTCAAAATTCTGCCACATGTGAATCAGTATTGGAGCAGCGTGGTGGAATAAGCTCCAAACCTTCTCCTCAAAAAAAAAGAAGAGGCCTTAGCTCAGCAGTGAGACATTCACAGGCTGTTACTTTACTTTACTTCTCGAACTCGTATTACTATTTAACTAATACAATCATATTAACGACTACACGATAAAATTGACGTAACGAGTGAGTGTGAGTCTTGTTGACATTTACTACATGCGACTTATGTGTTAACACAATTTACAAATTCCTTTTTAGAAAATACCATATAATTTTAAATCGCCCAGTAACAGACAGAGTAACAGATTATTGGTAAATATAATTAATTATCCAATTTGTATCCCAGCAAATTTTCGATTGTTGATAGAAGCAGAAACCTATATTAATTGCAGTTCAAGTATAAAGCAAAAAATTGCACATGAGGAAATTACGTGTTTTATGTATATAAAAAAGTTTACATGTAACATTTCGATTATAAAGCCGAACTGGATATATCCACAAAAATTAAAAAAAAAATGTTGCATTACACCCCTCTTTATATGTCTGTAAATTTGTCAATAGATAAAACAATTCGGAAATCGCTTTTAAGTTCAAAATATTATATTTACTTACCACTGTTCCTCTCCATGAAACGTTTGTACGAATCCACGATAGACATGTTGTAGCTTGATGCGCCCCCTGTAAGAGAACAAAGACAATTGAAATTAAATTGTCTGTCATGTATCTTATAAGATTCTTATATAGATACTAATAATAATATCTTTAAAAGGCTTGTTTGTACAGCAAAATAATATCATTGTTTTGAAGTGAAGTGAAATAAGCATCGTTGTGATTTGAAAGTCGATGAAACGAAAAAGAGACAGACACATATGTAAATTCATAAGATTATACGTGGGAGAAAATGAGATAGGAAGCATTATAATATAGTTGAAGACAACATTTTTGAAGGTTTCACTTCTACCACGTGTGAATTGCACACATATTTTTTTTTATCTATATAAATAACTTTAAAAGAACAATAAATTATCAGAACATTTTTAAAACATACTAATCATAATTATGTTTTAAAACATATTAATAATAAGCTGTTTTCGAAACATGTAAGTATATTGAAAGAAATGTTTTAAAGTTTCATTGGTGATTTCTAGAAATAAGATTTATTAATTATCTGTCGAATGTAGTGACAATTTTATATTAATAACTAACTAATCTCGTTCTATCACGTGGGACCACATAACTTTCAAATGAGATAGTAAAATGCGACATACAGATATAACATAATCGATTTGTTTATATATCATTTAGTTATTTATATTGATTGTTGTCAATGCGTGAAAATTAATAAAAAAAAATCGATAGAAACATAAACAAAGTCACGTGACTAACACTAGCATTAGATGTTATTGTTATTAAAGTTTGCCACCTACTAAAATATACAATGTATTTTAAACGATAATTTTACAACCGTTTTATATAGCAATTATAACGCAATAGCGAAGATGTTAAAACCTGATATTTTGATATAATCCACCATAAGTATAGAAGTATTATATATATATATATATATATATATATATATATTGCTTATAGCGATTTTATTCTCAAACAAATTGATATAAGCTAAGGAACATCTGGGAATGAAATAATAATAACAAAAAGTATTATATAAGATTGCTATATAATAAAGAAGAAAAATAAATAATATACACTCGTACACACAACTTATTAATAACGCAATGTTCTATTTATGTAAGGTTCCATTGTGTGCTTTATATATAATTCAAAGTAAAATAAGAAACGATGGTCGTACTTACAAGATCAAGTAAGAAGAAATCAAGGGCTCAATTCAAGGACGTAGACCTACTTTTGTGAGCTCCGATCGTTCACAGAACAAGGTCGAGCAGCAACTACTCTCACCGTCGATCGAAAAACGACGATTACAACTCAAACGAAATTAAATTAGTCGATTATGAAAACCGTAATTATCCTTCAGATGCGTAATAAAACGAATACTTTCGACATTACGCAATTAAATCATAATAATTGGCCATTTGACTAATGACGTTAATTATTGTGATGAGCTGTAACATAATATTTTATATTACACTAGCTACTAGCCCCGGCTTCGCTCAGAATAAGAGTCTTCATAAAGCGTTCATACCGTAATACATAATGTTATATATCTATTACTTTACACTGAGGACGCCAGTAAAACTACCGGTCGGCATGATCCGTCATTGTGCGTCCTGAAGCTTTTGAATTACTAACCATTAATAAAAGTAAGTAGACTTATTCGAATGGTTTTTTTTTCTGATTTAATCTAGCACAGGTCAGTAAATATAAATCTTCCCTTCTTTAGCACAGAAGATATTTAGGTATCAAGTATTCGTTAAATATATTTTTTTACAAAGAATTACTGCTTCTGAGCCAACTGCATTGGATCATCATTGTCATCATAATTATTAATAGTGCAAAAGAAGTACAGAACAAACAGAACGGCATCAATTGAACGTTAGATCAATAATGTAGTTGTTTTGTGGAATTTGACTCTCCTCTTTTTTGAGGAAAAGGTTTTGGAGCTTATTCCACCACGCTGCTTCATTGCTGGTTGGTAGAATACACATGTGACAGAATTTCAGTTAAATTTGACACATGCAGGTTTCCTTACGATTTTTTTGTTCACCGTCCAGAACGAGATGAATTATAATCAAAAATTAATCACATGAAATTCAATAGTGCTTGCCCAGTTTGAACTCACGATCATCGGTTTAGATTCAAGCATTCTTACTACTGGGTCATCTCGGCTTAGCTTAGTAGTCAGGAAAGGAATAATAAAATAATTAATAACATATTTGGAGTGGGACATCAACCAGTTGTTGTTCATACATATAGAATGTATGCAGTAAAATACATAAAAATAATTATAATAAGCTTAATGAAAATTTATGTTCCAATTGATGACAAGGTTGTTTAAAGGTCAAACACTATTGCATCAAGCTGAGCAACCACAACACGAATTCTCTTAAAGTGAAGCGACATCGTTGCGATTAAGAGAAGTTTGTAAATCACGATATTATCATTCTAGCCCGAGGCCTGCTCTGCAGAGCAACGAATCGAACGCAATGTTTAATGTTTTTTTTTGTGGATATTAAAAAAGGTAACAGCTGATACTTTCAATGCAATTAGCTTCTAACTTTTTCCTGTCAATAACCTCATACACGTGGCGCGTGGGCTTAGTTAAGCAGAGGAATATATATTATATATATTACTAGCGACCCGATTTTACAGCGTTTTCGATGAACGCTCCCAATCGGCTCGTTTTTTTCCGACTTCTTCAACATTCATCGTCATATTTCAACAACTTTACAGAAAACGTTAATGAATTATACACGTAAACCTTCCTCTTGAATCATTTTATCTATTGGTGGGAACCGTATGAAAATCCGTTCAGTAGTTTTTTAGTTTATCGCGTTAATACAGACAGACAGGAAACGCGGGGGACTTTGTTTTATAATATGTAGTGATAGTGATAGCGGTAGTGATGTAGTTACAGTGATAATTGAGAGTATTATAATAATAATTTACAATTACAATAACTTCCGTTTCGCTTGGACGCTTCACGTGCCAAATCCTCAACATATTTAATGTATCAAACTAACGCTAGATTTACATGTCAATAGGAGAATAACACAAGTTCAAACGCTACCGTACAATGAAATTTAGTCTTTAATTAATACATATAAAGTTGACATTTCCTTATTTTATTATTTTGATAAATTTGGAAGAAAAGCCTATATTTAGTTTACTACTTATGTAAGATGTGATAGCGTATTCAGTAGCATCCGCAATGTATTGTCAATATTTCGTAAAATATATTCAAGGGTACGGTTAAGCAATAATATGGCCCGTGTACAATGTGTACATGTTTTAATATATTTTAAAGAACAGGATATTATTTTATGCCGATATATAATAATTATATTCGTCGGTTCGGTGTAACCGGTGATAGTTTCTAGATTGACTATCATATAAGTGTATTAATTCAATGTTGAATACAGTACATGAATTTGAAAAAAAAATCGTATAAAATAATAATTTGCTATATCAACGATTATAATGTATATTTAAAGATATATGTTTTATATATATCATTTTTTAACAGGAAACATTAAGTTTTCAAATACAACATCAAACTTTTTTTAGTAAGTATTTTTTTATTTACTTAAATCATAATAAAGATCAGAACGACTATATACAAAAACCAGGTCATCATAATTTGATTGCTTTAAAAAAATATTTGTTTTTAGTAATTGCTATGAAACAAAAGTAATTAAACAAAAGTAACTAAATGAAAATCTATTCATCCGTTCGAGAGCTACGATCTCACATAGAGAAATACAGTAGACAGACAAACAGAGATACAAACACCCACATCAAACTTATAACACCGCTCGTTTTTTCTTCCTTACTAATCGTCGGCACTACTGAATATAGAATGCTGAAAAAGACATAAGTTCATAAGTAGGTTTGAAATAGGAAGAAGTGTAGCTTTGTAATCATTTTAATCATTTTTTTGATTTTATACGAAATCTAAACAAACTATATTAAAATAATTAATTCAGCTAATATGTGATTGTCTATTTTTTGAAATGTTTTAGTAATATCGAAACGCTTATAGCAATAAACAAATTCCTATCTACAACTACTAGTACTAGTAGGAGGTACCAGTAGGTACGTTAAAATAAACATTTCAAAAATACATCTATACATATAAATAAAATTGGAGTGTCTGTTTTTAATATTGAAATAACCGCTTTTTACTACATGCATATGAATATATATACGGTACATACACCGAAATAACATTTTTTACAATTTTTGTCTGTCTGTCTGTCTGTATGTCTGTCTGTCTGTCTGTCTGTTTGTTCCGGCTAATCTCTGAAATGGCTGGACCGATTTTGACGGGACTTTTATTGGCAGGTAGCTGATTTAATAAGGAGTAACATAGGCTACTTTTATTTTAGAAAAAAAAAATGATTATCTATACATCTATACATATAAATAAAATTGGAGTGTCTGTTTTTAATATTGAAATAACCGCTTTTTACTACATGCATATGAATATATATACGGTACATACACCGAAATAACATTTTTTTAAATTTTTGTCTGTCTGTCTGTCTGTCTGTCTGTTTGTTCCGGCTAATCTCTGAAATGGCTGGACCGATTTTGACGGGACTTTTATTGGCAGGTAGCTGATGTAATAAGGAGTAACTTAGGCTTCTTTTATTTTAGAAAAAAATGATTATAAAAATAAAAACTTATTATTTTTTGTTAAATTCTACGTGGACGAAGTCGCGGGTACAGCTAGTATAAAATATCTTTAATCAATAAAAAATAATTACTCATTATTTTAATTAATAACCTTTAACGTAGTTACTATAGATAATTGAATGCAGATGTTTTATAAAAACAGTGGATTGATATGGAAATTACTAGAAAAATAGCCGTCAGTTATATGCAGTGAGTAAGCATAACGATGTAAATATTATATTGCATTACATAATGTTCCATAGAATTTCAATAATAATTATTTATGGATTAATAGATAGACTAGACAAAGAGATAGACTCGAGCATCCTTTTGATCAGGGTTTTGATATATTACAAGTCAACTGATATATTTCCTTCGACAATTAATAACATAATTATTTAAATGAGGTTTTTGCATCAATTATTTTATTCGATAGAAGAATTTCTTATGTACATATTATAGAATAATAAGTAGCATGCGCAAGCGATCCCTTGGCGCTCCCCTTAAGACGGGAAGGGTACAGTGGTGGTTTTAGTCGGTAGGAGTCCGACATAACCCTCCATTAAGCTACATCACATATGGAGGGTATCCATGATGGATTTCCCCACGAAAAAAAAGAGAAAAAAAAAGGAAAAGAAAAACAAGGGTGGATAATACTTTCCTGAACTTAATAACGTAACGAACGTAGAAAGACGCTTTGACTCAGACAAACTGTTCAAATTTATAATAAAATAGACGAATATTAAAGTAAAAACAAAAACAATAAAACACCAGTTATTTAAAATGAATTATGTATTTGTTTGTCAAAAAAAATATCTCCGAACAATATGTTTGCTCACAATGTTTCTGTTTAAGTATCTGATTAATGTTTGTATTATATTGTGTGTTTCTCATTTCTCACATACGCCATAATTTGAACGTTTACACATTGTAAGAAAAAAATATTCAAAATGTATGTTTCTTATACGTATACTTGAAGGAAAAAATACACTATTATATTAAAAATTAAAATATGAATAACTGTCTGTTTTAAGTTATTATTGGTGGTAGAGCTTTGTGCAGGCTCGTCTGGGTAGGTACCACCCACTCATCAGATATTCTACCGCAAAATAGCAGTACTTGCTATTGTTGTGTTCCGGTTTAAAGGGTGAGTGAGCCAGTGTAATTACAGGCACAAGAGACGTAATATCTTAGTTCTCAAGATTGGTGGCGCAGTGGCGAGAGATGTTAACCATCTCTTACAATGCCAATGTCTATGGGCGTTGGTGATCACTTACCATCAGGTGGCCCATATGCTCGTCCGCCTTCCTATGCAATAAAAAAATATATATTATGGCTATCTGCGAGTTACCAAAACATTTTTATTTTATTTTAGTCAGTCTGTCTTCAAAAAAGCAACAGAGAGTAATTATGTTTGGCGATTGAATAACTGCTGAGTGTGTAGTCCTTAACCTGGGTGGTAATTTTATCAATTTATGAAGGTTACGTTTTCGATCGTTTAATTACCCTTTAATCGGAACTCGGAACGGACTAGATTTTTATGTTAGTAGAATAGGAATTTGCTTGGTGCTAGGCTTATATCCCCGCCCCGGCTTGGTTAACTATGTTACTTCCCAAGGTTGGTGGTGGTGGTATGTTGGTGGCGATGTAAGGAATGTTTAATATTACATCACCGAACATTGGTGATGTAATATGGCCATTGATGATTCAAAAATTAAGATTAAGTTATATATCAATACTAACAAAACACTTAATCGAGTGGTAATCGTTGCTGCTTAGCTGTTTTATATTATATTTTGGATGAGATGGTAGTATCTACCCAGACGCGCTTGCTTGCACAAAGCTCTGCCGGTAAGCCTTAGCATTTTATATATTAAGTAGTAATATAAAATATAATAAAATAATAATAATGTGTAAAATTTTTTACTGATTTGTGAATATATCAGATTATTATTAAAGCTTTAATCATTTGAAAAAATATATATGAATATACGAGTATATTAATTTATTGAAAAAAATATTATTACCTACGCTTAACAAAAAATTAAATGAGTTTTTCGATGACGATTTTTGTGTAATATAACAATTAATTTTAAAGTTCTTAATTACCAAATCAAGAACTGCTTTTTAAACAAAAACATTTTATTTTGCAAAAAAAAACAGCGCGCGAGCGCAACACCGTATCGAAACAGGTTATAACAGGGTTAAATAAATTATTTTATCAATTAGATTAGCTAACAATTAGCATATAAATATAATCAATTTTATACATATAAGGAAGTTTTAAAAAATCATATAGAATTAAAGTTGTTTCCAATTTAAATAATACATTGCGGAGTCTTAAATTAAAATAAACATTGACAGGGATGTGAGGAACCGGATAATTGCAGGGTGGAAGAAATAGCGATAGGTCTCTGGGACCATTTGTGACCCCAGAATGCCGTAGAAGATTAAAGGGAAGATTGACCTGTCGTGATGTGTGCCATGTTCTGAATGTTAAGCAGCAAAAGAAGAGAACGTAAAAATAATGCATGTAGCAGAGATGCGAATGTTAAGAGGGATGTGCGGTGTGACTAGAATGGACAAGATTAGAATCGAGTATATTGGCGAAAGTCTAAAAGTAGCAACAATAGATGAAAAGTTGATGAGTAATAGATTAGTGTGGTATGAGCATGTGATGAGGAGAGATGAAAAACATGTTACTAGAAGGGTGATGAGTATGAATGTTGATGGATATAGGGGACGGGGCAGGCCGAAGAAAGGGAAGATGGATTGCGTAAGAAAGAATATGTGTATGAAAGGACGAGACGGAGTAACTAAGGACGAAAGTGGTGAGATGACGAGTGACAGAAAAATAATAGCGGGATAAAGGCCGGAAGTAGAAAGAAAAGACATTGCGAAGGCTATTGTTTAAACCAGAAACAGATTTTTTATTTTTAACTAAAAACATGAGTTTCTGTACCATTGGACTAATAGATATTCAACTACTCATACTTATTATTCAGATAAGACAGTTTTATACGAAAAAACTGTATAGCCAAGTCGGAAAAGGTCAGTGTCATTTTATTAGACTGCAAAGAATAAAAAAAACTTCATGGTATATTTTGAGTATCAAGTCACGTATTTTCACTGAAACGGGGACTTGGCAGATGAAACCGCGGGAAAACGCAATTGTTTTATAATTATGTTGTTTCGCAAATATGTATATTATACGCATGCATCGATGGGGACGACCTTTCGTTGTAACATAATTAAATATATAATACCAAAATTATGTATGCAGTATTGGCTAATATTAAAATATTCCTTCACAATCATATTAATTTAACCCAACGAATTCTATACATAAACTTTACAATGTTTGACTCGCAGTTTTACTGTTAAATTTGTATTATTACTTTTTTTGTTTGTTTTCATTTACTTATTTACTGTATTATTATTTTTAAATATGGCTTGTTATTTAAATATGACTTGCTATGCTTCTACTAATATTAAAATTTAATTATTATTATTAAATCGGCCTTTTAGTTTTGTTAATCTAACACGTTGGCGTATTTACACAAAAAATAATCTAAGTTTTATTACATTAAGAACTCATTGTATTTAAATAGAAATGCTTTACCGAACGAATTCTTTAAATTTTTGTTTTATTGATAACATTTTCTTTATTCTTCATTAATTAATATCACATTAGTTGTCATTAATATTATATTACTTTTGAGTTATTAAAACATGAAAATGTCACAATTGCAACACCTACTTAATGGCGCTAATTAAAATCACATTACTTAATAACTCAACTGTTTTATAGTGGACCAAGTAATTCTTTACTTACCTACATATGTAATGATTGCAATGATGATTATTTAACGGCCTCACAAAATGTAGCTTCGCTGTATCGAAATGTGTCTGTCCTTTACGCAACAAATAGAAATACACACAAATATGATTCAATATATTTCATACGAAGTATTGACATTTGGATCAAAACGGACTTGCACATATTTCTAACACGAGAAAAAAAAAGTTCCACATCTAGTTAAGCGTAGTAATATAGATAAGTACAACAATAACTCGATTTTATTCACACGACTATATTTAAAAGAATAATAAGATATTAAGTGTATATTCATTCAAACAAAAGTAGCTCAAAGTCCCATAAATTACGGTTATTTTTCAATTGACAGTATAAAGTGAGTTTCGCGTTAAAAGACCAAATGTAGTAACATAGAATGTAAATGCTTCCATTGTTGCTTGATGTAAAAAAATTCAAACAATATCTGACTAATTGTTACTTTTATCGCAATGTTAGTTGGTAATATTTAAAAATTTTGTAATATCTAAAAGTGTATTAAAACTTACAATGCAAACAATAACACTAAATAAATAAAAATTTTATCAAAACAAAAACCGACTTCATGTCAATGTCAGGAAAAACAAATTAATATGCACTAAAAAGTAAAAAAATAATTGCGTATTCTTCTATAATTTGATAATTAACTTACTATTTTCTACTTATCAATATGTAGGAACGAATGTGTTGTGTGGTTGATAATGTATTTACAATTATTGTTGTTTTTGGAGTCAGCAGCAGCAGCGTGGTGGACAAATCTCCAAAACATCTCCTCAAAAATGCAACGAGGCATAACAGTGTGATATTTACATGCTACTTCTATTTAAATAAGTTAATTTCATGAGTAAATATTTATTTAAAAATAGTAAATTATGTCTAGATAACTGCCAAACTTGTTTTCCTTTGGTGTATTAGAAGTAATTTCTTCAAGTGGTATGTATATCTTTTTATACAATACAATGTTATAAATAAGACCATTGAACCTTGCAAACTTCTATTTAGTCGATGTCAAATCAAGCAAGTCAATAGCGCTAATTAAAAACATAAAATTAATGTATACGAAATACCAATTCATTCGATTGACCGAATATTTTTAAAAATTAAATGCTTTAACAATTACACATACTTATATAATAAACAGAACCCACGCTGCCTATAGAATGCCTTTTTGTTCAAATTAAGTATTTATTTTAAATTGCTTTTCGAGACGTTAAAATAAAAAAGAAATAGCGATACTACTTTTTTTATTGTTCGTTATCTTTGAATTCGAATCTTCAATAGATTTATTATCTTTACGGAAATAAAAGTCATATACAACATTTAATTGTACATATTGCATATAATATTTTTTACTTTTCACAAATGAGTAAGAAAAGTATATAAATGATATATAAAAATATATTAAATCGGCGTCGATATGATCTTGATCTAAGTTTGGTTGCAAGAAATTCGCACTTGTGTAACTTGCCCTGAGGTGGAAGCTGGAGACGTGACTCAAAGTACATACGTTCTATGCATTTTCGTTGTATCTTATAAATTCTTGTGGAAGATCGAAGGCCGAAAACAGGCAACACCCACGTCGTTATTTTAGAATATTATTCAATATTCCTTGTTAGTCAAAAGGCTACCTTGTCCGCTTAAGTCCGAAATTCGGAAGTTATATAAGTTTATTCTCCCCACCCTCGGAAAGCGTAATCACGAGAACATATTGAGCATTTGATCAATAACGAGTAAATTGAATTTTCGATAATAATAAGACCACTTTGAATAAAAAAATTACATGTATAAATTTTGTTAATCAAGTTATCAAGTCATTTTTATACAAATAAGGAATTGTCTCGAACGCTCATAATTGCAAATGAGCCGCAGTTTATACAGTTAATCACTTGTAGTCAAACAATTTATCAAAATCATTTTGCTGACAATTGATGTCATATGTTGGTTTATATAATGGAAAAATCAATATATTACGCGATAGAAATAAACGACACAGTCGTGCGCCATTCATTTCAATAACAAGATATATTTAATTATTTATATGTATATTATGTTTTTGTAACGATTTTAGTTAAATAAACTGGTACCCCGGTATCAAAAGTTTTTACATTTAAGCAAAAACTTTAATGAACATTAAGCACTAAAATTGTTCATGCTAAAAAAAATACAGACGTATTGAGAACCTCCTCTTTTTTTAAGTCGGTTAAAAAAAATAAAGATAACAGAATATAATAATCCATTTAACATTATAAAGAAAACAATAAAAAATTGTTGTAATAAAATTAACAATCATTTACTTAAACACAGTTAGCATTATTGTGTTTAAATAATTTTTATACGTAATCGTTTTTCATAATCATATCGTATTAAATAAATATAAATAAGTACTTAATAAAATCTATTTGAAAGTCAATCTTACGAAACGAATTGTTTTTTGACGTGACAACGTCGATGAACGCTGGCTGCATGCACGAAAAAGGATGACTCATTGTCCCGTTACGCCATGTGTCCCGTTACGCTGATTGTACGCTTGCGTCGCATCTATCTCTCTTTCACTCGATTGGCCTATGCGTCATTTCATCAATGTTTTGTTATGACGTTGTCACGTTAAACTATCGTCCGTAAACCGAATTTACAGACAACCATTTTTTTTAAAGAATATTATTCTGGCAGCTCATAATATTGAAAATTTAAATTTAGAATTTATAAACATTCTAGTAAAGTAAAAACCTACTTCATAGGTTCGACGTAGGAAGTTAGTTTTATACTATTTTTATAATCATATTATAATTATTATTATACTGTTATGTTTAAAACGTGTCAAAGACACATTGTTAATTAATTTCGCCTAAAATGCAACTGATGGGTTTCACGCCTAGTTGGTCAATGGCCTCTATTTACAACCTTAACATTCCCTTTAATATAGATAGCATATCTAGTCGTTACGTGTATAGGCATAAGAGTTATTATTGCATTAACATATATTGCTCGTACGTGATAAATTATTTAACGTTGGTCAAGGTTGAAATAAGAAAGTGGTTTTAAATATAACCGATATTTGTCATTCTGATCATCAGTTTCATTTCAATAAATAATATGAACTTAACGTATAATACTAGTGGTTCTTTAAAAAATAGCTGTAATCACAATCGTTTTGAAATCGAAAGCGATCATGACTAAATTAAACCAAAATAAGGTGACTGTAACTTGACATTTGCAGTCTTCCATATCGGTATACTTAACGCTGTAATTGGTTAAAAGTATTGCAATTGTATAATAAGAAAAATGCATTGATGGTGATGGTTAGCATGTACAGCTGTAGATCATGACACACACGGTATGTCTACCGATTCGAGAGGATAAAAAGTACAGGTTTGTCAATTATCAGTTAGTCAGTATTGAAGTTGAGCTACTCCCATGCCTCGGAAAGCACGTAACACCTTAGTCTTATACCTGATTTCTCTCTGGTATTGACTATACTGACTATACGATTGACGCAATATAGCTTTGAAAATTTGGTCAAGGATGCATTATTACTACCATGACAAGTAGATCATTTCTTACAAATTATTAAAAAAACTACTAATTTGTTTGTCCTCTTAATTTATTATTCCACTTAAATGTTTGTAAACCAAGATTATATGTTCAGTAAATAATACATAGGTACATACATACATATATACGACAAATAACATAGTACGCGCCCATTGTATTCACATAACGTAAAACTGGTTAATACATTATATACATACATATATCTATTTCATACACTGAATGTAAAAACTAATTTTTAAAATCATCATAAATTAAAATAAAAAATTGCATTGATTTTAATCTCCATAAGCTTTATGTTTTCTTGTGCACGTAAGTAATATGTTTTGTTGTTATGGTTTGCGATAATGTTTCTGTTATAGAGGTCCAGGTCCACTATGTTCGTGGTCGCTCTCTAGTCTCTTGTGTTTGAATTGTGCGTAAACAATATATTCTAATGCTATACAATTGCCAAATAATATATTACCAAATATTTTCTTTTTTTTTTAATCTGATGTAGATTGATATTGGTTTTCGTTAATTATAAATCCGTTCAATAACCATACCACTTTTTTTTCTATTATTTAAATTTTACTATCTTATAAAAAACCGCTTTAATGTTTGATTAATTTAAAATACTTTTATATTAATGTATAAGCAGTTGCAATGGTCAAGACGTAAACAAGTTGACGTGAAGTCATATGAATATTCATTCGACAATGACCTAAAGAAATTTAAAATCCAATGTGTGTTATTTAAATGATTTTAAATTATTAATGTAAATGATTTTGCAGTGTA
Source organism: Nymphalis c-album (assembly GCA_963151315.1). NCBI lineage: Eukaryota > Metazoa > Arthropoda > Insecta > Lepidoptera > Nymphalidae > Nymphalis > Nymphalis c-album. The sequence continues at coordinate 9,567,830 of OY720591.1, forward strand.
ATAATTATAATCTATACTAATATTATAAATGCGAAAGTAACTCTGTCCTTTATGTTTTCACAGTTAAACGACAAAGACGATCTTGATAAAACATGGTACGAAGCGAACTGGAACCAAGGAAGGGCAGATACCGTTTTTTTTACCTTAAGCCTTTCTACAACGCAGGCAAGCCGCAGGCGAAAACTATGTAATGCAACAACATTTTTTTAAGAATGTATTTACGATAAAAAATATATCATATAAATAAAAATTTTAACAAAACAAAAACCGACTTCATTGGAAAAACAAATTATAATGCACTAAAAAATAAAAAAATAATTGCGTATTCTTCTATAATTTGATAATTAACTTACTATTTTCTACTAATCAATATGTAGGTACGAATGTGTTGAGTGGTTGATAATGTATTTACAATTATTGTTACTTTTGGAGTCGATGTCAGCCAAGGTGGGTTTATAACTACATACATAGTTAGTTATAGGTGAGATGTGCTTGTGTCACACGCGCAACTTTACGAGGCGAATAAAAGTCAATTTGTAATGTGTATGTTTTTGTTTGTTTTTAAAAGATTCCCGTATTATTATTGCTAGGTATACTATAGTGTTTCCTTAGACACTTGACCGATTTTAAAAATTCTTTCACCCTTAGAAAGCTACGTCTTTACCGAGTAACATAGGCTATATTTTCAAAATCTTATAGATCCCTACTGAAAATGGAGCAATGTAACCCAACGTATCAAACTGTTGCCTACAAAAGTTATTATTTCGCGTGCGCTGCGAAATCTATTGACGGTATATAAAGAAGTGTTTTTTACAATAGTACTATAATTACTTGATCATAACGATGTTATGGTAGGTGAATGATAAATCTAGATAGCCTATAAAAGATTCGGCCGTGTATCGTTAATTTGTTACTAAGAATTGAAGATTTCCGTTACTTTGTCATGGATCCTATAATCAGAATCTAACCAAACTATCATCAAACAAGCCTTGAAGTTCACTCTTTCCAATTAAAAAAAAATCATCGAAATCCGTTGAATAGATATCGAGTTTTTCGTCCATTTGTCGCGCACATACCTCATGCAAATTTACGACTTATATGGTTTTCTCATGGATTCCACTGTCAAAACTGGACTAAAAAAAATGGGACCCCATGGGAAGCAACCCCTTACAAATAAAAAAAAATCATCAAAATCGATACACCCAGTCGAAAGTTATGAGGTAACAAACACAAAAAAAAAAACATACAGACGAATTGATAACCTCGTCCTTTTTTTGAAGTCGGTTAAAAACTAGGTTAAACATTTCGTTTTGACCGGATTCTCATGAGCATTGACGAACCCGGTCAACTTTGGAGCGCTGTAACAGCGTTTTAAATAAATGAAATAAAAAGAAATTATAGAAAATATTTTTCCTCAAAAGACCATCTGAGGTATATTATTTATTATATTATATATTATTTGTAGGCAAAGCAAATTACTACAAATTATGTCTTTACAAATTTTTTGTAGGACGCATAGTTTCCGAGGTATCTCGAAAAGGTGTTTGCACCCCTTTTACCAAGATTAAATTTATATTCATGCTATTACGAGGTGTTTAATTTTTTAAAGCGATGTTTTACACGGTGTTCATTATTCTATCGCATGATCAATTAATATGTCTAAATCTTCGTGTATCTACAAAATGTATCCATACAACATGAATGGCGCTTATAAAAGTTGCATACAAGGACGTTCGAGTTATGAAACATCGAACATGCTTTTGCGAGGGTGTCGTGTTTCGTCCGGCTGTATGACAGCATTCCGTTATTTTCACGTGTTATAAAACCACAAAAGTTTAATTTAATATGAATGTCAAATTGATAAGAAATAAATAATCAATGGTCATTCATTTCTGTTTACAACCTATCAATACAAACGAACGCATTATATAATATATACTTTATACTTATTTATAAAGCTGAAGAGTTTGTTTGTTTGATCCGGCTAATCTCAGGAACTACTGGTTCGAAATTAAAAAAAAATTTTGTGTTGTAAAGTTTCGAAGAAGTCCTTTTATCGAAGATGGTTCTAGGCAAATTTTTGTTCATTATATTTTTACTAATTATACGCGGGTGAAACCCGGTGGCCCACTTGTCAGTCTGCCTATCTATTACGACACAAAAAATAAGCCGCTCCTATATATCTTCGAAATATACACAATTTTAGCGAAATTTGTGTCATGACTTGTTGTTTCATTAATAAATATTTATTAATGATAATTAAATAATAAAAGAATACAAATTATCGGGTCGAGCCCTAACTTGCAATCATTTGCATCGATGACTTATTATATTTTATTATGAATGTTATTTCTTTAACACTTTTTTTATATTTCATATTATAATACCTATGAAATATGTACATATTATAATTAAAGTACTTATACGTGTTTGTACATTTTTTTTTTCAATAACATATTAATCGTATCCGATATAGATCAACTATTGTATCGAATTTAATTTACACCAATGAGTTGTTGTGTTTTTTATTCGTGAATATTTAGACATTAAATTGTTATAAATAAAAAAACTCAAAGAACTACGCATTGCAAAAGAATAGACGTTAATAATCTGAGATGACCCAGTGCTACGAACATGTGAATCTTAATCGATAATCGTGGGTTCAAACCCAGTCAAGCACCACTGAATTTCACGTGCTTAATTTGTGAGTATAATTCATCTCGTGCTTGACGGTGAAGGAAAACATCACGAGGAAACCAGCATGTGTCAAGTTTGACTGAAATTCAGTCACATGTGTATTCCACCAAACCGCATTGGAGCAGTGTGGTGTATTAATCTCCAAACCTTCCCACAAAAATTGACAAGAGGCCCAGCATTGGGACTTTCACAGGCTGTTACTAGACGTTAATATTTTCATTAAATGCAATGACTTTACATTGACATACATACAATTGACACGGAATAGCGGGCAAAAGTGGGGCACGATCCGTTTTATAAATTATGTTTTTGTGTAATATAAAACAAAAAACTATCCTACGCATCAATAGTTTTGCAATTAAAAACTCCCAAGTTCATGGCGGTTAAAAACTACGTAGTAGATAATTAATTTTTACAATAATAACATTTAATAAAGGTACGATGATAATACTTGGGTATTTTTAAGTGGTAATAGTTTTTAAAATGTTCATTTTAAAATTACACGCGAATTAGACATTCAACCTAAAGAAACTGACCTATTAATCATCTACTCCGTAAAATAAAACTAGCTAACATGCAACCTCATCGATTTTGTAATCGCGTCAAAAGGTGTACTGAGTCAGCCTTAATTTACATAGATGTTGGACTTATTTTTTATAGAACATTTTATTTATAATGACTTTGCTTTTTGTTAAATGTTTCAGAATTGCAATGTAAAATGACTTATTATGGTGAGTGAGCTTAACACTTTGTTAGTATTTATAGTATTTGTTGTAGTATGAACGAACTCTATTCAAGTAGGTACTCTTGCAAATGAATTTATTTGTATTTTATCTACAGTTTAACTATACTGAATACAGATTCTATTGAAATAAATCAACTCGAAAGTTTACAGTTTACTATGTATATAATATATATTCATGAAATAAATGCTGTTGGGCCAAGGCCTTTGTAACGGCGCATCACACCCTGAGAGAGTGTGCCGCGTGGGGGCCCCAGAGGCATTCCCTGGCGGCGGTCTTAGGCGGAGACCTCTCCTTGCCGAGCATCATCAACGCGATGCTCGGTAGTGAGAGGTGCTGGTCGGAGATGGCCTCCTTCTGTGAAAGTGTTATGTCGCAGAAGGAGGCCGCGGAGCGGGAGCGGGAGGAGAATGCCGCTGCAGACCCGCTCCGCCGTAGAAGACCGGGGGGTAGGCGCCGCCAGGGCTAGGGGGGTTCCCAGTTCCCAGACTCCTCCCTAGAGAATGGAGGCCCGCATAGGCGGGCCGAACGTCGGAGCGTCACGGTAGCATGCGCAAGCGATCCCGTGGCGCTCCACTTAAGACGAGAAGGGTACCGTGGTGGTTTTAGTCGGTAGGAGTCCGACATAACCCTCCTTCAGAGGGTACCCATGAGGGAGGGTGAAAAAAAAAAAAAAAAAAAAAAAAGGCCTTTGTAAGGATATGGCTTGGAGCGCATTGGTTTTGGATCTCCACTGGGCATAGTAAAAATTAACTATTAACTAACTACTGACGTCATACTATTTTAAAAGTGACTAGCTAACGGCCGTATACTGAAACGTCATTAAATTTTAAAATTTCCCGTACAAAAATTTAAATTGACGGCGTCTCAAATAATTAAGTCGCGATTAATATTTTCAATTGTCGGTAGTAGTGTGTTTATTTATGATAAAGCTTTTTTTTCATCTACCGACTTGTGTATAATTTGTTCGTACAGTTTGTATTAATTCGTAAAAATGTTGTGTTAAATATTCTTTGGCGCTTCAAACCCCAAACTTTCGAATTCGTATGTTGTATCCCATGAGCTCGCTGTGATTCTTCTCTCCTCGTTAATCGGTAATCTTTTATACAACTAGTGTCTGCAGGGCATGTATTTTTTGAGATGACTTTTATTTTACCTTTAACAACGTGTAGGCCAAATACTATGATATTTAATTGCCATTAATTTACCTAGTGGTAGGGATTTGTGCAAGCTCGTCTAGGTCGGGTAGGTACCACTCACTCATCAGATATTCTACAGCAAAACAGCAGTACTTGCTATTGTTGTGTTCCGGTTTAAAGGGTGAATGAGCCAGTGTAATTACAGGCACAAGGGACATTTAGGGATAACATCTTAGTTCCCAAGGTGGTGGCGCATTGGCGATCTAAGCGATAGTTAACATCTCTTACAATGCCAATGTCTATGGGCGTTGGTGACCACTTACCAGGTGGCCCATATGATAGTCGGCCTTCCATTGCCATTAAAACAAACGGTTGTTTAGTTAAGATTTTAAAGTGTTAGAAACAAACAATTTCACTTTTACCTTATTTATTACAAAAACAGCTTTAGTTTCATGGATTGCGCTAGCTTTGACTTGAATATGTGATAATAAAATCGGGGGATCCCCGAGAGGAACGAAGTTCTGTGCGATATTTGTTTCGACTCAAACCATGTTTTAAAATGTAGATTTTAATTCATTATATTACTGGATGTTTGTAATACCAAAAAGCACCGCATCCTCCTTTATATTGACCTCTTAAATTCGAACGTCCAATGCATCGCATTTTGTATAGTAATTGGTAGGCACAATATGAATGCTATTTCGTTATTTGACTTGACCTTGGAACACTGCCATTTCACTCTACTGTAAGCCGCGTAAAAGAGCTTCGTTCCATAAATATAAAGTGCCAATATAATATAAAAATATTATAGACGCTTAAATATTAAGCTTAATGACCGTCATAACTTACACAAACTTTTTGAAATCAAATTCACATAATTATATAAAGGTCCTTGACTTAACAAAAAATTTTCAGGCCACAGTTTATCGAAGGTTGTTTAAAAAAATAATATTCTCTTAGTCAATAAACCAAATTATTCTACCGTGTGAGTTGAACGACCTTGGATAAGTTCTTTAAGAGTATGTTGCGTTTGAATTAAAGAGAATTGTAACACAATAGACATTAAAGTCAATGACCTCTCACCGTTCTATTGTTTTATTAGTGCGTATAAAGCCTAATTATAAGGGCTTGAGACGGAAAGAAAAATAAATATTTTCGATTTGTACATAGTTCTCATACAATCAGCGACACTGAATGTTGATTTATGCCTCTTCGTAACAGGCGGGATATACCCGATCATTGTTTTCTGCATAAAATTATACATACAATTGAAGTGCAGCGACCAACATCATTAAATATCCTCAATTGTTCCACGCAAATATCCCTGATTTTAACAAAAACTATTCCTTATTCCCATATTTACATTTATGCTAAAACCTAAAGAATTGGCAATCATACGTGTCATTGACATGATGAAATCTATCATGACAGTTTCAATAAGTATTAAAAAAAATTGTTATCTGTAAAGTCGGTTTACGGACGATAGTTTAACGTGACTTCATAACAAAACATTGATGAAATGACTGCAATCGAGTGAAAGAGAGATAAATGCGACGCAAGCGTACAATCATCGTAACGGCACAATGTACGTAACGGGACAATTTTTCGTGCATGCAGCCAGTGTTCATCGATTTATTAGACGTTGTCACGTCAAAAACTCATCGATCGGTTTTAAGTCGGTTACTTCATTAACAAAATAATGGTTGATAACGTTTAAAATAGATCTACTTAATATACTACTTTTAATTCTTGTTGTTGTTTTAATTATATCTTTACGCTATAATGTATGGATTTTTGTATAATTATGTATGTTGTGTAGTACGTATATTGGTGAGTGTGCTTATTAAATAAATAAAATATTATAAATAGTTGTAAGGCTCGGTGTCTAACAGTGAAGTATTCATAAGGCGCACGAGATTACACTCTTTTGATCTTTGCGTATGCATACCATGATAACGATGGTTAGGTATTAAGTTTTAGATAACATGGATGACATTGGTTATACTGGAAATATATGGTGTTTCACCTGTTAACTCACTATTTCCAAATTTAATACTTGTTAGAGTTCCGTACCTCAAAAGGTAAAAACGGAACCCTTATAGGATCACTTTGTTGTCCGTCCGTTCGTCTGTTGTCTGTTAAGACCCTTCATACTAACATACTTCGTTCCTCGGGAACGCGTGGAGGTATCGAGTTGAAATTAAAACTATATACTGAAGTCTGCAGGCTCTTGAACCTAACAGTTTACACTGTTATGCATACCCAGTTATTTAATTTAAAATTTTGTAATTAAACATAACACTAAATATGTACCTACAAATTTGTACGGGACCCTCGGTGGGCGAGTCCGACTCGCATTTGTTCGGTTTTTTTATTTATAAGCTGTCTTTTGTTTTTGTATACTAATATCAATTGACAGACATTATTGTTCTTTACTCATTGTAGTGACAGCCAGAGAATGTCCCACTGCTGGGCTAAAGCCTCCTCTCAGTTTTTGAGGAAAAGGTTGGGAGCTTATTCCACCACGCTACTCCTTCATCACCTTCTTCCTTCACCGTCAAGCACGAGATGAATTACAAACACAAATTCAACACAAAAATTCAGTATTACTTGCCCGGATTTGAACCCACGATCATCGGTTAAGATTCACGCGTTTTAACCACTGGGCCATCTCGCCTTTATTCAATACAACATTTTTTATATCAAGATCGCTGAATTAAAATAAAGATCCTTAATAAAATTTATGACAAATAAACAGATTGAAAGTTTGAAGTGTTAATTTTTCTAGCGCGTGTTACTTCAAGTTTACTCATCGCATTATAGAGCTAGCTGACATAATAATAGCAATGTCATTACCGCTGACGTAACTCGCTAGTACTAACACTGTTGATATTGTATGGTGACAGCTTTGATGAGGTCAAGTTTGTTTTAATTTGCTATGGACTTAACGTTGTAGATTTCTGAGCAGAAATAACGAATGTATATTTCAAAAAGTTTACTTAATTTTGAACAAAGGTAATGCCTACTTTTTATTGTATATAGCGTACGAGCATATCTGCCACCTGATGGTAAGTGGGTCACCAACACCTATAGACAATGGCGTTGTCCCAACCTTGGGAACTAAGATGAAGATGTTGGTGATACATCCCTTGTGTCTGTAATTACACTGGCTCACTCACCCATCAAACCGGTACACAACAGCACCAATTACTGCTGTTTTGCTTACTTATTCTATAAAATAAAAATTAAAATACAATCAATAATTACATGAAGAATTTGAAACAATATAAATAATTGGCCATAAAACTTCAAAAATCCACTAATTAAAATGATTAGACAAGCCTGCGTCATGTTAAAACAATAAAAATTTGATATACATAGATAATATTATGTAAAGAATATTATTATACTAAAGTTGAACGCCGTTCATCATTAGCATGATATTTTTTTTGTTCAAATTTATCCTTACTACAAGAAAAAAAATATCCTCTAAGACTCAATACTTCCGGTAAGTTACATTGGAATATGTTCTAGAAATAAAATGATATATAATGCTCCAGTTTATGTGTAAAAATACGGATTAATTAAAATATCGTTGAACACGTTTCTCTAGTTAGTTCTTTTTTAATTATCATGAAACAATTAATTTAAATTGATATAAAAAATATAATATCAAATAAAATCAGGTTTGAAGGTATGCTAGCTAATTAAAAATATAATAACATAAAAATAAATTTATACAAAAAAAACAACAAAATTTTATCTATACAATAGAACTAATAACTTAAAAAAATTAAAATATATTGTGAACGTAACTATTTAAAGTATTTAAAATATTGTGTTTGAAGGCTGATCAAATTTCAGGACGCTCGGGACTTAACGCAAGCATATTATTATTTGGCGGTCTTCACGATTAAGACAAAGACGCAAAATATGCGTATAAATAATAATAATAATTTATTATTAATAAATATGATTGGTATTTATCATTCTTACCGTAATGCTTAATTAGATGGTAAGAGTAAGAAGGACGGTAACAAGAAGTATCGCTTGCGTTTTATTTATAAAAAATAAATGCTAATTCTATGTAATGAATCCTTTTTTTATGTATAGGTAGGCGGATGAGCATAATATGAGAGCACGTAAGAAATGTTAACCATCGCGTACATCGCCAATGCGCCACCAACCTTGGGAACTAAGATATTATGCCTGCAATTACACAGGCTCACCCTTCAATCCGGAACACAACATTACAAAGTACTGCTGTTTTGCGGTAGAATATCTGATGAACGGATGGTACCTACCCAGACGAGCTTGCACATAGCTCTACCACAAAGGGAACAAAAAGACTCAAACGTCTGTGGATTAAGAAATAAAACAAAAAGTTTGATTAAAAAACTATAATTTTATATACTGACTTTTTATTTTTATTTACAGAACTCATTTAGTTTTTAATTTATTTATAAATTTGTTAACACTTAACATGCGCTATTTTATAATATCAAAAGTGATAATCTTTTACACACTCATTCTTAAAATATCTTTTTTGCGGATTTTATTTTATTTCGAACTTTAGTTATTCCAAGAAAACTCAATTACGCATTTAATTATAGACTATATATATAATATATTTATATTATATATAAAGTCTATAATTAATAGATGTGTATATTTAAAACAATTACTTGTAATTTTTTTTGTCCCGACATACATTCAAAGCTCTGATCGCCATTTTAAATTTATAATCAGGGAGTTTTATGCCATATTAGGTTAATTAAAAAGTACCCTTGCCCTTCATAAGATCAGGAAACAGAACTGATTCAATTTGACATTTAATTCTTAACTTTCTCCAAGTTCCTTATCATCCAAGGTGGACTGGTCTAAATGTTATCATTCAATATTGCGCGTTAAAGAACTAAGGTCAGTTACGAAAGTGTGAGAGCAACAAAATGAATATGCGAATAATTTCAAAATATAAAATTTATGAGTGGAATATTGTCGTGGAAAATTTATATAATTAAAATAGGTGGATTTCATGAATGCATATACATAATTAATTTATTAATATTATATTTGTTTTTGTATTTTCTGTTTATTCTTAAAGTGCCATCTTCTTTCAAAGGCCGGCGATCAACAAGGCATTTTGTATTTTATATTTTTTTAAAAGAAGTCCGTTCTTATTTCAATTCGAGATTAATGTAATCCAACAACATGTATTGTTAGGATAGGTACTTTATTGTTAAAACTATTCTAAACGTGTTCCAATCACAATACAGTGCAACGTTTCACGTGCAACGTGGAAGAAGCAACGTACAATCTCAGCTGGCACTATTGGATCTATGGATTACTGATTAGTAATCACTAGTAAGTATTTATTTTATTAAAACGGAGAATGAGACGAATATTGCCGAAATGCTTAATATATTCTGTTGAAACTGTTTTTTTTTAAATCTCTTGTCGAAATATAAATGAATTCAATATTAGTTGATATATTATATTGATAAAAAACTTCATAGCAGAATTAATCTTATTCTCAAGATAAATTTAATTAAACTTTAAAAAAGAGAATTTAATGTAAAAATAGTTCATAACAGGAACCCTGTATGAATAAACCTTCAGTATTTGTTAATTTTGGACAATTTTTATTTTTAGCAATTAAACTGGGTCGCGTATGCCGGACCGGAACAAAACAACTAGATTTGTGGTTGGCATTGCCCGAACAGTATTTGCCCTGATACCCTTCTCCAACAAAAATAAAATAATTCATTGTCGTTTTGAAAATAAAGACCTGTCAATGTCTCGCTGAAGGGACAACGTTCTCTTTTTTTATTGTATAGGTAGGCGGACGAGCATTTGGGCCATCTGATGGTAAGAGGTCACAAATTGCACAAGTTAAAATTTAATTACGAGTACCTATGTGTTCAATGAAAAGTTTAAAATATGTTGGTACATTTGTCGTAAGGGTTTTAATTACCATTATAATATGTTTTATGAATACTTAAATAATTAATCTATAATAGAAAAATATATATATTTAAGTTAAGTTAATAATATAAGGAATGATGACATTCCAGCCGTAATTTCGTGAACTTTGAACAATTAATATATTAATTTATTATTTACTTATACATAATTTAAAATGAATATTATCGACTTCCTTTTAATATTAATATTGATTTAATAAATTAATATGCAAATGAAATATTATCATATTATAAAATTTTAATAATATAATAACCTGGGACATTATTTTCACAATGCCATCTGATCCCAATATAAACAGACCTTGTACTATGATAAATAAAAATTTTAACAAAACAAAAACCGACTTCATAGGTAAAACAAATTAATATGCACTAAAAAGTAAAAAAATAATTGCGTATTCTTCTATAATTTGATAATTAACTTACTATTTTCTACTCATCAATATGTAGGTACGAATGTGTTGTGTGGTTGATAATTTATTTACAATTATTGTTACTTTTGGAGTCGATGTCAGCCAAGGTGGGCTTATAACTACATACATAGTTGTAGGTGAGATGTGCTTGTGTCGCACGCGCAACTTAACGAAGCGAATAAAAGTCAATTTAAAATGTGTATGTTTTTAAAAGATTCCCGTATTATTATTACTTGGTATATTATAGTGTTTTCCTAGAAAGCTACGTCTTTACCGAGTAATATAGGCTTTTTTATATTTTCAAAAACTTATAGATCCCTATTTAAAATGGAGCAATGTAACCCAACGTATCAAACTGTTGCCTATAAAAGTTATTATTTCGCGTGCGCTGCGAAAACTATTGACGGTATATAAAGAAGTGTTTTTTACAATAGAACTATAATTACTTGATCATAACGATGTTATGGTAGGTGAATGATAAATCTAGATAGCCTATAAAAGATTCGGCCGAGTGTCGTTAATTTGCTACTAAGAATTGAAGATTTCCGCTACTTTGTCATGGATCCTATAATCAGAATCTAACCAAACTATCATCAAACAACCCTTGAAGTATACTCTTTCTAATAAAAAAAAATCATCGTAATCGGTTGGCGTGATATTGAGTTATTCGTCCATTTGTCGCGCACATACCTCATGCAAATTTACGACTTATATGATTTTCTCATGGATTCCATTGTCAAACCTGGACCAAAAAAAAAAATGGGACCCCATGGGAAGCAACCCCTATCAAATAAAAAAAAATCATCAAAATCGATTCACCCAGTCAAAAGTTATGAGGTAACAAACGCAAAAAAAAACATACAGACGAATTGATAACCTTTCCTTTTTTTGAAGTCGGTTAAAAACCAGACAATGTTACATGTACTACTTTTCTTTTTTAAATACATACTCGTACTTGTTTAGATTATTACACCCAAACTCAGAACAAACGGACATGTTCATGCACACAAATTTCTGTCCTTGGTTGGAATCGAGTCCACGACCTGCGATGCGAAAGCCATGGATCTACCAACCACGCCACCCGGCTCGTCTTCGTCTTTCAACTTATTAATTTTTATATTCCACAGAACATTGACCTCATTTTCGTATGTTATTTTATTACTGTCACGTGACTGAAATCTAAACCCTTATAAAAATCATAATGTCTAAAGTTTATTACCATCATTAGACCAAATTTTACACGACCCGTACACATTTGTCGGTTTCTATAATAACTGTATGATTTGAAAATAGAAGGTATTCCGTTTTCACAGGCACAAGGGACATAACATCTTAGTTCCCAAACTTAGTGGCGCATTGGCGATGTAAGCGATGGTTAACATTTCTTACAATGTCGTTGTTGGGCGTTGGCCTTCCAATACAATAAAAAAAATATATATTCCGTTTTTTTTGTCTTAAGTTTATAAGCGAGATTTAATTAAAAAATTTACACTTGCACAATCGGCCGATGCGTCCGAGAATTCATCAATGTTTTCTTATGACGTTATCACGTAAAGTTGTATCCGTAAACTGACTTTACAGACAACAATTTTTTTAATAGAATGAAGGGTGTGTCTTATTTATTTCCACGTAGTAATGATATCAGCATTGTCACTAAGCTGGTGCTAACTGTGCTGAGTTTTCGGTGCGCAGAAAATACCAACCCAAGGTAACTAGTATAACGAGTATATTTAAAATTCTGCCAAGATGTCGATGTTATTGTCAGAGCCGGGTGTGCTTCGACCATTTAAAGGGCACTGGTATAAATTCTTGCACCGCCGGGTGCAATACAGGCTAATTACAACACTGATTCCATAAATATATTTTTATATCCATTACTTTGTACATCGATATGAATATTTAACTTAGCAATTTTTTTAAATGCAAAGACTACGATGCACTCGAGAGGTAAAATTAATGAAGACAATAGACATAGTATTTGTTCTGTACATTAATAGGTAACGTGTTTGTTTTGAATGGTTTAAGAAATACAACTCAGTACATGTTATAGAAATATTTTTGCGTCATATATATTTCAATAAATCGTTACAAGTATAGACGTTGCAATTACTTTCGACTCAGAAATGTATAAGCGTCGAGCCTTAAGATGTGTTACTCTTCAGAATTATATTAAAAAAATATTATAATTCGAGGCTCCCATTATGCAGTGAAACAATCTTTGCCTAGATGCCACAATTAAAAGCCTTAAAAATATACCTTTATGTAAAATTTTAATATGATCGGTCCTTAGTCGTGATGGACTAACAAACAAATATTATATTATTATTAAAAATTGATTCCGATTCATCCTAAATCTTGTGCAGTAAGATGGAGAGAACGCCTGGAATGTATTCATAAGACATCATGAAACTAGTTATAGAAACAAAGAAAAAGAAACGAAGTCAGTGAAGCAGATAATGGATCGATAACACAAGCTTTGTGTATGTATATATGTATGTAAGAAATAAGTTTGAACCCCAAGAAGGAATATTCTAACTAATGTTATAAATGCGAGAGTGAGCTTGTTTGTTTGTTACGCTTTAACGCCTAAACCACTAAAACCGATTTCAAAAATAATTTCACAAATGGAAAGCTACATTATCAGCAATTAACATAGGCTACATTTTGTCCAAGTATTCACGCGGAAAGACAACTACGCGGGTGAAACCGCGGACAAAACGGTAGTAGGCTACATTTTAATACCTTGCATCTCACCCCCACCCGCACGATTTTCAGGGTGTACAATCCAATGACGAAACATTCAGTCCTATTATTAGATTCAAGTGGTACTTGAAATATTTGACAACCACTTTATGAAAGGTCAAAATACACGTTGAATGTTTTCGATAAATATTTATTTTAAAGCAATTGTGTTGCTCGTTAAGTTAATATTATGATTCATTAATTTAATTAATGTTTATAACATTATAATAAAATATTGTTAGTTTATTTCATTTTATGATTTGTGGAGTGTCTAAGTTATATTCAAATTATTTGGATAACAGTTCTATAGTACAGGATATCTCTAGAAATTTACACGATGGAAAGTGCCTTAATTTACATTATTATCTTTTTTAATATAGAAACGCCATCGGCCAAGCAACCTGATGGAAAGTGGTGAACACAGCCCTTAAACCAGGCGATCGTAACCATTGAATAATATGAATAAGTAAATTATTAGTATTTATATGTATAAGTTTTTATGCCTTATTCCAGTTATAACACACCCTTCCAACTTGAACAAAGTAACACAAAAATACATCTGTTTAGCGGTAGAAGAATTGATGAGTGAGTAGTATATTCCAAGTAAAACCCAATATGTTTCTGTATTTGTCTTACGAAACTCTTGATGAATACAATGATGATTTTGAAATACGAATGTTGTAACAATGATATTTAAAAAAATCAGATGTAATAAATTTTAAAGACGATCTTCAACTCATAGAAGTGGCTACAAGTTGTTATTACCCGTCATAATAATAGTATACTGTTATTAAAACGTTAATTTATTCAGTGTCATCACGATTTCGGTCGTTAAGAAAGTCCATCGGCCGATAGTCTCATTTTATTCAAGGTTGAATTCCAATGTTTTGATAGATATTTAAAATTAATGTCAATGTCACATGTGGTCACATAAATTAATCGAAATTATCTACGGAATGACTGGTTTTTGTTTAAGAAATTACTGGTAAAAGTGAGAGTATTAAGTAGAGTAGAGTAGTAAGTGGCCTTACAATGCATCTCGCGTAACATACTTACTATTCGTATGGGTTATGTACATAGTAAAAATATAAGGTTGGATACATGTATGTCATACCCTATGACACTAGTTGAAGTTTATATTTTTATTGTTTGAAATTTATTTTAAATTTCGATTGTATTCTAAAAGGAAAATAAACTTGAAATCATTATTTTTATATATTTTTAAGTATAGAATAACACTAGAAAATATTACGAATATAATTATGAATATAATATGTATGTAAGATATTATGACTTATAAACTAAACAATTTACAATATTTGAGAAGAATTAGATATATACAAATTAGTTTGTTTAAAGCGTAGGTACGAGTATATAGGTAATTTGATGAAGTTTACGGAGCGCTATCTCTCACCACATACATTTCCAGAGATATTCCTATTCCGATGGCACTTTTATTTTTTTCTTTTAATTACACGGTATATCTAAAAATATCTGCAAATAGGCAAGGTTAAATTGTAATGTATAAATATATTGTTATACGTAAAAATGTTATGAAAGCTTTCGGTAATCTGTATCCAATAACATTCAAAACCGGTTTAAAGATTTCGAAGGTTAACTTATATTGACACAGAATCTCTTAAGGAAATTTTATCATGATTTTTTTTGTATAATTTAAGCCAATGTGCATTTACTTTTTTATACTCAGGCCCTTGTTGACCTAAGACCTAAGCACTGAACATATTCAGCCACTAAATAGCAACAAAGTATGTTTATGATTCGGTTTGAAATATAATTGATCAAGACAACTTCAGGCTCAAGAGTTGTAACATCTTAGTTGCCGTGGTGGCCTGGTGGTGACCTTTGACTTACTATAACCCATTCGGTAGTATGCCTATCAATTTAAAATAAATAAATATTAATCAATTTCATGACCGCGACATGATTTGAAACCAATTAAGCACAATCAAATTCAGTCGCCAGCTGATAAGCCTTCGGCTAAGATTCACGTGTTCTATCAACTTAGATTTATTAATACATTGCTAAATTATTTTGTATTTTTAGTTAAGATTTGATTTTTAAATTTTTATATAAGTTACTTTTGTTTATATTTATACTATTAGTTTTGTTATAATCTATAAAAATAAAATGATAGAGGTATGCAGTTGTGCGCGCATCACGGAAAACTACTGGATAAATTTCAATGAAATTTTCTAAACTTTATTTCTTAGACGCTTGGCCCTTATCAAAAAAAATAAACTATTGCGATATCTTCATTCAATAAAAAGTTATTAAAGTTTCAAGAAACAACAATTTGTATATGCACTGCGTGTTCAGTGATGTATGTTTAAAACAAAGTATATTTTTGCTTGCGATCTTTTTGATGTTTTTTTCCTTCGTACAGAAGAAAACTTTGTTAATATATCAAACAACGCGGACGCAGTCGCGGGTATCAGCTAGTAGTAAATATTTTTAACGCATTTAAAGACGTATCACTTCGTAAGAGTATTTGTTTAAGTCGTGGATTTTAAGTGTTTTGTGATAACTGTATGGTAATAAATAATAAAATTAAAAATATAATTTAGCATGGATTATATTTGATTGGCATCACGGCATTGGCATTGGCCACACACGGCTTCTTATTGGTATTGGCAATACATGTTAATAGTTTGCACTTTGCAGTTTCCGAATGTGATTGTATTGATTGTTCTAGTAATTACAGACGCAGCATGTAATATTTTGTGTTGTTATGTTCGACTTTGAAGGGTAAATCTGGTGACCGTGTCAATCTAGCTACTTTATAATATTATTTTCATAAATTTATTTTGCAATGTTTTTCATGTTTTATATTTCATTGTTTTTGAAAACAATACAATACTATTATAATTTATTACTTAACAAGTATATGCAAAGCTGAAAACAATGATACAAAGGGCGTTCTTATTAATGACACAGGAATCAGTTCCACACAACTACATACATAAGTTAGAGATAAATTTAATAGTTCAACATAGTTTTGTAAAAAATAATTATTTGTAAGCCTTGAATGAGTTTCTTCTCTTCCAGAAGTTTTATAATGGACCTCCTGATTGATTTCGGCCACGGCGGCCAATCTCAAGAGAGATTAGCCAACTGCGCAGGAGATATTTTAGTGCACAAGTGTATGTGCAAACTCAGGTGCACTCTCTATTTCCTAACTCTCATAAACCAGTGGGACGGGTATCCGACACGACCGGAAAGAGTTAAGGCGCTGGACGTTCTGAGGCACGGGAGTGTACACACTTCCTATTTCCGACTCCGGGCTGCTACTGTGCATTTCGAACCCAGAATGTCCCAGAACCGAGTCAGCGGTCTTAATCCTAGCCATTAGACCAACGAGGCGGCTTATACTGATATGTGAAAAGATAAAAAATAGAAGTAGATTTTTCTGTATTAGTTATAAAATAAAGGGAAAGGCACATTATTATCATTTAACGACGTGCATAAAAAATTAATGCATTCCGACCACACGCGATTCTAGTATTATATTTAACTAATGTTTTCTGAACAAAATGCATTTTGTATTCTACATTAGGTTTGTGTTTTTCACTTTAGAAAAGGCGCGGTGGTCTGTTTACTGGCTCATTTACGACAGGACGAAAGTTTTTAGCGTATTTATCGACTATAATTAACTTGTCAACTAAGGCCATATTAATTATGCATACAAAAAATTGTATAATTTGAAAATGCATATACCTTATCAGATAATCGGAGTATTATAATTTAAAATAAATTATATACATGGCCATCTTGCGAAATGAAAGCAAGTTTCAAAATAAATAAAAAACTTCCAATAATTAAATAATTTTTCCATTCTTAATTTTCGGTCGCGTTAAGGTTACATTTGTATTTGTTTACATTTTCATAAATGTGTTAACGATACAAACAATTAAATAGATATTCTAGCATAATTACATGTTGCGTCATAATAACATGCACAATTAAAATGACGCATTATGGAAATAAAGACCCTTTACATCCTTTCAACCGTACTAAGATGGTTATAGGAAAATAACAAGTTTTCATATAAGAAAATAATCCTAAATATGTATACAATTTTTCAAATGTCAAGCCATGCTATTATTTAATTTAATATTAGTAGTACACTCGAGTCGTTCTTTTACAAGTTAATAAAACATCTTCTGTTTCGAAATTTTAATTCTACATAATTAGGTATATATTTATTAATAGCATTTACTCTTCTTACAAATTTAAAAATATACATGAATTATGTGTTTGTTTATGTATATTTATACGACTCGTCATTACTATAAATACTATGACCCTTGGAATGGTCAATTAATTTTATGTAAAAGAGGATTCTTGTTATATATCTATTACCAGATGTGCCCCGCGGTTTCACCCGCGTATAATTAATAACAAAATAATAAATAAAAATCAGCTTAGAACCTTCGTCGACAAAAGGACTATACAACACAAAAATAATGTTTAAATTCCAACCAGTAGTTCCTGAGAATAGCCGGATCAAACTAACAAACTTTTCAGCCATGTATTAGTATAGATTAACGTATGTACGTGTCCTTTTTATAAAAAATATGTGACTTTATTTTTAATGGTATAAGGTAGGCACTGTGATAAGTGGGCCTCCTGATGTTAAATTGTCACCGCCCATAGATTTTAGCGTTATAAGATATTTTAACCATCACTTATATCACCAATTTCTACTTTACCATCCCATCCTAGGCCATCTACTTTAGTAACGCATACTGAAAAATACATACATACTAAAAGAAATACAATATACTAAAAATTACAAAGTTAATTTTACCGAATATGTAGTAGATTTCGTATCCTTTTGTTTATTATTATTATATTGACAGTTACAAATGCATACGCATTTACTATTTGTGATAGCGTCAGATTGACTGCGTGTTTACAACTTTACTATTTACCAGTATTTGTTACCTACGTACGCGAAGTAACTACCTCCTTTTACGATTTCATTTTATTTCTATAAAAAATATTTCATATTAAAGTGGTTTACCTTTTTTAAAAAAAAAAACTATAAAAATTATACTTCATTATTATTTAATTACAATTAATTATTGAGTCAAGGCTTAGTAAGATATTATTTTGCTTTTTGCTTTTTTAATATTCAAATGTCTTTCATCTTTAATAACTAATGATAGCTTATAATTCATAAAAAGACTTACCGTTCATTTTCAAATAATTCCACAATTTTTTTTACACTAGACACAATTATTTATTTAAAAATAAGCACAACGCAAATCTATCAAACCACTGATGTACAAAGGCTCGTACGAAAATTTAAATTTGGAACCTCATTCAGAAGGGCTCCTGGTTGGTGGCTGCGAGCCAGGCGCGCACGGTGTTCTCCAATACGAAATGAGCCGCAAATGCGCGCGCGCGGCTATAATAAACAACCTGCAAGCGATAAAGGCTTAAAAATCTCGATTGCGAGTGATTCTCACGTACAGTGATCGAATGTAATTATAGTTTCGTAATCATTGTAGATACGACAATGTTATCAATGTTAGGTTCTGAGATTGAAAACCATTAAATATTGGGAAATCCTATTTGTTTCCGTGTGAATTTTAACCAGTGGACCTTGGTAAGTTTTTACAATTTATTTTTGACTGCGTCGTTGGCCTGAGCCGGATTTCTTTACGCTCATTTTGGATGGATTAACGGATGTAACGTGGAAGAGGATGAGGAGATTATGCGCCTGCGTTTGCGCACACAATATTGCACTGTACATGTCGTTCCCTTAGCTGAAGTAGGTCAAGGAGATATCATCATCATGATTTAAACACAGTTATAAAACAAAAATGCGTACCCCGAATTCGTCACGTTTTCTAGCACCAAATAGCAATTAGTATAATTGTTGTGTTGTGTCTTGTTTTGAAGGTTGAGCGAGTGTATACTACTAGAGGTATGAGGGACAAAACAACTTAGTTCGCAAGTTTTGTGATGCACGATAAGGATAGCTCAGGGTATAGGGAAATTTTCTAAATTTTATTTCTTAGACACTTGGCCCTTATCAAAAAAAAAAAATATTGCGACATCTTCATTTAGTAGAAAGTTATTAAAGTTTCAAGAGACAACGATTTATATATGCACTGCGTGTTCAGTGATGTATGATTAAGCAAAGTATATTTTTGCTTGCGATCTTTTTGATGTTTGTTCCTTCGTACATAAGAAAAAGTTGAATTCAAGAAACATTATGTACCTCCCAAATTGCTGTGCAACAGGCTCAATAAATTTGACAAGTTCATCAAATCCTCATTAAGAATACTGACGAATGAAATTTTGATTAACCGACTTCGTTTGGGGCGTCGATAAAATGAATTTCCTTCTATGTAGATCTTATACATCGCTCGCAGAACTGCCGCTGGGGCAGAAAGGTTCTCGAGTGGCGACCACGAACCGGAAGACGCAGTGTGGGCAGGCCCCCTACAAGGTGGACCGACGATGTCGTAAAGATCGCGGGAGGCCGTTGGATGCGAGTAGCGGTTTTAGGGGAGGGCGCATACACAATATAAATTTTTAAAACAAACACGCTATTGTAGGTAGTATGAAGATACAGTAAAATACAAGTATAAGCCTTCCATGCTGCAATTAACGATTGTAGAAAAACCGAATGAACGCCATTGTTAAATTTGTTTGGAAAATATTTAGGCGCATCCAGACCTTTAAATCCAGCTCTGGGATTATTAATATTTCATACCTTTTCAATTCCAATGTCGATATAAAGTTTCCAATCCGATAATTAGTAACGAAGAGATAAAACTGATTTTCTAACAGATTCTTCGTAATTCGTTAATGTTGTAACTTAATCGTTTCGCAATAATACAATTATCGTAATATTTTATGTAATGTTACCATGTTTGCACTTTTTTGATATAAAAAAATATATAGTGTACTAGCTGCTGCTTGCGACTTCGTCCGCTTTGCTTGATATATTAACAAAGTTTTCTTATGTACGAAGGAAACAACATCAAAAAGATCGCAAGCAAAAATATAATTTGTTTAAACATATATCACTGAACACACAGTGCATATACAAATCTTTGTTTCTTGAAACTTTAAAATCTTTTTATTAAATGATGATATTGCAATCATTTTTTTTTGATAAGGGCCAAGTGTCTAAGAAATAAAAAAAAATCATTGAAATCTATCCAGTAGTTTCTCCATGATGTGCGCCCAACTGCAGACCTCTATCATTTTATTTATATTAGTCTAGTCAACAAGTACCTTTTTGACGAAAACCTGTTAAACCTCATCGAAAATTATGGTTTTGGTCTCATTCGATTCGGAATAGCATCTAGAAAAAATGTTCAAGTGGAAAATTGGGGCTCGCAAAAATTGTAAAAGTTATAAACAATAGAGTAAAAAAAAAGAGTTTGGCTTTTTGCAATATTTGCTACATTACAATATTTTTTTTAAATACTAAAAACAAGCGACAAGTCCAAGTGTACAATAATTTTAAAAAATATATAAAAAATAGATTCATCGGTTTATAACAAATTGTTTGTTAAATAAACAAATTAAAAATGAATATAATGTATATATTTTTTTTATATTATAAGAATATAATTCGAATTTGATAAATTATGATTTAAAAAAAATGGTTCCTTAATATTAGTATTAAGCAACAAAAAAAATTGTTAATTAGCAAAAGCCTTTTTTAGCAATAAATATTTTTTTTTAAGGAACGATATTTTTTTTAAAAATCATTATTTTCAATAAGCATCTTATTTCCAAAAAAAATATTTAAAAAATCTTATTTTAAAACAATGCATTTGCTTATAACAATTATTTAAAAAATGCAAGTAAAAATTAAAAAAAGTATTGTTATGTAGCTTTTAGCGATAAGAAAACAAATAATAAAAACATTTTTTTTTATTTTCTCAATCGCTTTATTTAGGCTTTTCATTTTTCAATGCCTTAAATTGGTAATAAAAAGTGAAAAATCAATTTTTTTTTATTTTTCCAACGGCGATCTTTTTTAAACCCTTTCAAGATAGCTCCAACAAGTGAAAAATAATCTGGGTTTTTAGTTTACAAATAATCATGGTTTTTATGTAAACTTTCAATAAGTAAAAATTAACTAATTAACAAAAATGAACTATTCATTGAAAAATCGGGCTAAACAAATTTCGGCGGATTATTATTTATTCATGTGTTTTGAAAGTACCAATTTTTTTTATTCCTTAATATTTATATTTTATCGGTTAAAATCATTTTTATTCATCATGCTATCGATTCGGTCGACGGGCGTGCACGCGCCGCTACCCGTTTTTAGTCCCATTTTCACCGTTTAATTAAAATTATAAATGTTGTCGGTACAACTCGGGGAGGTAAGACGTTTTTTACGAAATTTCCTCCTCATTAAGGAATCTTTATTCACATTTTGGATATCTCAATTATTTTTCGAAATATTTGCAAAAACCCAACTTTTTTTTTGTACTTGTACTCTTGTTTATAACTTTTAACATTTTTGCGAGCCCCAATTTTCCACTTGAACATTTTTTCTAGATGCCATTCCGAATCGAACAACTTAAACTATTTAAAATTTAGTATGCGAAATTTGAAATTAACGGCGTCTCAAATAATTGAGTTGCGCTTCTTATTTGAATGACGTTTCAGTATTCGGCCGTATGTGTTTTAATAATGAAGAAATTACAACAATGGGCAAACCTTTTACTCTGTAAAAAACGTTAAAGCTCCTGCCGTGCTCCCAAACTTCTATTTATCAAATTATCTGACTGGATTAATGTCTCTTTCGAAAAATAATTTAACGCTCTATAATTATATCATTATTTTTAAATTCTTAACGAATAACATGAAATATTAAAAATAATAACATGGTTAACGGCGGCAAAAACGATTTTTTTTATTTGGAAACAAAAAGAGGATATAATTTGTGTATTGTTTTTAATATTAAAAATATTTTCTTTGAAAATAACGAAATACTTAAGGCGCAAAATATACTAAACAAATTTTAATAAACTCGTTTTGTTAATGTTTATGGCTTATTATAAAACAATTAGCAAACAACATGGTAAAGTTTGAAGGGTGAGTGAGTCAGTGTAATTACAGGCACAAGGGACATAACATCATAGTTCCCAAGATTGGTGGCGCATTGGGGATGTAAGAGATGGTTAACATTTCTTACAATGCCAATGTCTATGGGCATTGGTAACCACTTACCATCAGGTGGCCCATATGCTCGTCCACCTACCTATACAATAAAAAATAAATAAAAAAAATACCTCACACCTCACACGTGGACGAAGCCGCGGACAAAAATTAGTATTTATAATCTTATACACCTACATATTTCGTTTTTATTCACTTAAGGAAATAAATTCACAATCTACGTCAGTTTACAGTGTCAAAAATTTTTTATGTAAATTTTAAATTAAAAAAAATCTCTCGTAGATTTTAATGATTAAAAATTTATAATGTAAATTAAAAAAAGGCTTTGTTTAAAATAAGAACAATGAAAATTACATGCTTATAAATTACAGATAATTACAATAGACGATTCTATCACCAAAACTTTGGGTATCATTAATAAATCAACAAGAGATTAAAAAAACCCGGACAAGTGCTAGTCGGATTCGCCCACCGAGGGTTCCGTACAAATTTGTAGGTACACACATATATATAAATATATATTTTAAATTAAATAATAACCAGGTATGCGTACCAGTGCAAACTGTTAGATACTACATACACCAAAATTATTGTTCATTATTATTCATGCAATCATTCATTACCGTAATCTTTCATAAGAAATGGCACAGTAATGACGAGTGACCCTATTTTTTGAGGTACGGACCCCTAAAAATGTCAAAACATGTATGACGTTAACAAAACTAATTTTTCATAACTGTAACGTATTAACTTAATTTTTTTAACTTTATACATAATTATTACATTTATTCATAATTCTTCAAGATGTATTGAAAGAGATACTCAACAATATATTTTTTCTTTTGTTAAAAAAAGGAAAATGAAGTGATTAAATCCCTTATGCCTGTTATTACAGTGAGTCAGTTAACTTTCACAGCAACAGATGATTATTATTATG
The DNA here is from genome assembly GCA_963151315.1 of Nymphalis c-album. NCBI lineage: Eukaryota > Metazoa > Arthropoda > Insecta > Lepidoptera > Nymphalidae > Nymphalis > Nymphalis c-album. The sequence goes on from OY720591.1 coordinate 9,591,668, forward strand.
ATTACTTTTTAAGTTTAGAGAAGCCTTCACTAAAATACACCCTAAAATTGAAATTCTGAGAAACTTAAAAACAGTAGACGGTTTCGAATTATTTATTTGAATACTATGTTATTGGAAATTTTGTAACTCAAGTTATTTGGAATTAACTTTAACAAATAGCCGATTTCCGAGTGGACCAGTTTATCGGAAAAAAATATTTCAGATCTGTGATGACGCCTGGCTCGTAGGGTCGATGCGAATTTGTTGCTAACAATACATATATTTTAATTGTATTGAAATTTTTTTTAATATCTCACACATAAACATATCTAAAAGTTTTCTCCGAGCCAGAGGCCCTAGCCAAGTTGACAGTCTACAATCGTAAACGCTAATAGAAAACTAAACAAATGTATGAGAATGACATCTCTCAACGATAAGTCACGTGGTCATTCACATACAATTTTTAGTTTTCTATTAGCGTTTACAATTGTAGAATGTCAACTTGGCTAGGGCCTCTGTTGTATAATTAATTAATATATTGTTCCGCAAACGAATTGTCAGCTTCGACTACTCAGTCCAGTAATTTGTATAAAATGTTTATTAGAATCACATTATGAACGTCTACATTTATGTAATTTTACAGTAAAGCTTTGACCACCTGATGGTAAGTGATCACCAACGCCCATAGACAATGGCATTGTAACCATCGCTTACATCGCCAATGCGCCACCAATCTTGGGAACGAAGATGCTATGTCCCTTGTGCATGTAATTACACTGGCTCACTCATCCTTCGAACCGGAACACAACAATAAAATGTAGGTACTGCTTTTTTGCGGTAGAAGTTTGAAGGTTGAGTGAGCAAGTGTAATTACAAGCACAAGGGACATCTTAGTTCCCAAGGTTGGTGGCGCATTGGCGATGTAAGCGATGGTTAACATTTCTTACAATGCCATTGTTTATGGGCGTTGATGACCACGTACCATCAGGTAGCCCATATGCTCGTTCGCCTACCTATACAATAAAAAACACTTTCTCGAAGTTAATCTCTATCTCAACTTGTTGATTTAGATATAACCTCACTACTCCTTATTCAAGTATATCATATAGCCGAGTAGTCTTTTTGACCAACGATACAAAACCATACGACTTTATAATAATAATCAATAATTTTTTTGATGTATTATTAACATAGTATAGTGTATGCTACCTTCTTTCTTTTATACTTTTAATTTGTACATCTATTGGATGAACAGGTTATACATGGATCATAAAATAATAAATTAAACAATACGAATACGATTTATATGTTAATTATTAAAATGAATTTATATTGTTTACAGACGATACTCGTAATGATCTTTGCTTCCTTGTATAATTAACTGTATTTAAATTAAAAGATATGTTTATATATACATATATTTGTTAATTAAATATATATACATATACAGGGTTATTTGTAATGACCCAGCAACCTCGCAGGACTGGATAGTTAACACCATAAGCAACAACTTTTGTTCTACGATTTTATATAATTTGTTAGATTTTACTTTCGTCTATAAATCTACGCGCAACCCAAAGATCGACGCGTCGCGTCATCCTGTATGAATGAAATGTAGACCAACAAATTTCACGACACTAAGTACTTGTAAAATCTATTTTTTTTTCATGTATTGAGTTATGTCCGAAGTCGTAGAACAAAAGTTGTTGCTTATGATATTAGCTATCTAGTCCTGCGAGATTGCTGGGTCATTACAAATAACCCTGTATATATAATATAAGCTTAAAAATAAAATATATTATAAAATATATAATATATAGAATTTCAAGCACCGTCAATCGATCAAAAACGTACAGTACAGTACGGTAACAGCCTGTGGATGTCCCCCTGCTGCCCCTCTTTTTGAGTTTATTTCACCATGCTGCTCCAATGCAGGTTGGTGGAATACACACGTGGCAGAACTTCAGTGAAATTAGACACATGCAGGTTTCGTCAAGATAGTTTCCTTCAATGTAAAATCAAATCAAAAACGTATAAACAAAAATAAATGTCACAAGAAAAAAAATCACGAATTGACCTCAAATCATATATCTACGTAACTATAAACTGATATGTGCAGCAGTAGTTAACTACAACTAGTATTAAGACTAATTTTTTTTTGGCGCGATTGTGTGCCAGAATAAAGATGTTGGTTCTAATCTCCTTGCCTCGAAGAGTATTTTAAAATTGTAAAGGACACGGTTCGATTGACGTAAGACTATTAAAATAATTGAATATACAAATGGAACCGGACTGACATAAAACCAAAGACGAAAACTTTTCTTATCTTTCTACGTTTACATCCATTTTTTTTTCTATACTAAATTAATATCTACCACTGACAGTTAATCTGAGTAGGTTACATATCAGATGATAATAAAAAGGTGAAAGAAAAAAATTAAATAAATAATTAAAAAAAAAACAGCGTAATAAATTGTACTGTCAGCTGCGCTAAATAGGTTTACTCATTTTCAACTTAATTAAATCAGTTAAAAATTTAATCGCAATTTTTAAACCTAACATACTTTTTCAATTTATACCTAGGTGCCCCGTTCTGATTTCACACGGATAAAATTCACACAGACCTACGTCATCAAATCAATCCTTAGCAGATACTTATAAAATAAACGTAATGCGAATTTCCGCTGTCTAGACTCAATAGTTTTGGTTGCGCGTAAAAAGTTAAGTCGAAGGATTTTACAGGTAAAGATACACTTATTAATAAAAGTAAAGTAAAAAGCTTGTCAAATACGTATTACATTAAATTTTACTTGACTGCCTCGTTGGTCTAGTGGCTAGATTTAAGGCCGCAGACCCTGTGGTCCTGGGATCAATCCCCAGGTCGGGCCGATAGAAGGTTAAAATACCGCAGAATAAAAAGTTATTGGGGTTTGCTGTCAAAAATCCCGCGTTTCTTTTCCCGGTCGTGTCGAATTTCCATCCCATCGGATTATAAGAGCTAGGGAATAGAGTGTACCTGTGTTTGCGCACACACTTGTGCACTAAAATAGCTCCTGCGCAATTGGTTAACCTCTCTTGAAATTGCCCGCCGTGACAGAAATCGGTCCGGAGGACATTATTATATAAAATTTATAAATTATGTGGTAATACTGTTAACACTTATTTAACAAGTAAACCTTCTCACAAAGAGGAGAAGAGGCCTTAGCCCAGCAGTGGGACATTCACAGGCTTTTACTTTAACAAGTAAACAAGGTGAAAACAGTATGAAAATCAGTTCGATTTTATATATAGCTACGATAGGCCACGATAAGCGATAGGCCACCTGATAGTAAGTCATCACCAACGTCCCTTAGACAATAACAGTGGAAGAAATGTTAACAATCGCTTACATCGTTAATGCGCCACCAACCTTTTTGTTATCGCTGGAAAAACGCATTTACGTGTTTCCTCCACGTTGGTATGTGGGGCTCGCCGGTGCTGAAGGCTCCGAAATACCTACTAAAAAACCAGCGTCTCTTCGGTGGAGTGGCACGGGATCTCTTGCGCATACTACCGCGACGCCCTGACGGTTGGCTCGATTGTGCGGGCCTCCTTTCTTAGTCGGGTTCCTGGCATGCAGAGAACCCGACTAGCCCCGCGAACGCATACGACGGGGGGAGAAGGTGCGCACAGCGCCGACGCCTTCTCCCCGGTCTTCTTCGGCGGAGTGGGTCAGCGGAGGCAGACGCCTCACGCTCAAGCTCCGCGGCCACTTTCTGCGACATGACACTCTCGCAGAAAGAAACCATCTCCATCCAGCATTTCTCGCTGCCAAGCATGGCGTTAATCACGCTAGGCAACGAGAGGTCTGATGCGCCACCAACCTTGGGAACTAAGGTGTTATGCTCTTGTGCTTGTAATGACACTGGCTCACTCACCCTTCAAACCGGAACACAATAATACCAAGTACTGCTGTTTTGCAGTAGAATATCTGATGAGCTGGTAGTACCTACCCAGCGAGCTTGCACAAAGCTCAACCACCAAGCGAAGTGTTTTATAATATGTAATTATATTAGATCATTTATTAATTCGTTTGCACACAGACACCAAAAAAATCCATGCGGACTTGCTTAATATTATGATAAGTACACATCCAATTAAAGGCTGAAGGTTGTTCAACTTAAAACTTGAATCTCAACGGAAAGCCTTAACTGGTAAAACAAATAAATGCGCCTTATACGAAAAAAATATTATCAATGCAATGAATGTAAGTTTTGGTGTCACGGTCGGGCAAACTAAAGACCGAATTGTTCGACTACGTTGCAATTAAAATATATAATATGCGCTTCCAATGTATATATGTATTATAATTATAAGTTTTCGTTATCGTCGCCTCTTCCACATCCCGTATATTGTGTATATATATAAAATGTAATATCAATATATGAACTCTAAATTCCAGAACTCAAAATTCCATCCCCACCATCTCGATGTCTGGAAATCCACAACAGTGCGTTTCTTAAGAGATTTCCTGCCTCGCACGATCACATTGTGGCGCCAGCTTTTGCCGGGGACTTTTCCGAACCGATATGACATAAAAACTTTCAAGAAGAGAGCGTACTCTTTCCATAAAGGCCGGCAACGCACCTGCAAGTCCTCGGATGTTGGATGTCCATGGGCGGTGGCAGTCACTTTCCATCAGGTGAGCCTCCTGCTCGTTTGCCCCCACTTACATAAAAAAAATATAATGTGAAAGTGATTTCGTCATAATGGTCATACATGGTGGAAAGCTCTTCCTTGTTTTCCTTTACCGTTCGATCCCCGATATCAGGTTCAGCGTTCGCGCTCGGCGTAAACGCCCCGTATTCACGCGTAATATGAAATTTAATAGTATCTAAAATCACAATGTTCCTAATATTGACCCAATAATTAATATTATTAGCTTTATAAATATTGTCGTACATTTTTCCTTATTATTTTATGTAATGAAAAGGTGTATTTTTTAATTCGATTTATAATAGCATGTTAAATTTTTTAGCATGTTTTATGCACATCTGAACGTTAGCTTATTTTTTTTAAATTTAAATAAAACTTTTTTTTATATAATATCTTTTTATTTTTCTGTATTATTTTCAATAATAAGATGAAGTTAACAACAACAGGAGGTCAGATTTTAAATGATTTTTTTCCTTGCAAGAAATACAATGTCATTAGCTTTAACATTTGTAGGTAATTGATAAAACGGTACCTTACCTACTTTTAATCGTGCCATAAACAAGCAGCCAAAAACTAGCCATAACAGATAAAATTCTGTTGAATAAAAATCGTAATTTTTTTTGAAGTGAAACTTCTTTAGAATCTTTGTGATTTCAAACCGGATGCAACGGAAAAAACGAAAGGTAAGAGACACAAATACAAAAATGTGTAGGATGAAGCCAGCAAAGAATGAGACAAAAATATACATACTATTTAACCGACTTCAAAAATATCAATTCGTCTGTATGTTTTTTTTTTGAAGTGAAAACTTCTTTAACATCGTTGTGATTTGAAAGTCGATGAAACGAAAAAGCGACAGTAAAAAGAGACAGACACATAAATTCATAAGATTTAACGTTTGAGAAAATGAGATAGGAAGCATCATACAGTGTGTCTTATGATCGTGGTTCTCTTTGTGCTCTGCTTCGTATCCCCTCCACTCGTATTTACCAAGGCAGAGTGCCAACATTTTTGAAGGTTTCACTTCTACCACGTGTGAATTGCACACATGTTTTTTTATATTATAGGAAGGCGGACGAGCATATGGGCCACCTGATGGTAAGTGGTCACTGGTCACCAACGCCCATAGACAATGGCATTGTAAGAAATTTTAACAATCGCTTACATCAACAATGCACCACCAATCTTGGGAACTAAGATGTTATGTCCCTTGTGCCTGTAATTACACTGGCTCACTCACCCTTCAAACCGGAACACAGCAGTACTTTGATTTTGCGGCAGAATATCTGATGAGTGGGTGGTACCTACCCAGACGAGCTTGCACAAAGCTCTACCACCAAGTAGAGGCCAATGTTCATACAATTTGTATATGAAATGATGATAAGGATAAAACCTTATCGCACCTGTATGAAGTTAGGGCGGTTAGCTGATTTTAATATAATATACGTGAAATTGCATTGGTTTTGCAATTTCGTCAAGTTAGTTGGGTACATTTGAAGGTTAACCACTCGTGTCCAAAGTTTGGGAATAATTACTATCGTCCGTTTTACTTTCGAATGTCGTAAGACTGGATGGGATTTTTTGCTTCCCATTTGGCTAAATTGATCTGGTTTCATGAGAAATGTCAGAATTAGGAATTTTGACAGCTCGTTGTGAGTTGTCAATATTATTTGCAGATGTTTGCTAGTATGAGATTACTGAGCTAGTTTTATGCAATTGATCTTTAAATAACAAGATGTTTTCAATGAAAAAGCAGCAATTATTGGTATGAAGATCATATGGTCGAGATCAATACAGTTATATAGATAGTGCTGGCATATTATAAAAAAAACGACCTTAGAACTAATTTAAAATTAAAAAAAAATAAACATTTTACACGGCCCTCCTAGAATATGCTGAGTTGGGAATTGGGAATCCGGAAACGTATCCGCGAAACACATCCGTATTTTTAGTCTGTAATAATCTGTACCGAGATCGAGATTGACGGTTTTCAATGTCACTTGCAGAGGGCAAATGACCTTTGCAACTGTTTTTCAATAAAAAAAAAACTTTCGAAAAAAATATACTAAAAAACAAATGACTGCAATCATTTATAAGGTATGTACATATATAATAAGAACTTAAAAAAGTACATTAAACAAAATGTATTTAATACTTTGTTGTTGATTATTATTTATTGGTAAAAGTTAATAAAGGAAGGTTGATTACAGATTAAAATGGATAGATGGTCAAAAGTCAAGTCAGAGTCAAAAATATTTATTTAATAAGGAATCGTTTCACTTAGTCAATGATTATCAGAAACCGGTTCGGAAATACAAAACACCTCAACAACCCTTTTGTCCTATAGCACTCAAGCGTTCTTTATCGTACTGTTTTAAATTTCACAATATATTGATCCAATCTGCAGGATATAAGCCTCTCCCAATACGTGCTAAAGCTACCGGTTCTTCGCTATCCAGATACAGTTGAGCTACCTTGAATTATAAATATTGAATTTAAATATTAACTATCAAATACATCTAACAATGATAAGTAGTATATAATACAGTCCAAGACAGAAATTCATACAATGAAAACAACTTAAAAAATGTATATTAAATCTTGATTTAATTTATATTAGATATTGAGTAAACAAAATAAATTTTAATTATTTTCTTTAGTATTTGATTGTTGCTGCTGTTCCCATAATTATATATTATTGTAAATAATTAAAAAAATATATTTACGTAAAACGATGCGTAGCGTGACGGACCGAACGCGGGTTAAACTCCATAGAATTTACTTTTTGTGGAACTTAATGTTCTCATTAAAAAGGAATATAAATTTTATATTTTTTTTATTAACAAAAAAAAACTATTGACTATAATGATACATAACATCATCATCATTAATGAAATATTTTTTTTTTTTTTATCCTGTACCTACGACATCAGCCGCGTGAAAAATTTTGTGCACTTCCGTTATGGTAGCCCACATTGTGATTTGTGCTTAAGTCTAGTCATAAAAAAACTATTATAAATATACATATTTTATTTCAAAGAAAGCCGAGATGGCAGTGGTAAGAACGCATGAATCATAACCAATGATCGTGGGTTCCAACCCGGACGACTGAATTGGAGCAACGTGGTCGAAACATATTTCACTATCCAGACTTCAAACAGAAAAGTACAAAAAGCAACGACAAATATGTTGACTATGCCACATAAAAGGTTTGTACTTGCAAAACTTTACCGCGATCGTTCTTTGTAAGTGTATGACGCTGTGCAAGATGATTGAGATGTTTTTTTTTAAATAAAATTAAAAGAAAAAGACAAGCTTTTATTACTTGTTAATAAAGATAAACTAATTTTAATTGACTTTCAAATAATTCTATTTTATCTTATATCTTAATTGTAATAACTTATAAACTATAACTTATTGTAGAAACCTTAACTAATACATATTGACAAATTGTAAATATAATATTAAGTTTTGACAAATTTTGTAGTCAAAATCTTATTTATTTTATTTTAGGTAACAATAAATTAATAAAAAAGTGTGCTACATTTTGATAGGACATTAAAGAATAAAAGCTAATTTTTGAAGTTTTTCTTTTTCTTTTAATTTTATTTTTAACTTTTTAGTATTTTTGATTTTTTATTCGGTTACTTGATGGGGATAATATCTTTTGCTGCAAATATTACACACGTTATCGGAAAAGGTATACATGGCGTTATTAAAGTACTCAACATTTTCCTCTGATTAGTCTTTTTTTGGCTATCATTCTCATCTTTGCAATGCATTTCTCTGCCGCTTGTGTTAATTGACTTGCTTGCCTGAACATTCTGTTACTTTCGTTTCTGGCTGTTTTCTGGTGGGGTTGTATCCTTTGATTGCCGAGTTCTATTATCATCTTCCAGCTACATCATCAGATCCTGGTTACCGTTTAGCATCAAAGTACTCGTCAAGGCGAATCATACAAGTCCAAACTCGATGGGGTTGTGTCGTTTAATTACCGAGTTCCTATGGATATCTTCCAGCTCCATCATCAGATCAGGTCCATGTCGCTCCATGTCCATCTTACAAAATTTCAGCTCCATCGGTAACCGGGAAGTGGATAAATTTTAACTTGCATGATCCGATATCACACAAACATCGTAACAGGTGAAACTAAATAAAAGTTTGTAAAAACACGACATTATTTATTTTTTATTTAGTCAATTTACTGATAGTGATGTTAAGAAGAACATTTTAGCAATAAATTCTGATGCTATTGGTTCGGATTGCATTAGTCGTAAGATGATCCTCCCAATCCTAGATATCATAATTCCTGTAGTCACACATATTTTAAACCAATCCATTATCCTTTGTGAATTCCCTGAATCCTGGAAAGACGCACAAGTCATCCCCCTCCCCAAAAAAACAAATCCTTCATCTTACACTGATTATCGTCCTATATCCATTCTCCCTTTCCTGTCTAAAGTACTTGAGCGCCTTATTCACAATCAATTAAACCAATACCTTTCAAAAAATGTCCTATTGAATCCTTTACAATCTGGCTTTCGTCCTGGTCATAGTACGACTACTGCTCTGATCAAAATAACTGATGACATTAGATTAGGAATGGATAATCAACAGGTTACTGTGTTGACATTATTAGATTTTAGTAATGCTTTCAACGCTGTAGACTTTGATATTCTTCTTGCTATTTTGTGTTCTCTTAACATATCTCCTAAAGTAATTGACTGGTTTCATTCTTACTTGTATGGGCGCCGGCAACGGATAAGAGTTCAAGATTCTTTCTCTGAATGGGCTCCTATAACTGCTGGCGTTCCACAAGGTGGCGTGTTGTCTCCCCTCTTGTTTTCGGTCTTTATAAGTACCATCACTTCTCATATATCTTCTCTCTATCACCTGTATGCAGATGATCTTCAGATCTATTCACAAAGTAAAATTGCGAACCTTCCTGAAACTATACATTTAGTTAATAATGATTTATTAAATATTTCTAAGTGGTCTATTGCATTTGGATTACGAGTAAACCCAAATAAAACACAGGTGCTGATTATTGGTAGTTCAAAATTAATTTCTCGTATATCTTTTTCGGATCTCCCGGTTGTACACTTTAACGGTGTTAACATACCGTTCAGTGTTACAGTTAGGAATTTGGGAATTGCCTTTGACCAGCACCTGTCTTGGGAACCACAGATAAGTGAGGTAAGTAAAAAAATTTTTGCAGCCTTTGGCTCCCTTCGAAGGTTACGCAACTTTCTACCCATCCCTACCAAAATTATGTTAGCACAGTCACTCCTACTACCAATTCTCGATTATGCTGACGCATGTTATCTTGATCTAAAAGAGGAGCAACTTAATAAACTTGAGCGTCTTCAAAATCTTTGCATCCGATTCATATTTGGTCTTCGTAAATATGATCACGTTTCTGAATTTCGTAAAAAGCTCAAGTGGCTCCCAATCCGGCTTCGCAGGAATACTCACATCCTTCAACTTTTGTACTGTATTCTGTTCAATCCGTCTTCTCCTTCATATCTAAAAGAACGTTTTCAATTTCTTAGTTCTTCACATAGCCATAATCTTCGTTCTGAAGAGAATTTGGTTTTAAAAATACCACCCCATACAACATCTTTTTATAGTGACTCATTTACAGTCCATTCAATTCGTCTTTGGAACTCTCTTCCACTAGAAGCAAGACGTGCACCAACAATTACTTCTTTTAAAAAAATGATAAAAGAGCACTATCTTGCTTCATGAAGAAATACTGCAATTAAATATTTTATTTATTATGTAAGTATCTATAGTATGTAAATGTATATATTTATAATGTGTATGTATATTATATTATTATATAATTATATATTTATGGAATATTTATTTATGTATCGTATATAATTATATATACATATATATATTGTATCTATTTTTTTATGTATCAAAATAATTTGTACACCCCTACCATCCTATCTCTCTCCTCTACCAAAGGTTGCCTGGAAGAGATCGCTGTTTTAGCGATAAGGCCGCCTATTGTACATTTTTCTTTTCTTTGTTTTTGTTTTTTTTTATGTTTTTATTATTTTGTCTATATTGGTGTGCAATAAAGAGTATATAAATAAATAAATAAATAGACATTATAAAAATCCTGCTGATGTTCAGTTCTTGTTATTGAGAAGCAAATTTACCTCTTAATAAAAAAAACTATATCTTCTTCTTTAAATAATATTAGTAAATATAATAAGTAGTCACCAACGCCCATAGACATTAGCATTGTAAGATGTGTTAATCATAGCTTACATCGCCAATGCGCCACCAACCTTGGGAACTAAGATGATATGTCATTTGTGTCTGTAATAACACTGGCTCACTCACCCTTCAAACCGGAACACAACAGTACAGTGAAATGCTGTTTAGCGTTTATATCTGAATATGTTTAGCGTTTATAATATAGAATATCTGCGGTAGAGTGCTTACTATCGCCCAAAGGCACTGATGCTATTAGAAATATTAACCTTTCCTGACATTGCCAATGCGCCACCAACCTTAGGAACCCTTCATACAGGACTGCAAGAATATTAAGTATCACTGTTTGACGGTAGAATACTGTAATAACTGATAAGTGGATTGTACCTTTTTTTATTTCATAGGAAGGCGGACGACCTTATGGGCCACCTGATGGTACGTGGTCACCAACGCCCATAGACATTAGCATTGTAAGAAATGTTAATCATCGCTTACATCACCAATGCGCCACCAACCTTGGGAATTAAGATGTTATGTCCCTTGTGCCTGTAATTACACTGGCTCACTCAACCTTCAAACTGGAACACAACAGTACTCAGTACTGCTATTTTGCAGTCGAATATCTGATGAGTGGATGGTACGCAGACGAGCCTGCACCCAGCCCTACCGCCAAGTAAATATTCACGTATTCGCTTATCAGATACAAAGTAGTAGTAAGCAATAAATATTCAATAAATAATCTATTAACAAAACAAACATTATGCAACGTTTCACAGTGTTTAAAAATAAACCATCACGTAATACCCGTGACTGACATACATACATCAACATACAAACATTATACGTATTTAATGGTTATAGTATATAGTGTCAATTTATTTACTTAAATAAAATAATTACTTTAATAGTATTTATTTGATACGTCAGGTGGCCAATTCCAATTATGTAAAAAGTTAATTAACGTTCTCGATTCGATTCCGATCCAGAGACCAGAGACCAGAGAACGCTAATAGAAAACTAAACAAATGTATGAGAATGACATCTCTCAACGATAAGTCACGTGGTCATTCTCGTAAAATTTTTAGTTTTCTATTAGCGCTTACAATTGTAGAATGTCAACTTGGCTAGGGCCTCAGCTTCGACTATACGTCATTAAATCAATTCGGTATGATGTTACGATATACATAAGCCATAACACCATGTCAAAGCCAAATTTCATTGTTAACTTTTGACGTTCCATCGAGGACGAATCGATTAGCAAGCGGATCTTTTGTATTTGTAGAATACGGAAAAAGCTGTGTCGATTCGATTCAGATAATGTGTTATGTTAGTACTGTTGGCAAAAAATACCCGGGGATTTTTTTATATATAATCATATAAAACTATATATAATTATATATAGTTATATACACTGTAATATAGTGGTGTAATACACTGGCTCACTCGCCCTTCAAACCGGAACACAGCAATACAAAGTACTGCTGTTTTGCGGCAGAATATATGATGAGTGGGTGGTACCTACCCAGACGAGCTTGCACAAAGCTCTACCACCAAGTAAAAAGTCTACGTGAGCACATATTATCGGAAAGTTCCTAAGCTCCTAGTTCTAATGACATCGATAATGCTCTATTATTTATGTTTTTTTTCAGTGCGGATTCATATACTATATTAATTATAATAGGTCCTTATATATGAAATTGGAATTTTGTACAGTAGGAATATAAAGTCAATATTTTTTTGTAAAATATATTAATCAATGTATGCACCGTTGTTATCTATGCACTTCTGCCATCTCATAGGTAGTTCATTGATTCCTATACTGAAAAAAACCATGGAGGCGAGAATCAAAAACTCATTGAGGCGGTTTCGACTGCCGTATCGGAGTTGAATTTTTTTCTTGTAAGAAGTTGTCCGAATTCCGGAAAAAAATGGCAATCTGTTGTCCGGGGAGTATGGTGGATGACGCAGACGTTCCAATTGTAGCTCAACTAACTTAGTGGTTGTTTGTTGTGTAGTGTGTGGTCGTGAAGCAGCAGTGGCCTAGAGCGATTGACCAATCTCGGTAGTTTAGCAGCTAGTTCTTTCTTCATGGTTTGCAGTTGCTGACAATAGATATTTGCCGTAATCGTTTGGCCAGATTTTAGAAAGCTGTAGTGAACGACACTCGCGCTAGTCCACTAAACACGCAAAAGTAACTTTTTCTTAGTCAATTTTCGTTTAGGGTAGGATTTGGCTGGGTCCCCAGGGTTCAGCCATTGCGACGAGCACTTCCGATTATCGTACAGTATCTAATTTTCATCACAAGTAATGATTTGATTTAAAATCCCTTCATTATTGTGTCGGTTGAGCAAAGTAACCCAGCAGTCGACGCGTGTTTGCAAGTTAAATTCACTCAATTCATGAGGTAGCCATCGTTCAAGTTTTTTTACTTTCCCGATTTGCTTTAAGTGGATAAATACAGTTTTATTACTTACCCCGAAGCCTGCAGCTATCTCTGATGTGCTTTGGTTGGTTCTGAAGGTCGAAATTTCCAGATCAAATACGTTGAAACCAAAAACGTACCGTGCTTTCTTTTGCGACACCAGCGCCGTACACATCATTAATCCTTCGAGCTGTTTCTGCAGCACTGGAGCCATGGTACTCATACTCATACTCGTAAATATACTGATATTTCATGTTTTCCATTGGGCAGTAATAAGCGACGCCAAAAAAAAAATATGAGCAAAAAAACAAATGAATGACTGTTTTCAAAATTCAAATGTGCCAGTTAAATGAATTTATACATTTGAATTTGGAACTTTTAACCAAAGAGGAGCAATTTCAGATAAAAGTGGTCAGTACGACAAACCGCTAATTTCATATTATGAAAGAACCTAATATAAACATTGTTTTGTACGATAATGTGTTTATTGCCACCACTAATTGTGAGGTACCACTTTTTGTCTTTATTTTTTTAACTCTGTACTTCTATGTATTGTAGTACTATGTAGCTAGTTACTTACTTACTAGTAAATAAATATTTACAAACACATTTGTAGACAATTGAATTATTCGACAATGGATAGCCTCCGATAACGTTGGCTTTTGCCCTGACGAGCGTAGTGGCAATGTACATTAATTAAAAACCAAAACAGACATACAATATACTATTGACTCAAGATTATTTGTGACAAAATTTAACTGATCATGTTGTTTTATTATTCAGTAATTATTCTACAGTCGAAATCCATACTTTGTTTATAATTATCTAACTAGAAAATATTTTTGGTGGGGCATTGATTTATAAAAGTAATTGTTTATGCTTATGACAGTGCCAGTGTCTATGGAAAGACCGTAACGAGAGGTGAACAGTCGTCGCCGTCGAAAGTCGTTTTTTTAATCTATACTTAATACATAAAGCTGAAGAGTTTGTTTGTTTGATCCGGCTAATATCAGGAACTACTACATCGAATTTAAAAATTATTTTTGTGTTGTATAGTCCTTTTATCGAGGAATGCTCTTGGCTGATTTTTATACATTCTATTTTTATTTATAAATTACACGAGGCAAAACCGTGGGCTATTCGGCAATAAAAAAGTCTCACAAATATCCATAATATGCTTCGTTTAAACACAAAGATTTTTCGATTTGGAATTCCAAAATTGAAACTCTTCAATAACTTTAAAATAGAAAGTAAACGGATATTTTGTACTACATATTACAATACGATATACAAAAAGATTTCTTGGAAAAATATTTTAATTATGTGTCAAGATGAACTAACCACATTCATTATCTGTGGTAGTTTTAACTGCTATTTTATTACTGGCTTTTGTTACTGATTTGCTAGTAAAATAACGAAATACTATGTATATTTGTAATCTAAGAAACAAGTTCTTGGGCCAAGGGTAAACCTATTGTTGAAATAGACGAAGGAGGGTTCATTCGAATTACGTCAGAAATAAGCACAATTTAGTATTTTTTTTCTCATGCCCTAATTATTCAATTGTATTTTGAATGATCTTATTAATTAAATATAATTTGGTCATTTGTATTTAAATCATCGCGATTGTTCTTTAGTATTTAGAATTTGGATTATGAAGATGCATTGAGATTTTGTCACAGTTAGGTTCTTGGTGGGTAAAGTTATTCTTAAATCCCGCTGCCTCTTTACTCGAGCGATGGGAACTTAACAGAGTTAATAATAGATAGGTAAGTTTACTTATATGCTTAGTTGATTAAGAATCTCGCGTATGGTAATCATTTAAATATTATTATTTGATGACAAATGAATATTGATATTATAATTACATATTAAATTTGAACAGCCGTGATTTTTGTAGAAAAATCATATTACATGATACCGCCATGTTAATATTTCATTTATGATGTTTAATTAGATTAATTTTAATTGAAATTTTAAAAAAATATTTTTTATTGTATAGGAAGGCGGACGAGCATGCGGGCCATCTGATGGTAGGTGTTCACCAACGCTCATAGACATTGGCGTTGTAAGAGATGTTACCATCGCTTACATCGTCAATGCGCCACCAACCTTGGGAACTAAGATGTTATGTCTCATGTGCCTGTAATTACACTGGCTCACTCATACTTCATACCGGAACAGAACAATAGCAAGTACTGCTGTTTTGCGGTAGAATATCTGATGAGTAGGTGGTACCTACTACCTACCCAGTCGAACTCGCACAAAGCCCTACCACCAAGTAAAGTAAGTTCTGATAGACCGGAATAATAAGCAGCGGTATAATAAGTATGTAATAGACTGTATTTTGTAAGCGGATATATTGTCAAAAAATATTTATAAGCTTAAGACAAAACAGCATTGCTATTAGATATGAGATAAGCTATAAGATTATATTAATAGACGAATAATGTTCACTTCATTATTAGTCTATTAATATATAGGTACTATCTTGATGCACGTATTCTTAACTTGTTCGCTTAATTATTATGGTCAATATAAGATATTAACTTGTGTTTTTCGACACATTTACTGTTGTGAGTTTCGAGTTTGAGTTCACCGAATAGTCCCCACTATTCTAATCTCAATAAAACGTCAAAAAAAATCATAGTAGTCTGAATTTTTTAGACATTCTGCATAAAATACAACTGCTTGATTTTTCGATTGGATTATGTTAGGGGTATAAAGCCTAGTTTTCACCATCCCAGGCTATGAGCGTTAGCCGCCATATTGAAAACCGTCTTTTTGAAAATATGTATATCTAAAACAGTTAGATTTACATCCAAAACGGTGGAAACATTTTTTGTAAAATAAAATATTTTATCTTTTTTAATTGAAACTTTTTCCTTTATTGTTAATAACTATATCTCGGAAAATATTAACAATAAAGAAAAAAGTTCCCATGTTTTTGATATGAATCTTTTTTGTTTCAAATAAAAAAATTGGAAAATTTTATCCTCTACAACAGCACGTTTCCTAACGCATTTCCTGCCTCGTACAATCACTGTGTGATGTGTGGAACCAGCTTTCGCCGGAGACTTTTCCGAACCGATACGACATAAAAACCTTCAAGAAGAGAGCGTACTCTTTCCTCAAAGGCCGGCTTCGCACCTGCAAGTCCTCGGATGTTGCATATGTCCATGGGTGGTGATAGTCACTTTTCATCAGTTGAGCCTCCTGCTCGTTGGCCCCGCACCCACACTATTGACACTATGTCTAATCGAATTATGTGAATTTTTAAAGTTTCTGACCGTTAAATGTCATTCAATCTTTGGAGTAATTATTTACCAATTCAGTTGTCTTTACATCATTACTTGGAGTTAAAGTAGTATTTTATAAAACTGCAAGAAAAACCACATGAATTTTTGCGCGATTTTAAATCTTGGCAATCTAATCGTACTTCGGGTTGCACCGTTGTTAGACGAAGTTACATTAATGTAGTACATTCCGGTGTCGATTCGGTAACAGGCGCTGTCGAATGTTCGTCTCCCATCTAGATACTTGTAAAAAGGCGTTTTCCAAAATGGTGGCTAACGCTTACTGCCTATGCTGACAAACAATCTTGGGTGACGATCGCCGTTGTTTCTAAAATCTGATTCAACAATAACTCGTAAATTAACAATGAAATTATGTTTTTAGGCAATTAAAAACTATTGCCATCTAATAGTTTATTAATTTATATCAACAATATTTTGAAGTGTTTTTGAAATAATTTAAAATTCCAATTCACGGACTATAAAAATATATACTATTGATTTAACTAAATTTTATTCAACACATTTCATTGTCAAATCTCAAAAAAACAAGAATTCACATAAAAATTAAAATAAAAGGGGAACAGCGCCACCTTTTTATTAAATTTTGTACTATTTGTTCTGACATTAACGCAGCTGGTATTGTTGTTTGATTTAATTCCCGAGTTGTTCAAAAGATGGCGTAATAAAAAATATCAAATGAAAAAAATAATAATTAAAAACCAACATTTTTTTACATCAAAAACTAAATTAATTTATTTTTGAGATAAAGTAGCAAGGTTAATTGTTAGCGTCTATTTTGTTATATTTCATCTTGTCTAGTTTTCTAATTTATACATTAAGCAATATCAAGTCTATATAATAATTGCTGTAGTTGGGACGAATCCAATAAAGTTGTTGAAAATTAGGTAAACGAAATTTGTAGTATGAAATTTTAGCGGTCCGTCCTAACACGTACTAATACAAGAGGTGGGATATAATAAAGTGCTTTAAAGCGTTTTTGGCGTGCGCGTCGTTTGGTTTTGTGAAAAAACATTTAAAAATGTTTCTACATGTAACGATTGAAAAACAACGTTTTGTATAATAGCCTTTAATGCCTATATCTACATAATTATATCAAAATTAGGAGAAAGTTTTTGATCAAGACCGTTATTATTGTTTTATTATGTTCTGTTGATTTGTTAGTCCAACTGACCATGCCAGCTGCCAGCCGACTAGCTGCCATAGCTATGGCCCTGGATCCAAGTCTCAGGTCTGACTACTAAAGTTATAGCCTGAGTTCATTCGAAATCTTTTCGTCTGATTTCCGTCCCATCGGACTATCAGTGAGGGAATAAAGAGTGCATCTGGGTTTTTGCACACACTTGTACACTATAATGTTCGGCGTAGTTGGCTAATCTCTACTGAGATTAACCTCTGATTTACATAAAGAGTACAATAAAATAAAAAGAGTAATTTGTCTCATTGGAAAAAAAATACAATATCCTATCAATTTCTAACAAAATCATAAAAAAACACAGTATCAGTTCGTAATCTATTAATGTTATGAAAGCAGTGTCAAATGAATATGTACATATAACGTTGTACATAGCTATGAATTCTATCCACGTAATACTCAAATTGATCAACAATGAACATCACGTAGTCAGGATTATTATATTACCGGAATATCTTTAGAACTTAAGATATAAAGGTAAATAGAAATGAGGCGAAATATCTATTTTGTTATAAAGGGCTCATCATCATGAAATCATATTAGGAATGATTGATTTAATATTTCGGATATATTTATGTAATGCAACTTCAATTACTAAAATTACCACACCAGCATTGGAACAGTGTGATGGATTAGACTTCATCTCAATAATTCTAAAGGATTTTTTTTAATAACTGCCGGAAAGGCAAATGACTACTCCACCTGATGGTAAATGGTAGTAGAACCCAAACGCAATGCGGGCCAGCACCTACGGTAAGAGTGTTCTGCACTACCCGCCCCCACCTTGTCGGCCCGCAAGATGCCTCTTCACGCCTCGTTTTCAGGAACTCAGGTTATAGGGGGAGGGATTATACGTGAACTCGTAAAGAATTCCATTTTTTGAAAGAGCGACAAAGAAAATAATAATACGTTAGTCCAAAAGTAGTACATTGACAGGCTGTTGCTGTTTTTTTGTTAAATAGGTAGATCATATGTTGACTAACTGCCTCGCTGGTCTATTGGCTACATATCATGCCGCAGACACAGTGGTCCTGGGTCCAATTCCCAGGTCAGGTCAATAAAATTATATTGAGATTTTCAGTAGCAACCCGGAGTCTGGAAGTTTGAAGTGCGTACACTCCCTGGTTTGTCGTCCCATCAGGTTATAAGAGTTAGGATATAGAGAGTGCACCTGTGTTTGCTCACACACTTGTGCACTGTAATATCTCCTGCGCAGTTGTCTAATCTCCCTTGAGATTGGTCGCCTTGGCCGAAATCGGTCTGGAGGACTATTATTAGATGGTAAGTGGTCACCGTACAGACTGGTTTGCAAAAAGCCTTACCAGCGAGTGAAATGGTTTTAATGAATGGTTTCCATCATCTAACAGCGGAAGTTAGTGACGCAACGTATTTTTATCGATTCTTCTTGATAGAATTTATATCCCGAACCGCTACCAAAATATTATTTCCTAAGCCAATGTTACCATGAATATAAAAAAAAAAACAATATAATTATATCAGTAACAACATCAATTCGTAGTTTAACCGCATTTGCTACGGAGTTTAGTCTGCCCGTTTTCAATGTGGAATCCACTTAAGATTTCAGTTTATAATGATCATTAAAAATAACTAGCGGTTATATTAAAATCACTATTTTTAGAATAACTAAAAATATTATTATAGGTATCATTGCGTACTCAACATAATCAAAAGCTTTTGAATAATCTTTTGCATTTAGTGTTCATCCATGCGTCGTATATAGTAATTGTTATTATTGTTTAAAAACATTTTTTTATTATAATAAGTAGGCAGACTGACAAATGGGTCACAAGATGGTCACCACCGCCCATGGTCCGACCTCCATTGGTGATATAAGAAATATTGACAATCCATTCCATCTCCTATGCGCCACACACTTTGGCAATTAAGATGTTAGGTCCTCTGTGCTTGTAGTTAGTTCAAACCAGAACAGAACAATTCTAAGTATTTCTGTTGGAATATCTAATATCTGCATTGAGTATCGTATATGTGGGTGGTACCATCTAGGTAAGACGGACTTATTAACAGCTCTACCTCAAAGCGAGTGGTGTATTATTTATTTAAAATTAAATTATAATGATGACTGATAACATTTAAAGATATGCAGGAAACGCATTATTTTATTATATTTATAAATCTTTACGTTAGATATTATATCGTTATTTTCGATATTTATGAAGTATTTATGTTTTTATTGCGAAGCTAATAATATCAATGATTTTGCGCGATTAGCATTCACTCTTACGATCGTACTTGAAAATTTACAAAATTAATTAAATTTTAGAATCTTTGTACGCCTTGTATATTTTGATTTATATTAATTATTTATTAAAGTAGGAGTAGTGATTTAAATGTCAATGATTACACGTACTGATTAATCAAACTACCTGTACTTTTCCTTTGTTATGAGAAAAAAAAGATCCTTTCATTTCATAGTATTTAATTGTTAAATTATTCTTGGTAACTTAAGGAACTAATTCATATTTTATTAAGTTTTTCATTTTATCTAAAAGTTTTATCAGTATACATAGGTATTTATTCCACTCTATGTTATAATCATATCATGTTTCAGCTTATATTTGAAAATCATTTTAATTATTTCAAATAATACAAAATTCCACAACCATAATGTAAACATCAGTTTGATAATTATATCATATACCATGAAACTGTATATATGTTAGACTATTTGAATATGAGAATGCATTAAGTATAAATTTAATTATAAAATAATTAATTTAAATTTAATCTGATTGAATTATATAGGTACAAAGTTATTTTGCCACATATAATGGTTACGTTTATAGTTAAGTACATAAATGATTGAATACTATTTCAGAATCAAGTACAGTAACCAACGTGTTTATAGTAGAAAGTTTACTCGAATGAAAAACGAATAAAAATCACATTAAACATGGCAAATTTATTATAATTTATGTAAATTGGCTCTTCGTAACAATGCTCGCGGGATCTAGGACAAATGAGATAAACGATTTTTACATTGCTTTTGTTCAATTCATTATCGTCTTGTTATATTGAAATGTAAAATAAGTACTAAACTTGTAAATCAGTTATTGCTTAGATGATTTTATTGAATATATTTGATTGTGTTTATAATAAATCGGTTTGTCATTTAAACTAGAAAAAATCTAAGAACTGTTAAATAATATAAAACTTGAATAAAATGTTTAATCATTAAAATAGTAGTAATAAAAAGTGCCTGATAATAAATATTAGCAATTTGCCTACTCAATGAGTTTTTGATCAGAGAAATCAAACAGGCACTAACAAATTTTAAATCAATTTTTAATTGTATAATTCATAATTATAACACATTATAAGTAAATATATTTAGTGTTTATCTAACCATTTGGTGCCTTTCGGGTATGATGATGTAAATTTCTTAATCCCTTTCCGCTGGGACATTGTATTTAATCCTATTACACTGAGAAATTTGGTTTTGGTTATGTTCAAAATTCTATTTCGTTCAAATTTTGTGTTACATATTAAATAAAATGTCGTTATAAAATAAATTTCACTTCTCTTCTCGACTTTTTGGATTTCATTTTTAGCATTGTATTTGTTGCGCTTTAACACGGATCTGACTGTACTATGACCGTAGACTATTTTGCACAGCTACGGAACTAGTAGACAAGATAGCGCTTGGAGTCATTTAACAATGATAAGCCACTTTTATTCTAAATATTCAAGATTCTAAATATCTTGAAACAGTCAGTATACTTAGAATACTATGTTTACTTGTTTTGCAAATATATAATACATAATATTATTTATGGTCCAAGAAAGTTTATATTATGATTAACGATAAATATAAGGCAGCGAAGCCGCGGATTTAAATTAAAATATTGATAAACGATTGATAATTATCTGTTTCTTTTATATATCTCTCTAAGATATACACAGTATAATAATTTATATGTATTGGCTGTTATTGTAATATATAAATAGGCAAAGTTAAAATAGTTCAGTACATCTTATTGTAATTTTCAACCGTTTATATTTCTTTAATACAATAAATATAATTAAGCGGAGAAGAAACATGCAAAAAATAACATCATATAACAACATGGGGCGTACACGTCTATTATATATGTATAATAAAGCGAAGATAACACTATCCTTAAGTTAGTGTGCTGCAAGCTCAAGCTGCTTCAGGTTGAAATGTCCGTCACATTTCTAAGGACTTCATATTTTCACTATCTAAAATTACACTATAATGAATAACTAAGATTATGAGTGTTTGTGTCTATTATTATTTGCTGTTAATAGATAGTTGTTGGCACATTGCAATTTTATATAAATTCATAAATAAATAAACTAGTAATAAAAATTTCAATTATTTATAAAAGTAAACATAAAAGGGCATCCAACTTTATTTAAATTAAAAAACGCTATCTATGTTCGATTAAATTTGAGGACCTTAACTGATTAACTAGACTGCGTCCTCCGACCTCCTCACTCATTTGTATTGACTCGATACGGCGTCTGTTCATTTGTAACCTCCATTATTCAGCGTAATATTGTGATCCAAGGAATCAAGTTCGAAGATGGAGAATTGAAAATTCGGTGATATCGTCACCCAATTTTTAACCGACTTCAAAAAAAAAGGAGGTTATCAATTCGTCTGTATGTTTTTTTGGTGTTTGTTACCTCATAACTTTCGATTAGGTGAATCGATTTTGATGTTTTTTTTTAATTTGAAAGGGGGTTTCCCATGGGGTCCCATTTTTTTTAGTCCAGTTTTGACACTGGCATCCAAGACAAAACCATATGTCGTAAATTTGCATAAATATGTGTGCGACAAATGGACGAATAACTCGATATCTATTCAACCGATTTCGATGATTTTATTGGAAAGAGTGTACTTCAACGGTTGTTTGATGACAGTTTGGTTAGATTTTGATTATAGGATCCATGACAAAGTAACGGAAATCTTCTATTCTTAGTAGCAAATTAACGATACACGACCGAATCTTTTATAGGCTATGTAGATTTTTAGTCACCTACCATAACATCGTTATGATTAAGTAATTGTAGTACTATTGTATAGAACACTTTTTTATATACCGTCAATAGTTTTCGCAGCGCACGCAAAATAATGACTTTTATAGGAAAATAGTTTGAAGTTTTAGAAAATAGAATATAGCCTATGTTACTCAGTAAAGACGTAGCTTTCTTAGGGTGAAAGAATTTTTAAAATCGGTCGAGGTCAAGGAAACACTTTAATATACCTTGCAATAATAATATGGGAATCCTTTAAGAACAAACAAAAACTTACACATTACAAATTGACTTTTATTCGCCTCGTTAAGTTGCGCGTGCGACACAAGCACATCTCACCTATAACTATGTATGTAGTTATAAACCCACCTTGGCTGACATCGACTCCAAAAATAACAATAATTGTAATTACATTATCAACCACACAACACATTGGTTCCTACATATTGATGAGTAGAAAATAGAAAGTTAATTATCAAATTATATATAATACTCTTTATTGCACTGAGAAATTTTACATGGTAATTTTACACATGAAATTATTGTTCACAATGGCGGGCTTATTTCTAAAAGAAATTTCTTCCAGCCAACCCACAGCTGTAAGAGATAGTGTTATGTAGCAGGTATAAAAAGTGCAACATTAGATGCTCTTAATAATATTATATAAAAGAAACAATTTTAATATAATATAATATATATAATATAAAATAATTTTAATATAATATGTATTACGCTTACATAAATATCTATAATATAACAAATACATATATACTAAATTATTATACTTATACTACATCTAAATACACAAATATTATAAATATATCTACAGTAAAAATAAAAAAATAAAAAAAAATAAAATAAAGGATAATAGTAAATTTGTCAAATTTATGTAAGTAGTGAGAGAAAGTGCTCTTTTACTCTTTTACTTCTTATAGAAGAATACGCAATTATTTTTTTACTTTTTAGTGCATATTAATTTGTTTTTTGTTTTTGTTATAAGGTTTAAAGTTGAATCAATTTATCAAGCCTATAACAAAGAAACCTCACTTACCAAACAAAACACCATAAAATATACAGCATTGTAAGAAGTCTTAATCATCACTTATATCGCCAATGACCTTGGAAACTAAAGAGTTGCATGTAATCATAGTGTCCGTAGTTATACTGGCACACCTTTAAGCCTGATCACAACAATACTAAGCATTGTTGTTTTTTACTTACAGCAGAATGACTGGGTAGTACCCAGACGAGGTTGCACAAAGTCCTTCTATGAATTAAAATATAATTTTACACCTATCAGAGTTTACTACAATATTTCACAGATACACTTAATCTGTGAAATATTGCAGTGAACTCTGCTCTTTGTCATCTCATACATACGTTGATTGAAAAGAATACACATCGTTTAAAATATTAGTTAACTATACAAGTAGGTACCGCAATTAAAACGATACTAAAGATATATTTTAAATTTTCTCTCACGTAGTCATCTATGACCAACCAAAAAAAAAATACAGACGAATTTATAACCTCCTCCTTTTTTTTGAAGTCGGTTAAAAAGATGGAAAATTGTACTAAGTTTAGTCTAACACAAAGAAAAATAAAGTTGAAGTTTGATTCATTAATTTCTTTTGTGAATCTATTACTACTGTTATTAAGAAACAAACCATGCCTTTAAAATCATCTTTCAAACTATGTTCACGTAATCGAACAATCATTCGTAAAATAAGAAACGGCTGGAAACATCTCATGCCTCGTTGCTATATTCAAGAAACGTTTCTTTATGCTTACCTATTAATAGGAGACACATCTATGTACGTAATTCAAAATGAAGATAGAATGTGTTACGTCACGCCGCCTCGGTCAATGAAAGCGTGCCATTCAATCGTAAAGCCAAGCCAGTCAATCATAGCCAATCCACTACTCCAACTACCGGAAGCTCCAGTATATATTGTCCTGCGAGCTCATTTGGAGTCAGTATTTTACTACTAGCTACATCGTTTAGAACTAAGTATGATTTATATTAAGAATGATTGTAAATTAATAATAAGTATGATTATTCCGTAGGTACTACCTTTTCATTTACATCCACTGCTTCATCTGCATTCAAATTTATTAAAATTAACATTGATTTTGTAAGGACGAAATGCATCGAATACCTTTTGGCTACCCTGTCATCGGTTGATAATCTGTTCTAGTATCTGGTTAAATATACGAACCGAGCAAACGTAGAATGAACCAATAATCGATTGGATAATAGATTGCCACTTTTTGACTTTTTAGTGATTCGACTGGTCTGAATCGGTCTTTATAGTAATATGTTTTTTTGTTATTTTCTCTTTATATGGTATATCTGATCTCAATATAAATAGAGTAGGAATATATAAGTGATTTCTCTGTACTTACTTACCTCTGAGATATCATTGTATTTATATTTTATTCATGAAAAAGCCACATCATTATTACTATTTAGGTGCTTCCTAGATGGCCCAGTTTCAAATTCGTGCGAGCTGTGAGTTTGTCAAGTGCTAAATGTTTGTAACCAATTCATTCGTGTTGGGCTTTAAAGAAAAACATCGCTAGATGGCTTGTATATAATACACGACATTGGAACATACATAATCTATGACGATCAAACAATGCTTATAATATACACTAGAGCAAAACATTGGATTGAGGTCAGATTTTATTTATAACAACAAATTAATATCGGCCTAATGATAATTGGTCATGTCCATAAATATAATATTAATATTTCATAATATTTTCTACCAGAATACTTTTAAAACGAAGTTCACCGGATTCCACCGGTTCACCAGATTTTTTGGCACCGCTTCTTAGTAATCTAACACTATAATATTTTACGCTAATCAAAATCTTGCACGCAATAACAACCGACCGTATTCTACTTCTCAACAGAAAAAATATTTTGCAATTGTTCTCATAATATTGTCTCGCTTAGCTACGAAATACAACATGTAACGGACTTCCAAGGATTGGGATATGCCTTTTATTTTTATGATTTAAAAATGTTATATATTAATATGCTGTATCATGTATTTAGTATGTAACTCCGGTAAGTCATAGTAATGATTGGAAGTTCGGACTTTACATTCACGAGACAGTTGGAGGACAGTTAATGTCACTAAGTTCTTGTTGTCACTGGTCTAAGTTATCGCGAATAGTGTTCAACTTTGTTTGCTTCTTAGTTAATTTAGTGCTTTGAGCGTATAAGCTTTTCAGGTTCAGAAGCCATTTTAGATAAGTTAGTTAATGTGGAGTTTAGTTTATTCAATTTAGGGTCATTAAAATGGTAATGTTATAGACGCTCACTCTTTCATCCGTCCAGATTTTAGTAAATTCGAAGAGAATATTATTATCAAGACTTACCTTATTTCAATTTTATTTAATTGGAAAAGCTTATGCGATACCATTTAATAATTTCCATTTTTATGTAATATTTAAATAAACTCAAAATAACAAAATTTATTCTTAAACAATACAAGAACTTCTAACTTCATCCTAACATTCACGACATTTTCGAAGATCAGCTACTAATATTATCAAATTGGAGTTACCTTTGAAAGGTAAATTGAAGTGAACGGCGTTTAACTTTGTTAGCAAAGTTTTTAGTCCAATTTACAAGTTCAAAAACCATGTATAATTCAATCATTTTACTTTAAAGATTCCTGAAGTACGGAGAGAAAATTGTGGTGCAAAAATCGAGGGAAAGAGTGTGTGATATATGCTTTAGTGGTTTATTTAGAAAGGCTATATCATAATCAAATTAAAATATACTTTATGTAACGACTCTTTCTTTTGAACCGTCGCTATACATAATAAATATTATATAAGCTACTACAGGTTTGGAATGAAAATCGTGCTACAAAAATAATCAAGTGATGAAATTATAAGATGTTAATGTACCACGCTATGATAACGCCTCAAGTTTTAAGATAAATAATGATCAGCTGTTGAAAATCATCTAAAACCAAATACGTTGCCATAATTAAAGATTTGGTTTGCAAATGCGTATGAATAATACATGATGCTGTTAATATGGATTGATTGTACGGTGATTATCGAGATAACTAGTTCTCATGGCGATCCAAACAAATGATCTGTTCATTAGTATTAAAAATTAGTTAGATTATGAATACATGTTTAATTGATTGCCAGCATAGATTCACGAGTCTCGTGTTTTAACCATCACTAATTTAATTAAATTGTTCTAAGCCTGATTT
This sequence comes from Nymphalis c-album, assembly GCA_963151315.1. Lineage (NCBI taxonomy): Eukaryota > Metazoa > Arthropoda > Insecta > Lepidoptera > Nymphalidae > Nymphalis > Nymphalis c-album. Next base: position 9,618,788 of record OY720591.1, read on the forward strand.
GTATTTATAATGATTAACTGGATTAATTAATCCAATGCCTTCTCCTCAAGAGCAGAAAAACATTTATTACAGAAATTTAGCCAATTCTACCCGGTAGTAATTATTTTCATTTTTTTTTTGTTGTATAGGAAGACAGACGAGCATATGGGCCACCTGATGGTACGTGGTCACCAACGCCCATAGACAATGGCATTATAAGAAATGTTAACCATCGCTTACATCGCCAATGCGCCACCAACCTTGGGAACTAAGATGTCATGACCCTTGTGCCTGTAATTACACTGGCTCACTCACCCTTCAAACCGGAACACAGCAATACAAAGTACTGCTGTTTTGCGGCAGAATATCTGATGAGTGAGTGGTACCTACCCAGACGAGCTTGCACAAAGCTCTACCACCAAGTGACTATACTAAGAATATACTAAGAAAGTAGTTGGAGCAAAAGTTGTAGGTCAGACGAATGTTCGGAAAACTATAACAGTTGAAATAAAACTCAGTACTTACTCGTATTATCATCAGTTCAATTCAATTAATAATAATATAATAATTCCACCTCCTTTCGTATCCTAGATCAACATGAATACGTTTTTCTATCAATCAAGTCTAAGTTCACAGTTAAGAAGTAAGTTTTACCAAACACGTCCGTCGGATTATAAGTTAGCAAATAGCACTACAGTTTCCGTTGAGAATGGTTGTGGCCGGAAGCGGTCAGGAGGACTCATGCTTCCTAGTTCAGATGCTGGTTAACTGACAACATTCGATCATCTAGTCTGTTTCTAATAAAATTTATCACGATAATAAATACGTCATCAACTACAACACATCAATGAGCATTGAAAGCCAAATTAGTTAATCTGACTTTAACCAATGTTTCAGAAACTAGCGGTTAGAAATGTAAATAATTTATTCATAAGTCAATACTGATTGATTAGTGCACTGATTAGCCAAATATCTACTTGTGTTCGCTCAACGTTTGAATAATTAATGTAAATAATAAACCTATTCGCTTATTACAATGGTAGGGATTTGGTGCGTGCGGGATGTTTTGTGTCGTTAAATAAATATTTTCACTTAATATAAGCGGTAATGTCTGTTTGTAAAATAACTATATATAATATTATATATATTTAACAGAGTGAAATGTTAAAATTTAAATGAAATGCTCATTCGTTTATTGGACCATATTTATAATCGAGCCGTTAATGTTTTGAATTTTTTTTCTTGTATTTAAAAAAATCACGAATACAACACAAATACGATATCAATACGATAGCAAATCGGTGGTGGTTGCCTGTATATAAGCCCGTAATATTCGATTAAGATCCAAGATCCATTTCCACGGAGCTATGTTAGTTTAAACCAGGGATGTTGCGGATGCCGATTTTTTCACATCCGCGGATGCGGATGCGGATGCGGATCTTTGTAGGCTCACATCCGCGGATGCGGATGCGGATGCGGATGTTTAAGAACTTATATAAACATAGTATATTAATGAAGTATTAAAACAATGTTGAAGTTATTATTAACATTTTTATTAATGAAAATTAGTATTAAGTATAATGCTCCAATTTTTATTTAAGTACTTCACTTAGTAATTTTCATATTAGTAAGTGAAGTTAAAAATAGGAGCATTATACTTAATAAAGAGTAATATTGCTACCTTTTCTGTTTCAAGAGGTTCCAGAGGTTCGGAAATTAAACCCGCGCTACTAAATAATTGTTCGCTTTTTTTTTTATTGCATATGAAGGCGGACGAGCATATGGGCTACCTGATGGTAAGTAGTCACCAATGCCCATAGACATTGGCGTTGTAAGAGATGTTAACCATCGCTCACATCACCAATGCGCCACCAACCATGGGAATTAAGATATTATGTCCCTGTGCCTGTAATTATACTGGCTCAGTCACCCTTCAAACCGGAACACAACAGTATCAAGTACTGCTGTTTTGCGGTAGAATATCTGATGAGTGGGTGGTACCTACCCAGACGAGCTTGCACAAAGCTCTACCACCGAGTAAACACTGTCTGGTGGATTGGATAAAAATCTTCGTGCTATCGGTGATAACATCTTAAATTCCTCTCGATGAACACTCCACCACTTAAGAGGATTTTCATCCACATTGACTCTTTTTTTAGCGCGGTAAAAATGTAATTCCTTCTTGAGTGCTATCATTTTCTGGTACTTCTTGACTCTCATCTTCACTTGACGAATCAAATATCATAGCAAGCTCGTTTTTTAAGCATGGCTTTCTGACAAAACTTGATGGCCCTGGTCCTAGTTGTTCCATGTTACTTTCCGTGAAATAAGTCATTCTCATTCTTTTGGCCCCTTCGAAATTGGCATTAAGAGAACCGGAATCGTCATTCTCAGTATTTGTCATTATCATCAAAATGTCGTCTTTAATCTTTTCCTCAGCCACCCGTGTAAATAATTTGTGCTTATAGCGAGGACCTAAATAGGTGAAATTGTTCTCTTGGGAGAGAACAATTTATAGATAGAATTTATATTTCGCAACTTGTATGACATCCGCATCCGCGTGAAAATCCGCATTGATTATTGCGGATGCGGATGCGGATGCGGATGTCCAAATCTACGCGGATGCTCCGCATTTGCGGATGCGGATGCGAATATTCGCAACATCCCCGGTTTAAACTATAACTAGCGGTTCACCTGCCGTGGTAGATATTCGAAAACTCTGAAATACGTATTTGTTTATTTCTAATCTTACTAAAAAATTAATAGACTGGGGGTTTATTTATTATACAAACTTTCAACCCCTATTTAACCCTCTTCGGGGGTAGATTTTTTAAAAACCTAGAAACAATTATTTATTTGTTTCCAACCAGAGGCTTGTATATAAAATTTCATGTTTCTAACTTAAAAATGACGGACTACCATACAAACTTTCAAAACCTATTTTAACCCTTAGAAGTAGAAAATCCAAAATTCCTTCCTTAGTGTCTACTCAATAAAACGACCCTATTCACCAAATTTAATGGCCCTTTAACAGATCACGCTCGTCGATGATAAATCAGTCAGTTAGTCAGTCAGTCAGGACTTGTTATTTTATATGTATAGATTATGTTGAATTTTTAAAACATAACATTCATTTCAAGCTTCTATTTGGACTTATTCTGTAATATGTCGTATAACTTATTTTATACTTTTGCATCCTGTTCAAAAATAATAAATAGATATGACTTTTAATGTGTTATAATAAAGGTTATAAAACACTGTAATTCAAAACAAACAAATAACTGAAGCCAAAAACAAGCTTATTATTCTCTTAAACTGAGACCACCCGCTGTACTACATTAAGTTTCACAGTCCGACTTGGATTTTAAATATCTTGTTATGTTTTATTCCCTCTTTAAACTTATAAGAGTACGAGATAGCAGAATAATATTGTTAACTTATCAAAACAAAACGTGAACAAAACAACATTAAGAATGCTCTAAGATCGTCTGACCACAAAAATAGCTGATAATTGAGTTCTTACAAATATATTAGTTTTCGAGTTCGTTATTTGCTTTCTAGTATTGTTGATAGTCTGCATTTTTACATATTTAATATACATTATTTCATGATTAAATTATTAAGAATAGCCAATCAATAACAACGCTTGTGACAATCATATTTTGCATATTATTGTCACAAGCATTGTTCCTGATCTGTTTCCTGGAAGGTATAATAGTCTTCTCATGTTACTTTGTTTTTAAAATTTGATAAACTTAAGAACTAATTAAGAAGTAATATATATTTAACATCTAGAAGTGAAAATTGATTGACTTCCATAAAATAGAACACCAAATCATATAAATGAATGTTAATTACTCACTCAATTACTTTATAAATCTAAATAACACATTTGAACATATTATTACAAATCATAAGTCGCGCTAATAATTAATTAATTACGTTACCTTTATATGCACTAACAAGATGGCGGCGATTAAAATAAGCGCGCTTCTTTTTTTTTTTTTAATAACGCTGTTGTATGGACCAAGGAGTTTCCTAACTATATATTTTTTTCATAACATAAGGAACTTTTAACCGGTATCGGAACATTAACAGCATGTTACCCTTTAATCAAATCCATTCCAATCTTTTCGACTTCAACTTCTTTGTCTAGCTTGAATTTTATTAAATTTGATTACAGTTTCATAGTTATAAAAGTAAATTAGTTTTTCAACGTCTACAAAACAGTTTTAGAAACGTTGACACCGACATTTAATTTATTTTTACTTCAACATGCTTTTGCAGAATGTGAATGAAATCTTCTTAAATTCTATAAGATTTATTTATGTTCTATAATGACGATATAGAAAAATTTTGATATATAATGTTGTACTTTATTGGTCAAACAATTGTTGTAAAAGCCAATTTACAAATATTATATTTTTTTTGGGGCACATTTTAAAATTTAACTTTGCTGCCCAGTATACTTAAGATTTTTTTATCCTATTCTTTTCTTATGCGTTTCCCTGTAAAATGTAAATGAATACATTTATAAGACAGAAATTACAATTATATAGAAAAACTTAAATTATTAATTAAAAAACTCCTGATAAATGCCTCTTCTCCCCCTTCAAACAGCCAATTTTGTAATTCACAAATCAAATCCTTTCATTTGAGATCCCACTCGGCTATATTCGCTTACCATCCTTAATTCATCCCCTCTTTCATCCCACTATTAAACGGCTGAATCAATTATCTTCAAATATTGCCTGAAACACAATCGACTAAGATATATTTGAAACAAAAGCTGATTAAAAAACTCAATGAAAATCGGTTCATCCGTTCGAGAGCTACGATCTCGTGTAGACAGTAGACAGACAAACAGATACTGACCTACACGTCAAACTTATATCCGCAATCTTATTGCGTCGGAGTTAAGAAGAAATTTTGGTTTATTATAATTATCTTAATTAGTAAAAAATAAAAGACGCAGGAAAGAAAATCTGACTCATAATCTTTAAAGACTTTTGGACAAATTAAATTCTATATTTGAATTCGTTAAGAATAAATCGTTAAAACGTTAAACAAAGGGTTCTTTGAAACAACAGCCTTACCTACCTTCCTTAATCTATTTAAATTAACAATTCACAGAACTCAATAACTTCACTTTTAACCAGAAACAAATGGCTGCAGTTCAATTTTCGAAGACGCCAACAAATTACCGCCTTCTTAAACTTAGTATTGAATTTATAAAGTTACAAATTAAATCTTACTTTTCATTTAATGGGGCTTCAATTTGTGCTACCTTTATTTATCCTCTTTGATTGAAAACAATAATTAAATAAGTACTTTTGCTAGCGTTGATAGAAAGACTTAGTTGATGTTAATATTGTTCTTCGAAATTCAAATTTGTGATTCAACCGATAAACGCATGTAAGGTCATAATATATTATTATTATCACTTATTACGATGTAGGTATATATCTAAAAAAAGACATTGTAGCTCTCCTGATTAACCGATTTCTTGGAATTGCAACATAGTTGATATGAATATAATATATGGACTTTTGAGTAACCAATACTCATTATATTATATTATAATTTTATAGTTTGCTTTATAGTACCAGATTAAAGGCTTTATTTAGATTACCTCCATGCACCTTATTAATAACATAGTTGTTATTACGTTTTCATTAATTCAGACAAAATCAAGTTGTTTAAATTTAAACATATGAATTTCTGCTATGAATTCATATGAATCTAGCAATATGTTTAAATCTAAAAACAGCGAGAACGTAATATAATCTCTTCGAGCAACTGCTCGCTGAGACGTAAACTCATTTCTTATAATTTTAATATACTTACGAAATCCTAGCGTTTCGTTATATGAATGTAAATAAAAAGGAGAATTTAATTTTAAAACTAAAAATGTATGTTTTAAGGTTTATTTAAAATATGCAAATTTTTGTTTTACTTTTAATAACATATGTACGTACATATTTGTAAATATTTTATTTACCGTTATATGGTTTCTTAGTGTTGTTAATTTATTTAATAAAAAATAGGTTTATTTTTTAAATCAAAAAATGACGATGTAACCCAGACACACACACACACAAGCACACACACACGCACACACCGACATACAAATCGGATAAAACTTCAACTTCAATACCAATCATTAGAATTTATCCCATCTAGAATTTTTAAGGATAAAAACGTATACGATATCAGTATGTAACATTAATAAATCATATTATGACATTTTATCATAAAAGTTCATCTACAATCTACATTTATGTATTCGAATTTCAAACTGTAACAATGTTACGTGATTATTCACATACAAATATTTTTTCGTTCGCCTCGTGTCTCACGATTAAATCGTCGCATTACAATGGACCCTGTGTCTATTGTCACCCACAACAACGAGGCTCTCGATACAGCGTTTATATTAAAACTCGATGCGTCCAGGAAATTGCTATCATACTTGATCTCAAACTGTCACTGCATACATGGCGCGCATGGTCATAAGCGGAGCGATTAGCGAACGAACGTGACTCAATTATATTTTATTATGTTACTATACATGAGTCCGTTTTGTTTATGTTTTACATAAAATAGATACAGACTGGTAAATTGGTCACGTTATGGAACAACCGCCTATTGGCACTGTAATAAATATTAACCATCGCCAATGTGCCACCAATCTTGGGTATTAATTTGTTAAATCCATTGTGCCTGTAGAACATAAAAATAAATAAGTGATTTTGTTTGGCAATGTTTGACGATCTACACAGATGGACTTGTACAAAGCGCTACCATTAAGTTTTATGTTTATATGAATAAGTTTTAACTGAAAATATTATTCGAGTTCTAGAAATATTGAACATTCTAAAGATCTTCGAGGATATCTATTACTTACTTTTAACAAAATATCCTAATTTATTGTATTAAGTAAAATTATAAATATTTTTATTGTAATATTTTTAATGTGAGATGCACATGTTTATATGTAAATCGCTCCGCTTATCACGATGAAACCCGATCGCCTTTTGTGACGCTTAAACTGCTTCAACTTTGTAGAAAAATCGACTTTAAGATCAGGCAATATGACTTATTTTAAAATAATAACAATTTTAAAAGTTCCAACAATACAATAGACGCGAGTAGCGAACTACTTTCTTCTAAATATGAGTAATGGCTTAACAATTTTGTTTTGTACGAATAAAAACATACAACAATAATTAAATTTCATAAAGTACGTATTAGTTTTACTTAAAATTGTAATCTTATATATTATTTATAAATGAATGGTGGTATAATTGACTTTGTCAGCGTTTAACCAATCACTGTGGAAGTACTTATCAATAACCTTATCTTATGTATTTTTTCATAAAAAAAGTTTTTTATATTTACTACCACGTCATAACTTACCCATCTAGTGTTAACAACGCATCATCTTCTATAACGTTCGACCGATTGCCATTTGTTATGTTATTGAACAATGTGAATATTTTAGAAAATCTTATCGCACATTCGTTTATAATCTTCAGGCATTGCAACGCATGCTCAACGTAAAAACGACGTTATTACCTACAAATATTGAAGTTCTTCTTAAAATAAATGAAGGTATTATTTTAGAATGTTCGACTGCATAGCGAACATAGAGTTACAGACGCTTTTATCGAGCATTTATACGGATTTACGTAAAAATCCAAGAAAGTTTGCAATGTCTCTACTGCTAAATTAAAATAAATAATTAAGGAAATGCTGAGTTTGAACTATTGATTTGAAACATGGAATGAAACGATTGACTACTTCATTGTTGTATTCAAAATTTGTAAACAAGGACAAAATCTGACAAATAATAGATCTCCGAGTTTCTTTTCTTCAGTTCTTCTCAGGTAGCGTATTATCTTTTCCGGTAGTTTTTTTATTTAACAATCCATTAAGTATAATGCTTTTGTATTAAATAAAATATTTAGACTTGATTCGAATGCTTTAAGAAAGGTACATTTCTGAGATCGTGGGTAAAATAGCTAAGCAAGAATATGAATAAAAGAAATTTTATTATATTTTATATAGAGTGATAGCTTAAATTTTGTTTGATTTTTCCGAATGAACCAAAAACTACTTTTTTTTTTTTTATTATTGCAAAGGAAGGCGGACGAGCATGTGGGCCACATGATGGTAAGTGGTCACCAATGCCCATAGACATTGGCATTGTAAGAGATGTTAAGCATCGCTTACATTGCCAATGCGCCACCAACCTTGGGAACTAAGATGTTATGTCCCTTGTGCCTGTAATTACACTGGCTCACTCACCCTTCAAACCGGAACACACCAGTACCAAGTACTGCTATTTTGCGGTAGAATATCTGATGAGTGGGTGGTACCTACCCAGACGAGCTTGCACAAAGCTCTACCACCAAGTACACTTATTTCGTTTATTTGAAATTTTAAATTACGAGAGTTGATAGTTTTAGGAGGTTTTAATAGTATGTTGTTGCATATTTTTTCATTTCGATTTTAAATTAACACAGTCGTAGTGGAAATTGAATCGGTCAGTTTAATCGAATCAAATGTATTTTATTCAAGTAAACTAGACCGTTTTTTGTTGAATTATTTAGCATTTTGAACTAGTACTATGAGATTAAGAAAAGACATAGAGCACGGTGTAATATATATTATATTAATAACACAATACTCAGTTACTTAAATCACATTGCTAAATTGTAATTTTGTTATATATGTATATCATGAAGTAAACAATTTTAATAGAAAAGTCAAGATATCTAGTTAATCAATCAATCTAATTAAGCGAACGGTATGATAACCACAACTCCAATTCGATTTTTAGTGGTAGACTCGCGATGTATTTTTTATTTCTCTCATTTATCGAATTATATTAACAAGTTACCACTTTACCAAATAATCTTAACAAAGCAAAAGATAAGCCGAGCGTTGACCAGTTTAAGAATAATGCACTCTCATATAAATCAGGCTTTATTGGCATCGGGAGAGCTGTATCATTTCGCAAGATATCTATTCAGGAGCTATGCCAGCCGTGCGTGGTTTGAATATGGACCAGCTGAAAGCAAACATATTTTTGCACTTCTCTAAATTGACGTAAGCAATTTTAATCCATGTCACGTTGAAATAAGGTTGCGGTTGCAATGGATAATTTTAAAGACACGAACGATAAAGTTATCTGATTGCCCACGTTGCTCCGCACACTATCTGTCAAACCATATAATAAAGTGAGAATGAGTCGGCAATTTTTAAGTCTAAATACTGCACTTTGTAAAATATGTATGTGGAGTTAAGTTACTAATTTAATTGTACAATTAATTTCTGTACTTTTATATAATAATTCGTTAATATTTATAAAATCCATAATTAGGCAAAATTATTAGAGGTTCAGAGTTGACATTTTCTTCACTCTATAAAAAAATACATGCATGTAAATATAGTACTTAATTATTGTGTCTTGCTCTCTTATAAATACAATATATCAAACCTAAATTAAAAACATAAAAATAGGATGGTGTGAGGTGATATAGCATATTTATTAAAGTAATATTTAAAATTCTTACTTAACTTGACTCCTATGACAAATTTCTACAGATCTTAAGATAAATCCTAACATCCTACATCATTATGAGAACTGGAAATACACTTACCAAGATTAAAGATTAAATTCTACTTACATAACATAGAATATCGGATTGTTTTCTGCGAGCGCATACTGCAGGTATAACAAAAGTACGTGCATATTTCTACTTTTGCCGAACTTTGGAACAATATTCAGAGCTGTCTGCAATCTTGAACATTGTTTCGGAAGGCCTCGGATAAAAGAAATGTCTTTCGACTATTTGAATTCTTTCTCCCAAGACTTGGAAATAGTACTTGAAATACGGATACAAGATTTTATACAAATATATCCAGTAAATACGGTGAGTAAATTCGAAAGCGTACAGTTTTATTTATCTTACATTTAAATCCCATTCAATGGGTATAATCTTTCATTAGAGAGCTAAAAGCTTGGAAAAATAAATGAAAATGCTCTTAAATGTGGATAAGTCACGATTATAAGTGCGAGGATAAATCTCTGTCGTAAAAGGTAATTGATTGCAATCAAGAGCTAAGACCAGCTTCGTCAGGACTCTACTATATTGTGATTATATCAAAAATAAAAAATAAAATTGAGCTGGTAACTATTATTTTTGTCTAAAAATGTAATAATTTGTCTTTGTTTTAGTGTCAAAAACAAACGACCTTTATCTCGATGGTTTCTTATTGTTTACGACTTTATATTTTCTAGTGTAATATTTCCTTCAAATTTTTCAGATTGCTTAACGTTTCGAGTCTAAGCTTCTATGTAATATAAAATAGTTTTGCCATTTCATAATTTACAAGTAATATATACGCGATAAATACAATGGTTTTAGGGCAAGCCAACCAGGGCCATAACAGCAAATGGGGCGTTTGAAAACGAATACATTTCTCAAGTTTATGGTTTGGATATGATTTTAGAGATAGATACGGTTTTAACGATTTTGTTTAAACGTGATTATTTCGTGAATGAAACCTGATAAATTCGAGAGATTAGTCTAGTCCACTCTAAACATTTAATTTTTTTTGTGTCCTAAAACCTAATTGTTTAAAATCCACTTTATATTTTTTTCAGAGATTTTTTAAGATATGACAATTTGTTTAAGGAATTATAGTATAATTCTATTGCAACTGAATTTTAAGCAAAGTAGTGTATCTCAGTGTCATCTGTACAATATATATTACTGATAATATATTAAGCGCACAAGTGTGTGTGTGCAGAAACAGGTACACTTTTACGCAATGTTTCTTCAGCAATTATTTTATTGCAATATATATAACATACAGCTATTATTGACATTATAGCTGCAATATACATCTCAATTTATTTGGATACTTTCAAAATACTATTTTATCGGACGAAAAAGGTACTAAGGTGTAAGGTACTACTTACGACACTTATTTGTTTGCATTTATTAGTCAGTTAATATATGTTTCTTTCACCTAGTCAGTCAGACCTTGGTTATGTGAGAGAAATTTACTAAGATACATGGTATCATGGTACTTCTTTTTTGTAGCTTATGTAAACGACGTCCTCACATGCAGCAACTGTTCTCGAACATTCACTGCAAAAATCGGATACATCAGTCATGTGAAGACACACCAATCAGTAAACTGACATACAGCAGTCGCCGTGGCCGATAACGGCCTGGAATAACTAATCATCGCTTTCTTGATATCAATAAAAAACAAATGAGATAATTATGAATAAGGGAGGCTATAACTAGGGAGAGACTATAATTAGGGACTATTGACTAAATTTTATATCTGTGAACATTATAAGCGAGAACTATATTAAATCTAATTCACACTGACATATCACATGACCGTTGTTTTTTCAGCTTCATCGATAATAAAATAATTATCACACCCAAATCTGTCGTCAAGGGTGTAAAAAGTGTTAAGATTATCAGATACGACGCTCCTTTTGTTTAATGGTTTGATATTATATTTGTGTATTAATTTTTATGTTTTTTCTTTTATTTTAGTTTATGCTCTTAACTTCGTTTCCCTTGACTTAGTTTACGTGACATGAGTAGTTTGTTGACATGAAATTTGTACATTATATGTGTTACAACTTGAAATTTTATTCTCAACAGGCGCCAACATTTCAGCGAAATAGATTGACCCCCACACATTTATAGGGACGTGGAAAATATATCATATGATTATTACAAAAATGTAATGTTTATTAATTTAAGCTATTCGTTAAGAATTTTTTAATTAATAAAAATATGATTGAAAAATATAGATATCGAAGTATGAAATTCTGGGAGCGTAATTTAAATTCATCGCATACGAATTCGGATATCCTTAACTAGAAGAGCATCGGATTTAGTGAATATTCACTCACAACTAAAATAATATACAACTCCAGATAACGCAGCGAACTTCTGATAGCGTTACTCAAATTATTGGTTTTCAAATATCGATTATCGAAATGATATCGTATAGGATAAAGTCTCATGGTGTAAGGTAGGTAGGGGTATTGAAAAAAATATTTACGATTGAATTTTTTTGACGAACGACGAATTCTTATTATTCGGCCGTAACCCTGGTGGCATCGAATAAGTGAACACATATCGACAAGTTTGAAGTGACATCTATGGGAGTTAACTACCCACAACGGTGACCTCAAGCGAATACGATTATTTTTAATAGCATTTTTGTTACTTAGGCCTTATTACTCGACAGGCCTTATTACCCGACAGGCCTTATAACCCTCACCTAACATATTCCTTATTGTATGTATATCTTTATGACTGCCTCGTTGGTCTAGTGGCTTGATATAAGGCCGCAACTCGGTGGTCCTGGGTTCAATTCCCAGGCCCGACCTGGGAATACATAGTTATTGGGGTTTTCTGTCAGAAAACTCTCAGTAGCAGCCCGAAGTCTGGAAGTCGGAAGTGTGTACACTCCCGTGCCTCGGAAAGCACGTTAAGCCGTTGGTCCTGCGCCTGAACTCTTTCCGGTCGTGTCGGATTGCCGTCCCATCGGTTTATGAGAGCTAAGGAAAAGAGAGTGCACCTGTGTTTGCGCACACACTTGTGCACTATAATATCTCCTGCGCAGTTGGCTAATCTCTCCTGAGATTGGCCGCCGTGGCCGAAATCGGTCTGGAGGACCTTATCTTATCTGTATATCTTTATAATGAGTTATTTATTCTAGTTATTCTTTAAAAAACGTTCTAAAAGTAACTTCACATGATTGTTTATTGAAAAAGTTAAATTCATTACCGTGTCCTCATTCCAACTGTTTTGCTTTCATCTCCAACGCGCTACAAGGCGTGACACAATGTTTTTACTAAAGTGATTAATGTTTCATTAAACGTCACAATAATTTCGTCTAAAAAACGCCGCAGAGGCAATGTAAGCAATGAAAACAAAAACAATATGTTTTGTTACGCATCTACTAATTTTCTTTGAAATGGGATTAGTTTTTAATTTATTACTTTGAACCATATGTGATAACTTTGTTCAATGGACTTTATCCCTTATAGTATTACACGAATTACTCGGTTTTACTCGGTGAAACGGCATTGAGCAAGATATTATATATAAAATTAAACTATACCCACCCACATCAGATATTCTACCGCAAAACACTGGTTTGAAGGGTGAGTGAGCCAATGTAATTACAGACACAAGGGACATAACTTCTTAGTTCCCAATGTTGGTAGCGCATTGGCGATGTAAGAGATGTTTAACATTTCTTACAATGCCATTGTCTACGGGTGTTGGGGACAAATTACCATTAGGTGGCCCAAATGCTCGTCCGCCTTCCTATGAAATAAAAAAGAGGAATTAGCAGTACACTTAGTAATAGTAGTAAATACACATACATAGACATTTTTAATTTTATAATAATAATAAGGTCCTCCAGACCGATTTCGGCCACGGCGGCCAATCTCAAGAGAGATTAGCCAATTGCGCAGGATATATTATAGCGCACAAGTGTGTGCGCAAACACAGGTGCAGTCTCTTTTCCTTAGCTCTCATAATCCGATGGGACGGCAATCCGACACGACCGGAAAGAGTTCAGGCGCAGGACCAACGGCTTAACGTGCTTTCCGAGGCACGGGAATGTACACACTTCCAACTTCCAGAATTCGGGCTGCTACTGAGAATATTCGGACAGAAAATCCCAATAACTAATTATTGGCCCGACCTGGGAATTGAGCCCAGGACCACCGAGTCTGCGGCCTTATATCAAGCCACTAGACCAACGAGGCAGTCAAAGTTATTTAATTTTATAATAAATACGTGAATATCGTTAAAAGTAAGTTTGGTTTTAAATACTGTGGCTAAATTTTTTTCAGTCACGTTTTTTTGCGCCAACACTGCACATGTCAAACAGTTAATTGGTTCAAAATTTATCGTTGTCACTTCGTTGTCAATACTATTTTTAGAAACATACGGTACAAGCAATACATGCTTATAATATGTGAGTAATAGAGATCACATTTGTGTACAACATAGTCCAAAGCCAAGGGACCCTGTGTTGTTATCAGCCGGTATTAATAAGGACATGTTCGTTATTTCTTTCAAAAGCGAGTTTTTTGAGATCAGATAAAATATTTTAAAAGTTTTTAGGTCCTTGTAAATTCCATCTCTTTTCGAAAAATTCGAAAAAGATTCGCTGAACTTCTAGTTCAATTTCTAGACAACCAGTAGGTAATCTAACTATCATATTGTTATATAAATTGATCGCGATGGTTGGCGTTCTTTGGTCAGCAGTGGACGGCAATAAGCTGAAAAAAAAAGTAATAAGGGAGGATACGATAGTCAGAGATAATCAAACATGAAATGATTAATGAATAAAAAATATCCTACAATGTCCATGCCACCGTAATTTACAATACGGAATATTATTATTACAGCATAAAAAAATATATAATTAAAATTGCTAATTATTTATTATTACTAATTGTGTTTAGGTCGCATAGTATTGAAATAATGGAGAGGGCTATGCTCGGAGTTTCCCTGCGAGATCGAATCAGAATTGAAGTGCCAGTGGGCGGGGCACATCGCTCGCAGAACTGCAGCTGGGGCAGAAAGGTTCTCGAATATCGAGTGGCGACCACGAAACGGAAAACGCAGCATGGGCAGGCCACTACAAGGTGAACAATATAATAATAGTCGCGGGAAGCCGTTGGATGCGCGCAGCGCAAGACCGGCCAAAATGCCAAATTTTGGGGTAGGACTTTGTCCAGCAGTGGAGGTCCTTTGGCTGAAATGATGGTGATCATTGGACCAGTTATATTCTCAAATTTAAAAAAAAAACATAATTAATTTCAGGAGGTAAGGAAAACTAGTGAATCAAATGAATGCTTACATTTGACTGTCTTTATTGTAACACTTTATACATTTATCATTGTACTATCTACAAATTACGATTTACAATAAGTACAGACTTCATAATACCGTTATAATTATATTTCATGTAAAATGCGTAATAGTAGGATACAAATATGAAATAAACCACTACACAGAAGTTACACAAAGTTAGAATAGTTAAAATCATTATAAATACTACGGAATAAAATTCATTATAACTATCCAAATTAAACAGAGACTATAATCTACAATCAACTGTCGTATAGTAACTACATGATAATGTTATAATTGTGCATTAATTGCTCGTAGTGTTGCAATATAAATAACTATATAATTTTATATTTATGAATAAGAATGATAAAGTATTATGTTTTGTATGATTATTTAGCATTCACACAGAATCTAATAATATTTTTGATACCTAACTTTCATATTATTTTATAGTGTCATACCAGGTAGAGTGTAGGAAGCATATTGATATGTTTTATATTTTTGAAGATACAGCTTATTACGTCAAAATGGTCAGAGAGAAAATTGTCGGTCCGGATACATTTCAAGCGGATGCCGCTAAAACCATAACAGACACATGAAAACCCTTGTCAGATCTATGGATCTCCAAATAAATAAAAAATTCTGCCACATTTATAAAAAAAAAAATTGTAGTTTTAGATGTGTAACAATTATTTATTAATGAACGTAAAATAGTACGTAAAATAACCGATTATTTATGTGTACATGTTAATAGCACATTGAAGTTAAATTGATTGTTTGAATACCGATTAGATCAGAGTATTTGTGCAAATCTTACTAGTATAAAATATAATTGGGTAAATGTTTACTTATACCGAGCAAAGAGAGAAGCTAGCTTAATCTTAAAACAGTGGAATGAAACTTATACCATTTAAAATGAACTGTGTAATAAATAAAAAAATAACAAAATTCTGAAAAAAAAAATATTATAAATTGTCTTGTTGTATTTATAAATACGCATATTAACATACACATCTACATCTACAATAAAAAAGTGTTGTCGAACGAACTGGCCAATTAAAAATTTTGGTGCGAATATAGCTGTTCCATCATGTTTTTAATTGCCTACAGCGAGTGATTGTATTCACGTTGACGAACGAAAAATATATTCAGTTTTTTTTTAATGTATAAATTTAAAATTGAAAGCAGTTACAAAAATAATTCTTTCCAATATTTCTATTAGAAAATTCAGAATCTAGTATTAATACTTTAGTATCTTAAAATGCATGACTAATCTCATCTTTAAATTGGTTTCCATCCTGTAAATATATATACAAAAGACTTTCATCTTACAAAATACAAAACAAAATAAATCAAACCTAAAACTTAACCAAATACAAATGCAATTCTCGAATATTTTCAGTCCAAATTACAGGACTGAAATATAAAGAAGGTCAGACTTAAATTATGTTATTAAAAATGCCAAATATCTCACTCGACTTTCTCAATCTGTATACTAATACAATTATTACAGCGTATTTATTTAATGACTATTTTAAATGCGTCAGGACTGTTAATTCATTACGTACTTATCTTTCTCTTTTTAAGAAAAAAGAACTCATATTTTTCTATGAAAATTCCTAACGAAAATTAAATGAAAACAGATGTTCAACCAGGTGTTCATAATGCAATTACGCGTCCGTCAGATAAAATTGGTATTAAGTCCATATCAATATTTGTTCTCGAGAAATGCGAGGCGAAAGAAACATTCATAAAAATATATTCTTATGTACATATATTTTTCTAAGACGTGCTTTAAAAAAATGATATGAACTATAGAGATCTCAAAACAAAAGAAATTTGTTAAAACGTTAATATTCCGAATAATGACGTCCACTTTTAATATTAGAAATTCTTATTGATTTCATCAAAGTCAAATATTGATAAAACGCCGTTTATATCGCTAGTGCGCTGTCATTGCTGTGGACAAGACTTTATTTCCATACAGTTATTTACCTTATTCGAAGCATCATAGGTCACTTGTGTTTATCGCATTATTTATCGTGTCCGCGCATTATAATCTGCATGTAACCTTCTTTAGGATCGCTTTGGCTAGGGGATTAGTTCACCGCTACTAATGGGCATCATATTATTTGGGCTCATACGGCATACCCACAGGTTGATTTGGATCGAGACACAAATCAATTTTAGACACCTAATATCTTATAGACCTTGGAGAGACCTATGTCCAGCAGTGGAAGAAAAAGTGATGATGATGATTATGATTATGATGATGACGAATAGCTTATAAATAAATTATTATTATTTTAAAACAAATGCAATCTCAAAATAAAGTTCTACATCAGCGATCAAAAGTTTTATAAACTCAATGAATCGATTAAATCGTTTGATATGAAATCGAGACGCGCATTATCGATTTCATTTCGTCGATAATCTCGAATGTCTATTAGGAATCCGGCAACGAGGTCACCTTTGATCCAAAGGTGTGATTTAAGATGTAGACGCAGCAGTTCTTTGTGAATAAATCACTTTTATGATAGATTTTGAAGTTGAAACCTCGTTCAATAAAAATGCACCATCAAAGATGGAATACTGCATAATGAAAGTGGAATTGGATTTGAAATTAAGCGAACTGCATTCAATGAATTCAAATAAAATTTATAAGGTCATAATAGAGAAAATTGAAATGAACCCACTGATAAGGGGAAATTTCACTTGGTGGTAGGGCTTTGTGCAAGCTCGTCTGGGTAGGTACCACCCAGCCAGCAATACTGGCTATTGTTGCGTTCCGGTTTGAAGGATGAGTGAACCAGTGTAATTACAGGCACAAGGTACATAAGATCTTATTTCCCAAGGTTGGTGGCACAATGGCGATGTTAGTGTTTTTTTACATCATTTACAATGCCAATGTCTATGAGCGTTGGTGACCACTTACCATCAGGTGGCCCATATTATGCTCTTTCGCCTTCCTATGCAATAAGAAATATTATTATGATAAATCAAAAAAATAGTAGCATTTATCATTTAAATGAATATAAAATAAAGCATTTATTTTATAAAATAATAATTTTAAATAAAATAATTATATATTTTTCAAATATAATTATAACAGTACAAACTAAAATAAACCAGACATTTGATTTAAATAATCAAAACGAGACACACAGACACAGACTTATGTACATTAACATGACTCGGAGTTACGCTTGATCTCCTTAATAACAACTTTATAACGAATGAAGATGATAAATATTCAAAATCCACAAACAACAAAGAACATGTAACATTAACATTAACTTAGAGCACGGATACTTCAAATCGGCCATTGAAAGTCGAGTGAGATATGAAAATCTGAACGTAAACGGGGAAATGTACCAAACAGATATTTTACACCGAGTATCTTCAACGGAACGAAACTTCAAAGTTCGACGGAAACTTCGCCTCTAAAACTTGGCCTACATTTTGTTCAACGTCACGTTTCGGATCACAAAACTGAACCATTACGTGATTGTTAAGTGTTAGTGATAATATTATATAGAACGACTATCTGCCCCGCGATTTCACCCACTTATAATTACTAAAAAAAATTATGAACAAAAATCACAGCACAAAAATATTTTTAAATTTTTAACCATTAGTTCTTTAGATTACCCGGATCAAACAAACAAACTCTTCAGTTTCGTATATTAGTCTAGATAAAAGAAAGTAGCGAAAACGAAAACAAGTTCAAAGTGTTAGTTGCCACCTGAAAATGTCTTTTGAATTTTTGAGTATTATATTAAGAAATAAAGTCATAATAATAGTCTTGTTGCTTACTTTTTACTGAAAATTTAAAAGAGTATTACATTCTTTTAAAATAGATTTTTCATATTTCCTCGGAAAATTTCGGACGCTTAGAGCTTAGAACACAGCTAACGCTGACAAAGGCGCCAAAAATGACAGACTTCAGCGTAATACTAAACTTTATCTAAAAATCAAGTTTAAAATATATACATACGGTTATAGTAACTTAAGCATTAAAGATTGTGTATTTCAATGTTGGTGAGTTTTTCTCTAAGTTCTTAGTAAGTTAAGTAGGTAAGTTCTTAGTAATACTTTCTTATGTCTCCGAGAACACCTTAAAAGCGTTTATTTTTAATTTCAAGTTGTTTTTTGTGTTCTTCGTCAGTAAGTTTTTTTTTATTGTTAATTTAGTCCATAATTATTGATACATATTTAGTTAAATTTTGTATCAGCAATATGACAATATTTTTTTTCTAATTAATTTAATAAAAAAATATCATATTTAAATAAAAAAGTAATTAAAAATTTAACTACTCTGTGATCAGTAGTAGTTAGTGTAGCTCACATTTGTATTCATTCAAGAAACCAGACGTCAGACATTAGAAGGGAGGAAAAAATGACAAAGCCTTCTAAAGGAACAAAGATGGTAACCAATAAAGTAGTACTTAACCCTCATTTAACATAAAGGGTTGTCGAACAGGGTTCGGACGTCGCTTTCTATTAAGAACAAGATAGATATTACCGTTTTTCCTTATATATAACGTCTCAAGGGGCTTGAATTAGAAATTGCGAAAAGTTTTCATCTTTATAAATATATCTATTGTAAGTATGATGGTGAATCAAAACGAAAATAGGGGGCAGATTGTAGTTTTCATATCTTATTGTGTAAATTTGTTCATTGGTGTACAAGTGAAGACTGCCACAAAAGCAACGATGACCTCTGGAGTGAGCCACCTCAAGGATTAATGGTAAAAGAAAATGTAGAAGTTGTAAATGGTTTTATAATGGGCCCAACATACTTATGAATAATATAGGCACTTTAGCTCATAAGGCCATCTAATTCGGGAGCGTCCTTTTTTCAAGTGTGTCCTTGTTTCGTGTTCTCTATTCAGGGACTCGCGTCTCTATCGGTTATTATCAGTATTTTGAGCATTATTTAACTATTGCCAACTCAGCTGATTGCTGCGTCTGTAAGTTCTTATCTAGGCATTTATTTAATTTCAATTTAGATTCTGAATTTATAAGCGGAATGAAAATAATAATTCATACACAAATTTAACCTATGCAGAGCATAAACATAGAAAGTTTGCACGTTTAGAGCTAAAAAGCGCATTACTAGCTAAGTAACAAAATGTGATATCTTAACCAAATTCTTGTTTAACCCTTAAAATGCTATATTTTATTATTTATCGCCATATGTCACAATAAATTCTGTGACATCCGTCATGCAGAGCAAAGTGGTAATTAATAAATAAAATATCAAAATACAGCCAATTATTCATGGTACGATAAAATTCAAATAATTGTTGTATTGTATTTTTTTGCTTGAATTAAATATAATTATAAATAATTCGAAATATCTTAGAATATTTTCAATGCGAAGTCAGGGTAGAACGCTAGTGTTTCACATATATTTACATCAAAAAGAAATATCGTCAGATACAAAAGGTTTCTCTTAATACAGAACTATACGGATAGATTTGTATGCATTGGCCGGTCCACCCCATTTGTACGGGACCCTGAAGATCGACTCATAACTTATGTTGACATGCGATTGATCAAATATTCTTACAAATATATTTATGATCCTTGACCGTTAACTCTGTTATTATATATATTTTCTTTGTTCTATGAGATATTAATTATTATTACTATAATATAAGTTACATCCATTTATTCATTTGTGGTTGAGTATTTCATTATTGAAATTGTCACGCTGATTGTACATATTATAAAGTATGACTGATTTAATATTATCTAGAACGCTTTTTTGTTTTTTTTATTTAGTTTGCACTTGTTGACGCGAACAAAGTAGTAAGTAGACCATTTTAAAATAATTGGGTTCAGAGCTAACAACGTTGTGTTTTTCGCATCCTAAGCTTACATTTACAAATCATCTCATGTCCGAGGGTTTATGGAGAGGGAGCTAGTGAACAAACTTTGTATAATAATAATAATGTATACCTCAAAATTTGAGTGTGAATGTGATAATTGTATTAAAGGAAAAAAAATATATTTTCCATAGCCATGCTTCGAAAAATCGATCTTATAATATCTGGCCAAAGAAAATGAATTTTTGACCGCTTTTTTTCAAGGATTTTTGCAAAAAAGAAGAAGAAGGACATAAAAAATCGGATTAGGCTAGACAGTACCACTAATATAAACAACTAATTAACATTATTTATTAATTCTTCGAGATATATATATTTGTGTTCAATCAATTTTGTCAAAAATAATCACTGAAGTTTAGTTCTTAAGTATTCATCATTAAAATCTACTAAAATCAGCGACATCGTCATCATACATTAGCCAATCGTATTAAACTACTGGCATATCTTCTCCCAAAATGTACTAACAATCCTTGTCCTTCCTTCCTGCTGCATTAAGTCCAAGAACTGACTCACTCCTGCTATCTTCTTCAAACAAATGTTGAAGAAGCTTATTTGCTATTATATAAGCCGCAAAACTAAAATGAAACAAAAGTACACATACAGTATTTGATCGAATCTCTTGAGAGTTATGACATCGTAATCATCGTAAATATTTCATCTCTTGTTGTGATCGATATTCCGATCACATTTATAAATTGTGTCAATTTATTTCTATTTAAACCTTATGAGGCGGACGTAAAAATAAAAACTGACATAAAAGAACCAAATTTACGCTTGGAATGAATACATGTGACATTTTCGTTATCATGTTATTTTTTTTTAATAAAGGGACTATGTTTTGTTACTTCATGAATAGTTCATTACCTATTAACATTATTTATACCTTATTATACATGAAAACAGTTACTGAATAATGCTTAGAACTAATTATTGTCTTATCTTATGGTTAATACGTCATTACATTTAGACAGTTTGTTAAAATGAAAATGGATTATTTTTAGGAAATGGAACTGAATGGCAAATAATATATAATTATTGTAATAAATATAAATAAGATACTATATTAGTGATATTTAAGGTCCTCCAGGCCGATTTCGGCCACGGCGGACAATCTCTCTTGAGATATTATAGTGCACAAGTGTGTGCGCAAACACAGGTGCATTCCCTTTTCCTTAGCTCTCATAATCCGATGGGACGGCAATCTGACACGACCGGAAATAGTTCAGGCGCAGGACCAGCGGCTTAACATTCTTTCCAAGGCACGGGAGTATACACACTTCCAACGTCCACACTACTACTGCTGCGGTTGCTACTGAGAATTTTCTGACAGAAGACCCTAATAACTATTTATTGACTCGACCTGGGAATTGAACCCAGGACCACTGAGTCTGCGGCCTTATGTAAGGCCACTAAACCAACGAAGCAGTCATGAGTGATATAAGCTATTTAGATTACTATTTTGTATTTCATTTTATCAATATTTTATTAACTGAAGATAGTGAGATTTATTCCACGCAAAGAGTGAAATCTCATTAGTTTCGTCAAATTAATATCTCAAACGTCGGTTGACGTTCATATATTTTCGTTCATAACATATAAGCTGCCATAAATTTGCTTTGAAATATTTCATAAATACTTATATATTTTTAATGAAATAATATAAACCTTGATATTTTAATAGTAATTCAATATCATAATTGGAATTTCTTAAATCAATTTCAAACAATTCTCTCGATAATAATGTTTACATAGCATTTCTGCATTTCGTATGCATTGCTTGCGACGTCTCGCATTTATAACAGCTTGAAATATACGACGGTTCCTATCGACCAATCGGAGTACGTACTTGAATATTATTGGTAATACTTAAAATTTAATTGGAATTCGATAATAATAACCCGCGTTATTTAAATATACATAAATTATTTAGAGTTATAAGCATGATGCATATAAGTAAATGAAAATCCATTTTTGTCTTTCTGAGATTTATAGTTTTGACACCGTTTTATCACCATAAATATTGTTACATCCATAAATATATTGTTATTGAGGTTTTTATACCATCCAATTTGTCCTAACTCAATGGCGCTGCAGCATCTCATTTTCTGTACTAATTTCCTTGATTATTTTTATATATACTATTTTTATTTATATAACTCCGTGGTAGAGCTTTTTGCTAGCTCGTCTAGGTAGGTACTAGGTACCACCACCACCACGACCACCTACCACCTACCACTTTTCAGATATTCTACCCTAAAACAGCAGTACTTGGTATTGTTGTGTTACGGTTTGAAGGGTGAGCCAGTGTAATTACAGGCACAAAGGACATAACATCTTAGTTCCCAAGGTTGGTGGCGCATTAGCGATGTTGTTTTTTTAAAGAAACGAACAATGCTACTATCAATGGGCGATGGTGACCACTTACCATCAGTTGGCTCATATGCTCGTCCGCCTATCTATACTATAAAGAAAAATATATACATAAGCAGGACAAGTTATATATAAAACTTGTTAAGCATCCCTAGATTATCCTCTGTTTTCTGTTTAATCAGTAAATCACACCCATTATTTCTTTCTAGTTGATCAAGAATACATATTAAGGAAAAAAACAAAACAAGAATTGCATCATTTAACATTAATGTTTGCACTAAAATAATATCATAATTATGATAAAACGGAACATGAATATTTCTATAAAACTGCTAAATAGCACCTAATTCACTCTAAAGGATCAAATTCTTTCTCTCCCCATCGATTGTCAGATTTGATATCATGAGAACCGAAATAATAAGCTACTCCTCTGGTCCTAAACGGAAATTGTTATGGAAATGTTTCTGAGGGCGGAAGAACGAACGGCAAAGGATAATTGCATTGACTTGTACAGATTAAGTTTCTTCCAAAATTCGGTTCCTTTTCGATATTTTTGTGGATTTTGTTACACGAATCCAATTCGTTCTTTATGAAGTCGAAGTGATGGTAAATACCCCAATCACCGTTTGGCTGTATATAGGCTTGCCACAAAGGCCTATTTAGAAAATTCGTTCTTATTTTGAATTAAGTCTAATATCAGTTACGAGAACCCAATAGTACGGTTAATTAATTCATTTATTCAGTCAATTGAATCTTTCCTTTGATGCTTTAGTATTAAATATATTTATCCAAATACAATTGTACCATTTGAAAGTCAAATGTTAAAAGAATACAAGTTGTAGTTGTAGTCTCGGAGAATTTGGTTTGAATGAATAAACCGGATTATTTATTATTATTTTGTATTGTACTTTAAGTTTTACATGTATTAATGTAATTAAGATATTTTATGTGTGTCATTAAGAAGTCTATTACATCATCGAAAACCATTAATATTATCCATTAAATATATGATAAATGAATGTTCTTGAAATGAATTCTTTGTATGAAATTCACCTGTACGAAGTTGGGAAGGGCAGCAATTTTTTTTTATAGGATATGGGCCACCTTATAACAAGTAGTCACAAACGCCAATAGACATTGGCAGCGTAAGAAATGTTGACCATCGCTTACATCGCCAATGCGCCATCAACCTTGGCAACTAAGGTGTTATGTCCCTTGGCCCTGTAATTATACTGGCTCTCTTACCCTTCAAACCGAAACACACCAGTACTGTAGATTTGCGATAGAAGATCTGATGAGTGGGTGGTACCTACCCAGACGAGCTTACATAAATCACCACAAAGAAAAATTTATGGTATTGTTCCAATAAATAATAATAGGAGTTTCATTAACGATAGCTTGGAATCTATATTTATTATTATGTAAGCGAAATAAAACTCATCACGATAATCAATGCACCAGATGTACTTGATTTTTCTGGATTTCGTAAATAGTATCCAAAATATATTTTTCTTATGATGTACACTTGCTAAGTCGAAGGGATTATCTAGTAGTGTATAATAAATATCTTGACGAGAGATACTGCGGGCATAAGTTAAGAACTAGTATACTAAAGTTGATGATGTTTACTTAAAGTTTGCTGCATAATGTATGCTGCAGCATGCACTTGGTTAATTATTCATTAACAATTATCGATTCGACTAACATTATTTCCTGAACTTAGATTATTAGTGCTTCGTTAGTGATGACTATTCGTGTGGTTACTTCGAGTTATTGTATTGTAATTGAACAAAGATCAAAGCTAATGTTTATGTGAATATAATAATAAACAAAATAAATAGGTACCTTAAAATAATAACATAAATAAAAATTTTAACAAAACAAAAACCGACTTCATAGGTAAAACAAATTAATATGCACTAAAAAGTAAAAAAATAATTGCGTATTCTTCTATAATTTGATAATTAACTTACTATTTTCTACTCATCAATATGTAGGTACGAATGTGTTGTGTGGTTCATAATTTATTTACAATTATTGTTATTTTTGGAGTCGATGTCGAATGTCAAAAAGCCGAGATGGCCCAGTGGTAAGAACGCGTGAATCGTGAATTAACCGATGATCGTGGGTTCAAACCCGGGCAGGCACCGCTGAATTTCATGTGCTTAATTTGTGATTATAATTCATCTCGTGCTTGACGGTGAAGGAAAACATCGTGAGGAAACCTGCATGTGTCAAATTTCATTGAAATTCTGTCACGTGTGTATTCCACCAACCCGCATTGGAGCAGCGTGGTGGAATAAGCTCCAAAACCTTCTCCTCACAAAGAGGAGAAGAGGCCTTAGCCCAGCAGTGGGACATTCACAGGCTGTTACTTTACTTTTTTACTTTCTATGGTTGAATGTATGAATATAAATTAACATGTTTTGATTAAATAGATTTAGTTGGTGGGGTAATTTAGTTGGGCAGCCATAACATAACCAAATAGTTATTTCTAGTAATAATTAAATAAACTGTATGTTTATAGATATTGTGTTATACCATTCTTCACCATAAAATATGACGGAATGTCTGTATATTAAAAAAGGGGAAGTATCTATATTATCCTAACTAATATTATAAATGCGAAAGTAAGTTTCTTTTTGACGCTTTCACGCCTAAACCACTAAGCCGATTTAAGAAATTCTTTCACCAATGGAAAGTTACATTATCAGGGAGTAATATAGGCTACATTTTGTCCCCATATTCCCACGGGAACAGGAACTACGCGGGTGAAACCGCGGGAAAAACACTAGTAATCAATATATAAATATACATAAATATAACATGTATATAAGAATACTTATACGATTCTATATATATATATATATATATATATATGTATAATTTTCAAAATTGGTCTCAACTTTTAGGAGATGTTCAAATATGTTTCAGTTACAAACATATACATATATACTAATGCTTACATGCATAACTCATATTATAAAGAGCAAAGCTTTGATTTTTATTACGATTTAAATCAAAAACTACTCGACCGATTTTAAAAATTCTTTCACCCTTAGAAAGCTACGTCTTTACCGAGTAATATAGGCTTTATTATATTTTCAAAAACTTATAGATCCCTACTTAAAATGGAGCAATGTAATCCAACGTATCAAACTGTTGCCTATAAAAGTTATTATTTCGCGTGCGCTGCGAAAACTATTGACGGTATATAAAGAAGTGTTTTTTACAATAGTACTATAATTACTTGATCATAACGATGTTATGATAGGTGAGTAATAAATCTAGATAGCCTATAAAAGATTCGGCCGCGTATCGTTAATTTGCTACTAAGAATTGAAGATTTCCGTTACTTTGTCATGGATCCTATAATCAGAATCTAACCAAACTGTCATCAAACAACCCTTGAAGTATACTCTTTCTAATAAAAAAAAAATCATCGAAATCGGTTGTCGTGATATTGAGTTATTCGTCCATTTGTCGCGCACATACCTCATGCAAATTTACGACTTATATGGTTTTCTCATGGATTCCATTGTCAAACCTGGACCAAAAAAAAATGGGACCCCATGGGAAGCAACCCCTTTCAAATAAAAAAAAAATCATCAAAATCGATTCACCCAGTCGAAAGTTATGAGGTAACAAACATAAAAAAAAAAAAAAAAAAACATACAGACGAATTGATAACCTCCTCCTTTTTTTGAAGTCGGTTAAAAATAAAGACAAATCAATCAATACATAATGAGTTTCTCTTGACTGATTTCGATATTGGCGGCCATTTTATCGTTATATAGTCCACTGCGTTGGTGATATTTCACTTAAGCTCTTTTCAAACACAGATGCACTCTACTCTTTCACTCTCATAATCCGATAGTGCGAATATCCGACACGACCAGAAGCGTTCAGATGTAGGACTAGGATTTTCGGATAAGTAATAAAATAACATTGACCTTATCATTAGATAAGTTCAATTTTAATTTGTCACATTTTGGATTAAAAATAAGCTATTGATGATATTATAACTTACAAGTTACTGTATTTTGTATTATCAGATAAGAGAACGCATATTATATAAAAGAAAACTAACAATTTCCTTATAAATATATAACTATGTGCATGTTTGTCTTTGTGCGCGTGTGTATGTTGAAAGTGATTAAAATAAGTAATTTATCAATAATAATACGATACTATTCTAGGAAATTGAATTTACTGTAAAGGATTTTGTTTTACATTTTAATTAAAATACAGTATCGAAGTAATTATGATAAAAATTGTTTTTCGAATTTTTCGATGGATTCCACTTGCCGCTAATAATTAAAAAACAGTGTGGATTTATCGGATTTCCATTTTTAATGATGAACTTGTTAACTAGAATTCAATGCAATGTTCACACTGATTTTCCGTCATAATTACGGAATTTATAATTGTCCATGAGTTTTGGATGTATATTAAAAAGAATCTCGTTCCGAGTCCGGATAAATTTTATTAACAAACTTAAAACATTATTAAATTTAAAATGGAATTTTACAATATACGTAATTGAATTTTGAAATATTAAAAATATAATATGATCAAAATAAAGTTATATGTACCTACATATTTCATATGTACATATAATTCGAATATTATAATTTATATTTACACATTATATACTATTTTCTTTATGTTAGTGATATTTCAATTAGTGTTAGCTGAAAATAAAATAAGTGTCTACATTCAACAAAAAGTTGCGAGCAAAATAGTAAAAAAACAGTTCATATCCAAATAGTTTATATGGCACCACTATTTGTTTTAGTTATTCTACTAACAATTATTTTCCTTTACGCAATGTAATACTACATAAAATATTGTAACATTTCCGGTATATACAGAGACCATATACTAGAGATAATGACCGTTATAAATATCGCTTAAATACCAACATATTATCTTTATGCATTACTCATACTAATACTGTAAAAAGTTTTTTTTTACGCAAGAACTCGTAGGTATCACATTATTTTAGGTTTCAGAACAGCATATTCTTAAATTACTTGTATTAGGAAGGGAGACTGTTAAGAAATATTAGCCATCCCTTAGATCGCCAATGCGCCACCAACTTTAGGAACTAAGATGTTATGTCCCTCGTGTATTTAGAGGCTGGCTGATTCACGCAAAAAACAAAACACTACTAGTAAGTATTTCTGGTAACTTCACGGTTGCATTGTAAATAAATACCTATTGGTATAACGCTTGTCTGGATTATTCGAAAATATAAATAATAATTAACGAATAAAAATATTACAAACAATTTTCTGCTATAACTTGTTCATCTAATACGCAGTACATTACTATGTCTGAGTTAAACGCTGTTGTAACCGGCAAAACTATAAATTTAACCATTCTGTAGCGTCCTAGTTAATTTAGTACATTGTATTACGGCAAAAGCTATAATTGTCTCTTGTGAAATATATTTGTAAAAGGATATTATTGTTATCAACATATTTTAGTTTTTTATTTATTGAACATAAAATTTTAGTTAACTCTAAATTATATTTTATTAATTAATAATAATAATTTGTATAAATTTATGTGTAAACTTTTCGATTATCTTATATTATATTATTGAATAAAAATTACAATTTAAGATTTTTATTCCGATGGGCCGTCAATATACATCTGGTAAGGGAAGCACATCCAAGGTTTTGCAAAAGCAATAACATAATTGCTGGACCGTTCGATATTTGAAAATGCGAATTGGACACCTCATAAAATATCTAACCCTCAAGCTAACATTCGGAACAACTAGATAGTTTTATAAATATAAATTGGCAACTAAACTTTGACTCCGTGTAATGTAATTATGTAAACGTAAAGTCAATGGTTAAAACTTATAATAAGTTGCCTTCCGATATTAAGGATCTGCATAATTTAAGATTTAAAAAAAATACATGACTGGTTGGTAGACAAATGTTTTTACGCTGTTAAATAATTCGTACAATAAATGTCAAATATATTTATTTATAAATTTTATTTAAATTAATAATTTATTATGTTTATTATATGTTACTTGGTGGTAGAGCTTTGTGCAAGCTCGTCTGGGTAGGTACCACCCACTCATCAGATATTCTACCGCAAAACAGCAATACTTGCTATTGTTGTGTTCCGGTTTGAAGGGTGAGTGAGCCAGTGTAATTACAGGCACAAGGGACATAAGATCTTAGTTCCCAAGGTTGGTGGCGCATTGGCGATGTAAGCGATGGTTAACATCTCTTACAATGTCAATGTCTATGGGCGTTGGTGACCACTTACCATCAGGTGGCCCATATGCTCGTCCGCCTTCCTATGCAATAAAAAAAAAATGTAATTTAATATTATGTAATGAAATGAAATGGAATGTTAATGTAATATTTAATTTAATAATTAATTTAAAATATTTGCATGTCATTTATAACGTGACTAAACATGTACTATATGTTATGCAAATAAATGAATAGTATAGAATAGAATAGAATTGTATGGATGTGGAATTGACAATAATTGCGTGATGCGAATATTGACGTATTATTATTCATATTAGTCATTACTCGGTTTTTGACATTCATGATGGGATCCAGCGTTGAGTTTTGAATTAGATCTTAATATTTATACATTTAACAATAAAATATCGATATTTTGTCAGCTGAAGTTTGTTCATTAGTAATGCAACTTTCATGTTATCACTATTGTATTTTTATGATATGACATGACAACAAAAAATGTTTTTAAAAATATATCCTGGATAGGTGTTTTGTTGAAATGTTACTCACATTCCCTTTTTATTCTTATAAATATATAATATATAGGTATATAGCTATAGCGTGCGTAGGTCGCCTTCCAGCAATATGGTTGACCCATGACCTAAAGAAAGTGGTGGCACCTGACTGGATGCAGTAGACTGAGAACTGAAAGGATTGACTCACCTCGTCAGAGACGTCCATCTAGTTGTAAAATACGATTGTTATCATATTGCGTTTTAATATTGAAAATAATTATTTTATTTTTCATAGTTATACTCTTTCACAATAGGAATTAAACGTTCCAAGTTATTTTATTACACTAAAGGTTTCTATAAAAAATTAATTTGTTTGTTTAACTTGTTATGGATTATTGTAAATTTTATAGGTAAATAAATGCAATAAATAAATAAACCACCGTTTATATTACAATATAAATATCAACAAACTTTGTCGACACAGTTTCAATTCAGCTCGGAACAATAATAAAATATACGAGTTGCCTATCCCGACTTCGAGTGGGTATTAAATAATTACCATTTTTTTTATATAAAAAAACGCTTTAAGCGGTTCAATAAATGTGCCGTATTATATGTTTTTAGATAAGAAATACTTATTATAATATTACTAAAAAAATATATTAACAAAAATTGCGAGCTTTAATAAAATATTTTATTATCTATACTAACATATAAAGTTGAAGAGTTTGTTTGTTCGATCTGGCAAATCACAGGAACTACTGGTTCAAATTAAAAAAATATATTTTTGTGTTGTATAGTCCTTTAATCGTGGAAGGCTCTTTGCTTATTTTTATTTATTATATTTATAAACGCGGGTGAAATCGTGTGGCACAGCTAGTTAAATATAAAGGTGCATCTTTTCATGCATCGTTCACTAGGTATATTGATTTGTCAAATATAATTGGAGTATATTATATCAATCTGGAGTCATAATAATTCTACCCTGATACAAATAAAACAAAATAATATTATACAAAAAAAGGACTTCGTTCGTTATGTATTTTTATAGGAAAGAAAAAATACTCATATTTTTCGGTAATAATACCAAGCATAATTATTACACTCGCAAAAAAATAATTTACAAACAAACATACTTGACGTTTTGCTTTATGAATGTAACGCAACAACCAACAAATGATCAATATATTTAATTCTCCATAACACTGCATTTCATACTCTCGAGTTACGGAACGTTATTTATTGAGAACTTTGGTAAAGTTCATACATTCCAGTTTCCCGCCGAACTAACGCTTGAATATTGACAATTTGAACTTGTTATAAATATAGTTGCTGTAACTGTTCAGCGCAAGAGAATCGTAAGCGATTTGTTTACTATTATATTGAAAGTTTAATTTCTCAATAAATTAAGGCAATAAAATTTTGCAATAAACCTTTATTATTTTAAATCACAAGCTATCATAATATATCAATATGATAAAAAATATTACCGTCGCCGGCACATTGATAGTGATGGTGAAAATTATTATTATTGAAACCATTAAATAAATATTGATAGCAAAATAAATATGTCGCATCCGGTCAATCGTACAGACACTCAATTGAACGAAAAGCGCGCCTATGGTTGTTAACTTGACTTCGGTGTGGTTCGGCAGAACTTTAGTGCGCTTTCGAAAGAGTCGTGAAGGCATCGCTCGGTTCCAGGCAGATCACAAACTGCAAGGCCTCGGTCGAGTGATGTCACGGAACTATCTTACCGTTCCATAAGTACGTTGTGTGTAATCTTAATTGTGAAGTGTAATAAAGTGTGATTATATTATATTAACTTAGTGTTATTTATTTCACGATAACCCACTGTACGCCGACGCGATGCGCAACAATAGTGATCGAAGATTGTTTTTTTGTTATTATAATAAAATTATAATTATCTAGTAACGAAATATTAAGAATACGCGACATGTACACATAAAAAAGTAAAGTGTTACATGATGTTTGCTATCACGACACTAGTAACTAGGAAAATGATTTCTATGCACACAGCAGAGGGTAGAAAGAGGCGGCGCAGATGGGGCACGAGAGCGCCATGTCCTTTGTCGTCACGGCACACGACTTGGCCTAACCTCTAAGCGATACTTCACATAAAAAAATAAGTTTTTTTTAAATAGCATTTAAATACAACACAAGTACTGAGTTATTTATTGCAAAAATAAATTAGCAAAAGATAACATTGTTTTCAACAGACAACTGACTGCCACAATGCAAAATATTCTAAGTACGATTAAACCAAGCAAATTAAATTTAGTGTCTCCTTTACTTAAAGGAGACACTAAATTTATCAAACAAATAAATTTCCTCCTTGACAACGGGACTGTGGTCACTTTGACATGACAAATGGTCGGGCTGTCGAAACAGCTCGAATGCTATTATAAACTAATAGTTTACACCCTTTATATTAATGTCTATTAAAAAAAACCAAGTGCAACTCAGTGTAATAAAATAAAATTGTAACAGGTCGATGTCTGTACTTTAAAGATATTAGAAAAATACTTATATAGGTGATTTTTATTAAATCAACAGAACAATATGATCAATCATAATATACAGGGTTCAGCTTATGCTGGTACATTAAACAGGTACCTGGTATTCGTTTTTAAAATATATTGTTAGAGTAATAGCTTATTAAAACATATTACGGAAAAATTATAACAATTTATGTAATACACATTACTTTTGTTTTTCGGTACTATATATTCAACTAGGTGTAGGTAAAGAATAAAAAGTTGTATGGAAGTCTGGAAAATATAAAATTAAGTGGCATGAAAGTTTGAATATATGCTTTTATCATTTTTAACTAATTTCACTTTTGCTTATTCAATGACAGTACTGAAGAGAAAGAGAAGAGTAGGCGTAACGTTAAATCGTTATTCGACATTTTCTGTCATCTCACTCTGTAAGCTGCGTAAAAGAACTTCGTGCTAAAAACGCCGTACAACACAGTTTTTAATAGTTTGTACTTCTACAGTACTTTATATAGTTTTGACATAATATTTTAGCAGGTAGTTGAGTAGGTTGACGCCGGTGTGATGCTCTCCATGTCGCTGTTCGATGCACCCATGGGTGAGCAAATCTCATCGCTAAGAACAAGGCCCTTCTGCTGAGACCACAGAGGGTCATAGGGCGATACATGCTTACTTTATGGTATCGTGGACGACGGCTACACCTCGCGAATGATCCACCCTGGAAACTCCGGGCGGAGGTGCTCCCGAGCAGTGTCTATCCAGGATCTGAGGAGGTAAGGCGAGTCGCAGATGTGAGCAAGTCCTGAGGTCCACATCAGCAGGCCTTGCGACAATGGAGGCGATACGCCCCCACAGGTCCGCCCCTGGGTAGCAAGGAAAAGCGGCACACTTACGTATAGGCTGACACAGGTGCTTACCTGTTTGGGCAAGTACCTGCATGGGATTGTGAGGTGGGAGGTATCACCCTCCTGCCACGAGGTGGTGGTGCGCCACTGGACCCAGCGCACCAGTGCGTAGGGGCCTCAGAGGCATACCCTGGCGGTGTTAGTCAGCGGATATGCGAAAGTGATTGACGACATTCTCAACAGCGAGAATTGCTGGTTGGAAATTTCTGCATGAGTGTCATGTTCAGAAAGAGACTGTGGGGCGGCGGCAGCAGAGAAAAGTGCCTATTTCTAGGGGTTCCCTGTATTCGGGAACCCCCTAGAAATGAAGACCCGCACATGCAGGCTCTCTCGGGGCGTCACGGTAGCATGCGCAAGCGATCCCGTGGTGCCCCCGACCAGACGGAGAGGACACAGCTGGTTTTTTAATGGGTATTTCGGTACTGAAGCCCATAGCCTCCCACTTCATGTGGGAGAAACGAGTACTAGTTTTTCCACCTAGAAAAAAAGTAAAAACGATTAGCATATAATACAAAAAAACAGCATATACAGTATAAGCTCCACGTTGTTGAAAATAAGGCTGAAATACTAAGTCTTTGTTAAAAAGTAGATTATATTGTCGTCGGCATTAAAAGTGAGTGGAAAAGCTACAATTATTTGGACGACGCGCACAAATAAGAGAGTGATCCTTTATGTGTATTTTGTCGACAGATGTACGTGAAAATGACATTTTTATTATGTATACTATAATAAAATCATACTAAAATTTTCTCGAGTGATATTCCGTATTGAAAATACAGAATGAAAATACGGCACTACAGTTTCAAACTTTTATATCACTATATTCTACATGCTGTCATATCTGAACATCCTGAACGCGCCTTCGTGTGCGTTCGTGCATATTTTTATGCCTTATTTGTTCACTTTTTTCGTTTGTTTCTGACTCTTTTTCAAAATATATTTTGTTTTTATAGTTGAAATGAATACTTGCTTACTTAAATGTTTTATAGATGTGAAAGTCACAACTAAATCTTTCAACCTACAAACTTGAACAAACCTGGTTATCACAGTAGATCCTGTTGATTTACAGATATAGCTATTAATTCATTATTTATTCTACCACTAAACCTTACTAGTTTGTATAGTATATTGCGGTTTGAATCGTAAGTGGACAAACATAGTGTTCTATTGACCGATTTCCGCCTTGGCTAAGGGAGGAGTTTCACTAGGGAGAGAGACTATTGTGCTCGCGGCGCGGTAGAGGGCGTGAGCACGAGTTCACTCTCGATCTCCATTTTTATAAAAGAGATAGACGGCTGCCCTTATATCGCCAATTCGCAAACAACTTGGGAGCCACGATGTTATGTCTTTGTCTGTGTCTGTCTTGTGCCTGGACTGACTGACTGAGTAACCCTTCAAACTGAACACAGTAATAAAAATTTGTGTACCTAAATGGTAATTACATATTTAACGAAATAATGGTATTAAAAGTAGGTATACAATAGAAACTGAGGCCCTAGCCAAGTTGACATTCTACAATTGTAAACGCTAATAGAAAACTACAAATTGTATGAGAATGACCACGTGACTTATCGTTGAGAGATGTCATTCTCATACATTTGCTTAGTTTTCTATGAGCGTTTACGATTGTAGAATGTCAACTTGGCTAGGGCCTCTGATTATGTAATGAAAAGAAAGTAATATTTAAAAAAAACTGCAGTCGGGGAACCCCGGCAGGAACAAAGTTCTTCGCGATATTTTTTCGACTCAAAATGTGTTTTAAGATGTAGATTTTAATTTATTATATAACTGAATTTTTGTCACGCCAAAAAGCGCCTCAATCTCCTATACGCACTTCTGTCTAATCAAAGATTAAGAAACGATTTAAAATGTGAAATTCAATTATTTTTTTTTTTATTATAATAGCAATCCCCATTTTATGGCATTTTCTATTATTTTAGTAATTTACCAATCTGATTAAACGATATTTATTATGGTAATTGTGACATCAGCCCAAGGTTCGAACCTGTGACTTGAGTGTAGCTCATAAACCGCTATTAGCTTATATGGTTATGTATTATCTTTATATTTTTGTTTTTGCATTTGTATTTACCTAACGTTCTTAAATGTTGTATTTAGTATTACGTAAGTATTGTAAATACAATTAATTATTTTGATTAAGTTTGCTTATATTTAATAATTTAACTTAATAAAATAAGATCTACAATAAATAAGCGCACTATACAGTTCACGCTCTATTTTTTTGCGTGGTTTGGGGCAAAATTCAGCATAGATCCTACTTCCAGAAACGCTCGCGCAGTACAGATTTCGATCCCCGAACGTCACATTTTGTAGCATTGGGTAGGCACAGTATGGACGCTATTTTATTATGTGACACTTCCTCATCATTTCACTCTGCCGGGTAATAGAACTTCGTTCCATTAAATGGACTGAAGCAGTTGCAATTTTGTTTCAAATCAGAAACAATACGATAGTATTGTTGGGTATCTGGGCGACAACGGTTTTAAGTTTCTCTATGGTATACCAAATTTCAATAATATTAACAACAACTGGATGTGAATCGAAGTTGTCAGAGCGACCGAGGGATTAATTTCTAAATCTGTCGATACAAATGCATTCATTACGGGAATATTATTCTCATGTTAAATTATTATTCACGTTTTACCGTTATTTATTAATTATAGCTGTTTTGGAAGCTTTATTTTCAAATTTTGTGGAAAAATACGAGTTAATTATTGGATTGCAATGTGACGATTAAAATAAAATAAAATAAATATTGCCATTATTCCCGTATTCGAAAAAACTGCTGTTTGAGAAATATAACTACTGTAAACCTCATATTACACTCAGATGGTAGAAGTTAGTAGTTTCTTTAAATAAAACGTGTGGCAAAATATATATAACTTTTTCTTATTATTTTTTTAATTGATAATATATTGTTGAATGATAATAATATAGCAAATAAAATTTATTATAGAAACAAATATGTCGAATATTGGTACGGTCACTATGAATGTTTGAAAGTAACTAATTCGGAAACACTATGACAAATTTTTTAAAACTGTTTCCATAGTTACTTAATAAAATAACAGTAAGCTTAACATGATCTTTCAGAACTCTTTCCGGTAGAAGGACTGCATTGCGAGACTTCCAATTTTTACCATAATATTATATTTCTGATGGGACTTTATTGACTAATACTAATTACAAGTGGTTAAGCAAGATTAAAATAGAGACACCTTTTCAGACATATTATCAAAATGCTACTTTGCAAAAATATATTGTTTCCTGTGATTTTCATTTTACATCATGCCCAATTAATGAAATACAAGGTCATTACCATCTTGCGTTCAAATAAATAATGTAATTAGAGAATTTTGGTGATATGCATAGATTGTAACTTCATCAGATACTAATTTGATCATATCATTAAATGTTACGATACAATATACTCATATCAAAATGAGCTATCGTCGTCATAGATTATAATATCGCACTGAACGCAAACAGCTTAAGTTACTCTGGCAATTGTCATCAACATTTAATCCTCAGTTATAATTCACTTCAGGTCTAGCGCTATCTCATATACGTTTGACCTGACATCTCCGAGGCTCCGTTGATTAGAGCTAGGTGATTGATGACCCGTCGCAAGAACAAATGACGCGTTGATCGATTATGTCGCGTTCACTGTTGATGGATTCATGCTCAGTGCTTGGTCGAGCCGGTAATCTTTGGTCATTAACTTCGTGGAGCAAAGCGATAAAGTTTGTTTTTAATTCTCCTAATTACTTATAAAGTTTTAAAACTGAGGTTTTTATTAGCGTAAGAATTTCAGTTCGTTACCATAATAATTAAATCGTTCTATGAGAGTGTAATTAGTTATATTCAATTATTTTATTTTAATTATTATCGTGTTACCATTTTGTGAAAAAAATTTATTGACCTTGTAAAATATATTTTTTTCATGTATTGAGTTATGTCCGAAGTCGTAGAACAAAAGTTTTTTTGACGAGGTTGCACAAAGCTCTACCACCAAGTTGTTGCTTATGGTGTTATCTATCTAGTCCTGCGTGGTTGCTGGGTCGTTACAAATAACCCTGTATTATTGGCTGTATAAGGAACTGTTCACACTACTTACAATGACTACATATTAAATGGAATGATACATAAAAATACCACAAATTTTCCATATATTTACCAAAAATAAACTACTGATCCATATTTGCATTTCATAATACTAGCGCAATGTGTTTAGTCGTCTATTAATATTAAATAAGCAACAGATGTGTCCCTCACCGGCCAGGCTTTAGAAAGACGTAACTGGTTTAAGCTAGGGTTAATGTATTAAGAGGAAAATCAAGTTACGGTTTGTAATAACTTTAAGTATTAATGTAGAAGCTTTATAATTTTAGTTGATGAAAAGACATTTGCGAAATTATGTTATGGTTTCATTTATGGGATGTTGTTATTACAATTAAATGGAATTGGTATTATAAAAGCGAACAAGTTGTTTTTCCCACTAATTAAAATTCCGCTTGGAAGCTTATGTTTGTTAAATTTTAAGTTAAGTCCCTCGAGTTCATCTCGCTGTTTTGTGATGTTCGTACGACGGTACATTATTTTTCTTCTTTCATAAGTTCCATATGTATAGAAAATCTGTAGAATAAAATAAGATGATGATAAAGATTACCGATTTCAAATAGTAGATAAGTGGCTATCACTTATACCTTATTAGAAATTTAATTATTTGATAACCAATTATAAAAAAGACCAGAGATATTTTATAAATAAATGAAAATAAGCTTGAGATTATGAAATAAAAAGATAAAAGTTTGGACACAGCACATTGGACACTGGATTTTTTTTAATTTGATGTACCCGCTACTAGCTACACCCGTAAGGATCACGTTGATATTCATTTAAACAAAATGAAGAGTACAATTATTTTTAACAGTCAATCCCTTAAGGGAGAGGTTAAGATCTTTTTCCTTCACGCAACACCACTGTGGGCAGAATTTTATCTCACACATGCAGGTTTCCTTACGATGTTTTTACTGTAAGCTTGAATATCTCTGTAAGAAAAAAAGTATGAGGTTTATCTATTTGTTTTTGGATAACCTACAGTAGACATTAGAGATTTACAAAATTGTAGAAATGAGAGGATATTTTTTTTTTAAGATATACTTCTAATGCGACTTCCAACAACGTTGCGTTAAACGTTTAACGCTACCATGGAGGGGGTATGAAAGCACTGTTGCGTTAAACGTTCAACGCTCCTGGGGAGAAGAGGGAATAGAAAGAGACAGAGCGATAGTGAATGCGTGGCACTCGAACGCATGCACGTAGTATACATGTTACAGACCAGCGCGAGCTTTAGCAACCGAGCC
The DNA here is from genome assembly GCA_963151315.1 of Nymphalis c-album. Lineage (NCBI taxonomy): Eukaryota > Metazoa > Arthropoda > Insecta > Lepidoptera > Nymphalidae > Nymphalis > Nymphalis c-album. The sequence continues at coordinate 9,657,505 of OY720591.1, forward strand.
AGCCGAGAGAGGGGAGAATATGAACTGTCACATTTCAGTGAGATTTGAACTATATATAATAGCTGCCTCGTTTTTCTAATGGCTATTATATAAGTCCGAAAATCCCGAATTTCAAACCCCACTGAAATACCACAGTTCATTTTCTCCCATGCCTCGGAAAGCACTTAAAGACAATCAAAACATCATTGTCATCAAAACAATGATTGCAATTTGCTTTTAAGCATTTGTTCATTTCTAAAAGTTTATGACTCAACCGAATGAAAAATATTACGTTTATGCCTGTTAATTTTTTAAGCAACATTAAGTTTTGACTTCGCACGCAACTGCAAAATAAGTATAAATAACTATAACGCTCCCTCTTTTAATGCCCTTTGATATAGATCAGTCGCGAATTAGTCACGATGTAAATGTTATATTATGTTATACATATTCACCCCAAGTTAAATGGGGTTGTTGACCCTCGTGTTTCATATCAAACTTAATGATCAGATTCGGTTGTAATGTTTCATTTTTGTTTATTATTTTGTTTTATTAATATTAATATAGCTTTACGGAAATATTTTGTGTTATTTGGAGTTAAAGTAACATAATAACAGATTTATATAGGCCAATGCTGATTGGTGAATTCACATATATGTATATGTCAGATTTTTATCCAAAACTTCGTTCGTGACGATGTTTTCCTTCGCCGCCGACGACGAGATGAAATACAAATTAACAACATGAAAATTCAATATTGCTTCCTCGACTTTGAATCCACAATCTTCGGTTAAGATGCCTACGTCACCGGACCATCTCGGCTATGTACACCTAATTTAAAAGCAACTAATGCGTTTTTTCTCTCTTGTCTAACCAGTTAGTCAAAATAAATTCAAAATTAATATATTTGATTTATGTATATCAATCTACATCATTATTTAAAAAGCAGTCAATGCAAATTAATGTTTGAATCCGTTCATGCTAGCTAGCTTAGGCTGCACACTAGTGAAGTATGATTTTATTATTATAATATTTAGTGTCTTGTGTAAAATCCAGTCAATAGATTTAAAATAGGATAAATTAAGCACTACAAGTCAAGCCTTCAGTCATTAGAGATGGAGGTGATGCTTGAAATGAAAATTTTCGGATTTATTTTCTTAGATTACGATTTTTTTTGCTAACACTACGAAACAAAGCTGCACGTGTCAAGTCCCAGTTGTCTTATAGATTAATTCGTTATTCGTTGTTTAGTCAGTCAGGGCAGTTTTTTTAAGCACTAGCCAATCGTCCCGACTTCGCACGGGTAGATAATAAGAAAAAATTACTTTGGGTAGGATTTGCATAAAATCCATTTTTAGTGAGCGTCTACGTTTGAGAAGGATGCTGTGCCAAATTTCAAGGTAATCAAGTGGATATTATCGTTATGGTACTACACTATATTTATAGCTATAGATTATGACCTGATGAAATAAAGTTCAGGCGAACAACGTTGAGGACATAATTTGTATGTATCAGATCTCTATCAACTTTAATACAGGTTCAAGTTACTTCATCCTGTTTTTGTATGAAGTGGAGCCACCAATTAATATATTGTTGAAGATAATTGGATCATGTCGTTATGCCATGACGTCATTCATGTTTTACCAACTTAATGATTAATGATGCTAGTAGGTATATTTGTATTTTTCTAGGGTTTCGTAATAAATAAAATAAGCTCTTATAGGATTACTTTTATGTCATTCTGTTTGGTAAGGCCAATCTGCTAATATATTCGATGTATACAGTTAAAATTCGATGCATTATGGAATAAACAAATTTATAATATTTGTATTGGTTTTGTTGTTGTCAAATATATAGATACGTTACTAAAAAAATAAATATCTTAAACAAAATACAAATACAAAATCATTATTAACGTTAACTTCTTATTGTCGTTTTATTTATTACTATTTGCTCCGCGTGATTGAACCCACATTGAACGCCGTAACTGCTGCGCCCTTTCAACAAAAGGCTCATTTAACGCGATTTTTTTTTCAAAACAGACTACTGATATAACTGCGATCAAATTAACATACAAACAACCTCTTCAGCTTTAGATAAATCGCGAATAAAGCTAAATGGGTAAAACCTATAAGAGTACTTACACAAAAATAGGTCCGCTATTTAGTTCAAACAAAACGCCATATTTAAACGAATATGTAAATCTGTACATATATATAAAGCTGAAGAGTTTATTTGTTTGATCCGGATAATCTCAGGAACTTCTGGTTCGAATTTTAAAATTATTTTTGTGTTGTATAGCCCTTTCATCGAGGAAGGATCTAGGCTTATTTTTATTTATGATCTTTTTATTAATTATACGCGGTTGAAAACGCGGGGCACAGCTAGTAGATAATATTATAAATTTAATTTAAAAATATTTAAAGTAGAATAATATTGGAAATTAATATAACTAAACCACACGAGAAACCAACATAAATTCTACTTGTGAGGTTTCTTCCATAAAAATCACTAAGAATTTCTCCCCCCCCCCCCTCAAATTACTCGTCGTTTTGCTGTCATTCACATCAAGGATGAAAATTATCCGACACGACAAATACAAAACACTCAAGCAAATATTTTCTAAAGTGTTTTCTATTGTCTTATTATATGGCTTTACAATTGCTGGTTTTATTTTAATTTTAGCGGTATAAATATATTAAGCAGTATTCTAAAATCGAGGATATCTAATTCAAGCTATTTGAAAATTATTAATCTAAATCATATTAATGACGTTAATAATATAACATTTCATTGTATTTTTTATAGCATAGGAAGGTGGACGAGTGTATGGGCCACCTGATGGTAAGTGATCACCAACACCCATAGACATTGGCATTGTAAGAGATGTTAACCATCGCTTACATCGCCCAACCAACCTTGGGAACCTGATGTTATATCCCTTGTGTATTTAATTACACTGGCTCAGTCACCCTTCAAACTGGAATACAAAAATATCAAGTACTGCTGTTTTGCTATAGAATATCTGATGAGTGGGTGGTACCTACACAGACGAGCTTACACAAAGCTCTACCACGAAAGTTGATTCATCTTCTCACATTACGAAACAAATGCCAGTTCCACGTTTCAGGCTCATATCATTTAGCTTAATTCGTTGATAGATAATAATAAAAATACCATTATCCTTGTTAGTTAGCAACAAGTAGTTAGTTTACGAGTAATATAAACGTAACATACGGTATCAATAAAACAGACCATTACTGCAGGAGGTCAGGATACTCGAATCGTGTACGAGTATATTACGCTATAATTCGACTTAATTGCATTGATGAAATTCAAAATTATAGCGATATTGATAGTTCGTTATTAAATACGCTGAATGCGAATGAATCGATTGACTGCCATCAAATTTGAGAATAGGGTTTTTTATTATTATAATAATAATTATTATTTAATTTTTCACTACTGGTGAGAAGAGCACTGATTCATTTTTCGCCCAGACGATCGGAATTGCGATTCAAATGAGAAATTATACTAACATTTTGCCAACATTCCACCCGTTCATGATTTTTACAGTAGCTATTTTTCATTATATATATATTTATATATATGTGTTGGTGAAATAAGTTGCAGAACGATAAAATGATAGGTGTAAAACCAAATTTTCAATTTATTATAATTTAATATACGAGTAACTTTCTTTTACATTAAAACTCAATTTTGAAGCCTTCGCCTACATGAAATACAGATTGTATATATCTATATAAATTTATATTTTTATTAAACTTAAACCGAAAGCCGAAAATATATTTATAAAATTCAATTAATAAACGTACCGCGTATTAGCACTTCAAGGGAACCGACGCGGCGGGTCGAGTAATATTTTAGATGAATGTTGCTTACAGAATTATCTTGCAGCGAGGACCCAGTTTCTCTTCGTCTACGTTGATATAATTATCTTGTAGTATCTTTACTAATTCTATAAAAAGATTGTTTCTTTGCGGTTTCACGCAAAGAAGTGTTAATTTGATTTATATGAATTTATAAGTCGACATAGTATATTGGATATGAAAGGGATATTTAGCTTTGGATCCAAGTCAGGAACTTTGATGTTTGAGGACCCCGTTCCGAAGTGGTAAGATTTAAATTATAATATTTTTATGCGGGTAGGGCGGGTCTGGCTGGGCCCAATTTTGGGCTGGATACACGGATTTTCCCAAAGACAACCGCTAGAAGAAAAATCAAATACGACATCAATCTAATATGACATGGTTAATGTTGATCCGACGTATTTTGTTAGTTTCGTCACAATATTATACCGTCGGGCGAGATCAATCAAAGCTCACGAAAATTTACTAGTGCTTACTCAGGATTGATCCAGCAATTTTCAATAAAAAGTCACTTGAAAATATAATCATCTTAAAAAATTAATAGTTTAAACGAACCCCTAACGAACACCTAACGATGTTCAGGTTTTTTACAAACTAGTCCATTTCAACTCTTAAAATAAATATAAATCTGTGTATATCAGCAAAAATCAAAGCCATTTGAATGCCCCCGAGAACGAGCCTAGATTTATCCTCTTCAGTGAAGAGAAAAATTGATAATCCGGCCTTCGTATAGATCTAAAGAATTCGATCGAAATGAAAATCCATTAATCTTTGAGTGTCAAACCGTTTTATTAAATTAACTCCACGCAAACCGATTAACTTAAAGCTATAATGTCTGGAAAGTGCATTGATATAAAACTCAATATGGATTTTTTCATATATTTTAAGATTTACGTATTTTATTATTTGCTTATAAGAATTTTATGTGGTTTACTTTATGAATTGAACCTACATTTTAATTAACATGATATAACATTATAAATTCCACCAACCCGCATTGGAGCAGCGTGGTGGATAAGCTCCAAACATTCTCCACAAAAAATGAGAAGAGGCCTTAGCCCAGCAGTGGGACATTCACAGGCTGTTTCTGTAACATTATAAATACTTTTTTTTTTTAATCTCTTCGAAACGTATTTCTGAAAACTGGTTATGATTGATGACAGTTTTAATTTAATATAATAAATTTTAAAATTTAATTTTGTTTATTTTTCATTGACGTACCGAACTTTTTTTACTCGATGTAAATGGAAAAGTCTCATCTATTTCCCTAGATGCAGGATAACATCCGTTATCAAGAATCCCGCTGTCGATACCGGCTCGGCACTCGATGCGAGATATTTATGTAATTCACTCGTAAACATCTGATACTAAAGAATAGAAAAATAGTGATCGCGAACGAAATTTATATTTGGAATTATAATTGACTGAAATAGTCTATTTAAATTAATGTTGATATATTTATACTCCTCTTTAATGTTATAGATGAGAATATGAGTTTGTTTGTTTGCTACGCTTTGACGCTTAAACCACTAAGCCGATATTAAAAATTCTTTCATTAATGCAAAGTTACACGCAGACTGTAACATAGGTTACATTTTGTCCCCGTATTCCGAACGCTACTAGAACCCGTATTGGAACGCTAGTACTAAATAATTTAAAAATGAACGAAGTTTTTAATATTTATTTATTGGATTCATATAATTCGTTTATACCGTTTTTTGTTAGTTAGTTTAATATAATACAGACTCAGATGTCCTAAGTTTCGGGAAAGGGCCAGTAAAAGTATTAAGTCTTCTGAAAAACACACAAAACAGGACATAGCAACTATAATAATAATAATAGTCCTCCAGCCCGATTTCGGCTACGGCGGCCATTCTCAAGAGAGATGCCAACTGCGCAGGACATATTATTATAGTGCACAAGTGTGTACGCAAACACAGGTGCACTCTCTATTCCTCAACTCTTATAACCGGAAAGGACGGCAGTCAGTCACGCCCGGAAAGAGTTCAGGCGCTGCACCAACGTCTTTACGTGCTATCCGAGGCGCGGGTATACACTTCCAACTTCCAGACTCCGGGCTACTACTTAGAATTATCGACAGAAAAACTCAATTATATTTTATTGGCCCGACCTGGGGCTTTGGGCGGGCCGTTGGGTTACTCTTAAAACTGATTGCTGTTTCTCGCTGAAGTCTATGCTATGTAATAATAAGCACGAGGAAATAACATCTTAGGTCCAATGGTTGGCAGTACATAGACCGTATAAGAAGTGGCATATATTTCTTTCAGAACCAGAGCTTTTGGTAAAGGTAACCACTTACAAATCAGGAGACCTATTTGCTTATGTGCCTTCCATAAATAAATATATAAGGAAAATAACCTTCATTAATATTATTTGATGAAATATGATTAGATTTTTAAGAAGCCATTATTTACCCAAGTTTATACGAAGGCAATATAAAAATAGGCTCATAAATAATACATACTATTTGAGAAATTGGATGGAGGGTAAATGAACAATGAATAAATGATTTATCGACAGTCAAAAAATATGCATCGGTGTTTCTGCACCGTCACACAACGTGATTTGCGTCGATATCATCACAGTTGGGTGAGTCTGATCAATATTGAGCAAGAAATGTATGAGAGAGTACAGTAGCTTATGACTTCCGTGGATTTAGTTTTTTGGACTTGCTTTAGTATGAATTATTGTAAAAATATAGTTGTGGTTGAGTGTAGAGCTATGGATAAATTCACCTGGTATTATATCAGCCACTTTATTGTCGTTCTAGTACCAAATTTTAGATCCCGTAGATGGCATTGGTGTGAGGTGTGCTTTTTGCTTCTTGTCGTGTAAGGTAATGACTAAAAATTACCACTTAACATGGTTAAAGTCGAGACAGTCTTTTTATTGGTGATAATGTTTTTGTACGATAGCCATAACATAATTAATAATATTTTTGTTACGTAAAAGACATTCCAAAATGAGCCGACTTTTGTAAATAACATTTTGTCTTTGTTTAGTCTTTGCCTCGTGTAAACGTATTGTTATTTGATATATTGGGATCAATGACTGATCGTTATAAAATCCATTATGTATGAGTATTATATTTTTTTAAGAAAAAACTAGCAATATTTATTCGAATTCTATCAACATTACATGAAAGAATTAGTTAGTATACCATAAGTAGTTCGTGTTCGATCAAGCATGCAAGACACAAGGGACAATGAATCCTATTCTCATTTGGATTATATTTATTATTTGTAAACATCAAACTGTGGCTACAGAGAATTGTCAACTTGGATTTCATAATTATCAACCAATCATAGACAACCCTTCCAATTACTTTACTTAATAAAGTCATGGATGTATATGCAGTACCTATCTCCGTACTAAATTAATTTCTTATATTAAATTCAAATTAGAATGATGAAACAAGTTTTTGTAAAAAAATCTCAATATGTCTGAGGCACGTCGATATCATTAATACAGTCGGGTGCATTTGATCGATCTTGAATAATATTAGTGGAGTTCAGTAACACTACGAGAAAAGTAATATATTAGAGAAAATAAACTCTTGACACCGGGTTTAGACCGCCGAGTTCAATTTACAATACCGTATTCAACATTCAGTAAATATTTAGGTCAACTATATTCTAACAGCCTCGTTGATCTAATGGCTTTATAAGGGTATACAAGTAGTAATTTATAAGGATCCCAATTAGGACACAGATGTTTTGAGTTCAAATTCTGGGTGGACCAATAAAAAGCTATTAGGCATATAACTATATTTCAAATATTGTTGGAAGAAGCACTGCTTATATCCTTAGATGTTTTCTAGATGTCTTGTGATTAGATGTTTTGTAGATGTGGTAGAGCTTTGTGCAAGCTCGTCTGGATAGGTACCACCCACTCATCAGATATTCTACCGCAAAACAGTACTTAGTATTGTTGTGTTCCGGTTTGAAGGATGAGTGAGCCAGTGTAATGGACATGGGACATAACATCTTAGTTCCCAAGGTTGGTGGCGCATTGGCGATGTTAGCGATGGCTTACATTTCTTACAATGCCAATGTCTATGGGCGTTGGTGAACACTTACTATCAGGTGGCCTATATGCTGGTCTGCCTACCTATGTCATAAAAAAATGTATAATTCATTCACATTGCCTTCATTAGGCCTCAATTTATCAGGTGCACCAGATCTACATAGATTATTACCTTGAGATGTAAAATTGCCTATAAAATTTCACATTACACAAGCTATCTCACGTAAAATATTTTTCAAATCGGATTATAGATCCCGAGTTTATCGCGTATAAAGTTTTTAGCTTTATAATATAGAATATGACAAAACTGTATGTTCAAACTACGTGACGGTAGGATGATATAGAGCTCAAAAAGTTTTTCGTTCGAAATATGATTATCGGTGTAGAAGTTAAGAACAATTTTCGGAAACATGTACATGCAGCTAGTGCTTTTCGAATTTGCTGCTTGTATCAGCATATATCTTATATCTTTAAATGAGCAATTCTTGTATATATATATATAATTGGAATCTCGGAATCGGCCCTAACGATTTTCATGAAATTTAGTATATAGAGGGTTTCGGGGGCGATAAATCGATCTAGCTAGGAATCATTTTTAGAAAATGTCGTTTTCTTCGTATTTTCAATAATCAACTTTATCGATAATAATCAATAACTCCTCCTGGCATCTATTGGCGAGTATTTTTTTAATTGAGAGCAACTAACTGCTTTAACGACACAACAACACTAAAGCTACTCCAGTAGATGGCGTTGTATAATTTCGAAAAATCACACAATTTACCAATAAAAAAATACCGAGCAAAGCTTGGTCATCCAGGTACTTTTTTAACATAATTAAGGTAGGATAAGTTGACGAAAGAATATATAAAATCCAGAACCACGCAGCAAAGTCATAAATAGATATATATAATATGTTATGTAACATTGTACCTAAGTCAAAAGTTTTTGTAGTTGAACTCCTAGAATTTCTGTTTTTGGCAGGCTATGAACTGGCTCTATCTTACTGCGGTTCCGCTTTGCTTGTTTAACAACAAAATGTACGATTATGAAGTTATTACACATAACTTAGCATGTTTACGCACGCGGACTATGCGAAGCATTGTATTTAAGCAAATAGATTAAGTCTACGAATGTTTATTGCAAATGTTTTCGATTGTAAATTTATATGAAACAATATTTGATATCTAGTACCCAAGGTTAATTAGAAATGTAAAATAAATTGAAACTGAACTTTTTATTAAAAACATTTCATTAAAAAAAACGTTCATCTAAAACATGACATGTGTGATATACAATCGGTTGACATCACGATAACTCCCCTAATTAGCAAAAGTTTCGGTGTAATGGGGTCAGATGGGTACACTAATCCCTTTCATTATAAAAGAAATCCTCAACTCCGCACGGCTAATGGAGTTTTACTTCTTTGATACTGTCTGGCTTTGTAAAAGGGAAATGTCAATGTATCGTATTGAACCGTGTAGAATACTAGTTTGTGTTTATGGTTAGTTTTCAAATTCTCAAGATATTGAATTTAAGCAATGGAAATGGCTTTACATTTGATATAAATGATGCATTTGTTCTATACATAGTCAGAGAGCCAGGCACATTATTAGTAGGATTAACACAAAAAATATTAATCCGATTGATATTTTCATTCCTAATTTCGTTTAAAACATAGTTGTAACTTTCAAAATGAGTTAAGCTATATAATATGTACATATGCTACATATTTAATAACCTTTAACCTTTCATATCACCATAGTCGGAGATAAAATTGTCAGTCTTGGCGATTACCAAGCGAATCCTGCAAAATCAGAAATACAAAAGAAATGTATTACATATATTTAGATCACACCATTTTAATCTATATTTTATTGATATATGACAATAACATTTATTAATTTTATATTTCAGTATTTTTTTTTTGATATAATACCTATTGGAGTGCTGAATAAGCTTAGCGTAACAATTTATTACAAGTAAGCACCGATTTTACTATAATCATAATAATTATGCTATGTTAACTTTATAATTTTGTGTAAAGTTACATTATTATTATAATATACTTAAATGATTCTGTTTATATATTATTATTGTATGTGACAGTTAAATTAGCATAGTGACAAAAGTTTAAAATGCAAAATGTCAATAAAAGACTAAATCAAATAAGCGAAACTCGGGCCTGAAGCGATGTTACTGTACAGCTTCACTGCAAATATTTTTAATTTTTGGTCTAATTTATAAGAATTATATTTATATAGAAATCTCTATATTTTTTAAATTTCATTTTAAATTATTTTAAGACTAAAAAAATAAAACAAACTAAGAATAAACTATAATAATTACTGCGATAAGGCTATTTTATTTTTACAATTGGTATAATATGTCTTATGCAATCGATAAAATTAGAGATTAACGGCCGAATACTGAAACGTCATTCAAAATGAAGTGGGACTTAATTATTTGGAACGTCATAAATTTCAAAATTTCCCATACTAAAATTTTGACATTAATGACGTTCCAAATAATTAAGTCCCACTTCATTTTGATTGACGTTTCAGTATTCGGTCGATAGTAATATAAGCACATAAACACATTTAAATTGAGTGAACATTTGAACCAAGAATCCGGAAAGTCAAAAAACGGCTTAACTTAATTATGAAGTTTCTGTCATTAACATTTCGGGGATTTGTTTCGAATTGAGAGAAGACTAATATTCTCAAGTATGATAATGACTTTAGTTAAATTCCAATGAGTTTGGGACCAACCCCCAGGACATAATTCAAAGACATGTAAGAAATAAGTTTTCGTGTTTCGAATTCAAATGACTTCAAAGATTTGAATTCAGACAAACACCGAGAGAATTGCGATAGCTAAGTCGTCTCCTTGAAATGTTACCTTTATCAGGATCATGATATTTCAAATATTTTGGAAGGAGTTTTGGAATATCTGTAAAGATTTCTCCTGAAATATAGTTTGTCTTAAATTTCTAGAAAAAAGTAAATTGGAGATATTTGACAGTCGCATTAAAATACCTAGTCGGTTCAAAAGATAGTAGGTAAAATGTAAGTATATTCCTTGTAATTTCCCTAAGGTCTGCTACCAATACAAATTCTGTGAGTCACTTGTTTTTATACAATTGCCATCTAAACTCTGCAAAATTTTATTTATCTGAAGAATGTTTAGAGATTTTTGAATGAATATTTGCAACTTTTGTTCTTTAAAACATTATTTATTTCTTTTTTTCTTTTTATTAAGTAAAATAAATCCTAGTCTTAGGAGTCATAATAGTAAGCAAACTGACCAATAACTGACAAATGAAATAATTTATTTAAAAAATACAATCAAAAACATGAGAAACAAGTCACTTTACATAAAGACGAATGTAACGAAGAACAAACAACGTCTGATGAGACTAACACAATTGTATCTGTCACGCTCAGAACATGAGCGTACGATGTTAATATTGAAGCAAGAAACATATAAGAAGGCAATTAGTCAAGAATAATTAGAGTAAGTATACTGATAATCCGTATTCTTACTCAAATTAAATGTGATGGCAGAAATTAATCGTATGACATAATATCTAAGCTTCTTGGCTGGTTGTAAATAAATAATATTTAACTAAAAAAATATTTTTAAGGAAATCTTGAAGTAAAAATCTTCAATAAAATTGAAGCGATTTAATTCAAAGTAAATGTTATATTTTAAATGAAACTAAAACTTGTTTGACGTCGCACGCTTGAAAGAATTAGAATTTTGTTATTGCTATTAATGAAATCATGTCAACGCTAAGTTTCATCCTAACCTCGTATAAATAAATCGATCATTTTAATTTTTTTTTTGTAACTTAGTAATGAAATCTAGTTACTCTAATAATTATATTCTCGTTTAAACTCATCCACGTCAATATATTATCCTTACTCCCGAACTTAAACGATACTTTTTGTTTTATTTACGAAACACTTTTTTACAAAAACGTCGCCTCAGCCAGTCTATCTTTAGACGTTTACCGCAGCTGTCATATCAGAATTCACCCGACCGATTCCGCCAAGATCCTTCGTATTTACACATATGTTCGTTTCTAGTGTGCGAGGACTCGTAATGCTGACAAATCGTTGGTTGCGCCGCGTGCGATGATTCATGAGGATTGGCGGAATGCCAAATCCATTGCCATATTTGAAATCCGCCAATGTTTGATCCAAGGTTGGATTGTTTTGTTGTTTTGTTTATTTTGATACATCGGTACGTATATGTTTAGTGTTTGCATGAGAGTGATTTAAAAAAAAAAACTTCAGGACTGTTTTTTTGACTAAATTTGAACTAAAGTTTTTTTTATTACTTGAGTTTATTAAGTATTTTTAATATTATTAACTTGGCCCCCCATTTGATTAATCAAATAATAATATTTATTTGATTAATAAATAATTTTGAATTATTTTTTTAAATACTTGGCTTGTAAAATAACATGAAAAACTAAAACGAATTGATTTTACATTATAACATTTAAACATTCAAATCAGGTATGTTTTTGTAACAAATAAAAACATGCCACACTTCCATAATTATGAACGATAAAAAATACGAAGGGCTTCATGAGAAAAAAATACAGAAATGTGATAAACATTTGTACATCTTAAAGGAACAAATCCTCTAAGAAATACGATTTTTTGTCTTAATATCTATATTTACAAGATGTTAAAAAGCTTAAGAAAAAAAGTAACTAATAAAATTTTTAAATGTGTTAAGTAAAAAAATATTGTGGGATACCATTTGCAATTTGATTCATAAAATACACGGACTGCGGACTAATAGGGTAGTTAGCGATTAATTATATCTTTAAATTTAAATTAGTTTAAATATTTTAGTTTACTCGTAAAAAGTTATACATAGGATAGCTAGTAAGTAAGGGGTTGGTGAGTAGTATTGTATAAAAGCCGAGTTAGTCCGACGAATACAATACACAAAACGAACTAAAAATTCTGGTTTCAATGTATAAGATACATCTTTGTCCCGAAAATGAATTGAAGCTAAGAATACTTTCCATGCATAATACTTTTTTATTTACTAAGATTCACAGAAGACGCTCTTCCAAATTGCACAATACAGATGACAAGCCATGCATATATTCATCTAAGTCATAAGAGTATTAAAATTATTTCAGATTTTTTTATTTTATATTTCTGATTACAAATTTTTTCACTTCTGTAATACATCAACTGGCAGCTGATTGATGTTAATTCTATGAGTAAGTTAATAATTCGTAATATAAAAAAAAAAACTATATTCAGTGTCCGTCGGGATATTAGGATTCTAACGGTACCACCCATACATCCAAATCTGTTTAAATATTATTAATAATATTATATTAATAAAGTTTAAATAAAGTTTTTTTTTTAATACAGTAAGGTATAGTAAAGAAACTTTATGTAAGTTAATACATACAAGAATCCTGAAAATATTACATTCTTTTTTTTGGTCAGCAAAATAACAGATTTATTGCATCGGTTCTTGATCTGTACATCTCTATTTATTTGTAAAAGAACACTTACAACATACATAATTATAAAACATTGACAAAAAGAACATATAAAACATTAATATCTAATATGCATGTCAATTACAAGTGTTCATAACGCTACAAATTCTAATTCAAAATTAAAAGTAACAAAAAAATAAATCATCAGCAATTTTTCAAAAATGTCCAAATTATGTAAAAAATTAAGGTCATTGTTATAATAATAATAGAGAAAAAAAATACATTAAGAATCAATCAATTGTCGAAATCATAATTTAAGTTATAAAAAAAAATAAAAAATTTAAAGGTAATCATATTGCAGTTATCTCACGAACTACAACTTCAGTAAAAAAGGATCTTTTATTGAGGATGGTTATGGCTATATTATTTCGCGCTATGATCATAAGATATGGACGCTGTAACCGTAAACGTCAACGAATATGGCTGACTTTAAGAAGCAGGCATGTATAATCCAACCTTTAACGGCTAGTTTATATTATAAAATGAAAAGGGCTTTAGTTTTACAATAAAAACTTAGAAATGGAATTTACACTTTCAGTTAGATATATTATATTATGTATGTAGGTTATATTATGTTATATAACATCACGTATGATGCAGTAGCAATAAAGTAAACAATAAAGGTAAAAAAAAATGATTATGCCTATTATTTTTGTAAGCAGGTGCTTACAAAGATGCTTAGGAAGTATTATAGTTACTTAGTTTTTATGTTGTATGCAGGCGGATGAGGAAATAGGCCACTTTATGGTGAGTGGTCACCAGTGCCCATAGCTATTGGCGAGGTAAAAAATAATATCATTCCTTACCTCGCCAATTGGTGGGGCACCAAGATTTTACTCCCGTGCCTCGTAATGCACGGAAAGTCGCATTAAATTTTTGCATAAACTCCGATCGCGCTAGATTTGGAAATTGATTAGACACCTGTGTTTGCACACACTTGTGCACTAATATAATATCACAAAGCATTATTACAATGAAACTTCAATGAAAACTTCTCAGTTTCTTAGTATTGAAAGCGCGACTATATTTGCCATTTAACTGTTTTTTAACCGACTTCAAAAAAAAAGGAGGAGGTTATCAATTCGTCTGTATGTTTTTTTTGTGTTTTTTACCTCATAACTTTCGAATTTTTTGGTCCGGTTTTGACAATGGCATCCATGAGAAAACCATATAAGTCGTAAACTTGCATTAAGTATGTGCGCAACAAATGGACGAATAACTCACGCCAATATCACGCCAACCGATTTTGATGTTTTTTTTTTTAATTGGAAAATGTGTACTTCAATTGTAGTTTGATGACAGTTTGATTAGATTCTGATTATGGGATCCATAACAAAGTAACGGAACTATTCAATTCTTAGAAGCAAATTAACGATACTCGGTCGAATCTTTTATAGGCTATCAAGATTTTTCAGTCACCTACCGTAACATCGTTATGATCAAGTAATTGTAGTACTATTGTATAGAACACTTTTTTAGATACCGTCAATAGTCGATGTCAGCCAAGGAAACAATTTAATATTCCTAACAATAATAATACGGGAATCCTTTAAAAACAAACAAAAACTTACACATTACAAATTCACTTTTATTCGCCTCGTTAAGTTGCGTGTGCGACACAAGCACATATCACCTATAACTATGTATAGAGTTATAAACCCACCTTGGCTGACATCGACTCCAAAAAAAACAATAATTGTAACTACTTTATCAACCACACAACATAATCGTACCTATATATTGATGAGTAGAAAATAGTAAGTTAATTATCAAATTACAGAAGAAGAAACAATTATTTTTTTTACTCTTTAGTGCATATTAATTTGTTTTTCCTTTGAAGTCAGTTTTTGTTTTGTTAAAATTTTTGTTTATGTATAATATAGAAAGGCGAACGTGCAAATAGTTGGTCTATTTCCACACTGATGGTAAGTGGTAACAACAGTCCACAGACATTGGTCAAGTATTAACCATCTCTTATATCGCCAATGCACCATCTTTCTTGGAAACTAAGATTTCATGTCCCTTGTGCCAGTAGTTACACTCAGAACACAGAACACAGTAATACTTATTGCTGTTTTGTAGAATATCTAGCGGGCCATCTAGGCGGGCTTGAACAAGTCCCCACCACTAAGTGTATAAATATATACTTTTGTCGAAAAATGGAAGTCGCAAAATCCTTTAAGTAATTCTGAGAAACAGCCAAAGCTTAGTAGTATTTATTGTTAATTGTCTGAAGAAAACGTAACTTGCCACCATTTACGGACAATTGCCCATCGTAGTCTTATTGCTTAAGGAAGCTCAGATTTCGGAACAAAACGTGCCTGGAATATGTAGTTAGTGATTAGTGGTCTTAGAGGTGTCGTGGAAAATCTATTTTTCGTAACGTCTGCTTCCTATGTGAAGTAAACCCGTAGATAGCAGTCCAGAAGGATTTGTTTTGTATAAAGTTCATATAATTCTGTTTCAAAAATAATTATTAGTATTTTTTTTTCTCGAATTATGCGTTACGAAGTGATTATGGTAATATCCGTAATGTAAAGGGATCAGAAGCGAATCCTCGATTTTTCGATCACTAAATTGTCTGTAATACACTTTAAAGATGAGCTTAGACCGCGTTTAATGTCGTTGTATAGTGATTATTTTTTCAGGTGTAATTATCAAACCTAGTTTGAAAAAACTTTAGATCTGAATCGATCAAAGTTATTGCTAAATGCATAGATAGATAGATAGTCAGATCATCTATTATTGTCATTATTGTTCGGAATCTGTGAAATATTTTGAGATAGACAATAGTTCAGCCGGCTTTGCGAGTTAAATATATGGATTTATTTTATGTATGGACGTATAATCTAATTAATAATACAATATAATAGGTTATTTAAAGTTTTCAATTAATTATAATAATATATAAATAGTTTTACTTACTTGGTGGTAGAGGTTTGTGTAGTGTAAAAATCGTCTGGGTAGGTACAACCCCCTCATCAGATATTCTACTACAAAACAGCAGCACTTGATATTGTTGTGTTCCGGTTTGAAGGGTGAGTGAGCCAGTGTAATTGCAGGCACAAGGAACATAATATCTTAGTTCCCAAGGTTGGTGGCGCATTGGCGATGTAAGCGATGGTTTACATCTCTTACAGTGCCATTGTCTATGGGCGTTGGTGATCACTTACCATAAGGTGGCCCAAAAGTACGCCCACTTTCCTCTGCTATAAAAAAAAACTTTTTGGATAATGAGTAACTACATATTACAACAATTGTAACTATTGTAATATCGTAACGATTGGAAATATGAGCAAATGTATTTAACAAAAAGTTGTGTCCTTCATCATTGTCGACGTTTCGTTATTGGTAATATAGGAAAAAAACGTACGTGACCAACGTTAGCAAAAGTGACCGTGACTTCCAATCTAAAGATGACCGACACAAGACGACACACTAGTGTAGGTCAAATTGTATATAATCCCACTAAGTAAAGTTGCTTTTCTAGTTCGTATTTTCAATCGTGCTATTTTATTGCAAATTAATTAATCAAGAATGCTTTTGCTTATTAATTACATATATATTGAATAAAGATTTTGACTATAATTATTAATTATGTACTCGTGGCAGATTAAAATCAGAACTACACACAAAAATCGAAATGTTAGAAAGTGATATGCAACATCGACTAGAAACGGTTTTTTTTTAATTGCATAGATAGGCGGACGAGCGTATGCGTATATAGGCACCTGATGGTAAGTCACCAACGCCCATAGACATTAGCATTGAAAGAGATGTTAACCATCGCTTACATCGCCAATGCGCCACCAACCTTGGGAACTAAGATGTTATGTCCCTTGTGCCTGTAATTAAAGTTAAAGTATACAAGTATCAAAATGTTGTTATAAATGTTGCATGTATAAATGTTATTGTCGAATTCGATCAAAAAACTACGACACCCATATATGGGCTGTGAAGTTTCACTTCTATGATAGATATCCCTTCACAAGTCTAAAGCTCATGAAATGCACATGTAAAGTAGCACTTAAAAAGAACCTTTGCATAAAATACTTTCCTTTTTCTAAATGAGTATACTCGTAGACAAACTTCAGAGGCAAGCAGAGAATTAAAATGGAGGACGGAATTGGATTTGTTTATAATGTTTCACATCTTGTACGTAAAATAAATACGTACGTTATATACATACAGTACATATTATAAAATATTTATAGAACATCGCTTCATCATGTGTTATATAGAAGATGATGTGTTGCAGAGGAGTTTCTTTGCGTATTATATTTATCTTATAATATTAGTTTATCGAAAGTGCACAGCGTATACATGTAGAGCAGAGTACAGTACAGTGACAGTCTGTGTATGTCCCACTGCTGGGCTAAGGCCTCCTCTTCAATTAGGAGGAGAAGGTTTTGGACCTTACTCCACACATGTGAATTACATGTGACACAATTTCAGTGAAATTAGACACATTCAGGTTTCCTCACGATGTTTTCCTTCACCGTCAAGCAGATGAATTATAATCAGAAATTTGTGCTTAATTTGTGATTATAATTGACCGAGTTTGAACCTACGATCATCGGTTAAGAGTCACGTGTTCTTACCACTGAGCTATCTCGGCTTATGTATATGTATACAACTATTATTGTATTAGAAGATGTATACGTGGAATTGTGGAAAGTGATCAGGTCTATTTGTGATAAGAACTCAAATCATAATTGAACACAAGTTTCCTGTCCCAGGTTCAATCTCTGGTCAACACAGAAAAAAAAAAAAAAAAAAAATTATAGTAAGAGTTTTAATCTTCTACAAAGCATATTGTATACATGAGTTAAAATCTAGTCAATAATAAGAACAAGCTTAAGCTTAGAATCGATAATATTAACGATATTTCATAAATATAAATCTATTTTATTTCCCAAGTATTTCCATCCCATCCGCCATCAAAATTCAAAACGCGTGGACTATCGCAACAACGCAAATAGGTTTATTAAAGCCGGCCAGTGCGTTCCGCCTACCCATCGATCCCTTTTATTTGTCATAGGGCGTTGACGATATCCATTGTTTTGATACTTTCGCGGAATTGTGTTAATTCGTAGTAACCAATATACCGAGACTATGAAAATAATAATAATAAAAAAAAATATATATTAATATCTAATTTTACTATTTGTCTATGCATATATTTAATAAGAAGTATTTTTCCAAAACGTTACTAGTTAGGTTAGATGCTAGTAAGGATGTTCTATTGTGTACCCTTCAAACTATAATAGAGGAATCGTTGGCAGTAGAACATGGCGTTCGTTACACGAAATCCTCCTCCATAACAATACTACCATTATAACTATGTTATGTACAATTATGGTTCTCAAATTCATAACAAATAATATACTTCAAACTTATTTTTTTGTCTTAGAACAATCAAAATCAAAATTAATCAAACATCTTGCGGACATTTTTGAATCGTAATTTTCGAAGATTTAATTGAATTAAAATTAGCGCCGGTTCGGAACATTACAAAGATTCTATCGAGAAAACTCCGCATCAAAATAAGTAGTTATGTTAACAATTTTAATATTAAATTTATTTCTATGTGGCGGAGCTTTGTGCAACCAAGTTTGGGTACCAACCACTCTTCAGATATTCTAACGTTAAATAGCTATATTTAGTATAAATTGTTGCAACCTGGATTAAAGGCCAGGCCACGATTCTTCCCAACAGTGGACTCTTCTACCTCTTAGCGTCAGGTGGAGTAGTATTTTGCCTTTCCGCAATTTATGTCAATTAGCTCAACCACTTTTCTATACCAAATTAAAAAAAAAACAATGAATGAAAATCAACGAATACATACTACCTCACTCTTTTATTCTTCATCTACACAATCGGTGTAGAATGACACGACTTTATAAATGCAATGATCGACCTTCTAAAGATGGTTCAAAGGAATGTACAGTAAAAGTCTGTAAATTTCCCAATGTTGGGCTAAGGCCTCTTCTCCTCTTTTGAGGAAAAGGTTTGGAGCTTATTCCACAACGCTGCTCCAATACGGGTTGGTGGAATACAGATGTCAAAGAAATTCAGTGAAATTTGACACATACAGGTTTTATCACGATGTTTTTCTTCACCGTCAAGCAAGAGATGAATTATAATCACAAATTAAGCACTAAGCACATGAATTTCAGTGGTGCTTGCCCGAGTTTGAACCCACGATCATTTTATATATATGTATTTATTATTAAATATACCTAAGCAGATTGGCAAATGGGCAACCTGATGGCAAGTGGTCCACACCGCCCATAAATTTTAAGAGATACTAACCATCAGATATCACCAATGCGCCATTAACTTTGAGAATGAAAATGTTATGTCCAATGTATCTAAATAAGAAGTGCTTAACCTTCCGTGTCACGTAATGTCTTTAGTCCGGTACCTAGAGACTCTCTGATATTGTCGGGTTGCCTATCAATCGGATTTTAAAAGTTAGGGAAAAGAAATTTGCACCTTAGTTTGCATACACATCAGTCAGCTAATTATATCGGGTGAAGCCGCGAACAGAGACTAGTTTATTTTTTTCTAAATAAAAATTAATGAAAATTAAGACTGCCAGTAATTAAAGAAATTAAATTTATTTGAATACACGAAACAAAATGTTTAATAGTCCCCGCTTAGAATGGGCATAGACGACGTGGTCAAAATCGGTCATAACTATGAGATTCGCAACCATATAATTACACAATTATATCATTATCATACAGAAAGTACAACAAAACAGAAAGTTTTAAGGTCCTCCAGACCGATTTCGGCCACGGCGGCCAATCTCAAGAGAGATTAGCCAACTGCGCAGGAGATATTATAGTGTACAAGTGTGTGCGCAAACACAGGTGCACTCTCTTTTCCTTGGCTCTCATAATCCGATGGGACGGCAATCCGACACGACCGGAAAGAGTTCAGGCGCAGGACCAACGGCTTAACGTGCACGGGAGTGTACACACTACCAACTTCCAGACTCCGGGCTGCTACTGAGAATTTTCTGAAAGAAAACCCCAATAACTATTTATTAGCCCGACCTGGGAATTGAACCCAGGACCACCGAGTCTGCGGCCTTATATCAAGCCACTAGACCAACGAGGCAGTCATTACAGAAAGTAATACATAATTTAAATATTAAATCATATATAATATTCGTAAAATCATTATAGTTTATGACTACATAAGTAATGCATTCGTATAAGGTCGTTAGTACAATCGTGTCCCGACTCGAAAGCCTCTTCGTTTAATGATGTGCCGAAGCCGTTTTAGGAACATAGTTTGTAGTAGTAAATAATTTAAGTGAATTTAGATAACCAGAAGAGGCAATCATATGTATGGAATTATTGAAGTAAATTTACCTTTGAAGTAGTATTCCAAGAGCAAAATTGAATGCAACGTAAATGTAACGTAAAACAGAAACGCTTCTGTTGGGAAAAATAATCTATATTTTAGTATTTATTATATTACTTTTACTATGAATGGTTTTTATTTTATCGTTGTAATTATCAAAGTCAACAGTGTTATGTGTTAAAAAGTAATTAACCTGATCTATTTTTCATATTAATAAAGTAATATTAAATTTTGATTAAAAAAACTAGTACAGACTCCTACATATAAGTACAGGGATGATAAAGTTGGTTTAATGACTTAAGCTTTATAGCGCTTATGTCGTAGATGAGCAAAGGCTGCCTCGCTTAACAGAGTTTGTTCAGGGTATGTATATATACATTTATATACGCCCAAAGCATAATATACGTAAGCACAGTTCATTAAGTTCACAAATTATTAAAACAATAATTTAATGTTAAAACAAAAAGCACAAATTATAACACTAATACATACTGAAGCGATTGTAATAAAAGCTTTGCATACGCCGTCATATGTAACATATAATAATTTTTAATTAAACAAATGAACGATTCGAATTGAAAGTAGTTTATAAATACCTCTCGTATTACTTAAATTTATTATAATTTTCATTTTATTTACTCTTTTCAAAAACATTCCATTTCGTTACAAAACAAACTTTGGACTCCATTTCACTTGCACTGCACGGTACTATTTTCAGAATATTTATTTTTGGATTTAATTAGGTACAATGAACTTGAAAGTTCTATGCATGATACCACTCATATAACATCAAACAAATATGGTGATATCAAAGAATCAGTAAGCTTTGTTATCACTTCGAGTGTACAACTATCTTATTTTGCTCGAATAAGTTTATTGCTTCGCTGAACAACATTAAATCTTTGCATCTTTGAGCTTTTGCTATGGAAAATTGAACAGTATCGTACCAACCGTCGTGAGGGGAGGTCGTGCGCGTCGCCCCACGAAGTTTCGTTACGAAAATAGTATTTTCAGTGAGTCGTAATTTTACGTTCAGTGTGACATTGATTTGTGTCAAGTGTTATAACGTAATTAATAAACAAAATATTATTATTGGGATTATTTTAAGTTTTGTAACAATTTAAAGGATTATCATACGAATGTAAGTAACTTTGTTTATATTTTTTTGTTAATTTCAATAAAATCGCCTCAGGTGTGACTCACCATTATCTAATTGAGAAAGGTCCATTTTAATATTTTGGGATACTAATAATGAATACAGAAATTGAAAGTGAAATTGTTTGACTTTGGTTACGTAAATAGTTAGCGAGTTCAAAATATCGTTAAGTTCATAATTTAGATTCAAATTCTTTGTAATCATTCAATCGTTAATCAAGGGCTTACATGAAAATATATTACGAGTTAATATAAATTATATTCAACATGGTATGAATACAATAACAACATTTCACCCTTTGACTTTAATTATGCTTACGATTCGTTAGTGATAACGAAAGGGTAAATGAATTCTAATTAAATTAATTACGGAGTTTTATCAAAACATTTAATTATTATTATAAGATATTTACAAGCTTTTCTTGGTAATGTATATTTAGTTGAGTTTAGTTGCCAAATTTTAAAAGGGTTATGCCTTATGCTTTGCTGATTCTTGAAATTTATTCGAAATTTAATATTTATTCGAAGGTAGTTTAACATTTTAGAGATTTTCATGTGATGTAATAATATAACTTTTGGGTCATTATCATATATGATTGTTATAAACATAATCTACTTACGTGTTTTTTAATTGATTCTTGGTTGAGCTGATAAGCAAAATTTATATCTGTTTAATCTTTGTGTATTTTTTGCGCAATATCCCAAATGTCTCGTTGTATGACCTTAATATAGGATGCAAATCAAATTTTTTTCTTTATTCTGAATTTTTATTCGTCAGTATGTGGATCATTCGAGTACTATGGATGCATTTTGAATCTATTTTGCATAGAAATAACTTACATTCAATCGAATGCAAAATATTTTGCAAAACATAAAAGCCTAATAAAAGCTTACAGGGTAAGAAATTTGTGACTTAAAAATTATTCGAGTTTAGCTGAATACATTAATATTATGTACTATGGTGGTAGAGCTTTTTGCAAGCTCGTCTAGGTAAGTCCCGTCTACTCATCAGATATTCTACTGCAAAACAGCAGTACTTGGTATTGTTGTGTCCCAGTTTGAAGGGTGAGTGAGCCAGTGTAGTTACAGGCACAAGGGAATTAACATTTTAGTTGCCAAGGTTGGTGGCACAGTGGCGATGTAAGCGATGGTTAACAAGTCTATAGGCTTTGGTGACCACTTACCATCAGGTGGACCATATGCTTGTCCGCCTACCTATACTATAAGACAAGTCTCTAAGATCTTAACTTCGCTACCACGCTGATTTGTTTTCGATGTATGTACAATTATTATGATTTGGCCCGATTTGGCGTGCAATACAAATGTCTTGACAATCAATATATTCTTTGTACATACTAGAAATAAACTGAAACGTATTTGTTTTATTTAAAATTCATAGTAAGACAAAAGGTAAAGGTATCGAAGATAGTAGCCATTACCGTACGAGTTAGCAATAGTCACACTCTAGGAACGAGCAACATAAGATCTAAGATATTATGGCCCTTATGTCCTTTATTATACTGGCTCGTTTACAAACCGCAAGCTCGATAACCGTTACCACGGCAATATTTGCATTACTGTGTATATTATAAATGTGTTATTTCTATGAATCAAAAGTTTAATTTCAATATAATAAATGAATACATTATGTATAAGCAAAAAAAATAAGTCGTATTATTCGCATATTTATACGCTTAACTTGCTGTTTAGTAGTAAAATCATATATGTAAAAATGTAATAAATACACTAAGCCATGATCAAAATCCAAATGGAATACATATAATATTATAAAATATGGTGATGTAAAAAATATTGTGTGGTCGAGAGATCCGAATTTTTTCGGCTTTAACCGTGTTTTAAAATGTAGATTTTAATCTATATCTAATATATAAAGCTGAATATTTAGTTCTTTGTTTGATCCGGCTAATCTCTGGAACTACTGGTGCGATTTTTTTTTGTGTTGTATAGTCCTTTTATCGAGGAAGTCTCTAGGCTGATTAATTATTATTATTATTATATTTTTAAGTAATTATACGCGGGTGAAACCGCGTTGCACAGCTAGTTGATTATATTACTGTATTTTGTCACACCAAAACGCACTTCAACCTCCTTTATATCGACCTCCAAAATTCGAACGCCCAAAGCATCGCATTTTGTAGCATTTGGTAGGCACAGACGCTATTTCGTTATATGACGTGACCTTGGGGCACTGCCATTTCCCTCTATTTTAAGCTGCGTAAGAAAACTTCGTTCTAAAAAGGAAATTTCATTTATTAGAACGATGGAACTATCAGAAAGATACTGTACTTATTACATAAAATAACAGGTTAATATGCAAACCGTCAGTACAAATCTCGGCAAATACATGCAAGTACAAAGCAAAGTTTTGTTAACAACTCATTTCTTGTTTGAGAGAAAATATTTTAAGAAACTGGCATATGTCAGAAGAGGTTATGAGTTAAATATTTCTATCCGTAAAGGAGAAGCGTTGAAGATTAAACTTCAAATCCTTTTTAATTCTACTGTGAACACAGCATTTCCTAGTTCGTTAAGGAAAGCTTCCAATCTTTACTTATTATATATAATAGTTCTGACTGACTACTATTGCACAACCAAAACTAATGAGCCTAGAAAACTGAAATTTGAAGACAAGCTTATTTTGTAAAGTAAGCTTCCGCTTAGATAGGATTTTTGAAAATTTCTAATCTTAAAGTCGGGACGGGGAGCTATTGTTATTTATTTAACTAGCTGTGTCCCGTGGTTTCACTCCCATATAATTAATAAAAATATAATGAATAAAAATAAGTCTAGAGCCTTCCTCTATAAAATGACTATATAACACAATTTTTTTTTTAATTCGAACCAGTAGTTCCTGAGATTAGCCGGATCAAACAAACAAACTCTTCAGCTTTATATGTTAGTATAGATTACTTCATTACATATTGTTCCATTCATTAACTTTTGTTGTATTATATTGATTTCAGATGGTCGATATCTGGTTTTTTATTTTTAAATATAAGACTAAATTCGATGCGAACTTTGCATTTCTATTCAAAGTGCGGTTCGTTCACGTAAGTAGTTTGCGAAGTTCTTTTGAATATAGAAAAAGTTTTTTTAACTATGAGGGCAGATACTTAAATACCTGACTTTAGCGCAGCTATGTATAAAATAAAAAAAACCGGACAAGTGCGAGTCGGACTCGCTTACCGAGGGTTCCGTACAGTTGGTACATTATTAGGGTTATGTTTAATTACAAAATTTTAAGTTCAATAAGCAGGTATACGTAACAGTATAAACTGTTAGTGCGTTAATAATTTTGGTGTATGTAGTACACATACACCAACATTATTAGGTACCTACCTATACTTATAAAAAAGGGAAAAGGTTTTTTTTTTATTCTTAGTCCAAAATTCTACATCTTAAAAATGATTAATAAACTGTTTAAGCTTGTGCCAATAAAGTCCTTACATACGATACCCCACATGACATGGTTAACTCAATTCAACATTTGGACCGCCGTTTCTTGCATAAAGCCGTTTTTTATGATTTAATTACAAATGTATAGTTTCAGATTTTTTTCTACACTTGTAGTATAAAACGGTATTACTTGCTGAATTTCGTAGTTCTAGTTCAACGGGAAATATCCTATCAATTTTGATTTCCTTGAGTGTCGAAATATACGTTTTTTTGCGGCATACACGGCCGTATCTATTTTTTACCTTAAGTTAGATGTTTCATTTTTTACAGCTTCAAGAGACTGCAGACAGTTTATAGTTTTAATTTCAACTCGATACCTCCACCGGTTCCCGAGACAAAGGGTCTTGACAGACAGACAAGCGGACGGACAACAAGTGATCCTATAACGGTTCCGTTTTTACCTTTTGAGGTACGGGACCCTAAAAATAAAAAAGCTAGTTTTTCATATAAATGATAATAATTAAGTCGTCATGTATTATAACGAATAAAATTTAATGAATTAGTGTGCACTGTTAAAAAGCAACAAAAGTGTGTACAATCTGTCATATCAATCGATTAGGTGAAATTGTTTTAAAATTCATTTGGAAGCCATTGAGTTTATAGTATACCTCAATGTTGGAAGCTTAACTTATATGCACAAACAGGTGAAATTAAACAAAAGCTTGTAAAATAACTTATCCGAATTAACTGCCCTATTTATCGATGAATGCTTTACGCCACAGATTAGTATTTAAGAACTTAGACTAGGGGTTATTAATTTAAAAATACATAATAATTTTATTTACTGAAAATATTAACAATACACATAAAAGTTTTCCAATTTTATAAATAATATTTCTTTTCTTTAAGAAATATTTCTAGTGAAATCACCCCTCTGCAAATATAATTAAGGGTACATTTTATTTTATATTTTCGTCGTTTCATCTAATAGCTAGATGATTTGAATTCCAAATGCCTCGTCGTCACGTTTTCCGTCGTTACTTTTTATTAAAATTATATATATTTTTTCCTTTCTTTTCCATTATGTAATTTGCGGTTCCATTTTTGAAAATATTCTTCATTGTGACTGTTATTATTACGGTCGTGTGAATCGATTATTACAAATCGCTACTTCCTTAATCCTGTGTGAATAGACATTTGTGTAATTATTTATGTGTGCGTGTTTTGCGTGTGTGTGATTCGTTCAAATACAATGCTGGGGTAATAATATAAATATCGGACCAAATTGTCAGACAAAATATAACTGTATTCCGTAATCGTATTGTATTATTTTATACATCCATAATATTATACCATTAGAATGAAATTGTTAAGTTTCGTTTCGTTTTAGAAACTATATGGGCTAGAGACTGGCATTTACAAGAGTTATACAATATTATTAGTGTTAGTAATGATGATATCTTTCCATGAGGGTAAGCCCGTACTTATATGCCGTGACGTCAAATTGCATGCCTGCCAGCACTCGTATGTATATGCGTGGCGCGTGTACCTTTTTTTATGTTAGAGGGGGCAAACGAGCAGGAGGCTCACCTGATGGAAAGTGACTACCACCGCCCATGGACATCTGCAACATCCGAGGACATGCAGATGCGTTGCCGGCCTTTTAGGAAAGAGTACGCTCTCTTCTTGAAGGTTCAATACCTACAAGAAAGTACTGCGTTTGTTTTTAATAATATATATTTCTATTAACAATATATATTTGGTTCGCTTATCTATTTAGTAATATAAAACTGTATTTTGATTTGTAAGGCTACTTTTTCGCAATCAATTATTATTATTAAAAAAAAAGTAATAAATAAATGATTAAACAAAAACCATTTTATTAGTAACCTATTTTTGCTTTTTCCTTAATAATAATTATCAGTTCTTTCTTATTCCTAATAATCTTATTCGATATTTCACATTTTGGCGGGCAACTGGCACAATATTAAATTTATCTATATTATGAATTCAGATAACTGACAGGACATTATTATCTAAAATACTAATTCAACAAACAACAGTGGGTATTTCGAAAACAATTTGAGATTATATCAGCGATTATTATTTGTTGATTCGTTGATTGATTCCGTTGATTGGTATTGGAAACAGGTAGTTAGTTATTGTGTTTATATTCTACGGTTTCTGCTATGCTTCGCGGTTATACTTGAATTTATTTTGGATTATGCTGGCTTGTTTCGTGTACATGATGGTACATAAACTTGGTGTGTGGGTTTGTGTAACTCCGTCTATGTAAGCTACTATGCATCATATATTCTTTCGCCTGGCAGCAATATTTTGTATTGTTGGGCTTCGTTTGGAATGGTGAATATGCTACTGTAACTAGATGATACCTTATATATTCTATTCTGCTTGAAATAGTAAATATTATAATTTAAGAAGTACTTCTTGATTAAATTTGTGAACTTCTATCAGAATATCCTTTGGAATTTAAAATAAATTTTGCTACCGCATGACAATCAAGACGTCCCAAGAGCTGTAATTGAAAATGGCCGGCTTTGATTTAAGTGGGGGCTGTTTCTTATATGGATAGTTTTACGTTACATATTCCAAAGCGAGCTCTGCGAGTGACTCTAATTGTAGCCCCAAGAGGAAACACTGCAAACTTCGTTTGTTAGAAGCTGTTGGAGTAAATAATTATAAATAAATTAAGATTTGCCCCGTTGATCTAGTAGGGCCATAGGTACATGTAAGGCCGCAGACACGGTGGTCCTGTGATCTTGTGGCTACATGTAAAGCCGCAGACACGTTGGTCCTGGATTCAAATCCCAGGTTGGGCCGATTAAATGTTAATGGGGTTTGTTTATCGCATGTTCTCAGTAGCAGCCCGAAGTCTGAAAGTTGGAAGTTTGTACACGCCCGTGCCTCGGAAAGCACGTAAAGCCGTTGGTCCTGCGCCTGACCTCTTTCCGGTCGTGTCGGATTGCCGTCCCATCGGATTATGAGAGCTAAGGAAAAGAGAGTGCACCTGGGTTTGCGCACACACTTGTGCACTATAATATCTCCTGCGTAGTTGGCTAATCTCTCTTGTGATTGGCCGCCGTAGCAGACATCGGTCAAGAGGATCATTATTATATTATTTTTATTATAAATAAAGTTTTCATTTAGTATTTTGGGAATTGAAAATCAAAGACTTCCCATACAACCATTCGTTCTTTACGGGCAACAGAGAGTCTTGTAAAATTTTTATTAAAGTGTTTATTCACCCCTAATATATCGTAAAATATGTTCTGTGTATTTTTCACTTGTTTATTAAAATATATTGTAATAAAGAAATAAACCTGGTTTTGAGATAGACCTTTGATGCGTTTTACCTTGCAATTATTTTTGAAATGCGGGAGAACTGTTGCATGATATGCTGTAGATATTAGAATAACAAAAGTTTATAAAGTCGTTGGTCCTGTACGTGAACTCTCTAGGGTCCTCGTATTGCCATCCCATCGTATTGTGAGTGTGAAAGAATAAAAAGTACACTACTTGTATTTGCGAATATATTTGTGCACTAGTATGTCATTCGCTGTTGGCTAGTTTTAAGACATCAGCATCATGAAAACTTCAAGTTAGTGGTTTCTATTTTAAAATTTCATCGCGAAAATTTACAAATCATTTGATAATAAACTGAATCAATATTCCATAACTATTACAACTGATATAATATATATACTGATATATATACTGACATATATATATATATATATATATATATTTATATATATATGAAGGGACTTAAAATGTAAAATAATAATTAATTTCCCCTGTCGCAAGGTAACACTTTGAATGTCCGAAATATTGCAAAGTTATTTCACTCACCCATCAAACCGGGATACAACAATACCAAGTACTGCTGTTTTGCGGACTATCTGATAGGTACCTACCCAGACGAGTTTGCACAAAGCTCTACCACCAAGTAAAAACATACTACTATCCAAATCCATTACCGTGCGTAAAGATTGTAAATAAAAATTCGATCACACAATAAATTCAAAGCATGAACGCCTCGTTAATTAAATATGTTCAGGAGGCTCTCGATCTTAATTAAAAGGTTTATAGAAATCAAATTTATTGAGTACGCTACCAGACGTTTTGTTTTGTAATTGCATTTGCGTCGAGTACGTATAGAACATACAAAGTTATTAGTTGTTTAGCCATGTTAATTGCTTTTTGAATTTGAACTTTGAATTTCGAAGTGTTAAGAAGTAATTAAATTAATTTCAATAATCGTTGTCGAATCGATTTATTGTTTGCATTACGCAACCTAACTGATAGCTCAATGTTTCGAGTTTAATTTATGCATATTTTGTTTCACCTTAACTTAAGATAAGAGAGAAGGACAGAAAGAACTTTGTTTTTGTGTTCTCTGTTACAGAAATATTTTATTATATATGAGCTAAATAATGTCTCATAGTAATCAAATTAATATTATTATTGAGACTAGCTTTAGTCCAGTGATGTATATCAGATCAACGGTCTAATAAGAGATAGTTAAAGCGTTTCAATTAAAAACTGTTCAGCCACTGTTCGTTAAATTGCAAACTTAAAAAACCGACGAGGAACTCCAGTAAGAAAAGAATGCTTATGACAATTGATTGCTTATTTTAACTTTACCTTAAAATGAAATCTTATGATGAAAAACTTATATTAAGAACATAATGCTTATTACATAAACCACGAATATGTTATCAATGAGTTCATATTCGTTTATTTCTATACAGAGATTTAAATTTAATTGTCTATAGTTAATTGTGTATGTTTATAATGCGATAAATTTAATTACATCATTAGATTTCATTAATTGATAAAATGATAAGTTATTTTTCCATACTTAAATAAAGATAACTTGTTTAACGTAAATCTGCAAATATGTATATAATATTACTAATTTATTATTAATAATTAGTAATATTATATATTTGTAGATATTTTTTTACATTTTGATTCTGAGTTAGAATGTGAACATATGCTGTAGTATGCTTATTCATATACTTTATACATGACGAATAAATGGTGGTAGAGCTTTGTGCAAGCTCGTCTGGGTAGGTACTACCCACTCATCAGATATTCTACCGCAAAACAGCAGTACTTGTTATTGCTGTGTTCCGGTTTGAAGGGTGAGTGAGCCAGTGTAATTACAGGCACAAGGGACATAACATCTTAGTTCCCAAGGTTGGTGGCGCATTGGCGATGTAAGAGATGGTTAACAGCTCTTACAACGCCAATGTCTATGGGCGTTGGTGAGCACTTACCATCAGGTGGCCCATATGCTCGTCCGCCGCCCTATGCAATAAAAAAAAAAAATGTCTCATGCTCGAAAAATAACTTTTCTGTTGTTGATAAATTTTCTTAGAGCGATTGAATTAAATTTAAAAGTAGGAGAATAAGAAAATGAAATAGCTAAATATTAAACCTGTATATCTCGGTCACATAATGGTAAACCGAAAATACGACCTACTACAACTATAATACAGGGCAAGATCCAAGGAAAACGAAGTTTGGGTCGAAGAAGAATATCTTGACTGAAAAACCTACGCCAAAGTTTGGGAAAAAGCACTCATTCCTTATTCAGAGTCGCGGCATTAAAAATAAATGGCACTTTAAGAAGAAGAAGAAACGCTTGTCTAACATTTATATACGAGTATACATAGAACACGAACCTCATGATAGCGGGAATCATAACTAACAGCAAATGAGTTATCAAATCAAATCAAATCAAATATCTTTATTCAATGTTGAAGTGTTACACTTTCTTATTGATTGTCATAAATCTACCACCGGTTCGGAAATAAACCTCAGACCTGAGAAGAACCGGCGAAAGAAACTCAGCGGGATTTTTTTTTTTCAACTCTTATTTTACAATATTTATATAATATTATATAATAACAATACAATAATAATATTCTTCTTTATTTGAAACAACCTGGAGGCGATCGTTTCATTCCCAGAGTGTGCAATCATCTAAGAAGTCATTGATTGTATAATAGAGTAGTCATCCAAATCTGTTTAGGCATTTGAATGTAATATAAAACAAGAATCCTATAAACACTCTTTTTCTTGAGCAGTCATGTAACAAAGTCTATTACGATGATAACTATATTAAATTTGATATAATGATGCCCAGAATTTAGTAGTATTTTTTGTCACTGGCTTTGTGATCACATCTGATGTAATATTAAAATTTTTATTGCGTTTTAAAACTTGATATCAATCAAACAACACGCGATAGATCACTATAATATATCGCCTTACACAAATAACATTCATAAAACGATATATTTAAAATCTGATACTCCACAATGTCAAAAGATTTTTAAACATGCAGTTCTTTTGATATGTTCAGTGTCGGGTGAAATATAACAATAGAGCTCCCGACTGTTCAGTTGAAACGGTCCTGTTCAAAGAGATGGCTTCCATTGAATTCCTTTAACTTAAAATCTCTTAAGGTTTCGATACTTCGACCTACGTTCGATTTAAAATATATTTAAGATCACATAATATTTTATTACGATACATTTCTGTTTTGTTATTTGAAATAATTGATTACTATCAATAAATACAATTTAGAGCTATTGAGTCTTATTAATGAAGCGTGTATTAAAGATTCTGACTTTAATTACTTCATTAATCAAGGTATGTTCCTCATATCTTGGAAAGGCTTAATATGTTATTATTATGAAAATAAAATTGAATAAAAGAAAATACTTTCGTTTATAAGTTCATTTTATTGAATATTTTTACAAAAGAAAAATGAACTGATTTGCTTTAAATATGATAGATTGTATGATAAAACAATATTTCATCGATACACATCAAATAAAACGATATAAGAAAACTCATCACAATTCCTAATATATTACGAGTATATTACCGATATCTTAAAGGTAATTCAATAAAAGTAATATTGACATTCGATACAGTTAAACCAATTTATTCTCAGTAATTCGATATATTGGATAAGTTATTAACGCTTCCTAATGTGTGGCGTGTAAGCACTTGACCTCAAAATCATTTACAGACAGACAAGCCCTGGTATAAATCAATGTAGTCGATATAACGACTACTATTCTTAATTTATTACGTAATTTATTATTTAATAAAGTTTATATTATCTTTTCATCATATATTTAAATATTTAAAAACTCCAACTTAATTTTAATTTAAATATCGTGGCGCTTTAAATACCATGTTATTTTATTACGTCAGTATTTGTATCCTCGCGTGTGTCTGTGTGTGTGTGCGTGCGTGTGTGCATAAATGAATGTGTGCATTTATATTTATATGCGGTTTAGAGATCGCGTGGTATAGAAACCCATGATGTTTGAGTGCATCCGTTGGAATCTTCTTGCGCGATTGTATGTGCGTATGTGAGTGAGTATATAATTTAATGTGGTGGGGATATAAGTTAAATATTTGAAATTTTCAAGTTTATTTTATTTTAAAGTTCGTCCGTAATGTTTGGGTGCGTCCGTATTTGCAACTGTGAGTGTACGCGTAACGAATGTGTTCGAATGAGTTAGAAGATTAGAATGTTTGAGAGTGCTATGTTGTTGTATAAGATACGAAAATATTTTTCTTTATTTTAGCTTTTTATTTGTAATTATATATAAATAATTTGCATGTAAAAATGAGATTTCTTAGTGCACCCAAACCATTTTTAACAACCTAAAGCGGCTTATTAAAAACATAGAATGAGGTCGGTTTGTCCTTATTATTGCTTATGCCTTCAGTATATTCTAATAATATTGTGTAAGAAAAAGCCGTATTTCAATTCCCACGCGATTGATATCGAGGGCTTTTTTCGAATACAATTCTTCCTTTCTTCATTAACCACATAAATGAAAATAACAATGACAAAAGGCATTTCACAAATGTTTTGTTATGTTTGTAATATACACGAAAGCTGTCAACAAGAAAATTAGGCTTAAGAGTCTCGTAAAAGAGTTTTCACGGTGGAACAACACTCCATTATTTAATAGCTCGAGGCGGGTTGTCAACCCCTGTCACATAAGTGATGAGCCAACGAATGCTTAACTGACGTTTGTAAATGAAAAACTGGTTTCCGTTGTCATACAGGTACTTATTTTGTTGAAAGTTTTCGTGAAACATACGAGTTTATTTCACTATCTCATACTATTTAATCAACTTGATTTTGGAATGTTTTCAAAAGGTCTGATGTTCATATCGGACGAATGAAACTTATTGCCTTTCGTATTCATAAATTCTCTATGATATTATCTGAATTAGTAAATTAGCACCTTACCTCTGTGCATGGAAATACAAGTAAATTTTTCTATGAGATGCAATAGAGTGTGGCGAGATGATGATGATGGACGACTCAACCTGCTATCGACCTCCGGTCTCGGAGGGGAGTGATGTAGCGACATCTATCTCGCCACATACGAACTAAAAACTGACGTATTCTACAAGAGTTTTCTTGTATTTGCTCACAAACTTGTGTGCCATTGTATGAACTGCGTCATTAGCTTGTCTCTTTTTTTTTAAGTGACCTCGTCTTAATTCGGTTACGTAGGCATTAATATTTTGATTCTTATTATTGTATACTGTAATAGAATATTACAATAAATTCAGTAGGTACTTTTTGTTTGATGTGTTTTATCCATTATTCTAATAAATAAATCAAATTTACTTTTTAGAACGAAGTTCTTTTATGCGGCTTATAGTAGAGTGAAACGGAACTGGTCCAAGGTCATGTAACAAAATAGTGTTCATACTGTGCCTACGAAATGCTACAAAACGCGATGCGTTGGGCGTTCGAGTTTAGGAGGTCCACGTAAAGGAGGTTGAGTTGCTTATTGGTGTGAGAAACCACAGTAAAGTTTTTTTTTTATTGCATAGGAAGGCGGACGAGCATATGGGCCACCTGATGGTAAGTGGTCACCAACGCCCATAGACATTGGCGTTGTAAGAGCTGTTAACCATCTCTTACATCGCCAATGCGCCACCAACCTTGGGAACCAAGATGCTATGTCCCCTGTGCCTGTAATTACACTGGCTCACTCACCCTTCATACCGGAACACAGCAATAACAAGTACAGCTGTTTTGCGGTAGAATATCTGATGAGTGGGTGGTACCTACCCAGACGAGCTTGCACAAAGCTACCACCAAGTAAAAAGTAATATAATCAATAAAATTTACATTTTAAAACACGGTTTGGGGGTATGTAAGACTCACTGGCTAAGTACGCCGAAACTCCCACTAAAAATCCAGTGATACCCGGTCTCTTCAGATAGCGCCAAGGGAGATCTAACGTATATAACCCTAAAGCCACTCATTTTAAGCGTAACAGTCAAAACTGGTTGCCAACTGGTAGTCAATAACTTGTTTTGACTGGAAATAGTTTTGTGTGTAGCACATATTATGTATAACTCTATGTATAACTTTTAGGATGGATATCAATTATATCTCGACCTTGCTTTTCGCAAAATCTTTCCTCTTCCCACTCTTCATAACTTGATTCCATCAATCATTTAGGATAACAAATACGCGTTTGTTTTTCATCTCTGATGGGGCATTCTTTAGTTATCTTGTCCTAAAATATACTTATTGTATAAGAAATTATTTGTCATAATTTCCTTGGAGGGCGGTATGCTTAATTGTATTTGTTACATGTTGGTACTTATAGTCGGGACTTGGGCCAACCTATAGTTAAATATTTGAGATTATTTATTCCGCATAATAAATATTTGCTTCAAGTAGGTAAAGCTGTGAATGAAAACTATAATATTATAGACTTACTTTCTATTAATCTTATATGCGTTTTGTTGTCGAGTTCCAAAGTATAGGGTGAGTCAACCAGTGTAATTATAGGTCGTCCATCTTAAATCTCTTGGATGGCGGCACGTAGACGTAGACCGTCTGAAGAGTGCTTTATGCTTCTTGCAGTGCTAGACGAAGACAGTACTAGATGCCCATTTTCTAGACTACCGTTCTCAAAAATAAAAAATAAATATCCTTATTCCTATTTTCACATATATAATGTGAAAATATACGTCTAAGGATATTATTTTTCACGGAAAATATCACTTTTTACATGTTTACTACAAAGAATTTATTATATGGAATATTCTGGAATCATGAATCATATTGGCATGACCTGTTTTCTATGAAATATTCTTACAACAAATGTGAAGACAACGTATCATTTTTCAATACTCCAAGTCACATTATACGTTGAAAATAGTGAGAAACATGAATAATTTTTTAACGTTAGCAGGCATTTGCAGCATCACTCTATATCCTTCAGAGTAAAGATATATAAAAAAAATCGTAAGATATTCTTAATTGAATACATAAATTATATTTATTATGCAAATGTTGTTATCTTTTTCTTTATATATTCTGCTAACTAACTTAAAGTGTGACGAATTCGCTTTCATTCTATCTTTCTTTATTTTTAAAATATGAAATTCGAAATTTGAATATAAATCTACCTCTTTTATTACCTCCTCACTGAGTGGTTTCGACCCCTACCACTGCTAAGTCATGTGTCGTCCTTAAGAGCCCTATATCCCATACATTTCTTTCACAGTAAAAAATAAATAATACA
The DNA here is from genome assembly GCA_963151315.1 of Nymphalis c-album. Classification (NCBI taxonomy): domain Eukaryota; kingdom Metazoa; phylum Arthropoda; class Insecta; order Lepidoptera; family Nymphalidae; genus Nymphalis; species Nymphalis c-album. Next base: position 9,693,531 of record OY720591.1, read on the forward strand.
ATCACAAACTTAACCAACTTAAATGAAACAACCAGCTAGGTCGCGGTACCGCTTAGTCTCGCAGACATTAACAAAAGAAAATAATGCTAACTTGCAACACGATACAGTTTTGTAACTTAGCGAGGTTGTTTCAACGATAAAAAATATGACACTATAATATTGGAGCATTATGACAGACTGTTTGTGTGATTTAAATAACTAATTACATCTCTCATCTGAATTTCAGAAACTGGATGTTGGAGCATCTAATTTCTGAAACGCTGGTCAAAGTTAAATTAACTAATTTAGTTCTTAATCTAAATAGTCTGTGGTTGCTTATGACGTCATATTCGACAAATGAGGGATTAGATTTTCTAGGTCTGTACTTTTTTTGCAATTGTGGAAAACTTTTTGCGGAGTGGCAAACTCGACATAGGCAGATATGGGTTAAGTTCACTATACTGAATACTGTGCATATGGTCAAACGAATTAATTACATTTTAATTTAATTAGTACAAAGTTAGTACAAATCGATATTTATTTGAAATGATTACTATTATCAATAGTTTGCATTATTGCTTCACAACAAATCTTTAAAAATAATTTATGAGCTTGCTTGATGACTCATAGCTCATGTCAATTATATTCAAAGCAAATATCGGTTCCAAGTATTCATTCGAGCCAGATAAGCCAGCAGAAAATTCATTTAACCTGCATGAAAATCGATATCATTAATTGCATAATTTATGTATATTCACTATCTGTTTCAGAAACTATTTCAAAATGTTTACCGGAGATCCTATAATTTCCTGTAAATCACGTTTTTTAATGGGATTTGGAATTTTTTATTGGGTTTTGTTGATATAGTCATGATGAAGTTGGAAACAGGCGGACAGCTACATTCCCATTTATAAAATTAGCCTCATAAAATCTTCCAGTATATTCCTTCACTATTTTTTTTATCATTTACATCGTTATCTTATATATCATCTAGATTAAGGTACATAATTATACAATTTCGTTATTTCCTGAACCCAAAAATGCCTACAGTGAAATACGAAACACAATAAAACGGAAAGTTTCTAAAGCCATTCCCAAAATGACTTTTACTTGTTAAAATGAATACTATCGGCCTTACTGAATGGTTTTAGTACAAAAACTTTACTGGGTCGGCCATAATTACGTCGTGTGTAAAATGTCACACGCATAGGGTAATAATTGAAATGACCTTTTGGGTCCAAACTAGTTTTAGTGCCCCATTCTTTGGAGGAAATTCAGCTTACATTGGGACGAAGTGAATGAGTATAAAAGGGAGATTATTGTCCTATTTCTATACCTTGAGTTCTTTTCTTCTAATTTAGTATTTTGTATATCCAGCGCTAATACATTTATAACTAAGTATAAGGCAATCTTTCCAACGGCCTCGTTGATCAAGTGGCTAGTTTATAAGGCTGTACATCCCGAGGTAAATTAACAGCATGTAAAAATCTTACAGTTGGACCTCCTCTCCGTTTAAGGATGTGGATTGGTGAATGTATAAGTGGAGAATTATATTTTATTAAAAACTGGTAAGCATGCTTGTAAATGCCATTTGATGTTATGTGGTTTTCATCACACAACATCATCATCACACGCTAATGCACCACCAACCTGACATGTAATATTTCACGTGCCTTTAGTTACATTCACCTCACATACCAGAACACACAACAGGGGTAGATCAGATGATGAATGGGTGGTACTTACTTAGCCATATGTAGCCTAGCCTAGTTTTTAATATATATCAGAGATTAAGTTTTTATCAATTATTAAATGTTATAATTAATTTTTAGATTTTCAGTTTGATACGAAAATATATATAAAAAAACAAGCAATATGAAGTATTTGTTATTATTTTGAAATGATTTATAATACAATTAATCAAATTGTATTTAATTAAGAAAATTAAATGCTAAAATTTTAAACCGCTTGTATTTTGTACGTGTACAGTCATACGTTATACAAGAAAACACTGATTAATTAACAACATTTAAACGTTTTACTCAAGCACGTTTAATTAGATTGCATGAATGAACATACGATGGCTTTATTGAAGAACGTTATTAAAATAATTGGCTATGTCTAAAATAAATTTGTTTTGGAAACAAATTTATCTCGATAAATTTTGTAACGTATTGTGTTTATCTACATTGATTTTCATTAGTATTTTGCGGTCATTGAAGTTGAAATATTATTGATTTGTGTCGGGGTAAAATCATAATAATAAGTAAATAAACTAATACATTTTTGATCATTGAGCCAAATCTTGCGATAAAATACGACTCTTAAAACTGGTCAGATTATTATCGTCTTTTTATAAAGTCGAATTTTTGCATTATTTGTTTAAATATATTAAGCAAGCGCTCGACTGTTATCACACCTGATGGGAAGTGATGATACAGCCTAAGGTGGAACGCACTTGCCTAGAAGGTGTCTATTCACTCTAGACTTAAAGGTACCCATATCGTAGGTGGTGGGAAATACGGATGTCGGAAGGGTATTCCAGACTTTGGCGGTATATAAATTAAGTTAATGCTATGTTCGTTGTAAGGCTAAGTGTATCTGCTGTGTATGATATTGCCACACCCGACTTCAGTTTAATTATATTGTTATGATTAAAACCAATCTACACAATATGTAGATAGGTGTTTAGTAACAGTACAAATTATGATTTTTATCGTTGCATGTTCACAAATAAAATTAACAAAAACTAGCATTAAATTATTTAAGCTTACATTGTATGAAACTATACAAATATATATTTTTTTATATGAAGTTATCGTACATATCACTTCAGACGCTTGGCGAATGTAAGCTAGTTGCAAATAAGATTTTGAGCGTCATGACACTTTTTTCGTAGTAAATATTGGCGTCTTTATAATAGTATAGAAGTATAAAAATGCTGCGCGCGTGTCCTATACCTGTGATTATGACTAGGATAAAAATGATAATTGGCTCTGATTTGTTCCAGTGTATATCCTGACATAGTTCTAAAAAAGCAATAAACTTCTATCTCATCTCTAAGATGAAAGTTAAGATTTTCCTCAAGGACTGATACAATATACAGCCACATTATATAATGTTGCTAAAGCCATTGAATATTGCATTTTGCCGACGTTGCTCAGTCCTTTTTATTAAACCCGCTTCCACCGAACAATGCCTCACCAACAATAATGTCGGGAAATAATTTGTTTTGTGACACTGTGGAAATAGATTTCAGTGTGGTCGCGGGGTTTGTGGTTGTTACATTTATTTATTTAATCTATGACTTGTTTATAAGAAATTATGTTCTTCAGTTAATGATTTAATAACAAATTAGTTTTAAATGAAAAATATAGTTTTCTATTTATACACCTTTAAAAAGTATTTTATTTATAATTTTCATTTTTCAAAGATTATAAAATATGATTTATTTTTTAGTGTTGATATTAAATTAATCGAAGCTTCAATATTTTACAACGAGATTGCTTAAGAGCAATTACGATGAAACTGTAAAATCAATTTGATTCATATTCAAATTGAAATATTTAACTAAAATATGCTTTTGAATTAAATTGGTTCATGGAAAGTCTGATCAGGCATTAGGAGGAGTCAGGATTATAAATCACTTAAAATTTAGTAGTTGATTGATTGAAATTGACTCGTTATATTGATTGATAAAATTCATTATTGTTATAAATTCCTTTTCCTCAAAACTCTGTCACTTATAATTCAGGTTAAATAAAAGTTGTTTATTTCAGTCATTTTACTTTTACGTAATTAGACATGATCTTAACATAATGAAAATTAATATTTATAACAATGCAGTTAAAATATTATTATTTAATCAGTATCATGTCAAATGAAGTTTTCACCCGTGCACGTAGCAAAATTAAAAACCAGTACATCCCACAACGCCTTTACATTTTTTATTGTTAAACGTTCGTATTATTTTAACGATTCCGAAAATTTTCATCCAAATCACTAAGTTTAAAAAATATATTAAATTCAACGATTACAAACGTTATTCTTTAACATTATTTATCGATTATTTCCTTTAGTTTTCTCATAAACAAAACACTTAAGATATTATCTTCCAAACAAAATAACCATGGCCCGCGAGTCGTACCGTTTATATAACAAGAAATCTTAAAAAGTTTTCCAACAAGGTGTACTAGCTGCACGGCAACATCGAAATGAGAATACCCAACGTCGAGTGGCATCTCTCGCTTTATTAAACTACGCTAACAGACGAGCTAGGGTCGCGGTGCGTTATTGAAAATACGAGCATATTGTGGTATTGGAAATGAAATAATACACGAAATATGACTTTTTCGGCCAAAATTGTACGAATTTTAAACTTAGAGCTGAATAAAACTCTAGTTTTAATTCCAAACGATTTAGTACGAATGTTCAACCTCTAGTCATTCGTATGGTTCTTAATTTATTTAATGATATTAACAAAGTAAGGGAAGAAGATCTTTTGCATCAGCTTAACATTTATCAAAATCAAATTATACTTTATTCAAGGAGGCTCTTACAAGCACTTTTGAACCATCACTTTACAAGATTTAATTAAATTTAAAGTTATCACTGGCTCGGAACGTAATTTCTGCCGAGAAGAAACGGCTAGAAATCAGTAGAACTACTTATTTCCATCAAATAAAACTACTTAAAAAAAATCAAACGATTACTTATCATGCATGAAAATAAGAATAATTAATTCTGCTCTTTTTTAATCATAACGTCTATGTGTGTGTAATCCTTCATCACCAAATATTACTACTATATTTTTTAAACTTGTGTATTCGTATTTTTAAATAGCAAAGTAAAAATATAGGTGTCATCGTATTATATAAGTAAACATATTGTGCAAGAAAGTTTGAATTTACTTTGCATATATGAAAACATTTACTCACCAATTGATTCTGATGATTACTTCGTGAGAAAGTCCATCTGGCAGGTAGGCTACCTTCCTGTAAAGATAAACATAGCAACGATCAGCGCTACGGACAATATACCACGTTGTTTTGTGTTTAATTAAGGATAACGTATGATGAAAATCATTTTCTACATACCTACAAATATCACAAATTTTTTTTAAACAACTAATTTTATTATAAGTAAAGCTTATCCGATAAGAACTTTTTTGTAGAAATGGTAATATACCTAACTCAATATAAAATGTTGTCTCTTGAGACATTGAGACTAATAAAATATGAGTAAGTATTATACGGTAACCTAATACCTTAGAAGAATTTTTGTAACTAAAAGAGCAGCAAAAATGGAAGGTTGAAACATTAAAGTTATTTTTCTGTATCATCCGCGCTAGATTCCTCTAGCCACTGTATCCAATATCTCAGAGTCTTTCAGCCGACGATTTCCTACACGCCGCCTTGAATAAAACATGGAACTAGTTTTATCATGTATACGTGAAGTCCGTGTGACGGCTTCTTTATGATATGTGCTACTTTATTTAATTTAAGTATTACATTTGAACGTTTCAAATATGTTAATAATAAAATGTATGAAATGTGCGAGTACTATCTCCGGGAAATGGAATATTCTCTGCAACATTGGTGAATAAGAAAAAAACCGTAAAAGAAATTTTAGAATCGATAATAATACATGTTTTTATTGAATATATTAATCAAATACTATTATTTTATTTATTTGAAATAGAATTCAGGTGATCAAACAGGTGAATTAACAGTAAAAATAACCAAATCAAATAAGTAATTGCAATATAAACCATTCTTTACACCGGTAATGTGCCGCAAATTATAGATGTATTTATCCTTATTATAATTTAATAGAGCTCTTTTACTTATACATTAGTTATTAAGGATAGAGTTGTATTATGAACATTGCAAGAATATGAAAGCATTTGGTAGGTAAAATGGGTAAGCAAAAAAGCAAAGGGTCGCATGCCTGACGAACCTTGGTATCCGGCCACTGTACCGGTGGTCAGTTAAAAAGTGCTCACGATAATAAAATATGCGCTTTATAAAAAATATCAGAACGATGAAGTAACATAGGTACTACTCTGCCGGAAACTACACGGTTATGCTCTTTGATAATCGTAGAATGAAATGATATTGGTTCGCTCCCAAATAAATTTTTTGGTCATGTTTAACAAGAATTTGTTAGACAACGTTAAAATATTTTAGAAAATGGCATATGTAATAGACCATACCACCACTACCATATTGTCACATTATTAAATACATTAAAACTTCGAGACAAAAAAAGTTTTTATCTTTTTAGCTCTTTTTAAATTGATATCCTGAGATCATCTTTTTATCAAATTCAAAGACTAATGGCCGAATACTGAAACGTCTTTCAAATATGAAGGGGGCTCAAATATTTGAAACGTCTTCGAATTTCAAATTTCGCATACTAAATTTTGAAAAATAATGACATTCCAAGCAATTGAGTCCTAATCATATTTGAATGATGTTTCAGTATTCGGCCGTAAGACATTTAATTGTAATTATTTTAGTTTAAAGGGTCAGGATAGAGGGGTGTTCATTAGACATTGTTAACTACAAATACAAAAGTTTTCATAGTGTACTAGAGATGTATGAAATATTTACCATTTCTTACAGTGGAAATATCTTTATGTTAGTTCGGCATTTACATGGCTCATTTTTTATATCCGAATTCATTTTTTATATTAAAAAAAATTGAACATTATGTGCCTAAAGAATAAGAACAGTCATAACCCACGAAGTCCGACAAATTCTCAAAACCAACAGAGGATTAAGGTCAGGACGTCGCGTCGTCAACAATTTCTAATTTCTGAAGTTCCAACGCGGACAAACGTGATATTTTTCATCGCACTAAGCTTTTATTATTGTACCGTGTCAGAATGGAACTGGGAAAAAGATTACGGTTTGCGGTGATGAGATTTGTGAGATGTTTTCATCTTAGAACATAGATTTTCAGACGATGAACTTAATCTAAATTTGCTAAGACATCTGTAGTATATTTTGTTAGAGATGTCATTATTTATACACGTTTACTTTCTGTATTGTACTATGTACTAACGTTTATGCCAGAAAAACAAATGAATAGTTAAAAATAGTTAATTAAGAAGCGTTATATTAGATATTAGTGAAATGGAATATAAAATTTGTCTCGAAAAAAAATTGTTACCAGAAATTAATAAGATTATGAGAAAATTATACGTTTTCAAATTATTAAACTATTTCAATACATAAGGTAACAAGTAAAACATTAGCCACAAATCGATTTTAGAAACTTTGCATAATCCTTACAGCACATTTAGAGCTATTATTACAATATTTAGTCCATGGCTTGAACTAAATCAAATCGAAATTTATTTCAAACACAAATTCACTAAATATTTTATTATTAACTGTGATTGCGTTGTTTTGTACTCCCTTACAATTTATTATTATAAGTTTGAGCCGTGAACTAAATAGTGGATGTAGTAAATTGAGCAAATACTAAAATTTATGGTCGGCGTTGCTGTTACCCACTTATCAAGTCTTGGCTCCTGTGGAAGGGAAACTAGGTTAGCCAGTTTCGTTGCATTCAGATACCATATGCAGGTCACTTGTCTCTGTCTACATAATCAGCATCTGATTTTGTAAAAGATTCATAAAATGTTATTTCCTATTCAGCTTGGCTTCAAATTTGATATTTGTATAATTTTCTAGTGCTCCATCATTAAAAAGTACACTGTTAATAATATTATCACCGATTTTGTATGTAGTTTTTTATTTATGCAATTATTGTTCCTATTATTTAATTATCTATTTTGCTTTTTTGTCATCGTTTTCTTTTCCTCGTATTTTTATACTTTTTGATACGAATCATGAATGTATAAGAAAGATATGCGACATTGACTGAAGTATGATTATTTATAACATTTAGTACATTAATAATGATCGCGTCAGTACAGCGTATCGTCATGAGTCAGTTTTCAACATTTCACTAGTGAGATATCTGAGTTCTTAGAGAACAGTACTGCTGTAATATAAACTTATTCCTTTTAATCCGAAGTTATTCTACGCGATTTACCCGAAAGAAAACACTCAGCGCATTAAAATCGATAAAACAATCTCTGACCCAAACATTCTCTTCTAAAACCGTTTATTCGTTGAAAACTTTTCTACTACCTCAGCTCCAATTCAATAACTCGTACCGCTTGACTTGCGCCATCACAATTTCATTTCCGATTCGTTTTAAAAATGATATTCATAAATTGTTTCATATTTTTAATGGGTTCTTTGGATTGCTTTGAGCAAATGCCATTTTAAGGGTTGTATTCGTAATTTGTATTTCATTTTGTTGTTTAATTTTTATCGTTTGTATTGTTCATTTCATAATTTTTTTATTTTTTTTTATTACGTCACGAGGTCTACTTCATCTTGACCGAAATAGCTTTTAAGCAACTACTAACAAATCTTACAGCAACCTCAAGTTTTTGAATGTTGATATGGGTACATAATTAATGATCATGCTAATCGTAAGAATTGTGTAAGCATTCTATAATCTTTATTATGTCCTCAATAGATCAACCTCGGCTTTGATTTTGGCACGTGGTCTTTTCTTGTTTCCCAATAAAAGACGTCTGAGATTAATTATTTAAACTAATATATATATTTTAAATTTGAATGAAAAAAAATTTATAGTTTAAATTATATTAGAAGTATATTACGCCGATTGTATTAGAGAATTATATTGGACTTAATTTAAATAAAATGATAATATATTTCATTTAGTGTTAATGTCAGTATCATCTTATTATTGATCTTGATCTTTTCCTTCTCCGACGAGCACGAGCTGAATGATAAACACAGTTTAACCACATAAATCGTAATAATCTACAGTTAAGAATCAGGTATTGTAACAATTGGGCAATCTCGGTTATTGTTGTTATGTATACAAAGATACACATAAATATGCGGAGAAGTGCACTCCGTCTACTTCACTTTACATACTGTTCTAACACATTCTGGCTCTTCAATATTTTTAGAGTCTAAACATTGAACGCCGTCTCGAAAGCTATAACACTTTAGATTTTTCGAGTTTACTTAGGTAGCGAGGCAGGGGTGCGTTAATGCGTCAGAGAATAAGGTTGGCGGTAAAAACTTGAAGGTAATAATTCACCTTCTGCATATATTTTTTATTTGATTTAAAATAATAAGGCAGAACAATGCTAGTGATTACGACCGATCATAATTATATCATTATAACCATTGTTTACGTAATTAAAACGCCAACAACTGTAGAATTCCAAAAAGTTTTAGTAAGCTTTATCAATAGAATCACATGACACATCATCTTGTATCTCGTCGACTGCAATAATTACGATAGCGTAAATAATTCAAACAATAGACAAATAAAAGTTGCTTATCGGTGGCCTTACCACCAAGTTCTTATATTATAACAATCCGTCCTTCCATTTTTACGAAAAAAAATCAAAAACGAATGAATAAAAATTGAATTTTCTATAAATTATATTTCCGTGTATAGGTTTGACAAGGAAATTTCCAGACTCAGTATTTTTGGATGAGCGTTGAAAGTCAGTTAGACCAAACGATTTTATAAGATAGATTTTTAATTGTTTCAACTATTTTTATTATTTGCAGCCACAAAATAATTAATAATAGTTGATATTAAGCTAATATAGTTGAATGTTTGTAAGTTTGATCAAAGACTTATCGTTTCCGAATTAATGTTTACAACTCAAATATTAAGAGTAATCTTTGACAAGAAAGACGAAGTTATAGAATTGTAATAAGTTTCGTTACATATCAAATACGAATGATATCAAATTTGTTTCATTAAATTAAAACCCATAGTTTTTAAATCAACACACTTGCAATTGTTTAATTTTTTCAAAACAATCACTCACAGCCAATCACGTTATTCACATATATATGTACTCAAGTTTGTTTTGTTCCAGCATGCTGTGGTTTGTTTTGCTGAACTATTCTTATTCTATTTGTATTCTTATATCCCCTATAGCAGATGTAATTTGGACATTAATAATAAAACTAATGACAGTATTATTGCTTTAGCTAGCTAGCCTTTACTTTTAATATTTAACATTTATATATTTCTTTATACTTTTAATATTTAACTTGAAGGTAGGGCTTTGTGCAAGTTCTTATAGCGTCAATCTCTATGTCCATATATCTCTCTCTATATAATTAGATGGCAAAATTGCAAATCCTACCATATTATAAAAAATATGATTTTATATATATTAATAAATAGAAGGAACGTTAATGATATTAAAATTTAGAGGAAATCCGTTCAAACACCTCGTAAATAAGCACCAATTCTAGTCTTTTACGAAGCCTTACCTTTGTAGTATATTTATAGAGTTATTACGCAACATGTAACATAAATAAGCAACAAAAATGAGTTTATTAATAATGTATTGGGTAAAAGTCAGAAAATATCAAAAGGCATTCTATGGGATCTCAAAATAAATATAAAAAAGTGAGTAAATTATTGCATTGCTCGTCGCTTTTACACTTATATTATATCTTACGAGTGACTAGCTACCCGGCTTCGCACGGGTCATAGGTCTACATAGAGCTTTGCGATATACTTATAACTCTATTGGTTTACGTGGTGTACGCCATTAAAGCTAGACGCAAGATTTTTTCCGACATCTTCAATATTCGTCGTCATTCAATTTACACAAAACTATTAAAAACTTAGTAGTAGTCTTTGAGTTTATCACATTCAAACAGACATACATACGCTATATACTTTGTTTTATAATATGTATTGATACATATATACATACATATATATATATGTTGCGTTGGAAGGTAAAATCCAAAAAGGGTATCGCGTCCGCCAGCCCTGTCATAGTGCGAAATAAAGTTTGCCGTTAATACATATTTATCAGCCGACGGGAAAACATTGAGAGTAATCCGGCTCTTTGTAAATAGCTAAGGGTCGAATGTAATACCAGTAACAGCGTTTAAATTCTACGAAGATACGCCGGGAATGTTAAGCAAAATGAGGGATATTATAACAGAGAACATGCGAAAATATTTGTTTTTAAGTATGGCACTCATTACGTTATACAATATTTTCAGTAAAAATATTTACTATTTTTTTAACCGTTCGAGTAATTATATTAATTAACTTGGTGGTAGGGCTTTGTGCAAGCCTGTCTGTACCACTCACTCATCTTAATATATTAAACCACCAAACAAGATTACATAGCTTTTTTTGACTTATTACATAAATAAAAAATAAACCGCATAGTTATAGCTGTTTGATATATTTTGAACAATACAATCTTAACATTAAATAACGATCGTTTAATAAACACAAAGCAAGATAGGAATATTTAATTTAATTATGAATTAAATGAATGACGGGATACATAAATATAAATAATAAATGACAATAAAGGAAAAGGACAGACTGAATTCAATAATTCGTACTGATTGAAAGTTTATATATTTTAAACTGTAATAAAAATCTATAAATGATGTCTTAAAATTCTTTTGTACTATATTTATTTAAAATTTAAAAGCCGAGAGTGGCTACAACGCGTGAATCTTAACCGGTGATCGTGGGTTCAAACCCGGGCAGGCACCACTGAATTTTCAAGTGCTTAATTTGTGTTTATAATTCATCTCGTGCTTGACGGTGAAGGAAAACATCTTGAGGAAACCTGCATGTGTCAAATTTCACTCAAAATTCTGCCACATGTGTTTTCCACCAATCCGCATTGGAGCAGCGTGGTGGAATAAGCTCCAAACCTCCTCAAAAAAAAGGAGAAGAGGCCTTAGCTCAGCAGTGGGACATTTACAGGCTGTTACTTTTATATTTATTTTGTTTTCTTTTTGCAATGTGATTTTTGAAGCGTTGCTAATGTTCCTACTTTCCCCTCTAACTAGGCGTAAATTTTGCAAAGAATTTAATATACACTCAAAGAGTCATAATTAAATGTTCAAATTCCACATGTTTATGGAACGCGTTTACAATTAAGTTTAGGAGACGCGATAATTCATTACAAGATTGGACCTTTACATTATTTGAAGTTCCAATATAAAATGAAAATAAAATATTTTCTTCATTGATCCCAATGATTACAATCACATTCTATATTCCCACATATTTTAGTTTTATAAATTTAAATATTTTTTTTTAAAGAGAATATAATATAATGAAAGCAATTTCAGTTTTAAAGGAATTTCTATAATATGAGTCGGGACTGAATCTGGGTCTTTTAAATCGCTATGCGGCCCATGGACCATTATACTATTGGCGCTTCAAATAAATATCTAGATTCTTTATATTAAATATTATTACCATGTGTTGTATTCATGATTTATAATTTATAAAAACATATAAAAAATAAATAAAAAAATAATAATAAATAAAAAATAAATTATAATGGGTTATTTAAAAACTCAAGAGCAATATTTAAAAAAAGAAGTATCATAATAATATTTAAGTAAATAGTATAACAGTATCAAGTATCTAGAAAAGTTCAAAGAAATTCTTCGCCATTTATTCTTTGTGAGGAGTCTAAGGCATTTCGTATAAGCATTTCTTTGAGTTGACAATTGTAATGATAAGAACACTTTAAATAAGATGTCAGTCAACAAAGGCATTCGGATTCTACGAATATGATTCTTGTATTTATTCATGATACATATATTTGTCACTTTATTTGTCGTTGGTCCAGTGGCTTGATATAAGGCCGCAGACTCGGTGGTCCTGGGTTCAATTCCCAGGTCGGGCCAATATATAGTTATTGGGGTTTTCTGTCAGAAAACTCTCAGTAGCAGCCCGGAGTCTGGAAGTTGGAAGTGTGTACACTCCCGTGCCTCGGAAAGCACGTTAAGCCGTTGGTCCTGCACCTGAACTCTTTCCGGTCGTGTCGGATTGCCGTCCCATCGGATTATGAGAGCTAAGGAAAAGAGAGTGCACCTGTGTTTGCGCTCACACTTGTGCACTATAATATCTCCTGCGCAGTTGGCTAGTCTCTCTTGAGATTGGCCGCCGTGGCCGAAATCGGTCTGGAGGACCTTATTTGTCACGTTCTTTATACGAGAAGAGTTAGTAGCAGGAAAACTTTAAATTAAATCAAGATTTACGTTCACATATGGGTCCTAATTTTTTTATAATCGTGTCAGTTTAAAACCTGCTATAAACTCCAAACCTTCTCAAAAGGATGGCTTAGCCCAACAGAATGAATTTACAGGCAGTTGCTATATTTTTTTTACAAAAGTCACTTCTTACTTCTACAAGAGTATTTTTTTGTACTTGAGTTCGATGCAAATCAGTCATTACGTAATGGAATTCTCCTTTGCAGATTCATTTAAAGGGATATAGAGTGCGAAAAACAGATGCAAATGATATCATTGGTTTTCATTGGAAACCAGTAACGAAACCTTAGTAATGTAATTTTTATATCCATCTAGTCAACGCACACCGATTTACATGTACTATTTACTCTTCTTTTTATTGCATAGGAAGACGGACGAGCGTATGAGCCACCTGATGGTAAGTGGTCACCAACGCCCATAGACATTGGCATTGTAAGAGATGTTAACCATCGCTCACATCAACAATGCGCCACCAACCTTGGGAACTAAGATGTTATGTCCCTTGTTCATAATTACACTGGCTACTCTGTTGTATAAAATTTTAAATAATTTTAGAAAAATAATCGGCATCCAAGATTATATAAGAAAAACTTCGTTTAATAAAAAATATACAAAATTCATTACTATTTCAAAATCGTCAACGCCTCATCATAAATGTACTTAATTTTTCATATTAAGTACAATATAAAGCTGGAAATAATTAAATTTGAGTGTACATCAGTTTTTTTTCTGACAATAACATATCTTCTACTTCACATTATTCGAGGTGTGCAAATGATTGGCATAATTCATTCCCGGAATCAAAATACAATTTTGTCATATGAACGGAAATCGGATTCGTTCAGTGAAAAATGTTTTCGGCAAGGCCCAAAATACGTAAATCTACGCATTGTGTTATAAAAAATCCATCAATACCATTTCATTTCCAGTCAGTCTTGAGACTTTAACAAGTTATCATGTACTAACTTTAAAATTTTCATTTATTCCATATTTTTTATGAATTAGATAGGCAAACGTTGCGAAGAGGTCTCCTGATGGTAAATGGTCACCACTGCTCCTAGACATTGGCAATTATTAACAATGAATTCCGTCGCCAATGCATCACCAACCACGGGTCCCTCGTGTCTTTAGTAACACTACTTGTCATATTGTTTTTGTATTTTAAAGAAGAGATGCATAGCTTCATAGTCCATTCCGTTTTTGCGATTCGAAATGCTTGAAATAAATGTGTCTGAATTTCTTTTCAAACATGAAAATAGTACGATGTTTTATTTCACTAAAAAGCATGAAATAACTCGAAATAAAAAATAGCATAGATCTCTTGGCATTAACGCGCAACTCATGCAAGAGTCGATTTCATTGATTGAAAGGTTGTTTCATTTGTATTTTTTATATCTTGTAATTTTTTAAATTTTAATTTAATATTAAAAAAAATACAAAGATAAACAAGCATAGAGTTAGCTACAATTACAATTTTGACGAGCCGGTTGGCGTGTTTGGTAGACATCTGCCTTTCGCGCCGCTGGTCGTAGGTTCGATTCCCACCCAGGACAAACATTTGTGTGCATGAACATGTCTGTTTGTCCTGAGTCATCTAATATGGTGTAATTATCTATATAAGTATGTATTTACAAAAAGAAAAGTAGTATATGTAGTATATCAGTTGTCTGGTTTCCGTAATACAAGCTCTGCTTAGTTTGGGATCAGATGGCCGTGTGTGAATAATGTCCCAGGATATTATTATTATTATTGTTGTTTTTCATATGGGATAAATAACAAATTAATTGATGAATAGTAGTATTGTTTCTCTTGATAGCTTTTCTCGTATATAGCAAACCGATAATAAAGCTAAATCTTTTAAAATGATCATTGCAAAGCCTGTATTCTTACCAATTGTATAAATTATACATTTTTTGTATTGAATCGATATAAAACTAGATAGAATTAAAGTAAAATTACTTAGATAGTAGGTAAGATATCTTATACTAACCGCTACGTACATAACCATTACAGATAAAGGAATCGCTCACAAGGGAACAATAACTGTAACGACAACTGCTATATTTTTTTCTAATTCCCTTTGTATTTAATAAGAACTAAGTAATACACTTTCTTGATGTCTATGTTTTTTAACCGACTTCAAAAAAAGGAGGAGGTTATCAATTCGTCTGTATGTTTTTTTTTTTTTTTTTTTTGTGTTTGTTACCTCATAACTTTCGACTGGGTGAATCGATTTTGATGATTTTTTTTTTATTTGAAAGGGGTTGCTTCCCTTGGGGTCCCATTTTTTTTTAGTCCAGGTTTGACAATGGAATCCATGAGAAAACCATATAAGTCGTAAATTTGCATGAGGTATGTGCGCGACAAATGGACGAATAACTCGATATAGATATCGAGTTATTCGTCCATTTGTCACTTCACGTCCATTTGTTATTTTTGGAGTCGATGTCAGCTAAGGAAACACTATAATATACCTAGCAATAATAATACGGGAATCTTTTAAAAACATACACATTACAAATTGACTTTTATTCGTTTCGTTAAGTTGCGCGTGCGACACAAGCACATCTCACCTGTATGTGTATGTATGTAGTTATAAGCCCACCTTGGCTGACATCGACTCCAAAAGTAACAATAATTGTAAATAAATTATCAACCACACAACACATTCGTACCTACATATTGATGAGTAGAAAATAGTAAGTTAATTATCAAATTATAGAAGAATACGCAATTATTTTTTACTTTTTAGTGCATATTAATTTGTTTTTTTATGAAGTCGGTTTTTGTTTTGTTAAAATTTTTATTTATTATTATTAGAATAATAAATTTAAAATTTAAATGAAATATTCAGAAATAAACAATAATTGTTTTTATTGATAACAGAAACTCAGCACGTTATATTAAAAAAGAACAATTTTAAAAGTAATTTATTCACTCTTTTAATGATATTTCATAACAAATACTATAAAGTGTACATTTTACTGAAGTGGCTTTTCATAAATTTAATATGAGTATATGTGTAGGTAGTAGCTTATAAAAAATTCACAAAGCGAAGCACAATGCGTTGTATTTGTAAAGTTGGCAGTTTTATCTCATACGAAACATCGACACGAAATTTATTATTTAAAAGTTATATGTACGGTAAATGTAATATAAAATTGATAACAGTATGATCCGGTATTAAAAAAGTGAGCCTGTGAATGATCCACTGCTGGACTAAGGCCTACTCTTTTGTTTTTGAGAAGAAGGCTTGGAACTTATTCCGCCACGTTGCTCCAATGCGAGTTGGTGGAATACGCATATCGCTGAATTTCAGCGAAAGACATGCAGGTTTTCTCACGCTTTTTTCTTTCACCGTCAAGCACGAGATGATTTATAAACACAAGCTCAGTACATGAAAATTCATTAGTGCTTACCCGGGTTTGATGCCACGATCGTCGGTTAAAATTCACGCGTTGTAACCAATAGGTTAATCACCACTTTTTCATGGACTTAAATCTGTTATTATAATTCTTCTTATGTTAGATTATTGTGTCACCAAGAGTTCAAATTTACTTTATATCATTTTCTTCACTCCTGAAATCATGTTTGCAAAATTTTATAATGATCGTTTGAGTAGTAGACGTGAATGCGTAATGAACAAACATACTCGAAAATTAGTTTATAAAATTATTTATCCTATTAGGATATCATAAATTATAATATAATTCATCTTTTATAAGTCACTAGAATGGTTAAAGAGTGCAGATATAAATCTGCAGAACTTTAACTTTTTCAATATGCCATTCACGAAGCACATCGTGAGGAAACCTACATACGTCCGAAAAGAATATGTGACATTTTCCATCTCACAATGAAGCAGAATATTAGAATTATCGAGGTTTTCGTCCAATTGAGAACTTTTTTAAAATCACTGCATATTAATGATATTAAATGTTAAACAAAATTTTTTTTTTTACGGTAGAAGCACAAGACGCAGGTGGTATGTATTGTAAGAAACGAGATCGCGCCAGCTCCGCTCAGTACATTATAGTCTACGTCGTAGTGGTTTTCTATTTTATACAACGTTCTATAGACAGCACTAAAATGACATGGATAACTATGGAGTTTTGAGTATGTTTCAAGATAACAGTGTAATAAAGTCTTTAGTTGGATTGAATAAAAATAATTTAATATTGATTTGACTACAATGACCATTCTAAGGAGACTAGCCGGGACATATAATGCGCAAGTGTCTATGAAAACACAGTTGCATTCTGGCTTATTATTATTTGATGAAACATCAAATACACCACGACTAGAAAGATCAAGTTAAACAACTTCAGTTGTAAGAACTACCAGCTTAAGATAACTCTCAGTAACAGTATTTACTAGATATCTAACACCATAAGCAACAACTTTTGTTCTACAACTTTTAATAATTTATTAGATTTTATTTTCATACAAAAGCAAGTAATTATTTAATTTCCCAATTGAACGTTTATAAATCTACGCACAATACAAAGATCGACGCGTTGCGCTGTCCTTCCGTGTATGAATGGAATATAGACCTACAAATGGCACGTAATGGCAATAGTACGACAAAAACTTGTAATATCTTTTTTTTTCATGTATTCAGTTACGACTTACGTCCGAAGTCTTAAAATAAAAGTTGTTGCTTATGTTGTTAGTTAGTCCTGCGAGGTTGCTAGGTTATTACAAATAACTCTCTATATTTGCACAAAATTTTGCCAATCATCACAATTTCTTACAATATCATGAACAAAATATATTCTATAACTTAGTACACGTCTTTCTATTTAACTCCTTGATTAATCCTCTTCTCGTATCGCAAAGATGGAATCTTTATGCAGATAAGCTCGGCTTTATACAATTTAATTTAGTTAAGCTGACTGTGTGTAAGATTATTTGGTTACAATAATGAAGTTTACAATATCAACTACAAGATTTAAACGTCCAGTGAAATTATAATTTCTTGAAAGTGGTCCTAAGGTATAGTATTAATTATAAGAATAATCCTAAAAGTCCTCCGGACCGATTTCGGACACGGCGGCCAATCTTGAGAGAGATTAGCCAACTGCGCAGGACATATTGTAGTGAACAAGTGTGTGCGCAAACACAGGTGCACTCTCTATTCCCTGACTTTCATAATCCGATGGGACGGAAATCGAACACGACCGGAAAGAGTTTAGGCGCAGGACCAATGGTTTCTCGTGATTTTCGAGGTACGGGAGTGTACACACTTGCAGACCCAGGGCAGCTACTGCGAATTTTTGACAGAAAATCTCAATATCATTTTATTGGCCCGACCTGGGAATTGAACCCAGAACCACCTTGTCTGTGGTCTTACATGTAGCCACGAGACAACGAGGCATACAAGGTAAAGTAATACACCTATATACGTTTACTTATATAAATAAGTGAATGTATTTATAAAGTGCATCAATATCATCCCTTTGTCGCCCACTGTTTGGATACAGGCCTCTCCAATGGCACGCCAATGAGCTCGATCTTCACCTCTCAATTTCCATCTGCTACTAGCCACTCGTCACTCCACCGAGCTGGACAACCACTTTCACTATTATATTAAGTGCATAGTTTTTAATAAATACTTTTCCTTGATGCATATTATATAAAAGTAAAATAGTTAAAAACTATTTCATTCCTGTTTTATTTACAAAAAAAAAAAGATTTAAAATGATTTCAATAAATAACATCACTGATGTCAGATACAGTAATATATTTTACGAGAGCATCCCCGGAGTTATATACTGCTACATATATTGGTTAACAAATAGTTTCATGCCTGTTTCGCAATGATTGACCAATCCCGGCTTTTTAGAGATCCACAATATAACTATAAAAGCCAAGCAATTCACCAATATCATCATTATTATTTTGAATAATCCTCTCACATTTTTCCTCACACAGATACCAATAAAAGAGAAATCTTTCAAACTCCCTGGAGCACAAGCTCGTTTACAAGTGTATCGTATATTCCGTCTTTTATAATCTATGGTGTTTACGGCCAGGTCAGTCGTAAAAGCGTTTTGCTGGAATTGTATTTTTCTGGCCTATTTATTGAATAAACTCCACGATGTACTTATCTAAAAGCTTATCTATAAGTACAACGTGGTCGATCGTACAACGAAACCGCATATAACAATTTATTGCAAACAAACACGGTACGGAACACGTATTAAACGTATCACGCTTGACTTTTTGTTTTTTACCAAAAAACACGCTCCCAACAACATCGATTTAATTTATACTTCGCAGCGGTCGTTTTTGTGCGAATTTAAACATTAAATCGTCAAAATAGTACCATTCTGGTATATAAATTGGGACTTGGTTTAATTTTATGGCGCCGTATGCAGTTCACGCTGTTGACTATATTTAAATATTATTTTTAATGTAACTACGGGTGTTGTTTTTAGTTATAAAGCTCTTTTTTATCCATGTATTGTTTTTCTAAATTGCTAGTTATTTGATATGAGCTGCATTAGTGCACCGATTTTTTTTTATTAAATAAAAATATTGGTAGTACGATTTTCTTTATTGTAATAAATAATATATTTTATTTAAAATGTTTTGTAATAGTTTTTTTTGACACAGGGAGGCGGACCACCATATGGGCCACCAACAAATGGTCACCAACGCCTATAACATTGTAATAGATATTAACCATCGCTTACATCGCCAACGCACCACCTGTCCTTTGTGCTTGTAATTATACTGGCTCATTCACCTTTCAAACTCTAAACACAACAATACCAAGTAATGCTGTTTTGCGGTAAAATATCTGGTGAGTGGGTGGTACCTACCCAAGCGAGCTTTGTGCAAGCTCACTATGTAATGTAATTAATTTTGGATTATTTCTATAATTTTCTTTGCGTGATAAGTTGCGTAGTTCGTAATTCTACATATCTAACAGAACCGACCGCAAAAAAAATTGTATAAGTGCGAGTAATAAAAGAAAACATACTTTATCGACAACATAATAACTCAACAATGTTGCCATGATACTAACTTCTAAAGAGAAATATATACCTGTGATGCAGTAGACACGATGAAGATTGCATGAAAGTTTCATAATACTCTCTTTCAATTACTACAAACTGAATTGTTTATAGAAAATATTAAAACTATTCTTACTATATTTCTATATTTTGTTTTCTATAATATAAACGTTGCGATAAGAGTGCCAAGACCACTTACACAATTTCTCGATAGTCGTCAATGACGCGAAACTCAAAATTCCCGCTTGAATTTCCTACAAAATTACTTGAAATTCAGCCTTGAGTCAGCCAAACGTTCAACTTCGCGGAACTTTGGTAACAGTCGCATAGAACTTGTCCAACACTTGCATTCCCTTTGAATTATTGCATAATATACGTTTGGAATAAAAGTGACTATCGAATTCATTGTTCGGGCTCATTGTTTTTATTGCTGCCTGTAAAATGTTCGCGAGTTCCTAGGGATTTATAGCGGTGCTGTTTTAGTGATTGCAGATTGGATGCAAAAATAGGGAAAAGTAATGGTCTAAAATGCAATAGACAAATAGCTATCCAACGTACTGGGTAATTTAAAACCTTTGCATCTTGAAAATGGTGTTTTTGTTTCGCATTTAAATCTTTTCGTTGTTCTTTCTACTTATTAGCAAATAGTTCTACATGCTGTTTTGCATTTATTCTTTTTTGCTTTTGTAATTTATTTACATACTAATGGAATTTAAGATACACGGGAAAATCTTTGATTTTAATTATTTTTTAAAACCAGAGTAGAAAATTGGATTTGAATTTGAATTAGAATAAATCTAATCTAATATAATTATGTATAATACCATCGGGATGAAAATATTCTGATATAAAGTTCGTGTTTTCACAAGTGATAATCAATACTTATATTATATATGCATATGTGTATATCTGTTTTTAACGCTTTTATGGTTTCTGATGAAATTAGGTATGAATCAAGCTTAAGCCTAGAAGTAGTATATAGGTTACATTTTTTAAACTTAAAGCTAGACCTCACCTTCCGTTTAGGAAATACGTGCGAAAACTAATCTCTTGGAATACAATTATACCAAATCATGCAACTGAATTTAGAAAAGCATGACACTATAATCTAGGACGTATATTATATTCGTTTAATTACTCTATCTTCTATTGTCTTATTTTTTTTTTTTTGTGGAATGTATTTTATCACTGAATTACTTAACTTGATTAAAGTGATGTTTTACAAGCATCCTACTTCTACTGCTTCTACTACTTCTATGAAAACACAGGCCTTTCGTAAAATTAAAAAAAAAAAAATATTATAAAAAAAATATTGATTCTTATTATAATAATAAAGACAGATACTGAGTTGCTTGCCGTTTTTTTCTTTCGATGGAACTAAACGGGAATAACTAAGTTTTTTAATTCGGTAGTTAATCGAAATAAATGAATGAAATCGATCAATCGATTAGTCAGTTTACTAAATATCAATGATTTAATCTAATGAATGTAAACACATGAGTTAAAGCTCTTGGCAAGTTTAGATCTTAAACAAACAGTTCGCAATGTTTTGGTCTACCTCCGACAAACACTAAGTTACGATGTTTCCCCAAAGACCTGTATTCAATTGTAAACATAAATAGCACTTGCAAAAGTTTATTGCACTTGTCCGGATTCAAACCCGACGACAATCGCTTGTATGTTAACCGTACTTTCAAAACACAGCCACCTACGATTATGTTTATTTTTATTATTACTTGGTGGTAGGGCTTTGTGCAAGCTCGTATAGGTAGGTACCACCCACTCATATATTCTACCGCAAAACAGCAGTACTTGCTCTTTTTGTGTTTTGGAAGGGTGAGTGAGCCAGTGTAATTATAGGTACAACGGACATAAGATCTTAGTTCCCAAGGTTGGTGGCGCATTGGCGATGTAAGCGATGTTTAATATCTCTTACAATGCCAATGTCTATGGGCGTTGGTTACCACTTACCATCAGGTGGCCCATATGCTCGTCCGCCTTCCAATGCAATAAAAAAATGCAATTATTACAGTTAGTTTTTACTTTATCATTTCACTTTTGTAAGAGATTTGAGCAAGTCAATTTGAGTAAACTGCATGTACATGTCGAACTACTAAAGAACGTTGAGAGAACCTACTCATTCGTTTTTTCGATACTTTTTATTGTATTTTGACGTAATTCACCGTAAGTTAGTCAGTATTAGTCAGTTGTAGGATGCCGATGCTTGTGGTTAGTGATGTATATGCTGTTCTGCCTTTATATAGCAAGTCATAAAAAAACTGTAAAAGTAACCCATCTGTGAGCACCTGGCCTTAATGATACACTTTACATTCAATTTGATATTAGTTGTAACATAACGCTTCAAAGGTGCTTTTAAAAGTAAACTTGAACGAATAATATTTTTATTTTGTTTCAAAAATAAGCGACGATTATATCATGCGTAATTATTATTAGTGAGCTTTGTGCAAGCCTGACTGGTGGTTGCCACCACTCATCACGACGTATTTTACCACCGATCAGCAATAATTCTTAATATTGTTGTGTGGTTGTAGGGTGAGTGGACCAGTGTAACTATAGTGATAAGACGTATTATGTCTTTGTTTTCAAGTTTAGTGACGCATTAATGACGTAAGGGATGGTTAATATTTCTTATTTGGTGAACCATTTGCTAGTCTACCTACCTAAATGAAAGTAGGAAAAGATTCTTTATAATTACTGTCATCGGAATGACTAAAATATAGAATTTATTTTTGTTAAAATATTTTTAATAAACTTTATGAATACAGCTGTATGCTACTCCATAGAAATGTCAGATAATGGGTCATTCATCATACCGCAAGCTGCGTCAAATCCGTGAAATGTGGTTAGTGCTGAGATAATAATGCGTAACGTGATTGATGTGTAAGACAATTATTTGCTGACCGAACACATATTGTGTACTATTTGCAAACGATCGTATGAAATTTATATCAAGAATTACGGTTTTTTAATACAACAGTGCTATTTTTAACCGACTTCAAAAAAGGAGGAGGTTATCAATTCGTCTGTATGTTTGTTTTTCGTGTTTGTTACCTCATAATTTTCGACTGGGTGAATCGATTTTGACTTCTTTTTTTTATTTGGAAGCTGGTGCTTCCCATGTGGTACCATTTACGACTCCAAAAATATCAATAATTGTAACTACATTATCAACCACACAACACAATCGTACCTACATATTGATGAGTAGAAAAAAGTAAGTTAATTATCAAATTATAGAAGAATACGCAATTATTTTTTACGGTTTTTGTTTTGTTAAAATTTTTGTTTATGTAGGCACTTGTTATCTCACTATTAAAATGAAATTTTGAAAGCTGACTTACTTGATATGCTATTTTGAGGCGTGTATCCTTTAAAATTGTTATAAATATAATCGATAATTGTATCTTTAGGTTCATAAGCATCATAATATTATATCATTACAACATGTGAACGATAATAACTGCTGTAGTGTAAAACTGTGTTGCAGTTATTAACGCCCGCCAACAAAGCGACATTGCTCTTTTTTTTTAAAACATTTAAATTGAACAAATTAATAAAAAAAAGAAAAAAAATTTAAAAATACAGAATTAACATTTACAATATTAAAACATTTCACACAAAAACAACAAATAATAACATCTTATTTAGACAAGACATTGTGGGAATGAAATTATATTACTATTTGTGTATGAACTTAAATTAATAAGTTACATAATTAATGAAATAAAATAACTTTTATTGAAAATAATAATAATAATAATAGCAAATTGATTTGAGATTCATAAACATAGATTTAATTTAATTTAATAATTGTATTGTAATATTAATATATAGGAAAAGGATAAGGGAAGGTAGGGGAACATCAGATTGAGGGTTTAATTAAATTTTCAGTCTCATCATAACTTAAATTAAGAAGCCACTTAGTTACTTGAATTTTACATTGAAAAACGTTCAGTGAATAAATATTTATCTCTTTATTTATTCTATTGTACATCACTGAGCTTAGGTAGACGTATTGTTGGCCTGTTAAGAAGGATACGCGTGATATTGTCTCACAAACTCGATCAGCTCTACGCTTATTCTGAGCAAGTCTAGGCTCAAAGGGTATATGGTTATGCTTCCGCAGAATTGTCAAAAGTATATAGAGTTGACGCACAGTATGCACCTTGCATATGCGGTACAGATTCGAGGTGGGAAAACGCATAGGTTTTGCAATCATAACCTTCAGAACTAATCTCTGTGCTCTCTCCAACCGAAGCATGATGGTCTTGGCAGCACCACCCCACACTGTAATGCAGTATGAAATCACCGATTGAACAAGGGCAAAGTAAATTGTCTTCAGAGTGTGAAAGCCAACAGATGTTCTCAGTCTTTTAAATACATAGGTAATCTTCCTCACACGTAATATCACAGATTGAATATGTTCATTCCAACTAAGATTTTCATCAATTGTCACCCCTAGATACTTAATACTTTTAGTACGAGAAACGTATTCACAGCTACAAGGAACATTGTATTGGAACTCAGAACATTTGTGACCAACTAATGAAAAAGTTAGTTGCGGTATGGCGTATCTGGAACCGAAAGTAATAAATTGTGTTTTTTCTATATTAAGTGTCAGTAGATTACAGGACAGCCAATTCATTACCACAGCAAGGGCAGATTCAGCCCTCTCGCGTGCCTCAACCCAAGTATCACCATGAACAAGTAGAGATGTATCATCGGCATACATTATGATTTTACAATTAGGTATTATAAGCCTGCATAAGTCATTAACATAAACTGAAAACAGCGTTGGGCCTAATACACTGCCTTGAGGGACTCCATAGGTTAGATGCCTATCAGTACTGACCACATTATCCATGGTAACACATTGCGTTCGGTTGGAAAGGTAGCTTTTAAAAATATTTAATGCTATTCCTCGGACCCCGATTGCTTCAAGTTTGTGTAACAGTAAAGGTATAGAAACAGTATCGAAGGCTTTAGAAAGATCCAAAAAGACACCTATGGTCTTTTTATTGTTACTTATATTATTTACTGTATTATCAATTAAACTCATAATAGCATCTTCTGTGGACCTGCCCGTTCTGAAGCCGTACTGATTATCTGCGATTATGTTGAAGGTATTGATATATGAAATAAGTCGACGGTTAATGATCTTTTCGAATATTTTTGAGAAAGTGGTCAATACAGAGATGGGCCTGTAATTATTGACACAGTCTTTAGGTCCTTTTTTGTGAATGGGGTGAACGATGGCCTTCTTAAACACTCCAGGGAAAATGCCCTGAGATAGGGAAAGCTTAAGCACATGTGTTAGTAGGGGGGTAAAGACATGTTCAGCGTTTTTAACTATAGATGTTGTTATGCCATCCCATCCCACCGCACAATTATCTTTAAGACCAAGAATGGTCGATCTAATTTCAGCTTCGTCAATGTCCTGAAAGACCATGGAGTTGTATGTGGAATGGTTATTCGCGAGATATTTTATGTACCTTTTTTCAGGAATTGTAATGTTTGATGCTAAGTTTTTGCCAGTATCGGCGAAGAAGCTGTTAACTTTATTTACCGCTAGACCTGAATCACCATATGCTCCTATCAAGTCAACACAACACTTAGATTTTTGGTTTGGCATATTTGCAAAGAGTTTAATTAAGTCCCAGGTTTTTTTATTATTTCTTTTCGCTTTGTCAAACTCGTTGCATTCGTAGTCAGTTTTCACTTTTTTTAATAAATTGTTACAGAATTTTTTATATCGTTTGTAACTTATTATCAAAACAGTGTTTTCCGGGTTCTTTTTAGATTTTTTATAAAGTTTATCACGATTACGAATGCAACGAAGTAATCCAGGTGTAATCCAGGGTTTTATTATTCTCTTTCTGCTAGTAACTGGGATCAATCGAGTGTGGGACTTGATTATAGACGATACTAACGACACAAGTTGTGTAGCTGATTCTTCAGGATCAGATGATTTCAGAATAGGAGAAAAATCATAGTTAGTCAAATCAGATATAGCAGCAACTTCATCAACACGTCTTACCTTACATACAGAGCTCGCGACTGTCGGTTTCAGATCACAATAAAAGATAACAGGTGCATGGTCTGTAAACGGTGCGTCTAACACAAAAGTTGTTGTTCTTTTATTGCTTCTTAGGATGACGTGATCAATACATTTATCGTTTCTAGTCGGATATTCATATGCCGGTAGCAGACCGTGTATAGCAGCGAGGTTAAGGTAATCATCTACATGAGGATCTTTACTAGCAGAGTTAATATTAATATTAATATCTCCTATGATGGCTACGGTTTTATAGCTTGATAGAGTTTGCAAGACATTATCAAGACTGTTGGTAAATAATGCGGTGTTATGATAAGATGGTGAGCGATATATTGCAATCAAAGCAACATCAAAACAAAATGTGAGAACCAAACAATTGCCATCTGCAAAGGCAGGCTCCAAGACAGAAAACTTAAAACAATCTCTGACATACACCACCACCCCATCATTTTGATTAGAGTGATTCGACTTAAAAGAACTGAAGCCTAATAACGGAGGAATAGTCGACACTTTATGTAACCAACATTCGGTCAAAATTAGCACGTCAACCCGATAGTTTAATCTGTGTAGTAAAATTAAAAGTCTATCAAAATTGCAATTCAGGCTTCGAATGTTTACGTGAAAAATTTTCAATCCTGTTTTATTTTTTAAAAATTGATCACACTGTTCAGGAGAACAAACTGATGAATCTGAAGCAGAAATTTCTTCAATATTGTCATTAATCATATCCAAGTTATTCATATTAAGTTGTATAAATATTAACACGTGACCTACTCAAAGTAATTAAAAAATTAATAAAACTAATTTTGGAGTAATTCCGAGAATCATTAAATGTGAGAAAATGACTCATCTTAATAGAATTTAAATAGTAACGGTAATTTATATTTAATGAGACTAAAAATAAGGGAAATAGGACCAAAGGAGTATTTGTATGTTGTTGTTTGCTATTATAACTAACCACGTTGCCATGAACGGAAGAAGTGTTACTCTTATCTAATTATCGGTTCTGGCACTTAATTCTATATTATCTACAGGAACCGAATAAGAAAAATATTTCTATGGTAAGTAAGTAATAGAAGTGTTTGCTAAGAACGCTGTAAATAAATTACTGTAATATTACACCTACCACTATAACATACCCATGGAATTTATAAACAGTCACAATGAATAATTCGATCGGCCTGTACTTTAATAAATTTTACTAAAACCTCCCTTTTCACCTGTGAATTTGACCTAAAGTTCTGCATAAGTAAATATTATGTTTAACAACTATTATACCGATTTAGATTTTAAAAGATGTTGTCTAAATATAAATACCATTCATATTAAATATAAGCAACCTTCACGAATATAATGGGTTGTTAATACGAATTAAACAAACAAAACAGCGACAAAAGCGCTTCAAATGTTTTAGAATCCTCAGAGAAAATAAATTATTTCTTCGACAAATAATAGATTTATTACATAAAGAAAGCGGTGAATAAACAACGCGATAGTATCGTGTGTACTGATATTGACAATAAAAATTCCATTCAGCCACGGAGGGTGGAATCCAGGGCGCATATAGGTACGTGGAATTTTATACGATATCTGGAAAGAAAAATGTAGTCTGTTTACATGAGACGATTACGATACGATTTCTGTATCAAAGGGACGCAACGTTTTGTATAACTTGTAATTATTATTAATTATTTAATTATTGTATTTTTAATTGAAAAATTAAAAATATTCATAGACAAACCATGTCTTTGTGGAATGGTGCCTATAATGCTTGCTGAATGGAGTTAAATAGAATTGTATTTACACTAAAGCACGTTAAGCCGTTGGTCCTGCGCCTGAACTCTTTCCGGTCGTGTCGGATTGCCGTCCCATCGGATTATGAGAGCTAAGGAAAAGAGAGTGCACCTGTGTTTGCGCACACACTTGTGCACTATAATATCTCCTGCGCAGTTGGCTAATCTCTCTTGAGATTGGCCGCCGTGGCCGAAATCGGTCTGGAGGACCTTATTTATTTACGTATTTACACTAAAATATGATCAGCTTAGATTTTTATATATATGCTTCTTAATAGCGGAAAAAATCGTCAAGAGATACCAGTTATGTATCGACTGTATCACGGCGAATGCTATAAGGAATTATTATCCTTCATTTCTGCTTCCCCTTTCCTTCACAAGTCTATGCGAGCTGGCTCTCGATGTCACAACTGTGACATGAATTCCATCGCGCCCGAAGGAATTTGACAACTTGTCACACTACAAAAAAATGGAACTTGTGACCAGCACATGGCTAGGCGTGAATATGCATCTTTCCGACTGTCCTGGCCAACGTCGCGTTTGGACTCCACTACCACTTACCATCAGGTGAAGGGGAGAGATTTGCTTCCCAATTTGTTAAAAAAAAAATTGAATAAGAAAACGAATTCTTCAAGTGCTACTTAGTATACAACATATTTAACAAAATAAAAGTAAATATAACACAAAAGTATTAATTTAAATAAAGCTGAATATTTACATACCATCACACTTAGGTTGTCTGGAAGAAATTGCTTTAAGCAATACCGTCTGTTTGTTCAAAGCGTATAAGATTACATATTTTCTCACTTTTTTTTTTACTTAGTTTATATTTTTTATACAATATTTTTTTCTCTACATAATTACATTCTTATATGACCTACGTGTTATAAACAATGTCGTGTTTAATCGTATTGTTGTCGTAAAGTAAAAATGACTTCAGCGGATGAAACATATAGCCGATAAATGACTTTGAAATTGATAAGAGATAGCGTACATTCTTTGACTCGCTTGAGAAATTGGATTTTAATATAGAATTGCGATCTATAAATGATTCAAAATTGATTTTTATCGCCTTTTTCTTTTAAATTCAAATAAGTTACAAATAAGTTTTTACTCGCGTTATATTTAGAGGTTAAACGTATTTAACTGAACCTAAAACTGAAAAATATTGAACATATGAAAGCTAAACTTTAAGCTAAATGAGAGAGGCAGCTGTTTAATGTTAAACTTCTTCTTTATAAAAAAAATTGGTTGCCTGTAAAGTCGGTATACGGGCGAAAGTTTTACGTGACAACGACTTTGAGTGGTAAAATAATTTTAATGTGAATATTCATTCGTATAGTAGGAAGAAGGATGAAATAATAGTAACAATTTAAAACATTTATTTATACAAAGAATTATATTTAAAACATTAATTTATACAAAGAATCTCGCACTGAATTTCACTTTTTATGTCTGTCTCTCTCGCTCTTAGGCGGGCTAACCATGCCCGAGTGGAAGGGACGCGTGCCTCTCACTCGCTCTCATTGTGAGCGCATAACGTGAGCGGAGCGTAACGCAGTTTCTTGAAGTGTCACCCGGCAAACCAATTTATAAGACGTTGTCACGTCAAAAATAAAAAGGTAGATGTAGTATAAAGAGTATTAAATTTTCCCTCCCGCACACGCGAGCGTTTTCGAAAGTGGTAGCTTTTATTTTATATAAAACTGACTGTTACAGGTAGATACAGTCCACCTCCTTGGTTTAAACAATCATTTGGTTTGTTTTTACAAAATCAGTTAATAAGAGTGACGTATATATATAATATAGTGACGTATATATAAAGCGTATTAATG
The DNA here is from genome assembly GCA_963151315.1 of Nymphalis c-album. NCBI lineage: Eukaryota > Metazoa > Arthropoda > Insecta > Lepidoptera > Nymphalidae > Nymphalis > Nymphalis c-album. The sequence continues at coordinate 9,723,378 of OY720591.1, forward strand.
GATTTCGGCGATGATGAATCAGTCAGTCAGTGAGGACTTGTTATTTAATATATATCGATTTAATAATTGATAGTTCGATGGTCTTGAAAATGTCTGTTACTATTAAATACTGCGACATGTTTATTGACATGCTTTATTAGATACCCTTCTTCATAATATAATCTATCACTGTTTAATTCTCTTGTGAAGCTTCTCTCTAATGAAGTTCAAATCAATCTCATTAAGTTCTAATAAAAAACATATAATGACAAATAAAACTATGTATTTCAAAAGCTCCTGTATATCAAAATCCCTGTAATCGATACTTATTAAAAATGGTTGTCTGTAAAATCGGTTTACGGACGATAGTTTAACGTGACAACGTCATAACAAAACATTGATGAAATGACTGCAATCGAGTGAAAGAGAGATAGATGCGGCGCAAGCGTACAATCAGCGTAACGGGATAATGAGCGTAACGGGACAATTTTTCGTGCATGCAGCCAGCGTTCATCGATTTATTAGACGTTGTCACGTCAAAGACTATTGTTTTAAATGATCGAGAATACCTACATATTCTAAGAGATGTAACCTCATGGATTTCTGTTAGAATTTAATCTAGGAATGTCGACTCAACTAATATAATAATATAAATATTAGAAAGCAATTGAAAGAACTATCTCAAGTACAAAATAAAATCAAGGGTGCGTATAAATATAATATATTATTATAAGGGGTAAGATATTTAGGGAGGCAAGGTTGGGGTGTTTAGTTAATTTAGTGGTTTCCTTTATAACAATAAAGGGATTTTACTAGGGGTGGATTCTATATATCATTCAGATATGAGGTGACCTTTTTGCCGATGAAGGTCAGCTTATGGATTAAGATTTACTTATCTAAAAACTCGTAATTTACATATGAAACAACAACTGACAATAATTTTGTATCCTTTAATCTTTGAATAATTCTTGTTTATTCATATATTGTGTATCTCAGAAATAGATCGATTTGGCTCAATTTTTTTATTTAGATCAGGTTTTTCTTTTTAAATTCATCAATTGAAAAACAACTAATTATAAGAGCCGTTGTGTGGGTTTTTTAGATACTAATAACACACTATACTAACACAAATACATAAATATTGTGACTGATTGGCTGGACAACTGATAGTTATGATGTTTTCATCCTCAACGATTACCACTTTGGCTGCCAGTCTCAACAGTGACTAGCCAACTCCGTAGGAGATATCATAATGCAAAAGTTATACAACCCGATGTTTTGGTTTGACAAGACAAGACTGACTAAAACAAGAGATCTTTATATATTATATACCTTGGTCTAGGAATGCATACCACACAGAGACACACAAATAAACATTCATTTATAGCTTACTATTTAATCTCATACTTTATAATAGATTACGTATTGTTTTACAATAATAGAACAATCCGATACTATCGGGGCTTTATATTATTGCATGAAGTAACGCGTTCATGAATGAATAAATAAAAAAAAAACTATTTTACCTTATATTTAAATATTAATTACAAATATCATTATTAGCTATCAAGAACGGTATAGTATATTTTAAATAGTTAATATTTTGTTTATTTAAACATTAATATGTAAATAAAACAATTGCTTAACCATGCAAAAAACTTTCTGGTCGACGATTAAGCTGAAAATATTTTACATTTTGTTTATAAACAGTGATATCAGAATAATTACAATTTACGCCAAAGCCGAATTGTTCTCCACCCGCGCGTTATTAATGAGAAATAATTGTATTAATTTCTCGTATCGCAGCACGGGAATTTAACCTTTAATTGCATGTAATAAAGCTTATAGCATCATGCTTTCCAGTGGACAATCTATGAATGTAGTGTACCAACAACGCAATTAACAGCGCATTTCAGAATATATTATGTATGCCAATATAGTTTCTATGATGTTGTGATAATAACTAAAATTCACCGTTAGTTTAAACGTTATTCAATGTTCATATATTTATGTCGGCGGGAGCGATGGCTGAGCGATAGGGCTGTCTTCTTCTAAATTCGGTGGTACGGGGTCCATCACGATATTGTACCAATAATAACTCAACGTAGGTATAACAAGGATTTATTGTTACAAATCACAATACACAAGTATAATTAGGTAAACCGACAGTTTCGCCTTGGAGGTGTGGACTGGTCGGTTTCTCTAACGCAACTCCCCCATTTCTCGAATGCAAGTGTTTTTATAAACAGTCACCCCACTCCCCAACACGACTCTGTCCACGTGACTTCTACAACGAAAGAAGTCACCGCGTTTACCCGTTACTACTATAGTCAATTCAGCTACTTTTAATTAAAAATATTGTGTTTCCACGACATTTATTACGTTGTATTTAGCGAGTGATTGGACCCTTGATGCGCATTTTGGAGTTGCGGTCAACGAAATTACGTAAACTATATTTAGGAATTAGAATGTATATTTGTGGCCTTTTGAAATTATTAATGTAATTTAAAGTAAGAATTGCAAATCCAGATTTATACATGCTGTGTCGACTGTTGTTATAAATATATTATTTTTATGTTTACACTTAAATTTTGACGAAGTTGTTTTTAATAATCTAATTTAATTTATTTACTACCTTTCTCGTTGCTGAGTGGCCGTAATGTAATGCTTAGTAGCATGTAACCTTTCTCAAGATATGGGCTGACAAATGCAAGAAAAATAAATCTGGCTTATCATTCCCGTAATTAACGGTCAAAATAATAAACAAAAACTTCTTCAGTTATATATTACGAGTAATATAGTGTATGAAAGATTATATAATATTGATTATATAGTATTGTTTGCTATGATTAAAAACTTTTCGACTCAAATAATATGTCGAATCAAATTTTATTTACTAATTCTTGTTTTCTTCACTGATGGCTTTTGGAACGAAGTTCTTTTACGCGGCTTACAGTACCTAGAGTGAAATGGCAGTGGCAGAAAACTCGAAGCGTTGGGCGTTCGAATTCAGATTCAGTACTGCGCGAGCGCTTCTGGACGTAGTACCCAAGCCGAATTTTTGGTTACTTGTTTATTTCAAAACTTGCTTTTCTGTTAAGTCGCCGCTTATATTCTATATAAGCTATCTTTATTCCAAACATCAACTGAATCCGATCCGTAGTATATACTTGAAATTGTTACAAAGGTACATATACATAAAAAAAATCTTATTAGTCCAATCAAGTTCGGTAGATGTACATGTACTGAATTTCCATTCGACCCATGTAGGTTGCCTAACGATGTTTTTCTTCACGCTCGGCGTTGAATTATAAATTTACTCTAAGCACACGAAAACTCAGTCGTGCTTGCTTATGTTTGAGCCTGCAATCTTTGGTTAAAATATTTTCTACGCCTTTCTGACTTTATTAATCGAATAATACTTCAATTGAAAAAATAATACAAGTTGTAAATAATAGATTAAAAAATATTTTTATAATAATTATTTAAGTATAGCACAATATCCATTTGACAGTAATATAAATAAATCTTAATAGCCATTGTATATGTTTTATGATTGTTCTACAAAGTCTTCTTTAGACAATAATACACAGTTAAACCTGAAGAATGGTTGCATTACACCGTTTTTAACATTAAGGCACAAAATCCAGACTCGGTTTATTCAAGTCAAAAGCAAAATAAAACTTGCGGAAGAAAGTGCAAAGTACAGTCGGTGTAAAAAGTTTTAGCTAGTTTAATACAAAATGCAGTGAGTAGAATAAATTGGTTCTTCCCACGTTCTGAGGCGGTTTCCTTATTCTAATGGGCTGCACTGCGCAACTATGATATTAAGCTGTTGAAATATAAATTAATACGTGACTTCCCGACTGTGGAAATATAAAACACGTAAAATTTCTGCAATGCTCCGTAAACGTACCAATTGTAAGCGCTACTAAAACTACGTACGGTTTGAATTATTTTAATTATTTCCACTATTCGAACAAACTCTCGAAGCTCGTAATTAAAACGGTTCGCCACAGTAACAAAAATGTTTACATATTTAATTTATATTGTACGATATTTTTCGGTGGGAATATGTCATTTTTAATAAATCATTTTATCACCGTTCCATATAGAGTTTCATTTATTTAAAACGACATTTTGGGAATTACCGTTACTATTATAATAAAAATATGCAAAAGAGAATAAAAACAGAACCGAGTAGACAGTGGTCGGAGAAGTCGGTCAGGTATTTTGCTGTCAAATGATAGGAGAAATCACAAATCATTGATTGCCACCAAATCATACGGACTATAATTACCCACTGCTGGGCTAAAGCTTTCTCCCATTTTGATGAGACGGTTTAAAGCTTATTGCACTATGCTGCTCTATGTTGAATGCACGTTGCATTTGAAACATATTTTTCTTCACGATTTTGTCCTTTAGCACCAATCACTGTTTAAATTATGAACGTAAATTAAGCATATAAAAATTTAATAATAAATGCCTGATCTTGTACCTGATCTTACTTACTTTTCATTGTGATCTCCATCATTCGTTTGGTCTAATCTTTTTGAATCCGCGCAGTTTATAAGCTGCATGGAATGCATTTACGCCGGTCACCTGACTTGAAAATGCTTTTGATGTGTTCCCCGCCGATTGATGGGAGCGCCTATAAAAGCCATAGTCGTAGGTCGATTAAACGAGCAACTGCCTCGTTGGTCTTGTGGCTAAAAATAATTCCACAGATCCTGAGGCGCTGGATACAAGTCCCAGATCGGGCCAGTAAAAAGTTATTGGGGTTTTATGTCAAAGATTCGGAAGTGTGTACACTCCCGTAGGTACTTCGGAACATACTTAATGCAGTTGGTCCTGTGCTTGAACCCATGGGAATAGAGAGCATGTGTGTCTGCATATATATTTATGCACTATAAGATGGACATCTGCAATCCCCCAGTATTGCAGACGTAGCGGCCGTGGTAGTCACTTTCCATCAGGTGAGCTACAAGCTCGTTTGCCCCCTCTTAAAAAAATGTCCTGCACCAGTTGGCTATTTTCTTGTGAGATTGGCCGCCGTGACAGTCATTGGTCAGGAGGGAAAATGGAAATATTTAGTGGGTATCTATCAGTACTTAATAATTTAATTTGTTTAAAATATTTAAAAAAAAATGTAAAATGTATTAAATTTAAAGTTGTGGTGCTGTATGAATGACAATAGGAGTCGTTTAGTAAAGAGCAAAGTATGCATGAAACTAGATTGTTGGAAGTTCCGTTGTATCACAATAGCAATAGCTTCTTCGTACTAAGGCATATAAAAGACGGCTCTTCAATTTACATAAGAATAGAAAATAATAAGTATATATAAAACTTTATACACAAAATTTGATCTGTTTATGTGCTCACTATGGGTATATTCAATTTAAAGTTTGTATTTGTTTTAGTTCTAGTTAAAAAAAATATGTTTTTACTGTTGTGAAACTTACACGACTAAGTTAAGTAACCATAGATATAAAAGTATGTTAGCTCATCTGAGTTTTAAAGTTCAAAAGTATTTAGAAGTCATCTTGTACTCAGCGAGAGGAAACTTGCTTGAGAAAGAATTCCTGTAATATGAGTATTGAGTATATGAATCCTTCCAATTCACAGTCAATAACATATTTTTTATTCCAGTGATTCGTTTATCGGTGTTATGATATCGCATAAATATTTATATGGAATGTATTGCGACCATTAAATCTTGATATTTGTTTATATATCTGATTATATTATAAAATCAACGTTTTTAATACATTTAACCGTATTATATAATATGTTACATGTGAGCATTGCAGAATTTCATCTGTGATAAGTTCTGCGCAATATTTACCCTTCGCCGAAGCAAAGAACACGTGACGTATAATAGTTTTGGGAAACAGCCAGACGTGATAAACAGACAACTGCGATACAGTGCTTGAAATACTGGGCTTATTACTCTTAGCGAATGTATTGCTTTTATTTTATTTTATACAAGTTGTTTCCAACTTCGTTCACATGGATATTAGACTCAGAATAACAATTCAAGAGTGTATAAATGACGAAGCAAAAAACGCTAACGGCTTTATACGGCGACATATAAACTTTGATAAGCAGCTGTTCCGTTAATAGCTCATTTATCTCTTTATTGACTTGACATTCAAAAAAAAAACACAACATTCATTAATTAATCACGCGTTAAAACATAATTACGTTTATAACTAAAGTCATACATAAAAAATATGGTTGTCTGTAAAGTCGGTTTACGGACGATGGTTTAACGTGACAACGTCATAACGAAACATTGATGAAATGACTGCAATCGAGTGAAAGAGAGATAGATGCGGCGCAAGCGTACAATCAGCGTAACGGGACAATGAGCGTAACGGGACAATTTTTCGTGCATGCAGCCAGCGTTCATCGATTTATCAGACGTCATGTCAAAAACATGAAGATCGTTTCAGCCGTTTAGGAGGATTTAAGTGTCGTACACACATTCAAAATAATCATTTAATAATATAATTTTTATTTAAAAAATTGTACATTCCAATAGTTATTTTGCTTGCATCAACACTCTTTGTTATAGTTTTGACTTATTAAAACAAACCCACACATATTCGAAAAGCAGTTTATATTTTGTGCCGCTATTCTAAGCAGAATAAAATCCGGTCGAAAATTTACATAAAATAGTTATCATTATGAATGTTTCAAAATTACATTTCCTCATTATTTAAATCAATGAATAACATTACGCTCACTTTAAAGGACCAATTAATGAACGAATTTAAATCTTATCCATGAAAAAATCCACGGGTATTTTTTATCCTCTGTAATTAAATTAAAATCTCCTTCAAGCCCCGCTTATGTCGTTAATCCAGTATTGTGAAAATTAACTTTGTTAAGCCTGCGAGCTGGATTTTTCCACTTATACTTTAAATTAAGTTTATTGCTAACTTCACTAATGTTATAAATATGGAATGAAACTTTATAATTTGTTTGTTACTTCACGCTTCAACTGATCGCTTATTTTGGAACACAATTTTCCAACAGTAGTTTTTTTTTTATGGAATAGGAAGGCGGACGAGCATATGGGCCACCTGATGGCAAGTGGACACCAATGCCCATAGTCATTAGCATTATAAGGGGTGTTCACCATCGCTTACATCACCAATGCGCCACCAACCTTGGGAGCTAAGATGTTATGTCACTTGTGCCTGTAATTACACTGGCTCACTCACCCTTCAAACCGGAACACAACAATAGCAAGTACTGCTGTTTTGCGGTAGAATATCTGATGAGTGGGTGGTACCTACCCAGACGAGCTTTGCACAAAGCCCTACAACCAAGTGTATTTTTATTTACGACTATATTTTATAAACACTTACAAAATCAACACAGGTGACATGTCAGGTAGTACTGCATGCGACATTGACTATTATTTAACAACTATAACGTTAAAAATAGTATATCATCGTATATCCGTTTTCGACATTTCACAAGTGAGATACGAAGTGGGTGACAGGATATCAATGTCAGTATCATTATCACAACAATTCACGTGAAAATGATCATTCATCCTTTGTTATTAAAACAATAACATCTGAACATCACATTAGTAATTATTTGGTGATATTGGTCAAACCAATCTGGTTAATTAGTGTCGTTTATCGTATTATATTGCCAGTCTTTAGCCAGTATAACTACAGGCAGACATTCTTAGGTTCAAGATTGGTTGCGCATTGGTGATGTAATGTTATACCTTTTTCAGTGCCAATATTTATGAATAGAGATCATTCACCATCAGGTGCATTTGGCAGTGTGCCTACCAATTTTAAATTAAAAATATTTAAATCAATTAAGCGTCTAAAACTATTACAATGAATAATTACTAAGTTGTGATATTTGAATGTGTTCCAATTACATGCTGATAAAGAAAGTTCAAGACATTTAGTAGCAAACGTGATGATAATAGCTAAAAACATCTGAAGTATACTATTAAAGTTAATTAGATTTCACCTACGGTATTTTTCAAAGAATGTTTATTAAATGTTTCGGGAAGACTACGGTTCGGGGAGCGATGGAGCGAATCCGAGGAAATTACTTCGACGATTTTTTATTTAGTAGTTAGATAACCAAATAAAAGAACATTTTAGCTTTTTTCCATAGTTATTTAACATGGGGCAAAGGGGGGGTAAGTGTTCACCATCGCCCATAAATATTGCCACCGTAAAAATAATTACCATTCCTTGCAATGTGCTTCCTAACCTGGGGACTGAGACGTTATGTTATTTGTGCTTATAATTACCCTGGGTTATTCTATCCTTTCAACTGGAATGCAATAATGGTTAGTGGTATTAATGTTTAATGGTAGGACATATTATGTATGATGGGTGTCACGGTAGCATGCGCAAGAGATCCCGTGGCGCTCCCCTTAAGACGGGAAGGGTACCGTGGTGGTTTCAGTCGGTAGGAGTCTGACATAACCCTCCATTCTACATCACATATTGAGGGTATCCATGCTGGATTTCCCCATGAAAAAAAAAAATGTATGATGGGTGTGCGTGGTACAGGCTTGCACAAAACGCTATCGACGTTATATACACATTATAAAGGTCTTTTTTTTCGATTTCACGCAAAATACTAATCCAATTTATATAGAAATTTCACATTGTGATAGTTTTTAGTAACAGAACAAACATTTTTTTAATAAAAAAAGAAGTAAAAAAATAAAAAAAAATATTGTTTATAAAAAGGAAAAAACCGAAATAAAAAAATGATTTTGGTGGATATACCTTTTTCATGTTTTAATCGACAACTGCTTCGAATAAAAGATAAATAATATTTAATAGAAATCTACCTATTATTAATAAAATATAAAAAAAAAATCATGATTAAAACCATTTTCATAAGTACAGCAAAATAAATAATGCATAACATTATAACGAACTCGACCTTAAGCTTAAAAACAAAATTTTCAAATTCAAAAGCAAACTGAAGTTTCAGCATAATTATTTCATTAAAATTTTAATTACATCAGCAGACGTAATGAAACGAAAATAGTACGTCAAAGAATCCCGCGAGCTAATGTTGATAACAGACGGACGTATGGTCAGAACAAATAAACATATTTATTTATACAGACCTCTCATTAGAATGCAAATAATTTATATATTATGTAGTTATTCGTTACCCTACGTTTCAATACTGGTAACAAGGTTTTTATACACCATGAGTCATGATGATAATTAGAGGTTTCTGTTTGAACCATTTCTATAAAATAAAAGAGACGTTGTCTTCAAAATATGAATATAAATGTAAATTAAAATCCGTCTAGACTACAAACAGATAAACGAACAACAATAGTACAAAAAAAATAAAATAAGTGTAAAATGTCTGTCATTCTAGTTGCTTCTGAATTTCTGACACAGACAAAATTCATCATTTATAGATTTGGCAACACCAAAAAGTGCAGAAAATGAATCAAAGGGCTTACATTATGATCATCAGAATAACAATCTATCCACTAGACTATTGAGAACAATCATAATATAATTTTATACAAAGTACGTACCATGTGTTACAATGACTTAAGGTAATTGATATAACAGGCACTTATTATGCTTTGTTAAATAATTTCTGCCTTGTCATAGTGAAGTCAAGAATAATATGTACGTATTAAATGATGATAAAGTAAAACACGTTAAATAGTTTGTATTGTAGTGTTGTGTGTGGCTATTACAATAATTATTTTGTGTTATTTACGGCCGAATACTGTAACGTCATTCAAAATGAAGTGGGACTTAGTTATTTGGAACGTCATTAATTTCAAAATTTAGTATGCGAAATTTGAAATTTTCATTTGAATGTTTCAGTATTCGGCCAATAGTCTGTTTATCGAGAAATATTAAAGAAAATATAATAAATATTATAACTTTACAAAAGTATCGAGTTGTGTGTATGTATCAGTTAAAATAAACAGTAGCAATTTTTATAAAACAGACAAGCATAATACGAATTAAACGCGAGTATAAACGTAATGGCTCAACTATTACACTAAATTAATAGTATCGTCCATTCTCACCCAAATACTGTCAATAATATTAATGAAACTATTAGCTTGATTTACCCACGTATTAAACAGCTTATATGTGTGTTTGATCATGGTATTACGGATAATTTTTGAGAGTTACCTACTATTATTGAATATTAACTACTTAGCAATAAAAGAGGAAATCATTCATCTTTCAGTCATTTATCTTTCTATATTTCACTGTTATATAGTACTAGCTGATACCCGCGACTTCGTCCGCGTTGCTTGATATATTAACAAAGTTTTCTTACGTACGAAGGAAAAAACATCAAAAATATCGCAAAAATATACTTTGTTTAAGCATACATCACTGAACACGCAGTGCATATACAAATCGTTGTTTCTTGAAACTTTAATAACTTTTTATTAACCCATTTGGACCCAAATGAAATCCAGCGGTGCAAATATTTAAATTTCTTTATTAATAGACAGAAACAAATATTGTTACATGAAAAACACAACGAAATTTAAAAAAAAATATTTCCTTCATTGAAAAAAAAAGCCGTCCTCAAATGGGGACAGTGGGTTTATGTGGAATGCAAATATTCAAAACATTATTTTTCAATGCATAACATTTTTACACACTTCTTGCATTGCCAGCGTGCTTTTTTATGACATACAGTTCTTGGAAACATCGCAGTTCTTGGAAAAGCTTTTGAGGAACCTTTTCCGTCATGCTGCAAGCTTTCCATAAATCAAAACTAGTGAAGAAATTATCGAAGTAGACGACATGGTCTCTGGGACTAGTGCCGAATATGTCTAGCAGCAGCTTCACTACTCTTGTACCCCACGGCTCTGCAGGATTAGCTCTTGGATATTTTCCACAATAGAAGTCGAAGGCCGTCTGAACTGGTGACCATCCAATTTTAGTATCCGAACCGCACTGGCTTGCCTCGTATAAATTGTTTCGCAGGATGTAGTCCAGACTACTTCACCATAGACTCATCTAAGGATAAACCTTGATGAAACACACCCCACTGGAGAAATTGCGCGTATTAGTATTTAATTATAGCTCGTAGTCAATATCATAGTGAAAACCTTTTATAAATAAATAAAGGTGTTTGGTTTTTCCCCCACCAATTTGGGAATCAAAGGTTCGTAGGTTGCCTCGGTCTTACACCAGTGAGGTGCCTGAATATCACATTTTACGCCTCTCAGTTTCAGCAAGCAATTGCTATTCCAGTCCTCCAAAACATTACTTTGAATATTGTCCTCATAACATTCTTCTTCGTCGGTAAGCACACTTGGTTCTGGAGGAAGCACCACTAAATCTACTGCTGCATCATCATCTTCTTCAAGCAACATAGCATCAAGTGCCTCTTGAAGCCCATGGTACTTGTTGAGACTGGTAAATGCTCGCTCAGCCATTTTTCGTCCAAAAAATACGTGATGACAAAAACTCGAATAATTTACCTCTGATGCTCCCACTGGCCCCAATTGGGGACACCACTGTAAAATCACTTCTATTATAAAAAATACTCAATAAAACATTATGATTTAATTTTGTTTGATAGTATAGACTACATTCGTATATTTGATGTAATAAAATAGCAGTTCTTTAGGAAAAAATTACATATAATAAATACTTACTTTGCGTAATAACTGATTCTCAAAACGGCTCCACTAATTTAACTGTGAAATCGTTCTTAACTGTTTTTATTCACTTCTAAGCATAATAACACGTCAATTGCTTCATAAAGATTACGTTTTCACAGTGATGCTATGTAAAAATAAAGATGTTAACAAATTGAAGGTAGTTCTCTTAGTGTCCTCGTTTGGGCACGGTGGGTCTATATGGGTTAAATGAAGATATCGAAATATTTTTTTTCAATAAGGGCCAAGTGTCTAAGAAATAAAATTTAGAAAATTTCATTGAGATCTATCCAGTAGTTTTTTCGTGATGCGCGCGATATTTATATAGATAAGTCAAAAACTGCATATTTGTGTAATCTATAATATAATTAATCGTTATTATTTTTTTTTTGGAATAAGATTCGACTGAAATACTTGACTGTGTTTTCCCTAAAAGAACCACATCTCTGACAATCTGGAGCTTAATAATTCCTACTGCTGTACTGAGCAATATACAGTTACCAAGTTGTTCTACCGATTATTGTTATCCTATAACTGACAATACTGACATCAACTGTCAGTAATTACACTTGATATGTTGGGTTGATATCTGTTGACGTAAACAGAAACATTATTGGTAATGTCAAACTAACTTCCCTACGTTTTGACAATTTTTTTCAAAATTTGTTAAATTTTATTGCAAAATTATTATCTATCCAAAATTACAAATCATCTTCAAAAATGAGTATGCTATTTTCAATCTCTGTAACTTTTTGTCTGTCTAGTAGATATCTGTGGCCTATATGGCAGATTCCATTACGAAGAGCATTGTAAAAACAAATCGGATGGATTTGAAAACTGAAATTCCCACTGGGATGTACGTGGCTTAGAATCTGGGTTATCAGCTACTGCGATATTTTAAAGTCGATTCAAGATTTTGTTGACCTTGATATATTTGTCATATGTATTATGATTGTATATACTTTGCTGTACAATGTACTTTAAATTAACAGCCTGCGAATGTCCCACTGCTGGGCTAAGGCCTGTTCTCTTCTTTTGAGAAGAAGGTTCTCCTGATACGATACAGCGATACAATTCATTATTACTTGGCTATCTGACAATATGTATTCAGATTTGCACGGTGCCTTTTCCCATGTCTAATCTCGCAAGTAAAAATAATAAACTTTTTACCTGGTACTGTTAGGTCCAGATAAAAGTTTTATATTAACAAAGATCATAAAATGATAATTTTCTTCTGAAAAATTTCAACCACATTGGAGATTCTCAAGGGAAACTAGCCAACTGCGCGGGACATATTATTATAGTCCACAAATGTGTGCGCAAACACAGATGCACTCCTTTGGTCAAATAATCCGATGGGATGGCAAATCTAACCACAAGAAGTTCAAATGCAAAACCAACGGCTTTATATGCTTTTTGAGGCGTAGGCGTAAACACTTACAGCGAAATTCTAGACTCCAGGTTACTAGTGAGAATCTCTCGCCAGAAAATCAGAAAACTGTTTTACTGGCCCGGCCTTGGGATTCTACTAGGTCTTAGGAATCTGCGACCTTATAGGCTATCCACTAGACTGAAAATGTATTCAATATATAATAATAAACAATAGTAATAGGAATTAAATTAAGAATTGTTTTCGTCGTATTCAATTTAATTGCCGAAGTAAGTCAATCTAAAGTATCGATACATCTGCACAAATTTGTGTTTGTTCTTGAAACCTTCAAATTAATTTAAATTCAATTTATCTTCTTATAAAGTTAAATTTTCTCTAACAGATTGAGAGTTTCTGAGAATTTATTTTTACTTCGAGTTCATGCTATCGATCTATTTGTAGACAACTTTGTTACTAATGAAATTAAGCGGGCGTTGAACGTTGTTTTGGAGTGTAATTTACGTCATTTCCTATTTATATATAATTATGTACTACTTATGACATCACTTTTATAGTACAACATACAAAGATTCGAAGACTGAAACTTTAGATAAAATGTTTTATTAACTTTTTACTTTAATTCAAAATCACATTTATAATTAGTAAAATTAAAACTAAAGACTTAATTTTTTTGAAGAAATATATAAAACAAGCCGCAATTTACCTATATAAAGTTCTGTTTCAGTTTCAATTAGCACTTCCTACAGTTCAAACACCGTTACAAAAATAGTATAAACCGAGTTAGGGCTAGGTCGAAACGACTTACAAACATCTAAATCCTTTGCTCGCTTATTTAAAGGGACGAATAAACCTAGTGCAATAAAATACATACGAAGATATATGAATTTCAGGGATAATGCCCTCTAATGCTATTATATTTAGGTCGAGAATTGTGTGCAAATTTTGAGGATTTTGTATCAAGAGACGTGTCACGCCCGGATGACTGTTATGCTTCAACAATTTTAGTGCCCACAATAGGAATGCATCCTTTGGAGAGCTGTTCGTGTACAGTTATCTGATATGTGATATTGTACGATGATTTTATATGTAACTCCGACCATCTCCCTTCATTTGAGTCAGAATTATTCAAAGTGAAAAGAAAATAATTCACAGGATTTTAGTCCAATTTCTACAGTGTGATTAACTTTGACGATAATTAGAATCCTGATGATAGATGGTAAGTACCATATCATGGTTTTGTATAAAATATTATAAAATTTAAAATTAAAACCTAAATCAGCTATCGCGAATATAATATGTCTCAATCTCATTCGCGTCGATATTTTAAATTTACGCCACGTTTTACATTATTAAATTATCCTAGAAAAGTTTAAAGATACGGGAATTCCTTGTATTTTGTATTATTTAATTAAGAAGTTTACATTCAGTTTTATTCATGGAGCCAGATTATATAAGTATTTTAGTTAGAAATGTTATTTTGAACAGGGTAATGTTAAAACGATTAAAGATAATTTATTAACATTTGATGATTATTAGTTATTCAATGTTCAAATGTATATAAACTTTATAACAGTTATGTTATTATAATTTTATTAATTTTAAAGTTTTTAAGAAATTTTCTCCTTTATAAATATTTAATGTGTTTTTTTTTGTATTAGAAAAAATGGTTCAGTGCCAATGCATATTTTCCTAATTTTACTTGTTGGTAGGGCTTTGTGCAAGCTCATCTGGGTAGGTACCACCCACTCATCAGATATTCTTCTGCAAAACAGCAGTACTTTGTATTGTTGTGTTCCGGTTTGAAGGGTGAGTGAGCCAGTGTGAATTATTACAGGCACAAGGGACATAACATCTTAGTTTCCAAGGTTGGTGGCGCATTGGCGATGTAAGCGATGGTTTAAATTTCTTACAATACAAATGTCTATGGGCGTTGGTGACCACTTATCATCTGTTGGCCCATAAGCTACAGTCTACCTAAG
Source organism: Nymphalis c-album (assembly GCA_963151315.1). Lineage (NCBI taxonomy): Eukaryota > Metazoa > Arthropoda > Insecta > Lepidoptera > Nymphalidae > Nymphalis > Nymphalis c-album. The sequence goes on from OY720591.1 coordinate 9,738,400, forward strand.
CGATAAAAAAAATTAAAATGTGACAGTTAGCCTAGTTGTTTAAGCTTTTTCTGGAAGAGACTACAATATTTAGGGTAAATCCGTTTAACCTAGAACACACCATACCATTGATCATAAAGTGGAGCTGCAATCAAGTATTGAGTTAAATGAAAATAAATAAATAATATATATACAAACAGACTTTCAATCGCAATATAACTTAAAAAATCTCGTTAATTGGAAATAATATCATTTACTTATGATTTACAATGTTCTACCCATTTATAATTTTATAATTTATTTAACTCACATCGAAGTCTCAATGGTATATATATTTCTAATAAGATAACGATGAAATGGTCTGTACTGAGTTTATAAGTACTAAGTTTCTTAATGGCTCTTCTCAATTGAATTGACCTTCCTCGTCGGTAAAAATATTTAAATTTAATAAAACCTTGTAAAATTACTTTAGGGTGCTTGTAAGAAACCACACAATATAATATATTTTTTTTTGTTTTGATTTTTATTCTTGATACATAATATATTATGGATTAATATCTAAAAAAATAGATAATCGATTATAAACATATTATTATCTTTCCTAGTGCGGATAAAAAGTAAATGTAAAAACTAAACAATTCTTATCTATACAATCTATACATATATAAAACTGCTTATTTGAAGGAAAAACTCGCAAACATTTTCTTGCACGATAAGGTTTTTATCAGATGAAGATTAATAAAACGTACTTTATTATATATATATACCAATAAAGTTGCCTTTTATTTTATATAAGGAAATAAATGACATTTTAGCTTTTAAAGATTATCATATTGTTGTTCATAGGAAATCGCCCAAAAGCGATTGCGTCAAGAAATTTTAATAAAACTCGAAAGGTCGAGTTACATAATATTTTACTTCTCATTTTGTTTTATAACATAAGATAAATATTTTAATCCATTTATTCTTAAATATAAATACTAAAATATTATAATAATTCAATTTTAACTCGACTTCTCAAGTCGTGTTTGTTGTAAAATTCACCTAAAGGTTTATTTTGCTAAGCGTATCCGACCATCCATCAGTCTAGTATGTAAGGTCAACCACCATGACTATGATGGCGGAAAATTAATCCTACAGCAGAATACTTCCATAGGCAGACCTGCCTAATTAAAATAGGCAGGCAGACCGGCAAACGAGCAATCTAATGTTAAGTGGTGACCACTGTCCTTAGACATTGACACTATAAGAAATATAACCGCTACTTACTAGTTGTTTTATTTGCAAATAATAAACATTAATTTCCTATTTCAAATGATTAAGTCCTAAATAAGGACGTCATTGGTTGAAGCTGACTAGCTCTAAAATGTCCCAGTGACACTGACTGCGCGCAAGCTTATTGTACTCCAAACGTTTCCGCTACTAATCCCAATGTCATGAGTTCCTTTTGATGTGTAATGATTCCAATTTGTTATCTCCATCATACAATTTCCACAAATGTTCGAACAAATTAGATCATAATGTTAGTTTTTGTGTGAACACATCTAACATATAAAGATTTTACACAACTATTGTAGTTTCTACAGTCACAATTATATAAATGATATTATAATTGTTTTGTTATATTAAACTTGTAATGAGAAGTTATAAAAGGTGTTTAATTAACGACCTACATAATTGCAACCAGATTAAAGTTATACAGTTAAAATTAAAATGAAAAACATTTATAACAATTATACCCATAATGGACACTGATTTTGTCAAACAGTGTGCTTCGTGTCGGATAATTGACATCTGTCAATTATCATTTATCAATCGAAATATATTTATTGGTAGTAGTGTGAATTTAGTGTGAATATATTTAGCATATATGAAATATTCCACTGAAATTTTTATCATGTGGTTCTTAATTTACGTCCCGCCATAAAAATGGCAAATAAATGGGACAGCATACGATGTTTCTACTGTTAATGGTTCCAAAAAACAAGCATGAGGGTATAATTCACAATACGCATTTTGTTATTTCGCTGCTTTTAGAGTGAAGCCAGGGCAATGATATATTATATACATATTTTAAAAAAATGGTTGTTTGTGGAAAGAGTATAGTACTAAGGACTTGAATCTCGCTATCTCATTAATTTGAAACTCATTAACCAAGAGATGAATTGACAAAACGTATTGCAGACAGAATTTTGACCTTTTGCAGTTAATTACTATATGTCACCAAAAGGCATAAAAAGAGATTATTAAATAAATAAAACAAATACATAAATTTGTTATTGTAAACAATAGTAAACCTATGTTTTATTTATAAAAAAAAAAAAAAATTCTCACCTTTGAAATATTGAAATAGTGTTAACAAATAAAAAAACGTTTTAGGTAAAAAATATATCACCGGTTTTTTTCAACAATATTTGGAAATGTTGGGCGCCATTATATGAAACAAATATATTAAATACCTTTCAGATATTAAATATTAGAATTATATGTATGAAAGAGTTAAGACATTTACAAATTTGTATTAAATCCACTGCCATTGCCAGATACAAATTACATTTAAATATTTGAATACATACATATTTTTTATATCATATAGGTAAGCGGAAGCGCATATGGGCCACTAGAAGGTAAGAATCGCCAATGTGCCACCAACCTTGTGTACTAAGATGTTATGTCTCTTGTGCCTGTAATTACACTAGCTCACTCACCTTAATTAAATGGATATTAAATCCATAAATGAATAGATAAACATCGACGTTAATTCTTAGTTCGTGTAAAGACGTGGTGCTAACCTACATATTTATAAAAAGCAAGTGAAGATAATTACGAAAAGATAAGAGAAAAGGAAATTCAAAGAACAAAAGAAAGTCGTAACAGACATTTCACTATCAAAGACATCTGGTCTAGGCACAAGAAAGTGTAAAAGCAATCATCAGATTATATCTAACGTTTAATGGTGTTGAAACATTGCTTTTATCAAATTGAAATTTCAATTCGAAATTCAATTTTCATAATAGTTCAGATTTAATAATTACTTGTAATAATGTATGATTATAGTTCGTGGAAAATCAACGTAAACGTATAATATACTTGTTATATAATAATAATCAATCGACCTGTGAAATTCGATGATAAATATATTGTAATTTGAACTTATTTTTCATTAACTTCATTTATATAGAAAAAGTCAATTAATCATTCTTCTCATTAAATATTTTTGAACATTTTGAATACGTGATGAGATGGCCCAGTGGTAAGAACGCGTGAATCTTAACTGATGATCGTGGGTTCAAACCCGGGCAAGCACCACTGAATTTCATGTGATTGTGATTATAATTCATCTCGTGCTTGACGGTGAAGGAAAACATCGTGTGGAAACCTGCATGTGTTAAATTTCACTGAAATTCTGTCACATGTGTATTCCACCAACCCGCATTGGAGCAGTGTGGTGGAATAAGCTGCAAACCTTCTCCTCACAAAGAGGAAAAGAGGAACACAATTTGGTAGTGACATAATGCTATGACATGACAGAGCTGAAAGTGAGCTCAGGATAGCTGTTAGTAAGCACCTAGAGCATAATATACTCATTTGATATTTTTCTGAAGAACGTACGTAACACTTAAAATAGGTTGTTTACTTTCATAACTTCGAATAATAATAAATCATAATAGTTTCCTATAACGTTCATAATGAGATAAATATTATTATATGAAAAAGTATTAAAATTTACTAATCTACATGGTTGTTTTTATGCAATTTTATATCCAGCAGCTTTTCAGTCACAAAATCTTTCGTTTAGGTGTTTAACTAAGAGGCTAATAAATCCGGTCCAATATGGCGAAAATAGAAATAAAACTCGAGATAAAAGTCGAAAATCACATTGGAGCGATTTCGAGAAAAGAGTCAGTCTCAAGGGATTAAGACGGGCCAACATCGCTGAATTAAAGTAATTTAGAATTAAGCTACAAATCATTTTGGACTTTAATACTCAAGTATAGAGTATACATTTCAAGATCAAATTGTTTTATGGATGCTTCATTAGAAAAGGATGCCTTATTGAATGAAAGTTACAAACTAAGTTTGATTTATAAAATTATATGTACTTGTTTTTAATTTTAAATCTGTCAAAATTTTCTAAATGATTACTTAAAATTTTGCATAAATCCAAGTTAAATTTCTTCTTAATTTTAAAAATATCCTTCTCTATTAAAAGTAGATCAGCAGAAGGCCTTATGAAAATGAAGAAATGAGGGCATTTAAAACTAAAGTTTTATGTATTCTTGCTTAAAAATTAAAGTGCTTAAGATATTTATTAAATATATTATATATTATATTAAATTAGAAAAGTTGTTATCATTTCTACGATATTTAAAATATGTTGATTTGAAATAGACTTTTGGAATAAAGTAATCCTGACCTTACAATAATTTATCATTAAAACTAAGCTGAAACTCTTCAAATTTAATTACCAGTGGAATCAAGCAAATGCCAGCAATTTCTTAACGAAGTCGGAAAACCAAGGATTAGGTACTTTTAGCCGATTCTCAGTGGGTAGTTTTATCTGGAGCTTGTTTAATTTATTATTCAGGTGAAGGCGAATTATATCAAAGCGCTTTATACCAAGAAGTCTAGTTATATGATTTTATTTTTATTAAGTTTAAATGAATACTAAATTTAATGCGATCCAAAAACGTGTGATATGAAATCACAAGAAATATTTAAGGATAAACCTTAAAACATAATAATTATGAGCACTTTATAAAACATCTTATTCATACTGAGCTATTTGTTTTTCAAAGAAAACCGTATTTTGAAATATTACAAAAAAATTGTACAAAGAAAAAGTTTTATAAATATTTTGAACTGATGCCAAACTATATATAATCGTCATTATAGAAATCTTATATTTATCAAGCTTTATGTCTTGAGATATTAATTATGATATTTTTTCCACTTCAGGGCAAGACCACCTCATATGCCGTGAAGGAAAAGAAGGAAAAGAGCATGGTCTTCTCTTATGACATCACTGTCCATACCTGTTTTCTTCTCTTGCGTATGCCATGTTACTTTATGAAACTCTAGTGACCCAGTCATAAGACATGGCAGAGTATTTGATCTCATACTTGAAAGAACTGGCTATACAAGTTATATTTCTTCTAATGTAAACACTGTCTTCAATGACAGATGAAAACACTTAAATCATGAAAGTGATCTCTTCTGAATTAATACTTCATCAAGCAATAAGACATTTTATTTAAGTTGATTTATGGTAAATGATTTCTAACTGAATCGTCATATCGACATTGCGTAAATTTGTCAACGTCAGATTAAGTTTATATTTCCACTCACTATAAAACATTTGGGAGTTAAAATATTGTTTTCAATTTGTTATTCCACTCCGAGAAAATGGTCCCCGAAACCCATGGAGACTAAAACGTCAGATGAAATTACTTTTCGCTGAGTTTCCATTAGAAATCGATATCGTCATAAACTTCGCCTTTTTAGTCGTAGTTCGGGAAGTCGTTAGAATTTGTGTTTAAGCTTCGACGTTTACATTGTTTTTGGTAGAATTCCGTTAATAAAGTTTGAATTGGTTTTAGAAAGTATGTTAAAACGATAAACAATTAGACACTTGATTGAATAAAGAAACTTATTGAAAAGGTTTTTTTATATTTTGCCAACTTTCTTTTATCTTTTTGCAATATAAATATGAATTACAAATTTTACTTTCATTTATCTCTCTCTCTCTCTCTCATAGTATACGCTGATGTAAAAAAAGGATATAAAAATATAATATTTAGTCAGTCATAGCATTACCTCACATACACCATTTCATACGCTATTTTAATACAATATAAGAAGACCGCGATCAATGGAATATCGCAGTATGAATATTACACATTTTTGTTTATACTTAGATAAATTTATAGAAGCGGTAATAGATAAAATCGAAGCTATCTGTCAAGCAAATGAAGTGTAAAACCAGAATCGCTTGTATGGTACTCGGTATCTACAACGTGCCGGTGGCCAAGCAATTTGTCGGGATTACGAATTTACGACATATCGAACTCGAACGGACGGTAAAAAAATATGTAAAGCCAAATTGGGTTTCAAGAATGCTATTTATTTGTGGACTGCGAAAGAAAACTTAGAGGCTGGAATTAGCTGTAACTATGCATGTTAGGATGCGATGTTGAATCGATCAATAGAATTATACGCGTAAAATTAAAGGGGACATGACATCTTATTTCCCAAGGTTGGTGGCGCATTGGTGATGTGAGCGATGGTTAACATTTCTTACAATGCCAATGTCTATGCGCTAATGTAAGGAGGTTGGTGACCACTTACCATCAGGTGGCCTATATTCTGGTCCGCCTAAACAATAGAAAAGACATTTTACCATTTCATTACTAATAATAATATTTACGATTTATGAAAGCACTAGGTATGACGAAACGAAGTATATCTTAATGAGGGGATTCTCAATTATTTAAAAGGGTCTCACACTTAACAAAATAAATATTTTTTATTCTTATTTTAAGCAATATTATTTAGATCTACGAGTAGATAGATCGATAGATCCTTCTTTGAATCAAAACGATTCTATGTTGTTCATAAAAAAATGGTAAATTTTATTTTGGTATCTCGCAAATAGCCATATTTATATAGAATTATAGATTATAGGATATATTTATAGGATTTAAAAAGAGGCAGTTAATCTGACATTACATACGTAATTTTAGTTAAAGGTGTTTAAGGGATTATTTAAGGATGTAAAACTTTTAGTGATTACATTTTAAATATAAATTGCTAAATTGGAACTATATATATAAAGTCGAATAAAAAAGTAAAAACGATATAATATATATTTTTATATATATAATACCATGAATTACATAAACGAAAATTGTTCAATATAAGTACCTAGTGTGGTATTTTTATAAATAAACCAATAAAATATATATTACGAAGTAAATCTAACTTGATCAGTGCACGAATAGATAATATGAATAAAACATAACGCGATTGCTTATTTGGAGTTTGATTCTGATAAAATATTGAACCGAAGGAATATCAAAGCAGGGAGGGTAGTTTAGCTATTCATGTACAGAAGGGTTCGAAATAAACAATTTTGCATAAAAGTCTTTATGCATAACGTAACTAGAGCTATGTTGCCTTAAATGATAAAAATATTCTTCATCTCCAAAACTTACTACCAATTATTAGGAGGCTATTCTATTATTACACTATGTTTCTTAATGATTCTATTTAGTATTATTTTATTGGAATGTTGATGTTTACCCACATAATAATAATTCGCATTTTTAATGGAAATTTTTCTCTCAGGTAATTTAAAGGACGCATATTTTAATTTCAAACCTTCAAGTACGGTGCATACTACAAAAGAGCTATCTATTTTAAAATTAATATAAAAATATATATATCCGATATTAGGACCTCATTAGGAACTTAACAATATTTCATTAATTAAAATCTGTCGTATGTATGGTGTTTTCAAATAAAGTAATAGTTATTAGAAAATAATTTATTTTATCTTCAATCTTAATACATTTGTGCTTACAAAATAATGTAAAAAAAAACATTTATTAGTTTCTGAAAAACAATATCAAAAACTTTTATTATTAAAGCTGAAGCCATTTTATACTTCACCAATTTCGATATTCCCTTTGTCAATATTTACTTCACTAGATATGTACCTATTTACAGAGCTTATACCGCATTTTGAATACAAAAACCATATTATTAGGGAATAAAATATGAATTTCGTGATCACGTCAATCCAGTAACGCCTGTGAAATAATAAAAAGAAAATTTAACTTGACATGAATTCAATTTAATTAGACTGTGTGAGAGATAATATAGTGCACAAGCATATGTGCAACTCGCAGACATTGGGCCAACACAGCGAACTTCCAAGTTTCAGGCCACTTTAGAGATTTTCTTGACAAAATTACTTATTTGGTGTTTAAATCCAGGACTTTGGAGTTAACAGACATAAGTTAACCACCGAATCAGTAAGGCAGTCAACATACATGCGAAGATAACAAGAAAGTCAACTGTTATTTTATTTAACAAGAGTTAAAGTTGCTTGTTTGCTTTTGAGAACAGTGAGCAGTAGCAGATTTGATTCTATATATTATCATTTCCATAAATATATACCCGGTGATATAGCTTAGATTTTTTTTATTGCATCGATAGGCGGATGAGGGACATGTGGGCCACCTGATGGTAAGTGGTCACCAACGCCCATAGGCATTGGTGTTGTAAGAGACGTTACCATCGCTTAAATCGCCAATGCGACACCAACCTTGAGAACTAAGATGCTATGTCCCATGTGCCTGCAATTAAGTCAAGTGTATACTAAGGTATTATTATCTTGTCATTTAATTTGCAGTCAGCCAATCATTCATATAGAGTTAACAACATAATACTTGAACCACAAAAATATGTAGTTTTATCGTTGAAGAATGAGAAAAAAAATCTATTAACTTACACTCTGTGAAGTTTCCTAGCTCTCGGCAAAGACGCGGGATCTTCATTAAGTACGTATAATTTCGTACCAATGATATAGTTTTTTAAATATTCATCTTGGTCTAATGTCGAAATGTCCGTAAAGAATGTGTCATTTTCTGACTCAGTGATTCGCTTCTGTAGTGACAGAAAATTTGTATTCTTGAAATGCCATTCCTTTGTTGTGTAGTATTGTAGGATATTCAGACCGTGACTGATACGATTTAGAATATTGACCATGCTAAAAATATAAGTATTGATGTAAATATTTTTAAACTGTCCTTATAATTTCGATTTAGTTAAAATATAAGCAATGAAAATTATTATTTAAGTCCGCTATGCAGGGGATTCCTAATAGTTAAGATAATTTTTCATAAATTAGATCAAAGTAGCTCACGGAAATTATAATATCATATGAGAAAGTTTTATGACGTGTTAGAAAACAGAAATCTCAGTATATCATCAAAAAGTGAATCTTTCGAATTAATGGATGTGATAAAAAAAGTCCTAATTCTGAAGTAAGAAGATTTTTTATTTATACATAGTAATTAAATTTGTGTTAGCGCCAAAAATTGACTTTTTATTCAAAATTGATATTGTTGTATTTATAATAATCTGATTTGAATAACATTATAGTTAACCTGGATTACAAAATTCATACATAAATAAGATACTTACAATACCTTCTTTCCCAAACAGAGCAGCAACATATCGACAAAATATGCTGGCAGCACATGAGTGAAGATATGTGCAATTTGGTGTGTAAGCCAGTAAGATTTGATAGTACCTCCCGGATACCACAATGCGACCGTAAAAGGATATTCATTGACCCACTTCTCACCTTATAAAATAACAAATCGATAATCATATAATACTCGTTATAATATTCAACCAAGGCCCTCAACGCAATCCAAACTAATCAAAGCTTGTATTATGAAAACCAGGTAACTGATATACTACATTTCTTTTGTAAATACACACTTATATATATAATTACACTCAGACTCAGGACAAACAGACATGTTCATGCAAATATCTGTCCTGGGTGGGAATCGAGCCCTCGACCAGCGTCGCGAAAGGCTCATCAACAAATATATTATATACGTAGCCAGGTACTCACATTTTTAATTAAGCTATATTTTGTAAATAATTTAGTAATAGAAAATATGAAGCGATAGTTAAATTTATCCTTAAAAACGAGCATCTGTTTCACTTTGTAAATCTAATCTTACTACACTCGTGCCGGTATAAGAACGCTATTTGTGTGGATACCATTTTATTTTCAATTTTTTTCTTTTCTTTTCTATTTGTTAATTAAATTACTGAGTGCAAGCATACTTTTTCTACTCGTATCTTTCCCTACGATCAATAACAATTGAAATATACTCTAATCCCAAGGATTAGAGTATATTAATCATTTTGGTAACTTCGCCTTTTTATTTTTAAAGTCCAGCTAAAATTCAAGCATTAAAATGATATTTCACTTATTCTATGATATAAAACATACCTAACTCGATGATTTCTCGCCATGTAACCTTAACAATGCCAGATAGTGTCATATTAAAAAAACGAACATCTCTCGGCCTGGTGAAAAAAAGAATAATTTAAAAAAATTAAAATCCGTTTCTTATAAGTGTAGCGTAACATGTCTTATAATATAGCATTCATATAATTTTTATATTCACATAAAGCCTGAGCTAAAACTTGGGACATTGCTTCGTATTTAACGATATAATTTGTGATATAGATACTACGGTGTTTTTTTAAGATAATAAGCATATTTGAAAGAAGAGAGGAAATAAATTAATAATATCAGTTCTCATAAATTATCTTAAATTAACTTACTTGTCCAGAGCAGTGGTATATGCTATTAGAATGCATCCATTGACGACTACATCAACTGGAATTGCATCTGCTGAGTACGATGGCTCGCAATGCATGCTACGTATCACACCTAGAATTAACATAATTATTAAAAATTGCCGCCAAGATGGTCGACTGGATTCACGGGCTTGCACCACTTAATTTTAATGTGATTTTTGTATATGCATCATGAAATAACACTTTTAAGCTTTGCAAATATATAACAGAGAAACAAATTCTAAATAATAAGTTACCTAATGACTTTTGATGTTTTGTCATAGAAGTTAAATTTTAAAGTAAAGTGATGAAAATCAGCGCACGTGTGATCATGGTTACGATTCTGTAGCGATAGGTTATTTACGTCATAAATTTCATCAAAAATGGATATATAACTATTTCTTATACTTATACCCTCACTACTCAAATGCAACAAAAAAACAATTCGGCGCAAAATTAAAGGTAAACATCTATTCGTATAACATGATACTAAGAAAATATGATAAATTTTAGAACATTTACCTTTACCACTACCAATGAGGAGTCCTGTCGGCCCATTAATATTATCAACCCAACCAGGCAAAGGTTCCTTCCAGGCTGCGACAACTGCAAATACAATATTTTTATTTCGATTCAAATATTTTATAAAAATAATCCAATTGTAAGCTTGATGTCAAATAATAGGTGTAAGTAATTCACTTTATAAGATAAGAACTACACATACTTTTCATTTTGACAAAAGCGAAAATACAAATTTGCTTCATTCAAATCAGATTTCGATTGTTGTTCTATTGTCATCCAATCTACATGATAAGATAAATCGACAGCATCTTCAAACTGTTGATCTTTCAGTTTGTTTTGATAAATGGTTTATTATTAAGTCTCAACTACAACAATCAAGTTAATGTAATCTTAGTTGAATATAATATAAACAGTATAGCTAATAAAATGTTACCGATGAAATTCAAAGAAATTGGAAAAACAAAATTAAATCAGTAGAGAGGCAAGCGAATATATTTCTACCAAATGCATAAGCACTGATTTGCACTGAAGTAGTCTGTTATAATTAAATCCATGCCTTTTGTTTGCTAGGATAGGAAGCTTTTGCTCAGATGTGGGACAGTTACGAGTATATATTGTTACTATTGGTATTGTTTAATTTCAATGAAATTCTGTCACAAGTGTATTCCACCAGACATTGGAGTAGCGTTGTGGAAGGATATTTACAAGCTGTTAGAGAGAGAGAAGATAGAGATAGTTAATATTAAAAAAATAAAATTATTTACCAATGGATGGTCGTCCAATGGCAATAGGAAATTTGGAACTGTATTGCGCTACCAGAACTTCCGTCATCGCTTTTGTATAGGAATAAGTATTGGGTTCAGACGATATCAATCTAAAAGCAAGACCATTCAGCTTAAGTTAGTAAAATAATTTCATTATATTGGCAACTTTTACAAATTATGTATTTTTACTTACTTTGGCTCTAAGAAGTTTAATGTATTTTCGTCAAGCCATTCTACTAGATCAATAATTTTTTCGGGACTATGTACTGCTGGGTACAATTTTTCTTCCAAAACTTCTAACTCACATCGACAGTAGGCAGTAGAAAGGTGAACGAACGCCTAAGAATTAACAATTTTTGGTCGGGTTTAATTTATTTTTTTCGGACGCTATAAAGTTTAAATTTGTAATTCCAAGTATTAGCAGTTCTGTAAAGTTCTTTAATATAAAATTTATTTAAAGTACAACCAAATATAAGCGTAAAGCTAGTAAGATAAACTGTCATAAAAGAGAGAAATATTAAAGTTGGAAAAAAGAAACACAGACTTTCTAAGAAAAACAGAATCAAATAAATGAGATCTTAATACCAATTAGTCGAAAATTTGATTTTAAACAATCAGAACTATTTAAGAACTGCATAGTTTAAGTTAGGAACAAAATTTATTTTAAGCTTTACGTAAATAATAAATATTGTTCTAAAAATACTTCGATATTTTCCATTCTTTCAGCCAGTTTTAGGAGTCGCAGCGTACCCTTGACATTCGTGTTGACAGCATCTTTTAAATTCTGATCAAATCTGAAAAAAACGATCTTTATTCGCATCTGATTCATGTTTCTCGATCAAAACTGTACTACTTAGAGGTTCTTGTTTGGAGTTCCACGTATCTCCTTGGCTAAATGATTTTAGAATATTTGTGTGTAATATTAGAATTAATGTGTGTAATGTTAGAATTTGTAAGTGATAACGTTAAATAAAAATAGGTTAGCACCTAACACAAGCAGCGCTATGGAACACAATATTGCAATTTCGCCTCAGCTCTTGAACGTCGTCATTAGATAGGCCCAAGTTATCATCCAAGATATCTCCAGCGACTAATTTAATTTTCTTAAAGACATTTGGTTGCTTCTCTCGTAGATTTTCAAATATCTATAAAGTAAGAAATATAAACATTAATCAAATTTGTATTTTTATGAATGTTTTACACTTATTTACTGCTTATAATCTATTACTGATTCCAATTGCTGGAGTATTAAATATAAAAAAATACTTTGACCTTGAATTAAATGAAGATTTATTCATCTAAGCTATTTGTGGTAATATATAGCAAAGCTTCTGAAGTATATATTGCATGAAAAATGTCAACCTAAAGATTTTTATCTCAACTCATCTTGTGATTGGAATATGGTAGTAATATTAATTTTGAGTCGCCTTTTTATCAACTTACTTTTATCTAAAATGTATTAACGTCAATCTCTCCCGACTACTCCCAATATTCAATTAGAGCCTATATCAAACACGTATAATATGTCATGAATATGTTACCTGAGTTTTTTTTGTGTTTAAAGAAGTATTTTAGAAACTACGTAAAATAATTTATATATTATTAAAAAAAAACCATTTTAAACTTATATTTTTACAATGAATGCAGAATATTTAAACATTTACCTTGTTATTGAAGAGTATTTTCAATCTTTCTTCCTCTGTCAAACCTTTTTTCACCCTTAACAAAAGGTATATGGTGCCAACATCGGGACATGATCTTAGTAACTTTTCAACTAATGCCTATAAAACAATAATAAGTTATCCATCAATGTAATGTTTTGCAGTAAGTAGTAAAACTCAATGCAAACAATCAAGTTCATTAATCAGATATAATAGTCAATATTTTAATTTGGTCCATAAAATTAAATTAAAATATTGGCTATTATCGCTTACTATTATTAACTAGTATTATATTATGACGTATTAAGAGCGTGTTTTAAGGTTAGGCTAGGTTAGTAGTAGTAACTTGAACAAGTCCCCGCTACGGTTAGTAAGTATTATTAAAAGCATATATGAGATTATTACCTATTAAAGAATTATTAATATTTCTCACAGTGACTATGTTTACAGGTTGTGGTGATCACTTACCTGTGAAATGTTGGTAACGGACGCATTATGATATACTAATTTGATTCGTCTATTCTTGAAATATTATATTTATTATGGCTAATGTCGCATATCACTACTTGAAATTATACGACCGTTTTTGTCGCATGTGCATGTATACGAAAATGTTACATTTATGTCGCAATTTTTTCTTACCTTACCAAGGAAACCTGTCCCTCCAGTGACTAAAATGTTCTTGCCTTTGTAGAACTCAATGACTGAGGGTGTCATACTGAGTGGGTAACTGTAACAAGAATAAATACTTACTTCTTGCAGATATAAAATATGATCACTCACTGTATAGATAGGCGGACGAGCATATAGGTCACCTGATGGTAGGTGATGACCATCGCCCATAGACAGTGGCATTGTACAATGTCTATGGGCGTTGGTGATTATTTACCAGGTGACCCATACGCTCGTCCGCCTACCAATGCTATAAAAAATTAACATCTGATTTTTTTATTCGTTTTATTGTAAATCAAACGCTTCTTTACAACTTTACGGTGACATATATAGCAATGTTAAATTATGATAAATAGTTAAAGAAACAATGTCTTTGTGACTTATATTGTCTTTTAAGGTTACCATTTGAATATATTTAAAATTATTAGTACGCATTAAACTAAATTATAAATTTACGTAATATTCCTCACATTGTCGTAAACAACGTAAAAAACGTAACTTAAAATATATTAAAATATATTACCATAGTAATTTCTCCAAATCATGTTACAAAGTGACACTAATAGAAATAATAATTTCGCGATCAAAATAAATGATTCGCTAGTCTTCAAACTAGCTATTTACACAAGTATACATATTTACAGTAAAAAATGGTTGCCTGTAACTTTACAGGCTTAAGACGATAGTTTAACGTGACATTGTCATTACAGATAGATGCGGCGCAAGCGTACAACCAATGGTTTTTATTTGAATTTGTTAATATTTGAAAAAAAAAATTGGCTATAGTTGAATGTTTTTTTTTTGTTTGCAAGTATTTTATAATTTCTCTTTAAAATGTGAAGAAGAGGAATATATATATCTTTATATGTGTATCTTTCTTTTTTGTATTTTTTGATGTAAGGTTCATAGTTGTTATTTTGTTACTTTATTGTTAATGTTGAGTACGTCTGTACTCTCATATCAGTTCTCCAAAATATTGTTTAGTATTATTTATCAGTAAGTGTTATATATGTGTGATGTTGATGTACCTTTTTTAAATAAATAAATAAATCAGCGTAACGGGACAATTTCGTGCATGCAGCCAGCGTTCATCGATTTATTAGACGTTGACGCGTCAAAACTAAATATTTTTTTTACTAATCCGTTCCGAGATTATAATATAGACCAACGGGACGGAAAAATGTACAAGGATAGTAATGTACAGTTTTATATCAATGGAAAAGTACATTTGTACACAACTGTAGTATCCTCGGAACATATTGAATTATTGAGAAAATTAAAATTGTAATTGACTGAATATAATAATCGTTTATATACTGCTTAGTAGTGAGTTTGATGACAGTATGATATTTTACATACAATTTTCACTAATTACATATTTAAACATGTATGTATTCCTCATGATGGAATAATTATTATTCGACTTGTATTGTGTGGACAGGATACAATTTAAATATTTTATGTGACGTTATATAACTCTTCCTCAACAAATATGTTAAATACGATTCATAAATTAAATCTCTAATTTTTTTCTTATAATCAGTAGGTATTTTTATGTCATAGTAATAAGTAACCAGGAAAGATTGTTGTTTTATTTTTCAATATAGTCAAAGAGTAATATTTCCATCATAATTCCAATTTTTTTAAAAGCTTATCAATAACTAAAAGTGACCCTAGGTTCCACCCGCGTAAATATAATGAATAAAAATAAGCCTAAAACCTTCCTCGATGATGATGATGATGAGGACTAAACAACACAAAAATATTGCCCTAATAATTATTTATTATGAATAAAAATCAATTAACTTCACTTTTTTTTTATCTTCAGCATTATCATTTATGAGAGTAAAAGACGTCATCTGTAAATTTTTTACGTTAATTTTCATTTTAGTAATTGGAAAAGTTACAAGTATTCATAGAATATAATCACAGTAGTGAAAAATTTGCCCAAGTATTAATTATTTTTCCAGATATGGAAATATGAGAGGTTTCTTTACTTCGCGTGTTTATATAGTGTTTGTTCTTCTTATGTCAAAATAACCACTATTTTCTAGGATACAGTAAAATTTACAGCCTGTGAATGTCCCACTGCTGGGCTAGAGCCTCTCTTCCTCTTTAGAGGAGATTTTGGAACTTATTCTACCTCGTCACTCCAATGCAGGTAGTTGGAATACAAGTGAGATAATTTTAGAGAAATTTGACACATGCAGGCTTCCTCACGAAGTTTTCCTTCACCGTCAAGCACGAAATGAAAATTAATTACAAATTAAGCACAATGATTCATACCCGAATTTGAACCCACGATCATTACAGAAGATATAATATCGTTGTTAATATTCTGTAATGTTACTGTAAGTATTCCAATATTGTAAAAACATCTTAACGGAGTATCCTTTTCGGTATTTACTAATATTCTTACATAAATAATTTCATCTCAATCCTTATTACATTAAAAATCCTATACGGATTGTTATATTGTTAACCGATACCGTATTTTCTTATTTATATAGTATGGTATATACTATAATTAATACTTAAAAATGTTAACTAATATTCAATAAAAAAATAATAAAAAAATGCAAATAAATATTTAAATTTAGAACGTCTTCTTCTACGAAAAATATAATTAAATTATTCCCGATTGTGTTTTGGATTTCGTTTAACGTTATAAACACAACAGAACGTTTTAATAATTTAATTTTATTACATAGTTTTGTTTAGAAATAAAATCGACTTACCAGTTTTGCTCGCAATAAATAAATAACGGAACGTGGAACAGTGTTCGCACGAAGAACTTCCGAAAAGTATGACTTCTTATCATCGCTGGTAATTTATATGACTTTTGTAAAGCGCCGCCATCGGACGTTAAGCGAACTATTTTTGATAACATGATTTTTTTAATATTGTAATTGAATTGTACTATAAAATCGGAGCAACAATCGCAATCATGAAGTGATTTTTATACGGGGCTAATTAACAAAGCGAAACAGACTTCCTGTTTTAATTGATCCATCAGTAGGTGCAAGTATCATAATATATAAATACAAATTTTGAGAGAACGGCACATACATTATATTCCAACATGGATTGTATTACTTTTTCAATTATTTTCATACGATAAAGTTAAAACAAGACTATATATGAAGATAAAAAGTATGAAATTATTTATTCTATTATTTATATTATGTGGAATATATTATTACATGATATATATTTAGGTATAAATAGCTTAATTATTCACTGTACTCGGTGGTAGAGATTGGTGCAAGCTCGTTTGGGTAGATTCCACCCACTCATCAGATATTCTACCGCATGACAACAGTACTTTGTATTGTTGTGTTCTGGTTTGAAGGATGAGTGAGTCAGTTTAATTACAGACACAAGGGACATAATATCTTAGTTCCCAAGGTTGGTATTTACGTTTATGAAGTATATTCTTTACTTAATTTATCAACAATATCCTTATCACATTTGTTTGTATATTTCAGCATTTAGCGTTTTATATCTCTACAAGAGGTTTCGGCACACTTTTATTTAGTTTCCGGAGGTTGGTTTGGAGTTATGAGCTTATAGACACTTCTAATAATATATACCTGCAAATAAATATAAAATAGTAAGACGTTTTTTTTGTGTAGATTTGTTTCCGAACTCAGAACGAACCGTATGACAATTACCATGATTCAAGACATATACTATGTTTTAATTCATTCTAAACTATTTCAATCACTGTCTATTCTTAAGGGAGGGAGGTCAACCGTCTACTAGAGATAACGCTTGGAGATATGACTACAGTCTACATGTGTGTGTTCCTTTCCTCACTCTCATAATTCCATGGTAAGGAAAAAAGTCCATCCATATTTCAGATGCAGTTCCAACTGCTATATCTGCTTTATAAATTTCCAAACTGCGGGCTATTTTTGTGAATGAATTGATAAAATACAAAAGCCGATAATCTATAATTAAAAACTTTCTCGTTTCTATTATATTGGAATTACATAGAAAATTTCTAACTGTTTTCATAAGGAATTCAAGATATTATCTTTATCAAATTATCTAAATTAATAATAAACGGTTCAAAGACTTAAGAACTTTGTTTTACCTTGAGACAGTCCTTTAGCGATGAAAATTTTAGTTTACTTCAAAATGAAGAACTTTATTAATATAAAGTTTAATAAAAGTTAAGAATCAAACATAACTCGGATTATTCGTGCTGGATTCAATGACTAAACGAAATGAGTAATATTATGATATTATAAAATAATCAATATATAAACTGTCACTTGATTTTATCCCCGGTCTGAAAAAATTACGAATCAAACTTAGATTGCGAGCTCAAAACCGAGATAGTAGCATGGATTTTTTATATGACAAATTTGTGATGATTCGTTTCATTCATTCATAAAATGAGTCATTGTTAAATATAAATATTGATAATAGATAGATAGATAATAGATAGATAGATAATAGATATTAGATAGATAGATAGATAGCAATTTTACTTGAATAATTGATAAAATTGCATACTAATCCGAAGCTGAGAACTAAATGCAACCCTGTCATATTAAAAAGTTCTACTCATTAAAACGGATTTATGATTGTCAGTCCTCACATCCTTTCATCTCCGGATGTTTTGCTGTACATTAATATAAATCACGTGTGCGCCACAACTTATAAAAGCGGTGACAATATTTGCATGAATTAAACTTTGCACGCATTTTTATTTAAAAGTGAGTTTTGTGACGTCTATGAAAAACTCGTTTCACAATATTGTGTAACAAGAAGTGTGTTATAACGTCATCATACAAATTTCATATTACACATTAGTCGTCATCAACATTTTGATTGCTTTGCGTCTCTTTTTTTTTTAGTAGAATTTTTGACACGGTCCAAGATATGAACGAATAAAATTTTGACTTATAAAATAATGGTAGATATACAATTGTACAATGTAAATGTTGACATGCTTTTGAAAACTAATTTTTATATTTGCGTAAAATGCTAACAAATCTCAGTGGTTCTTATGACATAATTAAACATTAGACTACAGTTAAAATAATCATAAAAAATTTACTAAAGCTTTAAAGAAGTTTTTTAATGGACTTTGACAGTATTTTAAGTCGATATTTCCAAATAATATAAAATATTAGAGCACAAGCCCGTTAACCTTGAGTAGACTTGAAAATAATTTAAGCAATAAAATGTTCTGGACTTTCTTGGAAATGCCTAACGCCACTGACAGAGATGGTTATACAAAGTTCGAACAAGAAAGACAAGGATAAACATATACAAACATACAATATCAAGTACACGTGACGCGACATATCCTGCTTTATTTTTACAACTTCTTTGAACTACCAATAAATGCCCGTAATGTCTAATTTGCTTCTTGGAAATACTATTAGTTATTTTTTAAAATGAACGCGCATTTATTAAGAATGCTCACCCTAAGGTTAAAATATTTAAATAAATACTAGATTATATTGAAAAATAAAACAAAAAATTCACGATACGTGTTGTAAAAAGTAAAATAATTACCTAAATAATTGTAATTTAAAGTATTTACTTACATGTTCTTGATTACAATACATAATTGAAAAATATATGATTATTTTGTAATTCTTAAAAGAGTAACTGTATACGACTTGATTGTTTCACACATAACTAAATACTAAATGCATTTTAATACAAGGTGTGCTTTAATTAGACTATTAATCTTATGTATATTTCAAAAAATATATACATAAGCGTAATGACAAGCATGTAACTGATTAATCAAAACAAAAACATATCGAAGATGATTTATATTAACCAATCAAAACCTCTGGGTTTAAGCATCTGAAGTTGCTGAACTGAATTGAGTGAAACTTAACAGCGTCTGAATTCGTTTAATCCAAAGTCAATTCAGACAGCTGTGAATAACTGATTCATCTCAGACAATTCTATATTATTGGTAATATTGGTTTATAAACTAGCATACCTATATTATGTCTGCTTTTGGTTTTGGTTTGGTCTAAGTCTGATCTGGATGGGTTCAACGAACTCGTCATTTCAAAATATATGAATCGGTATTGTTGTATTCTAGTTTGCCAGTGGACAAATAAAGTATGTAAAGTTTACAGTTGTTCGAATTCTGGTTTAATTCCCCCTCTCCCGTTGAGAAAAAGGATGGTAATGGGTTATACTCACGTGTAATTTTCGTGTTTAATTTCGGTGGAGTTAGTAATAATCAAGTACCTTTATTGTTTTTTGTTCTTCCGCTGTGCACGAAATAAATTATTATAAATACTAATTATCAGTTATCAGTTAAGATTGACGTGATCTAACCTGACCTATCTCGGATGTCGAGGGACAAATGAGCCATCTTTAAGTCCCCCGCGTTTCCTGTCTGTCTGTATGAACGCCATAAACTAAAAAAATACTGTACGGATTTTCATACGGTTTTCACCAATGGATAAAGTGACTCCATAGGAAGGTTTACGTGTATAATTTATTAATGATTTCTGTAAATTTGTTGAAATATGACGATAATTGTTGAAGAAGTCGGAAAAAAACGAGCCGATTAGGAACTTTCATCGAAAACGCTGTAAAATCCCTTAGAATTACAACAAAATAATGTATAGTGAAATTGTTCCCCTTTCATAGAGCTACAGAAAGGTCCGTGATGGCATATGTCTATCTTTTAAGGATAGCTAACTATACCCACTTTAATGTTTAAAAAATGGTTACATAAAAATGTTATAATTCGAAAGCTATAAAAACGGATAAGATATTAATCCTTATTAAAATAAATACGTTATTTAATTCAAACATTTCATGTATATTATAATTGCCTTTTACACCACCCAATTTAAATTAATATTTTAGGAGTTATCGTAATTTTAAAACTATCGCGCACTAAATAAATTCAAGAGGTCACACAACAAATACTAACGCGCGATGCAACCGCCTGCGCGCCCCCGCGCCCCGCTGTCGCCCATACGCTTATACAATACTAGCTGTTGCCCGCGGCTTCGCCCGCGCATAAATATAAGTAAAGGATAAATGTTTGCTTTGAAATTTGTGATTTTAAACTAATATGTATGAAGAGCATTTCTGTTAAGAGAAACTTTAGTAAAGGTTTTTTTTTTATTTTGAAGTTGATGATTATTCTTTAAATAATCATCAGTGAACTTATTATGAATTCCTGTAGTTTGACATAATAATAGTTACTTAAATGGCTTGAAGTAAAATTTAATTTATAAAAATATTAAATACCCCGCCGTTTTTTTTTAATTCTATCAAACTTCAGGCACATAGGGCATCTTCGTTCCTACGGCTGATGGCGCATTAGCGATGCAGGGAATGGACATTGTTTGAGCATGCACTATAAAAACTGTCCATGTCCATGATTGTATTTTCGATTCACAATTTAAGCGATAATGGCGTACATATAAAAGATAGATATAATATTATGCTGTCGCGGATTTTTTTGTAGAACGATATAAGAGATATATTTCCACCATACATTATTTTCGTGTACCTCTTACGGTTTTTGCAGGGCATGCCAGAATGGCTTGCAAATAGAAGATTTTTTTCCGGCACTTATTGTTATATTTTGGTCAATTTACTTAATAGCTTCATAAATTTATTAGCCTATTTGTTATTTTGATATATGAGCTATATTATTGTAAAGTTTCATTGAAATCTATTAGTCAGTACTTTTGCGTGAAAGAGTAACAAATGTCCATACAAAATTTCGGTTTATTATATTAGTAGGAAGTAGAATTATTATATGCCCTGTGAATGTTTATATCTAATTGATTAAAAAATGCACGGGATAAAATTCTTATGTTACCCGTACGAAGTCGGGACGGGCAGCTAGTTGTAAATATAAGTATATACCATATTAGATTCAAGTATTGCTTATAATTCCTGAATTGCCAATGTCTATGCTCCAAGGTAAACACTTATTATTAGTATGAATAAATAAAAACATTTATTCTTTTTTGTATGTTTATCGACAGTGTATGTTGCAATATAAATTCTATTATCCAAAAATCCGTATTTTGAAGTATGTATTAAGTTGCAATTAAAGATTTGATGTGATGTGAAATTTACATAATAAAATAAATTAAATCATAAACTTTTAAAATAAAATCTAATTTTGATATCATAATTTTATTAACATCAATATGATGGTAACAGCTATCCCACAAGTACATTAACGAGAAAAAGCAATTATTCATAACATCAATATTAATTTCGAAATCATTGCATTAACATCCCCTCTGCAACTTCGTCATAAAAAACCTAACAAAGTTATTAACTACAGTACAAAATATATTAAATAACTTGTAACAAAATTACACTGAATTATATCGAATTTATTGATATGCGAATATAAACATTATATGGATCACTATAATCATCACATTCGTTTATACCCTTTTACGATCTGTGCAACGTATATGACGACCGATTTTATTTAAGAAGAATAACGACGTAAATCGCAAAATATAAAAATACTATTATATGTATTATTACCCGGTCATAGAGACGACTTAAGCGTGAACGCGTATGTTAGGTTTTGAGCGTATCGAACAATTGACCCTCATCGTTTCAATTGAGCGCAGTTAAGATGTAGGGTACCGATGTCTTTGATGGTCCATTACTTTAGTTAATACGCATTAGTTAAACCAATATTCGGTTGGATACGAATTATGCTTCTAATAAAGATGTCAAAGTCTTTGATCTGAGTCATCGAAAATTATACCTTTTATGTTATTTGAACATAAGTAAGGTTTTCTATCATGATGCTACAATAGTATTAATAATTAGGTCTACTTTCTACCTAATCCTATAAGCTTATCAAAAAATAAGATATTTTTAAGAATAAAGTCAGGTAACACTAAGTGCATATATGAAGGTTGAAACTGTGTTACGAAATTGTAAGAAAAATTCTTCTTTTGGAAAACACAAAACATAGCAGTTTCGAAATAAATATCCTTTAAAAGCAAGTTAGTTCAGGTACGGAAGTTCGGAGATACACTTAAAGTTTTGCTTACTTTTAAACCATCTACTGTTTTTCACTCAATCCACATAGTTGGAACATTTATTCCTACCTTTTTTTCTGCTTTCTGCTTTGTTACATGCTAAATTGACTCATACATTACTTACGGTTTGATTTTTTAGAGTCGGATTTCATAAAAAAAGACAGACTCGAAAAATATCGATACATTCATAAATTTTAAATAAATGAATTATTATTGCACAAATTATGAACGCGTGAAATAGTTACAATAAATCGAATTATTCCGTCCAATCTCGCTGTAAATGCAATAGGATGAGCACTAATCCCTTTAGATTAATTTAGTTTTACCAATAGCTCAAAGTATTGAAATAGAAATTGATTATTGTGTTCAATACAGTGTTTATAATCAAATTTGTATTGGAGAACGTGATGTAGTTCTACATCCTTCTCTTCGAGAGGAATAAAGATCAGCAGTTATACATAATTTTGAAATATAATAATGTAAACTTACTAACAATATGAATCTCACGATTGGCAATGCATTGCGATGTTCAACATGACTAATGCTAATATTCATAGACAATTAATATCCGAGCTTATCATTGACTAAGTGAATTAACCAGATCACATACTAATAGTCTTGGGAATATTTTAGTACAGTCGAAATAATCTTACAATCTATTTCTATTATGAGAATCGTTTGAATAAGCTATAATTCTTCCATAACAACAAGCGAATAATCTGCGGAGAAAACACGATCAGATTATATCTACCAATTGAATTCATCCATTATCTATTATTAGGGTTAAATGGGTGAATGTTCTGATTACGAGAAATTTCGATCGTCATATTATTTGTATTGTCGAAGTCCATCTTCTTTATGCTCGATTTAGGAATGAATTGAATGGAATTGATGGTTGTTGATAATTTAAAAAGGTTTTCGGAGATATTCAAACTCATTTGTCACTGAAAATGTTCACGTTTAATTTATTACTTTTAATTTTCAAAAGGTTTTGACAAAGTTATTGTATTTAATTACAGGCACAAGGGACATAACATCTTAGTCCCCAAGGTTGGTGGCGTATTGGCGATGTAAGCGATGGTTAACATTTCTTACAATGCCATTGTCTATGGGCATTGGTGACCACTTACCATCAGGTGGCCCATATGCTTGTCGGCCTTCCTATACAATAAAAAAAAAAATCCTTACTTTAAAACGTTGATTAGCGAGTGATCACCTAAGACTATTGCATATCCAATTTTTCTGAGCATTTGATAAGAAAAATCTTAAGTATTAAGCTTGGTGCATTTCCTAAAACGAAAACTTTAATACTTAATAATATAAATGCTTCTTTTCATGACCAATTCAAGTCACTTAAGGCTTTCTACGAGTTTCCAACGCGTATACAGTTTTAAAGCCAACTCGAATTAAACGATGCGGAACGACAAGTGGTGAAAATGTCCTTAATTGTTTTTAGTAGCGCTATTTGAACTAATTCAGAGGTATAATTTTATAAATAACATACAAAAACGTTATAAAAATAATTATCATTGAAATCAGAATGATAACAAATCATGATAACAAAAACTTAACAAATATAACTTCATTATCATTCCTATTAATTCAATTTTAAATGATAATAATATCCCGGGACAATATTCACACAAGGCCATCTGATCCCAAACCAAGCAGAGCTTGTACTATGGAAACCAAAAAACTAATATACTACATATACTACTTTTTCTTTGTAAATACATATTTATATAGATAATTACACCCAGACTCAAGACAAACAGACATGTTCATGCACACAAATATCTGTCCTGGGTGGGAATCGAACCCACGACCTGCGGCGTGAAAAGCAAGTGTCTTACCAACCACACCAACGGGCTCGTCGTATTTTATGTGACAATAATATTTCTATTTCTTAAATAAAGTAGATTAACTTGGTAATAACGGTATATTTAAAATTAATTGTTAAGTATTTGTCTTGAATTAATCATAATAGCTTTATTATTAGAACATACTAATAACCTGGCCGAACAAGTATTGGTATAATATTTAATAATACGCAGTAATTAATAAAATATGACTTATTTGACTATAGAAGAGTTATAAAAACATATATTATCATAATCCAAGTTTAGTTCGGTACGAAAATAAATATATGTATTTTAAGCTATTAGTCCTGGGCCATTATTAGCATTTATTAATATTTCATTAATTGTTGAGAATCGTCAATTCGACATTTTTTATCCCTGCTACCGCTGTTAGCTAAAACAATCGAGAATTTATATAAGAGAAAAAGTTTTCTCATCAAAATGGAGCGTCTCATGGAAAATTAGCTCGATATTAATAAATGGTAAAAATTGCCCTGGGATCCTGGACTACAGATAATTTACTGACATAAAATTAATAATTTATCATGATTCTGTTTTTATCAGGGTAAAGTTGTTTAAACTTTATATCAAATTTATACAGTAAAAAGAGTAATAATTTACGATGTATGTGATAAAATAGAACACCGAACTACAAAGTAAAGTAAAAAGTCATAACACACAACATTTGAAGGAGGTTGTGGTGAATTATGAACAAAAATATCCCGCGTAGTGGGAGGCCCGTGCGTTGATGAAGATAATTAAATATCGGAGTGATGTTGTCAGATGTGTAACTAAAATAGATGTGGTGATAGAAAGGGGCAACGGTACCACCGTAAAATGTAGCTGTTACTCAACACACAATAATAAAGTGTCATTTGAATTGATATAAAAACGAATATTTTCGAATGTTAAGATAATATTATAACAATGTCAATAAATATTGATTTTAAAACGGATTTACTTAATCAGGTACGTTGTGTAACAATTGTTTTAACACAACTGTTTATCTCTTTCTCTCATCAAATAAATAAAAGAGAAGCAGACTAACAAATGTATACTTATACAATGACTATACATTTTTTATTAGTATTTGGTTATATGTATGTAACATGCTTCAAAATGAACATTAAGCGTGTATGGAATAATTCTAATCTATATTATTTTTATTTTGATATATAAAGCTGAAGAGTTTGTTTATTTGATCCGGCTAATCTCAGGAACTATTGGTTGGAATTTAAAAAATGTTTTTGTGTTGTATAGTTTATTTAGGCTCTGGGTTTATTTTTATTCGTTGTATTTTTATTAATTATACGATGGTGAAACCGCGGGGCACAGCTAGTTCCTTTATAAAATTCTAACGAGGCGTTGAAAGCTCCCCACTACTATAATCATTTATCAATAGCCTTTAATAAATAAGCTTGATATAAAGACACTCAACTAAGAAGTAATTTGAAGATAATTATAAATAACTCTCATTAATAGAACTCCACTTCAGAGCTACGAATGACAGTTATTGGAAATAATATGTGTTCGGTTTTATTTATTAAATTACCAAACTACATTTAACGAATACAATACATCTTGATTTATTTATATGTAATAATTATTCCATTCCTGAATAAGAAATAAATAAGTTGATATAGCTTGATTTCTAGTATAAGTTGAGTTACAAGTTTTATTTACGTTGAATTTATTTGAAAGCTGGAAAAAGAAATTGAAGTCAAAGTCAATAATTCGCAGATAGCTAATAACTCTATTAAGATATTTACTGTGTGAATGAAAACGTTAAAATTCTATGAGCGAGGGACAAGTTATTCGCACTAAAGGTTTGGCTCGGACTCTTTGAACATTTATAGGTCGCAATAAAATTGATAACATCTGAATAATAGCTCCATTACTTTATCCTGTTATAGGCGCATTTTTTTTTTTTATTAAGAAGTTTTTCCGTAGTGATTGTGATGCAAATGTATTGCAAGTATTTAAAAATGCCATAATATGGTAAAGATAAATACACTGATGTGTTTATACATTTACAAAAGGTTATTGTAGAAATACGAAATTAACAGATAAACATTATGAGTTTATTTATAGAATCTTATTTACAACACTGTATTTTATTTTGTATATAGCAAAGAGCGTACTATTTTCTTAAAGACCGGCAACTATTTGAAAGCCCTCGGATGTTGCAAGTACCCATCGGCGGTGGTAGTCACTTTCCTCCAGGTGAGCCTCCTGCTCGAACATACAACACATCTTACATAGAAAAGAACATATATATTAATCACGTGTATATAATATTCATGCGACTGGATCGTTGGTCTAGTGACTTGATATAAGGCCGCAGACTCGATGGTTCTGGGTTCAATTCCCAGGTCGGGCCATAAATAGTTATTGGGGTTTTCTGTCAGAAAATTCTCAGTAGCAGCCCGGAGTCTGGAAGTTGGAAGTGTGTACACTCCCGTGCCTCGGAAAGCACGTTAAGCCGTTGGTCCTGCGCCTGAACTCTTTCCGGTCGTGTCGGATTGCCATCCCATCGGATTATGAGAGCTAAGGAAAAGAGAGTGCACCTGTGTTTGCGCACACATTTGTGCACTATAATATCTCCTGCGCACTTGGCTAATCTCTCTTGTGTTTGGCCGCCGTGGCCGAAATCGGTCTGGAGGACCTCATAATATTCATGGAATATGGAAATTGTGATGTCTTGTGATACTTCATTAATAAATAAAATAAATATCCTGGGACATTATTCACACACGGACTGATCCCAAACTAAGCAGAGCTTGTACTATGGAAACCAGACAAGTGATATACTACATATACTACTTTACAAATACATACTTATATAGATAATTACACCCAGACTCAGATATGTTATGTCAGACAAACAGATATGTTCATGCACACAAATGTGTGTCCTGGGTGGGAATCAAACCCACGATCTGCGGCGTGCAAGGCAAGTGTCCCACCAACCACGCCAACCGGCTCGTCAATTATATGTTATATAACGAAGGGAATTAAACTTATATAGATATTAGTCATATTTATTTTCCTGAAAAAAAGTGCTCTTAATAAAAAAATCCGATAAAACTGAAGGAAATTTAAATGTTTTCTCTGATTATCCGGGAAATGGAAAACGTTTTCAATTTATTTTTCTCTGAACATGCTTTTCACCTATATTTTTATTATCATACATTTTTAATTTTATATTGAGAAATAAGTCAGATGCATGCGAAAATCAGTCAGTCGGTATAAATATTTAAGACAACAACCAGTTTATAAAATAAATAAATTGTTCGGACACAAATTATTTTCTTAAGAGTTTTTCTTGAGTCAGAATTAAAAGTTCATTTATCGATCTTCTGTAGATAAATAATTAGAATGGAAATGTCTGTTTAGTTTTTTCATAACTGTCATTTATTTTTAATTACAAGAGAATTATAAAATAAATGAAAGCTTTGCTTTGAATGTTTGCAATCCAATTTCAATGTAATCGTATCATTATAAATTTTATATTAATATTAAAGCTTTTCCGCCGCTGAAATTTACCATCCAACTTTCCAATTACGAATATAACTTTTAGATGTATTAAAGTATACACATATATCCGTTTTGGGATTAATTAATGTTTTATTTAAATATTATATTAAAAACACATGTATTTTATATTACATTTTTGAGACCTTAGTTAACTGTCTCACTGAGCCTTCAAACTGGAATACGACAATTACTAGATTAGACTAAGTATTGTTGTTTGGTGGATGAAAATGTCATAAGTGGATGACGCCTACCTAGACGGGCTTGCACAATTATTTATTAACCAATTATTATTATTTTTTATTTATTATTTTTCGTATTAACTTTAAGTTCTGTTAAACTGAAAATCTTTATATGAATGTGAAATGACCGTATTTACTTCACAACCCTGTCGCTTTTAAATAAAAATCTGGTTGAAATTATATATTTTAAAGTATTTATATAATAACACCTTTACTTCTTAAACGATCATTAGTACTAGTCTAAGAAGACAAGATTTTATTTTCAACACATTTAAAAGATTTCTTTAAAATTGTTTACTCAATAGATACGTGCTTAAGTGCGTTATAGCGGGAGTAAAGCCTTGAGGTACACCAACTCGACCTAATTAGCTGAAACGCTGACTTCATAGATAGTTGAAGTGTTATTGACTGCTAATATTCATTTAAATAACGCCTTGAATATATTTAATCTAGCATTTTCTTAATTATAATGCTAGCAGCGTTAGGTTATTCACTTTAATGTGATAAAATACAAGAAAAATGTACTTTTTTATGTTAAAGGTAGAGGGACAGGCACATAGGTCACCAGATGTTAAATCACCACCGCCCATAGACAATGGCGATATATGAACCATTCTATACATCACCAATGCGCCACCAATTTTAGATATAAAGCTGTTATCCCTTGTTCAGGTAGTTTCACTTGCTCACTCACACTTCAAACTGAAACGAAACATTACTAAGTATTATGTTTTGCGGTAGAATATCGGATGAGTAGGTGGTACCCTGACGGGTTAGCCTATATAATGTCAAACAAACTGATATTGTTAATTAATAATTCGTCTATGTGAGGTCATCCAGTACTTACGTTTCTCTAAATAACATAGATATTATAGAAGCTTAAGTTTCATCGGTTAAAGTGATTCATAATAGTTGGACCGTAGCCAGGAGCAAGTGTGTAATGAAATACAATAGACTAAAGAGCCGGTTGGCGTTATTAGTAAGATGCTTTCACGCCGCAGGTCGTGGGTTCGATTCCCACCCAGGACAGACATTTGTGTGCATGAACATGTCTGTTTGTCCTGAGTCTGAGTGTAATTATCTATATAAGTATGTATTTACAACAGAAAAGTAGTATATGTAGTATATCAGTTGTCTGGTTTCCATAGTACGAGCTCTGCTTAGTTTGTGATCAGATAGCCTTGTGTGAATAATGTCCCAGGATATTATTATTATTATTATAACTTTAACGTAGGCATTATTAAGAATTATTTTCGTGTTATTAAGACTAACAATCAGTAATCGGCGCTATAATTAAATTTCTTGTTAATTGACATCGCAAGTCAGTAACACTTTGACATTTTAATTAGAATTGTTTCTATTATTATTGACAGTAATTACTTTTACAATTTATTTAATTGATTTCCGTAGAATTTTTAAATATCTGCTCAATATTAAGCTACTATTTGAAACTTTCCGTAATTAACCTAAAATTCAAAATGTCTAAACTTTGACAGGTATTTGGAGTTCGTTGATGAATGTTTCCGTTACTAAATATACCTTGTGTACTTCTAAGTCAAATTACTATAATAACTGATTGAATCGTCACATTCACTTAATTAGATTGTATAGTCTATTCTAGCGTTAATCTTAAGAAATATCAAATAACAAAGTGACACCTTTTTTTTTGTTTCGCTGGAAAAACGCCTTTCGCGTTTCCCCCACATGAAGTGGGGGGGTATGTGGGGCTCACCGGCACTGAGGGTGCCGGAATACCCACTAAAAAACCAGCGGTATTCATCAAAGTGACACCTAGACCAATCGTTGTTTTGCAAATGTTGTACGATTTTTATCAATGTGTGTGTGTGCGTGTATGTCAATATGTATGTGTGCCAAGGTTCTAAATATTATGTTTCAATAAATTAGACACAGTAAACAATTCTTAAACGTCAACATTTTTATGTATTGAAAATATATCGCAAATACAATGGCTGTAGAATTTACGATGATTTGATAATTGAAAAGAACTGTAGAAACACCGATATAAAACTGTTATGGGATTTATCTTATAGCTCGTATTATGAAAGTATTTTATTGAGCAACAAGAAAAATGTACAATTTTTGAAATTATTACCGGTTATGTTGTTTTCTGACGTAAAATTCGGTAACTACTTGATTGATTTTTCTAATGCAATATTTTACTACGGTTTTCGAAAAGATCAACAATTATGACTTCAGTTTAGAGTCTTGCAAATTAATTTATAAACATTACAACAACACTCAACATAAATTAACATCTGGCAATGTACTCCTATTTAAGAGAATGATTTTAAGGTTATTCTGTCACGCTCTGCTGGCAAACGACTTAAGTTTAGGTGAAGTTATTTTCACCACGCTAGATACCTTACAATGGATTGATAGATAAACGTATAAGTTTTTTCTTCGACACGTACAAAGTTGCTTTAAGATTTAGTACACCTAAGTACTATATTTTTTTTAAAGCAAAGGTCATAAATCACATTTTTTGAATCACGTTCTTTCTTTTTGTTTGTCGTATTCAATCGATTGCACTTAGCCTTAAAAGCTAATATAAATAACTAATAGATGGATTATTTTTTTATAATGATTGGTTTCACAAATTGAATCTCGATAAAAGCAAATTTAATAACTAAGTAAAATTATAACATTATAATCTAAAACGAAACTAAATAAAAAAGACAAAATAAATTAAAAAATAAAATACACATTAAAATTTTAAGAAAAAAAAACAGGCCGTCTAAAATATTGTCCTGTGCGTTTAATACAAATTAACAATATATTAAGAATAAAATAGTAGAAATTCTAAAAACATTTTAACATATTCTCCGCCTGTCATGTATCGAGTGTGTAACAGAAACTCGATTGGAAGGGAAATTATATTATTCTCATGTGGTGTGAATAATTCGATTCTGTTCCGTGTAAAATCAATAGAAGATTCAATCACTCTACAACGCTATTACTCGTCTGTATAACGGAACGTTTCAATGCTGTATTTAACGATGGTATTTGAAAAAAATGTTTAATGTAATTACTACATTAAAATATATTTTTTCACTTTTATAATAGAATTTACGTCACTTGTTGAGCGGTTATAACATAAAAATCGACGAAAATTATTACTATTGGGATAACACATTTTGCACATATTAACTCAATGATGACGTAATGAAAACTCTTAAAAAAATATTAAAACACATATAATGGAGTAATGGGTCAAAAATTTACCTGAAAGTCTGACGGCGATGATTTTACTGTTTATTATTTTTACTACTTTATGAATATTGTGGCTAACTAAGAATGGGGCATACAAACACCTTTTTTTTTATCGTGGTGAAATCCATCATGGATACCCTCCATATGTGATGTAGAATGGAGGGTTATGTCGGACTCCTACCGACTAAAACCACCACGGTACCCTCCCCGTCTAAAGGGGAGCGCCACGGGATCGCTTGCGCATGCTACCGTGACGGGCATACAAACACCTAGATCAAGTCTCGGCTTGAGTCAATGAAAATGATTAAGTTAAGATATTTATTGTATGTATTTGGCAATTCACTTGTTGTTGTTGTTGTTCAAATGTTTTCACTTCACTGCCTCGGACACTTCGTAAATTAATTCGGCTTGTGTGCCTGATTTATTTTTATTCGGTTTGACGTTCATCACTTAGATATATTATCGTCATTTCTGTTGGTTCTTGTATGTAATTTTCGGCCGTGGTACAACCAACATAATACGCCTAGCATCAAGTCATTAGGTGTCGAGTCTGTAAAACTCGAAATTGGATTTTAATCATACACATGATATAATAGTACTAGATTTTTTATTTCAGTATACTAATTAAGCCATATATGACCTAGCAACTTATATACATATTGAGATAATAGATTTAGACATTACCTGAATGCTTAACACATTATTGTATATTGCTTAAATGTCCATTACGAAACCTATGTTATTACATGTATTATGCATGAATGACTAATTCATCATCTACATCGATATACACTTCGGCATGTGACAGAATAGAATATATGATTAGTGACGGTAAAATTATTCTCTAAACTTTAAACTCAGCGCAGTACTCGATCGTGAAATGACACATAGGGATGTGAAAAATTAACTATACTATAATTTTTTTTTATTGCATAGGAAGGCGGACGAGCATATGGGCCACCTGATGGTAAGTGGTCACCAACGCCCATAGACATTGGCGTTGTAAGAGCTGTCAACCATCTCTTACATCGCCAATGCGCCACCAACCTTGAGAACTAAGATGTTATGTCCCTTGTGCCTGTAATTACACTGGCTCACTCACCCTTCAAACCGGAACACAGCAATAACAAGTACTGCTGTTTTGCGGTAGAATATCTGATGAGTGGGTGGTACCTACCCAGACGAGCTTGCACAAAGCTCTACCACCAAGTAAAATTTATTGTATTTGAAGGATATACGAAGGACATACGGGTCAAAATTGCATATGTATAAAATGGTTTTCAACATTTCAAAAGTGAGATATCGGTCATTCAAAATAAGCCAATATTTTATAAATAATCATAATTTTAAAATAATTGTTTGATATATCGAAGCTTTTTGACAGAGCTGACTTCGTCCACAAACATCCATGATAATTCTGTTAAACAGACATTACTTTTATTGTTATTTTAGTTTGAAAGTTGGGTAGAGATAGTCTATATAAATATATATATATATATGCACAAAGAACTTATAAGTCCCTATAACTATATCAACTAATCCTTAGTTGACACTCTCACACTCGTTATATCTTTTTTTTTATTATTAACACCGGAACACGACAATACAAAGTACTGCTGTTTTGGGGTAGAATATCTAATGAGTGGGTGTTACCTACCCAGACGAGCTTGCACAAAGCTCATCCACCGAGTAAAGTGAGTGTTGTGGTATTGACTTGACGCCATATACAGTTTTGCTTATATTAATTGTTTAGTCTCAAGCATGTCTTAAGCACTTTAAGTCTTCTATCATCATAAAATATATAATTTAATATGTGCATTCATATTAGAAAAAAAAACCAATAATAACATAAAAATATTCCGTGTCAATATTAAAATAATCTACATTTCAGATAGAAAACCATAATAATAATGTCGGGGAATGAGATAAGGACGACATACCATAAATTTAAATATTTATTCAGAACATATTATTCCAAAATGGAGTTTCATTGGCGTTGCTCCAAGCGTCATTCTATTCGATTTGTGACTACAGTTAGAGTGATTTCGTTATAACCTCGAATAACTTTAAATCTAAAACTATTCTAAAATAATATTTAAAACTTTTTTTCTTTTATAACATTATATCATACTATGTAAGACCATACCATTATATTTAAATTTCCGAGGTCTATGACGTCATATAACATGGCTGACGGTATATAACAAGGATTCGTTTAAATAGCAAAGGATCTTTTGATTTTTATTTCAGAAATCAGATGATATTTACTTGTTAAAATTACCTTTCTAATAACATCTTATATTACAAGTATAACTGCCAGAAGATTGTTTGGAAGATGTTATTTAAGAAATTTTAAATTTAAATAGGTAGTTTTTTTTTTATAATATCTCACTTGTGTGTTGAACGTAGAGCTAAGGAATTTCATTATAAAAATAGGAAAGTAACGCAGTGAAAGCCTTCTGTTTCTTGATACGAAAAAGAAACTAATTTTATTTCAAAAAGATACTTCAACATTTTAACTTCCATGGTTTGCGCTTGTGTTTAAATTTATCAATGTATATAGTGGTAACTTGCAATACGGTTATTTGTTCGTTAGTTGTCATAATAAAAACATAAGCCCCATGGTCCCACGTTAGACCACTAGGTAAGTAAGTAAATATAAATGTACCTGAATATATTTTGAGTTTTTCTACACTGCTAAAATTCAAAAAAGAATAAAAGAATTATAAAACATTGAAAAAAAGTGGTACTGGTCCAGATTTAAGATACTTCCTACGAGATGAATAAAAAAGACGAATTGAGGTTATGAAAATTCAGTACTGGTTTGTGCTAGAAGCGCCAATCTTCATTTAAGAATTATACATTTTACCCGCTGGATCATCCATTGGTTATGATATGTTGTATCATAAGATATTATAAATTAATTCAATAACCATATTAGAACTTGATTAGAGCAAATTGAAGTTGCAAGAAACAAGCGGCAATAAATAAAACGATAATTTGAAGCTGTCGGTTCCTTGAATCGATGCGTGCAAGATATCTAGTTGAAATGGAATACACCGTCAGAACTAATCCGAAACAACAGAACGGAACGGATGTTCTCGAATCCGATCCTAAAGTAGCAACTGAGTCTATTTTAAGTGCTACTTGGCAAACAAATACACTGCTCGTATTTATTGAAATAAGAGTAATGTTTGACGGCTTAGAATTTAATACTAATTAAATAGTAATGTTTTTATACTGACATCTTATCTAATTATTCTGTCTATTAATTGTTTTATTGGGTCGTTTTTTTTTTTATTGCATAGGAAGGCGGACGAGCATATGGGCCACCTAATGGTAAGTGGTCACCAACGCCCATAGACATTGGCGTTGTAAGAGCTGTTAACCATCTCTTACATCGCCAATGCGCCACCAACCTCGGGAACTAAGATGTTATGTCCCTTGTGCCTGTAATTACACTGGCTCACTCACCCTTCAAACCGGAACACAGCAATAACAAGTACTGCTGTTTTGCGGTAGAATATCTGATGAGTGGGTGGTACCTACCCAGACGAGCTCGCACTTAGTTATAAATATTGTTAAAATTTAAAGTGCAGTAACAGCCTGTAAATGTCCACATCACAATTCAATTGTGCTTGCCCGGAATTGAACCCCCAATCATCGGTTAAAATTAAGATTCATGTGTTCTAACTACTCTTTCTTGACTTCTATTAAAATTTATCACATACTAAGCGTAATTGTTCACAATACATTAAGTATAATATAAAATTAAAAAAAAATGTAAGAAATATGAAAGCGTCCCATAAAAATTATAAACAACTGCTTAATTCAGAATGTTCTGCTTAATCTTAGCTATTTGTTAACATTAATACCGACACAATTTAAGCCACGAAATTTGCGCAATAAATTATGCCCATTCGGCATAAAGTTTCGTAAAAATTTCCGTATTTGTCATTTTCACCTAATTTAGCGCAGTACTTTGTTACTACTAGCTGTTAAATGCCCGCTTCGCTCAGCATAAATTTAATTTTAGTATTGATATTCTTTTATTTTACGATACGATCGCATTATATACGAATTCATACTAATACTACTGTACGAACAAATTTATATAATTGTATATTTATGTTCTTTTGACCGATTTCGGACACGGCGACATGTTAGAAAATATTGATTATACATTTAAAAAAAAATTACTATATATTATAATCAATACTAAGCTTATTTCTAGTTATGCATTTTGCAGTTTTACTTATATCTCGATTTATTAATGTAATATTCAATAAATTGGTGTATAATATTATAATACAATTAATTTCTGAGCTTTATAATAATAAAGTCTGGTAGTGGCATATAATTTATTTTATAACAGATTTTGAAATACATAATTCGAACGTAATAATTTTTTCACCTCAATATTTCGTATTTAATTTCATTGAGATTTTAAAATTCAAGGGTTAAAATAAGCTGAAATTAAATTAACCTATATATTTTTAATTACATTAATCCATTCGTTCTGAGTAGGATTACTAACGGTCAGTTAGTACTCATTCTGAACAAAGGAATTGTCTGGGTGAGTACATTCATTCAAAGCTTTGCCCAAGACAGTGAATCACTTGTTTAGTTCATTTTAATATAAATTATATAAATTGTAAGCAAATGGATTTAAACTTACTCCAAAAGTATATTTTGTCTAAATTAAGTGAGTTAAATATTTGTAATTTGTCTTTATTTTCATTTCTCTTAAGTTATTTTAATAAAATAAAGCTAATGGTGAATGGTTACACACTGACATGAGTAAATTCTTACACTAGCAATCAGAAAGCAGACAGAAATGAATGATATATTATAACTTAGGCTTATTACTTACAATTTAAGCCAAACCACTGTTTAGTATTAGAAAGTATTACTAATATTCTGAGAGCTGGCACCCAATATCGTGTGAAGTACTAATATTTTGTATACATTCGATCATGTTGCGACATGGTCCAGTGAATAACATACGTGAATCTTGCTGGAATATTACGGATTAAAAGGCAAGAACCGTTGAATTTTCATGTGCTTTACTTGTGTTTATAATTAATCTCGTGCTCATCGTTTTTCGGATGAAAATCTTCCACATGTGTTCGCCAAACGTATTAGTAAACCTTCACCTGAAAGGAAGAGAAGATGTTACTTTTCCCTTTATTTACTTAATTGAATATGTACTAGCAAATAACATAATTATACTCTGGTAAGATTGACTAAGGTGTAATCGTAGTCCCAATTGCTTTAAGCATACTTGTATCTATAGAAGAAAAAATTCCGATTGGTCTCGTGCTGATTTCTTCTGTTAAGAGTCGTGTATTCGATCCAGTGTTTCATTCCTCAAGGCGTATTATCATTGTTTTAAATATTATATAAAGTAACATTGTCATTTACAGCCTGACTTCACTAATGCTACAGAGCTTTAGACAAAATGCCTTTAGACAATTTACGGTCCTGTTTAAGCTTAAAACAGTTTCAGCCCGCGACATTTGACATAATTATCATCAATTCATCAGAATGTCCAACGACCAACTTTACTGTATCTTTTTGTATGTCAGCTCTTTATGTATATTGTAGTGTCTAATCCATGTCTTCGCCTACGCCATTCAGTCGATCCCACGTCAAGCCAAATTAAATGGACTATATAAATAATTTCTAAGAAATTCTGATCCGAAATTACAAGACTGAAAATAGCTTATAGGAAGAAATAACAGGAAATTGATGATAATTAAATTGAAAATCGACTTTCGAGCAAAAAAGAGTGCCATTTCAAATATTTTTGTCATAGCTTTGCGGTTAAACTAATTCATACTATTGATTGAGTTTGGGAAAGGTATAGAACCCCACTAATACGAAATTCTTTGGAATACTTGGGCAGTTTTTTACAGACAAAGCTATTTTCAACTGCTTTCTCAGTCTAATGACTAGATGTAGGCTACATATCCCGAGATAATGGGTTCAACCCCCAGTTCGATCCATAAAAAAACTTGATTTTTTCTGTCGTGTAGATTAGCATTAAATACTCCAAGTCTGGAATTTGTAAGTGTGTAAACTTCCGTGCCTTGGAAAGCACGTAAGGACGTTGGTCCTGTTCGTGAACTCTTCACGGTTGTGTTGGATTGTTGTCCCATCGTATTGTGAAAGAAAGAGAATAGACAGTTTTTGCGCACACATTTTTGCACCATTATATGTCCTGAGCAAGTGGTCAATCTCTTTTTACCTTGACCCTTGTGGCCGAAAGCAGTCATCGTCATCATTTCTATTTCACTGACATTAAATCCTTTTTATAGTGTACTTAGTAAAGAAAATTTCGACTGTTTTTATAACTACATTAAATCACGTTAATTGAAAGTTTCTGAAAAAATTTGAAAGTCAAACTTACTCTGAAAAATATAATAAATAGTTTTTCTAAATCCCAATTGTTACGAAAAATTTAACCATGTAAAAAGTTCCTTCTAATTTGTTCGTTTCATTACAATTATTATTTCACTTCTCATTCAAAAATTTGAAAAAAAAAACAATTTTGAATACTAGTTTTACGTTAAGTATTTTTATTACGTATAAAATGTAGTATGTATTATATTCAATATAATATATTCTTTTAAATTCCTCAATGTTATTATATAATTTTACGTCTCGTAAATTTTATTAAATTCTAATGTTGCTCACGTTTAAATTGAAAAATATCTAGGATAGCTTGTTGATAACAAAGGATCTGCGAAGGAATTTTATTTCGGTAGAAACTGTTCCCTCTTGAATAGCTTGGACCTCTAGCTGTAACAAAATTGCTAATGTGATTCCCTGAAGACTTAAAAGGTGGGGAATAACAAGGAATGTTTTTAGCCAAACATTTTCGGTACAAAGTAATTTCTTTTTGCTGTTTTTAAAGGATTATAACTAGCATGATATTTTATTTCTTTTAAGAACCTTTTTTCTTAAAGTAAATTTTTAAAGAGTTAAAAATTATTAATTCATTCATTATCATAATTTTTCGACTACTCCATAATATCATATAATCAATTAGGAAAATGTATTCGTATAATAAAAATTCGAATAATTTTATTTACATTGCCATTTTATATCCGATTCTAAAAATATATAATTAAATTCTAATTTCTTATATGCCTTACCGCATCAACAATGAGTTTTTAGTTAATCACTCTGTAAATATTATTGGGGTTTTGAAAAATTCACGAAAAAAAATCAAAAACATCCAAATGAATGACTACAAACACAATTATAAAATACTTATAAACTTATGTTAATAGAAAAAAGGTACTATGCTTTATATTTATTCAATTAGTTGTTAGAAATTAAACTCTGAAAAAAAAACGTGTACGCTCGATTAATCCTCTCTCGAACATCCCTGAACCAATTCAGTGTCGACTCATACTTCGTATAATAACTGACGCAATTTATATTGGATAAATGGGATATGACCGCAATAAAATATGAAAGAACGATTGGTGAAAAAAAAGTGGTTGTTTTTTAAACTTTTATGAATAATTGCTTGCATGTTGCTAGAGAGATGGCTGCTAATGTAAGGCGATGAAGTTGGGCCAAACTTCCAATTCGAGCTGGGATACTTCACTCTTAAATACTTACTTATTGCTTATTTAACCCTTGACCAACTTTTACGAAAATGGAGCGTTAATGATAGTTTTATTGTTAATGAAATATCTAATGCAGTTGTCAAGACGTTGTCAGTGTTTATTAATAGTTGTTTTGTCATTTAAGTTCAACAGCTGTTATAAAGCAAATGTTTTATGTGGAACATGACTCTGTTATTTTATTATAATAAGTATGAGTCAGCTTCTAGTTGGCGCCTTTAATGTAGAGATAATGCGGATCATCGTCGGTTAAGTTTGTAGCTGTTATTTGTTCCTCGTAAATATATTTTATTTACAAATCTTCTTATATATTATAAATAAGATATTAATCTGTCTATATTATGTAAACTATAAGACTGTTGGTAGCGATGAAAGATGACACATTTTTGTTTTGAAATTGAAATGCCATAAAAAATATTTTGTTCGTTACAAAAATTTTAGTCTATGGAATAAACAAGTTGTAGCAGAATCTAACATGGTACGATAGGGCTTACATACTGTTACATAATTCACCATCCAATAAGTATAAAATACATTGTTCATCAGTACATCCACCGCTTACTACTAACTACTAGTTGGAAATCCGACATCCGTTCGTTACAGATCACTTGCTTGTAAGGCGATACGCTCCCTTGAGAACAATGCCGTCTGACCCATTATAATGGAACTCTTTATAAATAATGTTTCACAATACAAAGGTTTGTCAACGTAAATTATCAAGCAAAAATTGTGTAATTAGTAGTTTTTTTTTTCTTCACAATTGAAGACATTTGACTTTAGAACGTTTAAATATGTTACAATAGATTGTAGGTCATAGTGTAGTAAATAAAAGTTGGACATGATATCGTGCGCTGTCTCGTCACCGTGGTAAGCGCTGGCTAACGCTTAGAAGCCATTTTGGAAAACTCAAAAATATCTATGAAAAGAAACGGAAACATTTATTTATTTACTTACACATTTTTTAAGCCAAATATATATTGTACAAAAAGCGGGCTCAGTATTAAAATGATTCTCTACTATCTCTATCTTTAGGAAGTGCAGAAAGAAAAGAACGTTTTTAAGTGTGCAAGTAAAATCAAAACTTATTTAATTAAACTTCATTTGTTTAAAACATCGTTTCGGAAAGTAGCCTTTATAGAGAAGAAAAGTATAAATAATTAAATCATTTAAGAACAATTTACTCATACATAGAAATATGCAAACTTTTTCGAAAATATGTTTGTAATATTTATGTACATACACTCTTTTTATGTTCATTTGAAATAAAATTTATGACATGGATATAAAGTTCATATTTAAATAGCAAAACATTGTGTAGTTAATACGTTATATGAAACGTTTTTAAGCCGATGACATGCTGACAGTTCCCGACCGCGTGTTACGTCACAATGTTACATTCGCCTATGCAACATACATGCAACAGACAGTTGATTCGTGTGATTCGTTGATATTATGACGTCACAAACATCACGCTGCGTTTCGTAGTCACGTGAATTATATTGTACATTTATACAAGGTTATTTTTAATGACCCAACAACCTCGCAGGACTAGATAGCTAACACCATAAGCAACAATGGGTAATTAAAATATATCGTATATATACGTAAATCGGTTTTAATGTTGATCATAATGAAGTATTGAAATTCTACGATTAGATCCAATACATACAAATAGTGAATGAATGAGTGAATAGGCAATTCTAAGCAACCGCGCTCCACCTTAGGCTGTACCATTACTTTTCATTTCAGGCATGATAACAGTCAAGCGCTAGCTTATATACTTAAAAAAAAATCATCTCTTTATAATAGATGATATAAAGATGTTTATTAATATTATGCATTAACCATGTTAAAAATATACAAGCGAAAACTTAATTTACAAGGCTAGGATGCAAGTATAATTTAAATTTACTGACTGCTTCCTATGCTTGGATTTAACTCTGGCTTAAAGTAGGATTACCATTAGATTAAAATTAACGTTCTATTTAAATTCGGTTCATTTGCTTTTCAGATTAATAGTACATAAATAAA
The DNA here is from genome assembly GCA_963151315.1 of Nymphalis c-album. Classification (NCBI taxonomy): domain Eukaryota; kingdom Metazoa; phylum Arthropoda; class Insecta; order Lepidoptera; family Nymphalidae; genus Nymphalis; species Nymphalis c-album. Next base: position 9,779,959 of record OY720591.1, read on the forward strand.
ATATACACTTACATATTCATAAGGAGTTTGGTACTGAAATCACTAATAATATATAATACATAATGATAAATTGTATTCTAATATTCGCTCAGATGACCTCAAAATAATCTTTTCAATAAGATTAAGAATGTTATTATACTTACTTAATATAATGCAAACGATTTTAAGAAACAAAAAATATAATGTAGTATTTTATAGTAGCTTATATTATTATTTTTTCTTTTACAGATTAAATCGTTCATCAGTGTCAGTGTAAGTGATGGAGTTCAGTGAGGTGTACGAATAACAAATATGTGGTCAAGATGAAGCTGTGGAAGAGCCTTAAGATATCGATAGGCAAAACTGACCCTAAAGGCTTTCAGCAAGGCCTCCCGCAGTGGGGACAGGGCTATGAATTAGATGGTAAGTAAATCTTACGATTGATAAATAACCGCATGCCAATTAGGTTACTCTACAACTAAACATAAGGGTACTTACCCACTACTGTTTCTTCTTTGAAACATAAGGCAAGTCGTCTTTTTTGGTTATATTAGTTAAAGTTTTATATTATATTTGTAATTGTTCCGTGCAACACATAGATACACCGTGCTATAATAAGCACTTACTAACTTGACGCAGATTAATATTAAATATGTCTACAAGTTTACACCATAACGGATGTTGCTATAATAATGTTGATGCGATATTTTGAGAACAATCTTTGAATATCTTATAAAGAAACATTTTAAATATTAATAATATTAAGAGAACAGTTCCATTCGTAGATTTCAAAGAAAGCTTTTCAAATGAAAAGAAACTGACATTTTTATAAATTATATGAAGATATATTTTGAATTCATAAGATTTTTAATATAATATAGATATAAAACGTTTCCATATAAAATTATATTTTAAGTCCAGAATTGGCAGCGAAATGATGCATACATTATGTAAGAAATGTCATCGCTCATTTGCATCGCTTTGTGCGTCCGTCCATCTGGGAACAACTCATCTACTACATAGTAACTCGTCAGCTATTCTATCGTTATATATATTTTGTATATAGTGAAATAGTTTTTAAGTCATATTGGTTCGGAAAAATTGCCAGCGAAAGCTGGTTCGATTCCATTTATACGTATATAAAACATTCTATGTGTCATATTATATTAAATATTTTTGACGACTGCAACTATTTGTTATCTGAAGGTCCGCTTATTTGTTTGTTTTTCTGACATAAAATAAAATAGCAAAACGTTACAAATATTAATTCGCTATTCATCTAATTAAAAAAATATATATGTATGTATTTTTTCCTTTTTTTATTGTAGAACAACTAAAATGCACTCTGTATTTGTTGATCCTTATCCTTCTTTTCATGTACGGAATGAACATATATTAAAATATTTATTTATACAAATTCTTGAATTCTGTGAAGCAACTATTTGTACAGCATAAAAAGGGGCCTACAATAGTCTTAGGAAATGCTTTTCATTTCCAGCAAGCCAAGTTTAAAATTAAGATAAACGCAAGAAGTAGTGTATTAACCGAGCTATAAGTAAATAAAAAACACAAAATGTATAACATGCATATCATATTATATTCTACCGCTTGAAGTTTAAGCCATCCAACCACAAAATCTATAACATACACTTCATATTATATTCTACCGCTTGAAGTTAGAGCCATCCATCGCTGTGGATACTGTTGATTCTTTTTTCTAGGATTTAATTATTTCGATAAATTTTCCAAATGATTATAATTCTCTAAGAATTTTTATTATTTTTAAGCTATTTTTATTTAAACTCGAAATAATGTGAGTATATATATATATTAAATTCAGGTCTTACAAGTGAATTTTATGTGTGACAGTTCTACCCAACCTATTCATCGTTAAAAGCATAAGCTTTTTAGCTGATGATAAGTATTTGTTACATTATAGAACATAGATTAAATTAAGTCTTCTTTTTTTTTACCAACTTATGCATTTGTTTCGAGCGCATTTTATTCGTTTTTTTTTTATATTACTAAGGTATTGTAATATAAAAAAATACGTTGATTTTTTCACATATTATTTATTTTCTATACGGGTTTGATGCCTGAAATTTTTAAATCAGATTCAAGTGTAACTACAAACCTTTATTTTATTAATTATTTAATATTATATTAAATAAATACATTAAGTGGCACGTATATAGGGTTTGAAATAATATGATGCATTTATAACAATATAACTACAGTTGATTTTTTTCGTATAATATTTTCGATCAATCCTGAATGAATCACGAATTTACCAAGGATTTCTAAATTTAAATTACCCGAAAACATAATCATAGTATAACGATTTATAGCTTTGATTTGAATACAAAACAATACGATAGGATATTTCAAGTGTATGTTCAATGTATGTATGTGCTGGTGTCTATAATATAAGATGTAATCAAGTAAAACATTACCAAACTTAAATTATAATCACGAATGAAAAACAAAAATAGATATTTATTAAGATGAACAAAATTAATATATATAGCAACTATTGAAAAACTAATATCAAACTCCTAAAAACTTTGCTTGAGAAGGACAAAAATTACTCAACTACATTTGATGAACAGTTTATGAGAAAGTTTGCAAAAGCAAAATTCTGTTAGAATTTAAGCGCCGCTGACATATTTGAAGTTGCAAAACATTATTAAAACGGGGCGAACGTACTTGTGATGTCATCATAATTATGTTAAAGATTGAACTTAAAAAGTATTACGTCGTAAAGATAATACATTTTCTTTATTATATAGGTATGTGAACGAGAATATAGGCCACCTGATGGTATGTGGCCACCAACGACATACCAACGACATACCAAATACATTGGCATTGTAGGAAATGTTAACCATCGCTTACATCGCCAATGCGCCACCAACCTTGGGAACTAAGATGTTTTGTCCCTTATTCCTGTGATAACACTGGCTCACTCACCCTTCATACCGAAACACAACACTACAAAGTTCTGGTGTTTTGCTGTAGAATATCTGATGAGTGGGTAGGATAGGTGCGTACCCAGACGAGCTTGCACAAAGCTCTACCACTAAAATTATTTAGTGTATACGAATATATGAGATGAACTACGAACGATCTACGATGATTGATTTACATAATATATTGGATAAAAATACAATCAAATCTGCATCCGCAACCAAACAACACACATAAACCACAGCCTATGGAGAATAAAAAAAAAAGATTTAACAAATATCACAAAAGATATTTGATACTGCGTTGAAAATCATTGTACTTCCTTAAGAAAAACTACACTAAGTTAACACTGATAACAATTCATAAAAAGGCGACATCTTGTCGCTGCACGTTTTTTCTTCTACCGCTCCAACAGAATTCAATATTGTTCGAACCCACGAAACATTGTCTAAGATTGCAATGATTTGCCAATTTCGTTCAGGACTGCTTTCGAATATACCTCTTTATATTCCGAAAGCGAGCTGGCTGAATATAAATTTCAATTTTTAACAAGAAAATTCACGTCTAGCTTTTCCTTTAGTATATTATTTTTGGAATAATTTAATTTGATTTTACAATGCTTTTGTATAGTGTTTTTTTAAATATATTATCTTGAATATATAAAATAAAAGGTAAATAATATGATTAAGTGCGTACGTACATTACATTTCGAAATAAAAAAACTGGTTACTGATCATATTATCAATACTTAATGTATACCTATTACTTTGCTCGTGTTGTTATTTATTTCTGTTTTTTATTAATAATAATAATAAATGGAAATAAACGACAATAAGGACTGAAGGACACTTCCAACCGAATTACGTACATGGCAGGTCAATCTCAAACCCGACTTAACTCAAACACATGCTTTCTATTTCCTCACTCTCTTAGTCTTATTAATTCGACAGAATCTCAGAGAGATTATACACAAAATCAGTATTTTGTGCTTTTAACAAGGGATTATGACTTCGGTATTTTGTGCTTTTTACAAGGGATTATGACTTCGGTATTTTGTGCTTTTAACAAGGAATTATGACTTCGGTATTTTGTGCTTTTAACAGGGGTGAGTAAGAATTTTTCGGTAAAAAACAGACGAACAAGGTTTGACCCATTCATACGAACAGCTTATGAAAAAAATAGCAGTTGTAAAAAAAACGAAAATTATAAATTTTTTGTTATACATATATTTTATTATATGACTCGTAATATAGGAGCTATTTAAGTGATGATAATGATTGTAATAATATTATATATTTTGAATCCGAATGGTATTATAATCAATCGGATTCAAATATCGAGCTGACCGGAAATTAGACCCGATTCTTCAATGTGAAGTCTGGACGGCTGTATAGTCTAACAATACCTTAATAATACAGATGTCATATGTACCAAAGTCAGTCATCTAATCGCACTATTGTACTCAATATCTCGTTCGAAATATGAATTTAGAGAACACTTTTTCAATACAAATTATGAGTAATAATATCAGCGTACAATTAAAAAGAACAGACGACAAGAGAGGAACAAAGGATGATTTATTTACGTCGACCTCTTTGGTAAAAAACTGCGGATGTCCTGAAAGGCATTTGTTGGGTTCATTGAATTAAATCGTCCGTTTTACTTATTCGAAAATTCGTTTTAAAAGGATAATGTTACGACTTCTACTGTTATTGTACTAAGAGTAATGGTCTGGCTGAAATATATTTGATTTTACACGCAGTTACATTACTTTAAATGTTTACTGTTTTGTATTAATTTGTAACATTAACTTATTTAATGTGAGGGTTTTTTCGGAACGTAATTGAAAGTGAAACAGATTATTTGTTTTGAATCATTATTTTTTGAAGCAACACTTTATTATGAAGCGTTTTCGTCACTTTTACAGCGTTTTTGTTAAATATCTATATTGTTTTCTTAATAAATTTAATATTGTAGGTAACTTTTATAATCGTTTCTAAATAATTATAACCAAATCAGTCCATACTCTTTTCTCATAGACATAAGAATTGCAATAAATAAATACCATCTTTCACCACCAGTGTACCAGCGCCGACTATATCTCTACCAAATTACACTCACTTATCATTTAAATTGGATTATTTTTATTGCTAATTGGTATAATAACTACAGATATAATTAAGTATATTAGTATATATACAGGCGGCGAATAAAAAACCGGTCAACATAATTGTAACAGTATAATTTTAGCTTAATATTATAACTAATATATACAATATATAAATACATACATATATTACAAACATAAAATATTTTTTGTACTAACATAACAATAAATATACCTTAGCATTTTAATGGATTGTAAATAACAAATGGACAAAAAGTAACAACGAAATCAACATAAAATCTGTTATCTCGAACGTAGTAATCAGATATTTTAAGCATCTTAGTTTTATTCTGTCTACTAGCAATTATTAAACCCGCGTTTTCTCCATTAAGCCTCGCTCTCAGCGAGTTGGGAAAAATAGCATCATTTCCATAAATCTTCGTAACCGCTTCCGCTTGAAAATGTTTATTTCAGTTAAAAAATTGCAAGGTTTTAAAATTTATATTGCTTTCGTCATATTTTGATGCATCATATTATTAAAAATGAAGTATTCAATGAAGTATCATTATAAATGAAATATTTTATGACTATGTATTTTTTTTTTTTTTTTTTTTCGCTGTGGAAATGCATTTACGCATACCCCCCGCAAGGTGAAAAGCGGGGGGTTATGTGGGACTCGACGGCTGAAGTGCAAGGCCGTAATACCCACTAAAACCACAGCGTATACTTCACCGCATTTATGGGGGTGCCAAGGGATCGCGTGAGCATTCTACCCTGACACCCCGACGGATAGCCTGAAGGCTACAAGCTCCTTGGCGGCGGATGAAGGTGTTGGGCTCCGCCGCCAAAAAACACCCTGACGGCCGCAGAGGATAGGGAGGACGGCAACCTGACAACACCGTATCTCCTCTTCCTCTGCGGCCCCACCGCAACGCAACTTATGGTGCGCCCCCATTCGGTCGCGGGAGATAGGGCGCGCGGCAACGCAACACCGACACGCCTCTCCTCCCGCGACCGCTCCCGGCTACAGGGGATGGACAGAACCATCCCCCACAGCGACACACCCAGCGGCCGCAGAGGACAGGGAGGACGGCAACCTGACAACACCGCATCTCCTCTTCCTCTGCGGCCCCACCGCAACGCAACACATGGTGCGCCCCCATTTGGTCGCGGGAGATAGGGCGCGCGGCAACATAACACCGACACGCCTCTCCTCCCGCGATCACTCCCGACTGTGAGGGACAGACAGAACTGTCCCCCGCACCCGCTCCCTGGGCGCATCCAACGCAAGCCTCCTCCTGAGGCCCACGAGGAGCGCCCCACGTCCGGGATCCCTCTTAGCTTCCCCGTGGCCGACCTTACCACGGGTACTGAGCCCCCCCACCACGACAAGGTGGAGATCCCACGCGGGGGGGATGACTATGTATTGTATAATTGTTGTGTCGAAGACATTTCAAGTTATTTAATTTTGATTTAACACTGACAAATAAAATAAAAATTTGTTGTGATAGCAATACACATATTATAATTATTATACATATTTCGTAAAATACGCCGTTGATTTTTTATGTTTTATTTTGCCTTACTATTTTTAGATACAAAAATAAAATGAAAAATATTAGGTATAACCTGTAAAAATATTGGTTATATTGAATTTAATGATGTAATCATTAATTATGCGAAGAAACGTACAACAATGCACATGATTGAATTGAAGGCCTTCAAATCCTGAAGATAATGTCAAATTTTAGTTTTTTGAATCATGAACCATTGATATTATAATAATAATAATATAATATCCTGAGAAATTATTTATTTATTATTAATCTGTAATATTATATTATAAATGCGATAGTAGATCTGCCAGTCTGTTACGGTTCACGGGTAAAATACTGAACCAATTTTGATGATATTCAATATGAATGAATGCAAAGTTAAGCACCAAGGAAAGAAACAATCTACTTTTTTAAACATATACGCCTACCGTGCATCCGAAGCTGGTGGCGAAAACTAGTTAACTATAAATACGAAGACACATTTTTTTCCGACTAAGAAGCTGTCCCAACCTCTCCAAAAATATGAAGCTAATTACACTAGCAGAAATAACTTGAACTGTAGAGAAGTAGGTAATCAGGTCTACAGCTAAAAGCTTTCAAATTAAGGTAGGAAACCTGCCGTAAAAAATAAGGCTTTATGCTCTTTGTTCTGTTACTTTAAATTTTGGTATCGTGTTACTAAAAGCTTTTAAATGGGATACGTTTTCTGTTGTCGAATAAAATAAAAAATAAGATATCTTAACATTGCTCAGAAGATAAATGGCAATCTTAAATCGTGAGGATAATTTATAGATACTTACTTATGTCTTTCATATGTGTACTATTTATCAATAATATTGGTTCCATGTTGGAAACTTAAACTTAATTGGTCATTTAAAATCAATAACTAAATATTGAATATGCTAACAGTTTGACTGACATTACATGATAAAAGTCCTCATTTTACTTTTGATAAACAATAATAATTAAACATAGTAGCGAATACTCAAATAATAATTAGGAAATAGTGAAGTTATACCAACTGTGGAACTAGATCTCTTTATATTATACACTTTTCAATTCCTCTTATAAAAAGCACCTCTTCGAAGACTCCTCCTCCTTCGAAGAGGTTCCTCTTTCGAAGGCATATTTAATAGAATTAGTAGGACTGCAAATATTCTTGAAATAATTAACAAAGACACGATCACTTGCAAATCATTAAGTAACCCGATACTATTGTGGGGGATTAATGTCAAATAATTTAAGGACATCATTAAAAGTTCACCTGAACTTTATGTACACTAAGAACTTTTAATAACACAAATTTTAAATAACAATTATCCTATTAGCTGTTCTTTTCATTTGAACAGTTTGACAACTTGGAAGGCCAATGTCTTAAAATATTGAGTCGTGGTAGCAAAAATTAGTGTTTTATTCTATAAAGAAATAAAAATAAAATAGTGAATTGTATAAAGCCATTGATATAACACCTCTTATGGTCATGTTGGTTTGCAGTTCTATTTAATAATAAGAGGAAATAGAGAATGTACCTGTGTACAATTGTGTACGATAATACTTGTATCTCCGGAGCTTTTGTTTATGAGCCGGATTTCAAAAGGGGAAAAAGAAAATAAATATAAAAACTATTTAATTGAATATTTTACACAATCACTCAAACAATTTTTTTTATTTTGAAAACAAAATTAACAAAATAATATCGTAGGTGATGAGCATATGGGCCACCTGAAGTGATACCAAACGCCCTTAGACATTAGCCCTGTAAGTATTGTTAATCATCGCTTACTTCGCCAATGCGCCACTAACCTTGGGAACTAAGATGTTATGTCCGTTATGCCTGTAATTACAGTGGCTCGTTGGTCTAGTGGCTTGATATAAGACTGCAGACGCGGTGGTCCTGTGTTCAATTCCCAGGTCGGGCCAATAAATAGTTACTGGGGTTTTCTGTCAGAAAAATTCTCAGTAGCAGCCCGGAGTCTGGAAGTTGGAAGTGTGTACACTCCCGTGCCTCGGAAAGCACGTTAAGCCGTTGGTCCTGCGCCTGAACTCTTTCCGGTCGTGTCGGATTGCCGTCCCATCGGATTATGAGAGCTAAGGAAAAGAGAGTGCACCTGTGTTTGCGCACACACTTGTGCACTATAATATCTCCTGCGCAGTAGGCTAATCTCTCTAGAGATTGGCCGCCGTGGCCGAAATCGGTCTGGAGGACCTTAACAGTGGCTCACTCACTCTTCAAACCGGAACACAATAGTACCAAGAACTACTGGTTGCTGATCTTAATAAGTCATCACAACCGTTGAATGTACGAAAAATATGTTTTATGTTATTTTGTTATTGTTCATCGTATAGATCGTAAATTTAATTTGAAAATATTCTAAATGATAAAAATAATTCATTTATTTTAAAAAATAGAACTGACTGCTTGAAGTTGGCTAGAAGCATTTAACCGACAACATTGCTCTATATATGGACAGTCTAGTTTGCCTGTTATCACACTCAAACTATCATGTAAACACACTGCCTATTGTCTTCACTTCTAAATTCTTGCTTAATTATTTTTCATTGCTCACTATATAATAATAGTTATATACAAATATAACTGAATCACAAACATGCAATGAATTGAATTTACGTGATATATTTGAAAAAAATTGTCGCTTTAAATAATAGTAGATATTTTGGTTCATCGTTAAGATACTAACACAAATGTTGTATAATTATTCAAGTTTATAAATATTCAAAAACACACATGTTAATATAATTGTTAAACTCAGACTCCAAATGGTGATATATTTAAGAGCAAACATAACTAAATAACATTTCATTACTGTGCTCAAAGAAGCTTTAACGAAACCGGAATAAGCAAAGCGTGTAGTTTTAGAAAATACACTTCAAAGATAATGATTCTGGGAAATATAGCGATTCCGTAGTATTCCCTAAATTAATATATTTGATTTACATTTTTTTTTATAATTTAACGAATCTGAAAAACATGTCTTACTAATTATTACAAATGGGAAAGTTGTTTTGTGTATTTGTTACGCATTTACGTGTTATCCACTTAATTGTTCATCATTAATTTTGCATAAAGGAAATAAGGTATTAAACACCTCCCTCCTTGACACAATATTTTAATAATATCTTGTATAAAATATAAAGTATAGTACTATGAACTTCAAATGTAGAAACTGCAAATTTAGAAATCACAAAATAATATATATACTTATGTACACCTACTTTTTAAATAAAAAATAATATATAGGTTTAAATAGTATCGTTCCGACTTACCGCTATTATCAACAAATTTTGGTAAAAAATCCTAGCCCCGAAGGAGATTTCCGGTAAAGTGGAACATTAAAACTTCTTAGTGGTTTAGGAGAAAATTATCCTGAGATTGCCGCGAGTGAGGCTTGAGTGGGAAGTTTCTTGAAAGTTTTACGAAAATATAGCCGACTAAATTAAACCTGCATTTCGAAGATTGGAGGCTACTGGTGTGTGATATTGACTAGCGCCAGATGGCCTTAATTAGGTCAAATTATGGTTTTGAAAAAAACATACAGCCGACACTCTTTAGGTATATTTAAAATCAACAAGTTATAACTGTCAAAAGTTTTTCTCTACCTTAAGCTCGCTACGCGTTTGCTAAAAGCAATGTAAGAATCTATGAACTAAATCTATCCTTAAATTTAATTAATTTGTTAATATTTTATATGTACTAAATATTTAATTCATCAACCTTATGGTTGATTATTTTATTTCAAGGATTTTCATGTCACATGCTTGTGAGATATTTTATTTATATTTCTGTAATGATGTGCGGTACATGTTTTATTTGCATGACAATATCAAAGAAAACACAAATATCGACCCCAAATCAAATCGTTGTTATAATTTATACCTATTAATGTCTTATAACATTTTAATGAGTTCAGAAGTAGGGTGCTGTGTTGATATTAGAAAATTATATTTTTATTATTATTTATGAATTAACTTTTTAAGTTTGAATAAGTGATATTTGTAAGCGAGTTGAGGATGTCCAATAAGAAATATAACAAATATTTGTTTAATCATATAAGAATGTAAATGTCGTAATCGTTTTGAAAAATAATATTTAATATTTTTTAAATATTACAGAAATAAAGGTTATTACGAATTATTTCTCATAAAAAAGTTCGTTAAAAGAGAACGTGTATTTTTCCAATTCTATTCTTAAAGCTGTAAAATTCAGTCACGTTAGCGACATTAAGAATGAAAATTGAAATGACGCGTTGAAGATTTATAAATGTCGTAAAAATGTCTTGTAAACTCTTTGTGAGTTTTATGTTTGTTACCTAGTGGAACACGTGTTTGCGTAAATATACCACTGGTTTTAATTGCCCCTATATTTCTTATCTTTCTGATGTATTAATTTTTTGTATTTTCATTAACTTACTGATCTTATCTCTATTCAGACACGTGGGTTTTTTAAAGCAATACTAACAATCCCTTGCATCGTAAATGCGCGGCGAGCTTTAACAACTAAGATGCTACGTCACTACTCACTGACTCAAACTGGATCAGAACAAAACTGAGTATTGATGGCGATAGAATTTGTGATGAGTGTATGGTACCAGACGGGCTTGTACACAGCCCTACTTAACAACCAAATAAAATTTTATTAAAGTAATTTAATATAGTTAATTTTAGTAGTATCAACATTAGCTTATTCATATACCTACATTACAATAATTAATAAAGCATTGAATCTAAATATTACTACCATTTAATTGAATAATAATAAATTAGTAGTATTTATATAATTAAACGATATAGAAAAATATATTTCACTGATATAATTAAATAAATAAAACAACCCTTGTCAATTTACTTTGATCCCTAACTCAGCAATTTCAGCGAGTTCTTTCGATAACTCGACAGAGAAATGTATATATCTATATATGTTATATACTCTTACCTATTAAATAATAACTGAGAATGTCTTGATATAAATAGCACTAACGTTCTATTAATTTAAAGACTTCATTGGCCTTCACAAAGTAAATGGAACAAAAGGCGGACTTAATGCCTAAAAGCATTCTTGGTTTTTAAATTTAGGCATTGGATCCAATCCTTAATTGTAGTTTTCAGATTTATAAATTACGTAATATTGAAAAATATAAGAACGTGTTTTTTTATTTGAGTAAGACCACAAGGCACTCATGTGAGATAAGACGTTATTTTTAAATTCAGTTTTCAATAAAGATTTGATGCTTGACTTAAGTCACGTAAATGAGATATATTTAATAGTAAATGAAAATATTTGAAGTAACCAATTACAATTGTTCATGAGACGTACTATTTTTTTTTTTATCGAGCTCACTAATCAGCTGTAAGACCCCTTACACAATAATTCATTCAAATGGTTTTTTGTCTCTATTCACTAACAACTAGTTAACTTATACATTTTTTATTTTCGACGAGTAGTTTTAGATATCACGAAATATAATGCACATTATTATAAAAATGACTTGAGGCTCGCGATGGGAGAAAAAGGATTTTAATATAATGAATAGTTTTAAACTAAAATATTTCTAACAGCGTCAAAATCTGTGAGTTATAGCCGCGAATCTACGTCATTTATAAAAAAAAATGAGGCTGCTAGTTAATGAATAATCAAAAGACATGTATAATAAACTGTAAACTGTTTAAAAATGTTTTATATATAAAGTTACGCCTTGAAATTTATTTTGGTCGTTATGTAACTTAATCTTAACTAAGTCATAATACTCGAGCGGAAAGGTTAAAGGTAAAACCAATTTCGTAACGAAGCGTCTATCCATGTAATTCAAAGAAAGGAATTAATAAGCGTTACCTAAGACTAGCTTTCAAACAGGTTATTACTTCGATGATAAAGGAACCTTTGAGGCAAATTACTTAAAGGTTCAGCTTCGAAGAGAAATGCTGAAGTTATTAGATGGTCAAAATCAGGTCTTTGTTTATGATATGGGTGACTAAGGTTATGCTCTTAATATTACATTGCAATGAATTGTAGAATTTATTATTTTGTAAGGAAAATTGAAGCTTATTAATATAATAAAATAATTCAAATAAAAACTTAGCTTACAATGGTTATCAAAATTATACAGTACGACTTTTAAATCTTCAATCAAGCAATATTAGAATTGTGAATCCCATAATAAATCACGAAGTGGTACTGATGGACTCAAAAATTGTTTTCGCATAAATTATGTATACTATCATATTAATGTCAAACAAAAAATACACTTCAAAGCGCCATAACGAAAACAGAATAATTTCAATAACAATAAGAAATAACATCGAATGATAGGATATAAGTAAAGTTACTTAAAACTCTAAAATATCTCCCAGGACAATAAGCAAATAGCAAGCAGAACTTTTCGCTCAAACGAAACAATGAAATGCTCTGAGAATGCGAAATTGAATCTGTTGCACATCTCTTCGTAAAATTGTAGTCATTTTAGATATACATTCTTCATACATAAGACTCATGCCTCTGAGGGGGTTTATGAATTGTATATAAAATAAAAAAGTTTTTTTATTCTTCGTATAAGGAAACAATGTTCTTTACAGCAGCAAAGATCAACAAACCTCAGTCTGTTTTCATTATTGTGTTTCCACTGAAATAACATTTTCAGCCAACTTTGGAAATCGAGACTGTTATCAGAAATAACTCAACATTATTTAATTAATGTTAACAATTTAAGTTAATCACGGAATCTTCTATCACTACCGCATATTTATAATAAAATTAAAGTTTCCGATTTGCTTTTGACTAAGATGCAGATTTATGCTAAGCTATCGCTTTCATGCAATTATTTCGTAGTAATTTCTTTACTGAATGTATTTTTTTCTGTTTCTTTAATTTTTATAATCTATTGCTAGAGTTTTGTGCAGGTTCACTTGGGTGGATATAAACCGTCCACCGTTCTATCATCTGTTATTAGGGAAAGTAAGTCGGTATAATTACAATCATGAATAACCGTCAACATATTATTACATTTGACGGTGCATCGATGGTATAATTTTTTTTAAGGAAAATATAATAATCTATCTAAATAAATAAAATAATAGAGATCTGCAGTTGTGCGCGCATCACGGAAAAACTACTGGTTAGATTTCAATTAAATTTTCTAAATTTTATTTTTTAGACACTTGGCCCTTTTCAAAGAAGAAAATGATTGCGATATCTTCATTTAATAAAAAGTTATTACAGTTTCAAGAAACAACGGTTTGTATATGCACTGCGTGTTCAGTGATGTAAGTTTAAACAAAGTATTTTTATGCTTGCGATCTTTTTGATGTTTTTTCCTTCGTACATAAGAAAACTTTGTTAATATATCAAGCAACGCGGACGAAGTCGCGGGTATCAGCTAGTTAATAAATATAATTTTACTAACTGGCAGGGTTTTGTACTCGGTGGTAGGGCTTTGAACTCAGTGGTAGGGCTATGTACTCGGTAGTAGGGCTTTGTACTCGGTGGTATAGCTGTGTACTCGATGATAGGGCTTCGTAGTCGGTGGTAGGGCTTTGTGGTATCATCCACGCGTCAGATATTCTATGGAAAAACAGCAGTGCTTTTTATTGTTGTGTTCCGGTTTGAAGGGTGAGTGAGGCAATGTAATTACAGGCACTGGGGACATAACATCTTAGTTCCCAAGGTTGGTAACGCATTGGCGATATAAGGATAGATAAAATTTCTTGTAATGATATTGTCTATGGGCGTTGGTGACCACATACCATCAGGTGGCCCTTATGACTGTCCGCTTACATATACAATTAAGTATAATTCTCACAGGCGTAAAATCAGGCGACGTGTTTATTCTTCTGAGTTGTAAAAGTAAGTTTAAAAAAAATAAACTATAGTCTCTATTAATGTAATTTAATACTTGCTTTAAATGTATTATAATTGTATTTAATTAAAAAATCATTTGATCTAGCGTTTGATTTTTAAGAGAAACTAAGCATTGACAAGGATAATGTTTATAGGCACGTAAAGTCACCAGCGCCTTCACATTGTATTTAATTAAATGAAAGCTGTAAGCTGTTGTCCCTCACGTAAGGTATAAAACGACAGCGCTGACTTTATGAGATTTTCTACTATGATTGAAAAATACAAGTACCAGTATATACCAAGAATTTTATCTTTTTGTGCAGTAAGGTAGACTTGCTAATTTACCACCTGATAGTAAGTGCCCTAACCCCACCCTAAAAAGCAATGAATCACATAAAAACAAATCATTGATGTTTTGTTGTAAAACAACTTATAATAATATAATGCTCTTCGGACCTCAAGTCTCAAGACTAGCCAGTTTCTCAGGAGATATCATGATACCAAACCGTGTATGACAACACAGGTGCGATGGACCTAATACGATCAGTTCATAGAAATTGCCTCGTTGGTCTAGTGGCTAGATTTAAGGTCGCAGACCCGGTGGTCCTTGGCTTAATCCCCAGGTCGGACCAATAAACAGTTATTGGGTTTTTGTGTTAGAAAATTCTCAGTAGCAGCCCGGAGTCTGGAAGTTGGAAGCGTGTACACTCCCGTGCCTCGAAAAGCACGTTTAGCCGTTGGTCATTCGCGAAGTCTCTCTGGTCGTGTCCGATTGCCGTCTCATCCGAGTTATGAGACCTGAGGAAGAGACAGTGCACCTGTGTTAGCGCACACACTTGTGCACTATAATATCTCCTGCGCAGTTGGCTAATCTTTCTTGAGGTTGGCCGCCTAGGCCGAAATCGGTCTGAGGACCTTAATAAATTCTGGTTTCCGAACTACCTACCTCGGGACGTACAGTTTTGTAAGTTAGGCCGACCAATGAAGTATTTGATAGTCAAGAGACAAGGTGCCCCACTGAGCCGAGATGGTACACTGGCTCAACAATATCTTACTCTAAAATTGAGGTATCAAAGTCAATCATGTCATTATGTCATGCTTTTGACAGCATTCATATTCACAAAAAATAATTGCATATAATAATTGAAATCAGCTAAGGTTGTATCAAATCATTAATAAACGACATGCCTCTTATGCCCCTTAAATAAAACCAAATCAAACCTGACCAAAAAAAAATCCAATTGTGATATTATTTGTTAGTTGAAACTCCAATCATGATTGAACATGGAAGCTTCATTATTAGGGTTCGTACTTAAAAGTTGGAACTACATCACGAAGCCTGCAACATCTGTCTGTCTGAATTGAAAACCATACAAGAAGTTTTTACAAGTTCATAAAAAAATAATAATAAAATCAGTATTATGATGGTCACAGTCATGCTCTTAAATATAACTGTTTCAATCAGGTTATTTTAATAAAAAAATTGCTTCGAATTCATACGTGAGAATCAATTTATTTCTTTGAAAGAGGCCCGTTGACTGGGTTTCGGCGGCTGCAAAAAATTCAATACACCTATGGCGCTATGAAATTCAGCTTTTTGTATTATGGAGGTGAAAAAATAAAATAAAACTCACTATCAAATAGAAACCATTGGCGATACCATTTCAACTAAAAAAGACAAAATCTTTAATAAAAAAATGGATGAATCGAAAAATATTTCATGTGAAAGTATAAAACTCGTCACAGCACAGCGAAAAAAGAAATATTCAAATGTAATAATATATTATTGGTTCTGTGGATTGAACGCGTGGATGTTAACCGAAGGTGGTTGGTTCAACCTTACACTTTTGAATTACAATATCGAAGTAAACCACTGATATATCAAAATTTAAATTAGCTCGCTTGCTCTGCCAAGCAACTGAAATACGCGGTTGTGATCTCAAAATCTTTTAAAGTACAGGATGACCTTAATAGTATTACTAACTGGTGTAAAGTCAATAGTATGACTCTTAATACTAACAAGTGCTTTCATATAAAATACACAAGAAAGAAAAAACCGCTTGTCTCAAGTTACTCTATAGATAATGTGACCTTACAAGAGTTATCTGAGATAAAAGACTTAGGAGTTACTATTGACAAAAAGTTAAATTTCAAATCACACATAAACAATATTGTTGACAAAGCTGCAAAGTTCTTGGGTTTCATTAAACGCAATACTAGGGGATTTTCGTCCTGGACCAAAATTCGTCTATATAACGCTTTCGTAAGAAGTCATCTTGAATTCGCCAGCGTCATCTGGAATCCTGTTTACAGCTCAAACTCTCAACGCGTTGAAGGAATACAACGTGCATTTACTCGACATTTGGCTTTCCAAGCCAGCGGTTTCTCACACAGGCAGCCATACAATCAGCGACTAGCTGAATATAAATTAATGTCTCTTCGCGATAGGCGGGATATTCTCGATCAATGTTATTTGCATAAAATTATCCATAACAAGGTAAAGTGCTGCGACCATCTTCATCGAATATCCCTTGCTGTTCCTCGCAAGCACCCCCGAAGCTACATAACAAAAATATTCCATACTCCTATCACGAAAACTCGTCTTGGAAAGCTAGCTCCGATAGTGCGCATATGTGCTCGACATAATGAATTGGCAAAAGTCATACATGGCATTGACATCTTTCATGACAGCTTCAGTACTTTTAAAAAAAAACTCATGGATTACTTTATGTCAGCGAGTTCACCATCAAAATAGTGTGTTAAATTCCTGTTGTTTTTTGTTTGTTATTGCTTTATTTTTATTTATTTTTTGTTTTTCTGTTATATTCTTTACTTATTATGTTTATAAATGTTGTTAGCATGGGTCAATAATTTTTTTTTTTTATATTATTTTTAATTGTATTCATTTTAATTTAAACTTTAAAAAACATGTTGACACGATATAATATTATGAATGTTGTGTACACTTGTAATCGATGTACATATCAGAAGTTGTTCTTTTTTGGATGTTGTGTAAGCCATCAGTTAATATGTACATTGTTAGTGTGCCTATTAAATAAATAAATAAATAAATAAATAAATAAATAAAAGTTAATGTATTGTCATCTCTCTCACACTCGGCTATGAATATCATGGTAACTAAGCAAAGCTAAATTATTTTTTGTAACTGAATTTGTTCCAGATTCAAGTCTTTGATTACTTTATAAAGTTTAAATCTGTTTATCTATTACAAAGTAATTGAATTTAGGCAATTTCCAAAGTATATTTTGATTAAAATATATGATAAACTTTTTATTCGTATGAACTGATGCGATCAAATACTTTGTATAAAGCTTCACACGCTTTTCTGTACCTACTACATGTGAAAATGGACATTGAATATTGCCTCATTGGTATAGTGACTAAAGTGGTCTTGGGCTCTATTCCCGGGTAAGACCATTACAAATGATTGCATTTTTGGCCGATAATTTCTCAGTAACAGGATTTTGCTCCATGTCTCGAAATGTACAGAAAGCCGTTGGTCCTGCGCCTGATCTCCTTCTGGTCATGTCAGATCTGCCGATTCATCGACGTGAGTGAGGTTATTGAGAGTGAAAGGCTAATCTCTCACGAGCCGTGGTCGAAGTCGGCTAGGATGAATTTAAAATAAAGTGAAGTGTTTTTTCATACATAAAATATGCAAATATGTTATTGAAAGGTTGCATGTTAAAAACTAAACAAATAACCACTATTTATTACATTTTCCAGAATTATTAAAATATCGTTTTTCAATAGTAAGGCGATACTAACATATCTTTGAATTCGCATTATTACCATCATAATTTTCATTAAACATATTATATTCACGAAAAATACTAAAACAATTTGTATTTAATCAAAATTCGTACGACGTACGTAGACGTACTTTATTGAAGTAGGCTCTTACAAGCCACTTTGAATCGTCAATTTACGAGATTTAATTATACGTGAAGCTACCAGCTCTTCGATGATGGCAGAACTAATATGAAACTCAATAGTCACTTCATAATATTGAGAGTTTTAGTAGAATTATAAGAAGGTAATCCTAAGCTACAATAACATACATTATTTCACAAATTTACTATTGTAACTACTATATTTTAATGAAAAAAAAAATTGGTTTCTATATTTCATGGGTTATGATTATTAATAGCTCTACTTTATTGGAATAAAATAAACATATATATATTATTATCTCCTAAAATTGTGTTTCTTAACTTGCAACAACTTACATTCGAAACGCCATTTTCAGTCCACGCATTATTTAAATCTCGATCAAAGATATCCTGTCAAATCAAAGGCAACGTTTATTTATATATATGTCGGAACAAGGGGCAGACATTCTTCTTATAAAACACAGCAAGACTTTATATAACACTTTATAATTGTAAGGCAAGATGTGCTCCGGGCCACTGATGTCGAAAGAATGAATGCTCGCTTAGTCGAGCGCTATTTTTATAAGGATTTAGTGGTGGGTAGTTGACAGTTGCACGTGCTGCTTTAAAACAAGGTAGCGGCGCCGTCATATATTTATATTTTTACTATTGGGTTCTGCTATAACTGTTATTATTATACTATGGATGTGGTAAGTTAGCGTATCACAATTATATTCAGCAAAATAACTTCTAAAACTACCATGTACAAAGTAAAATATCTTTCGAAGTAACCCTTTCTATATTTCATACAAGACTTTGAAATTCGGGCATTAATCCATATAAATCATAAGCATCGTTGCAAAAAAAAAACTTCTGACCGGTTATCTATTATTTCGCGTATAATAAATCAAATAATAAAAACTCTCCCAAGTTTCTAAGTTATGATGCGTAAAGAATACAAAACACATATCTTTTGTGGTAGATTAAATGGAACTTGTGATTTGTGGTTCACTTCTTCGTGTTTAGATTGTATGTGAGATAAGCGTTGGTTATATGCTGATGTGGTCCACTTACTTAGTATATGTCAAACATTTGTTAATGCAAACACCTACATTTCGATCTGAATGCAGAAACTTTTTCCATATTTTGAGCATTGGGCATGTGGTTGGTCTGACAATATGAAAACTCGTACATGGTGGTAGAGCTTTGTGCAAACTTGTCTGGGTAGGTACCACCCACTCATCAGCTTAACGTGCTTTCCGAGGCACGGGAGTGTACACACTTCCAACTTCCAGACTCCGGGCTGCTACTGAGAGTTTTCTGACAGAAACCCCAATAAAATATTTATTGGCCCGACCTGGGAATTGAACCCAGGACCACCGAGTCTGCGGCCTTATATCAAGCCACTAGACCAACGAGGCAGTCAATGATATTATAACTCTTTGATGTTATCCCATAATCCCAGGATTTTTATGTGAAGTCGTCGTTTAACCATACTATGTGAGGTTCGCTTTTAACCATTCTCGCATGGGAAAACAACAAAAACCGGTAAGCGAACAGCGTTGCCAACTGCAATGTCGCTACTGTTTGTTCAGGAGGCGATTTACACAAACAATACAAACGAACCTAGGCTTTAACGTTATCGGTTATTGCTTGGACATGTCCGATAATCTCATAAATTATTGAACTGTAGGAGTGTGATATTTGCCATTAAACAATATAAGTATATGCCATTGTGTAAAACTAAATCGAGTAGATACAAAAAAAAAACCTTTTTAAACATCAAACCTAATATTAATATTCAATCTTTTATTGTCAATAAAATCAAAATAATTTGTTTACAAAATTGATTATTAGGTGAAGTTAAATGTTAATGAAGTGGAGGGCTTAGTGCAAACCGATCT
Source organism: Nymphalis c-album (assembly GCA_963151315.1). Classification (NCBI taxonomy): domain Eukaryota; kingdom Metazoa; phylum Arthropoda; class Insecta; order Lepidoptera; family Nymphalidae; genus Nymphalis; species Nymphalis c-album. The sequence continues at coordinate 9,800,214 of OY720591.1, forward strand.
GGGTGAGTACCACACCCACTCACTCACTCACTCTCTCTCTCTCACACACACACACACACACACACACACACACAAACTCCCACTCATACATACACACACACACACACACACACACATCATATTGTATCGCCAAGCCGCAATAGTTAGTACTGTTGTGTTCCTGTATGTAGAGTCAGTGAGTCAGTTTAACTACACGCACAAGCGACATAGCACCTTAGTTCTCATTCGTTTTTGACATAAGCCTATACCTCCTGGAAAAAATAAACTTTCTATAGGATCACACTTCACTCACAGATCACTCTGCGTCTGTGCTATCCAATTCATTGAATTTAATGGACAAATAATTAAAAGAAAGGTTTCTTATTTTAATTTGAGTATGAAATGGGAGATACAACGATATAGGAAAGGATAATCGAATGTATATTTTTATATTAAAACCTTTTCCAATTGTCCACTGTTATTTAAGTTGCTATGCACGTCACTCTCGTTATTCGCGTTGTCATGGGCAACAGTATCTCGTGAATAAACTAGCGAATGACGTTCTGAAATGAGCACTTGACAGTCAGATGTGACGTCACTAATCACACTCAAGCTTGGTAAACTTTCTGTTGTGGTCTAGCTTTGTCATTGGGTTTGATTTGGCTTGGCTTAACTTGATACTGCTCGAAGTGTGGTGTGACGTTACAGGTGAAAATGAGTTGATGAAAAATTTGTTGCCTAAAATATGAGGTCAATAGCTCTTATATATTTATGTTCATACATAGCACTTTAAAAATGTAGACTATTGCAATTTTAGACGTCATGTTCCCTGTGTCTGTGCAGTGGCTGATGGCTCACTCATCCTATATATATGAGGTCACAATACTAAATATTACTAGTAATACATGTTAAAAGTATTTTTAAAAAATTTACATAAAATAATTAATACTGATTTCACAGTATATTTTTCGGCTTTCAAAGCAACCCTATAAATTTAATAATACCTATTTAATAGGTACTAGACTGTATCGTCTTGAATTCGTAGGAATGACTCGTGCACCGTCTATCGTTAAGTGATTGCCCCAATTCAGAAACAATCGCTTGCGCGTGATCAACAACTGTCCAAATTTTCATCACAATCTGACAATTTTTTTAGAAACTCAAACACATGTATGCATAATATATTTACATAATTCCATTGCGTGCACCATAAAAATGAAATTGAATGAAAGTATTTTTAGAATACATACACAATTGACAGAAACTCAATTAAATAAATATTTCTATGTTAAAAATATTTTCCCAATCAATTTACATAGTACGGAAAACATTTTAATAGTCTTTGTTCATCAACCGTCATAGTAACCCCTTTTTTTTTTCGCTGTGGAAATGCATTTACTCATACCCCCCGCAAGATGAAAAGCGGGGGGTTATGTGGGACTCGACGGCTGAAGTGCAAGGCCGTAATACCCACTAAAACCACAGCGTATACTTCACCGCCTTTAGGGGGGTGCCAAGGGGTCGCGTGAGCATTCTACCCTGACACCCCGACGGATAGCCTGAAGGCTACAACCTTTTTGGCGACGGATTAAGATGTTGGGCTCCGCCGCCAAAAAACACCCTGACGGCCGCAGAGGACAGGGAGGACGGCAACCTGACAGCACCGCATCTCCTCTTCCTCTGCGGCCCCACCGCAACGCAACATATGGTGCGCCCCCATTCGGTCGCGGGAGATAGGGCGCGCGGCAACGCAACACCGACACGCCTCTCCTCCCGCGACCGCTCCCGGCTGCAGGGGATGGACAGAACCATCCCACACAGCGACACACTCAGCGGCCGCAGACGACAGGGAGGACGGCAACCGTCATAGTAACCCCTTATTTCAGGAGGGCTGGACGTAAAAGTTTACCAAATTATTAGTTAAACATTACACCAATCCTAAATAAATAGAGCGAAGGCTTAATTAATATAATAATAATATAAAAAATAAAGAGAAAATGCCATGATATCATAATAATCAGCAGTATATATACATATGTTATTAACAACATGGATGTTGTACCAACGCTAATTAACGATAGGAAGTTAGTTTGTAATCAAGTAAAGTTACAGAAACATACACGAACGTTTCTGAAAAAAGAAATGGATAGTAGTTCGAAGTTTCTTCTTTAAACCAGATACGCTATACAACATCTCGTGCTCTCGTAGCACATGGTATAAATAAAAAATGTACAGACACGCAGCTTCTCAATATCACGTAACATCGATAGTTTGGCGTCACGAATAAAACAAAGGCAACTCATATTTGGCCCAAGTAACAAACTGACGGTAATTATATTAATTAGTAATAGTTTTAAAAGTGATAAACGTATCAACGTTTGACACGTTTATGTAGTAACACAACTTAATTTTTTCAGGAAATTTTATACTAGGTAAATTTTATTTTAATTAGAATCCACATTTCAAAAGTAACGCTTTCAATGTTTTATTATATTAATTAGTAATAGTTTTAAAAGTGATAAACGTATCAACGTTTGACACGTTTATGTAGTAACACAACTTATTTTTTTCAGGAAATTTTATACTAGGTAAATTTTATTTTAATTAGAATCCACATTTCAAAAGTAACGCTTTCAAGGTTTATATATCAGTTTACAGAATACAGATTCTACTATATTTTATAAATGCCTAAATCGAATTGGTTGTATGGGGTATCGATTTAATCCTTATCCCCACCCCAAACCACCACGAGTTTTGGTTTTAAATTTTTGAGAAAAAATTGGTTATTTCTTTTTCTTGTTATGAAGTTAACTGTTTTGAGCGTCAAAGAAATATATAGGTCACATGTTTATATCAATAATATAATTAAGGTGGTATTCTGTTTAAAAAAAATCCTTATATTTGGGTAGTTTGGGTGATGCGAGCTTTTACTATAAATCAGAGTATATTTGTTTAGGGTTCATAAAATTTAATGACACTTATACTTGATACAAATTCAAGAATTATACGGATACAAGTTGTTATAATTTTATTCTTTCCAAAAAAAAAATTAAAAAAAATCACAAAATTTAACATTAGGAGTTAGTAGGAGTAGAACTATTGTTAGTAGTGGGCGCGAAAATATAAGAAAGTATAGAAATTTCAACGTTTACTATTTTCTAACTTACAATTAAATAGTTTACTTATTTCTAACTTACAATTCAAACTAGAATAATGGCCGTTTTTAGTGATCACTTACATTCGTTTTTACACTTCCAATTAAGGGTAAAACTTGTGTCAGGAATAGGGATGTCAATAGCCCAAGGGGTCCAGATTGAACCTGTGACTTTTATATCGCTAGACGCCTCGTAAGCCATTGCACTATAGATGCTTTAAATGTCACCATTATTATTATCAGTATTATTGCTACATCATGTACTTTTGACCGCACCAAACGTTACTACACAAAACACAACCCATGCAAAGATAGATAACAATAGTTAATTCTTCCACGTATCGTGGAGTGTAGAAGCTATTTTCTAATATAATAAGGTCATGTATAACTTATAACTTGCAGCTACTGAGCAACATAAATAAAACTGCAAGAGGCGATCTGAGAGTCACGCGTCCCATGGTAATGTATTACGTGACCTCGTGGCTTTGAACCTTTCAAAACGTCTCAGTTTCTACCTTTACGTTAAAGTCTGAAGAATACTTGCCCGAGAAATAAATAATAATACATTTACGTTACCTTATAATTTTGAAAAGTTATTTGATGGAACTGTATGAGATTGACTTATAGTAAATCGTACACCTAATTCAATTTGGTAGCATTATATTTTATATTAAATAAACAAAAAATAATTGTAATATTTGCTTATATAAATAATATAATGCACTGATTTAAAAATTAAGCATGTGTTCGAACTAGTACTTTATTTTATCAATCCCGGAAATGATAATTTAACAACACAGATTATTTTATATTAATAATATTTACCATTCCGTGCATTGCCAATACGCCACCTACTACTATTTAAAACTCGCTCACCCTTAATCTTTTAAAGTTTATACATAATAATATGAGTGATGAGTGGATGTTACCTACCCAGACGGGCTTGCAAACTGTTACTGCCAATTAAACATAACGTCTATTAGAATAAGTTTTTTTTTAAATATTTGTCGTTTGATTTGTTAAATATTTACATGAATTTATACGTACGTTTCTATTATTAATTTATAAACTTGGAATAATTTATTACGTGCTTCAAAATAAATGATTACCAAAATTTATTTCTGAAACGTGCTCATAAGGCATTGCATGTTTTACTGTACGAACTTAAGTGCGTTTCAATGTACATTGTGCTCAATATGAATTACTAAACGTTTTATAAATAAACAACGGAAAGACAAAAATGTTTGTTTTAGTACAACGAGTGAGGATTCCGTCGCACCGGATAGCGTGAGCGTCCCTGGAAGTGATTTCTGTTCTTTTTATAAAATTGCGCGGTCTTAATTAAAGCGGTAACTCCGATATTATCTGTAATAATTAATCAATATACTTTATTTTAATAATTAAAATACCATATTAATGTATATATGTGTGTCTCTGTGTGTGTGTGCGTGTGTATATTTTACAATTTAAATTCATAAATATTCCCTTGTTTTCCTCTTAAATAAAATGCTTTAATTGAAGGTTTTACAAAGAGCGATAAATACATATATTTAATAAAAGAGTATTTCATATATTTATTTAATACTAGCGACCCACCCCGGCTTCGCCCGAGTAGCAGAGTAAGTACTAAATATTCCTAAAAACGACAGCGGGACAGGCGGTTGGCGGCGTTAGTATTATCGGTGTGGCCGCTTGAATTTATTTATTGCGCGATAGTTTAAAATTACGATAACTCCTAAGACGATAATTTAAAATAGGTGGTGTAAAGGGCAATTATAATATACATGAATTGCTTAAAGTAAATTAACGTATTTAATTTGATAAGGATTAATATCATATCCGTTTTTATAGCTTTCCAATTTTCAAATAATTATGTAACCATTTTTTAAAAATTAAAGTGGGTATAGTTAGCTATCCTTAAAAGATAGAAATAATATGCCATCGCGGACTTTTCTGTAGATCTATGAAAGGGGAACATATTCACCAGTTATGATTCAAAGGGATTTTACAGCGTTTTCGATGGAAGCTCCCAATCGGCTCGTTTTTTTCCGACTTCTTCAACAGTTATCGTTATATTTCAACAAATTTACAGAAAACATTAATTAATTATACACGTAAACCTTCCTATTGAATCACTTTATCCATTGGTGAAAACCGTATGAAAATCCGTTCAGTAGATTTTTTGTTTATCGCGTTCATACAGACAGACAGGAAACGCGGGTGACTTTGTTTTATAATATGTAGTGATTAACAGTGTGGTATATCAAAAGTATCGCTAGGCTTATTTTGGTTAAATGCATAGAAATACAGTATATGTGTATTTTATACTATTCGTAAAACGTCTGTTCTTGCTTGTTCTCAGAGTTCTACGATAGTATTTTTACCGAATTCTAGTCCGCTCCTAAAAACGCTTACACTAGCGCGTACATAAATCACAGATTTAACGAGAGCTTGCAATTTACTCGTGTACTTCTTATTTCCTTGCCTTGATAAATGATTCGTCCTGGAATGCCAGCTAATTTCTGACTCCGACTCAAAGGTCGGATTTGAAACGTTTCTTTGGTTTCTCTTCTACTAAAGCATTTTAATCTATATTTAAATATAGCAATTAACGAGTTTATACTGGACTTTTAAAAGAATACAGTACTAAATATATTATCTTTATATTATTTTTATTCATATAATAGCTATGAGCTGTTTCTACCATATTTTGCTTTTGGCATATATTGTAATAATTCGAATATAGCAAGCAGTGTGATTCAAAAAGGCCCTTATCTTCTATTAACTTGATGATGTGGTCTCCTGTAATTGAAGGAGCACACATGTTTTATAATGTTATTCAATTCAATGTACTTGTGTGTACCTTTTGTTGGAGATCCTTAAGTAAATAAATAAATAAATACCATTATCATAATTGCAGTCTACAGCTGACACATATACACTTCCTAACATAAATAAATGTATATTGAATCATTAAATATTACACGTATTTTATGTATATCTGAGTTAATTAATTAATAATAACAATCGCTCTATACAAAATGCATAAAGCATTCATTCCGAATCTCTATTCGTAGCCTTAATTCAAACCAGATAAATAAAGTAACATATTTATTAATTTAACTAGAAACGAATTAATTTAAATTAATTTAAAATTAAATTAAAGAATGAATTTAAATAGTTTATAAATAACAGATTCAATAGCCCTTGAAAATTGTAAGTTACACGATTTGTTAAAAAACAAATGACGTCAAATAAGCTGTGACATAAGTAACCCCGACAAAGTGATTACTTAAAAGAATAACATTAACGATTTCATACCGACAAAAAAACTTGTACGACTTCCGTCTCAAATTGGAAGCAGATAAAAAGCAATCCTTCTTTTTAATGAAACGCCAAGTTTCACTAACGACCCGCTGGTAAATTTATAAAACAACAACAAAGTGTGGTCCAAGTTGGAAATTAATTCAAATTCCAATATTATAACCAGATTTTTATTACACAGATTGGAATAATTTAAGCTATGCGATATTTAAAATTTATTTTTTGTTTGCTTTATGGATTAAAACCAAAATAATGTTATTGATATAAAAGTTTAATTTTGTCGTATAATATTGTCTTCAGAAGGGCATAGTCTTTAGTTCTCAGTATGTATATGTCGAAATAGTCACAGAAGAGCTATTTATATTTTCTATTAATAAATAAAAAAATGTAATAAATCGCTATTCGCTTGCAGCTTAATTTCTCACTATTGTGAAGCTGCGTTTAACTGTCCTAACTTTCATTCCCACTTTGAAATAAGAAAAGGTCCTACTCGTAGTACAGCTTTGTAGGTGATAATGACACTAAGAGTAAAAGATCGTGTCGTTTTGGAACGACAATCTTGTTTAATTTCTGGACAAAACTTTAAAACAGATCAAGATAATTATTTAGCCAATGGCTAAATATCAACATACAGATTAAACTACACTAGACATAGAAACTTAAAATATATAGAACTTAGTTTTTGGTTGTTCACAATCTATCTTCAACTTCATCCAATGGAATCATTAAAAATATCATGATTTTTAGCCGGACATATTAATCTTACTCATTAAAATGTGGTAACTGCTAATTACTGGCGGTCTGGCGGCTCACCAGCCGCACCGCAAGCTCGTCTGGGTAGGCACCACCCACTCATCAGATATTCTACCGCAAAACAGCATTACTTGGTAATGTTGTGTTCCGGTTTGACGGGTGAGTGAGCCAGTGTAATTACAGGCAAAAGGGACATAATACCTTAGTTCCCAAGGTTGATGGGGCATTGACGATGTAAGCGATAGTTAACATTTCTTACAATGGTAATGTCTACGAACATTGGTCCAATTGGAACACAGTCCGCCTATATATACTAAAAAAATGCTGTCGATAGTGTAATTAAAACGTATTATAATCCTCTTTTATGACATATGATCTGCAGTGCTTTACACTTGTGAAGGTATTAAAGAAAATATCCCACTTCATCTCTTTGGCTTTGAGATATGGTATCATGGCATGCTCGGAATAAATTAGGCCCAAAAGGTCACTCTTGTCAGGGCCCTAGCACGCTATCACTTTGGAAGTTGAGGCGAACTGAAAAGCAGAAAATTGCTTACTTAGGATCCATAGCAAAGATATAAACATATCAACAACAACAAACAAAATAAACCTTAAGTATGTAGTTATGGTAGCTGATAATGGTAGGCTCGATCTAAGTTGAACACAATTTAATTATTGATATGAAATATGTATTGACAAACCTTGGGTGTTTATTCGATGTCGTGTGTTCGTGTTATAGGAATATAGATTTTATTGTAAATAACCGACAACAAATTCATTATTTACTCAATAGTGTTATATTTTTAACTCTTTCTTGTTTTAAGTTTTTCTCATTTTAAATAAACGAACAATGTTTAATAATCTAAAAATACGTTAAAACGTTGAAAACTTAGCTTACATGAATGCATAGAGTTTAAGCCCTCGATTCAGGCTGTTAATTCGAGCCGCTTCGCGTTTCAAAGGCGACCACAGTTTTTCAGCGACTAGTCCATTTGTCCGGCGTTGGGTTCGGCTGAATATCGAAAAATACGCCGACGCTACAAAAATATTCTTCTATCTCCCTCTTACATATTAAGCACGATGGTGTTCTCTCACTTTCACATCACAACCTTTTTCATGGTGACTTCGTAGCTTCATTTACTAGTTCGGAAAGATAAAATCATCAATCAAATGAAGTACATTCGATGAAATCTGCATTGGCAGTATCGTTCAAAATGTAAAAAAAAAAAAATATTCCACTGGTCGTTGACTTTGCGTACGATTTTCGGACGCGATATTCCTCTAACGTTCAAGTACATGCCGACAAGTAAGTAACTAGTGACAGCCTGTGAATGTCCCACTGCTGGGCTAAGGCATCTTCTCCTCATTTGAGAAGTAGGCTTGGAGCTTATGCCGACAAGTTCCCGAGACAATAGCCCACGTTAGATTCTTATAAATTATACTTCCCGAAATAATATTACCTATTATTAATATTTAAACTTTTACTTTTTCATTTGATAGAATTAGGTGATAGATAACATTAAGGTAATTTTCAATACAAGTAGTTTTTGATAGTTGTTTAAATAATCTTTTTGTGTAAAATGTATCATATAAAAGAGTTTAAAATTTTTATATCCAGAATCTAAGAGATAGCTGATATATTATGATATAGAATTCAATAAAAATACATATTTATGTTGCTTTATTTAATTATTATTCACTTGTATTCATTAATCACAGACTTGCATACTGAACCTAAAAAATTAAAATAGTATCCCCAAGGTAATTTGATTGAAACTTGATATTTATTCAATTAAAATGTAATATTATAATTAGCAAACTCACGACACTTGGTTTGACCACAGACTATAGAGTATCATTGACTAATAAAATTAAATATAGTTGTACTAACTAAATAGTGAAGTAATAATCGATAAATTGAAATATTTACAAATTATAGTTCAACAAAAACACTAACAATTCATATAAAGATGAGCGAGAAGTGACTACGCGTGAGAATTTGCCACTTGACGTTTCAAATTCGTCAGTCGGTTAGCTTAAAGGCCGTAGCCATCAACATTGTCCAGTTGCGCTATTATTTTAGCAGTTTACGTTTGTTGCTTTGAAAGTCACAGCTAACGAGCCAACTTCCAACAAACGAGATTTGAACGTAGGGTTGTCACTAATAAGTTAATTCGTTTAATTAGACTGTGGGAAAACATTATTATTTGCACAGTCATAAAGGATAACGATGAGTAAATGCTTTTATCGTACAAGTTAAAAATAAAATGTTATATACTAATGATATTATATAAGCGGATTTTTATTTTATCACACCAAGTAATCAGTTAAATATTTAATACCTGTAACTATGTAGATCTATATCTATAGAAGTAGAAATTAATGTAATTATAATATAGAAATATAAATTTTACTTGGTGGTAGAGCTTTGTGCAAGCTCGTCTAGGTAGGTACCACCCACTCATCAAATATTCTACCGCAAAACAGCAGTACTTGCTATTGTTGTGTTCCGGTTTGATGGGTGAGAGTAGCGTGAGTCTTAAACGATGATCGTGGGTTCAAATCCGGGCAAGCACCACTGAATTTCATGTGCTTAAATTTGTGATTATAATTCAACTCGTGAGGAAACCTGCGTTTCATTGAAATTCTGTCACATGTGTATTCCACCAACCCGCATTGGAGCAGCGTGGTGGAATAAGCTCCAAGGCTTCTCCTCACAAAGGGGGAAAAGGGCCTTAGCCCAGCAGTGGGACATTTACAGGCTGTTACTATATAGGACCATACCAAGCTAATTAAAGCATTTTTAAAATGAACTATTTTTGTTTCAGTTTTCAAATCGCAGACATCGCTTTCAACAGACTCGGGTCTTTGCACTGAGCGAGGGTTAAGGAGAACACACATCGAGCTGATAAAACCTCCGGGAAAACGAATCGGACTTAAACTGGCAGGTAAGTTTTAAATGCAAGAGAGGACGATCCCATGAACGACCTAAAGGGCAGTGGCCACCTGTACAAGTCCTTGTACATGGCCATTAAAACTGGTATTTTCCATTCAAGCCACGCTGTCGCATTAGTCCTATTTTTTATGTGTTTCGGTTGCAATTCCTTGTTTTACTCCTTGGCGTATAAGAAAAAACATGCTTCTACATGTCTCAGTTTATTAGGTGTGCACTGGTTAATACAAAGTTAATAAATATTTTTCGTTAGTCTGTGCCAAGTGTGATGTGTGCATCTTATAGATCAACACGAACTAGATAGCAATTGTTTAGTGCTAAATATTAGTTCTGTAATCATAAATTCGTCATTCTTAAATGTGTGATGAACATATGATGCCAGAATAATCTAAAAAGACACCAGTATGTAATTAAGAAGTAAAATTTTAGTACATACTATATTTGTCTGTGCATCTGTTATATTGCTGTTTTGGTTTATATAAAATGTTTTCATATAAAACACAAAACAAATATATATATACCAGAATCCATGAAGCTAACGTAACATCAAAGCTCGCAACGCTCATAAATCGCTTGGAGCCATAAATTCGGTGACCGCGGCATTCCTAGGAGGGCATTCGGGTTCATCTGGTTACCATCTATATATTGTACATAGCTATATACTTACTTCGACCATTTCATAGAAATGATTTATTAATATATACAGTAATAACGATGTCGGGTACACAATAAACAAGACCTTATTTATTTCCGTTCAACAACCCAATTGGTCGATAAATTAATTATTTATTTTACTTGGAAGAAAGATCATACTGCCTCAAAGAGTAATTGTATGCATAGAGTATTTATTTATTTATTTTATCATTTGATTATTGTAAATATAATTTTGAGTTGTTAAATTATTAATAACCTAACTTATTTTTAAAAACATGCCGTGTACACATATATTATGTTGGAATGTAATTTGCAAATTTTTTTAATACTTAATTCTGTAATTCTAAGTCTTGATTACATTCCGTTTTGTGTATCTTAATAAATAAATAAATAGAGTAAAAATGTTTGATGTTGTTTATGAAAACTTTTTATTGTACACAAATGATCATAAAATAAGTAATCTTAACTATGGAAACAAACTTAAGTTTAAGAGAAAATAGAGAAGAAAATAATAATCTCAAAGGTAGATAAAAAAGTGTACAAATTATAATTGTTAAAAAAAAACAAAAATACACTCAATAATCGTGCTACAAAAATAAATAGTATTTATTTTATTAATTGCAATAATATTTCAGATATTATACGAATTTTAGTTAAAACTAAATTGCATTAACTAAACACTATTTTGATTTCGTATTATAAATACGATAATAAAAAAAAAACGAATACTGAAGGTAGAATTTTGAAACAGTATCCATGTTGGGTTTCAAAGTGATGAACGATATTTGGCCGAGCACTTATGTTTCTGTCATCAAAGTGGAATTGCCTGACCGTTCATAAATGAACCTATAAATATGGAGACCGCTATTAAAATTTGTCTTAACTGGGCACTAAATACAAAACATGTGGATATCTAAACCATCTGTGGACAATCTCCTGATTTTTGTTTGAGTTATATGAACTTCATCCATTGCATTGTATCTAGAACAAGCGTGAAAAAAAGTGGTTAGACAAGTGAATCTTAATCAAGTACCCGACCAAGCGCCTCTGAAACATCAAGTGATTCATCATCATCAATTTATGATTCATCTCATTCTCGGCGTTGGATTAATTCATGGGGAAGAAATCTGTTATATGATAATCTACTATATACATACATAGATATTATAGCTTGGTACATAGGTTTATGGTTAGAAAAATTGACAAAATTAAACTAAGTTTTATAAACAACATAGCTGCATTTGTAAGAAGTACTGGCTAGTGTACATATTTGGGCAATATTTTCGTTTGTATTATTTGAATATAATGACAAACTACTCAAAAAAATAAATAGAGTTTATATAAAATTACACTAAATTCCTCCGTCTATGAGGATATTTTTGTAAGCTCATCGCCTAAGTACACATTGCGCAGAGCATTAAATGATAGACCATTTAGTGTCGTATCTAATTGAATAAAGGATTCTGCTCTACCTAAATATAGGTTGAATACTCGTATGATCGTTGTAGACGCTGTTTTAGAGTCACGTCAAAATTGATGAATTATGTATACACAAAAGTTTATCTTTATGTTCCCGTCATTAAACCGAAATTGCCTGAATGTTCATAAATTCGCGCAATAAATTTCGTGTCCGCTTTAAATTCATCTTGGCAAAAACATCGGTTTTATATAGTATACGATTTTTGTTACACGTGGGATACCAGAGAGCCCCGATCTCTTGTTGATTTTTTGTTTAACTATGTATAATGCTTAACTTAAGTTATGTGTTACGATTTATTCTGTATATTATTATTTCATCATTATAATTTAAATTTATTTTTTAATTTATATATTTTATAATATGAATATACCTAATGTAAAATATTATTAATCTGTGTATTTGACACAAATCGCGGAGCGCGGGTTTTTTTTATTGTATAGGAAGGCGGACGAGCATATGGGCCACCTGATGGTAAGTGGTCACCAACGCCCATAGACAATGGCATTGTAAGAAATGTTAACCATTACTTACATCGCCATTGCGCCACCAATCTTTGGAACTAAGATGTTATGTCCCTTGTGCCTGTTACATTAATTACACTGGCTTACTCACCCTTCAAACCGGAACAAAGCAATACAAAGTACTGCAAAGTAGTTTTGCGGCAGAATATCTGATGAGTGGATGGTATCTACCCAGACGAGCTTGCACAAAGCTCTACCACCAAGTAGCAACCAAACCAAACCAACCTACAACCAAAATTCGATATGTATTGGAATTGGCGCAAAATGAAGACGATCTGTGTGCATAGCGGGCGGATACATATAAAATAGTATATTAATATTATTACTACTTTACGCGGTGAGCTAAAGAGTGAACAATACGTTAATAATTGAGATAATATTTATATTAATATCATAATGTTTATGTGTCTCTCTTTGTGCTTTCACGCCTAAAACAGATTTCAATGACATTTGAACGTCATACGTCGTTTATATGATTGTGAAAACTAGTTGGAAATTGAATAAAAAAAAATTTTTTTTTTAATTCTAAACCAATTTTCAAATAAAATAGGGTTTTTTCGTAATTCTTTACATTATATTATATGCATTAGTTAAATTGCAATTGTCACTTTTATATATATAACTATATTCGGAGAGAATGAAATACATATTTATAAATTAATGGTGACACAATTTTATGTGTGACTGTCACAGACTGACACCCACTGTTGGATGAACCACGATGCGGAACGTGGCTGTATGTGGTCATCAGCCGTGCACGAATATTTCACAGAATCACTGTGGGAAACCATCTTAATTATCCGAGGAAATATAATAATACCTGTTGAAATTTGGGATTAAATTCATCATATAATCTTTGGCTTAGTTAACAGTCGATCGATAACCTCTACCATATCAAACTTTGATACACTGAATGTTATCATATCCTCGCATAATATTTATGAAGCTCCTACCCTTGAGGATATTTAAAGAGCCCTGTTATAACACAGGACTTAATACATCGCTTACTTATAAACAAATATGCCTCGAAGCTGAATTATGTTATTATACATCATATGGTTAGTAAACATAAAGATTGTAGTAGTGTGATATATTTTTTTAAATAAAATCTTATTTAAAAAAATAATTAACCATTTATCATTTCATTTATTGAGATAAGTTTGCTTCAAATTAATTATTAACAGTATTCACTACTAATGAAATTGACCTATAGAAAACCCAACACTAAACTTGTTTCAAGATGACCACCAGTTAATATGATTATTGTGTGATATTTTCTCTATTTATAGGTTTACTAATAGTTTAAACTATATAATAATAATAAAAAGAAGAAATATAATAATTGCAACTTTCAAAAGAATTTGTAACTCTAAAATTGGTAATATATAACAATAATAAAATAAAAATAAATATAATAACTCTTCGTTATTACAGCGCCAAGCGATCGCTACTAGCTCATAAATCCATTGAACTGCGCAATTTGATCGACTCTATAATTATATAAAACTGCTTTTAAAGTACCTCTTTAAGTTACCTAAACTAGTCGATAAAAGCAGCAAAGTTTCAAAATAAATTATAAAATAAATCCGAGATTGTAATAAGGTTTTCTTTATTCATATTTTTCGACGATAAAATTAAATTTAGTAAATAGAGTAACGAAGGTTTTTTTGTTTTGTTCTATGGTTACTTAAAATGTTACGCGTGCCTCGGAAGGTATTTTAGACTATTGGTCTAACACTTGATCTCTTTGGCTTTGTCACATCAATAACATTACACAAAAATCATATATTTCGTATGGTAGGGTTTATTGTGTGTATCGATAATAGAAATAATAAATTGACTTATTAGGATGTTCAACATTAATTTGTATTTTTATACTTTACAGTATTGTAGTTACATTACATTTCAAAGTTCAAACACACAAACAATTATTTTTTTACCTCAAACAGATATGAATGTTTAATAAGGCTCTTGGATAAAATGCTACCAAATTCAAGAGACACATATCTTAATAATTATGTGAGACGTGACATCTCTCTTCAAACATTTTATATTTTGAAAATATTCATCACTTTTATCAAAATGTAATGAAGATAATATAAGATGCGTATTAAATCGTTGTTAATAAACATTCATTAAAGGTTATTGTATTTACATTTAAAATTAATCGCTTTCAATTTGTATGTTTTATCGCGATTATCAAAAACGTAAGAAGTAGCTATTTGTAGAACAAGGGTTGCCTCTCAATATAATATTCTGCTTGAACTTTGTCTATTAACAAATTGAAATCGAATGTTAAAAAACATTCATAGTTAATATTAACACTATATGATAAGTATTTTAATAAGTATACAAATGTGAACATATATTATTGACAAGCTATTTTATTTGAGAAAAAAGAATGGTTGCGGAGTTTATTATCGTCTTAATTTCTTGTAATTTTTATTGGTATATTGCTACCGATATTTTTATGTTTATTTTAATCCCCTAAGTGAATTTCTAAAGTGCTTAGTAGAGCATTCATGGGCTATCTTATAGGTATAAGTTCGAAACTCACTGCATGGCTATTTCTTATTGTTTTTTTTTGTAAAAGACGAAAAAAAACAATTCACTGAGTTTCTTTCGCCGGTTCTTCTTTTCCGAACCGGTAATAGTTTGACAATCAATAAGTAAGTGTAATACTTCAATATTGAATAAAGTATTTTGAATTTGAATTTGCAGAAAATGCAAAATTGATCATAATAATTATGACATTTCAAGAATACATACATCAAAATAGTATATTACTTATAAAAATCAGTTGTCAGCATTATAAAAAGGTGAATACAGAATTGCACCACGTTTTAATAAAGTATCTTTAGATTTTTTGATTTTGTATCTATGGACGATGGTGGGCATCGTTCCCCTTGCCTGGCTACTATCATTATTACGTGTTGATCTTTTAGGTGTTTCAGATGAAAGTGGATCGTACATCAGGGAGATGTATTTATCTTTACATAAAATTTCGTATGCGTAATCATCCCGAAAGTTGCCGGATATCGATTAGCACCGCATCTGTCCCAGCTATCCAATAAATATGTAAATTTCGTTCGGATTAACCCTGTAGGGAAGAAATTCGCGGCTCGTGTAAACGAAGGGGGACTTTTTATCATTAAATTCGCCTTTGACTTAGGGGGACGGGTAAATTGACTATTGGAGTTTCGTCAGTGTATGTAAGATCAGTACATTATGGCGGTAAAAAAGTTCTTTGAATATTTATAGAAAAGTTTCTAAATTACGTATTCTTTTTTTTTATTGTACAGGAAGTCGGACGAGCATATGGGCCACCTGGTACCTGGCCATATGGTAAGTGGTCATCAACGCCCATAGACAATGGCATTGTAAGAAATATTAACCATCGCTTACACCGCCAATGCGCCACCAACCTTGGCAACTAAGATGTTATGTCCCTTGTGCCTGTAATCACACTGGCTCACTCACCCTTCAAACCGGAACACAACAATACAAAGTACTGCTGTTTTGCGGCAGAATATCTGATGAGTGGGTGGTACCTACCCAGACGAGCTTGCACAAGCTCTACCACCAATATAATTTATATTATTTACGTTAAAATTATAATAATAACTTGTTGTGCTTTTCCAATTTGCTTGCAATTGCAATTGCTGTTGACGTTCTCCTCAACAATCCTCACATTGACTAATCTCAAAGGGGACTAGCTAACTTTGCACTTACAATAGTGCACAAGTGGTTGCATAATCCCATATTCCGCCTCTGTTCTCTAAATTTCACAATTCAATGGAACAACATGACTCTACGCTGCTACTGAGAATTTTTGACGGAAAACCCCATATTTTTAATTTCCTAACCTAGAGGTTGAATCTCTAACCTCGAATTCTACATCCGTAGCCATATAGCCACTAGTCCAATGAGAGAGATGTTAACTAAGCCGGCATAATTTGAAGCTCTTAAAATTATCCAGCTTTAATTATTGTCAATCCGCTTGCATAATCTAGCTGCTTGATAATTTGGCTACAAACCACTTGTGTACGAACGAATTAAGCATTCGCTTGCGGTGTATTACAAACGAATATGTATATGTAATATGGTACTCGTTCCAGTTTCATCGCTTACAATTAAATTAATCCAAGTTTTTTTTTATCCCTATATACATTTTTAAATACATACAAAATAAAATCATGCTTTCAATATCTAGGTAATAAAATGATGTATATTTGTTTGGTATTTAAATGTTGTGCTTATAATTTGTTTCTTATATGATTGGAAATGAATAAATACGTATTTCATCGTTTTTAAAAACTACCCCCAACAGGGATAAATATGGGTACGTCGCGGTATCGTCATTTTTCATGTAAGAAGACAAACGTATTTTGTCATTTTTGAAAATTCAAACCTAAACGGGGGAAATGGGTTAGAAACATTATGTTAAAAAAATGGTCTGATCTGCTTGAAATTTACTGTTATCACAACTAAAAAAGATCTTAATTAACATTTGATTATGTCACAGGCAAAGCCACGGGTGAATTGCTGGTAAGTATATATAATGGCCGTTCAAACTATATCCGTCAGAAAGTTTGTTAGATGCCTTGGAGCATGGTCTCATACAAGTTGCGATAGTGGTTATTAGATATTATTGCACTTGTTTCGAACTTCGATTTAATTGCTCTTGATGTTGTGTATTTAAGGGATAACTCATCTTTATGGTTGAACATAAGACCGTCCCGTAATCTTCGTCCTTGATGTGAATTGCGTTCGATTATTTAGTTGTTATTAACCATTTTCAAAAAAAGAAGAGGTTTTAAATTCGATTGTTTTTGTTTATATTTGTAGCCTAAATGCTCCATTATTAATGTCGATTTGGAAAAATATTTTGTAATTGAAAACTATTTTTTTAGATTTTTATTAAAATGAAGCTCTACTGCTGCTCTGCTGATTATGCGATCCCTGAGGAATTATGGGAACTATTTAAATATTATAGGTATACATGCATTCGCACTCAGAAAGTATCATTTAGTGAAATGGAACTGATGAAGAAGACCATAGACCCAACAAGGTCGCTTTTTCTTTTTGTTAAAATTTTTGTAGTTATTTAATATTTTTTTCTTACATATTTTTGTTGACATTATTAAATTGTATGTCCTATACTGTCTCTATTACGTAGTTCGATGTCCCCTTTTTGATACTTCAAAATATCACCACAAAACCACATAAATAGTTTTCTTATGTAATAATTAATATTTAAGAATGAGACCGACGATAGGCCAAAGTGATTATCGAAAAGGCGATTTTTAGATCACTAAATAAATAAGTAAGTATATATATATATTCATTATAAACTAATTATATTATAACATGACGTGCTTCTTCGAAAAATCGTATAAAAAGGGTCTGGACGTGACTGTCTGCACAAAGTTCAACCCATTTCATGTTCGACATAAAGTTTTTAGCGCTTTATGTACTGTTGTCTAATACCGAATAAAGAAAAAAAAAAACATTAGTACATTTTGTGGTTGACTGACAGAAAATGCCATGGCGACATTTACTTATAATAATAAAATAAATAAATGTGTGTTTATATTGCTATACGGAAGGTAATTTAGAGCCAGTGGTATGATAATATACTCAAAAAACAAGAGATAAAACAAACGCTTCCACACACACACACACACACACACAGGGTGACGCGTTTTTAATAAATAACATCTTCTAATAAATACCAAATCTACTAGCTAACATTTAATAAAAAATAATGATTTGTAGACGTTACAGCAATAAACTTAATACTTAATATAATATAGTTTATCACAGACAAAGGAACACATCTGACATGACACACGCTCGATGTACATTCGCGCTCTTAACTCATAACACTCAAATAAAATTATTACTAACGTGCTCTATACTAGAAGGTGCGGACGGATTTAAAACGTCAATTAGTATGCCGCCGCCGCTAGGGGGAGCTAATTTTGTACATGATAAAAATAGTTTCATGCGTTTGGTGCGAGACAAACGTTATCTAGAAGAGCTTTGAAGAATTTGTAAATATTTAAGAGATGTTTGACATTTTTTATGTTGCTGTTAAACTTTACACCTCGACTGTAATAAAGGTTATATATAACAACATAAAACTAAATATATTACACGGGTAAATAAAAATAAATGCAGTTAGCTTTTATGTTTCTACTATTCTTCTCTTGTATGCCTACGCAAAGGATATAAATAATATTGTATATGTATATATGATTAAAAATAACAGAACTATCGTTATGCAGTATGTATAATAACATTAAATGTTAAAAGCAATATTTCAATAGCAACTTTAAATAACCCTAGCTTAGTTTTTCTTAAAAGGCAATTTGTTACAATTCGTTTTACACTAACAAAATTACAAGTCCCATCTAGTGGCCATAACTCTGACGTCACAGACACAACACAGCTGTCGAGATATGCGACTGGTTTGGCTTTAAAACTCGCGGGAGAAAAATATAGAGGAAACTCGCCCGTTGCTCGCACACCGTGAAGAGTTGTGTTTATGAGTACGAACATTTTGAGAGGGAACAAAACAGTTTCGTGCAAAACTGTACTAAGTATTTCGTAATTTCAGCGGTTACCCGTTTAGTTTAAACGGTAAAGTTTTTTAACGCCCGTTACATTATTTTTAACAAAGCAACCATTGTGCTAAGTGGAAAAACATCGCGCTTAAAATGAAATTATTACATTTAAAATAGACGTTAAGGTTAGTACAATTATAACTTTCATCCTAAACGGTGTTAAGTTAGTATGAACAGAGTTATCTAATTTATTTTTTTAATTTTATTTATATGATAACTGTCTAGTGTGGTAAAAGATTTGTGAGATTAAAAATGTAATATGGCAGCATCGTTTGAGACGACACAAGATTTAAATATAATTATTATAAATTAGAGCTTTATTTACTCAGTAATTCGGGTGGTAATTTAGATAACCCCGGTTTGAAGGACGATTGTGCCACCGTACAGGCACAAGGGATACGAATTCTTAGTGTCCAAGTTTTATCGCGGATTGGCAATGTAAAAGTTGTTATATATATTTTACAACGCGCGATAACTAACACTTACCATCAACACAAAAAGTTAAAGAAAAAAAACTATCTATGAGGCAGAGAACGTCTGCTACTTTTCCGTTTCTTAAAAACAATGATTAATGAGATGATTGTATAATTATGTTAAGCTATATGAAACAGGTACATAACAATCGGTTTAAATTCCCAATTCCCTAGAAGGTTCTTAATGGGTCGTATTCCGTCCTTATTACATCATACCCGGAAGATGTATAAGTAATGCGATAATTACCTCTATAGTTGTTAAATTAAGCGCACACTAACGACTGCGTTATATTTTACCTATTAATAATATTATTATTACAGTATACCGTTTTTTACTCTAGTTTGCAAAGATATAAATATATATTTATACTCGTATAAATAACGATTTATTTACTATATACATTTTTTTTGTTCGCTGTGGAAATGCATTTACGTATACCCCCCGCAAGATGAAAAGCGGGGGGTTATGTGGGACTCGACGGCTGAAGTGCAAGGCCGTAATACCCACTAAAACCACAGCGTATACTTCACCGCCTTTATGGGGGTGCCAAGGGGTCGCGTGACACCCCGACGGATAGCCCGAAGGCTACAACCTCCTTGGCGACGGATTAAGATGTTGGGCTCCGCCGCCAAAAAACACCCTGACGGCCGCAGAGGACAGGGAGGACGGCAACCTGACAACACCGCATCTCCTCTTCCTCTGCGGCCCCACCGCAACGCAACATATGGTGCGCCCCCATTCGGTCGCGGGAGATAGGTCGCGCGGCAACGCAACACCGACACGCCTCTCCTCCCGCGACCGCTCCCGACTGTGAGGGACAGACAGAGCTGTCCCCCGCACCCGCCCCCTGGGCGCATCCAACGCAAGCCTCCTCCTGAGGCCCACGAGGAGCGCCCCACGTCCGGGATCCCGCTTAGCTTCCCCGTGGCCGACCTTACCACGGGTACACCACGACAAGGTGGAGATCCCACGCAGGGGGGATTTACTATATACATATTACAATATTTGTTTTTCGCAGTTTCTATTGTATTTGCTAATAAAATCTAACATTGGACAAGATCGCTAAGAATTTCCTTAATAAATTGTTTATAAATTTCAGTTATTATTTTTATTTAATATTCCTTATTTATTATTACTGTGTGAGCGTAATCATATTTTTTTAAATTTTTTTTTAATATTTTGCAATATAGTATGAATCAAATTTGCACCTTCAAGATGACAAAATAGAACACGCATAAATTTAACTCCAGATATATTAACTCACTAGCGAGTTGAAATAATACCATTGACTACATATTTGGATGCAATTTCGGATGCATTCGGATGCATTTTGATATACATAGTTAATATAATCCGTTCACTATAAATAGTATATACAGAACCTGAACATTACGAAAAATTAACAGAATGTTAGTATTTGTTATAAATACATATAAAATGGATTTGAATAATACACAATACATTAATCATATAGTGTCATTACATAAGAGTTTCCGAGCGACATTTTAATCGCATTTCTGTAGTGTTTAATACCCAATAGCTATGGTAATACTTTGGAACATCTATCACACGGTCGGCTGCCCCCAGAGGTCTTACCTCCATCATACCCAACTAATTCGAGATTCAACGATTTTAATCAGGATAGAACCGACATTTAAATGAGAATGGGATTACGCTTGGTCATATCTTAGTTTGGGTAATATATTCTTAAACTAAGCATACCCTATGGAACCACATTCTATTTAAGCCTATATAATATATATATATATAATTTTAGTACTACATGATGACGTCACAACTTATAATAATAGGCACTATCATAATATCCATCTCAGGAGCAGCGTGATGGAATAAACCAAACATTCTCCTCAAAAGAGAAGAAGAGGCCTTAGCGCAGAAGTGGGTCATTCACAGGATGTTACTGTACTGTACTGCTTGGTAGTGCATAAACTTCGTTCTTCTTAATATTGTACAAGTATCTAGTGGCATAATATCAAATAGAAAATTATAGTAGACATTATTAAAAAATAAATAGTTATTCCCTTTTTATTTAAGAAATTATTAATATTTCTATTTACTTTTCAATTAAACGTTAAACTTATATTAAGAGACAGGACGGCAATAGCCAAAGGGATCAGCATCGAACCTGAACGTTGGACATCGATAAACGACACGTAAAGCACTAGCAATAATTTTTGTTTACGAAAACTGGAACATACAGCAATCGTCCTCATTCAACATTAGACACCAGAACTTGAGATGAGTGGAACAATAAAGAGCGCAAACCTTTAAAGAAAGTTGATAATAACTATATAGTAAATATGTGTTACATAATATATACAATATTCGCAAGTTAACTCCACAACAAAACCAACACAGAATTTAGCTCAACGCTCTTACAAAGTAACGACGTCGTCTAGTTGATGATAAATTTGATCAAGACAAGTAGCTTCATCGTCACAGCGGCCAGTAAGGTCCATTGTAATCTAATTTATAGCTTGCTTCTCACATTTACCAAACAATTGTGCTTGATAATAGTGCTTTACCGGGAACTAACTAAACTTTAAATCAAACTCGGATGGAGCGTCGACATTATTGAATTGGTAATTCATGGTTGTATTTATGTTAAAATTAAACAGTATAATTTTGGTCGAGATAGTTCAGGGAACGGAGTGCTTGGTATTAAATGCAGAAAGAGAACATAAGTCTGAGCAAGCACTGCCGAATTTTTATGAGCTTAATTTGATTTTATAATCGAAAGTGATTAATCATATAACGAGAAAATCTGCTTGCGCCTGACGAAAATCTGCTGCGTACATCCAGCAACCGCAAAGGTGGAGCTTGG
This sequence comes from Nymphalis c-album, assembly GCA_963151315.1. Taxonomy (NCBI): domain Eukaryota; kingdom Metazoa; phylum Arthropoda; class Insecta; order Lepidoptera; family Nymphalidae; genus Nymphalis; species Nymphalis c-album. The sequence goes on from OY720591.1 coordinate 9,822,980, forward strand.
AATAAGCTACAGATAAAATCAAAATCCGCCACCAAACCCGCTGAGTTTCTTTCGCCGGTTCTTCTAAGGGCTGGGTGTTTCTTTTTCGAATCGGTAGTAGTTTTTATTTTGACAATCAATAAGTAAGTGTAATACTTCAATATTCAATAAAGTATTATGAATTTAATAAAACACAGAGCTTTACAGAAGCTTTACTAGAACCGACATTTATGTATGTATATTGTTATTGATTTTTTTTCTTTTAAACTAAAATATTACTGGTATTACACTATATTTAAATTTACTTACTTCTAAACTTGTATTGAGATTGAGTAAAAACAAAGTACAGTATAAAGGGTTTGGTTCGATGCAACTTTTAAATACACAATTATATACATATTACAATTCAATTCATAATTAATAACATTCAATTTTAATAACCTAAATACATGTTTGAGTTATTTTTATAAAGGCGGATTAAAATTATATGAAATTATAGATGGAAAATATTTAAACTATCCATTTGTACATTAGAAAAAATATATAATTATATATTTTAGCGAACAATTTTACAAATTATTGGAATTACTAATTCCACAATTACAATATAATTCATGTCCAAGCTAATCATTGTATTTGAGAACATTATTTACATGTAGTAAATATTAATTAATAATGACCGACAATAATGAAGACTTAATATCCTAACAATAATATAAGTATTGTATTGTACAGAAACCAGGAGTAAACATTTAATATCAGTTTGTACATTAATAAATGAATATCTCAACCACGCTAGTGTTGGATTCGCAATTTAATATATTCTGGTTTCGACATACCAAAAACAGAGCTGGAATTATAGATTGCAATGTTTAATTTCATTAACTATCATAATGGTAATAAAATGACAACCACAAGTATGTTTAGCTATTTGTGTAAATTATGAATATTTATTCATAAAAAATTAAAAATATTTTCTTTCTCAAAATAATATAAATGAAATTTGAAATAAGTATAATTTAATATTTTATTATTAGAAGAGGGAGAATTGGTGCGCCGGTGAGGAGGCCTATGTCCAGCAGTGGATTAGTGTGGGCTGAATATGATTATGATGATGATGAATATTTAATTTGAAACGCAGTCAAATAAAGCCAAATCAAAATTGATATATTATACTTATGTTTGAAGTTTATAATGCAAGGATAACTATCAAGTCGTGCCGAAGCCAACCGCACCCTATGATAGCTACCAAGCGAATACCTCGTTATATGTATAATGTTAGTGGCCTTTATAGCGCCACCGGATACAAAGGCGAGTACTAAAATTTAAATTAAAATTTACCTTTAAATGTGAGCCTTCTCAGTCTCTGAGTGACATCCATTCTGAGGGTATCTCCTGTGAGACCGCAGGCTTGGTTGTAGTCGGTGAATCCGACATTTACATTGATAGTGAAACCGCTTAATATAGGAAGTATAACATTGAAGGAGATCGTTTACTAACTGTCAAGAATGCCAATAAATATAGAAAAGAAGAAAACTGACATGTGTGGTTCTGGCAGTTCGTCACAGGATGGCCTTAAGTAAGATATCGAGATTTTCTGAATCGCGATGGCTAGATTTTTATTTTGTTAAATAAGTCAAATGTACTTCTTGAAATAAATTGAGTTTTGAGTTCAAAGAATATGTGGTGTTTTACAAATAGTGCAGTGTTGACACTAACTTTAAAATTAACCTTATTCATTAAGGGGACAGGTGGCCTGCTTAGAACCCATAAATTAATGTAAGTGTTATAGAAAGTGATACTTCATTCGGTAAAATTATATGTAAGACTAATGACATCAAACAGATATTGAACATTATCCTTAGATGACTGCACGCTCTCAAAGTTCCGGACTACATAAAGTTAAGGATCAAGGAACCGTGTTGTGACTTATGCCGCAAAGAGATGATATTTTTTCTGACGAAAATAGCCTTTATTATATATGTAACAAAGTCCATGGTTTGTTTGCTAACGTGAGTATATACGTTACACAAGTTAGCGACTTTCGAAGATCGTCTTAGTTGTTTGGTGCTTTATTCTTAAGATCCTGCTGATGTTTTCTCTTGGAAAAAATAAATATTGTTAAGTATAATGAATGAAAAGAGAAAAATACCCTGGATTACGAATTTGTTTAACAGATTTTGGTTGTATAAGTTTTATTAGATTTAATAAGCTTTTATCACATTAGGTTGCTTTATTAAATAAAATAGGAAGGCGGACGAGCAGATTGGGCTCCTGATTGTAACTGATCGCCACCACCTAGATTCACTGTAATAAATATTAAACCCTGTAAATTAAGATGATGGGTTTACAGTTACACTGACTTACTTACCGTTCAAACCGGAACACAAAATTTTATGGATTGCAATTTAGCGGTAGAATATATTATGATGACCTAGACTAGCTAGCACATAGTCCTACCACCAAGTAAAGTTTATGACTGTATCGGAAAGGTAGCATGTACTTCCCTCAACAAACGGACAATCTAGAGAGAATCTATCTATTTAGAATAATTGAACTTAATTGAATTTGTAGGTTTTTGAATTTATCTTCCATTTAAAATGATAAATATAAGAAAGTCATGAATGTTGATAAGCTTCCATAATGCATAAAAACCAAAAACTAAATAATTATGTTTTTGGTTTCAAAGTTTCCAAATCAATACAAATTTGTTTTTATTATATAAGCTTGTATCTATACTAATATATAAAGCTGAAGAGTTTGCTTGATCCAGCTAATCTCAGAAACTACTAATTCGAATTTAAAAATTATTTTTGTGTTGTATAGTTCTTTTATCGAGGAATTGTCTAGGTTGATTTTTATTTATTATACGCGGGTGAAACCGCGGGGCACAGCTAGTAATTTATATGAAAGCAGAAAGTTCAAGTTCATCGTACTAAGACCGTAGATATGTTTTAACGCGTACATATGACTACGTATACGTCTTTCACACCTGCGGCCCGACCTCGTTGACAGATTTCTGATGATGGATGATGTAGTGAAGGATCAAGAATCATTATATAACGTCAACAAAATTTAAATACGGTACCGACAATATTAAACCGTAAGAAATCTTTTTTATTTTATGTGATAATACATTATTCTGTAGACTTTGATTTTAATATTTATCTATACAGATAAAGAAATTGGTTGGAGTTATGTTTGCTATTATTAAAAACATGTAATATCAGGTAAAATGTAATTCTGACTATTGTTTAATTTGATTAGAATGTTTAGCAGATAAGATATTTGATCATCTTTTGAAATTACTTGTTAAATCATATGATTTTAAAAATGATCTTATATTTATTTTTTTAAGCCGTGTTGGTATACAATTTATTAAAATTTAGCACTATTACGCCATTTCGTTGGGATTAAATGACATCGAAAATATTTGCACTGATTTTTCCTACTAACCGTACTAAGGCGTCTTTACTGTTCCATCACAAATTTCCAGCCTGTTTTTCCCCATAAATAATAATTTCAACGTCATAACAGTAACAATTATACCTTAATGTTTGGAGGGATGCTTGAATCGTTTTTTAAAGGCAACCGTAAATTGTTTTAAGCGATGTTCTTTATTACCTAACGGACTATAAATTTTAAACTTTGGCAAATCATTTTTGGCATTTTTTAACATAGCGTTGTGGAAGTTATTCAACCCCATTTGGATAGGTACCACCTACTCATCATATAATATTGTATCACCAACCAGTAATACTGTTTTAGTATTGTTGTATTCTAGTTTGAAGTGTGAGTGAGCCAGTGAAACTACCGGCATAGAAGACATATCTTCCCTTGATTAAAAATATATATAGCAGTAGTGGGACATTAACTTTGCAATAATATAAATAAAATCGATGTGATGTTACTTGAAAAAACATTACTCTAAATACATTTAAAAACTATCTTGCACAAGTTCCGTTAAACTTCGATCTCCCACCGTGGCCACAACTTGGCAACAATTCCCTGGGGCCTATTCAAATAACCACACAGTTACAGTCCATGGACTCTCTTTAAATATTTAATTAAAGTGGCCAACTCATTTGTAGGTATTCGGTAATTTAATTATTCTCAAAACTGTGTGCCTCACATACTAGCAGTATGAGTTTGATAATTAGAACTCACATATTGATCCATGCTATCAATGTACCGGTTTAGTTCTATTTTAGTTCCTAATAATAACGGTGATGTATAAATTTTGATAAAGCGTGTTAATTATTATGATAATTACGATTTAAATTATTCTATTAGAATACAAGTAATGTCCGGCGGGTTTTTGAGCAGACAATCACGTGATTCTATTGTATAAACTATATATTCATTAACTGTTTCTTTAGCTTAGTGGATACTTTGTATGGCTGAGTTCTACGTTATGATTGGATTAGTAAAGTTTTCAGGTTCAGGTTTTGGATTAGTAAAGATATTTTCTGTAAAAAATGTAGCCCAAAACAGCTCGTAGAGCTATTATTCCTCGGCCTTGTCATGCCAGATTGCTATCCTATCAGAATATGAAATTGATGAAATAATCATCATTTTCATGAATAACTCCTGCGCAGTTGATTATTTATTTTATGCTGAGGGTTACTATTGTGGTCGAAATCAGTCAAGAAAACATCACTAAAATTTAATTATTTTTTTCACAATAGAAACAACTTTGATCACAAATCAAAGCTATTAAAATATGTTTTAAAAAATAGTGTGTACGTACACATGTGTAAACATATAACTCTTCTCAATTGTAGTCGGCTTTAATATCACAAAACGGTTTAACGCATTTCGTAACTGTAATTCACAAATTAAATAAACGGTTCTAACTAGTTCCCATTGACGAGTAGCACGAATTTGCGACCGCTTAATTGTAACGACAAATAAAACACTCAGCCGCATTGATCAAGGTAACTGATGTGTTACTGTTTGGATAAACTTTGTAGCTGTAGTTGTTTTATATATAGTTTTAGTTGGCGATTATATATATATTGGTGGTAGAGCTTTGTGCAAGCTCGTCTGGGTAGGTACCACCCACTCATCAGGTATTCTGCCGCAAAACAGCAGTACTTTGTATTGCTGTGTTCCGGTTTGAAGGGTGAGTGAGCCAGTGTAATTACAGGCATAAGGGACATAACATCTTGTTCCCAATGTTGGTGGCGCATTGGTGATGTAAGCGATGGTTAACATTTTTTACAATGCCATTGTCTATGGGCGTTGGTGACCACTTACCATCAGGTGGCCCATATGCTCGTCCGCCTTCCTATAAAAAAAAAAAATATATATAGGAACTGATGATTAAATTTACGAACATTTTTGTCTTTGTATTTATTCGGTCCTTGTTAGGAATTAAGTTTGCGGACGTACTGTAATGCGGTTTCAATGAAAAAAAAAATTGTTTTGTTTATATATTTCTATAATTGTAAGTCATAAATTAACGGTAGTCCTTATTAATTCTACATATCATAAGGGCTAAACATGAAGAAATATAGAATGGGTTACTACATAAGTTTATTTATTTATTTAAATTAATTAAATTGTAACGTACACGTCATCACATGAAGCGGGTTAGACTAGACTTTAAAGTGATAACACACATGATTTTGGGAACACGTGATTGTATGTGACAAATTTGTCAGTTAAATATAAGACTTAGGAAGCTCTGACGGAGACGACAGGGAAGTTACGGTTCGCAGGTTACAGTAGAATTTAAATGCAAAGTTCTTGCATAGAACGTCCGATGTTTGATCCGATAAATCGTAAGCGCAATACGAATAAAAAACCTAATATATGCGAAGTAGTTTTTTTTTTATTTTTTATTAAAAAGATACATCAACATCACACATATTAAACATTTATAAACTAACAACTTAAGGATATTATTACATCTGATATGAGTGACAATTATAGATGTACACAACATTTCAAAACAAAAAAACAAAAATTTATTGTCTAACTATTTGATATAAATAAACTAACTTAAAAGTTTGAAATCAAAAAAATTGTATATAAAAACAAAAATATAAATTAAACTACATTTAAATAAAATATGACCTAAATTGATAATTGCTGTTGAATTTCCTTTTTAAACGATGGTAATTAACTGACGGTAAATCTTTTTTTTTACATTTGTGTATGATTTGCGTGCATATATGAAAGAAATGTATGATAATATTTTGGTATTGTTTTCAGTTCGACATGGGAATTTTGACGAAATATTTAACAGATAAATCGCAAGGTGTTAACAACTTACGCAATTCGGACGAGTTAGTCTAAACACAATACGAAGTTTTGACGTGTACTTTTCGTGTTTGTTAAGACGCAGGGCACGTTCTGTGACGGCTCACCCTCTTGTGTCTTGTTGATACATATATTCGCGTCTATTATGAAGCTTATGTTAAACGTTTTTAATACTAAATACTTTGAAAAAGACTTGAAGTTTCTTAATATTAAATATATATACTATTTATTCAAAACTTTATTTTATTTAAAAAATGATGTGGAGCAATAATTTTACATCGATTAATTTGTTTTAAAATTCATCTCGTGCTAGGCGTTGTTTGAAATCTCATTTAAGGAATATTAAGGAAAAGACTTTCATCCATCATAACTCATAAATGTCCGGCAGCCGGACATAATTATACAGAATGTTAACTTTACTACTAAAACGATAGAAATAAAACTTTCAAATTACGAGAGTTTATTGTATTAGGATGGATATATGTTTTTAATTATTATTGACATGATTGTATAGATAATGAATATAACAAATAAGATTCACTTATTGATTGTTAAGTAAGTATATAATATTACGTACTTCTTAATAATATTTACCAAAAATACATCTCAATTGTGAAATATATAACTCATTTTAAAATATTAGTTAATATAAGTTAAATGTCTACAATATTATATCGATACTCGTGTGTTTTCGCCAAGCATTTTCATTAAACGACTGCTTGTTATTCTATTAAAATATCTTCAGACCAATAGCACACGAGAGACACGCTTAGAAATTTATATTAGCTTGAAAAGAGAGCAACCATCAATACACCAAAAACCAATAAAGTCACAGAACATTTGTCGATATTCTCGAAGCATACCTTACGGGAAGATTAATCGAACGTGCGAAAAATGAAAGAACGGACTTACCTTGGAGCGCGTCGTCATTTATTATACGGAAGATCCATTATTACGGCTCCCTACACACGCAAGTCAGATCGTCTTAAGACTTATTTTAACTCACTGGAGGAACTTACAAAATGCATCCGTATCTTGTAAAGGGAACATGTGAGGTATATGTGGTTCTTACCCATTAAAATCCTTGTGTTGGTCAAATGCATTTCAAGTGGTCATGGTAGTGCGGTGTCTTCTCAATTTCGACCGCCTTACGGCCGAATACTGAAACGTCATTCAAATATGATTGGTACTTAATTATTTGGAACGTCATTAATTTCAAAATTTGTACAGGATAAATTATAATTATCAAAATTATACAAAAAATTATTTATTTTTCACAACATAAACTAAGTGTATGTTTGATGTTAACTAAAACATCAAACAAATGTCGACAAAATAAGTAATTTCCGATTTAAAATGAGCAGTACAATAAAAGTCTATTACCAAAAAAAACCTTATTAATAAAAAATATTACAGCATTAATTAAAATATATTTTTTTAAGATTAATAATTATAATATTTTTTTACAGTTTTTATTATTTAATAACTGTCTTACCTGTGTAAGTAGCCTTAATACTTGTGACAGACTTGTACGACGAGTGATAAGCCTTTCGGGCGTGAACAATATATTACACGCGTACGTAAACAAATATTTTTCAATTACTCGTGTCACGGGAACATGGAGAAAAATTCAGACGTCCATAACACTCTGTATTGTTAAGAAGTATTTTGTCGACAGACTAATCTTATATTATATTCAATGACAAATAAGTCACATATTAATATGATTTGTACTAATTGATCTTAACACCAAGACAATTTATAAGATTTTGTCTCAATACATTGGGTTCCACTTTGTCCAAAAACTAAATTTAATACATACTGATAAATATGATTACCTTGTGTTCGTGTACCAGTTAAAAGTTAAGTGAGTCAGTATTATAACATCATGTATGTACATTAAAGTTAAACACATTAATAAAACTTACACTTGTACTGGTTACAAAGTAAGTCCAAGTTTACTGTCAAAGCGTATACTTGTCAGTCCGCCTTTCAGTTTTAACGAAACGAAAAATGTTTTGTCCAACAACTTTGTCCAAACACAAAACTTTTATTGGCATAACTTCGTGTATGTATGTATCGCAAAACTCCGCATACTTTTAGACAAAAACACAACGGTTACATATTTATTTTCTTCTATTTACTCCGTATTCATCATTGTTCTTAATCGTGTTTTGATATAAAAAGATCGTAATTATCGACATTGTGTGAGTTTTTTTGAAACGTCGTTCATTGTTAATACGTTCTTTTCCATAGGAAGTATACGTTGTAATAAAGATTATTTCATTTTATACATGTAAAAATGTCCGATGTGTAAAATAAAAATCGTTATTTTGTCACTACTTCGTTCGGTATTTAAATTGCTGATGGTTGGGTTTGTATGTATGAAATTTTATTTGTGTTTGGTGTAGTTTGAACTGTGAACGATTCATTGTTTAAAATATATTTTTATATATAAAATATAAGTGTCTAAGATTAGATAGCCTCTTAGGTGGGCTATTTTTCTTTATAAAAAGGTTTTTTTTTGGAAATAAATATTCTTAGCCGTGATGGCCCAGTAGTAAGAACGCATGAATCCTATCCGTTAATTGTGGGTTCAAACTCGAGCAAGCAATATTAAATTACATGTGCTTAATTTGTGATTATAATTCATCTCGTGCTTCACGTTGAAGGAAAACATCGTGAGGTAATCTGCATGAGTCAAAATTCACTGAAATTCTGTCACATGTGTACCAATCTTTGAAACCTTTTTATATTAAAAAAATTAATATTTTTATTATTATTTATTTACTTTTGAAAATAAAATTAAAAAATAATCTATAAAGGAAAATTGACATATGTGTATATACATAATATGTATATCTCAAATCACTCAAAGGATTAACATAAAATTAGGGGCAAAGCTTATAATATCCCGAACCAATAAGATAATTTTTATCCCGGAAAACGAAAGTATTCTCAGAGGATAAAAGATAAAGTCGAGGGCAACTCCCATAGTGACCAACCATTATTGAGTGGGCAATAAAACTGACCATCACTATAAAGATTTTATAGTCACTCAGCCACGTCTGTTACTGAGATTCTGCTAGCTTGTCAGAAACAAAAATACAAAATATACTCACATAATAGACGCTCAGAATATTGTTAATATTAATAAACGTACATATAAGAGTTATTTTTATTGAAGTGAAAACTTCTTTAGCGGAGTTGTGCACTTTTTGTGATGAGTAAAAAATTTTAAACGTGACCCTGTCACGTGACCTGACGCGAAATTGAAAATCGTAAGACGGATTCTAAGGTGTTAAATTTTTAATGTAGGTATTATAAATTGTCATGTTTGTGTAAGATAGCGCAATAAATTAATAAATAGTATTTTATCACATAAATGATAGTAATTTTATACTGATAATTAAAGCAATTCGTGCTATATTTTCTTAACCATTCCAAAATAACAAAATTGCACAACGTTAGTATTTAAGCTTTCATTTCTGCCGGCACTCCCGGAGTGAAACTGGTTGTTTTTGGTGATAGCATTGTTATTATACAAAATATTTTCGTAAGAATAACTAGTCATCCGAATTATTTGCCGTTATACAAAATGATGATGTCTCTCATAATCCGATGTGACGTCAGAGCTCAAACGCAATACCAAAGGTTTTACGAGTACGTACTTTCTGAGGAATCGTTTTCAGGGGGACAGAGTACCTAGACACCCATCCATCACATATGGAATGAACTGAAAACTGATAGTAAATATATTAAAATTAAATTATAGAACCTGTCAATATACAAATAAGTTTTAAATGTTTATATAAGTATATTTTATCAAATTAAGTTATGTATTTCGTAATGATATATCGAATAAGATATGTAGTCTACCTTACTAGCTATATTCAGTTAACGGTGATTAATCTTCCAAAAGAACGGGCCTCAGACAGGTCTCTTATAGCACACAAACATCCTTAAAGAAATGTAGTCTCGTAACAAATCGTCGGTATAATCTATTAATCTTGAGAACAAAATATTTTTTCCATATGTTCATGGGAAAATGTTTTCTATAGAAAATTGTATGTTAATGGAAGGTGGTATATAAGAGAGAATAATTTATATGAAATATATAAATAAGGCTTCAACAACTCACACGAAAACGAGTTGCCTTGCTTTGTGCTGGTGGTCAATTCGAATATTATTTCTTTTCAATTTTGACGTGACAACGTCTAATAAATCGATGAACGCTGGCTGCATGCACGAAAAATTGTCCCGTTACGCTCATTGTCCCGTTACGCTGATTGTACGCTTGCGCCGCATCTATCTCTCTTTCACTCGATTGCAGTCATTTCATCAATGTTTTGTTATGACGTTGTCACGTTAAACTATCGTCCGTAAACCGACTTTACAGACAACCATTTTTTTTTAAATAAAACATTTGTATAATAGAACAAGACGAGAAATAACCAATAAGAATATTATGTATTATTTAAAACAATTATAGTTATATACTGTGTAAATCCAGAGATGAAAAGGCATTCAAGATTAACCGTAGTAGTGCCATAATTTATTGTTACTTTTTATGTAAGAGGGGAGCACACGGGCTGGAGGTGGCAGGTGCGTTCCCCTTCTATAAGAGTAGGTTTTTTTAAGGTTTTTGTGTTATATCGGTTCAGAAAAGTCGCCGGCAAAATCTGATTCCACAAAATAATATATATAATAACAATTATATATTACTTCAACTTGGATGAAAAACATATAATTAATACAAATAATAACTCAAATTGAATGATAATTAAATTAAATCGAACAGAACAATGACACAATTACAAAATTTACAATAAAAAATACCAAACAATAGCACGTCTAATTCAATACCAGTTGTACAACGGTTGAAATTAACTCTTTGTTCGAAGCAAAAAACTTAAATAACTCCGATGTAAGAAGGCTAACTATTGTATCACGTAGTAATTACATTTCAAACGAAAATTAAATTTTACATTCAAGAAGAAATATTCAAGGAAAACAATTTTACGTAAGTAAAATGAGCTTTATTATAAACTTATTTGCAATTCTAATTTTTGTTTACGGTGAAAAAAAATTGCAAGTCACATTATGTGAAGTAGATTCCCGTTCGTGGCAACGTAGTATATAGAGACATACGTTTATCTTATCAAGTTCATTAGCGAAGAGAGTTGCAGCTACCGGACCATATACATAAATTCATTTTCTGAATTTGAGCAGAAATTCCTCATATTATCGTGCGTAGGTATAAATTGAATACCTATAGCTTGACGCACGTCAGTGCAACATCAGAATTGTAAATGACGAGCGGGTTGCCGTAGTTGGTAAGATACTTGCCTTTCACGCCGCAGGTCGTGGGTTCGATTCCCACCCACGACAGACATTTGTATGCATGAACATAAATGTTATTTGATTCCTATTTTTTTTTAATTATGAAACAGTAGCTCTATTTCTTTATATATAATTAATTCAATGGCTTGGATTTGTCAGGTAAATTATCATAATATTGCTAACTATACCGAAGCGATGTAAATATGTACGAATATGTTCCTATCACGATTTAGTTTTTCTTTCCTACAGAATACGTCCACCTTAGGCCAAGCCTACGGTTGTTATGCGCCGTAGCTTTAAACAATTTAATAACACTGACTTTCTTCGTGACTTAAGTCAAATTGACTGGGATTCGGCTTTTAACTCCCAACTAATGGAAGATAAATTAAATATATTCAACTCTCAGCTTGTACAATTGTTTGATGTGCACGCGCCTATTTAAATATAAAATAAGGCCTACAGATGTTAATCTTCTTAAATACAAAAAGTTACGTAATTACTGCAGCAGAGTTTGCCGTGATGCACTAAGTAAGTTTATACACTTCAGCATTATAACCCCAGTAAAACATAATAAAACAAATTTCTAAAATCTCTAGGAATTCGACAAAACATAACCATACTCGCTACTCTATACCATACTCTTCCACCCTCAAACTCCAACTTACCGGAAAGAGCGGTTAACCTTCCTTGGCTCTCATACAGCAATCAATCTGCGCTCTTAGCAAGACAACAAATTTCTGATCCCGTTGAGTCACACTAAAACATACAGCAGTTAATTTACTGTGAAGCTGTCAGACTATGGAATTCCTTGCCTCATGGTATTTGTCAAGCTGAATCCATACACATTTTTAAAAATCGTTTACATAATTATTATTTTTCAATATAAGTATGTATTTACTGTATAAGTATATTTATTTCTTTATCTAAATATTTATGTATGTATAAGTGCATATGTATGTTTATATATGAGTATTTATGTAATTATCTTATATATATTTTATGTATCAATATTATATATAATATTTTATATATATCGTATGTAATCAGTTCGCACACTATGCCCGATCAATTCTACTGGCAAAATATTATTTTATTATAGAGGTTGCCTGGAAGAGATCACTGTAAGTGATAAGGCCGCCTTTGCATACTTTATTATGTAAAACTCGTTCTTTCTATGTTATTTTATGTTATTGCAGTGCGTGCAATAAAGAATAAGTAAAATGAATATTTGCTTTATATATAACACGGTACAATTATCTATGAAACAAAATGAGCTGCATCTAATTGACTACGCCGCGCGAAGTATATTGTATCGCATAGCACAGAATTACACGACACGTGCTTCCATGGTGTGATCCTTGGATCAGGATGCAGATAATTGTTTTCATATTATAATAATGAGTTGAGAAGTGTTTTAAATGAGTGAATCGTAATTCTCTTTTCTATCTTCAAGGGGAGTTAATAGTCAGGGGTAAGAATAATCGCAAATAAACATCAAATTGAAATTATACTAGATTTTTTTTTTCACCTGCAATATAACGGTGAAAATCTTTAGCTCTATAGTTTAAATTGACTCTATAGCTTACCGTCTAAATTCAGGTAAGGATGAAGTTACGCAAAAGCTTTTATAAAAGCTAAAAGCTTAAATTATCTGCGCAAATATTCAAATGTTATAATATATTATAGAAATAATAAAATAAAAACTATAAAAACTAATCACAATGGTAACTATACCATTAAAACTATAAAAAATAATCACAATTTAGTTACAACAGATATAAAGCTAAATAATAAACTTCATTCACGTGATTATTGATAATTTAGTTAATAACAATTATTTTGGAAATTGAAATGTCGAGCAACTTCCTTTCTTCCTCTGGGACGGCCTTTGCAAATAATTCGCAAATACATTCGAATACAGTCAGGTCAGACTGTTCTAGTTTTGACTGTTTAAATTATAATTACTTTTTTATTTACTATATTACGTTCGAAATGGCTCCGTTATCAATTTAAAAAAAAAAAAATTAAAGGATTATTGAGTTTTGGATGAAAGCACACTTTGACATTGACATGATGACATGAAACAAGCTATTTTATACTATTTCATTTTATATTAAAAATATATTGCGACCGTACGATTAACACTTAATTTATTGTAATGCTTATTGTTAAAAAAAATATTCGAATTAACTCATTATGTATTACGCATTATATTTAAGTATTGTCTGGCTGGTCGCCTTTAGTAATTATATATTTCGTCCAGGGATTTCAGTGCCAGAACCATACTTTGGGCGTATTTTGTGTTAAATCAGTCTGTTTTGTTTACGCTGGGGTGATTAATTACAGCAAAGCCCTTTAGTTAGTAGCTAGTCAGCTAGTTTTGGAGGTATATTTGAAAACCTAACTTTCCTAATTGATGTTATAATGTTAAAAGTAACAAAGAGCGATTCACTTCGTATATATAAAACTATGTAGGATTACGATGAATAAACATATAAAACTGGTGTCTTACATAAAGTTATACGATTTTTTGTAAGTGCAAGAAAGTAATAATAAATATAAGTGTGTAATTATTTTTTTATTTGGTCTATTTAATAAGTTCTATAATGGGTTATAATAACATCTTTGTTTTGCTATGAACTAAACTATGTATTGAATATGAACACAGACTACAAAAAATATTTTATTGAAAATTTGGGAAAATCTCCAAAATTATTATTTATTCTTAAAAATACAATTGATATGGCATAAATTAATATAAAAAATGTTTTATGTATTGTATATATATTCAATGTTAAGGAAAAACCAGTGAGCTTAGACTTTAAATAATTTCATGATGTATATATATTCTGATGTAATTATATTACAAACCATATATTACTACTACTATATGGTGGTAGAGCTATGTGCAAGCTCGTCTGGGTAGGTACCACCCACTCATCAGATATTCTACCGCAAAACAGCAGTACTTGGTATTGTTGTGTTCCGGTTTGAGGGGTGAGTGAGCCAGTGTAATTACAGGCACAAGGGACGTAACATCTTAGTTCCCAAGGTTGGTGGTGCATTGGCGATGTAAGAGATGGTTAACATCTCATACAACGCCAATGTCTATGGGCGTTGGTGATCACTTACCATCAGGTGACCCATATGCTCGTCCGCCTTCCTATGCAATAAAAAAAAAAAAATTACACACCCAGGCAATTATGAATCTTTGTCTAAGCCTGCAGCTTTGTAGAGTGTTGTGTTATTCCATGAAATAATAGTTTTCTATGTACTTTTTACTATAATCCGTTTAGCCATTATATTTAATTGAACATCAAACAGTCAGACCAGTCAGAAACTTTTTCATTTATAATTTCCTCAATTGTTTTGGCTCAAATATCTGTCAAAGAAAATTTTAAAGTCGCATTAATCTTTATCCCGTTTACTTTTCTTCTGTTTGACTTTAAGGAAAATATTGTAATTACATTTAGGATTTATTCATTTATGTTTAAAACAACTGTCATCAGTTATAAATTTATTATTATGATCCTCGGTATCAATAAATATATTTATAGTTCATCTTTGATTTGTTAAAATAAATCACATAACATAAATCTTAACTTTCATATTAAATTTCAACACTTTTTTTTTTACTTAAAAATTTCACTTTATTAAAAAACCCAGAAAGTAAATCACAATGAAATAGAAATAAAATGTCGAATGAACGAAATCCTAAATCGAGTTTCTTTTATGTCTCCATTTCAAAATACCCGTTTTGATCAATACGTTTGAGAGCAAGTTGATGAGACGCGAACGTCAAGTTAAGAGTTCTCGTGGTGAAAAGAGTACGTGGAATCGCCGCGTCAGCGTTTTGGCAAGAAGCACTCGATGAGTTAGATCCTTGACTTGAATCATTACGTAAGCTGTATGATAGCATAGATGACTATCATTAACGCTGTCATTGAAATATTTCTTCAAATAAATAAAAAGAGTAAAATGTCGTTTATTTTTAAATTATAGCTATTTAAAAAAATGCAATATTTATGAATTTTATTTTTCAAATTAAATTTAAGAAATATTTTATGTGATTATCTTCTTCTATCTAGTGGAATTAAAAAAAATATATGAACTACACTTATTACAATGTCAATAATCCGCAAACTTATACAATATTTTTTTCTTTGCAAGGGCACTATCTCAATTACCTTTTCAACTGAAATTCAATATCTCAGAGCATTTGTATTTACGAGAGAATGATCAATAAGTATCCATCTAACTGGTTAGAAACTATTACAACCAGATTTATTACCTTCATCCACCATCGTTACAAGACTTACGTCAATATCATTAGTTTCACTAAAATAAATTTTAAACCTTAAATTTATAAATATATAAATTTTAAGACTTAAATCTAAATTAAGTATTTTATTCAGTTTCAAATTTAACAAAAACATTAGAAATGTTGGATTTAGGTTATAAAGTGTAGATACGTACTTCGCTAACTTAGATTACAGAAGTAGGTTAAGCTACATATTCTCGTTCTGAGCAAAGGCCTTTGTTCTAGACTGGAAAATTAATCGGCTTACATTTCCAAGTCGAAGAATATCGGGGAGGTGAAATTTGAAAGTGAAGCTTTGTCGTTATATAATATCTTTAATATATCGTTTTTGCTATCACGTTATTGCTATTTTATAATAAACTTATCTTTAGTTTTTTGATAGTTATTTTTATTTATTGCAATCGAATTTTCTAGTGATTTTTATCAGGGTGTTAAAATGTTTTGTTTTTTGGATAATATTACCACATTGATTCCGAACACATAAAACATTGTTTGAATTGCTACACTTATTTATTACATAAGTACTCACTTCGTCTCAATCCTTGATTGAAATAACAGTCTAGGAAATATTTTTAAGCAGTCCTTCGATCGACCATGTTGGTGTTGAACCATACGACTACCAGAAACAATCCAAAGGAGGATTAATGGAAATCACGTCTGTTGAAATGTCAGCCATTTTTACTGTCCTGTTCATTGTTTCGTAAGCCTTACATTGTACTTATTGTATCACAAGCGAATAATAATAATATCCTGAAATTATTCACACACGGCCATCTGATCCCTAACTAAGCGGAGCTTGTACTATGGAAACCAGACAACTGATATACTGCATATACTACTTTTCTTTTATAAATACACACTTATATAGATAATTACACCCAGACTCAGGACAAACAGACATGTTCATCCACTCAAACGTCTGTCCTAGGTGAGAATCGAGCCCACGTCCTGCGGGGGGCGAAAGGCGGCTATCTACCAACCACACCAACGGGCTCTAATGATGACGATGCAATGAATAACACGAGATCTAAGTAATAGTTACAGAAAATCACATTTAAAGGCGATAGTTAAATCAATATTAAATCGATTTTTTATTAATTCAAAACAAAATCTAATACACTGTACATAACTTATGAACTTGAACTAATGACTTCCATACATATATTAACTTCAGGAAGCTATAAATTTGATATTTGCTATGTAAGGCTTTCCGGGATAACTCTTAATTACAACGCAGGTGAACAACTAAAGTTAACTACCTGTTCAATAGCTCAATGTTACATCAAGGCGTTGAAGGAACATAAGGATCTGATCAAGGTAACTTTAAACTAATATTTGGCTTATTATAATAACAGTTTTTATATTTGTATTTATTTTATGTGCAATCATTATGACGTGATTATGAAAATGGAATATATTCTTATTTTGAAATTGAATAATTAAATATTTGCTTTTATTGATATTCAAAATTTAGAATAATATCATTTACATGTTAATAATTGAATAATTTTAATTTAAAGTTGAATTATATGTTTGATGTAAATGTCAAGTTTAAGATAGATATAAAATTTGAGTCAAGAAACACAAGTCGCGTCCGAAGTGGTTTCGTCGTGAATACAGCCTATCGCCTCAAGAGTTTGGACGTCAGCTAACAAACTCTGCGAGTCGTTCAAGACCCTTCAGAAATTCGCATCAACCCAACTCGAACGCTCTCAGCGTCAGTACGGCCTATTTTAGATATTGAAGTATTATGGTGTCCCAATTTTGGATTTTAGATCGTACTCGATCTCAGTACAATCATGAATAATATTATCGATACGTCATTTGTTCAAATATATAATATAATCATTTTCAGTGATAGTAAAATATAACTGTGACGAATAAAACTAATTAATGTTGAGCGGAGTTAATTGGGTAACTACATCAATCAGTAGTTACTAGTGCAGTTTAATGAAATTCTACAAGGAGATGTCAATTAAACAGTTAATTCATTTAGTGTTTTGTTTTCTAAACAAGGAGACAAACAATTATGTACAAACGATTGTATTAAGAGCTGTAATGTTTCATGATTTATAAAATAAAAAAATATATTAGGAGATGTTGTTATTGCTGTTACTAAAACTAACAACAAGAATAATATTGACTATTTAAATCACAATAAGCCAACTGCGCAGGAGAAATTATAGTGCAGAAGTATGTGCGCAGACTCAGGTGCAATCTCTATTCCTTAGCTCTCACAATCCGATGGAACGGCAATCCGACGCGACCGGAAAGATTTCAGGCGCAGGACCAACAGCTTAACGTGCTTTCCGAGGCACGGGAGTGTACACACTTCCAACTTCCAGACTCCGGGCTGCTACTGTGAATTTTGACAGAAAAACCCAATAACTATTTATCGGTCCGACCTGGAAATTGAACCCAGGACCAACGGGTCTGCGGCCTTATATATCTAGTCACTAGACCAACGAGGCAGTCAAATCGAGTTAAATCACAATACAGTAAAATAAAAAGAAGTAATAAATAAATTAAGAAATATTTTTTTTAAACAAAATACCATATTATTCCCATTTTATAATTTCTCCCCATACAAATTAACTATTGTTAATTAAGAAGTATTAAAAAAGCTTCATTTTTTTATTTCATAAATATACATGAAGGAGTAGACCAAAAAGCTATTTATTTAACATTGTATAATAAACGATAAGTTATGTTCTCGATTAGCATAATCAATTTAAAGTATCGAACCATGAATAATAATAATGACGAATGAGGATCCTATAAAATTATGCGTACATAAAAGTGTAGTGGCTAAGCAGATTTTAATTTCCCTATAGACGTTTATTACGGTGTGGGATAAACCTCTAGATGGATGTCGACACCTTTTGCCCGGAAAATTAGGGTTTGGCTTGAGTTATGGAACATTAATATCACCGCCAGTTAAGGCTCGTGTTCACTGAAAATTATACGAGCTGAAAATTTATTCGACGATGCGGGTGAAGAAATCTTTTTTTTTTTTAAACAGATATAATTCCTCTAATCGAATATCGTTTGATTAAGAAATTTAGTACGTATAGCAACCAACTTTAGTTTCAAAAATCACTTCGTGTATGACGATAATTTGAGATGTATATTATAAGTCCATCAAAGAGTAATTAATATGCATCCATAAGGATGATAGCGGAGTAATATTATTGCACTAAAATTTATAGTTTCTGAGCCGCTCCTCATGCATTACCAGGCTTAAATTCCCTTTGTATCCAATGTGAATTTCTATATAATTATATTTAAGGTAGGTTTTACTACAAAGCATATGTCATCTCTATTCTATTAAGAATTAAATATAATATTTCAATTATTTATTCAATTGCCTCTGTTTTATTACATTATCAGTGATTGAAACAATTTTATTTCTTTAATTTGTTGTTGTTAATCGAACATAGACATACATTACAACTTAATTAACTGACGAGTAAAACTTAACAAAATCAAGCCACCGTCACTAGCCGTCCTCGACAACAGTAACGCATATTTATTTAAGCTTACCTATTTGTTCGTGTTGAGCAAGTAAGTGCGTATAAAATCTGACAAAAACTAGAATGTTATTATCAGATTTTAGTACTCATAACATTATCGCAGTCTCCCACAACTTCAGCCAGAGCCTATAAGGAAAATGTCCTTTCGCGGCCTACTTCAATCCATCACTGATATAATCCAAGACATCGCTCAATAGGTCATTAACACGGAGTGCTACAATAATTATTACGGTTAATCTAATTATCTGATCCAATCAAAACAGATGTTCAATCTGATTCAATATTGAACATGAGTTTTTGTTTTGTATTAATTACGTTGTTTGCTGTTGGTGGCCAATTTGGTGATCAATTTTAATTCGGAATTCATTATTAGTAACGTTTGCGTTACGTCTGAACGTTATGTTATTTACAATTTTGCAAATGTATTTTCCTTATTACAACAGATTGGTGAAGTCCAATATCATCTTCTCAAAAGAAGAGGAGACTTTAGTTCAGATTATTGTTTACAGGCGGTTACTTATTATACAGTTTAATAAATATTTAACAAATGATAATCCATTACCTACATTCGCTAACTTTTTAAATATTTTCTCCAATACACAAGCTCCAATCTCTTAAAAATATATATAATGCTATGTATCCATAATAACGAAAAAATATATAGCCTCAATCAATATCAACTCGAGAATTTTCCGAAACATCGTTTCAAGTTCCCTAAGCACCTTTATAAGTCATACTTTTTTAATAAAAATTCTTCGTAACGTATAATGGATGGTCCTTGTAAGTTTTCACAGTTTATTTACTGATTTTACTTTTCAATATTCTTACAAAAGTTTTAAGTGTAAATTTTAACCTACCTCTCACTTGCTTTAAGTCAACACAATTTTAAGAAAGGTAGCAGTATATAGCAGTAGTAACATACTTCCCCAAACGTCCCCAAAGATAAATTGTAGTCGGTTTTGGAATTCAGTACCTTATTCAAAACCAAAGTAGTATCAATGCACTCAAGTTCTTATTGAAAGTAATAAATAAAATAATAAAGAAATTCTTAGGTCACTACTTTAATACAGGAATTTTATTCAAAACATATAACATACTTGTACTAATTACATAAATCGAAGTTCGTAATTTTAAACTACACATTCGTACTACATGTACACACGTCTACTTGTTTACTTGGTGGTCTACTTGTTTAGTCGGTAGAGCTTTGTGCAAGCTCGTCTGGGTAGGTACCACCCACTCATCAGATATTCTACCGCAAAACAGCAGTACTTGTTATTGCTGTGTTCCGGTTTGAAGGGTGAGTGAGCCAGTGTAATTACAGGCACAAGGGACATAACATCATAGTTCCCAAGGTTGGTGGCGCATTGGCGATGTAAGAGATGGTTAACGGCTCTTACAACGCCAATGTCTATGGGCGTTGGTGACCACTTACCATCAGGTGGCCCAAATGCTCGTCCGCCTTCCTATGCAATTATAAAAAAAAACACGTCTCGAATATAAAATCACTGACAAATTGTGTCATGTTCTGTGAAATTTGTGAATGCGTGAAATTAGTCCTATGACCGATTAAAAGACTTTCATTCATCAAGTCGTAGTTCAACTTAATTATGCTCTAGAACTTTACATCTAAAAATGGAGACCGCATGGGAAAATTGGGACGGATGCGCATAGGGATTATTCAAGCAACAATTTATACGTCTTATAAAAGGGAATGTTAAGTGACAATGACATGCATTATTATTTTACGAAAAAAAAAATCAATTTCAAAAAATTGTATATCTTCGTGATCTTAAGTGGGATCTACATCTTCATGAACTATCATTAGCTGTAGTTGTGGAATCCGAAGTGCTGGACTCTCCCTCTGGGATGAGCCAATTAAAATTTATAAGCCGCTTATGAAATAGAAAGTTGGGTTGCACTACCGCGTCTTTAAAACACTGATCCGTCCTATCAGATAGTGAGCGTAAAGTAATAGTGAGTTCATTTTCGTTTGTACACATACATATGCATGATAATATGCAGTTCTGATACAACGTAGTAACTATCTCCCTTGGCCGCCTATGGCTGAATTCAGACAGAAGTATAATAAAAAAATAATTATACTATTGAAGAAGGCCACTTCTTCCTTATCATCCAATGTGGCTTGGTGGATACTGGGTTTCAGATATATTATCCCACAGATGCAGTATCCTTTTGATGATTTCCTTCACTACTGAGCATAAGATTATAAACACCAATTTAGTTCTTGAAAATTTAGTGAAATTTTGAACCCGCAATCATCGGTTAAGATTCACGTGTTATCCATTGGACGATCTCGGATCTTAATTCATTTCAATGTAATAGAATTTGAAGATCAATCCATTGCGTACCAATGGTCATAATTATGATAGACATGAATAACATTCCTTAGTACCTAAAAACATTTCATTCCGCGGCCACTTTGAAGTGACTTTTATTTAAATAGGTAAAGAGTTAATTTTCAGATATAAAATTAACTTAAAGAATTAACAAACTTCTTTATTGAGTATAAGCGATGAAAATAAATTTCCCATTCTTAAGAATAGTTGTAAGATGCCGATTCTAAATACAGTAACTTGAAATTCCCTATTTTTTTTTTATTGTATAGGTAGGCGGACGAGCATATGGGCCACCTGATGGTAAGTGGTTACCAACGACAGATAGATAATGGCAGATAGATAATGGCATTGTAAGAAATGTTAACCATCACTTACATCGCGAATGCGCTACCAACCTTGGGAACTAAGATGTTAGGTCCCTTGAGCCTGGAATTACACTGGCTCACTCACCCTTCAAACTGGAACACAGGAATAGAAAGTACTGCTGTTTTGCGGCAGAATATCTGATGAGTGTGTGGTACCTACCCAGACGAGCTTGCACAAAGCTCTACCACCAAAAATTAATATATTCTTACGAGATCGACGCACCTATTTCGCTTATTCGCGAGAATATTTAGTATCCACGGAAAAGCCCGCTTTTATATGTTTTATGAACCTTTCAACTTTAAGCGAGGGCAATAAATTGCAAGAGCAATTGTTTGTTTGACCTTGAGTTTTTTCAGTTATCTTTAATTGTTTTTTTTAGGAAATTCATTTATTCGTTTCATTTTTTTTCAATCTTTCAACTTTTTGAAAGCAATCAAAATATCTGAATTATACTTAAGAACTACTAAACTTCTGAAGAAACTTGCATAGCGAATAGTGATTTGGTAAAGGTCGGAGACCTTACAGGACTTAAATTGTTCTGAGCGTTTTCTCATGTCATTCTTAGTTTTATGAACTAAGATAACTATTTATTTGGTGTCTTAGTTATTTACGGTTTTTCAGCTCAATGCGATAAGAACCGTCTGCCGATGTAAAATCTTAAAGCCCCTTAAGTTTTTTAATCAATCTACTGTAATACAGCTTATTTTTATTTCTTGGAAAAGCTGTATTATTTCAGCCGTATTGTCTTCAAATGCCATTACTGGCATTTTCTCTCAAAACCCACAAGTTTCTTTTGCAACATTAGTATAGTAAGTAGCTCGCATGTATAGCCTCTTTCCACTGGCGTCAACACATTGCACCACATTTACGACATGCAATTTTGGTTTTGTATATTTTAATACGGTGAAGGAAAACATCGTGAGGAAACCTGCATGTGTCAAATTTCATTGAAATTCTGTCGCATGTGTATTCCACCAACCCGCACTGGAGCAGCGTGGTGGAATAAGCTCCAAAACCTTCTCCTCACAAAGAGGAGAAGAGGCCTTAGCCCAGCAGTGGGACATTCACAGGCTGTTACTTACTTTACTTACTATATTTTAATACGTCGTATGTTTATTATACATTGTTGTAAACAGTATCGTTCTACTGACTTATTATTATTAATTATGATCATTAGAATAGGAAGACGGACGATCATATGGGTCACTTGATGGTAAGTGGTCACCAACGCACATATACATTAGGATTGTGAAAAATGTAAACCATCGCCTAAATCGCCTATGCACCAACCTTTTGAACTAGATGTTATGTTCCTTATGCCTGTAATTCCTTCATCCTGACACTGACTCACTCACTATTCAAACTGGAACACAACAATACCAAGTACTGCTGTTTTGCGGTTGAATATCTGTTGAGTGGGTGGTACACAGATAAGCTTGCTCAAAGCCCTACCACCTAGTATATTAGTTTAATTTAGTTAATTTGTGTCAAACTTGATGGGCTTGCACAAAGCCCTACTAACTATAACTTTAACTCAAAACGAATCTATGCAATAGATATAGTTTACGTTGCAAATCTTTCAATTAAAATAAGAATTATATTATTGTAAGTCATATGCTGCCTGTAGTTCATTCTATTTATTATATGTTAGAACATAGCAGTAGACATTTATGCACTAACATTTTATTGTCAATCGTATATTTTAGCCTATTTTTTTAAAGACTTAGCCGACTTAAAGCACCATCAAACTTTTGAACATTTTTCTGGTAGTTTGTTTCTCCGCCATTTTAAAAGTTTTATTGAAACGTTTATGTACTCGACTGTCGACTGTTACAATAGTCATCTAGGTTATGTTGAATGCGTGTCTACATTCTACTCTACCATATACATATTATCTGAATCATATTGTTAATCGTTATCACGTTTACGTATTAGTTAAATTGAACCATTAGGTAATTATAGTATAGCCATGCAATCATATAAAATCAGATTGATACATTCTCGCGGATAAAATTAATAGATAATAATGAACTAATGGTAAATTCAATCTGATTGATGCAAAGTATCTCGGTGAACCACTCGTATATTTAACTGATTACGGTCGAAAATTTAGATAATGGCGTCACTCGATTTATATTGTTTTACTAGCTATTTTGTTGTATATTCTTCTATTTTTGACATAAAGTTAGCGTTTTCTGTAGACATTTTGAAGATCTACTAATCGTTGATAGATCAGAATAGAATATGCTTTATTGTTCACCAAAAAAATAAAAAATAAATGAAAAAGATAAGCATAAACAAAATATAATTAATTTGTATTTCAATTATTCTAATAAGCATATATATTTCCTCTGAAAAATTATAATATATAATTATGAGAATGTTTTAAATCAGTGTATAAATAAGAAAGTAGATAAAGCTATAAAATTTAGGTATGATTTTATTACCTAATAATTCTGCTCTTCTACGTAATCAAAACGTCTTAACCTAACCCATTATTGATATACCTCAATGACGTCATAATCATTTAAGTCTATTAAACCACGATAATGCACTAAACTAATATTAAACTGACCGTATAATCTCCGTCTAATAGTTCAAAATTTCATTCAAACTTTCATCACAAGCAATTTGTGCGTATTAACCACTGAATTGAATTTACGTCTGTTACATTCCCCGAATCACCAATAAACTAATGGAACTATAAATCTGTGAAATGTTTAACCAGTTTGGGATTCTGCTGGAAACATAATATATATCTTTGATGAAATCGTGATATTCCATACAAGAACATTAAATTCAATAGTCTAAATTTAAATTAAGTAAAAGTATATGCAGATAAGTATATAAGAGGCTGTGAATGTCTTATTGCTGGGCTAAAGCATCCTTTATTTTTTTTTGGAGGAGAAGGCTATCTCCAATTCGGGTTGGTGGAATACACATGTGGTAGAATTTCAGTAAAATTATACACATGCAGCCTTCCTCACGATGCTTTACTTAACCGTCGAGCACGAGATGAATTATAATCGCGAGTTAAGCTTGAAATCGTGAAACTCCACGATGCTTACCTGGGTATGAACCCATGATCATCGGTTAAGATTCTTACCACTGGACCATCTCGGATTAAATTCGTTGCATCTCGTGCAAATAAACGGATAAGTTTTACTCATATTGGCTTAGTAGTATTTTTTTCAGTTAAGCATTACAAAATAAACCACCACCAACCTTAGGAACTAAGATGTTATGTCCCTTGTTCCTGTAATTACAATAGCTCACTCACCCTTCGATCCAGAACACAACAATACAAAGTACTACTGTTTTGCGGTAGAATATCTGATGAGTGGGTGGTACCTACCCAGACGAACCTGCACAAAGCTCTACCACCGAGTAGTAGTCAAAGGATTTATTCAACCGTACTGTTCTAATAAGTCGTACCTTACGCTAGATGTTTCTCTTATGCGTTTATTCAAGTACATATTCGTAGCTAGTAGTTTAATTTTACTTGGTATACCTAGTAGCTTATATTCATATTCCATACATTAAATGACAATTTTAATAAAAAAAATGCTTTAAACAAATATTTTTTTACTAGACTACTCTACTTTACATCACAAAATATCCATACTTGTTTGCATTGTACTGATATTACTAGGTTATTGTAACATTTATCGTATTACTCTACTACGTCTATTCGACTTAATTGTTTTGTAATTTTCTCTTAGATTTAAATATAAATCTATTTAAGAAAAAAAAAATGTCTCTAACCGTACATATTATATTAGTATAATAACGTAATTACGTAAAATAACGTAATTATTTTCATATTAAAAACAAATAAACGATACTTTTTTTTTGAGAACGGAGTGTTTTTCAAAACTAGAAATATTATAAGTACCTTTTTAAAAAAAAAATTTGGTGATCTTGTCATTTTTAATGTAATGTTTTAACGTTTCTCTTGTTCATAATTTTCTTTCTGAATAATTTTCTAACATAAGCTATATCTAATATAAAATTGTATTAAAAATTCTTGATCTATAGCACTAGTAAGTTTTACGTGAATTTGAAAAAATAAGCAAACAAAACTCACGTCTTTCTAATATTTGTATGATTATTTTTATAATCTAAATATATTTTTAATTTTATAGTAATCAACAATATCCATCTTTACAAAACGTGTTTTCTTTTTGTTTTAATGAACCTGAAAATCTACTCTACTCGTAAAAATCGATTAGTCAGATTTTACTTCAGATTGAACTTGCTTTTAGTATAAGTAAAAGAAAGGTACTATACATTTCATCAAACTAAGCCTTTATGACAGAAGTAAGCTTAGTTAAAAGATTGCGTAGAACAGAATTAGCGCCAATAGTTAACTTTTTTAACCGACTTCAAAAAAAGGAGGAGGTTATCAATTCGTCTGTATGTTTTTTTTTTTTTTTTGGTGTTGTTACCTCATAACTTTCGACTGGATGAATCGATTTTGATGATTTTTTTTTATTTGAAAGGGGTTGCTTCCCATGGGGTCCCATTTTTTTTTAGTCCAGGTTTGACAATGGAATCCATGAGAAAACCATATAAGTCGTAAATTTGCATGAGGTATGTGCGCGACAAATGGACGAATAACTCGATATCTATTCAACGGATTTCGATAATTTTTATTTTATTACAAAGAGTATACTTCAAGGGTTGTTTGATGATAGTTTGGTTAGATTCTGATTATAGGATCCATGACAAAGTAACGGAAATCTTCAATTCTTAGTAGCAAATTAACGATACACGGCCGAATCTTTTATATGCTATCTAGATTTATCATTCACCTACCATAACATCGTTATGATCAAGTAATTATAGTACTATTGTAAAAAACACTTCTTTATATAGCGTCAATAGCTTTGGCAGCGCACGCGAAATAATAACTTTTATAGGCAACAGTTTGATACGTTGGGTTACATTGCTCCATTTTAAGTAGGGATCTATAAGTGTTTGAAAATATAATATAGCCTATGTTACTTGGTAAAGACGTAGCTTTCTAAGGGTGAAAGAATTTTTAAAATCGGTCGAGTAGTTTTTGATTTAAATCGTAATAAAAAATCAAACAAAAATCAAATCTTTCCTCTTTATAATATGAGTTATGCATGTAAGCATTAGTATATATGTTATGTTTGTAATTGAAACATATTTGAACATCTACTAAAAGTTGAGACCAATTTTGAAAATTATATAATATATCGTATAAGTACTCTTATGTAGTACTCTTAAAAAAGGTGGTAGGTACGGGATGGATGCGGGCTGCCCAAGATCGGGATGGTTGGCGTTCTTTGGGGGAGGCTTTCGTCCAGCAGTGGACGGCGATAAGCTGAAAAAAAAAAAAAAAACTCTTATATACATGTTATATTTATGTATATTTATATATTGATTACTAGTGTTTTTCCCGCGGTATCACCTGCGTAGTTCCCGGTCCCGTGGGAATATGGGGACAAAATGTAGCCTATGTTACTCCCTAATAATGTAGCTTTCCATTGGTGAAAGAATTTTTTAAATCGGGTTAGTGAAACCACTACACGCATAAACATGCGTGAAAGCGTCACGAACAAACTTACTTTCGCAATTATAATATTAGTTAGTTTAGGATGATATAGATACTTCCCCTTTTTTTAATATACAGACATTCCGTCATATTTATGGTGAAAAATGGTATAACACAACATCTATAAACATACAGATTATTTAATTATTACTAGAAATAACTATTTGATTATGTTATGGCTGCCCAACACCCCACCAACTAAATCTATTTAATCAAAACATGTTAATTTATATTCATACATTTAACCATATTAACTAATATTTATTAATTCAGTACCAAAATGCATTTTTCTTTACGTTTCACTGTTTTAGATTAATATATTTAAATAATAATATAAACGGCGCTGTCTCATATGAGCTGCACGTTTAGTAGGTCTACCCATATTCTACAAATTAGTGAGTGTACTTCAGATTCACTAAAAATCGAAAAATAAATAAAAATTTTAACAAAACAAAAACCGACTTCATAGGAAAAACAAATTAATATGCACTAAAAAGTAAAAAAATAATTGCGTATTCTTCTATAATTTGATAATTAACTTACTATTTTCTACTCAACAATATGTAGGACGAATGTGTAGTGTGGTTGATAATTTATTTACAATTATTGTTATTTTTGGAGTCGATGTCAGCTAAGGAAACACTATAATATACCTAACAATAATAATACGGGAATCTTTTAAAAACAAACAAAAACATACACATTACAAATTGACTTTTATTCGCCTCGTTAAGTTGCGCGTGCGACACAAGCACATCTCACCTATAACTAACTGTATGTAGTTATAAACCCATCTTGGCTGACATCGACTCCAAAAGTAACAATAATTGTAAGTAAATTATCAACCACACTACACATTCGTCCTACATATTGTTGAGTAGAAAATAGTAAGTTAATTATCAAATTATAGAAGAATACGCAATTATTTTTTTACTTTTTAGTGCATATTAATTTGTTTTTCCTATGAAGTCGGTTTTTGTTTTGTTAAAATTTTTATTTATATAATAGTCGTTACATTTGCGATGAGACTTGCCTCATTAATTTCTATTCTCTATCGCAATCTGTTCTTATTCTATCGCCACGTTTTACGTATTAATGAGCATTGAACGTTTTTATGACGTCAAAATTAGTTAAAATAATGACACACTAGTGACTGATGCCTGTTGTGGACAATTTGAAACGTGAAATCGAAATAAAAATAATAAAACAAATGAATTCTACATTAGAATACGAGTGAAATGCTCTCTAGGATGGATAAATTACCCAAAAAATTTTACCTCCCTCACCTCGTTAAACAAACAGCGTGGAAAAACAAGCAATCTGATCTTGTAATATTCACGTTTAATGCTCGTATATATCAAGCGAGAACCACGAACTCATATAATGTGGTGGATATTGTTTTCACTGCTGGTAATGCAAATGATTCATGTCTTATATGCTTTTAAACAAGATTTCAACTAATATATATTCTCTCTTTTTTTTTTTCATAGGAAGGCGGACGAGCGTATAGGCCACCTGATGGTTAGTGGTCACCAACGCCCATAGACATTGGCATTGTAAGAAATGTTAACCATCGCTTACATCGCCAATGTGCCACCAACCTTGGGATCTAAGATGTTATGTCCCTTATGCCTGTAATTACACTGGCTCACTAACCCTACAAACTGGAACACAACAGTAGCAAGTACTGCTGTTTCGCGGTAGAATATCTGATGAGTGGGTGGTACCTACCCAGACGAGCCTGCACAAAGCTCTACCAACAAGTAAAGTATCATGGTATTCATTTCGCCAAAGAGCAATACTTAGTAGTATTATTTGACCACTTACCATCAGGTGGCCCATACGCACGTCCGCCTTCCTATGCAATAAAAAAAATATATTATTATTATGATCTTAAGTGTGAGCGAGCCAGGGTATATAGCTACTTAATATAACTTCATACAATTCGATGATATTTATTGTATAGCTGTTATCTGTAATTTATTTTCCTATTATAAGAGGTTTTTCTGGATTTTTTAATGATAAAAGCTTATGATAACTTAGATATTAAAGATTGATAAAACTATATTTGTATTACAATCAAATAAGGTCCTCCAGACCGATTTTGGCCACGGCGGCCAATCTCCAGAGAGATTAGCCAACTGCGCAGGAGATATTATAGTGCACAAGTGTATGCGCAAACACAGGTGCACTCTCTGTTCCTTAGCTCTCATAATCCGATGGGACGGCAATCCGATACGACCGGAAAGAGTTTAGGCGCAGGATCAACGGCTTAAAGTGTTTTCCGAGGCACGGGAGTGTACACACTTCCAACTTCCAGACTCCGGGCTGCTATTGAGAATTTTCTGATAGAAAACCCCAATAACTATTTTTTGGCCCGACCTGGGAATTTAACCCAGGACCACCGAGTCTGCGGCCTTATATCAAGCCACTACCCCAACGAGGCAATAAACACACAATCAAATACGACCAATATAATATGAGCTCCCAGTTTAAGTAAATCCATATTCAGTAGAGGGTTCAATTTTGAATAATCCTAGTTCTAAATGCAACGCAAGCGGTACTGTAATATACAATTTATATTTTAATCCCTGTTAATATAATAAATACAAATATGTAGTTGGTAGATGTTGTTGGTTTATTCCAAATTCACGGAACGCTTAACTATTGATGAGAGAATTTGCAAAGATATAAATATCATACTCTAGTTTCTCAAAATTATTTTTATTGAATTAATATGTTATCTTTTACTAATAGAATGACTGTCTGCATAAAGAAATACTTATTAATGTCATTTAATTAATATATTTAATAATGACATATTTTTATAAAATCCTTCTTTAAAACAGTAGTTTTAATTTCTTTAAAAATCTATTTCTTGGTATACTATTATAAATGGAATGAACGTTTGTATTTTTTTTTATTTAATTGTATAGGTAGGCGGACGAGCATTTGGGCCACCTGATGGTATATGGTCACCAACGCCCATAGACAATTGCATTGTAAGAAATGTTAACGATCGCTTACATCGCCAATGCGCCACCAACCTTGGGAACTAAGATGTTAGGTCCCCTGTGCCTGTTATTACACTGGCTCACTCACCCTTCAAACCGGAACACAACAGTACCAAGTACTGCTGTTTTGCGGTAAAATACCTGATGAGTGGGTGGTACCTACCCAGACGAGCTTGCACAAAGCTCTACCACCGAGTAAATAATTATTTTTTGAAGAAGCAAATCGGTATTTAGTAGTTCTGAATAACGCACGCAAAGCGAAGATATAATGAAGGTGTGTGTATAAATCTCGAGGTTCTGGATTTGAGTCTGTATATCTGTACGTTCTAATATTTTTTTTCTAAAACGACTAAAATAAATTACTTTTGTACCATTCAATAATATATACACCATCATCTTAAAGTATAACCTGTTCTACCTTTACAAAAGATAATCTATAATAGCGAGTTTTATCGAAGGCGAAGACGTTTATTCTAATTCAAATGCAATCAGTATTAGTTATTCCAGATTATGTTAGATATTCTAAACATATCGAGATGGTTGGCGTGGGTGGTAAGATACTTTCCTTTGCCTTTCACGCCACATGTCGTGGGAACGATTCCCGCCCAGGACAGACATTTTTGTGCATCAACATGTCTGTTTGTCCTGAGTCTGGATGTAATTATCTATATAAGTATGTATTTACAATTGAAAAGTAGTATATGTAAGTATATCATTTGTCTGGTTTCCATAATACGAGCTCTGTTTACTTTGGGATCAGATGGCCTTGTGTGAATAGTTTTCCAGGATATAATATTATATTCCCTTTTTAGATTGTCATTCAACATTTCAAATAACACATTTAAATTAGCAAGTTCCTGGAACCTGAATGTTGAGTGTAAATGTACAGTAGTGGTCCAAAAGTTGGTCACAACTTCCAATCCTTTGATCAAACTTCAAGTACGTGAACCTTTTCATTAACGCTGATGCAATTTCGTCATGGCTCTTCATTACTCTACCAGCATAATTTATATTAAAAGGAACAACTCATATAAGTTTTCATATTTCATTAAATTATTATATTTAACTAACATATTTGTTAATTTACTAATGAAATGATTATATATATTTTTAAATAATATATTTTAAATTTAATCTATGCAGAAATGAAAAACATTATATTTGGTTTTTTTTTTTAAATTAAAAAGTGTTAAAGCCATTTGAAATTTAAATATCGCCTAACTTATTGTTCACCTGTCGTGACCGTTCAACACCCTTTTATTGTTGATAAAAATTGTACCCCGTGCTCTCTTTTATGTACATTATACATTATTCATGACTATTTAATATAACACCTATATGACAGAATCAAATACCGTGTACGAAAGTTGTCATACTGAAACAATGTATAAAACGAAGATCTTGAATTATGTGTACTTAAATTGTCTTTTATTAATAACCGAAAAACTATTCAGTAAATTTGGCAAACTTTTTACTTTTTTATAGATCATTTAGCTGTTAACAATCATTTTCATTGAGCAAGGTAGTTAGGTAGTATTTGTATAAAAAATGTACTCGTCGACCTTCCTTGATATAATTTAAAAACAATACGGATGTTCAATTGCCGGTGTGAAATTACTCTCCTGAAACACATTTCCAAATTTAATTTTATGGGAAATGTAGATATAAAATATCGTGGTTGGTAAAATTTTTATGATATATATTTTCAATATATTTAAATGGTTTTTTATTACAACTAGCACAACCATTTGCGTTTTCCAATGAAAATTAACAGGTTTAAATAATTTCGAAAACATAATGTGATCATAATTATTATCTTATTATGAAAAAAAATATTTCTTTTATAGAATCATTTGCTAAATTACGTTAAAAGGCGCCTCTAAATTTTAATCGTCTACGTTTTATAGTCTAGACATTGTATTGATTTACAAAACAATGTTTAGACTATATTAAAACATAAACATTTACTTGATGGTAGAGCTTTGTGCAAGATCGCCGGGGTAGGTACCACCCACTTATCAGATGTTCTACCGCAAAACAACAGTACTTTGTATTGTTGTGCTCCGATTTGAAAGGTGAGTGAGCCAGTGCAATTACAGACACAAGGGACATAACATCTTAGTTCCCAAGGTTGGCGGCGCATTGGCTAAGCGTTGTGACAACTTACTATCAGGTGGCACATATGCTCGTCCGCCTACCTATAAAATAAAAAAAATATTGATAGTCAATCAGGAAAATAATAGGAGATCTGATTATATGCATATAACTAAAATGTAAATAGAATACTAAATGCACTAAACAATGAACTGCAAACATGACAATTTCGATTATATTATTACTGGCGCTTTGCCAATATACAGTTAGTTTTCAAGTTGTTGCACTACAAACGTTTTAACAATACGATACGATATTGGCTAGATCTGAAATATGTCAACGTAAGGCACGATATTATTAAGAAATATTTTCAATAATTATATTTATACAAATATATATAAAGCTGAAGAATTTGTTTGTTTGATCCGGCTAATCTCAGGAACTACTGGTTCGAATTTAAAAAATGTTTTTGTGTTGTATAGTTTATTTAGGCTCTGGGTTTATTTTTATTCGTTGTATTTTTATTAATTATACGAGGGTGAAACCACGGGGCATAGCTAGTTCTAATACAATTTTGTTATTCGAATAATTTACAATTCACTCAAAACAATATCAATACAGCGCATATGCTAAAATTAATGTTATCGTAGCTGGAAATCGGAATCAGAACTTTTATCGAATCGGAAAATCTGAAAACGCTTAAGTAAGAACTTCCAATATTCGAAAACCACACAGTTAATAAACTCGTGATAATATTAACATTAAATTTTAATTACTTCGATTGCAATTTGAACTAATTCGGTTACATTAACGATATTTTAAAGTACTACGTGATTACTACAACCGATGATTGAAATAGTTTTGTTAATTTTAGAGTTTTTAATATTGTTCAATGTTATAATCTGTTTTTTTTTTCTATTTATGGTTACATTGGTAAGCGGACGGGCTAATGGACTACCTGATAATAAATGCTCACCATCGCCCATAGACATTGGTGATGTTTTTTTTTTTGTATAGGAAGGCGGACGAGCATTTATGTGTCACGTGATTTTAAATGGTCACCAACGCCCATAGACAATAGCAATGCAAGAAATATTAACCATCGCTTACATCACCAATGCAACACCAAATTTGGGAACTAAGATGTTATGTCCGTTGTGCTTGTAATTACACTGGCTTCCCAGTTCACCCTTTCAACTTATAGCTCTTTAGCGGTAGAATATCTGATGAGTGGATGGTATCTACCGAGACGGGCTTGCACAATAGCACAATAACCCGTCTGGTTAGATTCCATCCATATGTAGACAAATCTAGAAAGCCGATTTAAATCTACGTATAATATGTATATATTTTAAATTTACATGAAATAATAGTAAAAGGTCCTTTTTTTAAAAAAAACATTAATCTACCAAGTTCCTATTTAGATCTCAAATTAAATTAAAACTTTTTTTTTTATTGCAAAAGAAGGCGGACGAGCATGTGGGCCACCTGATGGTAAGTGGTCACCAATGCCCATAGACATTGGCATTGTAAGAGATGTTAACCATCGCTTACATCGCTTGTATCAGGAGTTTTAACAATAGCCCAAGGGGTGTCGAACCTGAGACTTTTACACCGCGAGGCAGCCCGAAAACTAATGCGCTATTGGCGCTTCAAATCTCTTATATAAATATTGTCTAATTCTCATGTTGGTAAAGCAAGAAGTTGAATGCAAATTTCCAATAGTAAGCCTTGATAGATTTGCTATTGAAGACTTGCAAGACTTCGAATCACAAGTACTCCGTACGTTAAACTGATATTGATATAGACGTGTGGTTTGAGTTTGTTTAAGATACGAGTTTAATTGATTTGAATATATTCTATATTAGAACCTATTTACAAATATTTAGAACAACACATTTTGTTTATACGATTATTTACACGATACTAAATAATTTATATTGGAAGTTAAGATTTATATTTTAATTAGGTATGCAGTTCATACAATCTAAATTGACCGGCCTGAAGTTAGTTTATCCGAGGCATGACATTGCAAACCAGTAAAAAATATTAATAATCGACTATTATCTGATTTAAACGTGTATTGTACGCTTTCACCCGCATGCTTTGTTTTCAAAATCTATATCTGCGTAGCCAATCGTGAATAATTTCTGACCGATATTTTAGTAAAATAGAATACACTAAGCCGTTATGGTGTTTTTTTTTAATTCCATAGGAAGGCGGACATGCATATGGGCCACTTGATGGTAAGTAGTCACCAACGTCCATTGACAATGGCATTGTAAGAGATGTTAAACATCGCTTACATCGCCAATGCGCCACCAACCTTGGGAACTAAGAAGTTATGTCCCCTGTGACTTTAATTACTGGCTCACTCACCCTTCAAACCGGAACACAACAGTACCAAGTACTGCTGTTTTGCGGTAGAATATCTGATAAGAGGGTGGTACCTACCCAGACGAGTCTGCGCTAAGCTCTTCCACCAAGTAAAATGGTGGTATAGCTTAGTGCGGGCTCGTCAGTTTCTGGTAAATATATTAAATGAACCTTAACCGCAGATTACGGGTTTAAACTTTCATGTGTTGATAATCCATCTCATGCTCGGCGTTGAAGAATCCTGCATATATCAGACGGAAGCCTTATCCACAAATCTGCATTGAAGCAGCGTGATGGAATAAACTCCAAAAATATTCCTTAACATGAGGAGTAGAGCCTTCGACTTGTAGTAGGACAAACATATTGTTTAGGTTGTTACATTTCTTTGAGTATAATCTAAATAAGTTATTAGTTTTATTTTTAACAATTTAAACTTTAGTTTTACCACTCGTAGTAGGTATTAACCTACTACAAAAGCATACTGCTAAATTTTAATACGTTACATTATTTGCCTCGTATATAATGTATGCGTTTGGCGCGATGAGCGAGTTCAGAGTTCAGAAACGAAACGCTTCATTAAAACTGGATAAGCAGTGGCTTTGATCACAGTTAGTAGAGTGATGTTAAAACTTTTATTTTATATAAAAGACTAGGGTCTTATTTGATGGATGTATGCAGTAATTAAATTTCGATGATAGTTAACATTTAATGCCTGTAATAGTTAAAGAGTAAGTCGTGTCTCTAATAATTTACTGTTTCGTCGTCGTTTTACCAAAAAAACATTATAAGGTTTTTTTAAATATATTATACACATCAGTTGTCAGTTTTCTTACGTCAAAACAAGTAAAGAAGTTGATCTTGCGTCTGAACTATTTCCGTTTGTGTCTGATTACCAATCGGATCGAATGTAAAAATAGAGAATGATTTTCACATCACAATGCGCAAACTTGTATTTGTCTTATGTATTCTTTGAGAATGACAGATGTGGCCGAAATCTGCTAGGATGACGTCATCATAATCATCGTGTTAATAAGTCTGACGGTGAAAACAAGTTTTGTTTTTAGAAATACAGTACTGCCAACAATAGACTATTCTGCTTATATTAATGTGTTTAGAGTAGTTATTATAGTTATTATATATTACGCTTATGTTTAAGAAATACGATGGTCCAATTTGTAAAATTCACTTAAATATTTGATGGTTTATAAGAATTTTAGTGATGTTTAGTTGAGTCATTATAATAATAATATCCCGACCCATTATTCACACAGATCCAAAACTAAGCAGAGTTGTATTATGGAAACCAGGCAACTGATATACTTGCATATATACTACTTTCCCTTTGTAAATTGTTAATACATATTTATATAGATAATTGTAACCAGACTCAAGACAAACAGACATGTTCATGAACACAAATGTCTGTCCTGGGTGGGAATCGAACCCACGGCCTGCGGCACGAAAGAGCCAACCGGCTCATCAACTAACCAATTACTTGGCGATTCTTCTTGACACAATCTTCATTCCGCACCGGATTTAGTTTTACATTTAATTCAATGTAAAAGTGCCCTATAAGGGCAAGTTTACTTATATAAAGAATTATTTGATTTGACTTATAAAGGTTGACTGATTTATTGTAAATTTGTACATGTATAAAATCCGAACTTCAATCGAACTACGAACTAAGTTATCAAAACACGATATGTATAAAATCGCAATATATCCTCCGTGTAAATTGGAAAAAAAACATTTTACGTGGCAACAGGGTGCTTCGAAATGGACATTGGACATCTCAAAAGTGGACAACGGTTTCGAAACGTCGATTTTGCGTTCCGATTTGTAGGTTCCATTGTTTCGTTTTTTACGAAAACGAATGCTTTTTGTATTACGTAGTTGAAATCGATGTAGTTTTTATATGCTCGTCTGAGCTTGATCTGCTTAGAAGTGCAAATCAACTAGATTTAAGGACCTCAGTGACGATTATCTTAAAGTGCACATTTCACTTTTAATTGCAAATTTCACTTTTAATCTCTGGTGTTAATTATTATATGCAGTTACTCGTAGTTCTATTAGTACTTATGTCATATAATCTAGCTCCTTTGTAATTATTTAAGAAATATTATGTATGATTCAAGCATAAAAAAAATTAAGTTCTATTACTGGGCTAAGGCTGTCCTTTCTTGGAGCTTATTATTACGTTGGTATTAATAACAAATCAAAATAAAACTTGATAAAATACTCACAACATACAATAAAAATAACAAAAATAAATGGTGATCCCATTTTTATTGTAATGCAATAAAATGTATTTAACATTCTTCAACGGTTAATTGTTTGCAAAAAGCTAATTCTCCTTGAGAATGTTTTTGTGGTTGGCTTACTATCCAGCCACTACATGCGTTGCTAAGGCTTTAGCCGTTAACTGCTAATATTCATGGATGTGTTACCCACAAAACATTCCTAAGTCGCCTATTAGAATAACCAATGGTTGAAATGGGGTTGCTGTGAAGCTCTCTAGAAATCACGTAACTATCCTTAAATATTATAAAACAAAGTCCCCCGCGTTTCATGTCTGTCTGTATGTACGCGCTAAACTAAAAAACTACTGAAGGGATTTTCATACGGTTTTCACTAATAGATAAAGTGATTCAAGTGGATGGTTTACGTGTATAATTCATTAATATTTTCTGTAAATTTGTTGAAATATAGCGAAATTTGTTGAAGAAGTCGGAAAAAAACGAGCATATTGGGAGCTTTCATCGAAAACGCTGCACAATCCCTTTGAGTTATAACAAAACAATGTATGGTGAAATTGTTCCCCTTTCATAGATCTACAAAAAAGTCCGCGATGGCATATGTCTATCTTTTAAGGATAGCTAACTATACCCATTTTAATGTTTAAAAAATTTTTACATAAAAATGGTCAAATTGGAAAGCTATAAAAACGGATATGATATTAATCCTTATTAAAACAAATACGTTATTTACTTTAAGCATTTAATGTATATTATAATTGCCCTTTACACCACCCAATTTAAATCAATATCTTAGGAGTAATCGTAATTTTAAAATTATCGCGCACTAAATAAATTCAGGCGGTCCAACACCCATCATGCAAACGCGTGATGCAACCGCTTCCTTAAATATTATAAAACAAAGTCCCCCGCGTTTCATGTCTTTCTGTATAAACGCGCTAAACTAAAAAAGTACTAAACGGATTTTCATACGGTTATCACCAATGGATAAAGTGATTCAAGAGGAAGGTTTACGTGTATAATGCATTAATGTTTTCTGTAAATTTGTTGAAATATAGCGATAATTGTTGAAGAAGTCGGAAAAAAAACGAGTCGATTGGGAGCTTTCATCGAAAACGCTGTACAATCCCTTTGAGTTATAACAAAATAATGTATGGTGAAATTGTTCCCCTTTCATAGATCTACAAAAAAGTCCGCGATGGCATATGTCTATCTTTTAAGGATAGCTAACTATACCCATTTTAATGTTTAAAAAATGTTTACATAAAAATGGTAAAATTGGAAAGCTATAAAAACGGATATGATATTAATCCTTATTAAAATAAATACGTTATTTACTTTAAGCATTTAATGTATATTATAATTGCCCTTTACACCACCCAATTTAAATCAATATCTTAGGAGTAATCGTAATTTTAAAATTATCGCGCACTAAATAAATTCAGGCGGTCCAACACCCATCATACAAACGCGTGATGCAACCGCTTGCGCGCCCCGCGTCCCGCTGTCGCCCGTACGCTAGCTGTTGCCCGCATAAATATAAGTAAAGGATAAATGTTTGCTTGAAATTTGAAAATCTGTGATTTGAAATTAATATGTATGAAATGTATTTCTGTTAAGAAAAACTTTAGTAACGGTTTTTTTTTTATTTTGAAGTTGATGATTATTCTTTAAATAATCATCAGTGGACTTATTATGAATTCCTGTAGTTTGACTTAATATATTTATAGTTAATATTAAATAGCCCGCCGCCTATCTACGCCGTTGAGTATAGTTAAAACCATACAAGAGCAAGCGTACAATTTTTTTATTCTATCAAACTACAGGCACATAGGGCATAACATCTTCGTTCCTACGGTTGATGGCGCATTAGCGATGCAGGGAATGGACATTGTTTGAGCATGCACTATAATAAGTGTACATGTGATAAGAGTTCTCACTAAAATCAACCAAGGCGGTCATTGAAAACGACAGGTCTTAGAACTTTTGGTTGTCATAGGGTAGCAGTAAGACATTGTGTGTTTAGCATTTTGT
This sequence comes from Nymphalis c-album, assembly GCA_963151315.1. Classification (NCBI taxonomy): domain Eukaryota; kingdom Metazoa; phylum Arthropoda; class Insecta; order Lepidoptera; family Nymphalidae; genus Nymphalis; species Nymphalis c-album. Next base: position 9,862,506 of record OY720591.1, read on the forward strand.
TATTTGCACTCAAAATTATGGTAGCGTAGCTATTACTTTACGCCGATTTTAAGTGAGAGAGTGGTAACTCCGGCTGGGCGTGCCGGCCCATTCCGCTACAACCCGAAGGTATGCAACCTGGCACTATAAAAACCTACCTATTAATAAATTACATACAGGTAAAGTGCGTCTTTAAGCAATCGCTAGGGACTTGAAAAACCGCAAAACGGACAACCATCGATGACGTATTCCTGCATGCGAGTCGCACACCCAGCGATGAGCCGATGACCGAATTCTTCTCCCACAGTGTACTGCTGCATAGTGTCGCGCACTCACTTTGTCATCGTCGTAACTTTTAAAACATTTGTCCAAATGATATAGTGTAAGAAACAAAAGTTATCTTCTTTAAAATTCTTATTGTTATATTTTGGTCAATTTATAAATTAATAATTATTAATAGCTTTATAAATTATAGCCTATTTGTTATTTTGATGTATTAGCTATATTATTGTAAAGTTTCATTAAAATCCATTCAGTACTTTTACGTGAAAGGGTAACAAATGTCCATACATCCATACAAAATTTCGTGTTTATTATATTAGTAGGAAATAGAATTATTATATGCCCTGTACTGAACATATATAAACTGTACTGTATGGGCGAATAAATCGATTGGTGAATGTTTATATCTTATTGATTAAAAAATGCACGGGATAATTTTTTTAATTTACCCGTACGAAGTCGGGACGGGCAGCTAGTAATTTATATAACATTAAAATGTATTTTGTAAGTTAAATACAATATATGCGAAATAAGTCATTGTATGAAAATGGCTGAATTTATTTAACAAGTGGCTCAAATATTTTACGATATTTTGATGTAAAACTAAAAGTACGTGACTCGACCAAATCACACGATATTTTACTGGCACGACATTCACGTGATGTATATATGAATTGAATTCGATGCAACTGAAATAAAATACAATGTGTAATGTAGTTTATTCTAGTGGGAAATATTTCAAATAATCGAAGCAGTTCCGACGTATTCTTTTATTTTTACAATCATGAGGGAAAATAAGGTTTAGCATTTAACTTTATAATATATTTGACATGTTTTTTAATAAGAACAAATTTCATGCGGGAATAGTTACTCAAATTGCTTAAAAAAAATTGGTCTTTATTATTTATGTATTTTATAAGTTTCTTTAATGTAAAATTAACATAATATTACAAAAGTTAATTCTATTCTAAGTGTCACAATTACATAAAGAAGAACACTTCCAAATTCCAGACTCCAGGTTTTTTTTTTTTTTTTCGCTGTGGAAATGCCTTTACGCATACCCCCCGCAAGATGAAAAGCGGGGGGTTATGTGGGACTCGACGGCTGAAGTGCAAGGCCGTAATACCCACTAAAACCACAGCGTATACTTCACCGCCTTTATGGGGGTGCCAAGGGGTCGCGTGAGCATTCTACCCTGACACCCCGACGGATAGCCCGAAGGCTACAAGCTCCTTGGCGACGGATTAAGTTGTTGGGCTCCGCCGCCAAAAACACGCTGACGGCCGCAGAGGACAGGGAGGACGGCAACCTGACAACACCGCATCTCCTCTTCCTCTGCGGCCCCACCGCAACGCAACATATGGTGCGCCCCCATTCGGTCGCGGGAGATAGGGCGCGCGGCAACGCAACACCGACACGCCTCTCCTCCCGCGATCACTCCCGACTGTGAGGGACAGACAGAACTTTCCCCCGCACCCGCCCCCTGGGCGCATCCAACGCAAGCCTCCTACTGAGGCCCACGAGGAGCGCCCCACGTCCGGGATCCCGCTTAGCTTCCCCGTGGCCGACCATACCACGGGTAGGGGAGACCGGGGCTAAAAGTTACCGAGGTAAGTTGTTCCGATTGAAATAACTCTGCGAGTAAAAGTGATAATAATATTAGGCAAAAACGTAGTGAAATGAAATGCCACAGCGCATCGACGGCAGCCATTTCAAGTATGCCAGTGGCGCTCAGAACATCAGAACGGCAGTAGGTGTATCGCTGGTCCACAAAAGTAAATATTTTCGTATTTGGAATTTTTGGTCTATTTCACGAATTTCAATAATTAGCCTTTTGTGTTTTAGTGTTTTTATAAACGGATTTATTTAATATTCAAATGCACTATGCGTAAATTACGTATTTTTCGTAACCTAGCCTTTATCTTGTTTTTTTTAGACATGTGATTGGGGCTAGATGTTCCTTTATTCGGGGGCAAGTTGTTCCGAGGTGTCACCTCGGAACAACTGCCAATTTTTTTTACCAATAATATAATACATATATTTTTTCTTCTGTAGAATGCGTATTTATAACCGAAAATCAACACGACGTTCTGTGTCATAGGAGTTGATGCAAATGGCAGCAGATGCAGTTGTCAAACATGGAACTGTACTGATTTGTCAAAATGATTAGGTGTGGATTAGAAAATATTGCGGTTGACTATAAAAAAGTAAAATTGTTCTTTACTAAAGAACAGAAAGAATGGAAGATATATTAGCAGAATGTTTGTTTAGATTTGCTTCAATTTTCTTCGGTCTTCTGCTGGACGAAGTCAAAAGTTAGGGTACGAATGTGCACTGCTTGCAAAATTCAATGCTTGCAATTTTCCACCATCTTGACACGAAAATAAAAAAGCTGGCCTGCTAAGCTGTTTTAACTGACTCAGTACTCCGGAAAAACTAATTTTAGCAGAAGAGCAGAGCAAGAAAAGGAAAGTGAGCATTACCAATGACAGGTAAAAGGTAAATGGAAAGGGAAGGGTAAAACAAAGCATGGAAATGGAAAGGCAAAAGCAAAGGGAAGGTATTATTATCTAGTGTGCTATGACAGTTACTCTAATTCACTTTCTGGAGAAGAATGTGTTCAATTTCAATAAAAAAATAAATGCCCATATCAGATGTAGACAGAATCAAAAGTTATTAACCTACCCGAAATATGATTCTTATATATCTTCTGATAATTGATTATAAATACTTATACATATATGTTTTCTGCCTATGACGGCAATGTTTTCAGACTGAGATAAGTCAATATTAATCAAGACTGAACTAATTTTCTAGGCTGGTTAGCTGCAAGTTAGTTGATTAGTTGTTAATTACTAAATAGATAAAAAAATATTTAGTAAAAATTATAGTTACTTGTTATAACATATAAATGTTTACCAGGTGATAATAAAGACACTTGGTTTATTGATTTTTTGTGTTTTTATTTTCCCAATAATAGCATTAACGGACGTGATAACAACTTACCCCGGCTTGTTAACAACTTGCCGCAAGTCGGGGTATGTTGTTACTTTCCGACTTTAGGCACTAAAAATTTAATAATAAAAAAACCTTACAAGATATGACCCAAGTAACTGCCTCCATATCAAAGTAACATATGTAAGTTGATTTTGAACGCATTGTATGAATTCTAAAATAAAATTTTCGTAATAAATTTTGAGGTTAACTAAAAATCGGAACTTGTAGCCCCGGTCTCCCCTACTGAGCCCCCCCACCACGACAAGGTGGAGATCCCACGCGGGGGGGAAAGACTCCAGGCTGCTACTGAGAATTTTCTGGCAGAAAAACCCAATAACTATTTATTGGCCGGACCCAGGAAATGAACTAGACCAACCAACCACTAGACCAACGAGGCAGTCGAAAAAAACATACATATACAACGTTAATATAATATAACATTTCCATTTAATTTAAAAAGACAATGGCGAGTAAATCGAATAAATTCGAATTCAATTGTGACACTTAATTCGGTAGGTGTAAATCAATTTGTATCGATATTTATTATACACAGACATTTAAAACAAAGTGTATCAGTGTCCGTCCTTGTAGTCGACAGAGAAGATTACAGTCAACTAATAAGATCTGACTAGACGCTTAAATGATGGTTTTTTTCTGAGATAAGGCTATATACAGTCTCGTTCATTAATTAGTCTACAACCAAAGTTGAATGTTCTGCATTTTTCTTTTTTGGTTTGAATGGTTACGGCATATTGACTGTTTCATTGGTGTAGTTTTTTTTTTGTCAGCTTATCGCCGTTTACTGCTGGACGAAAGCCTCCCCCAAAGAATTGGTGTAGTGGCTAATTTAATATATATCAGATCACTGAGTTCTAGATTCAAAACCTGATTAGTGTCAATAAAAGAAATATATTTTTTCCTGGGCTAAATTCTCATTTACTATTCAAAAAATTGGCAGTGCTTACCCTTCCGGGATTCGGAAACGTCGTAAAGCCGTTGGCCCTTTGTTTCAACTCGTTTAACTCTCTTCATTGCCGTCCAATCAAATTGAGAGTGAGAGGAAAGAAAGTGCATCTGTGTTTGCATATATAATTCGGTGCTATAATACCTCCTAAACATGATGGTAAGATGGACATTATCATCATCATAATCAACTAAAAATATACCTACAAAAATCAAATGCTAAATGCTTATTAACTTAGTTAATCAGTCACACTCGCTCATTAGCGAATAAGTTCGCGTGAGTACATTTCCGTCATTGCTCACTTCAAAGGGTTCGTATATCACTCGTTCACGCCTTTCGTGAGTAACATGGCATCGTACGCTTCGTGAAAATAGCACGTTTTGTTTATTTTCAAGAACTGGTCGTATGTACGACGTTAAATTAGAAAATATTCGTTCAATATTTTGTCTCTCAGTTTCCTTTGTAAAATTTTAATGAAAATACTAATAAAACTTGAAGTGAAAATTGTTTTCCCTTTACGAAGAGTCATCTATATTCATTATCATATATCTAGATAACATAAATATAGAAGCGAGCAACGTTTACAAAGTATTTCTATATACTCAAGTATGTATATAGTTATAAACATAAGCTTCTATTAAGAACAACGTATTAACATAGATCCGAATCAAAGATTATAGTTTCAAATCATAATATGCAAGATATTTTAACCTTATTTAATTATACATTGCATTGAAGCTTATTATACAACTCCACAACTTATTTACTTATTATACTGAGCCAAATATTAACTTCAATATCAGGATCTATCGGATTTAGATAGACCTTTTATTCAAAATGATTATAATATAATTATTATTAAATATCATAGAAGATCATGATATAATATATATCACAATTAACCCTACGGAACTTGAACAGCGATGTTAAACGTGAATGAAACCGCGTGAAACAATTATTAATTAAATGTAAAACGTTCATAAATAAATCATTTCGAGGCATTATAATCTAACTGGATAAATAACGTTTCGTCTTCTTCTTTTAAATGTCAAATCAATGATATCAGAAAGAGATAAATAGTATTTGACCCTTAACACCTGCCTAGTGGCTAGAACGCGTGAATCTTAACCGATGAACGTGGGTTCAAACCCGGGCAGGCACCAAAAATTTTCAAGTGCTTAATTTGAGTTTATAATTCATCTCGTGCTTGACGGTAAAGGAAAATATCGTGAGGAAACTTGCATGTGTCAAATTTGACTCAAATTCTGCCACATGTGTATTCTGCCAACCCGCATTGGAGCACCGTGGTGGAATAAGCTCTAAACCTTCTCCTCAAAAAAGGAGAAGAGGCCTTAGCTCAGCAGTGGGACATTCACAGGCTGTTACTTTACTTTACTTTACTTTACCTGTTATAGTACTCCTATAAGGTATAGAGTTAAAACTTAATTTTTTATCGGCCCTATCGTTACACACTAAAAACTTAAATCACACAGTAATAGTTTAAATGTCATAAATATCACTAAAGTAATAGTGCCAAAAAAATCATCCAAAATATTACTCCCCGCCTTATTGCCTTCACTGGTGACAGGAGGGCTGGTTCATTTTTCGCCCAGAGAATCGGAATTGCGATTCAAAGGGGAAATGCTGCTAGAATTCTTGCCACCATTCCACGCGGTCACGACTTGTATGGTAATTATTTTTAATTTTTATTTGTATTTATTTAAGAAATAATTTTACTAAAGAAATATTATATCAACAAAAACTTCGCAACACGTGTATTATAATAGAAGAGGTAAAATTAATGGCACCCGACAAACGATTATGAACCTCCTTAATTTTGTTTACAACGTGCAAATAACTCTATTTGCGTTCCAGCCCTTTCGAAATGGTTCTTAAGTGTAATTAGCTTTGTATAATTTCAAACTGTAATGGCTTTCTTGGTATAACTACTTCCCTTGTGAAATTGTCGTCACAAATAATGGTTATAGTCTAATGCTTTCAAGAATTGGTTTGACATCTTTATAGTTGTTAGTTCTATTTTTGTTTGTGATATCTATATTACTAGGTATAAGAGCTATGTGTAACTAAATACGGTAAGGATGAGTGAGCCAGTATAAGCACAGTCATAAGGTAACATGTTTGGTCAACAGGTTTGTGAAGCATTCAGGATGTAAGTACTAGATAATATTGTATACAGCACCAATGTGAATGTATCATTCATCACCCAGTTGGCCCATTAGCGTATCTTTTTTTTAAAAGTTTATAAACAAGCGCTTGACTGTTATCACACCTGATGGGGACTGATGATACAGCCTAAGGTGGAACGCGCTTGCCTAGAAGGTGCCTATTCACTCTAGACTTGAAGGTACCCATATCATAGATGGTGGGAAATACGGGGGTTGGAAGGTCTACTTATCTTATATTAAATATACTCATTTTAATAATCAACAAATAATATCAATTCCATACATTAAATCAGCTTAATAAAGAAAGTCGTAGTCGTAGTATTATTAATAATCACTCCCGTTTTGTTTATTTCAATCATTTGATGAAAGACAATTTTGTTGAAAGAACGTTTGTTTTATTTTATTTGACGTTTTTTTTAATTGAGCTTTTATATGCAATCGGTGGTTCTGATCGAAGTAACAGCCTGTGAATGTCCCATTACTGAGCTAAGGCCTCTTCAACTTTTTTTGAGGAGAAGGTATAGAGCTTATTCCACCACGCTGTTCCAATGCGGGTTGGTGGAATTCACATGTGGCAGAATTTTGAGTGCAATTTGACACATGCAGGTTTCCTCACGATGTTTTCCTTCACCGTCAAGCACAAGATGAATTATAAACACAAATTAAGCACTTGAAAAATCACTGGTGCCAGCCCGGGTTTGAAGCCACGATCATCGGTTATGAATCACGCGTTGTAGCCACTGGGCCATCTCGACTTGTTCTGGTCGTAATTGATCATTATTGACCAAATACGCTGGCGTGCAAAAGTGTAAACCACTTCTCAATTGATGCGCTATCAACCTTAACTGGAAGTGGAGTATAAGATGCTATAATATACGGATAAAATATTTTACATATGAAATTTTTTCACCGCGAGTATGTTAAAAACTCGACGATAGCATTGTTTTAGTTGCAAAGGAAATCGTATACTAATAATAATAAAGAGCACAATCGCGAAAAACATCTCGGAAGTTAAAAGCTTTTTTTTCTTTCGATAATACGATTGTTATCGTTCTTTAACTCATCATATACCAGCTCAATCTGTTCGACTTACTATTATTACTATCTTATACTTAGCATAGTAATAATAATAATAATATATTATTATTAATTTAACAATTGCAAGTATTGCTCGTACCACTACGCCGTTTTTGGATACAAAGCCTGTTTTTAAATCCAGGTAAAGTAAATAAGTCCCTACTATAATATATGATTCATTACACCGTCTCTGTTTGTGTCTGTAATTACATTTGCTCACTCACCCTTCACACCAAAACACTTACTGTGTACAGACTATTAATTCACTGGTACAACAAACAAATGAGAAACTCATTATTATTTTATAGCTATTTCTATATTATTATTTAACTCACATCAAAGTTAATATTAATCAAAATCATATCAAAGAATAATACAATTTTCCATTTATTATACCAAAAAATATTTATTATATTTAATATGTACAAAGAAGAGAGAAATAAAAGAAATATATATTTATATCCTGTGGAATAAATCTTTTCTTTTACATAAATAAGTAACCTTTTGCCTTTCATCCATCTTTTTACTAAAGTCGAATAATAAACGAAACTAAATTTGAATTTCATACTGGTCGTCATTTCGGCTTACTGTCCTGTGTGGACGCCAAGTTTTAATGGGATATTAAAATTACACGCTAAAGTATAGCTATGATGATTCGGTAACAAATTCTGAGATCCCTCGCAGATTATTTAATTAAGCGAATTAAGGGTGCGGCAATATTTTGACCTTATTTATGTTGGTCAGAAAATTTATGTTTTGCAGTATATTTTGAATTTGATAAACACACTTCATGAATAATATTGAATAGACTTTTTTGTGACCGTGAAATAAATATTACTAACATTTATTAAATAGTTCGAATAAGATTCCTGACTTAGTAGTTCATGACTTAGTAGCTTGTAAAATTTAACGATTATTTTTTATTGACTAGCTCTATCCATTTGTTTTAACAGACTTAACGCGTTTTCTGAAAAACTTAATACTTACGGGATCTGTGTATGATTTATTTGAAATTCACATATTTATTTATTTATTTGTAAAAGAACACTTACAACAAACATATAAAACATTGACAAAAAGAACATATAAAACATTAATATCTAATATGCATGTCAATTACGAGTGTTCATAACACTACAAAGTCTAATTAAAAATTAAAAGTAATAAATAAAAATCATCAGCAATTTTTCAAAAATGCCCAAATTAAGTAAAAAAATAAGGTCATTGTTATAATAATAATAGAGAAAAAAAATTATAAATATCAGTTTCGTGTGTGCGGGTATTTTTAGTGATCTGAACTCACTGTGGTAGCTTACCCTAGATCAATGTATAAGATGCTACTATTTGTTAAAATGAAAATTTTCCTTACAAAACATTTTTAACAATATCCCCCAATATTTTTAATACGCTTATAGCTTTTGTGAAGATTTTACGAAAATTAATGAATCTTTTTACTTATCTGACGGTTTGACCTGAATTCACATCAAACGCACTTGACAGAATTGAGTCGAGTTTCATTGTTAGCTCGTCTCCACTAGAGTATATTTAATTAGTCTCAATTCAATAAAATAATCAAAGCCAAAATAAAGCAAAACAGAAAAGGCCTCACGACCTCCTTCCAATTTCTGAAACTCTGATCAAAGTCGAGTTAATCGATGATGCAATATGCGACGAATGAGCGTTCAGTATTTAGGCAAATTCGTAAATCTGACTTTTATCATCGTTTCAGAAACTTGCCGTTAAAATGGAATCGAAATTATGATTGTGGTTTAATAAGGTTTAATGATTAACGTTCATCAATAATCCAATTTATCAATTTTGTCCATCCAGACATCTAGATAAACATTACATTATGTAATACGCCTCCAGTGTTGTGTTAATGAAGCAATTAACCTATGTGTTTACTTAGGACGTATCTATTTATCTGAATATATATATATATATATATAGAAACTTAGAAAATAATTCTTATAGCGATAAACAAATTCTGTTCTTCACATTTTATAAATACTACAGTTAATTTAAAAAATAAAACTTGCTAAGAATGTCTGGTGTTCCTGTCTTTTATTTTCTTATATCAAATTGCAAACACTTCAAATATCCTAATGATAATGAGTTGTCAATTATTGTCTTTCATTGTTACATCTAATCACAATTATGGTCTATACTTAAATTAAATACAAAGCATGCTTGAGCCCCCTATATTTGAATAGGCTACAACCTTTTGAGGAGAACGTTTGGAGCTTCCACAACACTGGCAGATGTCCATCCAACTCATATAAATTCCCTCATTATGTTTTTCTTTAACGAACAGGCAAAAAGGGATTTGATCACATGAGGTTTGGTTAACATTCATGTGTTATAAACTACTCGATTATATTGGCTTTTATTCATATTAAACTTTATCATAATTTGATTATGTTAAAGTTCTATTTTCATAAATGTTATGTAATATATCAGACGTCCACGCGAACGAAGTCTCAACGGCTCATGTAACTGAATTAAAGTGTCAAAGTCAGCAGTTCTAGTAACCGTAACATGTTGTAGTAACTATGTACTGTGAATCTATTCACCTACATTATATATTACCCATGTTACTTAATTCTTAGCACATTCAAATTTAAGAATATTCTTCTTTGCATGCTTCACCAGATAGCGAAGATTATCATTCAGATAATATATAACCATGGTGAGTATTATTTTTTATCATTTTTTTTTATACATAGTAATTGTAGAGCTTTGTGCAAGCTAGTCTGGGTAGGTTACCACCGAGTGGATGGTGGATCAGATATTCTACCGCAAAACAGCAGTACTTGTTATTGTTGTGTTCCGGTTTGAAGGGTGAGTAAGCCAGTGTAATTACAGGCACAAGGGACATAACATCTTAGTTCCCAAGGTTAGTGGCGCACTGGCGATGTAAGCGATGGTTAACATCTTTTACAATGCCAATGTCTATGGGCGTTGGTGACCACTTACCATTAGGTGGCCCATATGCTCGTCCGCCTACCTATACAATAAAAAAAGTAGTTAGCGTAAAAACAAAATGAATTTTTACGTTCATCTTCACAACATTTAACAAAAGCTTCGAAAATATACCTAACAATGGAGTTCCATTACAGCCGAAATGTGCTTCGAAAGCCATAATATTATCATAGGACGCGCTTCGATGTTGATATAGAATTTTGTGGAGTTTATTAAAATTTATGAGTAGTTTTGCATTACTCATAGATTTTATACGGATAAAGTTACAAAAGTGTTCCACCTATTCCCTAAGGTGGAGTTAGGTAACTCTGTGAAATATGCTCGGCGTATTTAAATTTTGATAATGTAGACGATTTAAGCTACCGTTAATGATGGTTACGTATAATTTATTATGTCTTGAGTCGACTTCATTAATTTTTTGGTCATTAGAAATAAAATAGAATAAGCTCAGCTGTTCGCAAGTATCTCTTTTATAAATAATCCTCTACGCGCCTTGTGGCTTAGACCGACTCGTACACTGTGAATGGTAATGGCATGATGCTCTCTATTACTCTCAAGGCTTCCCTCCGCTGCCAGTATTCTCTCCCTTGTTGAGCGGGATGCGTATATTATATAAAATTTTGCTATATTATTATAATAATAAGAAATATAATTATATAACTTTAATAATCCTATCTTTAATATTTTGTTTTTACTTATTTATTGACTAGCTTTTATTAATTTAATTATTATATCAATTTTATAGAGGGTTACTTGTAACGACCCAGCTACCTCGCAGAACTAGATAGCTCACTATAAGCGACACCTTCTTCTCTGTTGATATATGATTTAACTGAAAATGATTAAACTTGAAGCCTCAACAGCGCCACGGTATACTAACGATGTTTCACTTACAAGTTCGATCTTGATATTATCGTCTTGTGCGAGAGAAAATAAGTTGCATTCATTGTTTGAAAGACAATGTTTTTTTTGTAAGCTGATTAATGTTGATATGAACTTTGTATATAATGGGTAATCTCAATGGGGGAATAAAATTTACTCGCATTACGTGTTATTCCCACTTCATATTTCGGGTTTTATTTCATTCCTGGTAACAATAGATTTTGGAATAAACATCGACTACCATATAACTAGGTTGACAATGACGCTGTGCACAATGTATTTCCACTATAAGTTGAAATAGTGTAAAGTCGATTTAATTACAAGCACAGTGGACATAGCTATTTAGGTCACACGCTTGTAAGGAATACTAAATACGTACCAAAGACATTTATGCGCAGAACTAACTCTGTTCTGTTGGCTGGCATCAATATAAACCAGTAGAACCATGTTAGAACAAATACCGGATTCAACGCAGAACATGAATTGTTGGATAAGCGATTTTGACTTTAACAATTATAACATTTAAAGCATACACGTTACACGTTAAAATAGCGTATAACCATTTATAGAGATGAAGACCGTGATGGCCTAGTGTTTAGAACCCATGCATCTTAACCGATGATCGTGGGTTCAAACCGGGGCAAGCACCACTGAATACTCATGTGTTTATAATTCATCTCGTACTTGGCGGTGAAGAAAAAAATCGTGAGAAAACCTGCATGTGTCTTTCACAGTTGTATTCCACCAACCCGCATTGTAGCAGCGTGGTGGAATAAGCTCCAAACCCTCTCCTTAAAAAAAGGAGAGGAGGCCGTAGCCCAGCAGTGAGACATTCACAGGAGATATTTCGACTTATAATATATCACGACAGAAAAAAATAAGTATTCATAGGTTAGCACTTTAAAATCGTTTTCAAATTCATGGCAGACAATAATAATTACTGCGAATATGGTTAACAGTACTTTACTTATGATTTTATGAGTTTATTTTGTATTAAAATTAATTAATTAAATATCATTTAGTTCTGTATTTTCTTATATCTTTGTTAATATTATAAACAATATCTTTAAGGATATCAACACAATAGCGTTCGCATAGCGGATTTACTCTATGTTAAGCAGAATTGCACCGGTGTCGGTACTAGGATAAATTTTGGTTTCCTCGACGCCTCCCAAGAGCAGGCTGTATTTGCATTTCTACCATCGAGTTAGATACTGCACGTAAAATAAATTTAATTTTCTTTGTTTCCTGCTTTGAATATTAAAATATATTTACGTAGGTACGTCAGTAAATATTATTGTAAACTGTTGTAGAAGTTTACTTTGAACGGAATGCTCTCTGTTTATTTCTTTCGCAATAAGAATATTGCTTATTGCTTATACTCCTATGAGATTTGTTTCATCTCATTTTCATTCCTAGGGTAAAAATAAAATCAAAATACGTTGATGTTAAATTAGTAACTTATTTTAAAACTAATAGTAATATGGAAGTATTAGCAGTTTAAATTACGCTGTATTTAATTTTATCTATTATTATGTAATTTTACAACTTTACTCTAAGACAATATCAGGTACCGATTGTTTTATTGTTTTTTATATATTTGTTGATTGACTTATTGATATATCTTTTTATTTCTATTAAGAAAGTAAGCAATCATTATATTAAACGACGTGCAAACATTTGTTGCTGTTTGCAATATGAATTATTTCTCCTGCTTTCATTGCTTAGCCAACAACAACAACAAGATGACATGATATTATTATTATGTTATACACCTTTACTCATAATTAACTACCTTCTAATTGACCATTATTATTCATTATTAATTGACTGAAATCTCGTATTGCAAAATTATTTTCTTTTTTTCAAAAACATATTGACTAATAATAAGATCCTCCAGACCGATTTCGGCCACGGCGGCCAATCTCAAGAGAGATTAGCCAACTGCGCAGGAGATATTATAGTACACAGGTGCACTCTCTTTTTCTTAGCTCTCATAATCTGATGGGACGGCAATCCGACACGACCGGTAAGAGTTCAGGCGCAGGACCAACACTTCCAACTTCCAGACTCCGGGCTGCTACTGAGAAAACCCCAATAACTATTTATTGGCCCGACCTGGGAATTGAACCCAGGACCACCGAGTCTGCGGCCTTATATCAAGTCACTAGACCAACGAGGCAGTCAATTTACTTATCTCTCTTGAGATTGGCCGCCATGGCTGATATCGGTCTGGAGGACCTTATATTGACTAATAATAAGCTATTCACCTTCAAAATTCTCTTTTATAGTATAAGTAGGTGGACGAGCAAATGGTTTACCTTACGGTAAGTGATCACCGATGCCCTTAGAAATATCTGATGGGTGGGTGGTACCTACCCAGATTAATTGCACAAAGCCAATCACCAGTGATAGTGGTATTTAACTTTGCTGATGATATAACACATACGAATGCAAATTAAATCCAAAGGTATTAATTGCAATGTCCTTAACGAGATAACATCTAATTTAGTTCAGCAAATCAAGGGTGGTACAGCATTTCTAAATAGAATTTAATTTCCTCTCTTAAGCAGCTTCGCTATATACAGCGTTCTATTGACACCCACTTATTACCAAGTGACAACCCTGTGTAAAGGGTAATTGAAACTGTTCCTTTGCATATACAATGTACAGACAACAGAAACATGTCTATGGTTATTTGAAGGAAGATATATAGGCTAAAATTATCTCAATTATTCTGCTTTAAAATTGCATTGAGTGAATTTTAATGTGCTTATGCACTTAAGGTTATATAAATATTAGCTTCATAATAGCAGAACCAGTAACAGTACAGTTAGCAGAACCAATAAGTATGTTTTTTTTATAATTGCGTGTTGAAAAATATTATTTTTGGAAGCGATATAATATAACAGATATTATCTTTAAATATATTCGAGGTTGATGCTTTTTTATATTTTTTTGTATTATGTTCCACCTAGGAAATATTCAAAAGCTACTAAACGGCTTTCTTTTTTACTGAAAAGGAAAAGTTTTTTAAATTTAATAAGAGTCACTAATCGAATTTTATGTACTACTAATGTTAATTTTAGGTACTGAATATAAAGATAATGAAATTTAAAGCAAGCAACGTGCATGTAAAACAATTTACATCGTACGATTGCAAAATGTGACTAAAATATTAAATTTCAAATTGAAAGAAAAAATTAAAGTATTATTATGTTGAATTTATACAAAAGAAAAAACTACATATTTTACTAAAATAAAATAAAATTAAAAAAAGCAAAGCAGCAATTTATTGGACTTACTACCCCGACATTCTTCACCTGAAAATTCAAGCGATTTATTTATTATCATATCTAATAAGATATAGCAATGACGGTTGACGTACGTAGTTCTTAAAACGGCTGAATTTTATGTCACACTAAACTATTGAATATAACCATTTAAAAGGTGAAATATCTGTTCATGATTTTATTTATTTCGTTACTCAAAGAATGAAATAATAAAACTCTAATATTCTTTATTCATCATTTTCCCTCGCACCGAATAAAATACTTATTATCGTCAATAATGGTAGACTCAGCATTCGCATATTACGAAATGCGAAGCCTACATAAAAATAAGAAAAGGTTATGATATAAAGGAAAAAAGCTCAATATTTTTTCATTTCAATTTGTCTAAATCTCTTTGCAGGCTTCAATATAATATTTAATAGTTATAAATAAATATATAAAACACGTTTGTTTGCATATTGTCGCCACATCTTATACTATTAAACTGTGTTGTATAATAAGATCCCCTTTTAGAAATTATTTAAATAAGTTGGTCTACTAGGTCAAGTTATAAATGTATTAAATATTTTTTAAGATATTGTACAAATGTTTCCATACGAACGTTTCCATATGAAGACTTATAAAAAGAGGTAAAAGAAAATTTCGTTGTCGAATGAGTTTTACAAATATAAACCATTTGTTTGGAAAAATTGATTCATTAAATCCCAAATTGAGATTTTATATCTTGGTATTGAACGACATGGCTAATTTAAGAAGAAATATCATTCTTATCAATTGAGTTGGCAAGAAGAAGAATGAAAAACCAGGTGGCTAAATTATTTAGCTATTAACAAACGTATCATCTAGTGTTTTGGCCAATTTTGGTTAGATTCCTTAGTTATTTTATTTTGCTACTGAGGCCCTAGCCAAGTTGACATTCTAGAATCGTAAACGCTAATAGAAAACTAAGCAAATGTATGAGAATGACCACGTGACTTATCGTCGAGAGATGTCATTTGGCAACTTGGCTAGGGCCTCTGGTTTTGCCAAATTTTACTGAAATGTCAAGACCGTTTGAAAATTGCTTACAAAATTAAAATATCAACTTTTTAGTCACCCATAAATAATTTAGCGTTAATAGTTCCTGAGCATCTACATAAATGTACAAGAGTCGCATGAAACCAATCACCCGATGTGTTTGCTCAAAATAAGAATTTAAGAAGAATATTCAAGAGGCAAATGAACACACACAAAGGCTAACAACGTTTTGTCAGTTACTCAGTAATCCAATGATCAAGTTACAAAATGAGTCATAATTAGAAGAAAGCCAGTCGCCCAGTTAAAAAAGGGCGCAAATTTCCGGTGAATATAAGACGCAAATTATATTAATTCTCTTCAACTCATTATACTTCAAATAACAGATTTAATTTTTTAAAGGTTTTAAATTTCCTATTTGTCGTGTTTTTTTAACCTCATCTTTATAATCAGGTTTATATTTTAATTATACAGGCGTAAAACAAAATAAATATACATTGATTACGTTAAATAATTGAAATACTAGGCTATAAAGTAACTAAAAATAAATATAAAAGAATGCCTTGAAAATATCGTTTAATTTCGATTTTAGAATTATCTCTAATTTCGAACAAAGTTTCTCTTACAAACGAAATAGAATAAGATACGCTTTAAACAATATATACTTACTTCAAATTGAAGGCGAAAATTCAAGAAACATTAGCATTGTAAGGATTTTAAACACGCTCTGATTCGCATCTCCACCTACCCGGGTAACTATTGTTCCCTCCACGGTAACCGGATAACCGGATTATAGCCGTACCTGCTTAACGAGAACCGGATAAACGCTAACTAGATTGCATGCAGTACGTGTAGCTTATGTAATGTTGGAAGGCATATTTTATTTATAAACTTGTAGCTCACCGCAGTTTCGCTTGACTGTTTTTTAATTGATAAGATAAACTTAGCCTATTTTTTTTGTTTTATATTTTTAACTTATTACATAATCTTATATCCTACTGAGGGGTGTAATATACGGTTAATAAGGTTCAGTAAACTTATATTCTATGTATGATGACATTAGAGTTACTCGTGCTTTGTTTTTTACCAATATAAAGCAATGAGAATCACTTTCGAAATCTCTATTATATAAAAAATTGAATTTATGTGGTAAGAGATCCCGATAAATTAACTATGTCTACCCGAATTTACAATAAGTTTATTTTATTGTAATACGATTATAATAATTAATAATAACAATAACAGCCTGTGTATGTCCCAGTACTGGGCTTCGGCCTCTTCTTCTCTTTTTTGAGGAGAAGGTTTGGAGCTTATTCCACCACGCTGCTCCAATACGGGTTGGTGGAATAAACGTGACAGAATTTCAGTGAAATTTGACACGTGCGGGTTTCATCACGATGTTTTCCTTTACTGTTAATCACAAGATGATTATGATAACAAATTAAGCACATAAAATTCAGCTGTGCTTGCCCGGGTTTGAACCCACGATCATCGGTTAAGATTCATGCGGTCTTACCACTAGGCCATTTCGGCTTTAATAGGCGGGTAATACGATTAAGCCTCTATAAACATGTTAACCTCTTTTCTAAATCAACCTCAATTCGTCATAATGAACGTAATGAAACTACCAAGTATTTCAATAAAAAAGATCTAAGAGATATACTGACTAAAATAATTTTATTATTAATCGATTAATTTAAAACCGATAAATTAGTAACAATATCTTTAAATAATTTTTAAGTATCATAATTATCTCATTTGTGTGGAATTACCACTACCCACAAGATGGACGGACCAAATTAAATTATCTACGAAGTGCTCCCTTATCGACACGCAGTGCCATAAATAGCGAGAAATGGAGAAGTCTCGCAAAAGCCGCAACCAACTCATCAGACTATCCATGAACACGACCACTCCGTCAGGAGTGTACGACTAAGAAGAAGAAGAACCACTACACATTTTCGTTTGTAATATTTTTTAATTTCTAAAAACTACCAGCCAGTATTGGGATACTTGGCGTCGACATTTCGAACATTGTTCAGTTCCGCGGTCAATTGGAAGCTAAAGCTAAATTGGCTCCTAAAAAGCTTGGAGTGCTCAACAAGGCGAAACAGTACTTCACGTCGGCCCATCGCCTTCAACTTTACAAGGCGCAAATTCGGCCCCACATGGAGTACTGCTCTCACCTCTGGGCGGGAGCTCCCCAGTACCAGCTTCTTCCTTTTGACCATATTCAACGTAGAGCAGTTCCAATTTTCGACGATCAGGCTATTACTGATCGGCTTGATCCTTTGGATTTGCGTAGAGATGTAGGGTCTCTCTGTATCCTCTACCGCATATATCACGGGGAGTGTTCTGAGGAGTTGTTTGGTTTAGTCCCGGCAGCTGAATTTCACCACCGGACATCGCGCCAGAACTCTAAATTCCATCCCCATCACCTCGATGTCTGGAAATCCACAACAGTGCGTTTCTTAAGGCATTTCCTGCCTCGCATAATCACTCTGTGGAACCAGCTTTCGCCGGCGACTTTTCCGAACCGATATGACTTAAGAACCTTCAAGAAGAGAGCGTACTCCTTCCTAAAAGGCCGGCAACGCATCTGCATGTCCTCGGATGTTGCAGATGTCCATGGGCGGTGGTAGTCACTTTCCATCAGGTGAGCCTGCTGCTCGTTTGCCCCCTCTATCATAAAAAAAAAAATACCTTCGACATGAAACAACATAACACTCATGTAGAGCAACAAAAAAGCGTAAACAAACTCTCCCGTAGAGTAATACAAGATAAATATTGTATAAAATGTATATAATGTAACAGATAATATAAAAGAGCTAAATAATATTCTAGATATATAATTTTGAATTAAAAGATAACAAAGTTATGAATTAAATATAAACTGTAAATGTTGATTTTATCTTACCCATACTTTACATTATCTTATGATAGATAGGTATTTAAAGTCTCTGTTATTTCCAGTTTAGTTGAGCTTTTGTTCTATTCGCTTAATATAACAGGATTACAGACGAAGTAAGAACCGGTTAAATATATTATTTTAGCATAAATTA
Source organism: Nymphalis c-album (assembly GCA_963151315.1). Lineage (NCBI taxonomy): Eukaryota > Metazoa > Arthropoda > Insecta > Lepidoptera > Nymphalidae > Nymphalis > Nymphalis c-album. Next base: position 9,881,224 of record OY720591.1, read on the forward strand.
ATATGATTTAACTTATTCGTTATAATTAATTTCTTTAACTAAGCTAAAAAAAAAATATTTTTTTTTAATTATTAATTACAGCCTGTGAATGTCCCACTGCTGGGCTAAGGCATCTTCTCCTCTTTTTGAGGAGAAGGTTTGGAGTTTATTCCACCACGCTGCTCCGATGCGGGTTGGTGGAATACACATATGACAGAATTTCAGTTAAATTTGGCACATGCAGGTTTCCTCACGATGTTTTCCTTCACCGTTAAGCACGAGATGAATTATAATGCTAAATTAAGCACATGAAATTCAACGGTGCTTGCCTGGCTTTGAACCCACGATCATCGGTTAAGATTCACGCGGTCTTACCACTAGGCCATCTCTGCTGATTTTATGAATTTTTTTAAAGTAACTTTTTTTAATACTTCAAGAAAACTATACATAAGTATTCTACTCCAACAAACTTTACATTAAACTTAGCTTTAGTAAATTATATTTTTAATTACAATGTTGGGACATTGGTTTTTACTTGGTGGTAGAGCTTTGTGCCAGCTCGTATGGGTAAGGTTTTTTTTTATTGCATAGGAAGGCGGACGAGCATGTGGGCCACCTGAAGGTAAGTGGTTACCCGTAGACTTTGGCGTTATTAGAGATGTTACCATCGCCAATGCGCCACCAACCTCGGGAACTAAGATGTTATGTCCCTCGTGCCTGGAAGTACACTGGCTCACTCACCCTTCAAACCGGAACACAACAATAGCAAGTACTGCTGTTTTGCGGTAGAATATCTGATGAGTGGGTGGTACCTACTCAGATGAGCTTGCACAATGCCCTACCACCAGGTAAGGTTAAGCTTATAAAATTTTAATAATTCATTTATTTATTCTAACATTTATATTAATCGGTCTAAATAATCATCACACCATTTCTCCGTGTCTCCGTGTCGCCTTTGATATAAATTACCGGCGTCTATTAGAAAAGCTTCTTCGCGTGACGCCTTTGAACGACAAGTCGATGAACTCTTTGATTTAATATAACATAGAGAATGCTTTTAGCATTAAACCTGCCTTTTGTAAAATTTTAGATTTGTGTTTTGCAACAATGTGTTAAATAAATAAATCCATAAGACACAAATCTTACAAGTACGTAAAAAAGATAATAAAAAGATAAAATAAAGTATGTAAGGTATATTTTGTGTCTGAGACAAGTGTGTTTCTGTGATAGATAATATATTTGATAATATAGTTTTACGTGACACGATACTGCTCTTTAGATAATTTAATTAAAACAGATTACAATGTTCTATTAAAAAAAAACGATTATTTGGTAAGAATTTTTGAATGCCCACATTTTTTAGTTTCACTACCTTCCTAGTTTTGGGTGTCGAATCAATCAAAAATATATCTAAAGATAATACTTCTAATTCAATACTTCTTTCTAATTCAATTTTTAACTTACAATATTTCATAAAATGGTTCAAGAATTGAAGAAATCATAATTTTATATCACCATAGAGAAATAATCTTATGATTTCTTCAATTCTTGGTTCTTATTCGTTTAACCGGGTATTGTATTGTTTTAGCCCGCAACTGAATAACCGGATTATAGTAGCCGCTTAATGAGAACCGTATGAGCGATAACAAGATTGGATGTTGTATGTGTAGACCGGGCTTATATACTGAGATTAATTAAAGTGACCTTTTTATACTTATCTTAGTTAGAAATGTATTTTCTGTTACAAGAGATAAAAATGATCGCCTGTTTTATAATAAAATATAAACTCGAAACTATAGTAATAGGAATAAATAAATTCGTAATGTAATTTTTTTTATAACAGTAACAGCTTGTGAATGTCCCACTGCTGGGCTAATGCCTCTTTTTCTCTTTTGAAAAGAAGGTTTGGAGCTTATTCCTCCACGCTGTTCTGATGCGAGTTGGTGGAATACACATAAATAATCATATATTTGCATACATATATTTTATCGTTATTACGATCCTTGTATATAATATCATAATTTTATACCCAAACTCGGAGTAGAATCCTATGTAAATTTATATTGGTTAATGAAATCTGAAATAAAGTTATATTATATTATTTGTATTTTCTATAGGGTTATCACAACAACAGTAACAAACTTTACTAGCTTAGTTATTTTACTATGAATTATTCATTAATTTAGAAGATTCGTGATAACAGAACTTACAATTTAGTTGTTATATTTAAGAAAAGTTTTTGATATTCTTATTTATATTACATTACATACTTTTCTATTAAATTCATATTGCGCTAATAAATAATTAATCTAGCTTGGACGGTTTCATAAGCGCTAAGCGTTTTTGCTCCGCCTGGATGGTAGCGTGTTCAATGTTCAATTGTTCATATCATAGCATATCATAGCAATCTTTTCAGAAAATATTACGGTTATTATGATTTAATAACGTCCAGTTCAGGTAAATATGTATGTTACTGCCAAGCAGCAATACTTCATCACGCGAGTGACCCAGTGTACTACAAGACGAACCTTACATGAGAACAACATGACATACAGTTAAATATAATAGTGGTCGCATAATGAACGGTCGATGTAGCTTTAATGCCAATAGATGGTGTGTACCATTTATCATCATAGATTTATTATCATTATAGATTCATTTGCTGGTCAAGCTGTCTATTTTCAATTTAAAAAAAAAAAAACAATGAAAATATTTGAATTTGAAATATTACATAATATGAATAATTTGAAAACGTTTGAGTTTTAAGCACTTTTATAATCAATTCAGTCGCAGTTATACAATTTCCACCTAAACAACACTATTAGTTCTAATTAAGCATGTTTCAAATGCAAATTCCAAACGCTTAAACGCAAAACTGCGGTTCACGAATCATTCAAAATGGTCGCGACACGCGCCCTTTCAACTACGAGTATATCATTGGCATAGACCATGAGTCGATTGCCGTATCTTATACGTTATTTGTCAGTTTTGAATTTCGAAGTTAAATTATTATTAGTGTGTTAAAGTTTTTAAAATTGATGAATTTAAAAAGGGATTATTCTTATTAAATTTATGCTTCATTTGTTATTCATAGATGAAGTTATTAACATATTATTCTAAAAGATCCTGCTCAAATAACGTGACCTTCAAAATAAGTATAGATTATCATAACAAATTATATTGTTGTTAAATTGTGAAATGTTTTAGTTTATTCAATTAACTTGTTATTTCTTTGACAATCATTGCCTATTATAGTTGTTTTATTTAGTTCTGTGTAAATTAAGGTCCTCCAGACCGATTTCGGCCACGGCGGCCAATCTCAAGAGATTAGCCAACTGCGCAGGAGATATTATAGTGCACAAGCGTGTGCGCAAACACAGGTGCACTCTCTTTTCCTTAGCTCTCATAAACCGATGGGACGGCAATCCGACACGACCGGAAAGAGTTCAGGCGCAGGACCAACGGCTTAACGTGCTTTCCGAGGCACGGGAGTGTACCACACTTCCAACTTCCAGACTCCGGGCTGCTACTGAGAATTTTCTGACAGAAAACCCCAATAACTATTTATTTGCCCGACCTGGGAATTGAACCCAGGACCACCGCGTCTGCGGCCTTATATCAAGCCACTAGACCAACGAGGCAGTCATAATGTGTAAATTAAAGTAAGTACTTGGTGGTAGATCTTTGTGCAAGCTCGTCTGGGTACCACCCACTCATCAGATATTCCAAAACAGCAGTACTCGGTACTGTTGTGTTCCGGTTTGATGGGTGAGTGAGCCAGTTAGTTTAATTACAGGCACAAGGGAATTAACATCTCAATTCCCTAGGTTGATGGCGCATTGACGATGTAAGTGATGGTTATCATCTCTTATAATGCCAATGTATAGACATTGGCATTGGGCGTTGGTGACCACTTGCCATCAGGTACCCCATACGCTCGTCCACCTTCCGATGCAATAAGGAAAAAAAAAGGAAAAGTTAAGTTGATTTTGTTTGGTAAATTCATCTTCAGACACAATTGGTAATTGAAGGTGATTTTGTATGCATATACTAAAAATTAAACTATTACAGTGCTGTTAAAACCTTTAAGGAAAATTATGTCCAATTTCTTTTATTAATAACATTTTGAATGTTACTATATTATAAACGCACAAAGACACAATCAGCTCCTGGTCTAAGCCGTTCAAACAACGTATGCAATACGGCTCAGTCTCGCCGCAAAACAAACAGAATAAACCGCATCTGAATTTCAAATGTGACACCGTTTTCAACCACTTATTTCCAGCAAGACATATTTCAAGTTCGCGTTTTGCTCTAGTGAAATGTGCAATGCGATACTTGAATTTCAACGTTTATAATGAAGTTAAATGTGAATAAGCTTCTGAACGAATCAATAATTTCTTTACGGATACATATATGAATAATCGCTTATTATAATTATTATCTTCTTCAAAAAACGAAGGCTGTCTGTTACATTATAGATGATTTTTTTCAGACACTAAACTACCGATTTTGATTTTTTTATACAATTTTGATACAACAAAGATATAATTCAAGGATACGAGTCCTTTAATGTCGTCTTAGTCTTTTGGATATTATAATCGTAATTGTTTTAATTGTTGGAAGACTTACTCTGTTCTAATTGTTAGAAGACTTACTCGTAGGACCTAAAAAGGAACATTGCTTTTTAACGATCGTCTTCTTACGCGTTACTTAAAAATCTCTTTACTATAAGCGATTATGTGCTTCAGTGCTATCATTTTAATACAGTAATTCTTACCGGTTAATCTACCCATTAAGCACGTCGTAAAAAATCTTACCTGATTGCAAACTTATTATTGCTATTTTTAGGTGAAAGATTTGTAGTTATAGTACAAAAAAAGCTTAAACGTTTATACTCTTCGTTACTGTTCCCCCACTATTGACAGGAGACCTACGTCATTTTTGCATCGAATCGATTCAACTAACAGGCAAATGCTGTTAGAATTTGTGCCACCATTCCAAACTTTCATTATTGGTATACGGGTACGTGTAGTAGTTAATTTAAAAAAAGCAGAGATGCCCCAGTTGCTACAACGCGTGAATCTTAACCTATGATCGTGGGTTCAAACCTGGGCAGGCACCACTGAATGTTCAAGTGCTTAATTTGTGTTTATAATTAATCTCATGCTTGACGGTGAAGGAAAACATCGTAAGGAAACCTGCATGTGTCAAATTTCATTCGAAATTCTGCCACATGTGTATTCCACCAACCTGCATTGGAGCAGTGCAGCGTGGTGGAATAAGCTCCTAAACCTTCTCCGTAAGAAAGTAGAAGAGGCCTTAGCTCAACAGTGGGACATTCACAGGCTGTTACTTTAGTAGTTAATTTTATATTTTAACAGTACGTAATAATCTGTATGACGCTATTTTTTAGTTTTATTATATTAAAAATAAGGTTAATTATGCCATTATGCTTCGTAATTAGTTCGGAGTCGATATCATTATTTTGTTTTCAACTGCGAGACAAAAGTTTCATTCACGATCGTACGTGCGTTAATCGTATCCCATTACAGTAACTTCTAAACAAAACGGTAAATATCTATTATTGTTTAATGTATAAGAGTATGAATTCCTAGTGGTTTCATTATTATAATGACTGAAGCGTTCTTGTCAAAAATATCAAAAAATAATTTCACTGTCTATTGTTTTCAACAAACATTTTGGTATTGTTATTGGGTGAATCAACGAGAATTACTATTTACGCAAATACAGTCAACTACAGTAAATCATATAATTATTATTCTTTTTACAATATTTCGCAATACCCTGACTTTAAACGAACATTGTAGGTTCATATCCAGGCAAGTACAACTAAATTTTCTTATGCTCAATTTATGTTTATAATTCATCTCGTGAACGGCGGTAAGGGAAAACAGCTACCTGTGTATCCGCCAACCTGCACTGGGATATTAATATGGTGGTAGCTGTAAGCGCCAAACAGCTGTATTTAGTATTGTTGTCCTGCAATTTTAATGGGAAGTGAGCTGGTGTATCTACAGGGAGACATAACATCTTAGTTTCCAAAGCTAGTTGGGTATTGGCGATATAAGGATGCTGAATCAAATAAAATTTCTTGGATCCCGTAATCAGCCTAGCGGAATAAGCTCAAACGATCTTTAAGAAGAGAGGAGCCCAGCAGAGGGATATTTACGAACTGTTACTTTATTTGACATTAAATTAAAACAGAGGCAATTATTTTAACAACCTAAAATAAATTAAATAGTTATACAACAGAGATATGTGATGTGCCGAAAGGCCACTTAGCCTAATTTGAAACAAAGCTTCGATGCTGGTTTTGCAGCATCCAAATATAACAATCAAAATATCAGATGCATTTGTATCAGTTCATATGTATTGTATATTAAGAATTTATGATACTATAAAATATCATCAGTCCATTGTATGCATCAAGTTACAAAAAAAATCAAGTCTCATCTTTTTGTAATATTAGGATAAATAGTTATATATAAAAATGTTAAAACGAAAGATTGAAGCAAAATCAACTTCAGTGAATATACCATATATATTAATTTATTTACTTGATAGTTTTGTGTAAAAACGGTATATACATCTCTACTTAGTATTGTTGTGTATTAGTTTGAAAGGCGAATAGGCCAGTTTAATTTTAGGCACATGGGCAATATTTCATACAGCGTCAGTGCCTTGAGGCGGTGGTAACTTACTATTATTTGGCTTATTTGCAAGTATTCAAATTCAAATTCATAAAATTATATTATATAAAATGTTATAAGATACTTACCTATACATTGTAAGTAACGCATAACGTTGATTTACGAAATCAAATGTAACCTACAATCCCCAAATGAAATACAATAAACGCATATATTTTTTACACGAAACAAAATCATTGGACCTTTTTGAGGGCAAAAACAAGATAAACCGCATCTGAATTTCAAATGTGGTGCCATTCCCGCGGGAACTTTGATGTGGACCCGGCAATTTAACAAAACAAGTTTATCGGCGACGAACAAGTGCTAATTTTATTTACATCCCCATGATGCATGTGAACATACAGGAACTAGGTACATTCTGTTTAATGACGACTAATAAAGCAGATGGAAATAATGCATTATTTTTGAAGTGAAAACTTCTTTAGTGGCGTTGTGCACTTTGTTGTGATGGGTGACAAATGTTAAGCTTTGGGTTCTGATGTGTTAAATTTTTAATGTAATATAAATTGACATGTTTGCGTACGATAGCGCAATAAAGGAAAATTGTATTTTATCACATATATAATAGTAATTTTATACTGATAATAATTTAAGCAATTCGTGCAAATTTTTTTCCTCACCATTCCAAAATATGAAAAGTGCACAACGTTAATATTCAAGTTTTCACTTCTGCCGGCACTCCCGGACTGCATCCCGTTGTTTTTTTTATGTAATTAAATATGAGCAGATTTGCAGAATTGTAAATTGAAGGATAAGCACATAAAATACTTGATGGTAGAGCTTTGTGCAAGCTCGCCTGGGTAGGTACCACCCACTCATCAGATATTCTACCGCAAAACAGCAGTACTTGGTACTGTTGTGTTCCGGTTTGAAGGGTGAGTGAGCCAGTGTAATTACAGGCACAGGGACATATCTTAGTTCCCAAGGTTGGTGGCGCATTGGCGATGTGAGTGATGGTTAACATCTCTTACAACGCCAATGTCTATGGGCATTGGTGACCACTTACCATCAGGTGGCCCATATGCTCGTCCGTCTTCCTATGCTATAAAAAAAATAAAATAAAATAAACGGCCTCCTCTCGCACTAAAAATATTCTTTCGTACAATATCCCTAGATTTATCATAATAAGAATCAAGAAAGTACATACAATTCGAAAACAGAACATTTGTGAAAATCAAATCAACGTTAAAAGACCATGAAAGGGACATTCTTATTTTAGATTCAAACAGAAAAATTGACTTTTTATCCATTCGTTGCCGAATGGCCGAACTCGCGTTAATTAAGATTTTATTAGTGAAAAATTCATGCAACACCTACGAACCGAAATGTAATTGGAAAAAGTTTTTTACTATCTCGTAATTTGAAAATTGTTGTCCTGTTACCGAAATTCGAAATTGACAAGTCATAACAGGAAATGATTTTAAGTATATTTTAAAATAATAAATATACCATTATAGTTTTGATGGCCCTTTATATTTTGTATAAAATATAAAAATATCTCGATTTAATTTTTACCATTAAAATCCAGAGATTTCCAGAAATCTCAAACTCAAATCGAAACATTTTCAGTATAAAAAACCATTTTAGTAGGTTTCCAAAATGTTCTGAAAGAGACAATTAGATATAACAATAATTACTAAACTTATTGATATAAGCATACTTATTAATAATGATAATTCAATCTATTATGGTGCGCAACTCTATTCTCCAGTCGGTACGGGACGTGAGTGAGAGTGGGACGGGTCTTCGTGGATTGAACTATATAATTTGCTAACTATCTTCTTATTTGTTTCATCTTTCAATAGCTTCCGTAAGCGAAGTGTACCACGGCAGTATGAAACACGACTAGAAGTGTCATATACCACCCGCGGCGTAATAAGGATGCGTATATGCTTATGCATTAGTTGAATCTTAACAGCCAACCCTCTTTAGAAATCATTTTGTTATTTGTCGGTTGATTTGTTATAAGCATACTATCGGTGTGGTAGAAATTCTGTTGATGTACGTACGTACTCTTTCCTCCAAGGCCGGCAACGCACCTGCAAGTCCTCTGATGTTGCAGGTGCCCATGGGCGCTGGTAGTCACTTTCCATCAGGTGAGCCTCCTGCTCGTTTGCCCACTCGTACACAAAAAAGAAAAATGTTCATAACACAAACAATGTTCTTGACATCAATGGATCGAGATGCGGTAGCTTTATTCTACTCTGCCAGAAATAATACGACCTAATTCATCCATATCTACATTATTTAAAATAACATAAGCAATTTATTCTTTAATATACTTTGAAAATTTCCATCACTGCTCAAACTTTCTAGACACAAGGAAAATCAGTTTATTTTTCGAAATTCTTATTTAAACACATTTATAAAATAGTAAAATAATTGAAATGATTGGGATTATATTATAATAAATCAAAGTTACAATTGTTATAAATTTAATGATCAACCTTGACAACCAGTCAACAAAATATTTAAGGTATGTAACAATAACTAATTAGTTATCTATATAAACAAAATGATAGAGGTCTGCAGTTGTGCTCGCATTACGGAAAAAACTACTAGATAGATTTCAATGTTTTTTTCTAAATTTTATTTTTTAGACACTTGGCCCTTATCTGCTAAAATTATTGGGATATATCAATTTAATAAAAAGTTAATAAATTTCAAGAAACAACGATTTGTTTATGCACTGCGTGTCCAGTGATGTATGTTTAAACAAAGTATATTTTTGCTTGCGATCTTTTTGATGTTTTTTCCTTCGTACATAAGAAAAGTTCAATCAAGCAACGCGGAAGAAGTCGCGGGTATCAGCTAGTTGTTACATAATGTCATGCAAAGCAGTTGCGTTTCGATATCACCCTCGTCAAACGCTACTCCTCCCCTTTATGGGTCGTAATGTGATATAGACAATAACTAGATTTGCGCGATAAAAAAATGTCTTACTAATATTGTTTTCAACATAGAATAAATAAATATATAATAACTACCTGCCGAAAAAATCATAGTATCTAAAAAAGCAGGACGAATAGTAACTCCGATCAATAAAATGATTCAAATGATTCCCCGAATTTAATAGTTAAACCGAGAACGTCCAGGACCCATTGTTGAGTTCAAATTATCACACATTCCAAAACTTACACACATCATTCGCATTGAATGATCGAAGTGTCATACAAATATGTAGTTACCAATGAAAATACCCACCTGATATTAGTGGTTACCTCTGCCAATAGTCATTATCAATGGACAGAGTAATTTGGCAAGCATCTATATTACCAAAGCAGTGCCAACCGCTAGACCTTCTAGATTATATAAGTTATTATTATGTATAGATTTCAACACTACATTAATTAATTTTAACGGAGAAATAACTTAAAATTCAAGTAAAGACTTTTACTTAACAATATCACTTGTAACTTGAATCGTTTTAAATGTTTTGTGTTTCTTAACTTTATTTATGAGCGTTAGGTGCTCATGAGTTTATTCGCGTGGAAGTGTTAAGAAGTTTATAACTTCAAGTTACATTTTGTTTTTCTGTTTTAACTTTTTTTTTTAAACAAAACACGAACGCGATGCATGCTCGTTATATAAACGACTTTAAAGTAGCAGCTGTGAGTGTCAAGCTGCTGGGTAAGGCGTCCTTCTCTCGAGGAGAACGGTTGAAGTTAATCCACGTTTCTCCTCTATTTCCGTGGTTTATAATTTTTTTTTTGTAATAGACACGTATTTATTCATTAAATATATTTTTATTTATTTTATTTTTTTATTTTATTTCATAGGAAGGCGGACGAGCATATGGGCCACCTGATGGTAAGTGGTCACCAACGCCCATAGACAATGGCATTGTAAGAGTGTAACGAACTGAATCTATATTTATAACAAATATATTTATATAAAGGTAATAATTTTTTTTTTAAATTTTCCAATTTGTTTTCAACCTATAGGAGTTGCTCAGCAACAAACATATATACATACATACATACATACATACATATACAAATATCATACATATAAACAAAATACATACAAAAATAGTGTAGATAAGATTTGTAAAACATATACATATATTACATACCGTAAAGGTTCGGGTTAGTTCGTGTATAAGAAATAGGTGTACATCGTCGCGATAGTTCGTGTATAATAATTAGGTTAATCATCGAGTTAGTTCGTGTATAAGAAATAGGTCACTCGTCGCGATAGTTCGTGTATAATAATTAGGTTAATCGTCATCGAGTTAGTTCGTGTATAAGAAATAGGTTACTCGTCATTGAATTAGTTCGTGTATAATAATTAGGTTAATCGTCATCGAGTTAGTTCGTGTATAAGAAATAGGTTACTCGTCATTGAATTAGTTCGTGTATAATAGTTAGGTTAATCGTCATCGAGTTAGTTCGTGTATATAAAATAGGTTACTCGTCATTGAATTAGTTCGTGTATAATAATTAGGTTAATCGTCATCGAGTTAGTTCGTGTATAAGAAATAGGTTACTCGTCATTGAATTAGTTCGTGTATAATAGTTAGGTTAATCGTCATCGAGTTAGTTCGTGTATATAAAATAGGTTACTCGTCATTGAATTAGTTCGTGTATAATAAAATAGGTTACTCGTCTTTGAATTAGTTCGTGTATAATTAATAGGTTACTCGTCATGGAGTTAGTTCGTGTAACTAAAACAGGTTACCCCGTGCCGAATGTCATAATCATCCGTAGGCATATATAGGGGCATGGTGATCGGCGACTCCATAGAGAAAGTCAGTACCATGTGCCCGAGTATGTAATGGTAACGTGTTTGGCCGCGAGGACCGTGGCGATGGCGCCGTCGCGCGGCCGCGTGCTAAGATCCTTATCAGTTACATAATGAAACTTGACACCGGGCGGTGCAGCTGGGCGTGTGACACCGCGAGGCTGCTAGCTCTGGTTGTTAATCCTTATATATATGGGAGTGGCAAGGAACCGTGTGTCGGTACAGTGCTTACTCTTATATCAAAGTTTCATGGCAAAATGTATACAGACATGAGATGTGCTTTAAGCACATTAACTATAAATTATTATTATAAATGACGGTATGTGGGGCTGTCAAATGAATAAATGTTTTCAATGAGGCATTATATATTACATATAATTAATAATGAAATATAATTACGGTTAGGTGGTAGCCGTGTAAACAGAAATATCTTATTGAAAATATGTATGTACTGGCAGTACAAACTGATGATTGCGAGTAGTCGTGATGACTATAAAATATAAAAATAAAATAAAATATATGAATGAAAGACAATATAAATAGTGATTGAAGTGTTACTTCAATAATAATAATGGGCAAAATAAATAAGCATATAGCTTATCAAATTTATCTTCATGTTGCAAATCTTGTTAATCGTCAGAGAAGCAAGATTATGTGACTTCTAAAACTGTGTCGATCGACGGACGAAAGTTCGTAAAGCGGTCGTTGAAAAACTCTTATATATTAGTATGCAGCAACCAGATAATAATGGAAGCTGTATTGGTACGATCACACTAAATCGGTGTGATGATAAATATGTTTTAAGATTATTAAAATATTGTCAAATGACAATAATTGTACTAAGTATATGAGACATGATCTCATTTCATAATAAAAGTTATGAATGAATGACAATACATATTATAGTGATTGAAGTGTTACTTCGATAACAATGATGGGCAAAATATATAAGCATATAGCTTATCAAATTTATCTTCATGTTGCAAATCTTGTTAATCGTTAGAGAAGCAAGATTATGTGACGTCTAAAACTGTGTCGATCGACGGACGAAAGTTCGTAAAGCGGTCGTTGTAAAACTCATATATTATTATGCAGCAACCAGATAAAAACGGAGGCTGTTTTGGTACGATCACTCTAATTCCGTGTGATGAAAAATATGTTTTAAGAATATTGTTAAATAACAATAATTGTACTAAGTACATAAGAAAGGATCTCAAGAAGTGCTTTTACATTATCGAGTACTCATAATGTTATTCAGTAAAATGTTACTGCGTAGTGCGAGTACAGTACTGAATTATACTCTGGCGGGTTCTTGATGATTCGACATGGGGCGAGGCGCTGGGTGGCTTGATCTCGGTCGCTGCATTAGTGTCCCTCATGGCGATGTCGTCTGGAATTTGCTTAGGTGATGCAGTTGCGGGGTTTGATGTTACCGTATAACGTCTTCGGCGATACGGTAGGGTCCCTCCTTCTGTTGCCGATGAGGGTGCCTACGTGGGATGGTTTTGGAGTTTGAGGTTACTATATAACGTCTTTGGCGATATGGTAAGGTCCTCCACTCTGTCTTGCTGGGTTGCTGGAGTAGTGTATGTACTATGTGGTATTGCGCTATTGCTGGTTAGCGTTATGATGTCGTTAGCGATGTTTCTCGTTGATCGGTGGTACCGGTATCACGACCGAATGTTGCAGAGCGTTGAGGAGGCAGTAATACTGTTAAGCTGATACGTTCATGCAGTGATGGACAATATCAATCAATGCATTTCATCCAGGCTCATCTGACGCACTAATCGTTTTGCGAGAAGTGTCGTTTGTAGCAAAATGACTCGTCCTTATTAGGGACGCCCCCTTAGCTTAGTGTTAGGGATATCACAAGTGACATTGTAGCATGTCATAGTAGTAGGGCCAACTAGTTATGTTTCTCTATATGAGTCAACATACTAGCGATAGAAAGTGCAGCCTGCATTTATCTCTTTTGTGTAAAATGCGAATATTGATCTGGGTTTTGTGCTGGCTAGGTAATCGACCAACGGGTGCGTTGCTTGTTGTAGGCTAACGTTAAGTTTTATATTCACTATGGAGTTATAGTTTTAAGTATAGCGTAATACGCAAAGCGTATAAAAGGTATATTAATAGGATAGGAAAACGTTAGATTTAGTTATAAGCCTTAGTTATAAGTAGGGTATTGCGTTTATTGGTTACAAAATAAGTAAGATATATTTAACACCAAAATAAGCACGCCTACAAAGGTAGAGCACGTAACAAATTATGTTAAGTCCACTTGAGTGGCACCTAACTGTACCTATATGGTATTTATGCATTTGATGCAATATTTATATTATTGAATATTATTCCACATAGATTGGAATCAATATATATTATTATAATAACGGCGCGCCACGTCAGTGGATATAAACCTAAAGCGTTTAGCTTGCATTAGGCCGCCTGGCGGATGTGCACTTGGGCTGGTATGAGAACCAGTGATTTATTTGTATTATTACAATCCAGGGCTTGTCCCTTTGGCTTCGACTTTTCTTCAGCTTTGACTGATTGAACTTTGGACTTTGTTCCTTATTTTTATTAATATTGTTGTGGCTACGGCTACTTTATAAACACCGCAGTTACGACTGTGCTTCCTACTGGACTACGGTCTGGTTTATTGATTTATTGCTAAGACTATTAGTCTTTTATACACCTCAGCTACGGCTGTGATACCTAATGGATTTTAGTTCCATTTCATAAATTATTAATTTATTGTGGGCGCACTATAAAATTGTATGTCCCATGATCGAGGAAGGTTCACCGATCAGCGGTCGGAGCCTATAGCTGATGGCGGGTGTGGGGCCAATTTCAGCCTCCTCCCCCTTTTATATTTTTCTAAATTAGTTAAATATATAAAGATGGGAAGGAGCGACATCCTTCAGCTACTCGTAAGAGGTGCTAAAGGAAATGGGACCGGGATCTCATAACGGAAATTGTTTACAATTTCACTTAATTAACCTAATTTCCATTTATTAACCAATTACATGAAACAAAATTTTTATAATAAAAACGAATTTAAAAGATTAACATGGTTTTATTTGACTCCTCTATGGTTTGTTGAACATATGGTCTCTGACGCTCTAAAAGAACACGGTTATTACGAAAACAACATTATTAGGATCCTAACTAACTAGACGAAATCACGAGCCAATACAATATTTAAATATTAAAAATAAGTATGTTTAATTGCAATTCAATTTAGGTAGGCAGGGTTTAGTCACAAGAGATGTTAACCATCGCTTACAACGCCATTGCGCCACCAACCTGGGGAACTAAGATGTTATGTCCCTTGTGCCTGTAATTACACTGGCTCACTCACCCTTCAAACCGGAACACAACAGTACCAAGTACTGCTGTTTTGCGGTAGAATATCTGATGAGTGGGTGGTACCTACCCAGACGAGCCTGCACAAAGCTCTACCACCAAGTAAATATATTTATTTGTTAAGCAGTTTACTCTTCATTTACTTTTATTTAATATCAATATATAATGTTTTCATTTTTAATATGATAACGTACACTAATTCATTCGACTTTTAACCGACGTCAAAAAAAGGAGGAGGTTATCAATTCGTCAGGTAAGGAAACACTACAATATACCTAGCAATAATAATACGGGAATCTTTTAAAAACAAACAAAAACTAAACATTACAAATTGACTTTTATTCGCCTTGTTAAGTTGCGCGTGCGACACAAGCACATCTCACCTATAACTAACTATGTATGTAGTTATAAACCCACCTTGGCTGACATCGACTCCAAAAATAACAATAATTGTAAAAACATTATCAACCACTTACACATTCGTACCTACATATTGATGAGTAGATAAATAAAAATTTTAACAAAACAAAAACCGACTTCAAGTTAAAAACAAAATTAATATGCACTAAAAAGTAAAAAAATAATTGCGTATTCTTCTATAATTTGATAATTAACTTACTATTTTCTACTCATCAATATGTAGGTACAAATGTGTTGTGTGGTTGATAATGTATTTACAATTATTGTTACTACACTTGGTGGTAGAGCTTTGTGCAAGCTCGTCTGGGTAGGTACCACCCACTCATCAGATATTCTACCGCAAAACAGCAGTACTTTGTATTGTTGTGTTCCGGTTACCAAGGTTGGCGGCGCATTAGCCATGTAAGCGGTGGTTAACATTTCTTACAATACCATTGTCAATCGGCGTTGGGGATCACTTACCATCAGGTGGCCCAAATGTTCGTCCGCCTACCGTTTCAATAAAAAAAAACAACTCTCTGTCTAGAGTCGAGTTGTCAATGTAGAACTTTGTTAAATTATCCGTAGACTCCGAATGATTAATATAATTCTTTTTTTAAATGTATTTTCCTAATTATATTCATTATCCTTAAACATGATATATTAATAAACAAAAATATAAATTTCCGTAACGAATAACAAGACATGTCTCTTTGATCAAACGATAAAAATTAAATTCTCCCTAATCGTGAATACATTTAAATTATACGAAAGGAACGTCATTACAATCATGAGAAAATGTGACAACAGAGACGCTTACGGAAAAGCGTTTCTTTGATGTTTCAGAGGCAAAATTTCACATGCAAAATAAAGTTAGAAGCCGGGACCGTTTTCGAGTGTGTGAAGCGTGTCGTGGGTAATAAGCGAACAAAAAGGCGTTTGAGATAAGACGTCTTTGCCGTGGTTTCAATCTCGTTTCAATATCGTCCTCCCTGTCGAGGAAATAGAGTTACAGGTCGCATCATGTTTCGGAGTGGAAAAAAATCCACTATATTATTTTTGGAGATTAAATCCAGATGCGCTTAAAAATAGCAACGAGTTTTTATATATTTTTATAAGATTTAATTTTATCATCATCAAATTTATACGTTATAAAAAAAGTTACATAAAAATAAAATCGTGCTTGATAATTATAATCTGAGATGGCCCAGTGGAAAGATTACTTGGAATTTAGTCAACGTTTACGAGTTCAAGTCTAAGGAAATAAAAATCCCGTTTCATATACCTTACTTTGTTAGAAACTTATATAAATATGCCAGGTACAATTATGTCCTATATGTATTAACCAATCCATGATAGAACAGTTATAACTTTGATAAAATGCGAATAAAAATATGTATTTTTACTATCCTGGAATATGTAATTAAGTTAGAATATAATATGTAATATAAATACAAACAAATCGTTATCCTTTTCTGCAAATTACTGTCACTATGATGAACCTCACCGTTATATTTTCATTTTGAAATACATTTGAATTTGTTTTGTTTCAACCTCGACACGTTTAGCTTTTATTCAATTAAGCTGAGACTTCACAGAAGAAAAATATATTAAGTATTCAATGTTGAGTTGAATTTGAACGTTGGTGACAAATATTTCTGTAATTATGTTTTGACCACGATCGTACATGAAAATCAACATAAATAAAAAAGGTGTCGGTTTTTCTGTTTGGTAAT
The DNA here is from genome assembly GCA_963151315.1 of Nymphalis c-album. Lineage (NCBI taxonomy): Eukaryota > Metazoa > Arthropoda > Insecta > Lepidoptera > Nymphalidae > Nymphalis > Nymphalis c-album. The sequence goes on from OY720591.1 coordinate 9,898,178, forward strand.
AAAAACATACATAATAATATCATGTTTTTTTAATGAAGTAAATTTTTATAATACTTATTTTGTTTCAACTTTAAATGGTACTACAGGACATAACTACTGTATCGATCAACCGATCACCATCACAATTGGTTTACATTAAGACAGGAATGTTTCGGATTCGCCAATGTGCCACCAACCTTGGGAACTAAGATGTTATTTCCCTTGTGCCTGGAAAATACACTGGCTCACTCACCCTTCAGACCGAAACACATTTGCGTTTTACGTTTTGCTTGCACAAAGCTCTACCACCAACTAACGAACTTTATAAATAATATAAGCATTAAAATTCAATACCCGTTAATAGAAGCACATATTCTTTCAAGCCATAACGCTATAAGGTATATAACAATAACAAATAATATTATAAAGATCACACCTTTAATGATATTTTCGCATAAAATATGTTTTCCTTTCTTTCTACTCTTCGCATCAAAAGGGTTTTGATGTTTTCTTATAAAAATAAACAAAATGTTAATGTTGTTTTTTATTTTAAGTTTATCAATATGTATTTAATATATATATATATATATATAGATTCCGTATTAGTATAAATGTAAATGATGATTATAAAATGTATTCACACTTGAGACTCGTGAATCTTGAGAAATAGTACAATTAACTTTATGAACCATATTACACCCTAACATTGCTTTAAGTTGTGACAATGGTAATTTTTGATGGTAATGTTTTAGCCTACAGGACCAAAACTGCGATTCAACGAACAAATACTACTAGCTTTCTTACCTACATTCATGATTCGTACATTATCAAGTTTTACTTCTATTTTTATATACACTATTTTAATTTTTATATACTTATTTAAGTCTTGAGGACTTAAATAATTAAATTATTATGTTCTTCGATTGTTTCTTATGTTTTAAAGTACAGCAAAGTATAGTTTTTAATTAGTCGTGTCAAAGCTTTCAATAAACCTAACTGCGTTATTTGGACATTTTATCAACAGGTTGTTGCTTAAATTATTTTCGAATGAAACGCTGTTAATGAAAAATCTAGCAGGTAGTTTTACAAATTTTCTTACTTCTTTTTATTTATGATATGGAAAGACAGGTGATCAACTGAAAATGTTCAGGCGCAGGACAAACAACGGTATGTACATCTAAGATCCGAGATGCTACTGAGAATGTTTGTCAGAAAAACCAAATTACTTAATCCGGCCGACATGGGATTTGAACCTCGGGATCTTAAATATACAGACACTCATAGATACATTAACACTTATAGATAACATTTTTATTTAGAAGATTTTTTTTAGTAAAGCTGTAATAATATTTAATACGAATAAAACTTTTGGTTCATTTTATCATGTGGATGTGTCGAAAGACCTTTTAGGAATATTAAAGATCGTCTCATTATTCTTCAGCCTCAGTCTTCCGCCATATGAATATTCTATTAAAATACCAATCTGTAACAAAATATTCTAAGATAAATCTCGTAAACGTGTGTTCATGAATTTTTAATAAGTCACATAGAACGGTGACGATAAGGCATCTTCTATTCAAAAGAATTGTTCATGCATACACAATTCACGTATAAAATTCAAAGCTCTTATAAGAAAATTACATTGAAATTGATTAAATAACGTACTAAGTTAGTTAAATTTTCAAATTATTTCCGTCATCATTTTAATATATTTTCAAATTTTGCATACTTTTATTGTTTATGTAATATTTATATCATTAATTCTTTTGGTATATTGTCGTTTTATTTATTGTTAAATTTGTTGGTAATATGTAAAAATGTATTTCATAGTTTAACAATTAAACTAATGACGTCGATAAAACATGATGTAGTCACTCATTTGTTGTGCTTTATGACTGTGGACTAGAACCACGTACCATGGCTTTTGTGTTTTGCGTTACCTAATCTTTGATCAAGTTTGTAGGGTGCGAATTCCAAATGGAGCGTTAAAGAGGCAAATTGTTTTTAATTATAGGGAAATGTATTAAAACGAAAGAATAATTTATAGAAATTGAAAGGCTTGGTAGTATTGAAAATATATCGAATTCGAAATTTATGACGAATATTTAAAATGTTATAAAAAAGTATGCCTGATAAAAATTAAAAAAAAAAAGACAATTGCATGTTTAAACTAAGTAAGTTAAAAATGAAAATGGTTTTTTTTATTAACTAGATATTTTTAAGAAAGACACTTTAAATCTTTTTGTAAAATTTTATGTGCAATGTGTAATGCATTATCTTACATTAACAGAAATACATTATCTTTGAAAAATTCAAGTGTCTAACTATCACGGTTCATGAGATACAGCCTGGTGTCCGGACGGACGGTCGGGGGACTTCGCGGAGTCTTATTAATAGGGTTCCCTTTTTACGCTTTGGGCACGGAACCCTAAAAATAATGCGGTCGGTGGACCCCCGTCAGGAACAAGGTTCTGTGTGACGTTTTTTCGAGTCAACCCGTGTTTTAAAACGTACATTTAAATTGATTATATTACATGCATTTTGTAGCATTTAGTAGGCACAGTACGAACGCTTTTTCGTTATATGACGTGACCTTGGGCCACTGCCATTCTACTCTACTGTAAGCCGAGTAAAAGAACTTTGTTCCAATAATAATATATATTGAGATTTGATATCATTGAAGATTTTAGCCAAGATAACTAATATAATAATAATGATTATCTAAATTTATATTGGAAAACCACTTATCTTCCATTACCATGCCTCAGGAAGAGTATCCAATCTGGAAATTAACTGAAAAAATCAACCACGAATATTGGCTCGCATCCAAACCGGCCCTTCCACCGAACCATCTAAAATTCAGATGCAGTCTTCTTCTAACCTTACAGTGGCTATTGTTGTTGTAAAATGACCTTTATAACAACGCGAATAGAGCTTTCAGCTTTTTTAGTAAGTGGCTAAATGCGGACCGGACATTTTATTGGAAAGAATTCAGTGAACCTTTCACACGTTTGCGATAGGAAATGTAAGGATTGACTTGATATACTCGCTCGTCGTAAAGACCGCGTTCTCTCTCTTGACTTTAATCTTATTGAGACTTTTTTTTCAATTTTACTACAATTGTTGTAAATCAATTGAACAATATATTTATCTAAACTTAAAAGAAATTTTGTTCTAAATGAAAAACAATTGATATTTTGATAGGATCAGTAAGCAAAATAAAAGCGCTCATAATGGCTCGTTTTATAGTTATCAAAATTAATGAAATCAGTGAATATTTTTTTAAGCAATATTAAAAAACAAATCGTTTTAAATTGTTATTATTTTATAATACATATTACAACATTATACTATAATTTAACGAAATATCATTAAACAGTCAAGATTTCGAATCTGCCTACAGAATGATATTAATACGATACGAGTTCCTATTACATACATATACTATCACTACATAATTATAAATCAGTCATATAAACATATTAGTATGTAGTCATATAATCCAATTACCAAATGGATTTTCATACGGTTTTGACTTATAGGCGGAGCGATTCGTGAGTAAGATTTAGGTATTGAGATTTTCTCTTAGTAACAGCCTGTGAATCGGCCGAATACTGAAACGTCATTCGAATATGAAGTGGGACTTAATTATTTGGAACATCATTAATTTAAAAATTTAGTATGCGTAATTTGAAATTAATGGCGTTCCAAATAATTAAGTCCCACTTCATATTTGAAAGATGTTTCAGTATTCGGCCAAATGTTCCATTGAGCCTCTTCTCCTTTTTTTGAGGAGAAGGTTTTGGAGCTTATTCCATCACGCTGCTCCAATGCGGGTTGGTGGAATACATATGTGGCAGAATTTGAGTAAAATTTGATACATGCAGGTTTCCTCACGATGTTTTCCTTCACCGTCAAGCACGAGATGAATTATGAACACAAATTAAGCACTTGAAAAATCAGTGGGGCCTGCCCGGGTTTGAACCCACGATCATCGGTTCAGATTCACGCGTTGTAGCCACTCGGCCATCTCTGCTTCATTGACATTTTGTCTAAATTGACCGAAATATGGTGATGATTGTGGAAGATGTCGGACAAAATCATGCCTTACTGGCGTGAGCTACTTAAAATTATAGTGTTTTATGTATGATATTACGATATAAATATATTATGTTGACCCTTTTGCAACCCGTGAGAACCTGAGATGGGTATTAAAAAAAAACTATTATTATTATATTAATATACATTTTCTTCTTACAGGTATGGTCCTGGTGTAAAATAAATTACTTGATGTAAGTACATAAAAATTCAAATATTGATTAATTGTGTAGAACTTTAAAGTGAAGCTCGTAAAACCCTCATTACTGGACAGCGGCGTTTTCTATAATTCCCTAAGATTGACAGCCTAAACCACAATCAGCTCAATCTTGACTTGCCAGATGTCTCAGAATTTGCAGTGCTATTTTCTTATAATACTTTTTATTATACTTTCTTAATTATTAATTATACAAACTATTAATCATCAATGAAAGCTCATATAATTTGGTATGTGATTATTTATTTATCTACATAAATTTTATTTAAACACCACATTACATAAATAACATTAAATAACTGACAGGTTGGGGCAGTTGGCAGTAACCATTCCGCTCCGGGGTTGCGAGTTTGATTTTCTATCCGAGTTGGTTTTATTTTATTGCATAGGGAGGCAAAACGAGCATAAGGGCCACCTGATGGTAAGTGGTCACCAACGCCCATAGACATTGGCATTGTAAGAGATGTTACCATCGCTTACATCGCCAATGCACCACTAACCTTGGGAACTAAGACGTTATGTCCCTTGTGCCTGTAAATGGACTTACTCAAGATTTGTTTTTAACAAGGCTAGTAGATCATGAAGTCAATACCACATACCATTGCTCAACAAATCAAGTTTATTGCTCATCAGTCAAAGTGCATATAATTTTATGGAAATCTTTAACCTACCCTAAATAAACTATCAACGCAACATTGGAAAAAGTTTGAAGTTTCAGAACGTGACTTTTAATATAAATTGGTAACTTAAAGAATATTCTGAAAAATGTTATAAGAAAATATAATATTAAAGATCCAATAATGTTTCATAGATAGGACGCCTGCGAGGCAGAGATTACCAAGTCACCTAAATTCGACCCTTAACGGTAAAATTTTTCATATCAGAAATATATGACGTGCAAGGTGAATTTTATAAATAAAAATATATTTATGACCAGTGAAAACAGTTGATGTGTAAAAATCAAATCGTATTTTTTTATTTCATTCATCATTTTATATAATATACATTTATGGAACAGTTTGTTAAATTTAAAAGCTTCTATTATAGTTCAGCTGGTCTAACGATGAGAAATTACCATGACTGACCTGTTGATCTATTATCAACTTTTTTTTTATATTTCAAAGGTAGACGGACGCCCATAGACATTGGTAATGTAAGATATTAACCATCGCTTACATCGCCAATGCGCCACCAACCTTGGAGAATAAGACGTTTTGTTCCTTGTTACACTCCTAATTACATTGGCTCACTCACCCTTCAAACCGGAACACAACAGTATCAAGTACTGCTGTTTTGCGGTAGAATATCTGATGAGTGGGTGGTACCTACCCAAAGCTCTACCACCAAGTGAACATAATAACATCATACTAGTACATAGTAGTACTAGGCTATTTGATGTGAAATATCAAAGGGCGCGCTTTAAGGGTAGACCGACTCGTAGATAAATCGGGACAGGGAACAGCGTGACGCATTCTAATGCTGTCTTGAACATCTCCGGCCTCGCTCTCTTCTCTTATGTGCGAGCGTGACGTGTATATGTGTATACTTCATTGATATGTATGTGTAAACTTTGTTTTCTTTAATTATAAATTCTTTCAATATGCCATCACTTTCGATGTTTTGATGATATTCTTTTTACCATTTCTCCAAAACCTTAATTAATAAATATGTATGTAATATGTTTATAACCCTAATTAATAATAAATAACCTTAATTAGTAATAATAATAATTAATATGAATATAACAGAGTTACACTATAAAATATATCCATTTAATATTTAGATATCTTATATTCATAAAGGCACAGATCCAATTTATATAATTACATAGTACAATTGTTGCATACGATTTAATAAATCGCTGACAAACTATAAGACCGCCTAGCATGATGTACATATTTTTTATTGTGGAAAATAATTTATAGTAAAATATTATTATTATGATAAAGTCATTGACAAAAAGCGTAATGTTATCGTATTGTTATTTTTGTATATATGATATTGTTTTCAAACAAAAACTATATCGTTCAATAACAAGGGGTTGATGCGAGTGTTCAATTCTGTTATAAAAACGTTGTAAACGTTTAATGGCGTATCACACGAAATTGTTGTGTTTTCCTTGTTTTTGTCACATACTCGTATTTTGTAAAACGGTAAAAGTAAATAATATCATGAATCGTTACTACAATAAAGTTTTTTTTTATGTTAGAGGGGTCAAACGAGCAGGAGGCTCACCTGATGGAAAGTGACTACCACCGCCCATGGACATCTGCAACATCCGAGGACAGGCAGATGCGTTGCCGGCCTTTTAGGAAAGAGTACGCTCTCTTCTTGAAGGTTTTTAAGTCATATCGGTTCGGAAAAGTCGCCGGTGAAAGCTGGTTCCACAGAGTGATTGTGCGAGGCAGGAAATGCCTTAAGAAACGCACTGTTGTGGATTTCCAGACATCGAGGTGGTGGGGATGGTAAGTTTAAACAGTTTAGTTTTGTAACATGGGATGATAAGTTGTTAAAAGTGAGCCATCAAAATTGGTTGTTCATTATTTATCATAATCATGTCACACCTGCAGTCAGTTGCAGCTGAAACAAAAATAATACACTATCCCTCTGAGAATATAATAAAAGCTAAATTTCTACCTCTGTGAATTCTTGACTAAAATAATATTATAATTAAAATTACGAGGCATCTCTTTTGAAAATATTCGAAAAAAGGACACACCTCGTTAGACATGAACTCAAGTCGTAAATGGACTACTAATTCATGCTAACAAAAGAGAAAATGGTCACAAAAGCCCTGAGAATGAATAATATTTTTTCTTTTTTTTTTCAACCGACATTCGAACAAGCCCGATTTAAATATTGGACTAAACGTTGGGCCAACGCCAATACACTTACTTTATCAATGTTGTCGTAACAAAACATTCTGTTTGTTTGGGAATGTTAGCGTGAAATATCAACGTCATAGCGAACAAGGGCGTGAATACACAAGGTTGAATAGAGGCCATCCATTTCGAAAATAGATAAACTTTAGCTCATTATAGTTATTGTTTATAGCTCAGCGGATACTTTATTATACTTATAACATTACAGAACACGGATAACCGGTTCTTTTTTGTATTTTTTATGCAACTTCCGATAAAAGTAAAATCATATCACGGTCAATGTAGTGCGCGAGTATTTAACTACGAAACGTAAATGCGTGCGATTGCGCGCGCGTTCATGCAACTTCGCTTTAATTGTGAAGAATTTGACGCATCGATGCGCTTTGACTCTGCGCTATCTTTAATTGGCCCTTAGCTTTACTTGCAAAATCATACTTCATTAATTCAATTTATAAGCCGACATTAGTTCCGGTAGATTGTCACTGAGTCGTATTAACTAATTATATAAAACCTTTTTGCCGGTTCTATTTAGATTTGTTATCTTTTCGAACTGATTGTATTTTGTAATAGAACAACCAATGTAAATGTAATACTTTGGATGGAATATACTTATATTATGTATAATAACAAACTCGTCTCGCAATACACAATAGCAGATTTTAAGGCATATTTTGCTTCGCATAACCACTCTGACAGCGGTTTTTTTTCCGAAACCCTTATCAAGTGATTCAATACATTCTTAAATTCAAACAAAGCTTTGCAGATGCATATGGGTGGTATACACGTTCCATCTGGTAGGCCGCCCAGACTCTTGCAAGTTTTTGCATGACAATATGATTTTTGTATTAATTAATATTTTTTGTAATCATTAACCGAAGTTACTTATTATACATTCAACGTAAATATTTGAAATATCAAAACCGCTTATAAAATTCAAATGTATTAAACCTAAAACATAAAAGTACACAACCCGATAAGCCAGATTGGCTTAAAAAAGGTTTTATATTGAATAAATATGACATCGATACGAACAATGTTTTTATTTTCATATTTTACGTTTTACGAAATGAAATAAAAGATTAGAAATTCGTACCGAAAAATGTATTACAAATCAACGTAAAATTTTACAAAAAAAAAGATTTTGTAAGCAGTAAGAGTTAACTATATTTTCGCTAACAATAAAAAAAAGAGAAAATCCAATAACCTAATGATATAATAAGTCAGCTAACGTTGATTTGCCAAGATTTTTTTACTTATATTAGGCCAGCGTTTGACTGTGTCTTGCCTGATGCTAATCATCGACACGGTCTACGATGTAGCAGGCTTGCTTAGATCTTATAATAAACGAACTGCGCGTCCTGGCTTTGCACGCGTATAACGTTTGTTTTAAAGCATAATAATACATAGAAAACATAAAAGCCAGAAATCTCCGCGAGTATTCGAAGAATAACTCATAATAGTTTCATCACAATCGGATTAATGGTTTAGCTTAGATGGCAATAATACACACATTCTTTTTTTACTTATATGGTTAACATTATTACAAAGAATACAACATAATATTAGCTACGCCTTGTGTTCTCATCTACGTTTTGATTACACAGTAATTATAATGCCAGCTTCACACCTCATTTCCTGTACGCAAGTGGTTCATTAACATCATGCGAACTTCCCATGGGTGGGCCTAAATTTGTATTATCATTTCTTACGTCCACAAAAACGAGGTTGTGGGTACAGCAGTTCCTTAAATAATATATTATCAAATCAAATATGTATAGGGCTGAAAAATGTTGAATAGAAAAGCCAGCCGTGACACGACCTTTGGCCCCGAAATGTCTAATAACGTTTTAATAATAAACTTGCTTTCGCCGCAGAGAACAATGACAATTTTTACATTGTATGGTGTAGGGTATACATTTTAAGCGAATAATATCATCTCATAGTATAAATTATTTCTTTTAGCAGTGCACTTATCAACACAGTTGCTCTCCCTAAAGTAGAACTCTTGTACGCCAAGAGCAAAGCACAGCATAAACGGCTTTATATGCTTATTATTATAAATATAATGTTAGACTAAATGAAAACGTCAATTTTATTTTCGTTAAAAATAATAGTAAAGATAAAAGTTAGGTTAGCTAGCTTTATATTGAGAAAAAAATAAACGCTATTATCAAACGATTAGACCACACAACGCGTGAGAAAGCAAAAGATTTATTGTGGATTCCGGCGGCTACAAATCAAGTGTGTCTGTCGGATTCACGAAAATTGCGATATTCGTGCAGTTTTTGCGGTTCCGACGTTATCGTATGCAAATTTTGCACCGACTGCTATAATTGCCAATTTGTGTCTCCGTATTTTTTAACTTTAAAAACTGAAAAAAACGCATTGCGAATTTTTTTTTCCGTTTTTACTCGAATTTGAAAACTATTATTGTGCATATAAATAAAAAAAACATATCGCTTGCTTATATTTATCCGTGCATTCACACTCTTCAATTCCTTTTTACTTCAATTAATCTTAACTTGAATACGTGTAACGGATCGCAATAATTAATTAAAATGCGTCGTTTTTTTTTAAATTTGATATCAAATAAAAGTCGTTATACATTTAAACTATTAAGGTGGGGTGAAAAAACAGTACAAACAAATATTTTTGTAAAGCATATTTATGTAAGAGCGAAGGTAGGCCTCAATTGATTCTAACATTTTTTTTTTTACTTTTGACCTGCTAGTTGTATGGAAGGCAAACAACGCCATCTAGTGATAATCGGAATTTCCTACAAATTCAAGTTAACGTTAACTCTATCAAATAAGTAAAAAACTCTGACTACGTACACTGGTTATAATAGTTTTTACACTTTTAATGTTTTTCTGTTTATATCATAGTAAGGCGGACGAGCATATGGGACGCCTGATGGTAAGTGGTCACCAACGCCCATAGACATTGGCATTGTAAGAGATGTTAACCATCGCTTATATCGCCAATGCGCCACCAACATTGGGAACTAAGATGTTATGTCCCTTGTGCCTGTAATTACACTAGCTAACTCACCCTTCAAACCGGAACACAGCAATACAAAGTACTGCTGTTTTGCGGCAGAATATCTGATGAGTGGGTGGTACCTACCCAGACGAGCTTGCACAAAGTTCTACCACCAAGTGATCATAATAACATCATACTAGTACATAGTAGTACTAGGCTATTTGATGTGAAATATCAAAGGGCGCGCTTTAAGGGTAGACCGACTCGTAGATAAATCGGGACGGATAACTTACCACCACGTAAGAAGTGGAAGGGGCAAATGAATGGGGCTGCCCATGAACAACATCCATGGACATCTGCAACACCTTTAAAACACGTAAAATATTATGAAAGTTTTCATAATGTCACGAGTGAGGTACAAAATGAGCAGAATAGCAGTGCCGTTCAAAATAATTTCAAGCAAATACCTTATTTCATATTTCTTATTTATTGGCTATTATAATAATGAAAAGTTACACTATCTCGAGGAAATTTCCTTTTAACAAAATTCCTCGTAACAGACAACTTAAAAAAAATGTTAATCAAAAATCTTTATTTTAAAAATATTTTAATAGCATGGCATAAAAACCTGGTCATATGATATCAGACGATCTTCGCATATAACGCGTTATTTGTTTTTTGTTTCGAAACTAATTTCACTTCCATGTTTTTCAATTAACCAGAATTGAAAATGTAAAGAATAAAACAAAATATAACATAAGATAGATATTATATGAAAATGTATATTTAAAATCAATTCTGTTGAACATAAAACAATATTCTTATTATTCTGTAAACTACGTTCCCCTTTTTTCCACGCAGTAGAAAATGAACCGGTTCCCTTGGGGGAGGAACTGGGTTATGTGGGATTATTTCCCACTAAGACGACTGCGATGCCCGTCTTCGGAGGGATCGGAGGCTATGAGATCGTTTTGGTATAACGAATCCGCGGCCACTCCCGTGCTGTGTTGTGCTCGGGGCTCCCGGCTGCTGTCCTCCTTACTACCATTGGAAATAGGTGTGGCCCCCACATCACGCATCAACCACCATACACCACGCCCACACCCTATCTTTTAAGCGCCGAGCGTCGGGTCTGTGGGAGGGTCAAGACGACGCTGACGTCGTCTCCTCCGAGCAGGATCAGCCCTTTGCCGTTCTCGCTCCGCCGTCTTCTTTTGGACCATGACGGTGATCGCGGAGAATCACCGATACGAATGCTCGCAGAGAGAGGTCATGTCCGACTACGCGGGCCAGGACCTGCCTCTCCGCGCCACGCGAGGCATGCTGCATCCAACGTATGTTGGGCAGTGTCCCTGTCCGCACTACAGTGGTGGCACATCGCCGTCGATTCGCGTCCGATCCGCCCCCCGCTTAATTCACGTGTGAGTGAGTGAGAGCTTCTCAACGGCAATCTGAAATATTGCAAACATTACTCGGTGGAGTAGTCAAGGCGTGAAAGCGTAAATATATAGACAAACTCACTTTCGCATTTATAAAATTAGTAAGAATACAGTAATCGTAGTGGTATTCAATAAGTTCATTATTAATACGTCTTTATCAACGCATATTACGATATTTAATAATTATAATGAAAAACACCCCAATTCAGTCGAAACATCTGTGTATTATTGTGAAGCTTTAATTATCTTGTGTGGAAATTCGTGTAACAATTGTTAATAATATATTACAAAATTTCATCGAAACTATCCTTATAATTACAAGTAGCTTACAATTGTTTCATAAATTACACAGTAACGACCTATTAAAGTTCTAGAGGTTTCTATTAATGGTCGGTGTTAGTGGTGAGAAGTGTTAATATGTAATTAGTAAATTACTATTATTCCATAATATCTTAGTGTAGAATATAATACGGATATTTAATCAAGGCCGTACCATCATGTTACAATTAATTTGTACCAATAAAGTTATTATATTGATATCATGTTTCATGCTATTAATTTTATATTTTGTCATTTATTTTGATATGATCTCATTAATACTTCTTGTTTTTCGCATTGGTCTAGTGGCTAGATAAAAGGTAGCTGTTTGTTTTTTTGACTTTGCACAAAGCTATACCACCAAGTACTGGGTACAAAACCCAGTCCGATAAAAATATATTGGGTTTTTCTTTCGAAGATTCTCAGTAGCAGCTTGGTGTCTGTAAGTTGGAAGTTTGTTTACTCTCATGCCTCGGCGAGCACGTAAATCCGTTTGTCCTGTGTCTGAACTCTTTTCGGTTGTGTCGGATAGCCGTCCCATTAGATTATAAAAGTGAAGCAATAGAGAGTGCACCTGTGTGTTCGCACACACTTGTGCACTGTAATATGTCCTCCACAGTTGGTTAATCTTTCTCGAGATTGGCTAAGCATCTATTAAAAATGTCGATGGCAAAATCAAATATTTCTATTCAATATAGAAGCGTTACAATTAAATATTGAATTTCATAAATCTACCATTTAACTAAGCATAAACTCAGATGTTAAGTTCATGCTTAATTATATAGTACTTTAGTTTTGTTCAACAGTCTTCAGCTTTATAAATACTAAAGTCATATTTTAGTGTAAGTCAACGATAAGATAACATTTTTTTTTTACATTTAGGTACTTTTTTAAACGAATTCACTCACCATTCAATCCGAACAGCATATTATAAATAAAATAGTTCGTGTATTGCTATTTGTTGTTAAAATTAAAAAAAATAAATCAATTCGTAATTGATGATCATCCATTATGTTATACGATTAATGGTTGAAAGCGTTATCAATAGTTTAAATCATTATAAAAGCTTAATGCGAAAGGCTAATATGAAACCATTATTATACCGTTAATATTTAACGAAGCAATTAATATAGGACTCTGTCGCATTACTCTAATCGCATCATTTATTTGATCATTGTTATGAATGAGATTAACACAATATGATACAAATTGTATTATTGACATAACACGTCGCTGTACAGACTCAATATAGGAATATTTATATTATTAAATGCTTATTTACGAAAACATTTAATATTATTTTCTTTAAATGATAGTAAAAATAATGCCTCGTTGGTCTAGTGGCTATATGTACGGCAGCAGACCCGCAGGTCCTTGGTTCTATTCCCAGGTCGGGCCATTAAAAAGTTATCGGGATTTTCGCAAGTCTAGAAGTTGGAAGTGCATACATTCTCGTGCCTTGGAATGCACGTGTTTGCCTTCTCTTATGACCTGGGTTCATTCAAACGAGGCGTGAAGAGGCATCTTGCGGGCTGGCAAGGCGGGGGCGGCTAGTGTAAATATTCTTTCCGACTGCAATAGCGGTCTTCGCGTTTGGCCTACTACCACTTACCATCAGGTGGAGTGGAGTCATTTGCCCTCCCGGGTAGAATAAAAATAAAGTATGGCCGTTAGTTCTGCGCCATAACTCTTTCCGGTCGTCATTGCCGTCCTATTGGATTTTTAAGGCTAGGGAATAGAGAGTGCACCTGTGTTTGCGCACACACTTGTGCACTAAAATATCTTCCTCGCAGTTAGCTAATCTCTCTTGACATTGGCCGCCGTGACCGAAATCGGTCTGGAGGACATTATTATTAAATCATAGTAAAGTAATTAAGCGTCAATAGCGCGATGTTTTATGGATCGCACAGCGATGTAAAAGTCGTAGGTTCGATCCTGACTCCTTGGGCTATTGCCATCCTCGCTCCTAACACAAGTTGTATGATTAATTGGAATGACAAATAGAATTATAGTAATCCTAAGAAAGAAACGGGCATTGCTGTTGTTAGCTTAAGCTTGTGTTTAATTATTATTAAAGTTTTTCTTCACCGACGTGCACGTGAGGAACATTACTCTCCGAGTTAAATCCTGTAATCTTTTGCTTTAACCAATCTTTAAAGCTCCGGTTCGAGAGTGTAAGTTTTATTAAATAACAAGATGATAGCTGGTAAAATTACAGGAATGTTGTTTTTTGAAATATGAACAGTATTGTGTAATATATTAACAACATCATATAAATGAAAATTCCAAAGCATAGCTTATAAAAGCAAATATTTCTATGGTTGGTTTTATTGTAGTATTCACACAATATGTATAGACAGCAAATAATATATTCTAAACGAAACTTTATTTAGAATAACAACTAAGTCTTTTCGTTAGACATTATTAAAAGGAATTATGATTATTATTTTTAATTTTATAGTTTGAAAAGCTTTTATTTCATATAATAATTAAGAGATGTATTGTTTTGCCTATCACGAAATGATCACAAAATGTACTATAATGTGTTGTAGTTGTTATAACAAAATTACTTTATAAGTTAGCGCGGCTATATGACGCTTATTTGACTACAGAACTTGGAACAGAGCTTTATTAGGTTCAATTTTTAATTTAAAATTTTGTCAAATATTTATGTTATCAAACCCAGAGTTTAATTCTATGTATATGAAGGGTGTCTGGTTTTGCATGTGTGTACATAACTTTGTTTAAAACAAATAACCAATATCTGTCCATCGAATCCAATTATAAGACTATTTCCAATGTAATATTTCGTATTTATGTTTTATCTTTCTATCTCTACTTCTTCATTCATACTAGTTAGAACAACAAAGCACAAGTAATTTCACGTTAATGAAATTAAACTTCCCTTTTTCCTTCGATGCTAACAAAAAAAGTTTTTCAATTAAAGGAAGTTACGTAGTAAATGTGAAGGCGTTGTTTCATCCTTAATAGTTTGAGACTGTTATCTAGCAATTTTCAGAAGATGAATGACTTAGCATTTTACAATGTAACTAAAATGTCTTCTGATAAAGCAAGGAGTAGACATTCGTCTACTATACGTTACATACAAGTAGTCATAACCATACTGCTGATTTTATACTGAATAAGGCACAGTCTAGAATAGAAATTAATTCACTTGTATAGTTCACAAATAATATTGTTAAATGAGGCGTCACGGCGTTAGATTTCTAGAAGTATTGTGTATCTGAGGTGTGATATTTAATCAGATACAACACGCAAAATTAATATGTACGTTCAAAGCTGTTCATGACTAAGTTGAAATTCTATAAAATATGAACAATATGACCGATACGCTTTACAACATAATATTATAGAAGCTCGTGTATATATAAAACAAGGATATCAAAACACAGTTTAATTAATAGACAATACAAACTAACAGCAGTTGGTGTTCGTGACGCATTCACAGATAGACAGACAAGCTTATTAGCACAATCTACACATCATTAAAACGAATACTAATATGGAATTTACTTATAATATTTATATAGCAATCATAATGAAATTAAATCATTACATAAGTCATGTTAGGTATATTTTTCTAAAAATAATGTTTTAATGGAGTTTAATATAAGGTCTCTAAAAAATAAACAATCTACGAAAAGGAAATTGTCTTATTTTTTGTTCTAACGGTAAACACTCTTATCTGTTAAAAGAAATACTGAGATGGATGAAAGCTGGATAAACCCATGGATTTAAGATAATACAAGTAACAAGAGTTTTCTGTAACATACTTCCCTTTGAAATTTAGTTTCGATTAGTATTTGAGTATTTTGGTATCAGTTGTTTCATCATATTAATTTTATAAAGATGTAAGTGACAAATCTAATTGATATGTTACTTGTATATTGTATTGATTGACTGCCTCGTTGGTCTAGCAGCTAGATATAAGGCCGCAGACTCGGCGGTCCTGGGTTCAATTCCCAGGTCGGGCCAATAAAAAGTTATTTTTTCTATTTCGATTTTTCTATCAGAAAATTCTCCAAACATCGCCAATGCGACACCAACCTTGGGAACCAAGATGTTATGTCCCTTGTGCCTGTCATTATACTGGCTCACTCACCCTTCAAACCGGAACCCAACAATACCAAGTACTGCTGTTTGAAATAAAATATCTGATGAGTAGGTGGTACCTACCCAGATGCACAAAGCTCTACCACCAAGTAAAATGTGAAGAATTAAATGAAATTTAAAAGCGAGTTATGTTTCTGGAATATATTTCTACATAAAAACCTTACTACTACTATACCTACGTGGTAGTGCTTTATGCAACCCCGGCATTATGCATCTAAGTACATAATATGTAACACCCACTCATCAAATATTCAGCAATTACTATTGTTGCGTTCCAGTTTGAAGGATGTGTGAGTGAGTGTAACTATGAGTACAAGGAACATATTAATATCTTTGTTCCCAACGTTGGTGATGTATTGACGCTGTAAGCAATGGTTAATATTTTTTTCTATCGCCAATATTTGACTTCACGTGGCCCGTTTGCCCAACCGCCTTCCTATAATCTTCCTATTACCTTATATTGCTCAAGTGCAATATATGTGTAGTCAATTAACAATTCAAGTTATATTGAGTTGCAGTATTGTATAATTATGTTATAAAATAAATTTTATTCATGTAGTTTTCTGATTTCGTTAAAATTTTTAATCATAAATATAAATTTTAATAAATCTTACCAAGTAAACAATCACATTAAAAACAGAACGAAAAATGAACATAAACTACTTCAACAAAATGAGTTTCTTATTGCATTTTAACCAACTTGGCTTAAGTTAAGCATCTTTAGGAAAGACGGTATAAACAGCGCTTTGCAGCTGCTAATCGGTTTAATAATGAAGTCTGCAAAGACGCCTGCAATTCCGAGATAATTCACCGAAAACGGAATGGAATATACCTTTGAATAGAGAATGCTGGAAATGCTACTACCGCATGTAACGAATTACATTATTGACAAATATATATATATATCAATTTGAAAAATTTATACTATTTCTTCAATATTTAATTACGTACCAATTACTCGTAATAAAATTACGAGGACATAATTCCAGAATTATAAGAATGATGTGTCATTATCGTCACTGTATCTAATAAAATAAGAGCCTGTTAATGTCCCACTGCTGGGCTAAGGTTCCCTCTCCCATTGAAGAGAGTGTTTGCAGATTATTCTACCACGCTACTACAATACGAGTGGGTTGTACATGTGGCAGAATTTCAGTAAATTGAAACACATGAAACCATAGTTGTGCCTGGGCTTCAACCTGTAGCCAACGGTTAAAATTCACGCGTTTCAAACACCGAGCCATCTCGACTCAATATTATTAATATATCGGTATCCAATAAAACTTATTAAACCAAATTTATTTTTTGTAAAATCTCACAAATATACTTGTGACGTTAGAATCGACTTAACTTGGCAATACTGTTGGGCCAAATTGTATTGGTAAGTGTAATGTTTCAAATTATTGTATATTTGACAAATATGTATATTATATATTTTTTAAACATTGATACCGCTTCAAGTGATTTAAAAAATATATTGTGCGGTTGGGAACGAAGTTCTTTGCGACATATTTTCGATTCTAGATTTCGAAATCTAGATTCTAATTGATTTTATTATTAGGTACTACTTTTTGCAACTTTCTTTAATCAAAGAATAAGAAACGATTAAAATTTTTATAATAATGGCTATCGCCATTTTAAGGATTTTACTAATGTTTTAATATTATTTTAGTAATTAACTCATCCAATTAAATACAATTTATGATGGGAATGTGACAATAACCCAAGGCTCGAACCTGGGACTTGCGGCGGGGAATAAATAAGAAAAAAATTACAAGAGATGGCACCTTAACCCGCACATTTGCGTTCCCATTCCGATTTTTGGAGCGCTTTCAAGTGCTTCAGTCATTTTACAAAGGATTTTTTGTCCAAAGAGTAGGAAGCGGATTCATTACAAATTTCAGTACATTTTAAGTGAATTTATTTGAAATTTTTGAGCAATTTTAAATTTTCCATACAAATGTAGTTAGATAGTTCGTATCATAACCATATCTTTAGTCATTATTTACGTACAACTATTCTATGAAAAGGTTTTGATACAGAACTACTTTGGGTTATTTTTTGTCACAATACAAGCATTTGTGAGTTATCCTTTTCAAGCTGACTGACATGAAGTGATGCATTGTTAAGAAGAGCTTAATCATATATATCCTCTAGTTAGTATTGTTCCTCTTCGATATTTTATATCATATCGTAGATTCGACGATTTATTTCTCATTAGTTATTATGAATGAGTAGTATTATTATCGGGTTTCGTTTCAATATTATAAAGCGGGCGAGTTTGTTTATTTAAACACGTCAATGTATGTTACGCGGCTTCTGGAGGTCCTACCTTTGGGGATTTTTGAGCGCCTAACTACGCGCAACGATAGAGTGAACTGTAAAGTGCGCCTACCGTTTTATTATTAATTAAGTTAAATACTTAGATATAAACAAACTCACTCACAATATTTATATATTTTAGTTAAAATACTTACATAACGTTCTTAAAAATTCAAAAAGAAAAATATAAAGGTAATACAAAGCCATTAAAGACCATAAAGGAGGTTGAGCCGCTTTTTGGTGTGACAAAAATATCTACAAAATTATACGAATATTCATTAATATATAAGGTATGTGCCATAGTTTTAACCGCCTGAATTTTGTTATACGCGAAATAAATGTGCAAGTAAACTATTAGTTGTGATAATTTTTGACATACTTATTGGTATAAAATAACAACAAAACTATAACTTATAATACCATTCGTAACTTTTAGCTATTTTAACCAAGACACACATAAAGACATACAAATATAAAAATGATCGCCATTTTGGTTTTGATAACTTATGATTTGAAAATATTGATTTAAAATTTATTTATTTTGAAAACATAGACGGACACTTCAATTTTATTTATTCGTATAGATTTTAATCAACATCCTTAAGGCTTATATTAATATTAGAACTGTTTGTTACTAATAACTTATAGTGTAATATCCTTATTTAATATGTACATACATATACATATTTGGTTATAATTAGATACTAATATCATATATTTGATGTACGAGTTAGTATTTCAAAGGCAATAATTACGTACAAACAGATTATATGGTGTAATTATTAGTACGTGTTGGCTTAATGAAGATTATCTAATACGCTCGTAATTATTTAACAATTAACATTAATTATTATTTACTTATACTTCATATATTTATCAATACAACAAGCTACATACTAAATGATAGTTTTTGTTATGTTAGGTGGACGTGCAAACGGGCCACCTGATGTTAAGTGGACACTGTTGGCCCTAGACATTGGCCATATGCGAAGTTACACTGTGTCACGCAACTACAGGCACAAGGGACCAAATATCTTAGTTCGTAAGGTTGGTTGCGCATTGGCGATGTAAGTAGTGCTTTACTTCTTACAACGCCAATGTCTACCAGGTGACCGTTTTGCTCGTCAGCTCTTATATAAAAACAAAACAAAGTCGGTAGCTATAAAGCACGTTTTACACGAAGGTACCTTTCAGTAGTCACATATATTTTTTTATTACTATTACAAACATAATATGGAACACACGTTCAAAATTATTCCGTTTTTATATTCCAACGTGTAAATTACGCGCGTGGGTTTTGAAATATGACCCGCATGGATGACTGCTATCAAATAGAAGGAATTTAATCCTCTTTTTTATAACAGTCGAATTGTTCCAATATTTGTTTAATTTCTCCCAGGAGGATATATATATGTTGTTTATTAAGGCGTTATAACAAAAATATAAGTTGAAGAGATGAACAAAATATGATATTTGTCAAATATTACTATTCATTTGAAAATAATATTAATTACTGGATTGAACAAAATATTCACTTTTAGATTATTTATTTTATCGTTAAGAGAACTTGTTCTTGTTATCTGACTTGAAAATGGTTGCATTATAATCGTTCATTGGTTTTAACCCCTGTATTAAGGAAGGTGCCCCTTGTGTTCGTAATTACACTAGTTTGCCCATTATTCAAACCTGGACAAAAGATTTTTCTTGTATAATGTGTTTATATCAACACGGCTTACATAATTTTTTCTTTAAGAGCCGCCGGGTAATACAATAGAGCTAATCTTAGTTAACAAAAAATGAAAATAAAATTAGTTTTACCTTCATTATTCAAATTGAAACAGAGAAATAAATGAAAAGAACTGCACTATTACGTAACTTCCAATAACATAATCGCTATTTACTCACTATACAAAAAATATAGATTTTAATAAATAAATTAAACCCCACAGGGGACACAAAATTTATTTTTGTTTTGCTTATCTGTATTATATAATTTTGGGGAAAATCTTATTGTTCTGGATTGGTTGATTGGTTGTATATCGATCAGAAAGACTTAGGGTTTTGTTAGAAAGATGAAATGAGAAAACTCAATCCAATAAACAGAACAAAGTATTCGAAATAAAACAAATGAAAAATACAGCGTTAAAATCGACTTTTTGATGTATCGAAAATTCGTAATGGATATAAAGTGTGAATCGGATTTTTAACGTATTGAAACTGCGATATATTTCGCAATGGATCTGTTGAGCAAACATCCCTCTGAGGACGTGATTTCGATACACAAATAATACATTTTAAAATTGTATTCTTGCGCGAGAAAATGTTCCCTCTACTTTGAAAATTGATGTGGCCCAGGCAGTGGTAGGAAGTACACGTGAACTTTAACAGAATATCTTGAGTTTACCTATATCATGGACTTTCATAAAATTATTTGATGTTCTTGATTTATCTCGTGATTTATGACACTGTGCATAAGCATGCATGCATGTGGAATAAGCTCCTATCCTTCACCTAGGATGGGAAGGTCTTAGCCCA
The DNA here is from genome assembly GCA_963151315.1 of Nymphalis c-album. Lineage (NCBI taxonomy): Eukaryota > Metazoa > Arthropoda > Insecta > Lepidoptera > Nymphalidae > Nymphalis > Nymphalis c-album. The sequence continues at coordinate 9,919,084 of OY720591.1, forward strand.
GTAGTGGCATCTTTACTGGCTGTTACTATATCAATAAAAATATCATGAAATAATTTACGTATTCCGCGTTAATATAAAACTGCTACTTTTAACGAACCCTCAGCTATATAATGGTTTAAAAAAAGAAAAGGCTTATATTGCCCGTCTAGTATTAAAAGTCTAATTCTTTAAACTACAATGAGCTCATTAAACGCTCTGAACATAATTAGTTAGTTGGAGTGTAGTTAAAGGAGGTAACTTCAAAAGAACGAGAGATCTTGACTCATACTTCCTATCTAGGTCAACGACTACGTTTGAATCAGAATCAGCCTAAAGCTTATATTTAACTAGATTTCAAAACGAAAAAAAGAAAAAAAATACTGACTATTCTACCAGGAAACAATATTTAAAAACTGTTGTATTTATAAAATATATATATATAGCAAAGACAACGATTTCATCGGAATTGAGTTTTTTTGAATACCCACACGCACTGCATACACTGTCTTTTTAAATTTAGTTAATTGCGCTGCTAAGCATCGAGTGCGACTATGTCTTTATAAAGTAGCCCTTGGAACATCGAAGCAGTTTAATTTAGTAAATGTAGAAGAGTAGATAAAAAATAACTTAAACGTTATTTACCTGCTTCGGGATATATAACTAACTTTATGAACTTCACATTCGCTCGTATTGATTATCGTTACCGATTATTTGCACCAATCTGAAATTCGATATTCGTTATCTACAACACTATTGTGTGGAAAGTGAGCTAACTAATGCTATTATGACGAAGCTGGTATCAGTTTAAGTTCTACGGTAGACGTTGTCTCGTGCATTTGCGGCTAAATTACATAATAGATACTGTTATCTATCTATATATATATATAATGAACATAATATCTCTATCGTAATTGTATATATGGATAAATATATAATAGTTTTTTTTTCACAATGTAAGCATGACTTAGATAATATAATATATTTCTTACAATGGGCGGTGGTGACCATCAGGTGGCTCTCACTTAGTCTGCAGATAATATAAAACAACAAAAAAGAGCCTGTATATAATTAATAATTATACATCAATGCTTGGGGGCGTTGCGTAACCTGAGTCGAAATACGTAGCGTAATCTGAGTATTTATATGTGTCACGATTTTAGGGGGTAAAAATTAAACTACTAAATTTGCTCGAAAGTCAAGCAACTTAAAGGTCAAAATAAATAAAACCGTTTAAAAACAAATTGAATGCGGGTAACCACGAGGTAAATGCAAGCAATTGTTATACATATATGTATAGTATTAGTAATATTATGTATGAGATTCTGATTATCTTAAATAATATGCTATTATTTTTTGAATAAATAAATAAATTGTTTGATTATTTCAATACGTTTTACATTCTCGTCATGTATAATATTATACTTGTTAGTTTGTGTATATGATTGGTTGAAACAATATAAGTACCGGTCCGATTTCACAGGGAACCAGCAACCATACTGAAACAATGTGAATCAATAATATCAATTGGGATGTACTTTCGTATATTATTGCACTAATTTTGCGTACTTTGAAAAATCAATACATAAAGTTTCTGATTAAATTAAATGTAAATATTAATAATAGATAGAGGAAAAGTTTCATGTTTTAAATTATTAATTTAATTTATTATTTCACATATATCATGTTTAAAATAAGAACATATTCTAAACAATAGAAATTATTTAACACTACAAAGACAAATATTGTTGTTATTATAAAACACAATGTAGTTGGTTGGCTATTGTAATACATAATGTTGTTATACATTAAATATTATACACGAAATAGGTATTTCCAAAAACGTTGACCTAAATATGGATGGTGAAATTATGTCGTGAATATTTTCCAAATAAAATTAAATTTTGACATTTTAGTGAAATAACTTTTCGGGATATTTTCAATGGCACTATTGAAAATATTTCAACAATATATAAGTTATAATTCAAAAGTGCTTTTGAAACCGTTTTCAATTTTATATAATAAATTTTTAACTTTTAATATATATTAAAACATGTACATATACTATAGTATTTTTACGTATAATTTGGGATGGCTTCCCAGATTTCTTAATGTACAATTATTATCTAAACTAAATATTGTAGCTTTTATATAAAATTACACATCAGTGACCTAATAGGCCTATGAACAAAATAGGGACTCATACCACGCCGCAGGTCGTGGGTTCGATTCCCACCTAGGACAGACATTGTGTGCATGAACACGTCTGTTTACCCTCTTGTCTAAGTGTGGGTGTAATTATTGTCTATATAAGTATGTTTTGCAAAAGAAAAGTAGTACTTATAAGTATATTATTTGTCAGTTGTCCCTAGTACGAGCTCTGCTTAATTTGGTGTGAATAATGACGCAGGACATTATTATTATTTTAGATATTTGTTTTATTTAACGACGGAATTTCTTTCGAAAGATTTTGTCAGCGATTTCACCATTATGTCGTTTCCGTACTAAGGACAAAATTAACGAGTGTTTTACAAAGCCTAGCCAAAGCCTTCGAGGACTTTTATAGAACTCCGCTAAGGGCAGCTGTCTGTTACTAAATCCATTGATTAAGGACGTTACTAAGGTTTCAGTGTTCCGATATTGCTTAGTCTTCTAGAATTATCTTTAAAAGCTTGTATTTACTACATTCATATTAGTGTTTTCTATAAAAAATATTAAATAAAATATTGTAGCCCCACGATAAGAATAATCACATACTTACTAAACGAATGTAATCAAAACTTTTTTGAAAAATCAACTAATTAAAATATTTATAAATAAAACTGTTTTATAAGATCCATCACGATAAATCGAGAAATTAATCTGGTTAATTAAGTTTCATACCAATAAAAATCTCTACTTATATTATAAGCAGACAGACTTTCACTACTAAAGCTCTGGACCGTTTTTATACTCGTCTGGGTAGGTACCACCCACTCATCAGATATTCTACCGCAAAACAGCAGTACTTGCTATTGTTGTGTTCCGGTATTAAGGGTGAGTGATCCAGTGTAATTACAGGCACAACGGACATAGCATCTTAGTTTCCGAAGTTGGTGACGCATTGGCGATGTAAGCGATGGTAAACATATCTTACGATGCCAATGTCTATGGGCGTTGGTGCCCACTTACCATCAGGTAGCCTATATGCCAGTCCGCCTTCCTAGGCAATAAAAAAAATGTATCTACCACCAGACAAAGCCTCATTCCTCAACAAAACGAGGGCGAAGCCGCAAACGAAGATCAGTCCTTAAAAAAGTAAGAAATAATATACTTGATGTATAAAAAAAAATTGTAAAATGTCCATGTAAAATTTCCGAGTCTGTATACCTAACGGTAATTTCCGTTTGAAGTAACTTTTTTCAAGTGTCAATCATTTCACAGAGAATGTTAATATAGATTTTGAAGTTTTGAAGTCAGTCTATTTTAGGATCGATCGACGTGACTTAAGAAAGAACGAAAACAGTGTATATCAAAGTCAAAGTTATGAAATTTTCGAGTTTCAAGAATTTTTGCTGAGTTTGTTCTGGGATAGATGACGTACTATTGACTTGTTTGTTCGTAGTTTACTTTGTAGATGTCTGAAGTTATTGTTTTAACCGAAATTTGATCTGAAAAATAAATTTATTACAGCAACAATAAGCGTCTCAAAAACAGTATCCCATAGCGGTGATTGGTATGAGAGGATTTTCAACGCGGAATCGGTGGGTTATTAGTCCGAAATAATGATTTAATTGTTTTTCCTTTTCAAAGTAATTACTCACAATTTGATTACCATAGACACTTTATATTTTTTAATTAAATAAAAATAGCTTAAATCTAATTCTGACCTTGGTGAATGGGTTTCGTAAACAAGTGGCACGAATCAGTATATAAGTTAAAAGTTAAATGTTAGTATAATTTTAATGAGTCCCAATTATGATAGTATCAAGTAACCTTCCCAAAAAAGCCGCTGATAATTAATTGGCCCTATTATTTGTACTATCTGGTGTGGTGTATACCAGATAGTACAATAGTAGGAATATCACTTGTCAAAATTTATTCTGCTCAATGTGTGATAACAGTCATCATTTATTGATGTCTTAATATTTTATTGCATTAACTTAAATAGTAATTGAATCAAGGGAATAACAAACACAAAGCGTATATCTCAAATTCAATGGTTGGCACTGCATCAAAGTCTGCAGACAGTCGTGACAACTTATCATCAAATAACCATTTACCCATTTGACGCTTGACTGACAGGTTTTGGTAGCATAACTCGTGGTAATCACCAATAAATTATACGTTCCCAAATTGTATTATTATTTGCAATTATTATCATATTTATATATTTATAGTTATTAATATCTGTATTCCATCATAAATATCTATGACGACAATTAATATTTATTTTATTTAATAAATACCTAAAATTAAACATAAAAAAACGTTCAGTTATCAATATAAATAATCAGTTAAAACCATACATAGAAATACAGCTTTAAAGTTGTTATATGCATATTAAAAATGTATGAAATCGATAAAATATTATACAACAATTTACATCGGCTGTATTTAATTAAAATATTGAAATCGAAAACGCAAACAATTCCTCAGATTAAAAATGGAATACCTGAAACGCGTTTTACGTTCAACAAAGGGCATATTCGGGGATTAACCGTTGATCGCGATAATTAATTAAAGTATTTTTATTCATCACCTTTTTATCATTTATAAAGATTTAATAAAATATTGCTATTATTAATTTTTGAATCACTTTAACATAATATAATTTTATATATCTGTGTTATTTACGTATTAACGGTATACGTGCTTATAAAGGGTTATTTTTAATGACCCAGCAACCTCGCAGGACTAGATAGTTAACATCATAAGCAACAACTTTTGTTCTACGACTTTTGATAATTTGTTAGATTTTATTTTCATACAAAAATGAATATTAATTTAATTTCCCGCTTGAACGTTTATAAATCTACGCGCAACGCAAAGATCGACGCGTCATGTCAACCTTTCGTGTATGAATAAAATATAGACCTACAAACGTCACGAAAGTACAACAAAAACTTGTAAAATCATCTTTTTCTCATGTATTGAGTTATGTTCAAAGTCGTAGAACAAAAGTTGTTGCTTATGGTGTTAGCTACCTAGTCCTGCGAGGTTGCTGGGTCATTAAAAATAACCCTGTATAGTTAACGGATTCCGCTTAAGTAAGATTTAGCTCCGCTGTACAACTTAAAGTATAAGGTATATTGTTATAAATTATATTTTGGTTATGTATGTACATATAACATATATTTTTTTTAATATTGAAGAATTAATCATGGTTCAACGATTAGAAAGGTATTATCAGTTATGTACCGATAGCGGAAGTCGTGCGAGAAAAGCAAATATGGCTAGCGGATGTGGGTCGTAAGTCACGCCACAGAATCCCGGTCGACATCCGGAGCCGCTTGATTCATAACGTGACGACTCCGTAACGACTCGTATGCCTTTTATATTTATTATACGTTGTTATAAATTATCATTTAGCGCTTCAAACTGGAGCAATTAATCTTATTTTATGTTTGAATTATATTGAATTGTTTATTTACTCCTGAATATTTGTTCATTTATTTATTTAATATTTTATTTATCATATTGGATGAGCCGAAATAGGCCAGTAGATAATTCTATATACCTACATACACATCTCTTTTATTTTATTGTGATTTTAAACTTACAATATATAATTTCGATAGGATTGGTTTCCAATTCAGTTACAATATTTAATCGTCAGTAAGTTGGTCATGGCATTATTATAAAATGCTTACAATTGACGTGACGTCAATTGTCTAAATATAAGGCGGGTGTACTTCGGGTGCAGCTGCAATGAGTTACTTTTTTTTATTGAATAGGTAAGCGGGACGAGCATATTAGCATATTAGTGGTCACCTATGTCGATAGACATTGGTATTGTAAGAAATGTTAACATGTGTTCGCTTACATCGCCAATAGGCCACCAACCTTTTGAACCAAGATGTTTCTTGATATGTCCCTTATGCCTGTACACTTACTCAATCACCCTTCAAGCCGGAACACAACACCTAGACGAGCGTGCAAAGCTCAACCACCAGTAAAACTATTTGCTACTTATACATATAATTATGTATATATTATATAGCTAAGGAAGGACGTAGGCTAGGCATTTTTAAATCTAGTTCTCACTCGCCACAATGCGGAGAAGTCGCGCGCAATGACTTAGTATTACATATATTTCAAATCCTTTCGTAACTTAGTAATCGAAAATAAGGCCGTTATTCTCTTATATTATATTTATGATCATAATATTGAAAAGCAATAAAACGAAGCAAATATAAATTCCAATATAATAAAATAATTGAGGGCGTTTAACATTCCGAGGACTAGACGAGGATTGAAAGAATGTTGAAGTATTCATATCTATACTAATAAGCTGAAGAGTTTGTTTGTTTGATTTGGCTAATCTCAGGAACTACTGCTTCGAATTTATAAATTATTTTTGTTTTTTTTTATTGCATAAGAAGGCGGACGAGCGTATGGGTCACCTGATGGTAAGTGGTCACCAACGCCCATAGACATTGGCACTGTAAGAGATGTTAACCAACACTTACATCACCAATGCGCCACCAACATTGGGAACTAAGATGTTATGTCCCTTGTGCCTGGAATTACACTGGCTCACTCACCCTTCAAACCGGAACACAACAGTACCAAGTACTGCTGTTTTGCGGTAGAATATCTGATGAGTGGGTGGTACCTACCCAAACGAGCTTGCACAAAGCTCTACCACCAAGTATTGTTGTGTTGTACAGTCCTTTTATCGAGAGAGGTTCTAGATTGATTTTTATTAATTACATTTTATTCATCATATCACATATGGTGATAATAATTAATTATTACGTATTATAAGCATATTTAATTCTTCTAGCTAACATTTTTTTTTCTAGCTAGTAATTCCGAATGTCGATTACGGTTGATTAGTATGAAAGCATAACAAACAAACAAACTTACCTTCGAATTTATAATATTTATATGGATAATAATCCAATATATTGTATATTATAGGAAGGAATATATTTTCAATTGATTGAAGCTTTACTTCTATTAGTACAACGAGTGATTTTTTCTAGTAGGGTTGTATCGTTTAACCTCGCAGTAAAAGCCTGTGAATGCCCACTGCTGGGGACTAGGCTGATTTACCTTATACATCTTTACAATTGATTCTTATTAGCGAGTACAAAAAATCTAATGATTGCAGTTTTAGTTTACATAAAATCAGCTATGGGACTTGTTTGGTTCTTTATTTATTTCTTTCAAAATTATTTATAATAATATTCAAGGGTACGGGAAACCACATAAATCATGAACAATTCATTTTAGCAATCTATATATTACATTTGTTTATGCATATGTTAATAAATTTATCTTGATATCATTAAATTTAACGCAACATATAAATTTGAAATATCAGTTTTCGTATTGTAAATTTTTGGTTGCAATAATTCATAAAAAATAAAATCCAATGATATTCGGTACATTTAACTATCGTTCAAATATATTACGACTCCTTTCCCCCTAAAGCGTTTACATAAACCTGATTTATATGTGTAATGCGCTAAAACAGGCCAAGTTCTTTTAGTTCAATGCGGAGAACATTTACATAATATATTTCACATGTAATATGTTATATTCAACAAAGAGCCTCATACATTACATCATAATATAAAGTATAAAGATTGCTGTATACTTTTTTGTAGGCGTTAAGATATGTTCTAGCGAAACGTTTTATGTGTTAGATGGTAGAGGATAAGGTGAGGATGAAAGTTTTATAAAATTTCGTCCTACATTCGAGAATGTTTTGTGATTTTATTTATCAGTTTTTTTTATTCGCCGACGGAACATTCAAAAGGGATGCCTTTCATTTGTCAGGTTCTCTGTAATATTCTACTCTATATATTATGATGTTATCAGAAATGTTCGATAAATAACATGAGTTCTATGTATATTTTGAATGAGATGAAATTTATTGAAGATCCTGGAATGATGCAGGGACGCAGGGACTCAGGGATGCAGGGACGGAAATATTTATAATTATTCTTTAACTCAGTTAAAGACCCGGAGGTGGACCCCTACTTGATGCTGAGTTATTAACTTGATACAAGAAATATAAACCACACATTATCTATCAAGCAATTTTCTAGGATGTAGATGTGATTTGTACTTGTAATAATACTTTAATTTTCCGTCCAGAGAATGAGAATTGCGATTCAAGGGGGAAGGCTATTAATGTTTGCTATTTTAATTATAATTATATGTAATTTATATCAGATTTATATCTTAATTTTATGTTTTTTTAACAGCCCTCATGATACTTGAAAAATGGGACCATACTGGAATTTATCTAACGGATTTAGACTAGTATAAAGTTTCCTGAAACTTAGAAGCACTAAGTTAATGAGAAACCCAAAGCATAAATGAAGTTAGAAGAGATAGAAGCTTTTCAAACGTTGAAGTTATAAAAGTTTATAATTAATTACGTACTGATAAAACTTTTTGAACAGACGAACTAATATACTCGTGTCGTTTGCGCTGTTATTCTTAATTCATATCATGATTATGAGAAGATATCCTCTTAGGACTCGTCCGAGAGAAGCTTAAAAATGATTACATAAATAGAACCGACTAACGATACCGAATAACCAGTTCACGGGTCGGACAGGGTTTTTGTTACAGGCTGTATTTAAAAAATATACTTCGGGTACCTTTGAACAGAAGTAAAATTTCCAATTTTGTATCGTACAAAAATGTCAAACAACAATATAAATATCGAGAACGCGGAATTAACATAAATAAGAAAACGAGTTAATCAAATAAACAATAGACAGTCATTTAGCATTTTTTTATGTCTATTTTCACTATATTCTAAATACAAAGTGTAAAGTAGTCGGACATATTAAATAAACAATAGAGGGAATACCGAAATGTACGGATGCGAACGTCTAGTGAGATAGTGTTATTTTTTTAAATTGACCAAATTTGACAATGTTAGCTTTGTTAGGAAATGTAAATTAACCGTGCCTCGTGCTAGTTAATTTTTTAGAATTTCGTCTCCGGCAATGACATATAATCATATTTATCCAGATTAGAAAGGAAAGTCAAAACATTGTTTTTTTTTAATTTTTTTCTCTATTGGAAAATATATTTATTGACAAAAACAATTGCATTAAAGTAACTTTGTTTACAAAAAATCAAAAACAAGGACGAGGTGGAAAAATTTACAATGTTTGGTAAAGACAGGCTTGCCCGAAACGTTCGTGTTGAAATAACAAAGCAAAATATTGTTGCAGATTTATTCGATTTTATTGCAAGGGAATAGAATATAAATTCGCTTAATCGAGCCGTAGAGTAAATTATGCGTGTAATTCTATATAACTCGGAAGCTTTTATGGTGATAACTAATATGAAAGAATCAAGTTTTTTTCGTTTTATGGACGATTGGATTGAGTATGCTTGTTTGTTAAAGCCATTTCATTTTCAAAATGTAACATCTTACTCAAAATGGTATTCTAATATTCATTGGAATAAGTTTATTGATATGACTTTTTCGTCCCAAGGCAGAAACAGAGAAATATTCAATAATGAGTTTTGAATGTGCTATTCATTTAATCTGTTATTTATATATATTTAAAATTTTACACGTAATCAACATAATTACAAATCATGACGTCACAAGTTGAAATCTTGGCTCGATATAATAAATATATGTAAACGGATTTATTATAGAATAGAAGCGATTGTCATTTCAATTATCGAAAGCATTATACTAACATTACATTTCAATGTAATTTACGTAACAAATGACGTCACATCAAAATAAAACTTAGCCTAATGGTTAAAATAACCTAAATGTATAAATATTCCTCTTTTAGAATGCTATAAAGAGAACATTTTCTTTTACAATTCCGTTTTATTTTGACCATTTATTTCGGGCACATTTCACCTCAGTACTTACACTTACTGGAGCATTCTTGACGCTTTACAATGCTTGCAATAAAAGCGTTCATTACTCGTAACACGATGCCGAGTCGACGGTCGTACCGATATTATACCGCGCAGGTATTGCTGATTAGGAAACATACGGTATTTAAACACATGCGGCGTTTTGTGTTAAAAATTTATTAAATATCCCATACCACTTGATATTTCATTATGTTTAGTATAAAAAAAACAACGGGTTGCACTCCGGGAGTGCCGGCAGAAGTGAAAACTTGAATTGTGAACTTTGTGCATTTTTGATATTTTGGAATGGATAGGGAAAAATTTTGCACGAATTACTTTAATTATCTTTATAAAAGTAGGTCCTTCATTTATGTGATAAAATTCAATATTAATTTATTGCGCTATCGTACACAAACATGACAATTTACATTACATTAAAAATTTAACACTTCAGAATCCGTCTTACGAATTTTTAATCAGGGTCACGTGACCTGACGCAAGTTGAACATTTTTTATCCATCACAAAAAGTGCACAACGCCGCTACAGAAGTTTTCACTCCAAAAATGTTGTAACGCTTGATAATTTAATTACGTAAGTGACTTAATTTTGGACCTTACTAACTTGATGGTAGACTAAACGGCTAATAAGCATAATTTGCAGGTTTGATCCAAAACCCTTTGGCTTTTGTTGTAGTTTAACAAAGGCTTGGTTTAGTTGGTAGGAATAGGAGTCTTAGTTATGCTTTAGCTGTGCAAGTTATATCTTTGAAAGGCTAATATATATTTGGGTAAAAGTTATTAAATATAAATTCTTAATTTAAAAATCGACCGTTCAACACAATGGTTAAAGGTATAATATGTGGATATAGTATTTCTATGACTACATTTTTCACTCCTCATTCGCTTTAAGCTAATTATTTATTTGAGTACAACGCAAGTGCACTTTACTTAAAATGATATTAGAGAAATTATGAAAGTGGTAGATTTATAACATTTGAATGTAATCTGAAATGTTTGAGGGTTATGATTATTTTATATAACTGATTTTTACTTGTTACTTGACTTTCAAGCTTTTATGTATTTTTTACAATATCACTAATACATTAGAGTATTTTCCGGGTTATGTGCATTTTCGTCCCACCTCTTCACTCAGCTTAACTTTCAAGATTTTATGTATTTTTACAGTATCACTTATACATTAGAGTATTTTCCGGGTTATGTGCATTTTCGTCCCACCTCGTCACTCAACAAAAACTCTACCACCAGTCATGAAAGTATTAATGTATTCCCGTTTGAAAGATGAGTGAGCCAGTGTAATTATTGATAGGAGTGACATTATCTCATAGATTCCATAGTTGGCGGCATAATATTTAAAGCATTATCAACGGTCTGACTTGCCAGTGTCTGTGATTAAACGTGATAAGGATCATCAGGGTCTTCCTTTATGATTGCAGTATATTGTATGAATAAGTATGTTATGGAGTTAGAAATATATTCTACCCAACGTATATATTTCGTTTAAATTAAATATTCAGATGTCTTATATTATTGAAATCTATTTCAAATTTATCTTCATTGAATTATTAAATTTGCTTAATAATATATAATCGAAGTAAAAACTAACACAAAACAAATTACATTTATTTTTTCATATATATTTATATAATTAGATTATGAAAAAATAACGGTCGTTAACGTCTCGAAATTCAGTACATATGTTGTCTGAAAACCTTCGCTACAGTCAGTGCCTTGCTACTTAGAGCAGAAAGGACGTGTGGTAGGTTTTAATTACGGCCTTCACGACCGTCCATTACAGCTTTGAATGTGGACGTTGCGTAGATTGTGAAGATCCGATGTGCTAGCTTTTTAGTTAGCTTAATATAATTATTTAGGTTTATTTTTAATAATTGTTCAGTACAGCTTAAGGCAATTATTTTATTTAGATTTATTATTTTGTTTTAAAATTAATTTGTCGATTTTCCTCGATCAGGCGATTGAGTGAATAACTCACTATTCCATCTCATTCATAATCCGATGGATAGGCAATCACTGCAAACGAACAACCAAAGAGTGTTCAGGCGTAAAACCAATGGCTACGTGTTTTTCGAAGTACGAGTGTTATCACTTCCAACTTTCAAACTTCGACTCGCCAATGCATACCGCCAATGCAATACTACCCGGAAAGTGCAGAGAACCCCATATCTTAATTCTTATTTTATTTGATTGCTGTACTTAATAAGCTTATCTTTACTTTAAAATATATTAAAACAAAAAACAATCTAGCAATTAAATTAAACAAAGACGCTTGATCTGTGCGAAAACAAACTTCACGATGACGAAAAGCTTTTGAAATTTTTACCTAGATTAACACTAACAGGTTGGTAATCTAGGTAAAAATCTTATAATTAACATTGCTGATAGATAAATATTCTCTAAAATATTTCTCATATTAATTCATGTTATACTGCAAATTTCATCAACGAAACATCATCAATCAATGTTACTTTTGTTTGGTTTCATAATGTCGTTTTACATCTAATGTTTACTGGTTAAATTTTAATTAAATTTTCATTTGAAAGTTTCACAATGTATCACGTTTTTGAAAATTTAAATAGATTCTGTGTTTTTATTGGAATATATTTTTAACATACATTTATCCTCGTATATTTGAATATTATTATGAGATTTACTTTGAACTTTCTTTTAATAAAAAGCAAATCCCTCTTAAAGAGTTAACTAAGAAATCGACAATGTAGTTAATAAAACCAAAATTCACTTTAGTTAGTTACTATTTATTTTAAACGAATATTAAGAAACTTCTTTGAGCCAAGCTTTGATTTTTGATTCTATGAGCCAAGCTATGTTTATTTATTTTACTAATTAGAATAATTATTATTTACCAATTGTTTTTTATCATGATTTTAAACTTAATGGTTTCAATTTAATACCTATATATATTTCGTAATAGATTTTTACATGCATTGTTAAGACCTACTATGCAGAAGTATTTTTTTTTATCGCATAGGCAGGTGGACGAGCGTATTGGCCACCTGATGGTAAATGGTCACCAACGTCCATAGCCAATGGCATTGTAAGAGATGTTAACCATCACTTAAAACACCTATGCGCCAACCTTGGGAACTAAGACGTTATGTCCCTTGTGCCTGGAATTACACTAACTTGATATTACATTAACTTGATATCTGAATGCTTAGAGAGCTTAACGAAGGATTTAAAATAAATATTTATTCTTTACTCTATTTTTAATGTATTATTTTATACAATAATTAATCCCCGGATAAATAAATAATGATAATGAAAGCGAAAATTTTATCGCAGTGTTGTTAAATATAAGTTAGCGAATGTTATCTGATAGACGTGAAAGTCGATATGTTTGATTGATTTGATTTGATTATGTACAGTATTATTATGTATTGTTCAAAATATATATTTTTTGTTACATTTTTATATAATACTTATTGGTAAAGGTAATCTAAATTACTGTTACTAATAAGTGGTTAACATTAATTTCATATTTCCGTAAATTTAATACAACGTGCTTTGGACAAAGTTTTTTTGTTTTTTAAATAAAATATTACAGTAATCTTATGTTAGACATTAATAGGTAAGGAGTGGAGTTGGCATTCATCGATTTGATTTATTTGTTTTGATAGTATATAGTTGACTAAGTTATTTAATTTGGAAAATACAATTGCTGTTTGTTTTCCTATCTACTAAGCGAAGCAGTAGTAGATTTGAATATGACGATTCTAATTTTCATATAATAAATAAAAAAATTAACAAAACAAAAACCGACTTCATAGGAAAAACAAATTAATATGCACTAAAAAGTAAAAAAGTAATTGCGTATTCTTCTATAATTTGATAATTAACTTACTATTTTCTATTCATCGATATGTAGGTACGAATGTGTTGAGTGGTTGATAATGTATTTACAATTATTGTTACTTTTGGAGTCGATGTCAGCCAAGGTGGGTTTATAACTACATACATAGTTAGTTATAGGTGAGATGTGCTTGTGTCACACGCGCAACTTTACGAGGCGAATAAAATTCAATTTGTAATGTGTATGTTTTTGTTTGTTTTTAAAAGATTCCCTCCCGTATTATTATTGCTAGGTATATTATAGTGTTTCCTTAGCTGACATCGACTCCAAAAATAACAATAATTGTAAATACATTATCAACCACTCAACACATTCGTACCTACATATAAAAAAAATTCATCGAAATCCGTTGAATAGATATCGAGTTATTCGTCCATTTGTCGCGCACATACCTCATGCAACGACTTATATGGTTTTCTCATGGATTCCACTGTCAAAACTGGACCAAAAAAAAAATGGGACCAATGGCAAAGCACCAGCTCTCAAATAAAAAGAAAATCATCGAAAGCGATTCATCCAGTCGAAAGTTATGAGGTATTACTGGTTAAATTTTAATTAAATTTTCATTTGAAAGTTTCACAATGTATCACGTTTTTGAAAATTTAAATAGATTCTGTGTTTTTATTGGAATATATTTTTAACATACATTTATCCTCGTATATTTGAATATTATTATGAGATTTACTTTGAACTTTCTTTTAATAAAAAGCAAATCCCTCTTAAAGAGTTAACTAAGAAATCGACAATGTAGTTAATAAAACCAAAATTCACTTTAGTTAGTTACTATTTATTTTAAACGAATATTAAGAAACTTCTTTGAGCCAAGCTTTGATTTTTGATTCTATGAGCCAAGCTATGTTTATTTATTTTACTAATTAGAATAATTATTATTTACCAATTGTTTTTTATCATGATTTTAAACTTAATGGTTTCAATTTAATACCTATATATATTTCGTAATAGATTTTTACATGCATTGTTAAGACCTACTATGCAGAAGTATTTTTTTTTATCGCATAGGCAGGTGGACGAGCGTATTGGCCACCTGATGGTAAATGGTCACCAACGTCCATAGCCAATGGCATTGTAAGAGATGTTAACCATCACTTAAAACACCTATGCGCCAACCTTGGGAACTAAGACGTTATGTCCCTTGTGCCTGGAATTACACTAACTTGATATTACATTAACTTGATATCTGAATGCTTAGAGAGCTTAACGAAGGATTTAAAATAAATATTTATTCTTTACTCTATTTTTAATGTATTATTTTATACAATAATTAATTCCCGGATAAATAAATAATGATAATGAAAGCGAAAATTTTATCGCAGTGTTGTTAAATATAAGTTAGCGAATGTTATCTGATAGACGTGAAAGTCGATATGTTTGATTGATTTGATTTGATTATGTACAGTATTATTATGTATTGTTCAAAATATATATTTTTTGTTACATTTTTATATAATACTTATTGGTAAAGGTAATCTAAATTACTGTTACTAATAAGTGGTTAACATTAATTTCATATTTCCGTAAATTTAATACAACGTGCTTTGGACAAAGTTTTTTTGTTTTTTAAATAAAATATTACAGTAATCTTATGTTAGACATTAATAGGTAAGGAGTGGAGTTGGCATTCATCGATTTGATTTATTTGTTTTGATAGTATATAGTTGACTAAGTTATTTAATTTGGAAAATACAATTGCTGTTTGTTTTCCTATCTACTAAGCGAAGCAGTAGTAGATTTGAATATGACGATTCTAATTTTCATATAATAAATAAAAAGTTTAACAAAACAAAACCCGACTTCATAGGAAAAACAAATTAATATGCACTAAAAAGTAAAAAAGTAATTGCGTATTCTTCTATAATTTGATAATTAACTTACTATTTTCTATTCATCGATATGTAGGTACGAATGTGTTGAGTGGTTGATAATGTATTTACAATTATTGTTACTTTTGGAGTCGATGTCAGCCAAGGTGGGTTTATAACTACATACATAGTTAGTTATAGGTGAGATGTGCTTGTGTCACACGCGCAACTTTACGAGGCGAATAAAATTCAATTTGTAATGTGTATGTTTTTGTTTGTTTTTAAAAGATTCCCTCCCGTATTATTATTGCTAGGTATATTATAGTGTTTCCTTAGCTGACATCGACTCCAAAAATAACAATAATTGTAAATACATTATCAACCACTCAACACATTCGTACCTACATATAAAAAAAAATCATCGAAATCCGTTGAATAGATATCGAGTTATTCGTCCATTTGTCGCGCACATACCTCATGCAACGACTTATATGGTTTTCTCATGGATTCCACTGTCAAAACTGGACCAAAAAAAAAATGGGACCAATGGCAAAGCACCAGCTCTCAAATAAAAAGAAAATCATCGAAAGCGATTCATCCAGTCGAAAGTTATGAGGTAACAACACAAAAAAAAAAAAACATACAGACGAATTGATAACCTCCTCCTTTTTTTGAAGTCGGTTAAAAACTGATTGAATTAAATATATTACGATTTTTGATTGCTTTATATTTTATATTATAATTAATGTGGTATAATTTCTATTACACATATAACTTATATACGGTATATATCTAACGGTTTTATTTTATTTACCACATTTTAAAAATAATTAATTAATTAAAGT
This sequence comes from Nymphalis c-album, assembly GCA_963151315.1. Classification (NCBI taxonomy): domain Eukaryota; kingdom Metazoa; phylum Arthropoda; class Insecta; order Lepidoptera; family Nymphalidae; genus Nymphalis; species Nymphalis c-album. The sequence goes on from OY720591.1 coordinate 9,935,691, forward strand.
ATAATATTTTAAAAATGCTACCCTCTTCAACGATATTATTACAATACTTTGTACAATCCTGATGTTATCCAATTAAATAATATATTATATATTATTTGAGCCAGAATATCACCTGTTTTAGTCAGCTCATATCCACGACAGATACAACTCACATAAAACGTTGGAAATAATAATAAAAAATATGATTGTGGTTAAAATGCAAATATAAAATATTTAATTTTTCGCCCGCAGCTTAGCCCACGTGTGTGGAGGTGCTAAGCACCCCCTACCCTTTACTGTACCCCTGATAATGTTTGAAAAATATCGTGTTCGGTTGAATACCTAACGTAATAACATAGAAAAAAAATTATAACAGTATTAACATAACCAAGCTCATGTTTTAAACAAAACAAAATACTCACGCCAGATGAAAGCAAATCCAAAACCTCATCACCGTCGATCATATTTTATTACCCCTAATATTTATATTGACTCGTCAAAACAAACATTTTTTTCTTGTTACACCGGTGTATATATTTATTGCTGTCTGTTCGGGACTGCTCATATTGAAATATTGTTCGTGTCCCTAATTTCCAGCGAGAGCTAATTTTGTTAAAGAATTTTTAACACATCAATATATGGACCTTTGAATATTGGACCTTATTAAAATAAAGTAATATATAACGCGATTAAGTACAAGATGGCTCAGTAATTAGAACACGTGAGTTTAATGCACAGGTAGCAGGTTCGATTCCGAGTGCATTATTGAATTTTCATCTGCTTAATTTATGTGTTTATAATTCATTCCTTGCTCAGCGGTGGAGGGAAACATCGTGAATAAAAATGTTGTCTGTAAAGTCGGTTTACGGACGATAGTTTAACGTGAAAACGTCAAAACAGATAGATGCGGCACAAGCGTACAATCAACGTAACGGGACAATGAGCGTAACGGGACAATGAGTCATTCTTTTTCATGCATTCAGCCAGCATTCATCGACTAATTAGACGTTGTCACGTCAAAAATTGCGTGTATCGATTAAAAATCTGTCACATATAAAACCATTCCGCATTAAGACAGCTTGGTGGAACTAGGTTTAAGTTTAACTTGTAAAGGAAAAGGCTTATCTCAAAATGTGATCGTAACAATAGCCATTCGAATAATACAAAGAGTGAATATTGATTGATTGCTTGAAATAGTTATGTTTAATTGATTGTTTTAATATAATTTATAAACAAAACGTTACGACGTGAAAATGAGTTACTGTAACCCAAAAAACTGTGCAACATTAGACACTTTATTGCCACTAATACTTGTTTATTAATAAAAAAATATAACGGACGTAGCGAGCGACGACGTTCTATATATAACAAACTCCGTCTTACAAAACAACGTATGGAATCGTGAAAGAGCGGTCAACGCGCGCGCACGCGCTGTCTAAACACGAAGATGGATCTGTGTGTGTTCTGTGCCCCTGTTTGTGTTGTGCTGTGAAATGTTCTCCGGTTTTAAGCTGGCGAAGCAGAAGGGGATCGAGGAGGTCTACTGCTATAGAAGCGTTAAAACCAAACCACCCAAAACGCCGACTTTGTCTCGTGCGAAACATCAAAGACGTGAGTTGGCAGTATTACTAAATAAACACAGACTGAATGAGGTGGTCCTTACGAACTTTGAATAAGATGGTTCGTTAATGGGATGTGCCGAATGGTATACTTAGTCTCGGCTTATATAAAGTTCTTCTTGCTGCGGAAATTGCCTTGTCATTATTTCGTGATGTTGAGACTTGAGAATATTCCAATGGGCGAATAGAAATATAGTTTTCTGTTTACTCGACGTCAAACTGCTTTAAAATCTAGATTAGATTTGTTTAATTGAAATAAAAAATAAAATATTAATCAAATAAATACAAAGAAAGTAAAGTTTAAAACACGAAACAGATACAAACAAATTCATTAACGTAATTATTATTATTATTATTAATACCGTTTCGTTTATTCGACTTGTTCAAATAAGAAAAATAAACAAGAAAATAAAAGGGAAATAAATAAGAAAAAATTTACATTTACTCTATTCCGTAAGGGCCTAAATTCAACTCCAATGAGCCCTCATTTCTATCGCGAGATATAAATAGGTAGTATTTGTAAACAAGTCGTTTTATTAGGGCACCACGTGCCTAACCGTTTCAAATGTTTAATCTTTAAACCTCTAAACAGGGCTTTAAAGGCCGGATGTTAGAAAAGTCTGACCCTTACATACAAAATAAAAGTAGACGTATTCATTATTGACACAACACTGATGTATCAATTAAAGTAACGGCAATGGAGGAGTAGTTTTTTAGTTTATTCCACTACGTTAAAAAACTAAATGTTAGTATGAAAGATTTTTATTATAAACACAATGGTGTAACGCCTTTGAAATGCTATAAATGAAAATATTTATTGTACATTTAAGATAGAGACAGACAATCGAATCGAATCGAAAATTACCGACGTTACAAAAGTAACAATTTTTTTCATTTGTCTACACGCAGCTTTATATTTAAATCTCATTTCCTGTTGCTTTAAGTTTGTTGGGACAAGAACCTGCTTACTAAGGATATTACAAAACCAATACCTTTTTAGACGATGGCACACTTTGTGAATGTTACAATCGCCAAGCCATTTTAATTAAATATATTATTTATTTTATTGCCCTATTTGTAGCACATTTTTATCATAACTATAACTTGAAATAAGAAAAAACCACCGACTGTCTTTTTATTGTCTGAAGTATTTGTTTTCGAATCTGTGTTGTGCGTTGATTTTTAAGAATCAACAAGCATGCGTCAACTTATACTTTAATTTTTGTTTGCAAGAGACATAGATCTTGAAAGTTAGATAAGAAAATCTACGTACTAAAGCCTATAGGTAATCATTTATCATTAGAGAGTTAAAAAATCTAATATAATTATTCTTACTACTAATATTATTAGAAACAGAAAGATATCAGTTTGCTTAAAAAAGTTATCAAAGCAAAAATAGCATCACTCGTAATTGAACGAATTCCAGATTATCTTATAATCTTCATATCTACCCAATCGTATCTCTCCAATATCATGGTCTACTGACTCTGCTTTTGCTTGAATGCCGTCTTCTTGAAATGTTATTATTCAATCTAGCCGAGCTCTGCGATTTTTCTTGCATAAAATTTGATTTATAGATAAAGTTTATGTGGTTATTGCTCCGCTTTTAAGGTTTACAGCCTGGAGTTAAAACTGTAATTCCTGAGATTAGCTCACCAAATTGACTCGTCAGTTTTATAATATTATAGATTCCATTAAATAACATTACGTTATATAACGTCATTTTCTTATATTTAATTTAATGAATATAAATTATGAATAAAGTATATTAAGCAAAAGAAGTTAGTTAAGAAAATTATTTTAATTTAAAATTAAGATTAAGATTTCAAATTATTTTATTGTTAATTTACATTACGACAAAGCAAAAACCAACATCATATAAATGTCCCAATGGTAAGTTAAGGTCTCCTCTCCGTTTGAACATGTGACAAATTTTCATTCAAAACATGCAACCGATGTTTACCTTAACCACCAGGCACTGAATGAATCCTAAACACAAATTAAGTGGTACTTCCCCTTATTTAAACCGGCCATCTTTAATTAAGATTGACGCATTCTAACCACTAGGCTATCTCGAATCATTTAGAAGTGCCAATATTTTTATAAATGATGTTAACATTTTAATTATTGATGAAAGTACAGTTTCAATTTTCCGTGAAATATTTCATGTTTAAACTCAACCTCTGGCAGTTTTTCTGTGTTCAGATGAATTATAAATGTATACTGAAGTATCTCTCTAATAAAATGGCTGCCTTTTTTAAATTAAATATACGCACCATACCTAATACTAATAGCAACGGCTGTTGACCTAATAACCCCTCTCAGTTGCTGGCTTTCACATCTAAATTAAGAATCATTTGAAAGAAACCAGCCAATGGATCCATTACATCTGTCACTTTACTCAATCCCATTGAGGGTTTCCTAAATTTAGATGATTACGTAACTGACCCTAATTATGGTTCAGAAGAGAACTTTGAATCTATTTTTTATTGGTTATAATGTGTTCTTGGCCAGAAATCATTTTTACTACGATGACGCATTTGGCAAGGGTCGGGGAAACCGCTTATAATTCTTATGTTGAATGATTTTTATGATATCTGTTCAGTTTAATATCGAACAAATGCTCACTCGTGCTCCTTTTGATATGAGAATATTTGATCCTTTTGTGCGAGTATTTTTTTAAAAAATCGTAAGGGGCAATATCGTTTACCACCTAAACCACGATTATATAAAAAACATATTTTTGTACTGTTTCTAGTTTTCATTATTTCAGGTACAAAACTTGATAATAAGTTTCGTTTCAACAATTCATAATTTTTCTATCTCTGAAAAGAAATGCATAATCAAATAGACTGTTTCGCTAAAACCGATCATAAAATTTCAATAACATCTAATGCCTATTACACCATACATACATATAAGAATGCGTTTCTATTATTCATATTATCGTTATCTGCTTCATATATACTTATATAAATCCAAAAAAGGGGATGCAAAATATCAACATTGATGGTTATTGACAGAACTTACAATTAAATTATTATCATAATAATGATAAACAAAGAGTAACACTGAGTAAGTTTACAGTACACGCCACAGCTTGACGGCATAAGAAAGTGTCATGCCATTTGTACAAGCCGTTCTTACCCTAAAGGCGCACTAATACAAATTACAAAAAAAAAACTTATTATCAATGATTACAAAGTTATTAAAAATCAAATAGTATAAGGTGTGCCTACTATTCTATTAGACCATTTAACTATTCACAATGAAAAAAGTCAAAAACATTTTACAAAGGCAACGACTTCGTTCAAAGCAACAATCCGTAAGAGCATGCGGGCCTACCCTTAGTCCTACCCTGACCCGTCACAAACGATTCAGAGGACGTGCCTCGAAAGCCTACTGAAATAGGCTCGAATAAATTTCCCTGCCGATTTCATAGGGCCGTTGTTTTTTTCGCGTCAACACCTTTGCGAAAATGAAACCTATACAAGTGAAATAAACGTATTATATGATCCACCTATTGTACCTTATAAATGCTTGAAATATATATTTAAAAAAAACAATGTTACTACATTTATAATTTTGAAACAAAACCATTTTGACAAGCCGGTTGCCGGGGGCCGGTAAGCCGGTGGTTGGTAAGACACTTGCCTTTCGCTCCGTAGATCGTGGGTTCGATTCCCACCCAGGACAGACATTTGTGTACATGAACATGTCTGTCCGTCCTGAGTCTGGGTGTAATTATCTATATAAGTATGTATTTACAAAAGAAAAGTAGTATATGTAAGAATATAAGTTGTCTGGTTTCCATAGTACAAGCTTTGCTTAGTTTGAAATCAGATGTGTGTGAATATTGTCCCAGGATATCATTATTATATTATTGACGTGACAACGTCTTATAAATTGGTTTGCCGGGTGACACTTCAAGAAACTGCGTTACGCTCCGCTCACGTTATGCGCTCACAATGAGAGCGAGTGAGAGGCACGCGTCCCTTCCACTCGGGCATGGTTAGCCCGCCTAAGAGCGAGAGAGACAGAGCGAGAGTAAAAATAAAATTTTGTTAATATGAAATTCAGTGCGAGATTCTTTGTATAAATTAATGTTTTAAATATAATTCTTTGTATAAATAAATGTTTTCAATTGTTACTATTATTTCATCCTTCTTCCTACTATACGAATGAATATTCACATTAAAATTATTTTACCACTCAAAGTCGTTGTCACGTAAAACTTTCGCCCGTATACCGACTTTACAGGCAACCAATTTTTTATTTTAAGAAGTAATTGAAGTATAGAAATATGTTGATAAAAAAGTAGCAAAAAGTAATCAGTATTTTAAAGTAAATAAATAAAAACTGATTGTGTTAAACCTTTTTTATTAAAAAAATAAACCGGACTACTGATACTTAATAAAAATCCTATAAACCTTTAAATACTTTCGGCATTTAAATGACATTAACCTATATTCTTGCCTGAGCCTGAACCAGGCATATTAGGTAGGGTTTATCGCGGCTTTAAACATCTTCATAGTTTAATAGTTTATTTATGCTTATAAAATTGCTCCATTTATTAAAATTAATCCTATAACCCGACTAAATAAAGTATACGACCATTATTAAGAAGATAAATGATCACCTCATAATATTATGTAAATACAAAATTAATCTTGTTAGCGAAGGTTTTTATTTTCACCCACTTCAGGTAGAAATACGACTTGGGATGCATACTGAATCCAATTATTACCATCCAGCGACTCAGTAGCGTATTCAGAAGGCGAGTAACTGTAAGTAATTGGGCTTATGATAATGAAGTCTGCAGCCACCGATTGCTTGAACAGTTATTTTTTATGACCACTACGAAAAATGAGCTACAGTAATCCAGATAAGGGTTGCATAATGTACATAATGGAATTAAGGATTACGAATATGTAATTATTTTATCATTTCATGAATGAGTTTCAATCAAAGTTACAATTGAGGTCACGTTATTTACTTAAGAATGTAATTGCTTAACACATGGTATACGGTATATGACTATGATATTTACGTAATCAGTGTAATATTGTCGATGATTTAAATGTTTTTCTAATAGTGAATGCGAATGAATAATATTCAGATTCTTTGTCATTATGTAAATCTGTGTTAAATGGTGAAAATATAACTTATAGATAAAAAAATAGCAAAGACGCTGAGCGCTGTGACAGGTTGGAAGTACAGTCACGGACAAAACTCATCAAGGCGCATTATAAATTCTCCTAGACTCAATCCCACCTGCTGTAATGGAGCGTCAAAAATAAAATACATTGAAAACACAATTTGGACTAGCGACGAAGCACGTAGCGTAGCGAAGCTCAAATTTTTTCATGGCTTTTTTTATCCTTGATTCACGCGGACACCCCGCGAGGACTGAAAATGGATTATTCATTTGATTATTGGAGCAAGTCGTAAAGGAATTCAATTTTGGGTTCTGCGAAATGAAATTTCTGAAACCTCCTTTTCTCTCTAGCAAATAAATTTACAGCTGAGAAGTAGGTTAGTGTTCGGATGTGTTAAAACGGACCAGTGGCCGATAGGGCCGAAGTGTTTTATTTCCTTTGTTTCTTGAAATTCATTTTACTTCAAGAGCTCGATTTTCTCCAGTTTTTATGTAAAATATTTACATTAAGTAAATTATATTAAGTAAAGTTTGGACATTTAATGTAAATAGAAATACTATTGTAACCCTTCTCTGCTCATGGGGTAATTTTCTCCCTGTTTAAATAAAGACTTTCAGAAATGAATATTACAATTTACTTATTAATCTAAATGAATAATATTATTATGTAAATATTATAAGCATCTGGGGATAATGTCATATAATTTGTAGGGAAAATAAAACTTAAAAATGAATTTTCTCGCACTTGAAATTGTAATCTTACTACTATTATTATTGAGGAAGTTTTATGAGGCAATAAATTTTCTACCTACAAAGCAAATATGGTTATAAAGTGGTGTACTCGAAGTTACTAAGTTCAACTAGAAAATGTTCTTTAAAATGATAAAACCAGTCTATTTCACAAAAGATAATATAATGCAGTTTTTCTAAAATGAAATATTTCTCTCCTTATGCTTAGCGAGTCTTTGTGAAGTTGATAACTTGGTCTCATTCAGTGTTTCATTATTTCTCTTTCCAACTCCTGTTCTTATATGAAAAAAAAATGTATTCCGACATTCTTCATTCCATAAATTATTCCGTTGTTACTAACGTTATAATTTGGAAAAGTATTTTACAAAAATAAAAAAAATTACATTTAATTTTTTAGTGTAGGATTATAATTTTACGAAAGAGCAAATTTTTCGTTTCGAATCACGTCGTTCATTCATAGTCAAATCATTATTGACACTCACATCCGCGATTGTCAGTTGTCATGTCTGAATCGTATAGAAGCAATGAAGTTAGCGCTTTAACGGACTTGTAATTCCCCATCAAAAGCACTTAACAAATTTAAATATGACACAAATAGTATTAGATCAAAGATGTGTTGTTGTTGTCAATATTTATTCGATATAATATCTACGCATTCTGTTAGTTTATCTTAAATAAAAAATGTCTATTCTTATAGTAAATACATTATATACGCACGTGGACGTAATTTGATATCAATTCTCATCACAGTATAGCTATTATAGACTAGGGTAGAAGCCTTTAAAAATAATAAAAAGTGAAAAAAAATAATAGTAGGATGAAATCCATTAGAAAAGGAGGGGAATATTTTAAAAATGAAAGGAAAAATAATTTACGGGCGATCTGAGGTCGGGAAGGGGGTAAGGGGGGGGTTTTAAGGGTAAAAAACGGTTTTTCTCGATTTCCGGCAAAACTAAAAGTACTATCGCAAAAAATCAAATGGCAAAGTTGTAGGTAAGAAAAAGATCTAAAACTCTTGTATTTATACTTTTTTCACATAACCTCAAAATTTATGTGAAAAATTCAAAAAACCAAGTTTTTGGTTTTGTATTTTTATCTTTTACAAAAATTATTTTTTTTTAACGAAATTTGGTGAAAACTTACCTTTTTATGTCTCAAATACGCTGTAATTTATTTGATTAAAAATATTTATTTTTTCACCTTATTTTGAATTAATATCGAAAAAACACCCTAATTTTCAATCGAAAATTCACCCGTCAAAATATCAGCTTTTTTCAAAAAGTTGGTATGTTTTTTGTTCGTTGAAACCTCTACTTTCCGATGGTGAAAAAAAATATATATGTTACCATAGTAAATCTTCTCAGAAAATGCAAAAAATCGAAAATAACTCGAATTCCAATTTTTTGCAACAAACAGCAACAGATTGGGGCTGGAAGCAATATCAACGTGGAATTATGCCCAAATCTACACAAAAGAAATTAATTCCGGAAATATTGCTCAAAACTATTTTCTGCAGCTGTGAAACTGCATGTAATAGCTTAAAATGTGGTTGCCGAAAACATGCATAAATTTATGTTCAAATTGTCATGGTTCTGAAAATTGCTCCAATATTGAAGAAGAAACCTACGAGGAAATTAATGATTCAGAAGAAATTGTGGATGAAGAACCAACGCATTCTGGAAATAATGTTGGAGAGGAAGAAAGTGGTAGTCATGTTTTGAGCAATATTTCCGGAATTAATTTCTTTTGTGTAGATTTGGGCATAATTCCACGTTGATATTGCTTCCAGCCCCAATCTGTTGCTGTTTGTTGCAAAAAATTGGAATTCGAGTTATTTTCGATTTTTTGCATTTTCTGAGAAGATTTACTATGGTAACATATATATTTTTTTTCACCATCGGAAAGTAGAGGTTTCAACGAACAAAAAACATACCAACTTTTTGAAAAAAGCTGATATTTTGACGGGTGAATTTTCGATTGAAAATTAGGGTGTTTTTTCGATATTAATTCAAAATAAGGTGAAAAAATAAATATTTTTAATCAAATAAATTACAGCGTATTTGAGACATAAAAAGGTAAGTTTTCACCAAAATTTCGTTAAAAAAAAATAATTTTTGTAAAAGATAAAAATACAAAACCAAAAACTTGGTTTTTTGAATTTTTCACATAAATTTTGAGGTTATGTGAAAAAAGTATAAATACAAGAGTTTTAGATCTTTTTCTTACCTACAACTTTGCCATTTGACTTTTTTCGATAGTACTTTTAGTTTTGCCGGAAATCGAGAAAAACCGTTTTTTACCCTTAAAACCCCCCCCTTACCCCCTTCCCGACCTCAGATCGCCCGTAAATTATTTTTCCTTTCATTTTTATAATATTCCCCTCCTTTTCTAATGGATTTCATCCTACTATTATTTTTTTTGGTTTTAAAAATTATCTACCCTAGTCTATTATATAAAAACTAATTCGAAATTTGACGCAGATTATGATAGTGAAATGCCAGAAAGTGATATGTGACATTGTTAAAATAATTGATTATATCATTTAAATGTATGCAATATACACATCAAAATAGCGTATCAACCTTATTAAGTTACTATACCTAGTTCTAGAATGAGATACGAAATGAGTTCTTTAAAAATAGCACTGCTGAATGCTACTACGAGTTTTTAAATTAAATTGTATTTTTAGATGTAAGGTGTTACTACGTGGAGAAATTTCCATCTTACTCCTGTAAGCGATCTTGTAATACATAGTTTGAGTTTAAAATAATATAGTAGATAATAAATATATATTTTTTGTAGCAGTTAAGCGTAAAATGCCAACTTTATGAATTGCTATGACGCCGAAGACGTAGGCGAAAAAAATAATTGATATACTAATTGATAAGGTGATAAGTTTAAAGATAATTGCAATTGTATTTAGCTTTTGTAATTAAATTAAAATAAAAAAAAAACAATATAAATAAAATTATTGTATAAACTAATCTTTTATATTTGCAAAAAAATTATAATATTTTCATGTGGTTGTTGACGACACACTCAATATTTTATACTTTTTATTTAAAAACGAAATTAATATGGATCACTTTAATTTTAATTGAAATCAACAGAATTCAAATCCAAAGCGTATTAATAACATAAATTAATGTACCAGTATCTTAATACTCAACCCATCTGACCCTTATCACACCTGAAGCGAGTCCTCAGACCACAGATAGAAATATTTAGGGTCGAAAACTTTAGCGACTTTGACAGTTAGCAAATTCATTGTTTAGATTACTTGTTAGTTTATTAGAAGTTACTTTGGCTGACGGTGTTCAAAATGCCAGAAACAATATTTTGGTACAAGTTGTTTATCGGGTTTGGTTAAAGCCAAACTAATTAGTTTGTAAAAGTTTCAGATTCTTTATCGAATAAACAACGGCTGTAAAGATTGGTGAAAGTTTTCTTAACCGTATGGAAAGTTTATTGATTGAAGAAAATTGTTATTTATAGTTGGAGTTTTGTCTGATTATATTTCGACTTTTTAACTTGGTCTACATATACGTGGTTAGATACGTACCTACTAACATTAATGTATTATTTACTGTACTTCATATTTACTTCATTTTCATTTATAATAAATTATTGAAGTCAAAGCATCTTTAGCGGCGTTGTGCACTTTTTTGTGATGGGTAAAAAAATGTTAAACTCGCGTCAGGTCACGTGACCCTGATTGAAAATTCGTATGACGGATTCTGAAGTATTAAAATTTTAATTTAATATAAATTGTCATGTTTTTGTACGATAGCGCAATAAATGAATATTGTATTTTATCACATTAATGATAGTACTTTTAAACTGATAATTAAAGCAATTCCTGCAAAATGTTGTCTAACACAAGTTCTCTATTCAAATTTTCACTTCTGCCAGCACTCCCGGAGTGCAACCAGTTGTTTTTTTTTTAATAAATATCAATTTCGTTTTAAATTAAATGTAATTAAATTCGTGACGGTGTATATTTTTTTGTTCCTTAGTTTTTAAATGTTTTCACTTACTCATATATTAAGTACTCGTTCAATGAGCATGCTCTAATAAATTTGTATGTGCAACTTCAAGACCCAGACATCTGCCAAATTATTAACACTCGAACAGTTTAACTGGATTACTAAATTTGCTATTTGACTTTGCTTTGAACCATTTAGAAATGAATTAAGCATTTGATTTCTAACCTAGCAGTCAACTAAATTAACCAAGCACAGCTGACGATCCTTACCGATTGTCTAACTGCAGAACTTGGTACCGTCGTCTCAGTTATATTTTAACCAACTTTGATCCTTTGAAGTGATTGGCTACTGACATTCGAATCCAATCCATGAGTTTGAATTTCATTAAACTTCTTATTGAGTAAATGGAATTTATATTTCGAAGTATTTATTGAATTCTGCCAACTTTGTGTTTATATTTTAACGGTAAATTGATTTCTAATAAAAATATTTACATAGCTGTGAATTATTAATTATATCATACCATAAAGATGTCTGTATGGTATTATTGAAAAATTAAGAAAACGAAGTCAAGAAACTTCGGATGAAATCTGCCTACCTACATTGAAGCAGCGTAGTAGAAAATGCTTCTGCTCTTTGTCTTTGTCCAGATATGGAACATTTATTATACTTATTCACGCTTACTTCAAGCCACGGTCAAACAATATAAGAGAAGTCTCAAACAATATCGTAAGTGCATGAAGGCTTTGTGTAAATCAAATTTAAGTCCAGTAAAATCACGGGATTAGTTGGTAATTAAATATTCATTTAATATTAAACTCATAAAAATATGGTACTCGAACAAAGGAAGTTACATAGCATTTATAATTTCTTTCATATAAAAACAGAAACTGTAATCACGGCGTCTATTGTCTTCGCGATACATAATATTTCTTAGGAAGTATATTTCACGGAAATATGAAGCACGCAAAAAGATCGATTGTTGAATCGTTCATGTGAAAATAATTATGCTTATTAACATCGATTCAGTTCGATAACCTTCTGCAAGTTCTTGAGTGAGAACTTTAAGCCCGTTTTTATAGTCGACTATTGGATTTTACAAAAACACGGCAATAGATGTTTCAAATTGTATTGTTTATGAGATAATTTTTATTAACATTCGTAAATACCGTCTTATATTAATATTTATATGCAAAAAACTAGAGTAATTCGTTACTCCCTAGCTCTACGAGAGGTAGACAATCTTTAACGTTCTGAATATTAGTTCAGATGCGGTGAAAACCTAAAAAATAAAGTTAAGCATTACTAAAAATGTATATAATTACCAGAAATATATTAACATCAAATGTTGCCTCTAAAGCAGTGCTGTGTGCGGTAAGAAATCACTCCTATGTCAGTTGTAAAATGCTTAAAACCGACTCACATTGATACGTTATTTTGAAGCGTATATTCTTTTAAATCTTATCATCGTTACAGTCAATATCGCAACCATATAAGCCAACCACTCGACTTTCGAGTTTTTGTTAATTTGGACCATATCACACTTACATAAGTATTTATTTTATTTGCATCAAATATTCAAGTTTTTACGAAATTGTTTCTTATATTTAGATGATATAATCTTTTATTTCGTTTAGTTTATTTTTCAAATAATTAATCGTTAAAATATAAATAGCAAAAAGTAAACATGTTTTTTTTTCAAAATAACGAGTTATTTTTAACTTCGAAGCAGATACAACAAGTGGGATAAAATACTTAAACAAACGTTTCATTATTCAGTGCTTGATGTCAATGCAATTTTACCTTCAATATTTTATTACAATAAAAGCTTTTGGAAGCTTTGCTGTGTATAGATTAAAAATATAACGTTCGTTTTTTTTAATCATTTTATTGACTTAACTCAGAAATACAATTTTATGTTGTTTAAATAAAAATGCAATCTATTATGTTACTGTTGGGTAGACTCCCTGTATCGAGAAGGCTTGGAACATTTGGAGTTGGTGGATGCTTTGTATAAGTACAGGTGGCAGAATGTCATTCGACAAATTTAATCGCGGTGTCACAATCACACAAAGGAATTTATTTTTAATTTATGCAACCTGATGATAAGTGGTCGTACATTCTTCCATAGTTACTATTAAGAAGTATTATATAAACAACTGACTGAGTGACATATCAACGCACATAATTAATGAGTCTAGCTTGCGAGCTTAGGCTGAGTCCCAAAAAAAATTACCAGTGTAGGTTAGCACGAAAATGAGGTTTTGTAAATCTAGTGATTAAGTTTATCTTTGAAGAAACAGCTAATCTAGCTATTCTGAATGATGACGTAAGCGAAGCCGCGAAATTGATTTCGATTGTTTCATTTTCACGACTTAACTACTCAACTGATCATTATGAAATTTTACAAACACGTTGCCATGACAACGGTACAGACAAAAACATAGGGTACTTTAAGTAAATACTTGGGAGAAGCTGCAAGTAGGAACGAGTTATTGTTAAATACAAATAAAGCGTCCAAATACCAATTAAAATTTCAAACCGTTATTTTCTTAAAAACTAAATCAATCTACTGGGTCATCTCGGCTGAATTTAAAACGTAGTTAATGTATTATTATTATTAATGTATATTTTATTATTTAATATAGTATTTACAACTTATATTCATATTTCTATTAGAAACTTTAGCTTCGTTACTATATAGTCCACTGAGAACGAACTTTCGTTAATGAAATATCGCAAAGCCGGATAGCATTTACATATGAATTAAAGCGCTTCATTTGTATTTACAATTTATTCTTAAGTGAAAATATAATGAACGACTGGCAATACAATCTTTATATCATATATGTGAATTTCATGATATAGTATTCCATTATACCAATCCAGTAATTATTTATTCCATTCCGGCCCAAAACGTCAGTTCACAATGGAATGATACAATCAAGCATTCCCTTTTCATAGATAAATGTAAACGAATCTATTGAATAATTAATCGTAATATAAAATGCAGAAATAAAAAAGAAAAACAAAATATACATAATTAGCTGTGACCCGCGGTTTCACCCGCGTATCTATACTAATACATAAAGCTGAAGTGTTTGTTTATTTGATCCGCCTAATCTCAGGAACTACTATTTCAAATTTAAAATAAAAATACTATACAAAACAAAAATAATTTTTAAATTCGAACCAGAGATTTAGCTTTATATATATAGTTTATATCAATGTATTACCTAAAGATAGATAATTATGAAATGGATGATTAAATCCATGCAATACTTAAATAAGTATGTATTAGTATATGTTAAAAACACATGTATATATTTGCGCTATTTACTTTTTCTTATTTTTACTGCCGATGTTCATTTTTCAAATGTATAACAAAAAAAAATAGAAAAACATAATTTAGAGCCTTCGATTAACAATACTACTAGATAACGCGTCAAGAGCAAAAATAATACTCAAATGTGGCACCGACCATAAAATGAAGAAAACGATGTAAAGGTTTAATAATTTAAAAACTTAAACTATGCTTTGTTTCCGAGCAATAAGTGCGGTTTAGATTGTATTGACATTCACTTACGATCTTACGCCAGCAGCAAGATCTTCCTGAATGGCCCAGGAAGCCATTCTGGGTACGGGCCTCGGGGTTGCCCCCTTTACCCGGGCAGTTCCTCACCGGCAGTCACCCTGCCGTGTCATAAATTTTCGCGATTCGCGAGGTCGCGATGACCCCATGGCTGTCACGTTTGGTGTTGCGTCTTGTCCTTGTGGTTGTCTTATCCGTGTGGTTGTTGTCAAATCCGGTAGTAGTCGTCGTCCTATCCTCAGTCCTCCAAATCGTCGTCGATGCCCGCGCCGGGGCAGGTGGTCGGCGACTGCAGGAGCTCACGAGGTAGAGGACGCCATGAATGACAGAAAGACATAGGAAATGTACAATAACAGTTGTTCCATATTCAACCTTATTTCCTTAGCAATAAGCTATGATTGGACCATACTATTTTTTTTATAAGAAGGCGGACGAGCTAATGGGCCTCCTGACGCCCATAGACAATGGCATTGTAAGAGTTGTTAACCATCTCTTACATCGCCAATGCGCCACCAACCTTGGGAACTAAGATGTTAGGTCCCCTGTGCCTGTTATTACACTGGCTCACTCACCCTTCAAACCGGAACACAATAGTACCAACTACTGTTGTTTTGCGGTAGAATATCTGATGAGTGGGTGGTACCTACCCAGACGAGCCTGCACAAAGCTCTACCTCCAAGTAAAATTTGAAATAACCTCACAACGGTCATTTTGTTCTTAATTTTTGAGGCCGTTTTTGAAGCGCTGACCGCTGATCTAGTACATTATTGATCGAAGTTTAGAACCTATTAAATTTAAACATAATAGCGTGTATGAATTTGACAATTTAAGCTCTAATAATATCAAGCATTGTTGCAGTGACGTCATAATGATTGCTGTGCAAAAATTGTAGATAAAACTATTTATTTTCCACATTCGGATTTAATATTGCTGTGGTTTTTAAAATATCACGATCCAAATTTTAAGCAATATTTTATTATTTCGTCGGTCGTATCAAACTCAAACGTATCAAACGTATCAAACTCGCACTTTAATATTTATTTTATTTGTTCCAATGAATCTGTAACAATTTTTTGATGTGTATTCCTACGCATATCGATGTATACCGATATTTTCAGCATAAGTACGTACATTGCATCATTGCTATTTTTATATTTTGAAATGAGAAACATTATATACAAATTAAAATCGTTTATTATATTTTTTTATAACTTTTGATTTGATGACGATTTTGATGAAATGTAGACTAAACGAAGCAATGAAATACATAGCCATATTAATTATTAAAGAGGAAGTTATTTTAAAATCACAGAGAGACACTAAATATCATCGCGTGCTGGCTCTCGATGTCACCGCCTAACAGTGACATCAATTCCATCGCGAACGAAGAAATTTGGCAACTCTTTTCTTTGTCGCACCTCCAAAACATGGAATTCTTTACCAGCACACGTGTTCCCCTCCTCTTATGACCTGGGTTCCTTCAAACGAGGCGTGAAGAGGCATCTTACGGGCCGGCAAGGCGGGGGCGGCTAGTGCAGATCATTCTTCCCGACTGCACTAGCCGTCGTCGCGTTTGGACTCTACTACCACTTACCATCAGGTGGAGTGGAGTCATTTGCCCTCCCGGGCTATAAAAAAAAAGGTGCATTACTAAAAAAAACCAATATGTTTAAACAAAATTTAATTTAATTTATTTATTTAATAGAAAAACCTCGACCGTAGTGATTTTCTGGAATACGTTATTAAAACATAAAATCGCCGATTATTTAAATAAATGATTTAAGGCATATTTTTATGAAAATGTTTTAGACATCCGTTTACAATCCTTGTGGATATGATCCTTGTGATAAGGATAAAAGCAAACGTCATAAGCATATTTATCCAAAGCTTTTTACTTTTTTAATATTATTTTTGGTTGTTATATCGTTCGCTCATAACTTTGACTGTAAAATTCTTGTAAACCCTTATTAAAAATTAGCGTAAATAATAATGAATGCTGAATAACGGTTTTGAAGCGTTAGATATTTTTAAACTAAAAATCTAAGGCAGGTAAATTTATCACTGAATTTTGAAAGCGCTCGACGCTGGAAGCGCATAATTCCCATTACTATTCCAATGTTCGAAGCGTTATAGGTTAAAATTCCTGTTGCAATATTACTGACAGCAAACTCAGCTGAATTGTTTTGCTCCAAGCTCCTTGTAAATACAAATATCTGAATAAAATATGACTATTCTTCACTTTTCAGACGCCATGTTTGTTTGTGTGCTAACAAAATGAAAATAAACAAAACGTTTCTACGAATTCTAACATGTAGGCAAAGGTAATCACGTGCTTATACATATATATATATATATATATATATATATATATATATATATATATATATATATGTGACGGTGACAGGGGATTGTGCAAGCCGGTCTGGGTAGGTACCACTCACTCATCACGTATTTTTATCGCCAAACAGTAATACATGGTATTGTTGTGTTCCGGTCGGGAGCGAGAAAGAGCCACTATAGGCCTAAGGAACATAATATCTTAGATCCAAACGTTAGTGGCAGCACATCGGTGATGTAAGAAATAGGAAATATTTCTAACGACGCAAACACAGTAGGAAATTCTTAAGCGTCATATTATAGTTGTATAGAAAAGTTATATGTTTATGACTTCAATGAAATAAGTTACATCAAAACCGTTCCAGTAACTTCGTTCCATTATAATCAATTGTTACAAATCTCAATTGTCACTCACAACACGATACCGAGAATATTATACGAAATTTGTCAATAACGAAAACACGCATGAAAGAATGCGGTTACACGTCTCTTGTACGAAGCAATTTATTACTCTGAAATATATTTAATTTGAATTCAATTTTATTACGCTTTAAGACTGACTTAACTGCGAGGTAGTCAATTAACGTTCTGTGTACGAATTTTCTGTACCTATATTAATCTGATATGTTGAAATGTGTAATTATTTCGACATTCCACATTATATAATAAGTAACTAATATGAAAAGGGTCAAGGTAAATGTATAAAAGGACTTTGATTTATTAATAATTTATAACTCTTTAGCATTAATGAGGTTATTTTAAGTAAAAAATATTTAAAAAAAAAGTTATTTACACCTATATGTTTTTAAATGGTTAATTTTGCTTATGGCCATATTAACTAATAGATTGCTTATTTGCATGTTTGACTTCTTAAAATATAAGAAAGAAATAAAAAAAAAATCAAATATCCAACGCTAAGCAATGTGTAAAGTTCAGTACTCTAATATGTTAAGGTTAATTCTTAATTGACTGATTTGAAAGTAGAATATACATATATTATGACCTAAACATATTGTTTCGTCTATACATGTTTGTTTTTTTCTGTTTGTTTTAGTTTATTCTTTTACAACCGAGAGCACAAGATTTGTTAAAAAATAAATAAAAAAATAAACTTCCAAACGGTTAAGAATTACATCAGCTATTAGTAAAAATGGCATCTCAGAATATTTATGTAATGCTACGAAAATAACTGAGTAACCTACGGTAAGTTAACGTATATTTACCAGGTAGGTAACTACTTTCTTTCTTTTTTTTAGCATTATTTTAAGTGCACAAAGATGCTAAGTAATGCTTATTCAGGGGAATGACAAAGAAGCTCCACTCGGGAGAAATAGAAATAGAAAAGAATTAAAATTTCAAATTCTTAAGTATAAATATTCCGACAAGATATCGACATTTAATAAAACAAAGTAATTTCACAATTCATAAATTGCTTTGTTCTATTGAAATGTTACACAAACTGAATGATCAAACATTATCAGTTTCCATTCTAACCCGAGCTCGTACTACAACGGTTCTGAAATCCACATACAGAACAACAAACCGACGTATCCTATATGTATATTTTATCCGTCTGTGAGGCGATTCAATTCCGTAATCGGATCAATGACTTTTGACGCCGAAGGGCTTTTCATTACACTAAACGACGATCACATTGACGACCAATCACAGTAGAATAGTGTGATAAAATATCCAAAGTATAATCTCCCGAACTAGAATTCTTAGTATTGTTATAAGCCATTATAAATAAATATATATGCCTATGCGTAATGTATATTATATGTGTTTAATAAAAATGGAAGTATGTTATATTTTATCGTTGAATGTTTTATCGATTGAAGTGCAAGTATGATTCATCTTATTTATTGTTTCTACGTACTAGGTTTAAAAAAACTTTGAAATCCAATTGATTTAATAAATTCTTCAACAAATAAGATCTATAAGAGCTTCTAACGTATAGGAATATTTATGTGATTGCATTTGTTTTCATTATTATATTGCAGATATATCGATGATTTAAAAATTATCTTTAAGCGGGTTTGGAATCTCTTGGAATTGCTTTAATATTTCTTATTTTTTTTAAGCGAATGCGCTTCCTTTAACATTTCTAAAGTATAATTTGTCCCCAGTAACAGTGTGGATTGCTGAATCGCTTTTGGATTAAACTGCGTTACTCTTAATTCCACCTAAAAGGCTGCAAATTGAATCTCTCGTCGCTGTAGCCGTTCAATATAGGCTTGTTAGACTGACCGTTCACTTGCTTAACCGTCGTGTAGCGCTATATAGCGCTTTATCAATCATATTACGCTTAAAATAACTTGTCGTAGATCTTGTCTTGTAAATTATTGATGTATTTTATTTATTATTTATAAACTTAAGATTTCGTTTTCGCTACTTAAGATTCGTTACGAAACAAAAATCAAACAGTAAAAAAGTTTTATACTTAGACATCAATTCTGATTCAAATTTTGATAAATAGTTTATTATATCAAAAAATATTATGCTTAAAAAAGAACTTTCTCCGTATAATAAATAAGTGTTTTTCTTTCTACCTCAACATTTTTGTATTTATAAGTATTTTTATAGTCTGTTTTTTCTATGAAGTAAATATTCTCAAAGGTTGTAACATGATATGTTTAATATATCAAATTCATCAAATATTTCAATGTTGTTATTGACGTGACAACGTCTTATAAATTGGTTTGCCGGGTGACACTTCAAGAAACTGCGTTACGCTCCGCTCACGTTATGCGCTCACAATGAGAGCGAGTGAGAGGCACGCGTCCCTTCCACTCGGGCATGGTTAGCCCGCCTAAGAGCGAGAGAGACAGACATAAAAAGTGAAGGGCACGCGTCCCTTCCACTCGAGCACAGTTAGCCCGCCTAAGAGCGAGAGAGACAGAGCGAGAGAGAGAGAGTGAGAGAGATAGGCATACACACCGTATAAATAAATGTTTTAAATTGTTACTATTATTTCATCCTTCTTCCTACTATACGAATGAATATTCACATTAAAATTATTTTACCACTCAAAGTCGTTGTCACGTAAAACTTTCGCCCGTATACCGACTTTACAGGCAACCAATTTTTTTTTTCATATAAGACATGATACACAATTATTAGTTTAGCTCTCTAGAACTCAATCAATATTTAAGAAGCATTTATTTAACCTAAAGTCTTTAATATTCTTAGTATTATTATTTTATGTCCACAGTCGTTTATAGGATTTCTAAAAGGATATACCAAACAAAGGCTACATTATTTTAATGTGCCTGCATGTTTTCTACTGGCAGGCAGCATTAACATGTAAATTTGATATGCATATGCTAATATATTTACAGTTTACATTGAAGTCTCTGATGATCGCTTCTGTATTCCTTGGTCTGGCTGGTCTTTTTTTTTTCTTTTTATTTCATAGGAAGGCGGACGATCATATGGGCCACCTGATGGTAAGTGGTCACCAATGCCCACTGTTTTGCGGTAGAATACCCGATGAATGGGTGGTACCTACCCAGACGAGCCTGCACAAAGCTCTACCACCAAGTAAAGTGGTCTGGCTAATCTGTTCATAATCTCAGCATCTCCATTTTTTTATTTATTCTTCTGTATTTGAAAGTAGCTTCACCTTATATCTCTATTAAAAGAGATCAAACTCTGCTCACACTGTAAGTAGTGATGAGATTGTCATCCATAATTTATTGTATTGTTTTAATTATTTATTTATTAAACCTCATTTATATCCGGATCCAATAGAAGATTATCTTTATAAGTGATATTGAAACCATATTTGCACTCCGATATCACCCGAAAATGATTTAATCTACCTTATGGTCGGCAAATTCGATTTAACTACATGATTTAAACGAATTAAATGATTGCAAGGGTGATAAATCGTATTGATAATAATTTTAGTGGTAAGTTTTAAATAATTAATAAGAAATTTAGCTATTTGTTTTAATTTTGTCTTTAGGAAATTATGAAATTGAATGAATAATTATGATATTTATTTATGTATAAAAGTATAATTCAAATTCAAAATACTTTGTTGTTGAATAACATTCAAGTATTACCATTTCTTATTGATAATCAAACTAGAAACTACCACCGGTTCGGAAAAGAAACAACCAACCCTGAGAAGAACCAGCGAAAGAAACTCAGCGGGCTTTCTCTCTTTTATATATAGTTAGTATAGTTTACAAAAGGATAAATACAAATTAGAACAGTGCCAATAATTTTTGAAACGAAAAAAAATTATAGTAGAATGAAACCCATTGAAAAAGGAAGAGAATATAACAAAAATAAAAGGAAAAATAAATTACGGGCGATCTGAGGTCGGGAAGTAGGTGGGGGTTTAAGGGTGAAAAACGGTTTATCTCGATTTACGGCAAAACTACAAGTCCTATGAAAATAAATTAAATGGCAAAGTTGTAGATGATAAAAAGATCTACAACTTTAGTATTTACACTTTTTTCATATAACCGCAAAATTTACGTGAAAAATCCAAATAACCAAGTTTTTGGTTTTTTATTTATATCTTTTACAAATAAATTTATTTTTTCACGAAATTTTATCAAAACTTACCCTTTTATCACCCAAATATACTGTAATTTTTTGATTTAAAAATATTTATATTTTCACCTTATTTTGACTTAATATAAAAAAGGGTTCATTTTCAAACGAAAATTCTCCTGTCAAAATATCTGCTTTTGTAAAAACGTCGGTCGGGTTTTTGTTTGTTGATATCTCTACTTTCTAATGGTGAAAAAAATATACTTACCACCTTATACTTACTTACTTGGTAAAAATAAAATTTTGTTTGTTGATATAATGATTTAAATTTAATTAAATAATGACATTTTGCGTTAAAAGGATATTTTAATAATAACTAATTGTTTTACTGGGAGCTGTTGTTCGAAGCGATTTCACGAGAAAATGTTCAAATTAATTAATCATTTTCAGTGAAATTATTATTATAAGCACTAGCAGTGTAATCTAGTTTGTCTCCGTCACGTGATTACTTAACATTTTATAGAATTAACTATAAAATTTGAATTTATCCTGTTATTAATTTAGAGATGAACACCCGTAATAGAACAGTGGTTAAAAATGATAATTATAAACGATGATTCCGAATTCAAACACGGGCAAGAAAGACTTTTATGTGCCTAATTTGTGTTTTTAATTCAACTACTTGGTGGTAGAGCTTTGTGCAAGCTCGTCTGGGTAGGTACCACCCACTCATCAGATATTCTGCCGCAAAACAGCAGTACTTGGTACTCTTGTGTTTCGGTATGAAGGGTGAGTGAGCCAGTGTAATTACAGGCACAGGGACATAATATCTTAGTTCCCAAGGTTGGTGGCGCATTGGCGATGTGAGCGATGGTTAACATCTCTTATAACGCCAATGTCTATGGGCATTGGTGACCACTTACCATCAGGTGGCCCATATGCTCGTCCGCCTTCCTATGCAATAAAAAAAAAAACTTGTGCTCGGCACTGACAGAAAAAAAAACAACGGGTTGCACTTCGGAGGTGCCGGCAGAAGTGAAAACTTGAATATGAACGTGATGCATTTTTGATATTTTGGAATGGTTAGGGAAAAACTTTGCACGAATTGCTTGAATCATGAGTATACAAGTACTATCATTTATGTGATAAAATACACTATTAATTCGTGCACAAACATGACAATTTATATTACATTAAAAAATTGACACTTCAGAATCCGTCTTACGAATTTTCAATCAGGGTCACGTGACCTGACCTGAGTTGAACATTTTCATGTAAAATTTTAAATTTAATAGACATTCTAATTTTTATTAATCCAAATTATTAGCTAAATATATAAAAGATAAATAAAAAATAATAATAACAGCGTATGTGATTAAAAATATTCATTTCATTAAATTTTAATTTTAATAGACATTCTAATTTTTATTAATCCAAATTATTAGCTAAATATATAAAAGATAAATAAAAAATAATAATAACAGCGTATGTGATTAAAAATATTCATTTCATTAATTGAAAATAAACGTTAATAAACTGCTACGATGCCAATGAAAAATTCAATAAGTCTTCACGGAATTCACAATAAATTTAATTACAGAACAAGTTTCAAGAATTTCTTTTCATTGATAATTACGTTTGAATTGTTCACCAGAACATTTTCTTGTTATTAATGTTCTTTTTTACCATAAAGTTCAATTTAAGGTTGGCAGAAACAAGCCGAGACGATCACAATTTTTATGATAATAGAGCACCTTGGGTTCCAGGTGTGCAATATACTGGTGTGCTACTTGGTTAGCATAATGAAAATAATTACATAATTCATATAATTTTTCGATTGCATTAATATTTTGTAATTAATATTACATAATATCATTTTTTGTTTAATTATTTTATGATATTCTATTGTATGATTTTCTGTTATATCTTTTGTAATATTTATAAATGAAAACTTTGTTGGTGTATATACCTACTAGACTTAAGTGATTTGTTTTGTTATATTATACTCTTTGTTTATCTAATAAAACTATTGAATAAACGACCAATTCATAACAGAACGAAAATATATCTACTGTTTGAATTAGCCTCAGGCAATTGATATTATGTTATGATTTTAAAAATAGTATCATATCTAACATGCGCAAAATTAAGTTAAGTAAAGTTTAACCTAATTTCATACTGATGGCGTAGTACTATTGTTCAATTAGCATTTTCCGTAAGAAATAATTAGTTTTGATGTTAAGTATTTATATTAATTAATTTCTGCTGTAAGCTAAAAAAAATACCGACCAGTGTTTATGTCTTTTTTAAATGTTGGTTGTTAAAGTTTAATAGTATAAACTATAAAACGGTTTATTTTTAGCGCAGTTATATTAGTTTAAATTAATTACCCGTGCGTTCCTCTTTTATGTGCAATTAAATATTCTATATAAGATTCTAAGAAGATATATAACACGAAGTATTTAGAACAAATCAAAACTTCCCTACCTAAATTTCTGATTGAGTTTAGATTTGGGGTCAGCTTAGTTCTAATAATTTTACTTATCAGCGCTTTGAAATAGATTAGTTTGTGTAGGTTTATTTACAAATCATAATGATAATTTACTTTAGAGAAAAGCTGAATTTCTAATTTTTTATTAAAACCTAATTCCTAATTAACGTTTAATAGTGAATCATCGTATAGACAAAACTCAAGCGTGAATACAGCAGTCACGTGATATGGTAATGAGTTGAAAGCACTGACTGACTCACCGCGTCACGCAAACCGAATGAGTCAGATATTCGTCATTTTTTTCACAAGGAACTACTATTTTCAGGTGCACTGTGAATTTTAACGCAGTAGGTACGAGATAAAATTAAAATGTTTGCTCATAAAATTTAAATATATGAAAAGAACTTTCAAAGTTAATGTACGCTATTTTAAATACATAGACAAAATTCATACTAATTTCTCTTTTTGACTTACATTATATTTTATATTTTAATATCTAGTATAATATAAGCTTGTTTTTAACATATTAAATATTTTCAATTTTAATGTTGACATACATAAAGATATAACATAATATATTAGCTTAGTCAATATAATATTCATTTATATAATATGTATATGTATTTTAATTAACGAACATATATAATGTCAGAGTAATAAAAAATATATTAGCGCATCTGGATAAATTTCAATCACCTCTGTATGTACAAAAGTGTAGACAGGATAATGAAAATCTGTATTTTATTTCGATTCTGATTTTCGAAGTGAAATTGGAGGCAAGAACCATTACATAAAATAAAACGTATGTACAATTCATTAACGAAGTTATTTTACAGGTTAGGTTTCGCCTCAGAGCAATTTATTTCCTACCATGAAAGAGCATATTGAATTTGAGCGCAATCTTGCAATTCAATAAAAGCTAGCATGAAAGTACTCTTTAAAAATGTACTCAAATTGCCAAGATTCACGGGTAACTGTTACGTGTGTTATCTCAATTTATAAATATTTAATGTTTAACAGATACATACCTCTGTTAAACAAAAGATATAATTGATTAGATCTACAAAAGATTCATTAAAATTTGCATGGCATAAGTTACTAGCTATGTCAGTTTCTTTAAAAGTAATGTTCCTTTTTACTATTTAAGAGTGAAGTTTGTGTTAGGAGTAGAGACGATATTAGATCAAGGATTGAACCTGCGACTTTTATGCCACCAGGAGGCCCGTAAGCCATCGCGCTGGTGACGCTATACGTTCCACTATACCTATCGGTTGTTGCTAAAACAATGTATGTTTTGTTGTACCAGACAAGAGCGAATAACTATTTATACAATTATAGTTCTTAAAATCTAAATTAAATTACACGAATCAAATCACTTTTTACTCAACGTCCAACCAGGAACCGCTGATATGGTCGTTTATGAAAACAAAAATTGTTAAAAAAGACAACTGAATTACATTTTGTATATTGGTGAAGTTTGATGCTGCTATAAGTCACAACGAAATAATATAATTATTACGTTGAAAATTGACCTTATTGCAATCATGACAATGATTTATTTTTCAATTTTAAGGTCAATCTTATTTAGTTTCAGTTTCAGGACAACATGTAAAGCAATGTGGTTTGTATACATTATAGTAAAGGAAATTATCATTACATTGTTATTTATCAATAAACTCCAATTAACTTGTTCTATACCGTTGCTAAAATGAGTTTTAACGAAACAAAGTCACTCGAGTAACTGATTTCTTGTTAAGAAGGACGTGTGCTATCTTTAATTCATTGACTCAAGCTCTCGTGCAAGCGACAGCCGACTGAGAGGATTACGTGCAAAGTAGAGGAGTCAGTCGATACAAGCCGCAATATTACTAAATTAATTTATATAAAGAATAGTTTAATGGATGTAATGCAACTCCACAAATAATAATAATTAATATCAAGACTTGAATCATCATCAATCACATTGAATCTTTATTATTTTATTTTTATAGAATAAATAATACCATCAAATGGGCATAATATTCGATTCAATATTTTCGTGGTAGGAAATAAATTGCTCTTACAATGCCATTGTCTATGGGCGGTGATGACGCCTTACCATCAGGTGGCCCATATGCTCGTCCGCCTTCCTATACAATAAAAAAATGAATAATATAAGTAACAAATTTATCATAAGAATTTTGTGAAGTGTAATGAGTATAATAAATATAAATATTGTAATAATTATTATATATTTTATTTATATATATTACTTAATACGCAATATGCTGATCTAATACATACAAACATGTGGATTTTAATCTGAGGTATAGGTTTCGCGAAGAAACCTGCAGGTTTACAACCTATACCAAAATAAACAATACGTTTTTGTATTGTTTATTATTTAAAAGAAGACACAATCCCAAAAAGCATTCTTAGCAAAAATAAATAAAAAACTAATTTAAATATTAAATATAAGATATTTATATAAGTAACTTTTGAATAATAAATATCTTAGGAGAATCGATGAGAAAGTATATTTTTTGTTCGTTGAGAGTTCTGAATTTAAACTTTTTTACAATAATATAATATCCAAATTCTTCACAAAATCAACATAGTGTTACAAAAAACTAAGAAATTTCTTTAGGATATTTTTTATACATTGCTTTTACATTTTTGAATTCGACCACAATTTTCTCCATTAATACAAAATGTTAGGTATTTAATTATTAAAAATACTGAGTTATAAATCTCAGACGGTGTAACGTGAGATATATTTAATTCAAGAGCTTAAGACTAGGGGGGATTAGCCAAAGAATAGTAAGAAAGGGGTTAAGAATGATTAAAATGAGACTGGTGCTTCATTGTTGTGAATAAATTAGGTTTAAAAGCATTCAGGTTCCTTCCGTCTGTATATTTTCATGTAAACATTGGAGCCGAGAGTTATTGGTACTGTCGCTTGCATATGAACATCAGAACGGAAATAGGTCTTATATTATCAAGCGAAAGAATCTTACATCACAAATCAGAATAAAATTGAATTTCGAAATCCTATTTGTTGTGAACATGCCGAAGATCATGTTTAGACTAGTGACGTGAAAATGATAATAAAAACAAACCTAAAAATCCAAATAATAAGGATGGTGACATATTTCTAACTGAAGCTGATAAAGAAAAGAAAAGAAAAACTATTGAGAAAACGAGTCTTATTACAGCATTAGCAGTTACGTATCAGAATGCATTAGAGCTAAGTATGTTCTCGAATCGACAGAGGGTTTTTGGGTCACCAGATAAAACAGTCTTAAGACTTCTATTATAAATATTTTTATGCAAATTGATAGCTTCAATAAATATTTTATTTTCTTATATATAATGCAACAGTTTGTTTTTTTTTGCTTGTTTTTATATACTAACCTACGGACTTTCCGTTTCATTTACGAAGCCTATTTGTCGAGATTTTTTTATGATTATATTTTTTACTTTATAGGATAACTGTATAATGTATTGTTGTAGCTTCACATATTTTATATCTAACGGGATAGATTTGTAAATCATGATTTGGAAATACTTGTACTACCTAATTGTTTTAACGATCACTACAATATTATTATGAAAAAAAGTGTGGACCCAATTTAAACAAAGTTAAATTAACCCAACTTAAACATTATTTTTGCTATTTTCTTTTCGTAATTATACAAATGGGATGCAGAAGATACTTTACTTTTTTGGCGCGAATGGTGATTGAGCCCGAATTATATCAGGTATGAAGTATTTAACTTGCTCAAGCTAAATACTTTAGACATTGTACTCGCATTGACAACATCAATAGATAGAATAGATCTTCTGTGCGCTTCCCTATTTACTGTATAATTTCTACTTTTAATCCTCTTAAATATTTCAAATAATTAACGTATTATGCCTAAGCTCATAAAAATTATGATATTATCTATATTATTTGAATACAGTAGATAATCATATTCATATCATGTCTCAGAATCATAATTAAAATATATAATGAAAAAGAAAATTGCTTTGAAATTCAATCTCCTTGTAACGGTGCTTAGTTAATATTAAATATTGGGTATAATACTGGTCTTAATTTTGAAAATGTTATCTTTTAACAAGCTTTTAGAAAATAAACTTTTATGTGTTACCGTTAAGTACTTATTAATGAAAACTCAATACTTGTATATTTCCAATATTGGTTATATTGTCTTTTGTCTACTCTTGTCTGAAGGGAGCAAGAACTATCTTTAATTCAACAGATCCACTTAGCCAATGTTCTTTCTAAGAGAGCATTTACAATTTGATCCGAACGACTTTTAAGTGCTAGACTTCAATTTATTAGCATTTACGTTAAATATCGTTTCAGCTGCTACGTATGCTTCGAATTGTATAGCACAAGCCTGACTGGGTAAAGTGTAGTTGAAAGTAACAATTTGTATGTTGTACTACTTAATCGTATGTATTCAAACTATTATGCTGTAATTCAGATATCATTACTTCTTGACCAGAAGAACACAATTGAAAACACTAAATCTATATGCTATAGGTCCTATAGTCTGAATTCTTTCAAGCTGCCCTAAATATTAAGGAATATTTTTGTGTATGTTTGTTAAACTTGGACTTGTTAAACTTAATAGTTCATGTAAGCAGGCACCTATTGTAAATTAAAGACTAAAAAATAGAAGTCAAATCGATCTTAGATTATTGCTCTGATTTTATATATAACTGAACGTAATCAATGCATCGATATGGTATCGTTTCAAATGCA
Organism: Nymphalis c-album; assembly: GCA_963151315.1. Taxonomy (NCBI): domain Eukaryota; kingdom Metazoa; phylum Arthropoda; class Insecta; order Lepidoptera; family Nymphalidae; genus Nymphalis; species Nymphalis c-album. The sequence goes on from OY720591.1 coordinate 9,964,865, forward strand.
AATTCTGCAAGCGACCTGAATATTTCAAGATATATGACGGTACCGTTTGTTGTGTAAATCAGGCTGCATATAGAAGATAAAATGTATTGTGTCATTCATAGGCAAGGCTATTCAGATTTAGATGATATTTATGTTGGAATTATTTCGCTAGGAGCTATTGTGAGCCCCACTTTGTTCAAGAGTTGAATATGGGATAAGATCATCTTTTTTTTCTAATAGATTGGCAGACTGGCCATTGGGTCATCTGATGATTAGTGGTCCGCACCAATCGACATCAAGAAACCTTCTCTTATATCGCCAAAGCGCCACCAAACTTGGAGACAAAGATTTAATGTCCGTTGTGCCCGTAATATCACTGTATTTTATATTTGGAACGATAAAAATATAACCTATTACAAATTTATCGAACCTCATAATATTATTATTACATGCACGGAAATGCTTACTTTCTTAATTCATTTTTGGTCTCTATAGTCAATATTTTCAACGTTTTATTTTTTGAATAATTTAACATGAGCAGACGTGGTTCATTTTTCGTTTTACTTTTTACTCAACGTAAAACGCGTTATAATATTTGTATATGTATATATACAAATATACTGCCTCGTTGGTCTAGTGGCTAGATATAAGGCCGCAGACTCGGTGGTCCTGGGTTCAATTCCCAGGTCGGGCCAATAAATAGTTATTGGGGTTTTCTGTCAGAAAATTCTCAGTAGCAGCCCGAAGTCTGGAAGTTGGAAGTGTGTACACTCCCGTGCCTCGGAAAGCACGTTAAGCCGTTGGTCCTGCGCCTGAACTCTTTGCGGTCGAGTCGGATTGCCGTCCCATCGGATTATGAGAGCTAAGGAAAAGAGAGTGCACCTGTGTTTGCGCACACACTTGTGCCCTATAATATCTCCTGCGCAGTTGGCTAATCTCTCTTGGGATTGGCCGCCGTGGCCGAAATCGGTCTGGAGGACCTTATATGTATATATAATAGAAAGTCTTACATTGCCTCTTGATCTTAGCATAATTATAGACTAAAAATGTATATTAGTTCATCTGAAACTTAACGCAATCCATTTGAGTGATACAGAATTTGTTTTGAAAATGTATTTTTCGTTTGAATTAACAAGTAAATGAGTAATCCTTAAGTTTATAAGTGAGGTAGTTTAGTTGTAATTATATTACATCTAAAATATTAAAATTAATTTTGCATACATGCAGTCAATATAACAGAAAAGGAGATAGCGAGGAAGGAACTAGCGGCTACTATCTAATATCACAAAACTGTGTGACAAGTTCGTTATACATTCGTTTATATATTTGTCTATATAAAACACTGTCACATTCATCAATTTAATTTTGGTTGATTGGTTAAATTTTAATTTATCTCGTGTTTTGCGGTGCAATATAAAACATGTAAGCTAATTATAATTGTGGATTAACCAATTTCGTGAACCACGAGCATTATTATTTCACAACTATTTGCGTGAAATTTCTTCTATATAAAATTTTGTATTTCGTATATTTTTATATTTGTACTAAAATAGCTAAATGGTAGAACATTATCAGTATCTACCTTTGACCCTAACCAATGATTACGATATACAATTAAGACAACAACTATATTTTACTCTTTTTCCTAACGTAGTAAATCATTTGCGTCTTTAACTAAATATTTTTACATTATAAAGAATTTACAGTCAGTTTTAAAACATAACACATTCGGATAATAATATATAAATGCTTTATTTAATACTTTAGATTAATATTAGAAAAAGTCACTCGATACTTGAAACCATTCATCGAATTGAATCTCCTAGTTCCTACAAAGAATGAAGAATCCATTTTTGTTTTTTTTTTCGATCGAATAATAAAAAAAAAAAACTTTTTACTTATTTTGATAGGTCAAAAACCAAATTACGGTTGCTGGTAAATCTACACTCTAAATTAAATTATGCTGCAGTTTGCAGCAAACATGGCTAGTTAGGCTACAAACGTGCAATTATACCTAATTAGGTCTATTATTTGTTGCTAATATAACAACGATTTACTTCCATGTGGTTCTATTACATTTTGTTACTTCTGTTATTAACATGTCCTCTTTATCTATTTATCAGGTCGTATTAGTTTATTTACTCAAACAAATACCCTAAATACAATAAAGGTGTACATTAATTATTATTAGGTTTAATTAACTCAAATTCAAATTCAAATATCTTTATTCAATGTAGAAGTGTTACACTTACTTATTTATTGTCATAAGTCTACCACCAGTTCGGAAATAAACACCTCAGACCTGAGAAGAACCGGCGAAAGAAGCTCAGCGGGATTTTTTTTTTTCATCTCATTTTTTACAATATTTATATAATATATAATAACAATACAATAATAATATTCTTCTTTAATTGAAACAGCCTGGAGGCGATCGTTTCATTCCCAAGGTGTGCAATCATCTAAAAAGTCATCGATTGTATAATATCCTTTAGCACACAAGCGTTCCTTAACAATTCTTTTAAATTTCACAATTGAATATTTTTGAACGCTTTCTGGGATCATGTTGTAAAAACGTATACATTGTCCCATAAAAGACTTACTAACCCTGTGTAATCTAGTAACAGTGGTTGTAAGTTTATACTTGTTCCTGGTGTTAACAGTATGTACGTCACAATTTCTGGGAAAATCTTTTAAGTTTTTGCGGACATACATAACATTATCAAATATATATTGAGAAGCGACAGTCATTATTTTAATTTCTTTAAATTTACATCTTAATGTATCTTTCGGGCCCAGGTTATAAATTGCACGAATAGCCCTCTTCTGCAGTACAAAAACCGTATTTATGTCGGCTGCATTACCCCAGAGAAGAATGCCATAAGACATTATACTGTGGAAATAGCTGAAATACACTATGCGAGCCGTTTCAATATCAGTCAACATTCTAATTTTTTTTACCGCGAATGCTGCAGAGCTGAGTCTATTTGCCAATTTATTAATATGAGGGCCCCATTGAAGCTTAGAATCTATGGTGATACCAAGAAATTCTGTGGCTTCTACAGAATCTAACGGTTCCTCATTAAGAAGTACAGATTAGATTGCGTAAGGATTTTCGAACTTGAAGATTTGCGAACTAGTTTAGTTTGCGTAAGGATTTTTCGCTATAGTCCTATCATTTATTGGTGGCATGGCTTTGTACAAGCTCGTCTGTGTAGGAACCACCCACTCATCAGATATTCTACCATAAAACAGCAGTACTTTGTATTGTTGTATTCCACTTTGAAGTGTGAGTGAGGCAGTGTAATTACAGGCACAAGGGACATAATATCTTTGTTCCCAAGGTTGGTGGCACATTGGCGATGTCATCGATGGTTAAAATTTCTTACAATGACAATGTCAATGGGCGTTGGTGACCACTTACTATCAGGTGGCCTATTGCTCGTCCGCCTGATTTTGTAAGCTGGGACCAACATCGTTGCATGTAGCGCCTCATAAAAGTCCCGCCACGAGGAACCAGTATCAGTTCATCAGTTCTATTGCCATCATCACTTATTCCAGTGGGTTCAAAAAGAGCAGGGACGTCCATAACGATCAAACTGATATCGACGCCCGTTTATCATGTTAAAATTCGAAAAACAAATAAGACGAAAAAGGTCGTGTTGCGTGTGTAGGATAAATAAATGATTGTGAGAACGGGCAAAGAGATCGCACAGCGTGATATATTTGCTGACATATCTGTATTTCATAAAAACATATTTCGGAGTGTGTATTTGAGTTATATTAACTTGGTGGTGGAGCTTTGTGCAAGCTTGTCTGGGTAGGTACCATCCACTCATCAGATATTCTACCGCAAAACAGCCGTACTTTGTTATTATTGTCTTCCGGTTTGAAGGATGAGTGAGCCAGTGTAATTACAGGCACAAGGGACATAATATCTTAGTTCCCAAAGTTGGCGGCGCATTGGTGATGTAAGCGATGGTTAACATCTCTTACAATGCCAATGTCTATAGGCATTGATGACCACTTACCATCAGGTAGCCCATATGATCGTCTTCCTACCTATACTATAAAAAAATAATAATTGCGTATTCTTCTATAATTTGATAATTAACTTACTATTTTCTACTCATCAATATGTAGGTACGAATGTGTTGTGTGGTTGATAATTTATTTACAATTATTGTTACTTTTGGAGTCGATGTCAGCCAAGGTGGGCTTATAACTACATACATAGTTGTAGGTGAGATGTGCTTGTGTCGCACGCGCAACTTAACGAAGCGAATAAAAGTCAATTTGTAATGTGTATGTTTTTAAAAGATATTTATTAGAAAGTATTATTATTGCTAGGTATATTATAGTGTTTCCTTAGCTGACATCGACTCCAAAAATAACAATAATTGTAAATAAATTATCAACCACACAACACATTCGTACCTACATATTGATGAGTAGAAAATAGTAAGTTAATTATCAAATTATAGAAGAATACGCAATTATTTTTTTACTTTTTAGTGCATATTAATTTGTTTTTCCTATGAAGTCGGTTTTTGTTTTGTTAAAATTCTTGTTTATTTTTCGATTTTTAGTGAATCTGAAGTACACTCACTAATTTCTAGAATATGGGTAGACCTACTAAACGTGCAGCTCATATGAGACAGCGCCATTTATATTATTATTTAAATATATTTATCTAAAACAGTGAAACGTAAAGAAAAATGCATTTTGGTACTTAATTAATAAATATTAGTTAATATGGTTAAATGTATGTATATAAATTGACATGTTTTGATTAAATAGATTTAGTTGGTGGGGTAATTTAGTTGGGCAGCCATAACATAATCAAATAGTTATTTCTAGTAATAATTAAATAAACTGTATGTTTATAGATGTTGTGTTATACCATTCTTCACCATAAAATACGACGGAATGTCGGTGTATTAAAAAAAGGGGAAGTATCTATATTATCCTAACCAATATTATAAATGCGAAAGTAAGTTTGTTTGTGACGCTTTCACGCCTAAACCACTAAGCCGATTTGAAAAATTATTTCACCAATGGAAAGCTACATTATCAGGGAGTAATATAGGCTACATTTTTGTCCCCATATTCCCACGGGAACGGGAACTACGCGGGTGAAACCGCGGGAAAAACACTAGTAATCAATATATAAATAAACATAAATATAACATGTATATAAGAGTACTTATACGATTCTATGTATAAATCTGTATAATTTTCAAAATTGGTCTCAACTTTTAGGATATGTTCAAATATGTTTCAATTACAAACATATACATATATACTAATGCTTATATACATGCATAACTCATATTATAAAGAGGAAAGATTTGATTTTTGTTTGATTTTTTATTACGATTTATATCAAAAACTACTCGACCGATTTTAAAAATTCTTTCACCCTTAGAAAGCTACGTCTTTACCGAGTAATATAGGCTTTATTATATATTCAAAAACTTATAGATCCCTACTTAAAATGGAGCAATGTAACCCAACGTATCAAACTGTTGCCTATAAAAGTTATTATTTCGCGTGCGCTGCGAAAACTATTGACGGTATATAAAGAAGTGTTTTTTACAATAGTACTATAATTACTTGATCATAACGATGTTATGGTAGGTGAATGATAAATCTAGATAGCCTATAAAAGATTCGGCCGTGTATCGTTAATTTGCTACTAAGAATTGAAGATTTCCGTTACTTTGTCATGGATCCTATAATCAGAATCTAACCAAACTATCATCAAACAACCCTTGAAGTATACTCTTTCTAATAAAAAAAAAATCATCGAAATCGGTTGGCGTGATATTGAGTTATTCGTCCATTTGTCGCGCACATACCTCATGCAAATTTACGACTTATATGGTTTTCTCATGGATTCCGTTGTCAAACCTGGACCAAAAAAAAATGGGACCCCATGGGAAGCAACCCCTTTCAAATAAAAAAAAATCATCAAAATCGATTCACCCAGTCGAAAGTTATGAGGTAACAAGCAATGTAACCCAACGTATCAAACTGTTGCCTATAAAAGTTATTATTTCGCGTGCGCTGCGAAAACTATTGACGGTATATAAAGAAGTGTTTTTTACAATAGTACTATAATTACTTGATCATAACGATGTTATGGTAGGTGAATGATAAATCTAGATAGCCTATAAAAGATTCGGCCGTGTATCATTAATTTGCTACTAAGAATTGAAGATTTCCGTTACTTTGTCATGGATCCTATTATCAGAATCTAACCAAACTATCATCAAACAACCCTTGAAGTATACTCTTTGTAATAAAAAAAAAATCATCGAAATCGGTTGGCGTGATATTGAGTTATTCGTTCATTTGTCGCGCACATACCTCATGCAAATTTACGACTTATATGGTTTTCTCATGGATTCCATTGTCAAACCTGGACCAAAAAAAAATGGGACCCCATGGGAAGCAACCCCTTTCAAATAAAACAAAAATTATTAAAATCGATTCACCCAGTCGAAAGTTGCTGCAAGCTGCAAAAGAAAAACATACAGACGAATTGATAACCTCCTCCTTTTTTTGAAGTCGGTTAAAAATAAACATATGTTTATATGACTACAACGTAACTACACAAACATACATTATATTAATGCTCTAATCATTCCCAGAATAACTAATTATTGAAAGCATTGTCTTTGGTGAGCGTTGATTACATTACCTAATCACGGGATATACAAAGACTTATTTGTGCATAAATAATTAAATATAACATTTATAATATAATTTCGGCTTAACTGTTCTGAAAACATAATCTTTACAATTTATACTATTCCAAAAGATTAACTTGACTCAAACTCACTCACATAGATTACTCGAATATTGTTTTAATCTGTATATTTTCAAAGACATTTGAAAAAACTTTTACAAATTGTTTCTAATTTCATAATATGAAGTTCGTAATTCAATTCAATGAATTGATCGAGCTATGTTATGAGATTAAACAATTGCCTATGTGTATGTATATGCAAACGAGTGACTCTAACCTCTTCGATTATCCGGATAATAAATAGTTAACTTAGAAAATAAACCATTTCCAGGAAAAAAAACCTTAATTTCTTCTGAGTATGTATTAGATTGAACTTAATCCCTGGATCAGGCCATTAACAAGTTATTTGATAGTCTGTCGACCAATTCCTAGTATGAATCCTTTGCCAATATTTTGCCAATTTATTTTATCAAGATAAACTTCCGAATTAAATATAACCAATATATATATATATAAGCCGAGATGGCCCAGTGGTAAGAACGCATGAATCTTAACCAATGATCATGGGTTCAAACCCGGGCAAGCACCTCTGAATTTCATGTGCTTAATTTGTGATTATAATTCATCTCGTGCTTGACGGTGAAGGAAAACATCGTGAAGAAACCTGCATGTGTCAAATTTCATTAAAATTCTGTCACATGTGTATTCCACCAACCCGCATTGGAGCCGCGTGGTGGAGTAAGCTCCAAACCTTCTCGTCAAAAAGAGGAGAAGAGGCCTTACCCAGCAGTGGGACATTCACAGGCTTTTACTTATATATGTATATATGAGCAACTTTTGAAATTCATAAATACTAAAATAATAATAATCGATGGAAGGATACATTTCTTAATTTAATTACAAACAACGTTCCGAACAAATGAATAAAACACAAAACAAAAGCGAGTTTACGAATTTTCATTCGTAAGTTTTGTCAACGTTTCATTACAATGTAACCTATGCGTTCAATTCAATTCAAAAAAAGCAATTCCTATTGCAGACCCGTGTTATATTGGTACAACATTTTATTTGCAAGAACAGGCAGTTTGCGGTCAGAACGAGTTTATGCCTCGTTCGACAAAGTCATTTGGTTCGCATCCAAAGCGCGTTCTGAACTTAATGGTGTAATAATATCAGTGATTGCATCCAACACAACAGGCATTGGATAATATGTAAAAGGAATCGGTCGTTCTTTATGGGTTGTTAGCAATGTGCTTTACATATCGGACATCCTTTTTCAATTCGTTGCGTAGTAATGGTTCGGTTTTCAATTTGGTTCTATTTTTAAACCTTGGGTTTGCATAAGTTAATTTGTTTTTAACACAACACCATTTACGTGTATTATTATAATTGATTTAAAATCTACTTTATTAAAAAAAATATTATTTGTTATTAATGAAGAAATGTTATTACTACGGCTCATTACTTTCAATTTAAATACTCAACAGTAGGTGGTACCTAATCTAAACCCATGTTTTGCGTTAGAATATCTGATGAGTGGATGGCACCTACCCAGACGGGCATGCACAAAGGTAGTAGAGCCACCTGCTCATCAGTATAGACGACATCCCCATATCACTGATTTTTTTTATATATAGTCTCTATTCATTTAGTTTTTGATTTTAATAGAAAAAATATAATTTAATCAAGAATGATATGGAAACCGAATATATCAATTCAATAAAACTTAATTATATAACATAAATACAGAAGGCACGTTTAATTTTAAAAATAACAAATTTTCATTCTATAACTTTACGAATGATTCCAAAGAAAACAACGATTGCGCCTGAATAAATAATATTGTATGCTTTGATAAAAACATGAATATGTGATGCTCGTCTAAAGTCCATACCCTCATCAACCCTTTGGAAGATAAAATCTTACTGTAACAACATAACTTAATAAGATATTTACTATCTGAGTCTGTTTTAGATCAATTTTATATTGTGTTAAATAAAGGTTATTTGACTTTTATAGAGTTTCTGATCCTTTAGTTTTGCGATTGCCTTTCATTGAATCCAAATTTTTAATCAATAAAAATATAATTATTAAAATGAAAAAAAGCCTAGACTTTATATAGGGTTTTCCGTGTACTCAACTCTATTAAGTTAGCAATTTCCACTCGCAGTTTCAGCCGCACATGGTGGGGAAATGTTAGGTACTCTATGTCCTTTTCTATACCTCTTGACGACATGTTTGCTAAAATTCATGAAGATTGGTTGAGTAATGTAATGTGAAAGATTACTTCCCCAGTATAATCATCTCAAATTCTGTAACTGGCTTTGAAGACGGGCAATTTTGTTTAAAATGAAAAATTCAAATCATTTAAATGTTAATTGTTTTCTTATTAGATTATACTCTAATTGTGTATCTGTATAATATGTTTAATAAACATAATTTACTTTAATAGAATATAGAATTAGGTAGCTTCCATAGAGTTAAACTAGAATGGGGAATTCACTAAAACACTAAACGTTACATAGAAGTAGTTCCAGTGTAATTAATGCAGTATCATAACATTTAAAGACAACGTCTTAGCGCATTTAGCAGAACAAAAAGCATTTCTTGGTATACAGAAATAAAAATAAATTTTAATTTGAGCAAAATAATTCTTTGACAATTTCCGTGTGGCCCTGCAAGTGTAGAGCCAGGAAATTGAATTTATTGTAATGTTGATAGGCTGTGATGTCGAGATTAAACTGTGATCAATTTTCTATGTACATTAATATATTTGCTACTAACGTATGGTGCTGTTATGTATTTTTTTACAATCAAACATTTCCTATGTATATTACTTTAAGAATTAAGACCACTTCTTTTTATTGCATAGGAAGGCGGACGAGCATATGGGCCACCTGATGGTAAGTGGTCACCAACGCCCATAGACATTGGCATTGTAAGAGATGTTAATCATCGCTTACATCGCCAAATCGCCACCAACCTTGGGAACTAAGATGTGTTGTCCTTTGTGCCTGTAATTACACAATAACATGTAATTTTGCGGCAGAATATGCGTGTAGTGGGTGGTACCTACCCAGACACGCTTTTTTTTTTGACAATGGCGTTATAAGAAATGTCAACCATCGCTCACATCGCCACTGCGCCACCGACCCTGGGAACCAAGATGTTATGTCCCCTGTGCCCGCAACTACACTGGCTCACTCACCCTTCAAACCGGAACACAGCAATACAAAGTACTGCCGCTTTGCGGCAGAATATCTGATAAGTGGGTGGTACCTACACAGACGAGCTTGCACAACAAAGGGAGTTCTTCCACCAAGTACTTCTTTAATAGATAAGATAGATAATAAAATATATAAATATTTATCTTTGTCTTGTGACATCTAGTAATAAATAAATACAAATTAAAATAATTTCTACAAAATTTAACTTTTTTTTTTAAATTATTTTATAACTCTTTTTAGAAAGAAATTGTAGTAATTTCTAGAAACTTAATTATACGTATTGCTTTATTAACTTTCTTTAAATCGATTTGATGAATTTATTTTAGAATAGTCTAGTATTACGTCATAAGGACACATCGATAACTAGAAACGATATGTAAATAGATCTGTCAAGAACTTGGACGGTTCAATTTTAAGTAGTTTGAAAAATACTTTAAAGGAAGTCTCTTAAACGAATCTAGCGATAGAAAAGTTTAAAATTAAAACGGCACAAACGAAGCAATTTAACTTTTAACTCCTTATTTACGACCAATCGTTATTTTTTTTATGTAGGCCTTTATGACATTGTTAACGCCAGTTTTATTATTTTAGGATTCCGTATTTAACTACAAAAATCGTCCTAATGGTAGACACCATTAGGTAAGACTTTTTCTAAACATGTTAAATGTTTATATCAAAATTAGTTTGCATTGTTGTAAGGTTTTGTGCAAGTCCCTAATGTTTATGATCTACTCATCACATATTCTATCGCTAAGTAGCCACCACCAATGTTATTTAACTGTAATTAATAAATAATTAATGTAGTGTAATGTAATTAATACAATATACATAATATATTAGTTCCCATTTTCCCAAGGTCGAAGGTGCATTGGCGATATAAGAGTTAGATAATACTTTTTAAATCTGCCAATGTCTATGGCACCACCAGATATTTGCCAGACTATTTGTAAATTTAATCGTAAATAGTAATAATAAAATACATTTTAATGATTTATAATTTAGCTGCTTATATTCTTATATATTATGTCTTTGATAAATTAAATTTTACCATACGATGACTATATAGATTTGCCTCTCGAGTACCTCCCACCTCAATTTTTCAATTTAATATTTGTATGGAAAGTGTATTGTAATTTTTAAATATGCCTTCAAAAATATTCACTTTTCGTGCACACGTAAGTTTGGAGCTGTCAACAAACAGACAGCCAATTCTACATGTCAATATCGTACATGTCGACTTTCGAACAGCTCTGTTAAATTTATAGTATAAATTCAGTTTCGAAAAATATTTAAAATAATTGAAATGAATAATACAACAAAACCGTAAAGGCTATTTTCTTTATCACTTTTACAATTCGTATAAAATGGTAAACAATATAGTATAAAACTGAGAGCCTTAAATGCTGCATCTCAGAGTCCTGGGTTCAAACCCCAGGTCGGACCGATAAAAGGTTATTAGGATTTATTGTTTGTCTCACTCTGGAGTCTGGAAGTGGGAAGTGTGTGCCTTGGAAAGAACGGTAACACTTTTCTTTCGGTCTTATATCTAAACACTACTCCAACGAAGGAACCATATAATATTTATTCATTGTGTAGCTATATCTATAGTATATGTGCAAATATTTGTTGGTATAAATACAGTAGCCTTGATACTACCGCTTGTATAAAATTGAACGTGATAAAGGTTTTTTGTTTGTTGAACAACTAAATACTATATACATATACCTATATAAAACGACGTTTTCGTTCCAAAGGTATAGTTAATACAATTAGTGATTTAGTGGATGTGTTCACCTTGGTAGTGAAACGTTTGCTCTTCGCCTATTTATTTGATATATTTTAAGTGATTACAAAATTAGCCATAGAGGAAACTGTTGAATTTTTTCACCGATTTTTCTCAGGTCAGTTATAACAAAGAACCGGCGGTACTTTTTAGTTGACTTTGTCAATAAGGTAGTTTAATGAAACATTGATGACATTAATTTGAATTTGCTATCTACATAATCGCTCTTACGTTTCCGATTATAGCGACGAAAAATATGAATTGTGTTTCAGACTAGATATATGGAGGTAATTCATCAGCTTACCGCGTTGTATTCAATCAACATATAGCTAACGATATGCAGTAATTAGTCGCGTGGTTTGGATGACTCGTTTTCGCGTTTGCTCTAGCCCATAATTGATGGCTTAGTTTAGGCTAATGGATTACCAAAGCGGGAAGATTAGGCCATAAATTAGTCTGTTAGTCTTATTCCTAATTTCATAGAGGTAAGGCGAAAATCGTCTTTGATTCATGAATTCAGTGATTAAGATATATGACGTGGCTAATATTTCTGAATTATTTATGATATTCAAATGCTTAAGTGTATTATAAATTTGTGTGCTTATATTATGAACATGAAAAATTTGTTTTTTATATGGTATACCAATGGTAAAATGTTTAAAAAATAAATATTATCCTTCAAAAATAACAGAAAATGCACTAAGAATTGAAAGACTGAATAAAAACTTACTATTAAAAACAACTCATGATCTGTAAAAACACCACATCCTGTAAAATAATGCTCATATATCCCCTCATAAAACAAGGGTTAGCCTATATAAGTACACCAGCGCAAGTTGGTTGATATAAACGTAATTCATTTAAATCTCATTTTTTCCTCACGATATATTTCACCGCTACGCAAAATCTAAATTAAAAATACGTAGCACATGAAAAATCTATGATTTTTGTCAGATTTTAGACACGCAATATTTGATGAATTTTCATGTGGATTTCGATGTTTTACTATGTATCTTTACGTTATATTCTCTCTGTTTTAGGTCGATCAGAACCGGGAGTAGTGCCATCTATCGTAGGCTTTACAAAAGATTCAGTGGCACATGAATCAGATCGTCTCGCTCCAGGGGATAGAATCTGCAGCGTCAATGGAATATCTACTGCGAGATTAACTAATGAAGAAGTATTGCGATTATTAGATAATGTTGAGGAGAGAGCATCTTTGGAAGTCGAGTACTATATGCCTAATTATGGTAAGTTTAAAATTTTAACAAAGTCACTTGAGGTAATTCAAGTGTAGCCAGATGTGCTTATAAAACAATAGTAATGACTAGTTTAATTTCAAAGTGCTGAATTGAAATAATTTATTTCACAAATTAATAAAGCAATTTTAAATTAAAACAAACTCCAATTTCATTTCACCAAACAACACAACTCCGTTTTTTATATTTTCATTTAATCCGGAACCGTATGAAAATATACAAGGAAAAATTGCAAGGGTAAGCTGACATCCTGTCAAAAAGTTACGAACCTGCAAACAAAAGCCACACAAAAGTATACAAGTTAACGCATTTTATGTTGAAACTGTTTCATAAAACATTCACCCGTAAAGGATATTTATTTAACTTTGTCTCTTTTCGCTAAATATTTGGCGCTTTTTTGTTATTTACTTTCTATTATGTTTTCATTTATATCGTTATAATTTTCAGGATCATTCAGTTCAAATTCTCTTTCAGCGTCCCAAAATTCATTATACATTACAACCAAGCTAGCAGAGGTGCCGGTCGAGAAAGTTAATGGTTCCTTGGGTGTTACTATACGAGGAGGTCTGCCAGAAAACTCGGCACCCAGTGCAGACTTGGTTCTGAATAGTCGATCTTTAGACGCCCTGCCCTTAGTCGTGACACATGTTAGACCAGGTGGAGCTGCTTACAATACTTCAAGAATTAAACCTGGAGACAGACTTTTAAAAGTTGATCATGTAAGTCATTTTATATTTACCGAATATTTGTTTATTAAATTTAAATTTTTAGGCGACAGAATTTTTAGCAAGAATTATTTTAATAACTTTTTCTACACATTGATATTCTTTAACTTTTTTTTCTCATTCTATATAAGTTTGTAACGAAAAGATTATTTTTTGACGTGACAACGTCTAATAAATCGATGAACGCTGGCTGCATGCACGAAAAATTGTCCCGTTACGCTCATTGTCTCGTTACGCTGATTGTACGCTTGTGCCGCATCTATCTCTCTTTCACTCGATTGCAGTCATTTCATCAATGTTTTGTTATGACGTTGTCACGTTAAACTATCGTCCGTGAACCGACTTTACAGACAACAATTTTTTTCACAGATATCATTAACGAACAAAACATTGTCAGAAGTACATCAAATTCTACAAAACTGCCCACAAGTAACAAGTTTAACTATAGAATACGACGTATCAATCATGGAATCCGTTAAGATGGCCACTGGACCCTTACTAATTGAAATCGAGAGACCATGTAATGAGGATTTGGGACTATTCTTAAGCAATCAGAGATATTCGGATGACGTATACAGCTCTGGTTCAGATACTTATCAACGAGTCGGGTCTTGTAACGCTATTTATATTGATAGTATATTGCCAGCGAGTATCAGTGACAGGTAAGATACACTCGATCTTACTTATAAAAGTTGTTTATCGGATGATTAGTTAACCAATGTTTTTCTTCTTTCAAATATCAAATCAATAATAATAGAAAGAGAAAAATCTATGTTTAACTAAACAGTAGCTATAAGCAACTTTTAGGAAGTTAAAATAACCAGTATGAGCGGAGATGTTAAGAATGATCAATATTTGAACATGAATTTAAATTGATACGATATGATTTCAACGATTTATTAACATTTTAAATGTGAATATTTAACAACTCATTTTCATATATGTGAAAAGTAGTTATATTTTCTTAATGTGGCTTACGTATGTATTTTTTTAGTCACAACGAAGTTGTTTCACTAAAAGTTTTCTGTAAGAGATAAGAACGCCTTTACGGACTATTTTTTCTGGTTTTCTTAGATTATCAGCTCTTACTATATACTGAAATAAATGAATATAAATAATAAGTAAATAAATATAAAAACATTAAGAATTAAAAGTATTATTGTAAATAAACATTATGTTCAATACAGTGACTTAGCTTGAATGATCTGCGGCCACACTCTTCTCCTTTAGGTCTGCGTGGGACGTATATATTCAGACTACCTTATTTCTCCAAACTATTATGGAAGCTGCGACTGCACAAATATTTATTTATTCGATCAAAATCGTCAAAAATATTTTGGCGTGGCTTGGTGACAAGACCGATCTATACGCCGGGACAGAATGACTCTCTTATACCGCCCTTCGTCGCTGTTCTCTATTCCCTTTTTTGCGTCATGCGTATATACTATTTACTTTGTAGATATATTTTATTATCATTTAATATCCATATTTATTTATTGATTTCTCCATTTAATAAAATCTAAAATGTACCTTTTTATAGGCCGTAAATACACGTTTAGTTTTTCGCTAAAGTAAATTCCCATAATGATTTGCAAATAAATCTATTCCAAAGCGCTGATAAGAACAATTAGAACTACGTTGATCTGAAATCTAAGCTAAATTTGAAATTTAGGTTGAAAGTTTGATTTCGTCTGATCTTAATTATGGAACTGTTGAACATTTCATTTCAAATCAATAATTTATACGATATACAACATTTATATGAAAAAATATGTTTTAAGCTGGTCGTTTTGTTTACCCACTTATCAGAAGTTGGAATAAATAAATAGAAATATTGTTTACACATCAAAACTTATTTCTTCATTCGTAAAATATGTATGTTATGTAATATTATTGTTTTAAATTTACCTTTGGTTACGTAAAATGTTTTAGAGTACTTAGGTTGAATTATATTGTTACATAATATCAATGTTTATCATACCATTTTTTGTTATTATTTGTAGGATATAATAAAGGAATAAACTCATACCTAATTATTACATATTTTTTCCAAGTAATAATAAAAACATTTTACTTAAGTTTCAGCGGACGTGTTAAATATAGTCTGTTGATTTTAATTTTTACGTGCAATTAATATTTAGCTCTATGGTTATGGTTAAATACAAAAAAGTTTCAAAAAACTAATATAAATCTTACGTAATCGTACGTAAAATAAATTATTTAAAATTAAAACTTATGAAACTCCAAACAAACACTAATATATTAGACAAATCGATGTAATTGAAGGTATTACATAAAATATAATTTAAATGCTGTGAATGGTAAAAATTTTCATCATACACAGATGTGGAGCATTACATCCTGGCGATCAGCTGCTAGCTTTTGATGACCACGTCATTGATGGAAACAATTACACGGCAGAAGAAGTTATGTGCTATCTTGAAAATTGTGAAGCTGGATTTACGCGGTTACACGTTGCACCAAGACACGTCCTAGCTCATGGCGGACGTTTCACGAGAGGTACTTTGAATATTTATATTATAAAAATAAGTAACGAGAATAATATTCCATATGTAAAGAAAAACACTTAAGAATACTAAGTAATGTTAAGCGGCTTTTGTAGTAGTTTAACTCATCTCAATAAATGAGATGAATTAAACTATAATGAAGAATGGGTTTAATTCATAATAGCAGATTATCCCAATAGTTTGCATAATTTCCAATAATAATCAATTTCTAAGCATATTGGAATTTGGCCAAAACCAAATTAGGTCGCAAATTCTTGTGGCTGAGTTTACTTGAACTTAGAAGAAAGTTTTCAAAAGGTTAAACGTGAAGCGACGAGCGTTTGTTATCATATATAATTATCCTTAATTTATTTTTTAAGAGAAAACATTAATTGTTTTTACTATAAAATAATATATGTCTATTGATAAAGCTGTTTTATTTTATTTCACGTCATTTTATATGAAAATAAAATTATATCTATATTATAATAACTTCTGCATGACTAATTAATAAAACATAGTCGGTATTTCAAATTAGTGTTGCATAAATAATTAAATTAAAAACTCCTTACAGCATAATTTTTATAGCTTTCACATCTTTTAAATTTTCAGTTCTACTAATATCGTCTAGAAATTGGTCCAAACACCACTTTGAAACGTAATTAACACCAAACTTAGCACATTTTAGTCAGAATATTGCATTTCCGTTATATAGTTATAGAATTAGACAAAGTTTAATCCTTTTTTCTCTTAAAATTGTTACGAAATCTGTTAATAGAGTTTTGTATTCCTCATTATGGTTACAAACAACGAGTTATTTGTTATCAAAATCTTATTATAATAATATTATATTGTTATTGATGTTCAGTGTGACACCATTTTGCCTTTGTTTCACTTTTATTACTTCGGAGTAACGTTGAGTACGTCCCCAATTGTAATATTATTTCGATGCGAGTTTTTTTATTGAGCTACAACAGGATAACGTGAAATCAAATGAATTTATTATAGATTTTTATTATAATAGAAATAGAATAGAATTTTATTATAGAATATTATCATATTCTATTATTATAACATTAAGACAGGTATATAATAATATCTATATAAATAAAATGATAGAGGTCTGCAGTTGTGCGCTCATCACGGAAAAACTACTGGATAGATTTCAATAAAATTTTCTAAATTTGATTAGTTAGAAAAAATTTTTTTTTTGATAAGGGCCAGGCAGATTTCAAAAAAAATATTGCGATATCTTCATTTAATAAAAAGTTATTAAAGTTTCAAGAAACAACGATTTATATATGCACTACGTGTTCAGTGATGTATGTTTAAACAAAGTATATTTTTGCTTGCGATCTTTTTGATGTTTTTTCCTTCGTACATAAGAAAACTTTGTTTATATATCAAGCAACGCGGACGAAGTCGCGGGTATCAGCTAGTCATACATAATTTAATTCATAGATTTAACGAAGAAATGAAGCGAGAACTGTTAATCGGAACAAGTTTGATGTTGTGATAATGAACAGGAATGTAATTAAGCACCAGGTGCTATGATTATTTTAATAACATATCCTTATTTCGTTGAAAATGTTAGTAAATATTTAGGAATAAAAAGTTTATATGATTTTGACGACAATCTATTTTCAGAAAACTCGATGTCTGGTGCCTCAACTTTAAATCCAAAAAAACCTAGACAAAGAAATTATAGACAAAGCTCGATGCCAAAACTAGGATTACAGGATGACTATGGTGAGAAAATAAATAAATATCTAATAATTTACTAGAATTTGTTCTGAAAAAATATGTTGACTTAAAAATAGTACAATTTTATTTATACTTTTGACTTTTCTTATCATGTTAAATGTAAATATTATTGCTTTAATGAAATGTATCATTCGTGAATTTCTTTATTACAACATAAATAAATCCATCGAACTTGAAAATCAGGACTTTGAAATTCGAAACAGGACAAATATTTTTTGCCCGTTTAATGAACGAGGGGTCTTGGATTAGGGCCAAGTTAATATTTACTTAGGACTTATTGTGTTCTAATTAATTCTCTTAGTTTGGGATCACAACAATGTATTTGTTTTAAACGTTACATAGTGTTAATTAATTCAATAGATGGGCAGCAGAACTACATGAACATGGGAGTATGTAGGACAGAATCGTTGAATATACAGTTAGAGGTGCCCCCGGGACAAACTAGCGGTTTAGCTGTTCACGATGAAAATGCTGCCTTAATTATTTCACATGTTGCCACTCAATCTCCTGCATTCAGGTAATATATTCATTATCTTATTATTTATAGGCTAAACGATAAATTTAGTTTTAAATATTAATTGTTCATTCATATTGTCTATAAAACTAATTCAAATTATCGAACTTATCTATATTATCTATAATTACAAATTCAGATCTGGTTGTCTACAAATAAGAGATAGAGTGATGTCGATCAATGGACATGAAAATTTAACAGCGGATGTCGCAAATGAAATTTTACAAAGGCGGAATGAGTCACATAATCCAAAATATTTAACTTTAAATGTGGAATTTAGTATGCCGAATACAATAGAAGCTTCGAGTGGAGTGTTTAATGTAAAATTAGCTAAAACATCAGCGGGACTGGGTGTGACAATAACAGGTAATTGAGACGAATATAATTTTTTTAAATTAATAATACCTTGCAAAAGTCTCGTAACAAGACAAGAAATTATGTTGTTCATATGTTGTTGTCTTACCAATTATTGTATTGCCAAACAATACTACTTTGTATTATTGTATATTGCCTGTAGACAAAACATATTGGATGATTATGATAGATGGTTGACAGCTCATAAATAGTGTATGAACTGGTTTACATTTCTGACACTGTCATAATATATCTACGAGCGATGATGCTTTTTTTACTATCACGTAGATAGTCACATAGCTCATAAATATAAATTTAAATACGTTTTAAGTAAAAAGCTGTTTAAATATTTTGAAAGCATTAATCTTAACTTCAATCTACAGCACCATGACCTGATTCAATTTCATAAGCAAGGTACTTGTGAGCAAAGCTAATCTTGTTAGAAACTTTGGTCTGTCGACTTGTGATTTGGTTTGATGTGATAATTGCATTGTCACTCCTCTCAGCTTCAGTGACCGTGTTATAGTGTTCGTGTCAGCTATGAGCATTGAATTCTAGTAGTCTTAGCTCTCTTAATAATTTAGATTTATAACATTTGTATCAAGAGAGATTAGAGTTTGCTACTCGTATATACATATTTGTCACCATGACTACAGGCATTTAATAATTTAGTAATTCTAAATTAGAGACAATTTTTGTTGCAGGCTGTAAGCAAAAACTTCTGAGTAATGAAGAACCGATGGTAATATCAGATATAAAACCTGGTTCAGTCGCACATAGGAGTGGCGCTCTAGCACCTGGTGATCAGCTCTTGGCTATCAATAGTCAACCGTTACATAACTTATCTCTGGTAATATTTTTTGTACAGAAATCAAGTTACATTGTAATACCTCTTTTTTATTTTTACATATAATAAAAATTATAATTTTGATAAATCAATAATTACACAGAAACAGTCGTTTTCACTTACAAGTTAAGTAACGTTTAAATAATATTCACATGATTTGCCTTTGTTAACAATGGTATTCATATATTTATTTTTAGGATACAGCTTTCAATATATTACAAAACTCACCCGAAGATATAATTACATTGAAAATCCGTAAACGTGACCTCACTGAAGACTGGTCAAATATCCACAAACATAACGCTAAGTTGACTTTACAAAGTTTTAGTAATATTGAAACTAAGGCTGTAGTTCACAGTGGAGAAGATTCAGGTCATCATACTGATAGTCCTAATAATAGTGCAAAGGAAAGCGAAAGAAGTCACGGTAGTGATAATGGTAATACGGTAGTTTTTATGGTCGAAATAATAAGACAGGAAAATGGACCCTTAGGTTTGACGATCGCTGGAAGTGAGGATGTAACACAACCTATTCTATTAAGTGGACTTGTTGAAGGTCATTTAAAAATTTTTTTGGTATTTTGATATATTTTAATTTATTTATATTTAATGATAAAAAATATAAAATATTTCTATACAAATTACAGGAGGGTTAGCGGAAAAATGTGGTAAATTAGCAATAGGAGACGAGATGCTTAGCATTAATGGAGAAAGTGTATTAAACAAACCTCTCTCTGAAGCAATTAAACTATTACAGCAAAGTGGACAGCGAGTTCAATTGCAAATGTGTAGAAAAGTAACCGGTAAGAAATTATCTAAGTTTAAGTTTTAAGAATTTGCTTCAATATGTAACATTTAACACTTTCAAGGCCTAACACATAATGAAATAAGTAAATTCTAAAGTGAATGGTCAATGTTTGTCGTCAATATGATAAACAAATAAAGTAAAATGTATTTTTAAATTGTGATTTTGTATTTAACTCGAGTTATTTTGGACGTTTGCCCGTCAGATACTTTGTGAAACTTCGAAAATATCATCGTTATATTTTATGATGCTTAAAATTTTATAAATGAAACTTAAACGACTTTTATAAGAGTGTGATTATAGGTAGTGACATTAAACTATATTTTTTTCTTAATTAGTATATAGGATACTGCCTCGTTTGTCTAGTGGCTTGATATAAGGCCGCAGACCCGGTGGTCCTGGGTTCAATTCCCAGGTCGGGCTAAGAAATAGTTATTGGGTTTTCCTGTCAGAAAATTCTCAATAGCAGCCCGGAGTCTGGAAATTGGAAGTGTGTTCACTCCCGTGCCTTGGAAAGCACGTTAAGCCGTTGGTCCTGCATCAGATTACGAGAGCTAAGGAAAAGAGTGCACTTGTGTTTGCGCTCACACTTGTGCACTATAATATGTCCTGCGCAGTTGGCTAATCTCTCTTAGGGTTGGCTGCCGTGGCCGAAATCGGTCTGGAGGACCTTATAGGATACACTTCATTATTTTATTCTTATTTATTTTGTTCTTGTATGTACCACCTACTTTTATCCAGTTCTTCGAAAGAGAAATAAATTTATAAAAACATATTGTTAGGTGACCAAACCAAACTACATTCATTAACATCGCATTGCTTTAGCTAAGACTTAGAGTCAAGCATGCGGAGAAAATACGTTTGGGTACAGATTTGGGTAGACGGCATTGAAAGTGTTCGAACACCCTTCGATCACACATAATTTGTACTCGTATTTTTTATATGTAATACTGTGTCTGAATTTACATAATAAAATAAAATATCTCTACTTATATTTATACCGGTTACACATACATACTCGTACATAACTACATACCCTCGCGGCAATGAGTCCGGTTTTGTATATTCCACAATCATTTAACTTTTAGGTTCATAATTTATATGTAATTTTAACATTGCTATTTCCGTTTTATGTGTAATAAAAGTTAAGAGTATTTGCTGGAAACTCACTCGGAGTTTTGCGGTCAAACAATTTAAGTTTTTTCATTACGAAAAGTCACCACAATGTCACGTTATTGGCACAATAACAAACTTTTACAATACAAGATGTTTGCTCGAAAAATAATGAACTGAATTAAATTCCATCGAAAATTTTCTTGTTTTTAATGGGGGAGCAATTAACTTTTGGACTGCTTTAATATGAAAATTACTTTCTTGAGATATTTGACTTAGTATTTATCATATCATGATCTAATTATCATTTGAAGGTTAGAAAGTAACATTTGAATGGATGATGATTGGATCAGAAATCAGCATATAATATAGCAAAAATGTGCTAAGACATTGTTTATAATGCTCAGCTCTTATACGAGTATTAATAAAAAAACATCAAAAGTCTGTGTAATTTCAATCAACATAGTTTTTAATCAAAATATTTTTTATTGATTAAATAAAATATTTGGTAATATATATTTAGTGATGATTTATTTATTTTGATTTTTGGTTCCCTTAGATTGTGCTGAATCCAGTGTAAGAGATTCCAGTCATTCAACTTCAAGTCCTGGACTATCGAATGATAGTGCAGTAGAGTCCTGGGATCAGAACACACCCGTCAGGACAAGTACTAATTGTGGTAAGATAGTGACGTGATATTCGTTTACATTTACTCGAAACCAAGAAATACTACAAGGTTTCCTTAAATATATATCTGCAACGTTCCTTTTTAGGTAATTTAGATGTAATAGAATATGCTGTACCAGATAAAAGTCGAATAATAGATAAGCAGCCCTACTCACCGACAGATGAAGATAAACTTATGGCATCCAGTTTCAATTCGGGTGCCCCTTACAGCATTCACGACCTGCCGCTCCCCAACTACTCACTAAATAATTCTCTCAAAACTTTCCATTACGAGAACACCTGTATAATACCGGATAATACTTTGAAAAACAAACAGAATATCACGAGAGAGGATGACGTACAGCAGATAGAAATACTGACGTCAAATATGAAGGACTGTCAGTTACATAACATGGAGAAGTCATCCTGCAAATGCGATTATGTCCAAATGGGACCATATGGTATCGTTTCGCCGAAAAGTAGGCGACCAAATTGGGATAGCGATTATTTAAATAACGGAATCTACACTGTTACAACGCCTCAAAAGTCCCCATTAAAACCAACCATGGCAGGAACTAGCTTTCAATTCTCCGCTAGTCCTATTTATGAAAATGATATGCCAAGTAAGTCTTATCCAAAAAAAAAATAATATAAATATTATTTATATTCTCATACTGGTCAAAATATTAAATTAAAAGTGTACTGATCTATAATTATGGTTTCAAAATAAATGTAAAACTCCATTATTGCGGAAATGTATGTATTTTTATGTTTGTTAAGAATGTTAGGAACTTGTATCCTAACTTTCTCATCAAGAGCGGTGTAAGCCTTAGGCTAGCAGTAGGACAATTACGAGCTGTCACTGTACTTTACCCAAATTATAAAACGGATTTATTTTATTTCTATTCACTGTTAAGACCGTAACTTTAATATTATATATTTGACTTATCAGTTCCAAGGAACCTAATATATTTTTAATAAAATTATTGAACATTTTATATAATTTATAATGTTTTTTATATAGAAATACATCATTTTATTATTGCAGGTCTATACAGTAGCGAAACTCTTTCACCCGCAAGAGGATCCATTCACCATGTAATTCTATACAAGGATGCTATTTATGATGACTATGGATTTTCTGTATCAGATGGTTTATATGAACGGGGCGTTTATATAAATAGAATACGAAAAGGCGGCCCAGCAGATATAGTTGGTCTGTTAAGGCCATATGATAGAATCCTGCAGGTACGAATATTTAAATAAATAATAATTTATTTTGGGACTAAATAATTAAGCACGTAGATTATATCGAGTCAATATATCTTGAACTGAGGTGGGCTACAGGTTTGAACATGAGAACCTTAAGCGAAAATTTGAAGTTTAATCTGTCCTTATAATTAATATCCTGCTCGGTCGGTGAAGGTTTAACATCGTTGAAACCTTAACATGTGGGATGTAAATCAGGACATTGCAATTCACACAATCAAATAAAGTAGATTAGAGATAAGCGAGGAGCCTAGGAATGTAGCATTTATATCCATAGAAAAATAAAAATAAAATGAATTTCAACATGAAAGTTGAAATAAAATTTATCAGAGTTACCATCGGTCAAGTTAACTCAATTGGGATACAGTGTTATCAGTTAATATATCTTAATTAAAATGTTAATTAACACAACGTGAGTATAAATGATCATTAATATAATTATGTCCATTAAACAACAGCAGTGCTTTTCTGTATGAAATAACTTTTATCTCACTTCTGGAATATTTAATACCGTTTTAGGGTATCCCTGCATATCACTTTCAGATACTACACCTCCATCGTCTACTTGCTCACACTGTGAACTTATATTACATGCTCACAGAACAGCCTCTACAAAGCATAAATAATCTGTATATTCTTTCAAATTTTTATGAATAAAATACTCATATTTTAAATATTGCTAAGCTATTTGCACAAGAAAAATACGATATACATAAGAATATTAATCTTTTCAAAGGATTTTCGACCTTATGTTATTGTTTGGATAAGGCTTGAAGACGTTAATTGTTTGTTACAGGTGAACGGTACGAGAACGGTAGACTACGATTGTTGTCTAACAGTTCCATTGATAGCTGCTGCCGGAGACAGGCTAGAGATCGTAGTGCAACGGATGGCTACATCTAGGGTACGTTGAACATTATATAATTGTATTACTCTAGCTATTATAGATTATATTTACTATATTTACATGGTGTATGTGATAAGAACATATTGATAACAATCTTATGATCCATATAAAACAGGAATTAAACCCACACCAAATGTAATCCTTTTTACACAAATTATAAATAATTACTTGAATATTATAATGATAAAACTTTCTAAATAATGATGACTATCTTTAAAACCATTAGACATAATATATTGGTCTTGGATAAGTAAGTAACAGTCTTTGAATGTCCCACTGCTGAGCTAAGGCCTCTTCTTTTTTGAAGTGAAAGTTTGGAGCGTATTCCACAACGCTGCTTCGAAGTGAATTGGTAGAATACACATGTGCCAGAATTTCAGTGAAAATAGACATGTAGGTTTCGTCGAATAATATTATAAACACAAAGTAAAATCACATGAAAATCAAGTGGTACTTGCCCGAGTGTGAACCCACGATCATTGTCTAAGGTTACCAATTAAGTAAAAGCAGATACGTAATATCTGGTCTTACCAAGATTAAAAAACAAAGGTTTATTATATAAAAAAAATATTTTACTCAAAATATTTCAACTGGAAATTACTCAGCTTTCGAAACATTTCCGTTTATGATCCATTAAGGCGATTGGCATATCCACTTATAGAAAATGGCACGCTTTGTTAGTCAGAGAATATTAGGGGACAACTTAAAGGTTGGCTGACTGACAGAAATCTAATACAAACTTTATGATTCAACGAACATAATAAGGGGTGGGGTAACGATTCGGTACGATCAAATGAAACAGAAGCGATTACGACGTGGTATCACATTTTAAGGTACGGTCCCACCTGCGCTACCAAGAGATAAAACTATAACAACGTGGTTTAAAATCGTTTTCTCACACAGATGTGATCACAGCTTAACTTTATGTTTTCTGTTACAGTCGCTTTATCTTTACTTCTGAAAGGATGTGTTCGATTCATGACTTGATTTTAGTAAATACGTAAATATTAATAAAAATTATATCTTATTAAAAGTAATAAGTAGCTTGCAAGTTTAAATCTGAGCATTCACAACTATTTTTGTGGTCTTAATTTGTGTTTATAATTTATCTCTTGCTACGCGGTAAAGTAAAACTGCATGTCCCATAAGTTTGCAACCTGTGTAATTGTGTATCCATCAACTCGAGCTGCGTGGTGAAACATGCTTCAAAAACTTATTACTTCGAAGCCTAGCCCAACAGTCGATCAGGAACAAATTTACATTACTTTTTACAAAATATTTTTGGAACCTTTTTCTGTTATAATTCGATTATTATATAAATTTCTGAAAATTTTGATATTTAAAAAAAATTTGCTATGTGATATCATTGGATAACATGATATGTATTAATATTGCAAAAATAGTCTAAGGCATCTGTTTGTGTGGTAGTAGGATAAAAATTTCACTTCTTTTCCAAACCTTTGAGACTTATATCGACCCGCAATAAGCAGTTTACTTCGTTATGGCTCCATTAATGTTAGTGGAAGGAACTCCGCCGTGGAATATAAAGTAGACATCTTTATTTATACATCAGTAGTGCCCCCAACTACATTAAAACATTGGTCATAAAAGCAGTTCATATAGGTTTTGATATTCTTCTTTTATGAGCATAAATGTATTCAATAAGATTTCGGAAAAGGCTTGCATATGAGATGTAAATTGACGCAATGCGAGTATGTTATTTGGGAGCTTAGGCTGAAGCCATTTACGTTCGTCGATGACACAAGTTGTTAAAAGGAAGATTGCAGTTATTTATTTCCAAAATTATTTATTACATAACTGTACTACTACTGCGTACTTACTACAAAAAGTATAACCATATTAACGGCTTGCACAAAACAAGGCGTTAAAGGGAAGGCGTTAAAGGAAAGGCCCTTTCACACAAAATAATTTATTTATCAATATCCGTGATACAAAAATTGTTCAGGTGATTGTACAACATTTTCTGTTAGTTCGTTCGTTTTATATAAGTGTTTGAGCTGTCGTACTGTGTACTTTAAAGCTTAACATATCCAGTAAGGTGTACAATGAAGATTCGAATAAACCGGCCTCCACCATCCTTCTTACGACGCCTTTATTGATCCAGGAAATAAAATCTTCGTGCTGAGTTTCGTTTCTATTCTTTTTCGTTTGTAAAAATTAAGATTATATTACCAACATTACCTACAATATTATTGTACATAATAGCCTCGTTTTAAATCTTATTTAATATATTAACTAGCAAAACACGTGACTTCGCCAGCGTGGATAGATAATCCTAGAATAGTGGATGACAAATATACTCAAAGTTTTTATTACTTTTGAAAGTCTAGTATATAGAAAAAAGTCTTAACGTTATTTTTTTAATACTCTTTATAATATATTACTTATTTAAAGTTGTATTTTTAGTTATTTTTAATACTACTACAAATAGACAAAAAAATTGTTGACATTTTGGTAATTCACGAATAACCATTAAAAACAAGCAGTTATTTTTAAATCACAGATATACACTTGAATTTTATTTATTTATATAAATTACATTTTTTAAATGTATATTATTATTATGGTCCGGGAGGTAGCGGTGCATTTTAGGTAGTGATTTTAAGCTGATCGATTGCCGTCCTTTTCTATAGAACTCTAATGACTAATAAGTGAACCACGCTTCAGCTGGCGCACCCGCGGTGGTTATAGCCGTGGGAGGGTGCGAAAGTTAGGAAAAGAAGAAAAAAAAGTAATAGTACGATGCCTGAAACTTTTTTCATGAATAGTTAACATCATACTGAGCTGGAAAATAATCGTCAGCTGCATAGTGGATATGCATCAGCTAGACGCATGAACTTGTAAAAACATAAAAAAATAAAACCAGAGTACGCCGGATGAAATTTAACTTGTAATTAATTCACTTTAAATAAGATAAGGTCTATCAGTTTGTCATTTGACCAAAATATTTTTTGACCTTTTGGTCATGGATCAAAGGTAAAACGAAAAGTATTCTGGACGTATTATATTATCTTTAAAGGATACTCCAATTTTTAATCTATACCCTTATTTCCATAAAACCTTACTTTGAACACAATGAAAGCAAAAACAAAACATCAATTTCATGCTAAGAAGAATATTATGTATTTCTTTGATCCGTATATTATGATTCTAAATCCAGTACAATGAAATGTAGGCTTTACCGAAAATACAATAAGAGTTATTTTTTAAACAACCCTGATTTATTTAACGGAGTAAACCTTTTTACATACGAGTGGCTTTAACGATTTTCCTAACGATCCTTATTTTCAAACCATTATATTTTGATAAAAATATTAATGTTTTAATTTTTTTAACATAAAAATTCAATTTAATATAAAACTACTGGTGAAATTAAATTAAATGAACTGGACAAGAGTATACTTTGATAGAAGAGGCGAGGTCTCGACGAGACCTCAATATGTAGACGTTAACTAAGGACTCAGTTAAACTTAAGGATATGGTTTTGTATACATCTACTTTTAATGGGTTACTGCTGGACAAAATGCTAGACAACCGCTATGGAGAAATCTCTCCGATTTCGTCAGCTCTATTTCGTCTAATTTAAAACATGCATTAAAATTACTTAAAATATTTATTTGATATACATTGTTATATTCAATTTATAAAACATATTAAGTTATAAAAACATCAATGACTTAACTTACTAATATTTAAAAATGTCATTTTAAAATATATCAATAAATAATCTATTTTATTATTGTTATTGGAAAAATCTTGTAAGTGTGAAATAATATTATAATCAGTTGTAACTTTCTTTTGTTACAGGACCTCAAAAACCACAGGCTAGAAGACAGTTCCAGCCCAAGTGATAGTAGTATCGTGACTAAAACCATTTAGTGTATAACACGGCTTTAGTGAAGTGACATAAACAATGTGAAGTTGTAGATTTTACACAAGTTACTTCCTAATATCGTCGGATAACCTAATAATAATGTACTTACAATTTTAGATAAGTGAATAATGTGTTGTAAATTACTAAGTATATAATGCTGAAGTGTGAATGATTTGTTCTTTAATTATTTTATAATGCTCAAGTCGCTCGTCACAATGATTTAATTTCACCTATTATTTTTGGAGAATATTTTGTTTTTTAAATCAATATATTTCATTTGTTTCATTAAAATTCAAATATGCAAAACTTTTATTTATATAAATTATATACAATTATATTTGAAACATTAATGATTTTTTACCAAAGTTGTGTATGTAAATAAAAACAACCAAAGAGATACTGGTTCAGCTATAGTTAATGTATGAAATAAGAATATAATTAAATATTTTATAAACGCTTTTTATATAATTCTGACATGTACTTAAATGTGTTAGAAAATAGTTAGTGATTTTCGCTTAAGTATAAAAACGCAAAATATAATTCATGAGTCATAAACTCTTGACAAAATAATACACTTCGTAAATTAGAATCAGAAATACAGCCGACAGCATTTCGGTCTGGATATAAGCCAAACACTCTATCTTTACAACAGAAATCTTTGAAAAATATAGCTTTTTAAAATTTGTTGAACAATATTTTAAAAATAGAATCAGGTCGCTATGAAATTCGATATAAAAACGTACAAAGGATAGAATTTCATAATGCAAGATAATGTCATAAAACTATATTCTAAAATTAACGATAAGTTTATCAAAAACGAATAAACTAAGAATTGGAAAAAAGAAAAAAATGTTAATGAAACGAACTAAATAAGTGTTGATGTTTTTAATAGCTTAGATGTTTATCAAATAAATATAGCACTTATTAGCATTAAAGACGATAATATTAATGTATGTACCTATATTTACTTAATAAATTACGAAATAAAAAGTAAATATATAGTAGAGATACTGTTGTTGACAGACTGATAGCAAATGTAATAGATATTTAGGTAGAAATTGAATGTATTAATATATATTTTAAGTTTGTTTACAGCCAAAGATAAAGATGATTTAGAAACACATTTAAAGACCATTTGAAAATTCATTAAAAATTATTAATAATATAATAAAAAATATGTGAAATCATTACATTTAAAAAATTTTGTACTTAGATTTAAATCGTCTATGAATACTCCTATAGCATCGTGTTTCTGTAGTGACATTGTATAAAATATTTTAAAAGATCCTTCAACATTTTAATAATTTTACATATTCCTCTATGGTATACAAATGTTTTAAAGTCTAAGCTATGTTCGTTGCTTCTCGGCTGTTACTAATGACTTGGTTTATCAACTTGGAAATGTGGGATAATTTGTAAAATCTCTGTGAAGAAAAATATTAAAAGACTTTTCTTAAAATTTAGTATGTACATAATTTTTTTTTCTGCCTGAAATATTTTGTGGTAATGACTATTCATTTCAACATAATTCAGAACACCAGATGAAATGAAAATTTGTAGTAATTCGTTATTCAAAATCTTTATAGCTTACTGGTTTGCAAAAATGTTCACAAATTAAGTTGTTTTATTTGTAAGTAACAATTAAAATTAGTAAAATTGTTTTATGCTTCGTTAATACTTTAACGTAGCGTTAAATTATCTGAATAATATCATAATATATTTTAACAAAATAGTAATCGTGAAATCTATTAATTGGTTTGTAAAAAAAAAAAAACGAAAATTCAAAGTATAATACGTGCGAAGAATCTCTATGATTCATAAAAATTATTCACAGCATTGGACTGTAACTAATATCTGACAATCAATTCGCGCTTATTATATTTCGATTTATTTTTTATTTTTAATATAACCACAAATATGTAAATTCATCCTTTAAGATATTTTCATTATTCGTTCATTGTATTAAACCAGTAATATGTAGATAGTGATTTTTACATTTTATTTTTGTACCCTAAAGTAAAAATAATTTACATTATTTGTCAATTATATATAACTAACGAGGTATAGAAAAGCCTAGCTACAGTCGACTTAATAAAATTATATGCGTGATTGGGTGTATTGTTTTATTTAAAACTTACTTATAAATTAATAAATAAAAATAAAATTGCATTCTTTATGCAATGAGACAAAAAGGAATTTAACACAAAACGTGTATTAAGCAATATTTTAAGGAAAACTGTTTTTATTAAATTTTAAGCGAAAAGTAATAAATCTCATCCAATTTCGGAAAAGTTAAATGAAACCAAATCGTAACAGTAGGTTTTTTTTTTATTGCATTGGAAGGCGGACGAGCATATGGGTCACCTGATGGTAAGTGATCACCAATGCCCATAGACATTAGCATTGGAAGAGATGTTTACCATCTCTTACATCACCAATACGCCACCAACCTTGGGAACTAAGATATTACGTCCCTTGTGCCTGTAATTACACTGGCTCACTCACCCTTCAAACGGGAACACAACAATACCAAGTATTGTTATTTTGCGGTAGAATATTTGATGAGTGGGTGGTACCTACCCAGGCGAGCTCGCACAAAGCCCTACCACCAAGTAAATTCAAGGTTCAAGGCGTTATCTAATTTATTGTAACTCGTTAGACAAAAAAAACTACTTATCTTCATATGTGGCATGTTCTATATTGGTGCCATAAAATTTAAACAAATATTTAAGTTATTATTTTTGAATATTTGGTAATTTATAGACTTTATGAAGACCTATATGAGGCATCCACTCATTATTTATTCTGCCGCCAAACATCAATTTGCTTTATTGCTGTGTTCCGGTTTCAATGTGCAATCAGTACAGTGATTACGGGCGAAAGCACTTCATCATAAGGCTTGTTTGTTTGGATGCTTTTAAAATATATATATATGTATATATAATGGGATTTAATTAGTAAAATACAATAAATTATCGCAAGGTTTGTGGTTCTTTTAACCATTAAATAATAGTTAAAAAAAAAACAAAAAAAGACACGCTTTTATAGAAAATCCAAATAAAAAATAGAAAAAAAATATTTAAAAATTTGAATGTATATATAAGAAACAATATTTTTTATTGTAAAAAAAGCGTGGGGTGCTGAAAGACGTTTTGAAAGGGTTCAAAATCATGTTCAAAGATTCCGTTACATAATAACATACATACGTCTGAAGCTAATAAAAAGCGTATTAAATACTGTGATTGCGAGCGGTACAAGTTGTTCCTATCCAAAGTTAAACATGTGGCACTGTTAAAATGATTGGCAACTGATTTAACATTAATAGACAATACTTATCCACATAATTTAAAACAAAAATAAAATTTGAATTTTCGAATGTTTGATAATTGAATAATTCAGAATATTCCGAACCGAAATTAAAATAAATAAATAAATAATATAATCTAATTACTTATTAGCATAAAGCTTCAAATTAATTGAATTGAATTTTTTGTTTTAATATATAAGACAGTATAATCTTGTATCTAAAGATTTATCCAGTTCTTATTTATAATCTTTTAAGGAATTAGTTTGAATACTTTCTTCATTAATAATAGAGGAAACCGAATAGAAACGTTCCTGTTGATTAGATACCACTACAGCGCCACATGCGGTGAACTATTCTCTTCTCATAGATATCCGAATTATACTGGTGTATTAACCGATCGATAATTATATTTATATTATATTTGAAAAAAAAAAACCGGTGAGTTTCTTTCGCCGGTTCTTCTCGGGTCTGAGGTGTTTATTTATAAGAAAATGAAACACTTGAACATTGAATAAAGATATTTAATTTGATATTTTACGCGGTCTGATAAATAACTGTAACCTGCGTTCTTTGTGAGTTCTATCATATATTCAATTATATACATATAGTTAAAATGTAACTGTATGATGTCTGTACATACGATAATATATTATGAGCATAACTATTATCGGGGTCCTTTATCAACGCAATACCCAAACAATGATTATTAAAATATTTGTCTGCGCGTTTATCCACGCTAATTTCAAGACGGCTTTACTGATTTGGGTGTGGTTTTCACTAGTTTATTGTGGCAAACTCACTAAATATTTAGTGCTTGTTGTATTTTAATCGGCTTATAAATAAAAAGGTTATGTTCATTTAAGAAATCAAGTCGATCATTTATTCTTAAAAAAATGCTATAAAATAAATGTTCAGTTGCATTGGCTGAATACTGGCTGAATATAATGTAATACTCATTTCTTTTGTTTTTCGATACTAAGGAAGTCTGTGATTTAAAAGTAAGAACGTCTCACCGAACGCGGATGACTCAAATCTTGGTTATTGAAACAAGCGTATCTTGTACCAGGGGAGAAGCAGAAGGTCTCACTAAAGCTGATGACTTAGAAATACTTACCTAACGTTCTAAAAATAAAAATACAAAAACAATAATATAAAGGTAATGCAAAATCATATAAAGACCAATAGCGCTATATCGGATCGATAGTATAGATATGAACCATGGTTTCGACGACCAAATTTATTGAGTGTATATGACCTCAATTGGTCAAGGCGTTCCAAAGTTACACAATCACTACAGGCCAATGATTCTACAAGCTTTTACACGTTAGTACGAGTATGTGTATCGTGGATCAAATCTTGCAACTGAATTGTAAACTAGTTCTATCCAATCGATACAGCAGAAATTTCGACCACCAATTATGCCTTCAAAAAATATTTTGAATAGGTAAAGGGCCAGTAAATATGTAATTTATTCGATTATTAAAAGATGAGAATTATATAATTCTTAACCCATTAATACTGGATCTATTAGAGCTATAAAACACTCTGACTGCCACGTGGATATAAACTAATACTAGCTTAAAAGGCTGTAGATACTCCTGAGAGGTATTTAGTACTTAGAACTCCCGTTTCTCGGAAAATACGTAAATCCGTTGGTCCTGTACCTGAACTCTTTCATGACAGTCGGATTTCCGGACTATGGGAGTAGACGAATAGACGTTATTGATGCATTGATTAAGTTAGCTTTCATGAAATTTTCATATTACAGAAACAATATTAATAAGGAGAAGAAACAATACAAAAACAGTAATCAATTATATGTAAAATAAAAACAGTAGCTAATATAGTTAACAATGTTAATACACTACAAATAAAATTATTAAATTCAAATAAATAATGAAAACAAATGATCCGGCTTGAATAATACTAGTAGTCGTTTAACAGCCCAGAGTACGATATAACAACGCTTAACATTAGTTACACAAACCAATACTCTCTATAGGCGATGCAACTAAAACTTTTTCACCGAGAGTTCGTAACGAGTTGTCGAAACGAAGGCAATACCGGGCCCCACTCGATTTGTGAGCTGTGTTTAACCACGCGGTGTTGTTTAGTGGTCGTTATTCTGTGAGAGGATCAGCGGAAACCAAAGTGATTTTTCACATGAGTATCTTTGCTTTTGTTTATTTCGATATATTTCTTTTATTTTGCTTAATTATACGCCTGCGCCCTGCATGTTTTTATTTCAGGATTTATACAGATATATTGTAATATTTTTGGAACAAAAAATTAAATATCCAGCTTACGTTTTGTTTATTCTACTATTTTAGAGACATTTAAAACAATTACATTTCTTTCAATTGATGAATGAAGATAAGCAAAAACTAATAGATGACAGAAAAAAACGTTGAAAACAAATTGCACTAAGCTTTCGAACAATGTAATATTTTCAAATTACAAACAAATGACCCTAAAAGTAATCCGCTGTCGCTTGCTATTATGATATAGGCTTAAAAGTTTAACTCTAGATATTGAAAATTCACGGTTAATGCGCCAAGCTTCAGCAGGCTGCTATGAAAGTTTGAAATTGACGTTCTGCCCGCCTAGATTAAGTATAAAAGGATGAGTTATTTGCTATTCTGCTTCCAGAGCACGTTTGAGAGGATGTGTAAAGGCCATTGTTGAAATCCTTGTTAAATATCGCTGTCCCGAAAAGATAAAAAATGGTGAAATTTAAATTAATTCTTTTTACCTCAAAAATGTACTTTTTAAACGCTGTATATGCGTTTGGGTGTATGTGTGTGTTAATATTTTACTGATGTAATCTTGATGATTGGTTAATTCTATAATAAAGGTTGGGTCTATCATAAGGAAACTGACAATTTCATAAAGGGGGTGTCCCTTTATGAAGTTGTCAGCTTCCTTATGATATGATAACAACAAATAGTTGACATACTTAAGCTATTCCACATGCATATTAAATATGCCTACCGTGCATATTACATATTATACATGCATATTAAAAATACGTACCGTGCAAATGTGGAACTAAACTGAAATGTTGCCATGTTGCTCGCACCATCCCGTTGAATCGCATTATCAATTCTTTGAGTGAAAAATTAACCAGCCCTTTAGAAGCTAAACGAGAAATTATATCTTGTTATAAAATTTTGCACTATAACTTCAATTTCTTTTTCTACTGCTATATATGCATTCTTTATTACTTAGATATAAATTTAAGAAATACATAATGATGGTAAGTAATTGCTAGGCTACGGTTTCTTTCCATTTTGAGATAATGATTTTGATTTTTTTCCATCAAGGTGTTTCGATGAGACACGGTGGATGCAAATGTGGACATGTGTGGCAGTGACAGGTCACACAGGTCAGGTTTACCTTTATTTACTATTTATTTTTTTAATGAAATCTGATCCTGTTCAGAGGAATTTTTCAATAATCTATGTATAAATTATATTTATCATTAATCAATATTATTTTGAAATTCACTATAAAATTATCGTGACTGACTTACTTCTAACTAGGTCAGAATAGATGACGCGATTAAAATAGAACAACGACCATTCTTAGCCGGTTCAAGTTATATGGAACATCCTTCATCTCATCGTCCCATTTTCATTCGTATACATTATAAACTTTATACACAATGCTTTTAGTAACAAGTGGAAAGTTGAAAATATTGAAATGAGAGACAGTAATTATGCATAAAGTTCGCCTTTTAGATGCTTTGCTTGAAGAAACGGTTCGCATAATTCGTCGAGGAAAAAAATTTTTTTTTGTTCTTTTTGCAACTTATTCAGCTGCTTAAAAGCGCTTTAAAATCGTCTTTATTTGATGCAATAATATTGTTTTGTTTAAATGCACAGATTATTCAGTTTAAGAATACAACTTTTCAGCTATCTTCCCTTTTTGAAATAAACGTTTTTGTCAAAATGACAAAGTGTCATAAATACCGTATCATACTAATAATTATAAAGAGTTAAGTTTCGGTTGGTTTTTTGTTTAATTATAGATTCGCGAATAAACTACCAACTGGATTTATAATTAACTTACACGTTATAATATGTAACATTTTCAGAACGAATACTGACTATAAATAATAGTACCGTTACTATTAAAAGGTCGTATAGAATAATGAATTGTTTATTAAGAAAGTCTCAAAGATGTTACATTACTGTTTCTTTTTTATTATTTCTATAATTAAATATTAAAGAAGTCAATTGGTTACTATGGAAACAGAATGAATATTACATTAATAAAACATAAGAGAATAATTAGATTATATTATCTTTGCTAAAGTACAAATTGCTTATCGTACGATCTCCTTAACCAGTAACTAATTAGTTTCTATCTTTCTCTATGTGTAATTTTATGTATGTGATAAGCCAAATATGTATAAGATATACAAGTATAAACATTTTCCATATCTTATCGTTTGAACGGATAAAAGGCAAAGGAATATTTCATTCTGGCATGAGAGTGTTACACGCCTATCCAAGTTCGGATTTTTAACTAATAATTTATCGATACAACGAAGGAGTTTAAGAACGCATCGATTATATTTTATTTACATGCTTTGCATTTGTGTGAGAAGATTTATGTGTTATGACTAGAATAAAAGGCTATGACCGTTCGGATGGATACCCCTTATTATATATTCGATTGCGAGATATCAATATTTTTATTGCTATGTTTTGATTAAAGGGTGACTCGGTATTACTTGGTGGTAGAGCTTTTTGCAAGCTCGTCTGGGTAGGTACCACCCAATAATCAGATATTCTACCGCAAAACAGCAGTACTTGGTACTGTTGTGTTCCGGTTTAAAGGGTGAGTGGACCAGTGTAATTATAGGCACAAGGGACATAAACTTAGTTCCCAAAGTTGGTGGCGCATTGGCGATGTAAGCGATGGTTAACATCTCTTTCAATGCCAATGTCTATGGGCGTTGGTGACCACTTACCATCAGGTGGCCCATATGCTCGTCCGCCTACCTATGCAATAAAAGAAAAATCGGTGTAAATACATACAATGCATGGGTGAGCATTGACTGTGTAAGGAACGATTTCTTATTTTATGTGTAAGTGCGAAGGTGATTACTTCGTATCTGGTGTATTATTAAACGTTTGCATTTATAATATCTATGAAAATGTTAGTAAAAGTTTAACGTTATAGGTAAGCCGGACGGGCAAATGGGCGATGTAATAAATGTAAATAATAAAAATAAAATTTTTCTTACAACGGCAATGCTCCAGTAACCTTGGAAACGAAGTTGTTATGTTCCTTGTGCTTGAAGTTACACTGGCACACTCACCCTTCAAACTGTAACACGAAAATACTAACTATTGCTGTATAGTTGTAGAAAATCTGATGAATAATTGCCACCTAGCTAGCTACCTATTGCTCAAAGCCCTACCATTTAAAAATGTATAAATTTTAAATAACCTTGCGTTAACTTCGCGTTATATTCGCTCGAAAACGTGCTGGATGCTTAAAAATGTCCATTGAATAACATTGAAATGAGAGAGATGTTTCTGCGTTCAATCGAATGGAATGAATCCGAAAATTATAGATTAATGATTACCCTGAAAGGATTGCATTTGACATCATTGAATTGAAATTACATATACTGCACGAAGTTTATTAATGTGTTGTATCTAATTTTCATATTCACAAAATAAATGCTTATATTAGATGAGAATAAATCTTAATTAAAAATAATAGTCATTTACATAATTTTTAATTTATTTCATATCATAAGACTGAAGTAACTAATGTGTGTTTTCGCTGGCTTAGAATAGTGATTTAAAGAAAACATATTTTTTTATGTTTTACTCAACATCTAAGTTGAAAATTAAATACCTAATTATAAAAATAAAAATTTTAACAAAACAAAAACCGACCAAGTTAAAAACAAAATTAATATGCACTAAAAAGTAAAAAAATAATTCGCGTTCTTCTATAATTTGATAATTAACTTACTATTTTCTACTCATCAATATGTAGGTACGATGGTGTTGTGTGGTTGATAATGTAGTTACAATTATTGTTATTTTTGGAGTCGATGTCAGTCCGTCAAGCACGAGATGAATTATAAACACAAATTATGCACTTGAAAATTCAGTGGTGCCTGCCCGGGTTTGAACCCATGATCATCGGTTAAGATTCACACATTGTAGCCACTGGGCCATCTCGGCTATATCTTAAAACTTAAAAAATAAAAAAATAAATCCGGTTTTTCTTTGTAGATTCTGTTTCTATTCATATAATTTTATATAATTACAAAAATTATATACAACTTAAATCAGTTGAGTTTTGTTTTCCAACAACTAAAAGTTAAACGAATCTACGCAAACCCATGAACTCGTCATAAATAATGTTAAATAAATTTATGAATATGAGGTAGAAATGCTAATATTAAATTTCAACAAACATTTAGGAGCTGTTTGCTTTTTGTTGCTCATTCAACGAAACCGTTTGATATACGAAGCCATAAATGTCACACTACCCTCAGGGTATGCAATAACTGAAATTTATGTACGAATTGTCAAATATCGTAGATTACACAGAAATGACCTTCTAATAACCAAGTACTATAATATTAAGATAAGACAGAAGACATGATATTATAATGAATACGTTTTAATTTGTTTTTAATAAATTCATTTTATTTTGTTCCTTGAATTTGAATTCTCAACAAGGCTGGGTTGTTTTTTTGGATTATATAACCAATACCTATACTATATGTATTTGAGATAAA
Organism: Nymphalis c-album; assembly: GCA_963151315.1. Taxonomy (NCBI): domain Eukaryota; kingdom Metazoa; phylum Arthropoda; class Insecta; order Lepidoptera; family Nymphalidae; genus Nymphalis; species Nymphalis c-album. The sequence goes on from OY720591.1 coordinate 10,003,311, forward strand.
AGACCACAATTTGACAGCTTTGTGGGTAGGTAGCTCGTCTGGGTAGGTACCACCCTCTCATCAGATATTCTACCGCAAAACAAAAGTACTTTGTATTGTTGTTTTCCGATTTGAAGGGTGAGTGGACCAGTGTAATTACAGGCAGAATGGACATAACAACTTAGTTCCCAAAGATGGTGATGCATTATCGATGTAAGCGATGTTTAACATTTACCATCTGATGTCCCAAGTGCTCATTGCTCGTCCGCCTACCTATACAATAACAAAAGACATTTGTATTTATACACAGGAAGGACTGTTTTTGGGACTAACACTTTTAAAAAATAATAAATTGTATTTGTGTCATAGATTGAATAGTTGAGCAATGAGGTTGTTTTGTTTTATTACTTAACCAGACCAATCATATTTTTGGCTCCTTTGTTGTAATAGGATACGTAAAAACCTTTAGTCTACTACAAAATGTGGCGATTATCACATACAAATATTTTTATTGCTTTATTTTGCTTAATTATAAATGATTATCGCAAATGTCATAAACAGTTAACTTATTGGAAGGATTCATTTAGCATATTTTATTGCTTCCAATACATTTGAACGAGGATCGTAATGGCGTCCGTTTATCGCTGTTAATGTGTTGACGGTGCTCCAAAATATGTATTGTACTTTATTAACGCTTGTGAAGTGAAACATGAGTCTACCATACACTGTCTGATGAAATTGTGTGAAGCATCAAATATAATTAAAATCGTTATACAATTTTATTTAAATGGTATTTGACTTTTAAATTACTATATAAAATTAACACTCATACAGATAATATCCGACTTCTAAACTTTTTTCTATTCTAAATTTAAAAGCGGGTTAAAGTCATATTTTTGTCATAACAAGCAATCCTTAAGCCGTCAACTGTCTAAAATATTATTTTTGATAACTTGAATTTACTCCCTGAATAACATAATTATGAAGAAAAATTCTTATATAATGTACAGTCAAATAAATCAACTACCCACCATTTGGTATGTGTACCTGTAGAATAACTTATTAGTGGGTTACTACCCACTGTGGCGGTGCAATACTCTAATACCGGTGAATTTTTGTTCTCCAATGAATCGTTTAGGGATAGAATCGTGAACACTGAATGTAATCATTCGCAGTTGCACATTTGAGACGGTAACTGAGTATATTAAAATAACAAAATATAATTATCTCTTTCGATACTTATTATAATTGATTATTTGATTTTTTTATACATAATCACGATGTAAATCCCATAAATACAGGGGTCTGGACATTCTTGCCTTTCCGGAATCTGAGAAAGCAAGAATGCTGTACAAACTTGTCATAATAGGCTTAAACCGTAGAAACTCGTTTATATAGCTTATATTTTTATATATTTTTTAGCTACTACAGGAGTGACATGATCACTTTGTGAACTCCTTAAAGAAAAATAGATTAAAAAAAATTTGATTATAGATTTCTTTACGTTATCTTTTAGTATTTCTATTAATTTCTTACTTTCATTTCACTTATTTTTTCTTAAAACATAGTGTTTTCTTTTCCGAACCGGTGCTACTTTCTACTTTGATTATTATAAATAATAAATGATAATGATAATAATAAATGATGGGTAATTCTTTTAGACTAAACAAATGAATTTGAATTATTATCACGACAACATTATCATGTAATTATATCACAGAGCGACTTAAGATTTCTTTGATTAATGAAACAATTAAAAAACGGTATAAGGTTAATGATAGCGAATGTCGTTAATTATGTTTGGTGCCAAAATATACACTCATAGAAGAGCGTAGTATGGAATTAAGCTACAACGAAAATAACGAAAAATAAGCATTCTGCGGTTGTGTCGTGAATGGAAAGCCGTTTTCATAATTATGGTCATTTTTTATCTGACGGAGTTTGCAATTTGCTTTATTGCTTCAGTTTAATAGTAAAATATTACTATAAATCATATGTAGTTAAATATTTTTATATGAATTTAAAAAGCATTTTGGCGTTGATTTATGACGGGCTGCGGTGCCTGAAAAACGAATGTTGCTTATGGGAATACAGTTTTTTTACTATCCCTCGAGAATAATTATAGATTTTGGGTTATTCTATAAATATAATATAAAAAAATTGGTTATCATATAAAATATTTAAAGAGTTTCGTTTCTAAACTTTATATGCCTACGATTGTCTATATTCCACAAACAGTTGCAACATCCTTGAATTTTATATATTTTATTTGATATAATTATATGATAATAATATTCTCCTTAAATATTCTGGTACAATCACATGGTGGCCGTTCTCGGTACCGATCGAAGAGGCTGTGGAATCGTGTTGATATAACCCATCCGCGGCTTCTTCCGCGCTCTGCTCCTCTCGAGGCTCGGCGGAGCTCTCCTCTGGGGGCGAAGGTATTTTCGCGCCCCCGTCACTCGTCGCTAGTGCGTACGGCAGCGCGAATCCACCCACGCTGCCGTCCTTCTCACTGTTATTCTACCTGTGCGAAACCAAACAGGAAGCTAGTATATATATATATATATTTTCTTTCGGCACGTGTTAGGAATATAAAATATATTCTATGTACCCTTTGTCGCATAATCAGGTAATGGTCGTTCGTTCAATCTTCTTGAACACAATTTGTCATGTTGCCTGTTAACATACATTATTACAATCATTAAAAATCCATTAGCATTACACAAAAAGAAATTCAATTCAAAGATTTTCCATTCAGATGTACTATACAAAAGGCCCATTTTTAGAAAATGATTTCTTATGAGCGTAACAGTTGTTGTGATAACATAATTATATAACTTGTGTAAATATTTTATCCTTAACGTATATTAATTTTTTTTATTTCCATGCGAATTCAGTTGTCATTTATTTCGACTTTTTTTCGGCATATTAATTAATGACGTAAAAATAATATCAATCAGCAGCTTGTTCTTAGAATTTTGCTATTTATGTTTTTTTTTATTTGGATTTGTTTATATGTTGCAATATTTACTTTCTAATAACCTGAAGAATCACACAACTTGTTTAACATACATTAGTTTTAAGAATGTGTTATGAGTGTGTTTCTTTTGTTAGATAAAATAAAATAAAAACAATGACGTGTTTTTCAGGTATAAAGAAATCAAAATACTATACTAAATATGAGCGGCTAAGATGACGGCAAGATCTCATGCAAACTCGCACTCGTACGTTAATGATTGCAAAAAAAATGTTCATTTGAAATAAGAATAACATCGATTTATAATAAATATTTTTGCGGTCCACACACTTACAGGAATTTTCCACTATTTGTAAATTCCTTAGTAATGCCACGCGCTATAAATGATGTGTTCAGGGCAATCAGCATTCAAAACCGCTGATGATATGCTAACAGAAATATTGGTTTGAATGACGTTTCGTATTTAATTTATTTAGTAGTAACATGAAATAAATTGTAAGAACATAAAACCGATGCTCGTTTCATGTTATTGTCCATTGACATCAGATAATAACCAATAGTTCAAGTGTTCGTTTAATACTTCTGACATTCCGATGATGACATGCTTAAGATGTGACATGTTTAAGATGTGATGACAATGTTAAAGAATTTATATGACACAAACGGCTTAATATTTATGCCGAAGAAAGACTTCCCAACTGTTATTGAGCATTTTTTGATAGAAAAACTGAGCCACTTTTTTTTAGCACGTCCTGTAGATTAAATCAAGGAAATCGGAATCTAAACTCGTACACGCTGTATAATCTAATACTGAAAGAAATAAAAGCGTTTATCTGAATTTAAACCAGTAATCTTAGACTAAGCTTCATGAGTTCTATCCAGCCTCCAAAAGTATTGACTTTCAATAAAAAGACGTACTTACGAGTACATTCGTATTTCGTACCATTGCCTGTTTCATATTATTGTGATAAATAAAAAAGTAGACTCGTCAGTATGGCTACTTTATAAGGCTCTGGATAAATGGTATATAGTTTAATCTCCAGTCGGAGCCGACAAATCATCAACATCCAAAATAACAAATTAATATTTCAGACAATTTTCAACAGTTATTAATTATATTACTACATAAGACGGACATTAATTTTTACTACAAAACCAATGTTGTTACTGTTTATACGTTATCTGCAATTAAACACAATTTATTTAATATAATAATATTTAATACACGAATCCTGTTAAATCCTCGCGAATCTGCTTAAGTTAAATATAACGTATGTGACAGTATTGATTATCGATTATATATGTAAGCAGATTATCGTATCATACAAATTAAGTACATAATAAACCATGTTCTTATAGCCTATAAGCTGTCGATGAACCGTAATGGATGTGACATTAACAGAAAATATTTACGATAAGTGTAACTATCCAGAAGTTAAATACAGATTTAATAAGTATTTAGTTTATTTTTTTAGTATTTTTAAATGAAAGTCGATGTAATTAGTTTTTAGTTTTTTTATCTATGAGGGCTTTGATATGTAATATAGACACTTAACGATCAGGAGCTGCGATGGCCCAATGGCTAGAAGACTTGAATCTGAATTCTTAACCGGTGTCCGTGTTCCTGTGTCTTGGCATAAAATCATTCGACATACAGACAATATTATATAAGCGAAAAATAATGTCCTCGTATCTTAAGCGAATCTAGTAGGTTAGGGATAAAACAGGGTGGGTACATTTTAGGGGAATAAAATCCCGCTTAAGCCTAAATATTACCCCTGGGCCGTTCCAGGATTTACCTCCAAATTTGTTCAGTTCACGAGTGAAATGAAAGTATTAAGTTTTTATTTAATATTAAACAGACAGAATTACAAATTGTGTTTTAGTAAATAATATCTTCCAAGCTTAGCCGTTTCATATATACTGTTTTGTTTTTGGAATATTTGGATGCCATATTTATTAATGTATTTTATTATTAAATATGCTATGGAATCTTTGCGTTATACGATGAATAAAATTCTTATTTTTATGCTGAAATTATTAAAGGACAAAGTTATGTAAAAGATCGAATTTATAGGTTCGATTAAAGGATACCAAGGAAATGTTAGATAGGTTCTTTAATATTGAGTCGAAAAACTTCTAATATTTTTATTAAATTGTCAAACCAAACAATCTGTTTTAATAGACTTTTATATATGTTTAGACGCTAATTATTTTTGTTGTATAGAATGTTCACCGGTTTTGTAAAAGAATTTTAGCGGACAATGATGTTATGTCCCTTGTTCTTCGTTCCCAAGGTTGGTGGCGCATTGGCGATATAAGCAAATAACATTTCTTACAACGGTAATGTTTATGGGCGGTGGTGGCTTAAAAGGTGGCCTCCTACCTATACAGTAACAGCAACAGCCTGTGAATGTCACACTGCTGGGCTAAAGCCTCTTTTCCTCTTTTTGAGAAGGTTTGGAGCTTATTCCGCCACACTGCTCCAATGCTAGTTGGTGGAATACACATGTGACAGAATTTCAATGAAAATTTTGACACATGCAGGTTTCGTCACGATGTTTTCCTTCACCGTCAAGCACGAGATAAATTATGATTACAAATTAAGCACAAGAAATTTAGTGGTGCTTGCCCGGATTTGAACCCACGATCATCGGTTAAGATTCACGCGTTCTTACCACTGGGCCTGAATGAGAATGAAAGAAAACAAATGAATTCCTGATACTTACAAAAATAATAAAACACATAATACATGTAGGTGTACTTTTACTAAAAAACTTATTATTCTAAATTATGAATAAAAAAATTATATAAAAACTGTGATATGTGCGCTGTAATAAAAATATATAGCGACACATCCATTCGCATTTATAAACAAAAAACCGATGTACGGCTCAGACATTTTTTTTCTCTTTTTATCATGCCTTGAAGCTATATATCAGAGAAGGATGTCACCACATCCTGTATGCTGATACAATTTGCCCATGACATGCACACCGACTATGGCTTTCGTTGGCCAACTTATTTTGTCACATACAAAGGTCCTTATGTTCTTAAAATTAAAGTTTAAAATGGCGCGATTGTTTCATATAATAAAAGAGGTTGGTTCTAATGACCAGTGGCTCTCTCGAGAGACAGTGGTGACACGAACAAATTAGGGAACAATGGGCAATTAAGCTAGTTCCAGACACTACGTGAGTACCAATTATTTAAGGATTTCTCGAATGTTATCAGGAACGTCAGATTACGGATATAGTTGAGGTTAAACGGGATCTTGACGAAATACTTAAGGAAACTCGAAACGAAAATAGAAGATGATAAGAACAGCCATATCATTTGACAATTTGTATTAAGAAATGTTTTACATTCGACAAAGATATGTATGTATGTATATTTGAATGTACATTGTACGTTTGTGTGCATTTTTATATCTCTGCATATGTGTTAATTTTTTCATTTTACTTCTTCTAACAACATGGGGTGATAAATATATTAAGGTTGTCTGACAGAAATTTTATTTATGTTGACTGTGTTAAAAACGCTTGAAACAACATTTTAAAATGCATAAAATTAGTTCAACGATAACTTAAAATGACGTTTTCATTTGGATTAATTTCAGGCTTCGTACAAGTTAGGTACTACAAATATAATAAACCGCTATATATATAGTTAGGAAACTCCTTGGTCCATACAACAGCGTTATTAAAAAAAAAAGAAGCGCGGCATTTAGCGCGCTAATTTTAATCGCCGCCATCTTGTTGGTGCATAGAAATGTAACGTAATTAATTAATTATTGGCGCGACTTATGATTTTGTAATATGTTCAAATGTGTTATTTAGCTTTATAAAGTAATTTAGTGAGTAATTAATAATTTATATGATTTGCTGTTTGATTTGTGAATAAATCAATTCGAGGTCCTTATAAAATCAATTTTCACTTCTGGATGCTAAATATATATATATATTATGTACACAATTCAAACAAATTCTTTTTTTGTTATACATTTAAATTATGTCGATCGATGTTTCGGCTTTAGTGTACGAAAATCAAACTTTAAGACTCAAAACTGCTATGAAGAATTTTTGACAGAAAAACCCAAAATATTTTTATTGGCCTGATCCAGGATTTAAACTCAGGGCTCTCAAATATTGCCTTTATAAGGTAACTACCAGATCAATGGGATAATACACTCAAGAATATTTGAATTATGTCCAGGTACCTTGTTTTTTCTTTTTTTTTCACGCTGTGGAAACCTTCCGAATGTACCCTTGGGGGAGGAAATGTCCCGGTACCTAATCTATTTCTACATATTGTATATATTTAGAGATATAACTTATAACGCAAATGCTGTCAATAAAACACTGTGCTGTTTTTTTTTCTTACGTTGTAGCTTTTGACGAGCCTTAGTGTTATGTATAAAATAACTGAAATATGGATAGAAAAAAAATATATATATATAAAATTATAGAAATAAAATGAGTATATTATATTTTCCTCAAATTTTTTGCAATAATTATCGTCGAACCACAGGACAAACATTAGGATTTATAAGTAGACAAGTGGCCATATGCAAAAAAATAGAAGAATTAAAAGCAGTAACTGTGTAGTGCTCGCCATTATGGTAACATATTTCGTCATGTCCTCATGTAAATGTACAACAGTACAGAGACATGGGCAATTAATCTAATTGGATCTACTAGCCCTGTAGATAATCACAATTCTATTTAGTTTATTAACAAATAAAATAATTTTGAAAGCTTTTAAGTAAACAATATAATAATGAAGCAAACAGTTTAAGGTAATCTTGTAAAATGAAAACGAACAGAAAATATAACTGAAATATGAAGAAGGTTTAAACGAATAACATTTTCACTGTAATTATAATTATGACCATCTGTTTAAATAATGTTTTTGTAATGTGTCAATATTATACAAGTAATTTGATAAAATATTTCTGCTGTTTTTGTGATATTTTTTATTGCGGAGGAAGGCGGATGAGCATATGGGCAACCTGATGGTATGTGGTCACCAACTCCCTTAGACATTGGCACTGTAAGAGATGTTAACCATGGCTTATGTACATAGCCAATGCGCCACCAACCTTGGGAACTTATGGAATATCTGATGAGTGGGTCTTTAAAAAAATCGAAATCTTTAAAAAAAATCGTGGCTGTCATGAGTCGCTCAGCAGATGTTAAAAATCGACATCGAAATCGAAAAACAACAGTAAATAAATATGGCGTAAAGTGAATAAAAAGTGCACAGAACAAGGGAATTCCCTTAAGGGATATAACAAGAATCACGCCGTTTGCAGACATGGCATACACGTCGGGCTCTAGAGCGTACAAATGTATGCTTATCATCAAAAAAGACAGATAACAATGACAATGCTAGATGGAGATCGACCCTTTGGATTTGTATGAAAAACTTTTAAAATAAACCTTTTCATGTTTATAGTTAAGTAGGTCAAGTTTAAAAGCCACTATGCGTTGACAATGTAATGTGGTTATTTATGTCAAGTAAGCCAAAGACAAAAGCCAGCGTAACTCATTTTAATGATATAATTATGTCATTTCATTTTATTGGTGTATTACATACACAACAAGAATAATAAAAATTAACAAACTTTTAGAGCAATTCTTACTATATACTTATTAGAATTGTAATTTGAAATAAATATTTATTTTAGTTGCGTTATTATTAAAATAAATTATAAGATCGTTAATGCCTTAATATTCGGATAACGCCTCGTCTCCTGTTAAATAGAAATCTTATTTCAACACAAGCACAGAGTTATTTGATTTACATATTATGACATGATTTTAAAATAGGCTTAATCACGATTTTTTGCTTCACCGCCAACCAAGAAATGAATTATAATTATACATATGGAAACTCGGGTTAAGTCTTAATCATATTATATCTAAAGCTGTTTATTTAACTAACTAGATTCCACATAGTAATAATGAATTACTTAATTTTATTTCTTTTTTATCTATTAAATATTCTATTAAACCTCAACTAATATTTTTATATAATATGTTTCGTTATTCCTCTTGATGTTTCCTTTAAAAAAGCTTCAATAATATTATTCCGCATTATCAAATCCGACATTTGAAATAAAAATAAAAAATACTTTATCCACACAATTTTAAACATTCTCATATCAAAGATACGCTTTATAAATACAAATTAATATCCCTTGCTCATTATGAGATTCGTGTAATTAATATTCGTGATATGTCTCTAATATATGACATGACATAATATTGATTTATGATAAAACATTAATTCTGGATGTATCGTATTTAGTTCGAGCAATTTGCCATTACGTAACAATCGGAAACAAAACGCTACGGCCAATTAGCTTAAGTGGATCTGACCTGTAGGCTGAACCGATTGGCGGTCCGTGATCGTTGGACCAATCTAAATAATCCTAACATTATTTTGTATTTATTCTGTTCTAACCTAAATTCTAACATATTGATATGTAGACAAAGTAAAGCAAAGCTAAGCTAAGCGACCCATCAGGTTATGAGATTGATGGCCGAATACTTAAACGTCATTCAAATATTAAGTGGGACTTAATTATTTGGAACGTCATTAATTTCAAATTTAGTATGCGAAATTTTAAATTAACGGTGTCTCAAATAATTAAGTTCCACTTCATGTTTGAATGACGTTTCAGTATTCGGCCGTGAGAGATTAAAGAGAGCAGCGGTGCGTGTGAGCCGTAAAAACAAAAACACAGATGTCTGATGATTTTGTGTCATAGATGCGCGCGCATCTTAAAATTTCACTCTCATCATTTTTTCATAACGCGCCTAAAGAAGTATAACTTCAAAAATCATCAACTAACTTTGACGCCTTATCAGTTAACAGAGAAGTTTACCTAATATAATAATCACAATGCCCAGAAAATATAATCAATTTATTCTTCCTGTCGGAAGCTAATACTCTAAGATTACGCTAAACTTTCTCGGTCGTGTCATTAGTCAATCAGATGTGAGGAAATTAGCTCCAATCAGCAATTAGGACTTTGATTGAATCCACGGGAGGTATCCTCTGCGGATTCAACTAATTCGTCTAATCAAGATGAATACATACAATTTTGTTTATTCTACGAATTGCTTTATGAACAATCAATTGTTTTTATTTTGACCTAAAAGGGAAAGCAATCAATATTTTATTATATGTGGTAAAAGCTGAAATCAATGCGTCTTGAGTGAGGTTATTAAATAAAATATAAATTATATTATTTCTTGGTGGTAGAGCTTTGTGCAAGCTCGTCTGGGTAGGTAGGCAAAACAGCAGTACTTTGTATTGCTGTGTTCCGGTTTGAAGGGTGAGTGAGCCAGTGTAATTACAGGCACAAGGGCCATAACATCTTAGTTCCCAAGGTTGGTGGCGCATTGGCGATGTAAGCGATGGTTAACATTTCTTACAATGCCATTGTCTATGGGCGTTGGTAACCACTTACCATCAGGTGGCCCATATGCTCGTCCGCCTTCCTATACAATAAAAAAAAAAATATCTAAAATTTAATACACAACTATAAAGACTTATAATTAAGGATAACCGCCTACACACATTTTAGTAGACAGTGGTGGCGAAGAGAAAGCATGACTCCATTAGAGAGCGTCATATCGGATGCCGTCACGGCATACGATGACCTTACTCCGCCCCTGCTTAAGGCGCATATATAAACGTTTAAAATCAAAAATAATTTAAAACATTATTATTTAATTTAATAAGGGATGATAACAGAATTCGGGCGTTATTGTAGGTTGAGAACAGTTGAACGGATTGACAGCAATTCCTTCTAAATCCAAGCTAGGGTCGATTGTGGCGGTTCAGATAAGAGACTCAACATTTAAATGCTCATAAATATATGCCAAACAGTACGGATATAGGTCGTTTACAAATAAGGTTAAATTCTATGATTATTGCTTTGGTAACATTATATTTATGTTACATAATATTATATATATTATATTTATATAATCCAAAACAACAATTGTTTTTTTTTATATTAAAAAATACATATAACAGCTGTTAAAAATACTATTTTATTCTTATAATATGTAAATAACTGTAAGTTAGAAAGATATTTGTTTGTATTAAAATACGCCGTAAAACATTTTTATATTACTCTGACACGAATAATCAATTAGATAATTTAAATACAAGGTCGATTATTTGAGACATGTTTTTATAAGAATACATATATATATATTTGTTTATTTTAATACAGATGATCCACCGTGTTTTAGTAATATGATTGGTACGAAAACCTTGGTGTTTATTTATGGTTGGAACAAAGATCCAATAAATGTTTAGTGTATTTTATTATAAAGTATCCCTTAAATATTTTTAATAATTCCTTTGATATTCTTATAATTCCTTAAATAATTATATTAACAGATATTGATGTTGGCAGTAGAATAAATTAATTAAATGCAAAGCTATCTAGAATATCTTACCTTAACTTTGCTTAGAAATAAACAGAAAATTTAAAGATCTTGAAATAATAATGGATATGTATCTAGTGTCTGTAATAATGCCTAACCAATACAAAAAACAAGGTAAACGCAAATAATCTTCGCGACAAATGTACCAAATATTTAATATAAATAAATAAATATTTCTTATAGACACACTTTCTTATATGATTCACACATGGGAGTATTCCATTTGGACACATACATACACAATTTTCCTCACAATATTTTCCTTTACACAGTTAAAAGTGACAATTTAATGGTTTATCCGGTTTGGAACTCAATTACCAACTGCAATCGGACAAATGCTTGTTGAACTAAAATTGACCAATCAAAAACCTATATAGTTCTTCCTAGCTAATCAGTTACTACTTAAATAATAATTAAATAGTCAATAAAATGTTTAATGATTCAAGTTTAATCTTCATGCATAATTTACATGTGAAACATGACCATAAATGTTTGTTCAAAGCGTAAATGTGACATCACCGAAACTCGCATCCTAAACCCGTAGCATAATGAGAGGATGTCGCCTAAAGCGTCATGCGCGAGTACAACACTCAACCACTTCATTATCGTGGTGCAGTAAATCTTAATAGGCGAAAACGTAGCATTTATTATCAATAGAATAAAGGTCATTTTCCAACGAAATCCACCACTGAACTCGGCCAGTCGTGTCTAACAACAACGTGAGCGTGCATAATAGCAGGAAAATGGATGCTTTGTGCCATTTCAGATATGTGCCAGGTTAGTATTTTTTTATGTTAAGCTTTATACCTGTTTTACTAGATTCGGATTAAATGGATACTTCTAAACAATTTTAAATTTAATTGATTAAATATGAGATTCCGTTTCACAAATTTATAGCTTGGACAATAGTTTTTAAACACTTTTTTAGCTTTTATAAAATCTGTTATGACAATGAAACATATAACACCACTCATTTATGTATCATAGAACAATAATATCCATAATAAATATAGTAATAGGTTCTCTTTAATAATAAATTAGCTAGTTTTGTTCTAGCCCAAGGTATCTTAATACACAGTTTAATTTATATATTCTAATCTCAAACATGGAAACAATTAAATGAACAAGAAATTTCCCTCATTTTTTCACTAAAGTTTGGAAGGCTGTATCACGGTGAAAAAAAGTCATATCGAGGAAAAAATATAGCATTTTGAAGCTTCATTCTTCTTCTTTCAAGATCTTGGTCCATTTTTTATGTTATATATTTTGGTTATTGAGAAAATTGATTAAACATCTCGAAAGAACAAATTCGCAAATTTTCAGATGTTTTCACGATTGTGCACGGACTTAGAATTTTTATTTTTCGTTTCAATGCAAGTAACGAATTTTTTAGGTGCCTATGTGCTATTTTTTTTGCGGAGATATCGACGGTTGTATGAAAAAAGACAATTTCTTTTTAATATAAAATCTCTTAATAAAGAATATATGTATAAGCACTACACACAAAAAAAAGAAAACAGCTGTGTAGGGGGGCACGGTAGTTTAAGAGAGCGTCCTGCTTTTTGCCGTTACTGGATATATGTCAGTCTTACTCTCAAGCCACTCTAATAGATTTTTCCTTTAAAAAATACTTATAATCGTATTACCATATCCTCGAATCTTCCAGAAATTATTGCAAAGATCCATTAACTGTCTATTTCATTAAGCCCTTGAGCAAAGTTAAGAACAATATATAGTTACCCAAAATGGTCAAGATAAAACGACTCTAGAGTGTTTTTTAAGAAAAATCACAGCTCTTCCACTTGTAGATAACAGGGTCTGAAATTCCTCGTTCAAATAAATTCCCTGTCCAACCTTCAGCGTGGGCCTTAATATAAGTCCCCCGCAACGATAAATAAGTTTAAATGAGTTGTCTATTAAAGAGCCCTTTTAATTTCGAGTTTGCTGATGAAGAAAATGTGTATTTTTCATTAAAATGGTAGAATATTTTATAAAGTTTGCTTTATAAAGAAATTTTGTTAAAATACGATTCATACCCCTCAGTCTTTTTTATGTATGAAAAGAATATGACTAGTCGTTTCTTTAATAATGTAAAGGGCAATTATAATATACATTAATATGTAACCATTTTTTAAAATTTAAAGTAAGTATAACTATACTATCCTTAAATTAAAATAGCTATCCTTAAAAGATAGAAATATGCCATCTTGGACTTTTTTGTAGATCTATAAAAGGGGAATAATTTCACCATACATTATTTTGCGATAATTTAAAGGAATTTTACAGCGTTTTCGATGATAGCTCCCAATCTCTCCCGCAGCTCTTTTTTTCCAACTTCTTCAATAATTATCGTTATATTTCAACAAATTTAAAGAAAACATTAATAAATTATACACGTTAACCTTTCTGTTGAATCACTTAAGTCATTAGTGAAAACCGTATGTAAATCCGTTTTGTAGTTTTTTAGTTTATCGCGTTCAAACAGACAGACAGGAACCACAGGACTTTGTTTTATAATATGTAGTGATATGCTATGAACTTAGTTCTCTATAAGCAGAGTTCTTACTGTGGCAACCAAACAACTGATATACCATTTTTCTGATATACTGATATACATATACTATTTTTCTTTTGTAAGGACATACTTATATAGATGACTACATCCAGACTCAGGACAAACAGACATGTTCATGGATACAAAATGTCCGTCCTGTGTAGGAATCGAACCCAATATCTGCGGCCCGAAAGGCAAGTATCTAGCAATAACGCCAACCGGTTTTGTTGGTAAATTTTAAGCTAGCCTGGAATTAAAAGCACTTACCTAGAAGATATTGTTATTCACTATTGCTCTAAAGAATGTCGACTGGGATTAAGATTGAGAAATATTCGACCATAATACTTAATTAAGATGTATAGTGATTTGTTTTACGGTCTCTATTTATATCAATTCCAGATAATTGTTTACCTACGTTAGACAATGAGAATGAATGGTAGGACTTCACTGTTAAAACTGTTTACCCTTTAATAATATTATTACTATCATTCAAGGTGTAATAATTACAGGCATAAGGGACATAACATCTTACTTCCCAAAAATAACAATAATTGTAACTACATTATCAACCACACAACACAATCGTACCTACATATTAATGAGTAGAAAATAGTAAGTTAATTATCAAATTATAGAAGAAAACGCAATTGTTTTTTTAATTTTTAGCGCATATTAATTTTATGTTTAACTTGAAATCGGTTTTTGTTTTGTTAAAATTTTTATTTATTATTTATTGTATTTTTATTAATAATAGGCGGATGAAACCGCGGGGCTCGGCTAGTTATAAATAATTCAATATTATGATTGTAATGTTAATGTATCCGGTATAATTAAGACGCTTTAAGAATTCAGCTCTTTTCAAGTTAATGTTATTAATCATCTATTGTATTTAAAAAAAGAACATGAAATTTCTTTTAACCAATTTTTTTTTTATTTCAATCAAACATCCTTCAAAGAACCCTTTTAAGTTTGCAAAAAAAAATTAATTAAATATTTCCTTTGAAATGAAATTACATGAAAGTAGTTCTTTGAAATTTCTTTTAGAAATTATTAGTCCATCATCTTACAGATTGTTCTATAGTTAGTTATAGTAAGAAGAATATTCATATAATCTAAGTATTTACTTAGAATTATGCAAATATCAAAAATTATAATATTCAATAATGAAATAATAGATTAAGTAAACGATAACGATCTTTCTCTGTAGTTCATCTCCACACATAATTTATTCTGGATTATGATAAATATTTAATTTTATCCAAATTCCTAAACA
Organism: Nymphalis c-album; assembly: GCA_963151315.1. NCBI lineage: Eukaryota > Metazoa > Arthropoda > Insecta > Lepidoptera > Nymphalidae > Nymphalis > Nymphalis c-album. The sequence continues at coordinate 10,018,571 of OY720591.1, forward strand.
AAATGTATTTTTTGTTGTGTTTATACAAGAACATATATCAGAAGTATTTGTATTGTGCAAAGTATATAATCTTGATAATCAAAATTATATCCTATCTAATATTATAAATGAAAATGTTTATTTTAAAATCATTAAAAAAAATCTATCACCAATGGAAAGCTCGTCAGCCAAAAACATAGGCTGCATTTTGTCCCCGTATTCCCACGGGAATGTGAACAACGCAAATAAAATCGCGAGAAAAACGCTAGTATAATATAAGGTCCTCCAGACCGATTTCGGTCACGGCGGCTTATCTCAAGAGAGATTAGCCAACTGCGCAGGAGATATTATAGTGCACAAGTGTGTGCGCAAACACAGGTGCACTCTCTTTTCCTTAGTTCTCATAATCCGATGGGACGGCAATCCGACACGATAGGAAAGAGTTCAGGCGCAGGACCAACGGCTTAACTTGCTTTCCGAGGCACGGGAGTGTACACACTTCCAACTTCCAGACTCTGGGCTGCTACTGAGAATTATCTGAAAGAAAACCCCAATAACTATTTATTGGCCCGACCTGGGAATTGAACCCAGGACCACCGAATCTGCGGCCTTATATCAAGCCACTAGACCAACGAGGCAGTCAAGCCAGACTCCAGAGTATAATATAAAGAAAATATGAAGAAAGAATAATATGAAGAAAGTAGATAATGAAAATCCCAGGTTTATAAAAATAACAATTATATATGCATGTTACAACTGCACTTAAAATCAGCCTTATTTTTTATTTTGAAATAATTAAAGATAAATCCGATATTTGTTCTCTACGTTTATCAAATGATTAACAATAAGATTTTTATTTAACAGTAATATAAGGGCGCTTAATTCATTAGCCTAGTGTAATTCACCAATAAATCGCCGACCCCTCGTTAAGGGTGATTGCTTACCAATTTATCTTCACTCTAATGTCAAGGGACTGTCGATAATTTTTCCTCAACAGATGCTTATTACTAAAACTATTTTTTCCATTTAGTTTAGTCGATTACTTTGACGAAAAGTTCATGTAACTAATAAGAGATAAAACGGTATAAAATGCATCCTTGAAATATTTTTTTCTAAAACATGGTCGATCAACTTAAAGTAGGGTAAAAAACGGTTTCAGAATGAAAGATAATAAAATATGTAGGTTTATTACTATTTTTTGTTATAAATATTAATAATTGCATTTTAATAAAAAAAACTTAAATCTTAAAATATATATATAAAAAAAGTTAATTAAAGTAATTAAATGTGAATGTGTTTCCTATCGATTATTTTCAATATAATCCACTTTAAATTCATTCTACAGACAGAACGTGCGTACTTTCATTTTATAAAGTAATAAACAGAACGGAAATTTAAGATAAAGCTGTTCTTTGAGAAATAAGGAAACTTCTGCAGAAATCTTTCGTTACATTATTACACACAGTTTTTCACTTTCACAGTCGTTGAGTATTATAAAACAACTGACAACTAAATATTGCTTAAAGCTTTGTGATTTGCTTATCTTTGCTATTTTAAGGACATAACACTCATTCTTCTGTAATTCAACTAACAAACAGCTATTTTCACTTCCAGTCGCTAATAATATTCAAATTGACTGTTCATATGATTGGTCGATGGAAATGGATGACACAAGAGGTGACCAATGAGCGATCAGTATTCAATAAGATTATCAGTTTCACAGTGATCGCCGTTTCAGAAACTAGAAGATAGTGTTGTAATGGATTTGAAGAGTGATTGGGTAACTGTTATTTTTTTTATTGCATAGGAAGGCGGTCGAGCATATGGGCCATCTGATGGTAAGTGGTCACCAACACCCATAGACATTGGCATTGTAAGATATGTTACCATCGCTTACATCGCCAATGCGCCACCAAACTTGGGAACTAAGATGTTATGTGTCTGTAATTACACTGGCTCACTCGCCCTTCATACCGGAACACAACAATAGCAAGTACTGCTGTTTTGCGGTAGAATATCTGATAAGTGGGTGGTACCTACCCAGACGACCTCGCACAAAGCCTTACCATCAAGTGAACTTTAACTATAATAGGTGCTGCTGTTGTTGGCAGTACCTTGAAAACGATTTTTATGTTATTCACAAAGCTAACATATATTGAACAGATAAAGACTCGTCTGTACTTGCATGATGATAGTAATATATTTTCTCACTTTCTCAAAGCTGGTTCACGCTAAAGGTGTCTTAGGGAGGAAGGAAGAATTCCTATTATATTTTACTTTCAATAGAGTATGACAAATTGTATATAATATAAATGTTAGAATTTCAACACCGCGTTCGCGAATTTGCTACCTTTAGTCAAAAACCTCAAAGGAAGTGGAATCTCATCTTCCACTTTTAGTATGTGCGCCGTTTTTGTTAGAGATGCTAAGATTTTGTATAAGCTATACGATATATATATAGTAATAACAGCCTGTGAATGTCCCACTGCTGGGCTAAGGCCTCTTCTCCTCTTTTTGAGGAGAAGGTTTGGAGCTTATTCCACCACGCTGCTCCAATGCGGGTTGGTGGAATACACATATGACAGAATTTCAGTGAAATTTGACACATGCAGGTTTCCTTACGATGTTTTCCTTCACCGTTAAGCACGAGATGAATTATAATCACAAATTAAGCACATGAAATTCAGCGGAGCCTGCCCGGGTTTGAACCCACGATCATCGGTTAAGATTCACGCGGTCTTACCACTGGGCCATCTCGGCTTTATATATATGATGATATATATATATATATATATAATGTAATATAATTTATTGCTCGCCAATTAATCACAATTCTTGTTCTATTTTTGCTCAAAACTCAAAATCATCCTTCGTACAAAATTTTGTCATATTCTTGATTAAATCTACAAAATTACCCATTAATTTAGAATTTGAACGAAGGCATTTGAAATAATTTCCTCCCGCAGGTAAATCAAGCCAATCTAAGTTGAACTCTTCAATGTCGTTAAATTCCTTTTGTTGTAATATTAATAAATTTTTCGAACTAATGAAATATTCAACTCGGTCTATAAAGTTCAAACAATAAAATTATTTTGTAAAATTTTTATTATTAGCGGAATAAAAATATTTATCTCGGAATTAATCATTTATATGAAATAAGAGTTAGTAAGGTCATTTTATAAACATCCCATAAATTAACTGCAATTAGCACATTTAGTGCCTTTTCACATGCAGCGGTTATGGCATGGTTGCCGTGTCGTGTAAAATATATTAGCTCTTAGTCTCCTTCACATTGATTTGTAACCGTCTCCATTGCACTACCGATACGGCGACTTTTTATTTACTTGGTGGTAGAGCTTTGTGCAAGCTCGTCTGGGTAGGTACCACTCTCTCATCAGATATTCTGCCGCAAAACAGCAGCACTTTGTATTGCTGTGTTCCGGTTTGAAGGGTGAGTGAGCCAGTGTAATTACAGGAACAAGGGACATAACATCTTAGTTCCCAAGGTTGGTGGCGCTTGGCGATGTATGCGATGGTTAAAATTTCTTACAATGCCATTGTCTATGGGCGTTGGTGACCACTTACCATCAGGTGACCCATATGCTCTTCCGCCTTCTTATACAATAAAAAAAATATATGTTTTATTTTAAAAGTCTTACTACCAAGTGAAGTTAAGTAAATATAAAAACTTTCTACGAACGTATATCCTAAAACTTTGATACTTAAATCACCACAAGACCATTTTCTTTTCCTAGAAGAGACCACACAATATTTGATAAGGCTTTTTGTAGCATCTAATATTGTGCAATAAGTTTAACTGTGACTGTTCTGCCTTGGCTTGCAATACATTATATATTTAATATTATTTTATAAATAATCGTTATGAAAACAAACCTTAGGTTTAATGATAAATTATTAATCAATATAAAAACCTCATTATTTAAAATTAAGTTTATAAAACAATGGAGACATCGAAGAACGTTCTATTTCCTTGTCTCTCGTAATAAAAGTAAGGATCCAAACAATCAAAATAGATTTCATTGGAACGGATTCTTAGAAGAGCTTTTGAATTTTCAAGATTAAATTATATTATGATGAGCCCGTTGCCTTTGTTGATAGATACTTGCCTTTCGCGCCGCAGGTCGTGGGTTCGATTCCCACCCAGGACAGACATTTGTGTGCATAAATATATATGTTTGTCCTGAGTCTGGGTGTGATTATCTATATATGTATATATCGGAAAATGAGTTCCAGTCGAATTTTTAAAAGTATAGAACCGATGACCGTCTATATCGGTTCTGCTATTTGACGTATTGATAACAACTACTCAAATTATAACTCATAGAAGAATACACTTTAGCGAGGACAATATTTTACTAATTATAACTTTAACAATATTTAATATTCTAAAATACAAATGATAAACACAAATTAAATAGTTAAACATTTTATTTATCAATTTAACAATATTGAGTTCCACCTTATGGTCTAACACCTCTGGCCTTACCATGAAGACTGAATCCAAAACCCACATCAAACAAGTGCAAGACGTTATCTTAGGCGCCAACTTCTAGCGATTCTATTGGTCAGAAGCTGACCAATAGTAATGTACTTGTTTGGATGTTTACAATCTGTTTCTTCACTTTTAAGAAATAAGTTAATAGTAAATCATTATTATAATTAAATAAATTCTAAGAAATCATAAAAGTATTTATGATTTTCTTTACACATCTACAGAAGCAAGATATTGAAATCCATAGCTAGTACTTACTTCATTAATGTAGTCAAATTAGCAGTGATATTCACAATCATAATCAAAGCAAAACAAAATAATGAAAATTTGTTTTCTTTTAAATAAAAATAAACAATGTTTTTTATATAAAGGCCACATCGCCTCCACGGCGACATATGAAAGAAATGTAGTATATCAGTTGGCTGGTTTCCATAGCACGAGCTATGATTAGTTTTGGATCAGATGGCCGTGTGTGAATAATATCCCAGGATATTATTATATATTATTATTATTATTAAATGATTTTATCAAAGTTATCCAGGTTCTATGTTCTTCTTAATTCTAATAACATATATCTATGTTCACATAATAAAAACAAAAATATATTTTACCTATTTATATAATTCCATATATCTTAAATGTTGTAGTTTATAGAATGTAAACAAGCAAGCCAACTTTGTTTGGCGAGTAGCTTGCTTTTGTATGTATGTTTGTATTTATATGTTAACTAGCGGTTTGCGGTGTTGCCCGCTTGGAATTAGCTCTTCCCGATAAAATCGTATTGCTATATACAAATGTAGCAATATGATACCTCCCTAGAAAATAAATGCAAAACTTTGCCAAAAGAATTATATTATCTCTGTTTCGAGTGATTCTTCATAATTATGATATTCGAATTATGAGTGATTTAAAATTATAAGATGTAAATAACTTTATGCCTTAAAACTTATTCCTTTATCTTAATTATAATACTTAACTTTCACAGCTATGAAATCTTCAAAATTATCACAAAAAAAAATATCCTTCTTGTACTAATTGTTACCAGTCAGTACCAGTTATAACTGGAATTTAATTTAATACAAGCAAATATAATACAAAATGAATTAATAAATGAATTCGGCCTTACCTGGGATTCTGCCGAATTAAATCAGGTGTTCCAATTAAAATTCAATCGGAAAGAGCTGAATGGTCTTATCCACGAGCGTCGAGAAATTAATCGTCGCACCATTGAAGCCCTCGGGCAAATTAATTCTTAATCCGAACCAAATGAGCTCCGCCCCAATTCTTGGCCACTTATCGGTCCGCTCGGCTACATTCAGTTAGGCATTAAACACATTCTCGACTAATATTTGATAATGATTCCTGAACTTTAAATAATACGAAAAACAAAAAAAAAACAGATAACAAAAACCACATTTAAATATTATAAATTGAACAAACATTCTGAGCTAAGATTAGTTAAAATATATAATCAGGAATAGAATGAATGCATATCTTTTTATAAGTGGCTAGAGGGATTTGTTTTTGCTATATTGCTGTAATTCGACATAGTGATCGTATTTTATAAATTCACTATTAGACGCAATTCTTACATTTAAATAATTATGTTATTTATTATTTAATAGAAACACTATAATATACCTAGCAATAATAATACGGGAATCTTTTAAAAACAAACAAAAACATACACATTATAAATTGACTTTAATTCGCCTCGTAAAGTTGCGCGTGCGACACAAGCACATCTAACCTAAAACTATGTATATAGTTATAAACCCACCTTGGCTGACATCGACTCCAAAAGTAACAATAATTGTAAATACATTATCAACCACACAACACAATCGTACCTACATATTGTTGAGTAGAAAATAGTAAGTTAATTATCAAATTATAGAAGAATACGCAATTATTTTTTTACTTTTTAGTGCATATTAATTTGTTTTTCCTATGAAGTCGGTTTTAGTTTTGTTAAAATTTTAATTTATAATAATATATTATGCTGCGTAGTCAATAAATATAATAATTGTTAAAATAATTTGTTTCATCTGTCATGTCTTATATGCATTTATACCCTTAAGTAACAATACAGTAGAACGAAAATGTCGCTAACAGGAGCTGTGAGCTTCGAAAATTTGAGGAATCTACGATGCGCCTGAATAAGTACATATATACATACGAGTTCTCTACGTACTCATTTTCATCTCATATGGTAGGATTTTCAAACATTTACAAAAAGACAAAGCTTTTACTATACTTTGAGAATCACTTTTATGGAACGAGCAGTTTCGTTTTTGTTGATCCAGAGTAAAAGAGATTCATGGAAATTTCCATTGAAATTCGTCAGAACATCATCCTCCATGACAAAGACCTGTTACAAAATAAATGTATTGAATTAATGCAAACTTATTATATTTTTAAGCTACTTAGTAAACTGTCTATTCGAAGTAGGATAAGTTCCTTTAAAAGAGGAGTTTGACGATATTTCTGTTAGAAAATATTTTCATATGATACAATACATGTCCTTTAGAAACAATTAATTGACAATTCTTAAGGACCACCTTGAACCTATTTATATGCTATTTAATATAATTATAATCCATTAGTAGCAGAGCTTTGTGCAAGCTCGTCTGACTAGGTACCATCCACTTATCAGATATTCTACCGCAAAACAGCAGTACTTATTGTGTTCCGGTTTAAAGGGTAAGGGTAAGCCAGTGTAATTACAGACACAAGCGACAACATCTTAGTTCCCAAGGTTGGTGGCGCATTGACGATGTACCCGATGGTTAATATCTTTTACAAAGCCAATGTCTAGGGGCGTTGGGGATTACTTACCATCAGGTGGCCCATATGATCGTCAGGCTACCAATACAATAAAAAAAAATCAATGTAACAAAAAATCTTGAGCCGTCACGAGACACCAGGCAGATGAAACATCGAATGAAATAAAGTTATGACGGTTTGTTTATTTATTTAACGTTTATTTTCATCCAATACAAAAATGTAATATTCAAAAATGTATTACAAGTTGCGACAACTTAATTCTAAGATGCTCAAAAGAAGGTGGAAATCAAATTAGAATTCCACACTTATTCTATTCGCTGAGGTATATAAAATATAGTATACGAAATATATATAGTTTATTTTACTGGTATTTATCGATTAAAAGGGACTTATCAAATTTCATTCATAGCCGACGAAATACATACACGAAAAAAGCATTTATTTAATATTTGATAGGTAAGCATTTTTTTTTTCATTTGTTTGTAAATAATTATACCTACCTCTTTTTGTAATTGTGTGTGAGTGTGTGATTACAGGAGCATACACCCTGCATTTTCCTGTAATGGGTTGTACATAATTAGTTTTAATTTAATGTAAAACATGTTTTGGATGTATATTACATACAACAGTTGGGGATCCATATAAATAAATAAAAATGAAAGATTCTAATGGAATGCCATTAAAAGCAAGTGTGAATGAGATGTAAGGATTCCAACTATATACACCATTTAAACACCATTTAATGTACATTTTACAGTTAATGTGGAATAAAAAAGATAACATATTTTGATGTTTAATTCCTGGAAACATTATATTAATAATGTTTAGGAAGTCGTGTAATTAATAATAAAGCTGAACTATAATGATTTCCTTCTTCTTGAAAATGGTTATATAGAATACCAGTTTTCGACCGCGGCTTCGCACGCGTGAGACAGGCTGAGGTATCTCTCTATATCCTATATGTCAATTTCTGTACCCCTGAGGTGTGTGCAACATTTCATAATGATAAATAAATGAATATATTTAAACGTGAAGGCGTAACAAAAAAAAACAAACTATCTCACTTTCTCATTAATTATAATAATAAGAAGTATATTAGTATTTGGGTGTACTAATCGATGCATTGAATTAAGTTAACTAGATGTGCCAGCCACACATAATTAATAAAAATATGATGAATAAATAAATAAAATATACCCAAAAATATTTTTTGACGTGACAACGTCAGAAGTTATAACCGCAAATTCAATATTTTTTTTCAAAAAAAGATTAAAAAAATATTTACTGCCACAAAATGTAGACTTGTAAGTTATGGTATTGTACTTATATTTATTTATTTAATGGAATTTCCTAAGTGTAAGTGAACTTTGTTCTTTTTTTTAGGAAATAAATGTCTTAAGCCTTAATAAATCGATGAACGCTGGCTGCATGCACGAAATTGTCCCGTTACGCTCATTGTCCCGTTACACTGATTGTACGCTTGCGCCGCATCTATCTCTCTTTCACTCGATTGCTCTATGAGTGCAAATAAAAGTAAATTTATCACTTAAATTGTATATATGTTCATTTCACTCCTTCTTTGTATCCATACAGAATAATGATAATGCAATAAAAATGATTCAATTTTTTGTTATGACGTTGTCACGTTAAACTATCGTCCGTAAACCGACTTTACAGACAACCATTTTTTAATTCGAACCAGTAGTTCCTGAGATTAGCCGGTTTAAACAAACAAACTCTTCAACTAATCGTTTAATAAGAGTTGATAAAGAGAAATCGTATAAGCCGTCTAAATTGGAATTTTTTATTAAGTTTTTTGAAAAACTTTACAACTTTCAATAACTTTCAGACAACTTTGAATATAAATGTCAACAATACATACAATAACAAGACAATAATAACACTAAATGCGAGAGTTATCAAATTATTAATATTGATTTGTAAAGGAAATAAATAAACTTTATAACATAGAACTCCATACATAAATAATAAGTTTAATAAATCAATTATTATTGAAATCGTAAGCACATTTCCACTGTGTTAACTCAAAAAAGTATTTCTTATCATTTCATAAAAGTTTTCTTTCTTCTTTATACAACAGAACCATTCTCTTGTGTTACTTATATTACCACCCCGCCCCGCCTGTTTAAACTAAACACTAATTTAAGTTTTGAAACTAACTAAAGTTTTATAAGGATATAATGTTTCAACAGAGCTCTTTTTTTATTTAAAACTAATATAATAAGCTACAAACCTTGTTCAGAGGTGAGACCAACATCCCAATATTTGCCCAGCTTTAACAATGAACTATGTCTTGGCGTAAAATTGATATTATATATATTTTTATCTTAATTAGTCTTTAAAATAGATAAGTATTTGTTTTTAATTAAAGTTATAAATTTAGTGATTATTATCATCGACTCTTGATAGTTTAGGAGAAATGGATCCCATTTTAAACGATCTTTAAAATGGGATGTGATATTTAAATCCTACGGATATTTATTTGGATGATATTATGATAAAATTATCATTTACAAATTTTACTTTTGGAATTTTATAATAATAATGAGATAATAATATTGTGATTCACAATTGCTGAGTATTTTCTAAATGTCTGATGTTTTCGTCTTACTAAATTGTTTATGGATTTTTTGACTACTTTGATAGTCATAGTATTTTGAGGGTCTGGGTTCAAATCCTGGGTTGGCGTTAAAATATTATTGAGTTTTTCTCAGCAGCACCCCGATGTGGAAATACCGACTTTTCTATATATTGTGTATCTACACTCTCGTGTTTTGCAAAGTGCAAATGTGTGTGTGAGCACAGTCATATATACAATAATATGACATGCATAGTTGGCTAGTACCCTTTGAGAATTGAAGCCATTGTTAAAATCGGAATAACCTAGAACCGCAAATTTTAATAAAAGATAAATATTGTAATAAGAAAGCACTTCTGAAAGTGGGCGTGACTGTTAATAAATTTTAAATATTCTCTTCACTGTGAATGCGCTAGTATTTTTACTATACTATGAAGTACACTTGTAAATTTCTATATTGATTTATTTAGGTACTCAAAGAGAATATAATCAGGACATACATTAAACAAATAGTGTATAAACATAGTATCTCTAATTGCAAGAAACATTAACTACACTAATCAAAGAAACTAATACGTTATGTTCCTCGCCTTCAATGACATAAGCCCACCCATCCTCCGCCCTAAAATACAGCGATTCAAAGAATATGTGGTTATGTTGGTACCGAGCCCGATGAACTTGCATAAAGCCATCAGTGAAACTACGTGAACATACGCTATTTATTTCGCACTTACGTATTTAAATGTCTAAGAGGATTAACGTGCTGGCGTCCGTTAGTATTACTTGACTTATCCCGTCTTAGACATCAGATAAGCATAATAATCCCTCTATATAGGATTACTTCTGATTCTTGAGAGTGGAGGTAATATTAACTGTGTGATATTTATAGTCTACGATACGATATTTTAACTAATATCTGGTTTGTAATTTTAAAAGAAAACAATGAATAGTATTTTTTAATGTAAGACTTAATACCCTATTTCCTGAGGTTGGTGACGCATTGGCAATGTAATTCCTTGCAATTGTCTGTCTAAGTGTAACTAAATAATTTAAATATTAAAATATTTTTATAAACAATAATTAAAACTTAATAATTATATAAGACTGCTTACATAAAAATAACGTTATTAACAACTATTTATTAGGATAAACCTCAGGTTTAGAGCGAATCGTTATAAATGTACTAATAAAAGCTGTTTTTTTAATGTTTTTCCATTTTTTTTTTCATTTTGAACAGTGCGGGCTTAGTTGACTTTAATTTGCATTCTTAATTATATTATTTGAACGCAGGTTTTGCAGGGACATACGCCAAAATTCGAACTGTTCACTTGAAAAATATTTTGGCGAATAGCAATCAGCGTTCGTCCGTAAAAAATTTAGTTCTTGTTGGTTAGATGCAGATCCTCACATAAATTGGCGAGGCGCCGACGGATTCAGAGCATTAATTTGTGGTAAATCGTGTGGAAAATGGAAATTTTGTGCAGCCTCTGGCATCGCGGCGTACAAAATTATTTCGGCGGCTGGAAAACTCATAACTGGTACACGTACACGGAAATTTAAGCTCAATAAACAATACGATAGTGTTGTTTTTCACAATCACAAATTTTTGACAGACGCAAATATGACACAGAATTCTGATGGCGTCAGACGTGATGGGAATATTTCGTTCGTTTTTAATGAGAATCAAGTTGTTTATGTATTTTTATTTGAGATTTGGGGTACAATCTCATTGGAAATTTAATTTTGAATACAACATTGCGTATTCTTGTTTTATCATTTCTTGATTTCTTTCTCGTTTATTTCTTAAATGTGGAAAAATGAGTGATGAAATTAGAAATATAACTTAGATCAAAATTTACCCTATACGTAATTTCATCTCAATTTTATTAATAACGCGGCATTGTTTCGAAGATATTGAAATATTTTATTTGATGTATTGAATTTTTTTTAATTATTTACTAAGTAAAAAGATCATTATTACGGCGTACTCGAAACGGTAATATTTACTTATTTCAGACTTGAAATTGCCAAGATATTCCTTTTATTGAGTAGGGACGAAGTATCAGTTGCGAAGTTTCACAAAATTCGCACAAACTCCTCGGGGAGTTTCAGGGATGACAAATATTTATATCAAAAGATTCACATTTCTTAAGTATAATAATAATTTATATAGGACTGAAACTTAGCAGGAATTTTAATATTTTTATGGTAAATAAAATCAACTCTAATGGTATATGTTTAAAAAATACTTGAATTCGGAAATTGAGTGTGGTTTTTGTGAACTTTTCAGTAAGAAAATGAAATCAAATTATTTAAATTATGAAGCATTATAAATTAAATCCTAATTTGAGTGTAGGTTAGGTACTTTTATATCAATCTACTCATACGATGAAATAGCACCTACTATTCCTTCCTAAACCATCCTATGCGAAGGTAAATTTTGATTATTGTTAAAAAAAAAATCTAAAATATCAGTAAGTATCAGTTGCGAAGTTTCACAAAATTCGCACAAACTCCTCGGGGAGTTTCAGGGATGACAAATATTTATATCAAAAGATTCACATTTCTTAAGTATAATAATAATTTATATAGGACTGAAACTTAGCAGGAATTTTAATATTTTTATGGTAAATAAAATCAACTCTAATGGTATATGTTTAAAAAATACTTGAATTCGGAAATTGAGTGTGGTTTTTGTGAACTTTTCAGTAAGAAAATGAAATCAAATTATTTAAATTATGAAGCATTATAAATTAAATCCTAATTTGAGTGTAGGTTAGGTACTTTTATATCAATCTACTCATACGATGAAATAGCACCTACTATTCCTTCCTAAACCATCCTATGCGAAGGTAAATTTTGATTATTGTTAAAAAAAAAATCTAAAATATTTGTATGATATTTGTACATATCTCTATCCTTCTTTTAGTAGTTACGATGCCACAAACAGACCCAAATATACACGGCATACTTATCACACCCTTGTAACGGCCGTTAAAAATTACAAGACATTGCGATCCGTAGGCAAAACTAATCGTTTTTTTTATATAGTAAGCCGGTCTCTAGTAATCGATGATAGTTTCAATAATGTGATGAAACTGGGCTGGGCTGGAAAGCATTAGTTATTAAGCCCCGCGCCCAGAACATTGAGTTCGCTTTTCCAATTATCTAATTTACTTAATGGTATTAAGGGGTCGATTTTATATTCCTCTGAATAGTATATAATTATTACCTCTAGGTCATAATAACAATAACAATTCATTGCACATTAAATTAAATGAATTTAATAAAAAAATAACCCATTATTGACAATGCAATTATTTTAATACAAAAATCTTAGTCGGTAGTTCCTATTTTAGTAGGTCCTATATAATTGTTGTACATTTTCTTGACTGCCTCGTTAGTCTAGTGGCTATATGCAAAGCCGAAGATACGGTGGTCCTGGGTTCAAATCCCAGGTCGAGCCAATAAAATGTTATTGATATTTTCTGTGAAAAAATTCACAGTAGCAACCTCCTCCTAAGTGATTTTGAAACGTCTATCATTTTTGTGTTTTCACAAGTATTATTTTATCTTAGTTCACAATAAAGTATAATTAAACTGCGAATAGACCTAGAATAGACCACAGAATATATTCGTTAACAAAGTCTGTTAAAGAAATTGCTTTTTTTTAATTATCATCGGCTATCCATTGGATACTGTGTACCCGTCGCTTTGTAAATTGCATGTAATTTAGCCGTTCGAAATGCTTATTTTGACACGCTCACGAATTGTTTATTTTGGACAAACAGTTGCAAACACAATGGCACACACAAGTTTCATGTAATTGATGTTGTATAATTATTGTATCGTTCGGTCTTAGTGTGAAAAATGTTTTATTTCGTTAAATATTTATTCCACCCACTTGTATATTAAGTGATTCCAGGAATAAACATTATTTTTAACTGGTGAAAACTTTAGCAGACGGAATACTGTGATCGATATTATAGCGTGGATAGACCTTGTACCTTAAATACATAAGTTTTTGTTCACAATTGGCGACATAAGTTTTCGTATCTTATGTCAGACGCAACGAAAGCTTGAGGAAAGATAATAATATTGGTTTATTAATATTTTTTTTAAGTATAAATATAATTGAAAGAGATTTGCTAGTAGGAAGCTTAAGTATATTCTTTGTGGATAAATGGTAATAACCCTAAAACTGAAACAGAGATGAAGAAGCAGATGGTTGGTGAAATACACAGCTGTGAATAAATAAAAACCAGTTATGGGTTTTAAAAAAATACAAACCTATACCAATTAAGTTAAATATACTTTATGCAAGAGGTGCTCATCTAAATATGAATACGCTGGTAAGAGAGGTTTTTATGATATGACGTCATTTGTATGAGACTTCTGATTAGATTACTCCAGCATCTTCAAACCTCGCAATGCCGTACACACAACTGAAATGATGATAGCTGACTGAAAATTGCTTATTATATATTCAAAGAAGATTGCGTTCGCGATTTTTTTTCCCAACGTTACTTAAACCAAAGAGACAGTCCCAAGAAAAATATTTTTTTATAAAAATATTATTTGTTTTATAAATACGTTTAAATAAATCACGTTCATATGATATCACGAATGATAAATATATTTGATTGTAAATATTAGCTGATATAAGTTGTAAGTAAAATTATTTTGGTACAATTATAATAACAAATTATTATACAAATTTGACTTTCATGAATAAATCTAAGTAAACATAAAATTAGAAAATATTTACACTTTTTAATAATAAATGTATAGTTTAGACTTTAATCAGACGGTGATTACATGATTTTTGCTTGTAAACGATATAAGCTTAATTTTCTTGAAAAAATTATATCCATTTTCTTCTGGGCAACTTTTTGCCATATTAAGACCTTTCCAAAACAATGGTTGTTATTCACAGTAGAATCGTCAATTTTAAATAAATAACAGGGTTCTTGAATGCTTTGTTTATTTCATAAAGATTTATTAAATCATTCTTATTCACAATTCATTTAATATAAATATATCTCGTTAAGAAAAGAGCTGGTGAGCGATTCTGCCATTTCCATTCTTCCTATAGTAATAAGTTTCTCTGTCATTGAAATGAACTATCGCTTCAACTGGCATCAAAAATTATAATCTTGAAACTCTTAGTATTGTTATATATTTGAGTAGTATTGTGTCTACAATGAAAAGCTTAATCTTCTTACAATTTATTGATTCAAAAATAATTGTTGTTTTGATTGTTTCATTTCCTCTGTAAAGGTGTACTTTACGAAACGGTTGCTGATTTGACTAAAGACGATACTTCTTAGAGCTAATGCTGGTAAAGACGGGGTATTCTATCTGGTTCGTCTTTAAGTACATTTGCGATAAGAAATATACAATAGGGTTATTATAATTTTCGTAATTATTAAGGAACGAAACAGGAAATATATTATTTTGAGTTCAAGCTGAACGGCTTAATTTACATTAAGCAGGCTTCAAATTTTTATAGGACATCAACTAGAAGTCATGGTACAATAATACTTCACTTATACAGTTAAAAATTAAATGAATGAAAATTTGACTTCTTATTTATT
Organism: Nymphalis c-album; assembly: GCA_963151315.1. NCBI lineage: Eukaryota > Metazoa > Arthropoda > Insecta > Lepidoptera > Nymphalidae > Nymphalis > Nymphalis c-album. The sequence goes on from OY720591.1 coordinate 10,034,046, forward strand.
TTAATTTATTTAAAAGAAAGACGGAATCTCATGGAATTTAAACAAGTCTTACAAGACTTAATCTAACAAGCTTAGCACAAGCTCAATTAAGCACATAATGAGATGATCATAAGCTCATCATGCGTGTGTGAATTTTTGAATTTGGAATGTAACTGACTGTTATTTTACTTACACATTACTTTGTAGTTTGTAGAATGAATCTTTATTCATGTTAAATATTGTCACGTGATAATTTTAAATAAAATTTAAATCGACCGTATGTTATGAGCGATAGCTTTTGAAAGGTAAAATTTTGCGGTTCGACAAATCCGGAAAATCGTCCGACGTGAATTTTGAATGAGTGCTTAAAGGACTTCGAAATTACGATGGAAATCGGCTCGAAATGAGGAACGTGTACAGAGTGGATTTTTCAATTAACGTAGAAAATAAACATGTCACTTGAACATTCGTTGTCATCAAAACTCAAACGATATCCATAATATGTAATATCAAATTTTCCAATTCACCAATTGCGATTCGATTATAAATGTAATACCTAAAAAAAATTAAATAATTATTACTACGTTAGATTAGAAAAAAATATTAGGCTATGAAAAAATGGAATGCGATTTTTTGTTAAAAGTGACCGAAAATTCGATAGCACTTTAAAGAATAATGTCGCGTATAACTCAAAGAGAACAGAGATCATTGTGTAGATGAATCACTCATAGTTGATCACAGTCATCATCGTGAGAGCCACAACGTGTAACTTGTACATGACTGCCTCGTTGGTCTAGTGGCTTGATGTAAGGGACAGCACATAAGCAGTTGGATTTGCGCCTGAACTCTTTCAGGTCGTGTCGGATTGCCGTCTCATCGGATTATAAAGGTTAGGGAGTAGAGAGTACCTCAGTTTGCGCACACACATGTGCACTGTAATACATAGGTACTCACACACAAACAAAAATGTACACAAAAGTAGTTCTCAGTTGCCTAATCTCTATTGAGATTGACTGCCGTGGCCGATATCGGCTGAATGACCTGCTTAATTATCTATATCCTTGACTATTTTAAAAACATGCTGGAACTTGTTCAGATTTAACATCTGGTTTATAGACTGATATGTACAAACAAGGTAGTTATTACTTACTCGGCTGTATAAAAACGTAGATATAACAAGCGCAGTAAACGGCTCAAAGGTAGCATAGAGTAATGAAAAAAAAAAAGATAAAATGACTTTCCAAATCATAAATATTTACATAACCTTGTGCTTGGCAGTGAAAGAAAGCGTAGTGAAGAAATTTGCATCGAAAACCTCATAGGTCATGTTCCGCAAATTTGCATTGAAGTAGCGTGTTGGCTAAGTTATATATATTTTTTGAAGAGAGTATAACTCTTTACCAAGCAAAAAGTTTTTTTTCCTACGTTCTACTTTGAAGCCCTACACTTAAGTAGAAGCTAAAAGTACACAAGCTTTTTAATAGTTCATCGTCTGCCTTGCTTTTGCGACTGAATAGTTGAATGAAGACGTTTTAGATCATTACGAATAAAAATATTTATTAATTTTAAAATTCCAAATTCTACAATAATATAATATGCTGGAATATTTAAGTGACCATTGCCCAAATTTTTATTGATACACGAAAACTTTATTAAATGAAAGTGTCAATAATCATTTTTATTTATGTTTTTTTTAAGCGTCTTACTTCGTTTGATATGTTTAAGCTGAACAAAAGTTACTATTGCTCTAAGTTAAAAATCTTAGTCCATGGAGAGTTTTGCATTACTTCGCATTACATCAGGTTAATAATACTGTGGATTCGCTAGGTATGAGGATTTTTTTTAGCACAAGCCTTATTTTTAAAAGATATCATAATAGTATCATAATAATAAACGCAGAGTAGGAATAAAAATTTAGAATTTTTTGTAAACAAAAACATTATTACCCAATAAATAAAAGCAACCTAAAACATTTTTTTTTAATATTTTTGGATATAAAAGTTTATATTATATATTTTGCCTTTAGAACTGTTATCTTCTTACAACTAATAATTTCTAAAATCCAAATCGATTAAAACAAATGAAGCTATGTATCAAGTTCAAACTATATATTTGTATTGCTTAAAATAAACCACATTCATCCCATTCTATTTAACGATTCAACCGTTTACCTTAATCGCAATAAGTCACCCTGTGTTATCTTAAATAACAATTCACCCTGCAACGTACCGGTGTGATAATTTACGTAATTTCGTCTACCTAATTAATTCGCAACGCGCACTGAATTCATAGGAGATAACACTGCTTCAGTTAAAAGACATTTAAGTTAAGCTGAGGATACATTTAAATTAGTATAAAGGATAACAAAGGACGGTGTTTTTATTTAATTGTGACTGTTCTTGCTCAAGGTTGAAAGGCTTGATAAAAACAATAGTTATTTGGCTAATACGACTATTCGGAATTAAAAAGCAAACCGATGACTATTAACTTTTTAATAAAAAACGTTCTACCACCGATTTTTTCTTTTTCAAAGTGGAAGGCTTGACTTTTAGAAAGCGGTCATCAACGCCTATTGTCTTTGGCACCGCAATGAATATTTACCATTCTGTACATCGCCAATGTACTAATGCGAACTGAGGTGTTCTAAAACTTGCGCCTATATTAAAATAGTATATAATAATTGAGTATTTCCTATTAAAACGGGCTTGTACGTTTTAAAAAATAGTAAATATAATATACAAGCGATATATACTCAAAATGTAATTATATAACATAAAATTTAAATGAATACTGTCGTTTAAATTCACTGACTTGTACAGAGCTTAAATTTAGTTTCAAAGGGCGTACTCTACGGCTTACAATAAAATGTACAATTTTACGATTAATGAAATTGTTTTAGAGGTATGCAATAACGTAAAATTCATGGGGACACTTGAATTTGTAATTTTAATAAAATAATCAAAATCTTGACTACGAGTTTATAGCGACTATGGCTACAATCGCATAATATGGTCTTGAATTGTTAGATATTCGTAGTGATAACATATGTACATATCGGCACAGGTGGCAGACATTATTTATATATAACACACATACACTTTATATAACACTTTATAATTAAAATGCAAGATGTGCACCGGGCGACTGATGTCGAAAGAATGAATGCTCGCTTAGTCGAGCGCTGCTTTTTATAGGGTTTTAGTGGTGGGTAGGTGACAATTGCACGTGCTGCTTATAAAACAAGGTGGCGTCGCCGTCATACATATACAGACACAATATAACGTATATACTCTTATGAGATACGAAGTTATATACAGAATTAAGCGCTTTATGTTAAATGTATGCTTGTATACCTACATTACATATATTTGGTTACATACATTACATATATTTAAAAGTAATTTATAAAACGTAGGCATATATCATCGTTTCGGTACATGCAATATTCGCATTTTATACGAGTGTGAAACACATAGTGTACCAACGTTTATTAGTGATTTCCCAGGAGGACCCATGCCGGGCTACCAAATTGCTACACGTGTACCGAAAATATAGGGCTTAGGAGAAATGTTACCAACATTTCAAATACATATACATACATAGAAATACTATCGCCTGAACAAATTCAACGAAATGAAGTTCACTGGTTTTACTGGTGGTAGGGATTTGTGCAAGCTCGACTGGGTAAGTACCACCCACTCAACAGATATTCTACCCCAAAACAGCAGTACTTGGTATTGTTGTGTTCTGGTTTGAAGGGTGAGTTAACCAGTGTAATTACAGGCACAAGGGATATAACATTTCAGTTTCCAAGGTTGGTGGCGCGTTGGCGATGTAAGCGATGGTTAACATTTCTTACAATGCCATTGTCTATAGGTCGTTGGTGATCACTTATCATCAGGTGGCCTATACGCTCGTCCGCCAACCTATTCTATAAAAAAGAACATCTTATAGTTATCAAGATAATTAATAATGTCATCTAGTTTCGTGTAAAATATTGTAATATTCAAATTATAATGTATTATGTAATAGGGAAATATTATGTTGTAAGCACGTTGGTTCCTAATTTAATATATGACACATAATATGTTAGTAATATAACGACATACATGGTGAAATTTTTGAATTTATCTTTGTATCAAATAAATTCATGCTGATATCAATACGAAGGCAGACTTAAAATATTTGGTTGCATTTCAATATTTTTTTATTTTATTAACTTTTTGCAGCATTGAAATATGTCAAATTAGGAATACACGAACATTCATTTATTTGATTTCTCCTAATAGTTACAATCGAATGGATTCCTAGTTTCGAAACCAAATAATGAACAAGTTATTTGAGATAAATGAAGCTCTGTCTCAATACTGTCTCTGTAATACAATAATGTATAATTTAATAACGGTATATAAAATGGCAATGGCTTATATAAAACAGGCAATATGTATACCAAAATAGAAATGATGATATATGTACAAGTTTTATATATCTAGATAGATATTACATACATACATATTTAAATATTGAGGCTGTTTAAAACATAGTAAAACCATTAATAACGCTATTATGAATTAAATAAAAGTTTTAATATTAAAGTAAAATGTATAGCATTAATTATTCACAGAATCGTATGTGCATTCATACGCCATTAATTATACGAAAGAGTAAATGTTTAATTGCATCAATAGGCCAACATTTATTTTTAATAAAATGAAAATATTAAGCGATTTTTTGCCCGCGGTTTTTGCCGCATGTTGGGCAGAAAGTTTTTGATTTAGAAAAGTAGCCTTTATCATTCTTTGGTTGAAACTTGCTTCATATCAAATTTCAACGCAGACTGAGTAACTTTTGCAAATATATTATTAGTAGATATGTCACTACATATTATAAAAAAAAGTCTCCCGCGGTTCCAGACTGTCTGTATGAACGCGATAAACTAAAAAACTACTGAACGGATTTTCATATGGTTTTCACCAATGGCCAAAGTGAATCAACAGGAAGGTTTACGTGTGAATTCAACAGGAATGATTTACTTGCTTAGCTAAACATTGTTTTTTTTTTTAATGTAAAATCCCCATTCCCATGTGACCCCCTCACTCAAACAATGATTTTACTCTCTCTGTCATTATTGATTTGACATTCGAAGGACTTAGACATCATTTAACTAACACTAGCTAAAAATCATTTTCGATTAAACTGGCAATATAATGGCCAACTGTTAAGATTGACTTTAGTTAAAATATATATTGATAAACTATATAGCTATTTGACCATTACTTAACAAGTGGACTGTGGTTATTCTAAAAAAATATCATAATGTTTTTGACTACGGATCAAAAATCGGCCCTAAGCAACGTTTAATAAGACTAACTCGAATATTTATTTATTGATTTCTATGTCACATATCTACCGGGACTATCAACCGCTTATTCTTTATTTTTTTATTGTTTATTAGTAAATGTCCATAGTTCATAACAGTTATCTGATTGAACTTGCAAGCCACTAGACGTTCAACCCATTTTCAACCTAAACGAATGATTGATATGAGTATTCAAAACGTATGTTGTAAATAATTAAAAAAATAACTATATATAGCCTCCTTGATATGATAAACCTTACCATGTATAAATGAGGCGAAAGTATGTAGAAAAAAAAAACAGGGTCTACATATTTATTTCAATTAATCATATTCCGATAATTTCGTTAAGCGCTATCTAGGTTTTATTGTATGAACTACTTTTCAACATTAAATTTTTGGTTTTCCCGCAATGAACCATACGATCATTTTAATGCGGAAAATCGCCACTAGATGTCGTTGTGTTGTTACAAATTCCTTACAAGTGACATAATACATTTCGTACAGTTGTGTAAATAAAAATGATCAATAATATTATGAACATTTTAATAGTAGCATGAGATGTTCTATTCCGTCCGTAAAAGTGTTTGCGTAACCATACATGCACTCTATTCTACGTTACTTTCATAGATTGGAAAAAATATATCAGTTGGATATGTAGATTGTTCACCGTTATCTGTAAATAAGCTCAGTTCTATACGGAATAATATATCAAGGTAAGTTATTTACTTTTTTTACAGTAACTGTGTGTGTTTAATTCGCTTTTACTTCGTATTTTAAATGATATCAAAGAGATTTTTGTTATTTTGGTAACAGTTCCAGTTATATTTGTGTAGTCTCTTCGAAAGGGCCTTTGTTCTATAAAACAAAACATTACATAAATGGACGGCTTCGCCAAATAAAGATAATCAGTGCATGTAATATAAACATTTATATAAATTCAGATGAATTGAGATTTTTTTTGTTTTTTTTTTTAGAGAATTATTGTGTTGGTCCTCGTACTTATATCAAGTAAAAATAATTACGTAATTAATGTAAATATTAATTATGAATATTTCTGGAAGCATAAGCATCTTTTCTTATTTTTTTGCTCTTCTGTGTATTCGATGTTAATTTTAACGAAATATCTTTAGTGACTAAAATAAACTATTAAATAATTGAAATTGATTGTTAAAATCAATTGAATTCGTTATTTTGTAGCATACATAATACATATATTATAATAACTTTAAATATTGCAAAATCATTGTGTGGACTCTTTACACAATAATGCAATTTAATTTAAATACAATTACGGTGTTTCTGAAACAATTTGTTTTAAAATAAATATAATTAATAATAATTTTCTTCATTGTTAAAATAAAAATAACTTTTATGTGAAGATTTCGAGCTTATTTTTTACCTTATAGGTAGACAGACTAGCAATTGGTCCACCTGCCTGATGTAAGGTGGTCATCACTATAGACATGAGTAATGTTAGAAATATATTAACCATTCCTTATATATAATATAGGCCAATAGCCTTGGGAACAAAGATTTAACCTGTTCCTGTAGTTAGACTAGCTCACTTCACTTCAAACCATAAGTCAACAATACTAAGTATTGCTGTTTAGATAGAATAGATAGATACTTAATGAGTGGGTGGTACCTATTCAGACGGGCTTGCACCTAGCTCTACTACCACGCTGCTTCAATACACACACATAAAGTGGTTAAACTTTATTGTCGGTTCAAACTTATGTCTTGATATGTGTATATCTCAATTCGTGCTAAGCGTAGATGGAAAATATCGTGAAGGAACCTTCGCTTCGGATGAAAATCTACCCTGACATAATAACTCATGTCTCTTAAGCTATCTTGAAGCTGATTGACTTGAAATTTATCAATTATTACTTCCTTCCAGTAGACGCTCCAGTAGATGAAATTAATGGCACAGTTACGTTATTCATTGCCCTCCTGACTGTCTCGAAGACAGTATTAAGAATTTTCTACGTCGTTTTTTTCGTATTCATATTGTTATGCCTCGTATATTCATCCGTTTGTGTTTTTTTTTCTGATAAAAATATATTTTTTCTTATAAAACAGCCGTACCTCAAATAAATATATTAAGTCAATGATAATATTCATTTGGCATTTCTTAATTCTATTGACGTTATTTTTTTTTTATTGAAATGGAAGGCGGACTAGCATATGGGCCATCTGATGGTAAGTGGTCACCAACGCCCATAGATATTGGCATTGTAAGAGATGTTAACCATCGCTTACATCGCCAATGCGCCACCAACCTTGGGAACAAAGCGCTTCCACCAAGTAAAAGCCTTGTGAAAAAAAACGACTATTCAATTAAATAATATCAAGTATACAGTTTTAACAATATTTTTATTTAATCTTTTCGTTGTAGTTGCGATTTACGTCTGACTCGACCTTACATTTAGCATCCTTGGAATTTAAATATGATTTAATGTAAAATTTACCGAATAAATAAATAAATAACGTAGCGTTTATGTATATCATTATCATTAACGTGTTAGATGGCGGACATCCTGGAAAGATAGCGCTGGCTCCTGCCTGTAGTAGCATCAGCACAAATTGGACCTGGGAAAAAATATTAATATAAAATTGCAGGTTTTTTAATTTTGTTTTAAGCAGCTGTAATAAAACAATTAATCACCAATATAAATAAATAAAATAGAAAAAAAAATATATTTTAGGGATAAGCTTTTTTATTTTTACGCTTTAATTTATTGATGTAAAAAAACTCGGAGGGGCATTCATAACAATTCACTTAGCATTCCATAGGATTTGAGTATTTTTGGCACGCTAGCCTTCGAATTAAACTTTATATGAGGTGTCATAGCAGCTTTTGTAGCTAGATATTGAATTTTCTAAGAGATCCATCTTTCGAAATATTCGTTGGAGACTGGTCTTTCAATCAATAAATAAATATAATATAAATAAATAAAATCAAAATCCCTATAAAAAATCTCATTGAACAAATAAAATAATAGTGAATTAATATTTGTCACTTACTAATTGCAAAGAAGTTATATATTTCTTCCACCATAATTTCTTCGCCATTTCAGGAATAGTCGACAAGCCATAATACGTATACATGATGACGTGGACGGAGGAATTCAGCGTGCCCAAAAACACAACGCTATAAGATGGCTCGTATTTGAGATTGAACCAAGTGCACCACATTATAGTCAAATGATGGTAGACATGGAGAAACGTAACTTGGTTGTCTTTCTTCCGTAGAACGAAGAATACTGTATCTAGAAGTTCAGTGATTTTTGCAAAAAAATACATGTACGTTTTTGAAGTGACCTGGAAAAGAAAAGAAACATTCAACTTACATCTATAACTCTAACAAAACAAAAAAACTAGTATTTATCCATATAAAATTTGTCGATAGATTTCAAGTACTCATGTAGTACTCCGGCATTAAAAAAAATCGTTAATGATTTGTAATGTAAATATTGTCAATAATATACAGTTTCATTAATTATTATTTGTTACATTTCTGTGAATTTTAGATATTGTCTATGTAGCTATTGTCTCATTATTTTTTCAGATTTATTATGATGATTTCAAACAGTTTAATTTTCGTTGTTGCTTATCTTTATATTTTATTACACCATCAATAAATAATAATCATTCATCACAGAATTTATAGGTAATACAAGTATCTATACTTACAATATAACGACTTTCTGGGGTGTCCATTAAACATGTTTTGCCTAATAAACCGTTTTGCCATAAAAGTAGTATGCCCTGAAAATTATACATTTTTTATTGTTATATTATATTAACTTCATTGAGTTACGTGACTCGAAAATACAGTAATTGTAAAAACCACGCGTGAGAATGAAGCTTTCGAACAAAGAGCGTTAGAAAAGAATTTCTGAACATATATTCTGTTAATAAGAAATCAACAGATTATGAATATGTAGAAATTGATAATAGCGTCTGTATTTATATACAGCTGCAAGAAATATTTACATTTTTAAATTATTACTTTTTATAATGATCTTATTACTAAAATATTTGTAGCACTATTAATCTCTAAAATGAAGCAATAGCAAATAATCAGCAAAATTCAAATCTCAAAAACAAGTAACAACGTCTAGCGAGTTATCGACGCCCGGTGGCGCTAAAATCGGCAAACTTGCGATTTTAGCGCCACCGGGTGAACAACCGCGAGTGTCTCAGATCCTAAAAATCGCATCAAATTCTGCTCACGCGTGAATTTACGCAGATAAAGAATATACCCAATCAATTAGCTTAAGATGTAAATAAATATTTTATTTAAAAACGAATCATACTCACGTTATAGCATAGGTATAAGGCATAGGCTACTTGTATAGCATTGTAAACAATGAGAGTATTATTTAAAGCGAACGGTGGCCGGTTCTTCATGAACTTTGGACCAATTTTGATTACGAACAATAGATACGCAATAGTTATTATAATTAAGGGATACGGCGTATTCATAAACATCCATTGATTCACATAATTTACTGAAAAAAATATGACTTGCATAAATTAACATTCTGAATTCCTAACTGTGAATAGTCGATGCGTTAGCTGTCTCATCGTTTCATTCCTTAAACAGTTCATAAATATCCAAAGGCACAATAAAATCTTATCTTACTTAATAAAATATTATTTTACTTGGTGGTAGAGCTTTGTGCAAGCTCGTCTGGGTAGGTACCACCCACTCATCAGATATTTTACCGCAAAACAGCAGTACTTGTTATTGCTGTGTTCCGGTTTGAAGGGTGAGTGAGCCAGTGTAATTGCAGGCACGAGGGATGTAACATCTTAGTTCCCAAGGTTGGTGGCGCATTGGCGATGTAAGAGATGGTTAACAGCTCTTACAACGTCAATGTCTATGGGCGTTGGTGACCACTTACCATCAGGTGGCCCATATGCTCGTCCGCCTTCCTATGCAATCAAAAAAAAATCTTTTTAATAGATTGGCAGACTGGCAAATGGGCCAACTTAAGCAGTCATAACCGCCCATAAACGATGGCGCTGTATGAAATATTAATTTTCACTTAGATCGCCAAAGCGCCACCAACCTTAAGATAACGTCCCTCGTGTCTGTACACTGGTTCAGTTGTGCGGAAAACTTGTTCACATTTTTGTATCGAAAAAAGAAGACCTTCAAAATCAATTTATTTTGCATTATTTCTCTTTCAAATTCTAAGTTAGAGACCTATTTTAAATTCTCGGACTTCTAGGTGTGTAGTTGTAAATCAATGTTAAAGGTCGAAATCGAAAAGTATTACAAGCAAAAGTAGAATTTCAATGTCATGGAATTACCATAATTATATTATATATAGCAAGCTAATTTTGTGACGATCATGAATTAGGCTTATCTTACTTATATCAAGCAAGAGGGCTAAATTTATAATAATATATTGTAAGTATATGACGAAAGTATCAATTATTATAAAAGTTCCAGTTTTTTGGAAAATATTTAGGATTCATTTTCAACTAATAAATAAAGATTATTATTATTACTTACATTCACCGTTGTACTTCCACATATTATCGATCGTATTGTTGTCTTTTGTTAAATTTTCATCCATTTTGTATAGGTTTTATAAATATTTCCACACGTATGAAGTTTTATTTAAGAATAACTACTACAAGGTTTAACTGCTGTTTGTTGAATGTCTTATATTTGTTAAATAATCCACTTACTTAATATTCATATATTATAAATAATTAACAAACACGAGCGCAATACATACCTTGTTTATATTATTATGAATAATTGCTTTTGATTGAATGTGATTATATTTTGATACGACATTTTTTCATGCAGATTATTTTATTATTGGAATCAATTGTATAAACAAGGATGACTTGGACAAAATATATATCCTCTTAATGCTATTATTTTTATAAATATCATAAAAAGTAATAATAATAAATAAATTTATTGCACACACAAGAAAGAAAAAAAAACAAAAGTCAGATACAAATAGAAAGAGAAAATAAAATAAAAAAGAAGCTAAGGAAGGATGATGCATTTAAGGGCGGTCTTATCACTCAAGTAATGAGCTCTTCCAGACAACCCTGTACTAAGATGCTAGTAGGACGTAGTGGCCGAGTGCTTTATATATACATATTTTTATACAATACAACAAATCAATACATAATATACATTAATAAATAGTACAAATTAAATAACATTTATATCATTATAGCTACAATGGTTAGAGTGAAGTGCGAAGGAATTGAATAAGATAAAAATAAATAATTTATCTATAAGGCCCTATTACAATTTGCCATAAATATCATAAGTATATAGTTACAGTAATTAGCCTAATAGATAAAAATATACCTGTAACGTTAGCCGTCGAAGAAAATTTAATATATCGCGGGATTTACACACGACGACTCACGGGACCGGCCTTAAATCGCCGGCGACTTTACCGAACCGATATGACATAAAAACCTTCAAGAAAAAGCGTACCCTGCTTCAAGAAAAAGCTTATAAGCCGGCAACGCACCTGCAAGCCTTCGGATGTTACAGGTGTCCATGGTGGTAGTCACTTTCCATCAGGTGAGCCTTCTGCTCGTTTGCTGCCTCTTACATAAAAAAGGGCAAAAGTTGACCGATGTAAATCAGTTTCTAGGTACCTTATATTTTTGGAGATCATTTTATTGTTCTTTATTTTACATAATGATATTATCCATTATTATATTACCAGATGTCGTATGCTATTATTTCGAAAATTAAAATCGACATTACACAAAAAAAATGAATTAAGTTTTTTCGTCTTAACAGCAAAAACCGATATTCGATTCTACATACCAACAAAAATAATTCGTTTTAAATATTTAATGAAAAATGGACAGACAGAGTTTAACTATATGTATTCAATTATATACCATATTACATAATCGACATAATTAAGTTAATTACGTATTTATATTAATAAATATTAACTAAATTAAATGACACTTAATTCCTTCATTCTCATTTATTATACAAGAATATATCTTTTTGAATTGTATGGAATAAAATAATGTATCTGGCTAATAAATGAACTGTACCTAAGCAAGCTTTCCCTACAAATTTCAAGACCTGAAGTAAGCAAACGGAGAATAAATTAAAAAAAGGATAAAGAAGCTCAACGACGAAAACAATCAGAACGTTCAAGAAGATATCATGAGAAGAATGTTCTGCCTTCTTCATTTACCCATTTGATTCATGACTGAAATATATTTTGGGTCTTCGTTTACCCCATCCACCATCCACAAGGAATTAAATTACTACGTTTCATGATTCTCACATTGCCAGAACATCCATGAACATGGATAACCTTTTTACTTTTTTTTTAAATTGTGTAGGAAAGCGGACGAGCACTTGGGCCACCTGATGGTAAATGGTCACCAGCGCCCATTGACAATGGCTTTGTAAAAAATGTCAACCATCGCTTACATCGCAAACCACCAACCTTGGACACTAAGATGGTATGTCCCTTGTGCCTGTAATTACACTGGTTTACTTGCCCTTAAAACCAGAATACAATAATACAAAGCACTGCTGTTTTGCGATAGAATATCTGATGAGTTAGTAGGACCTACCCAGACGAGCTTTCACAAAGCTCTACCACCGAGATTAATTATATCGCAATTCCAAAAATTAAAAATAGTGCCGAAAAATATCACGCAGTACTTGTTAAGTTTTGATAATGCTGCGTGCTGTGGTCATCGGCAACTTATAGTTACTATACACGAGGCAGCAGCTCAAATGCAATTTCATTAGCAGTATATTCAAATTTGAACATGCTTGCAATAGTTGCGATAGATTGTGGCTAAAAAATGACTTAAAGAATTTAAATCAAAGTAAAGCCTTTGTTAATACAATTTAAATTTTTATCTACTTAAAATATTTTAAAAAAAGACGCCTGAAATTTATTTTGAGCAAAAAGATCGGTGATGAGAGATTGCGTTAATAAAAATTTAAAATAATTGAGTTTCAATCCAGTAAGTAAATTAAATAAGTCCAAAAACTGAAACTGCAGCAAGTTTGAATAATACTAAGTTAAAAAAAATAAGTTTATAAATCATACAAATTATATAATGATATTGCTATGTCCCACGCGGTAAGCGAATTATATTATAATTAAATATAACGCGGTGAGCTTCAGAGAATTATTAACAAGGCTGAATCAGGGATATCTATATCCCTGCTTCCTAAATATAAACCTAACATGCATCTGCGTTTGCAACATTCACTCTGATCTTTTGGGAGAAGGGAATGATAGAAAGATTTGCCTGCTTAATAGAAAGGTTAGCTATAAAAATGTATTCTTACTCGGGTTCAAGCTTATTTCAAGTGAAATTTTATAAAAATCGATTCAGTGATTTATCCGTGAAAGCGAAACAAACAGAAGAGACAGATTTATTTTCGCATTTACAAAATTAGTCTAAAAGTACAAATTATACTAAAGAGATTTAACATTTTCTAACTCGATGTGAATTATATGTTTACAATTTTTTTTTACGTCTTTGTTGACCGGTCAACCTCATGATTACAAACCATAATTATATTATTTTCACCTTGTTTGCGTCAATAATATGGACTACATATAATTATATTAATAGCATTTGTGGTCGCCCGAAAACAGGAAATATGGCAGAGGTTATTATCAGTAACCTTTTTTCGCAAGTACGTACTTGATAACAATTATTTATAATCAAAGTTTACTATTCTTTTACGTTACGTTAAGGGTTCAGTACCTTTGAATAAAAAAACCGAATCCCTTTATGAGTTCAATAATTTTTCATATGTGTGTATGTTTGTCCGTTTGCCAAAGTAATTCTGTTAATCCCAATCATTCCTGTAACACAAACATGAGTTAATAAATGAAAGAGTTTGCAATTTCTTTCCTGATGAAAATTCATCTACCACCAAGTAGGGTTTTCCTTATACGTCCTACTGTTGGGCAAAAGTCTAGGTACTCTTCTTTTAAGGAGAGTTTTATAATAACGTGATAAATCTAAACGTCAACTACGTTTTTTTATATTAAGTTTATTTTGGGGAGTAGATTTTTAAGAAGAATAAATTCATAATTCCCAATATACGAAACTACCTCCTAAAAAGTAGACAAGTTAAATATATCAGCTTAGTACATAGTGATGATAACCTTGCTCTAACGGCTGTTAAATATTGAAAGAGCCCGCCGAGCTCGGCTTGAACATTTCTGAGCTTATAGGCGTCCACTGCTGAACGAAAGCCTCCACCATAGAACGCAAACCATCCTGATCTTACACAAATTCACGCTCCCCAATTCTCAAAATCTGCAATCTGAACCTAAGGATGTCATAAGACCCAAGCGCTGTTTAGTTCTATTAACTACCGAGTAATAGAGAACCCCCCAGTTCACTCGTAGATACAAAAGTCTAGGTGGAAAACTTTTGTCTACCAGTCTAGATAGCAAAAAGCATCACTGTTCTATCATATGCTATGTTGCAGGTTTCACCAATGATAAAGTTCACGAAAAAGTGTGTATAAATTTTAAACAGTAATATTTTACGGATAGACTTTTATTCCCTTAGTATTTTAAAATTTACATGTTATAAAAATAGTTTATCCACTCAGTTATATTAAGTTAGTTAGATTTTTTGCTGGAGTTTCTAAATCAATACTATCAGATAACGTAAAACAACGAATATTGTAAAATTTAAATGTGCAGTTTTCGAATTAAGCCTTAAATCTTACCCAAAAAAATTACACTTTACAAGGTTTTTTACCCAGAGATGAAACTGATATGTAAAATCTAAATTCCAACGTTCAACGGGCATTGAGTTTAAACGTAAATTCACATGTGAAGAAGACTTTTATTAATAAGACATATTACTCATATAGATTATGCAGGGATAAGTAATAATTCGAATAAGCGTACATATAAAACTCACGAGGACCCATATATGAATCAACCTTTGTTATTACCTTCTAAAAATTATCTCGTAAGTCTTATAAAATCTCACGTCCGTGTCTTAAAATAATCAAGGTCAAAATTACAATAATTTGGTTTTTCAAAAATATCTCGCTTCCTATCGCTTAATAATATTTGCATTTGTTATAAAAACTGTAGAGTATAAAATTTTCTAGAATTTTTTTAAGTAATTTTTTATCAGGTGAACATCATATTTAAAAAAAAATTCACAAGACAAATAAATTAGTTTAATAATAATTATGTGCTGATATTTCTCGGGAACACGTCGACGAGTGTCGGAACAAACTTGTGTCTGAAGTCGAGACCTTGTTAACCATGGGCTGGGGCCGACTGAACTTGGTCCAATTCAACCCCAATAAGACTCAAGTTTGCGCGTTAACCGCTAAAAAGACTCCTTTTGTCATATCCCCTCATTTCGAAAAACTTCCCTCGCTGCCACAGCCAGTTTCTGGATACTTGGCGTCGACATTTCGAACACTGTTCAGTTCCGTGGTCAATTGGAAGTTAAAGCCAAATTGGCTTCTAAAAAGCTTGGAGTGCTCAACAAGGCGAGACAGTACTTCACGTCGGACCATCGCCTAAAACTTTACAAGGCGCAAATTCTGCCCCACATGGAGTACTGCTCTCACCTCTGGGTGGGAGCTCTCCAGTACCAGCTTCTTCCTTTTGACCGCATTCAACGTAGAGCAGTTCGAATTGTCGACGATCAGGCTATTACCGACCGGCTTGATCCTTTGACTTTGCGTAGATATGTTGGGTCACTCTGCATCCTCTATCGCATATATCACGGGGAGTGTTCTGAGGAGTTGTTTGGATTAGTCCCGGCAGCTGAATTTCACCATCGGATATCGCGCCAGAACTCTAAATTCCATCCCCATCACCTCGATGTCTGGAAATCCACAACAGCGTTTCTTAAGGCATTTCCTGCCTCGCACAATCACTCTGTGGAACCAGCTTTCGCCGGCGGCTTTTCCGAACCGATATGACATAAAAACCTTCAAGAAGAGAGTGCAAGTCCTCGGATGTTGCAGGTGTCCATGGGCGGTGGTCCAATTTCCATCAGGTGAGCCTCCTGCTCGTTTGCGCCCTCTTAAATAAAATAAAAAAAATATTTCGCAATGGAAGTCCAAATTGTTTGGTATGGTATGCATATATTACATTCCAAAAAGTGATTTTTTGTACATTTTAAATAGTTTTTAGATGTTATTAAATCGAAACATAAAACTACCTTTACCTTCTCCAAATAATGCATATTAACCGCATTAATTTCGTATTCGTTTGACGTCATAGTAAAATCAAGGAATTTCGAATTTAATATTCTTTTGTAACCGAATATTGGCGGATTATTTACCTGTATATTTTTAACTGTATTTGCATATGTATATATATAAAATTCAAATATATCATTTGTTATTGTAAATAAAAAAAACAATAATACAAAAAATAACTTATAATTATTATTTTAAAATAATATGATTATGTACAAAAAATAAAGTGATTCAACGCAGAGCCTTGATGCAGCAGTTGATGCATTTTATAATGAAAATGCGTACTAAGAAAGGATTTTTGGAAATTCCACCCCTAGAAGGTTGAATTAAGGGATGAACCGTTGTATATAAATCCGTTATTTTCAAAGTTAGAAGTATGATATTTCGTACACAAGCTTATGGTTAGAAATAAATAAGAACGCAAATCAGAGTTTTTCAAAATTCACCAACTAAGAGGGTGAATTAGGGGTTGAAAGTTTGTATGGCGGGTCCGTCATTTTTTATGTAAGTAGCATGAAATGTTATATACAAACCTTCGATTAGAAAAAATTTCGAAAATCTACCCCAAAGAGGGTGAAATAGGAGTTGAAAGTTTGTATCGTGGGTCCGTCATTTTCCATCCCAGAATAATGAAATTTCATATACCTACATGCTTCTGTTTAGAAATAGATTAATACGTATTTCTGGGTTTTTAAAAAACTGCAAGTGTGAAATAATGGTTGAAAGTTTGTATGGAATCTATTTTGATATTAGAAGTATGAAATTTAATTTTTAAGGTTCTGAGCAAAAACAACTGCATACTTATTTTGTCATTTTTGAAAATGTAACCCCAAACGGGAGAAATGGGTCGGAAACTTTAGTATAAAAAATGGTATGATCTGCTTGAAATTTACTGTTTTTACAGCTAAAATAGACCATAATTAACCTATTTTATTATTTCTTATTTTATCGCGGGCAATGCCGCGGGTTAACCGCTAGTATTCATATAAATGTCTTATATATTGTTGCAGATAAATATTATTGAATAATTGCATAATGAGACGTGGATGGATATATATATATATATATCCATCCGCGTTTCCTGTCTGTCTGTATGAACGTGATAAACTAAAAAACTACTTATCGGATTTTCATACGGCTTTCACCAATGGATAAAGTAATTCAATAGGAAGGTTTACGTGTATAATTTATTAATGATTTCTGTTAATTTGTTGAAATATGACGATAATTGTTGAAGAAGTCGGAAACCAATTGGGAGCTTTCATCGAACACGCTGTAAAATCCCTTTGAATAATAACAAGGTAATGTATGGTGAATATGTTCTTCTTTCTCTACAGAAAAGTCCGTGATGTCATATGTCTATCTTTTAAGGATACCTAACTATACCCACTTTATTTTTTCTAAATGGTTACTTAATAACGTGATAAATGGAAAGCTATAAAAACGGATATAATATTAGTCCTTATCAAATTAAATACGTTATTTACTTTAAGAATTTAATGTATATTATAATTGCCCCTTACATCACCCGATTTAAATGAATACCCTCGGAGTTATCGTAATTTTAAAACTACAAATTATACAATTAGTATAATTATACAAATTATACTAAAGAGATTTAACATTTTCTAACTCGATGTGAATTATATGCTAACAAATTTTTTTTACGTCTTTGATGACCGGTCAACCTCATGATTACAAAATATAATTATATTATTTTCACATTGTTTGCGTCAATAATATGGACTACATATAATTATATTAATAGCATTTGTGGTCGCCCGAAAACAGGAAATATGGCAGAGTTTATTATCAGTAACCTTTTTTCGCAAGTACGTACTTGATAACAATTATTTATAATCAAAGTTTACTATTCTTTTACGTTACGTTAAGGGTTCAGTACCTTTGAATAAAAAAACCGTATCCCTTTATGAGTTCAATAATTTTTCATATGTGTGTATGTCTGTCCGTTTACTAAAGTAATTCTGTTAATCCCAATCATTCCTGTAACACAAACATGAGTTAATAAATGAAAGAGTTTGCAATTTCTTTCCTGATGAAAATTCATCTACCACCAAGTAGGGTTTTCCTTATACGTCCTACTGTTGGGCAAAAGTCTAGGTACTCTTCTTTTAAGGAGAGTTTTATAATAACGTGATAAATCTAAACGTC
Organism: Nymphalis c-album; assembly: GCA_963151315.1. NCBI lineage: Eukaryota > Metazoa > Arthropoda > Insecta > Lepidoptera > Nymphalidae > Nymphalis > Nymphalis c-album. The sequence goes on from OY720591.1 coordinate 10,052,807, forward strand.
AACTACGTTTTTTTATATTAAGTTTATTTTGGGGAGTAGATTTTTAAGAAGAATAAATTCATAATTCCCAATATACGAAACTACCTCCTAAAAAGTAGACAAGTTAAATATATCAGCTTAGTACATAGTGATGATAACCTTGCTCTAACGGCTGTTAAATATTGAAAGAGCCCGCCGAGCTCGGCTTGAACATTTCTGAGCTTATAGGCGTCCACTGCTGAACGAAAGCCTCCACCATAGAACGCAAACCATCCTGATCTTACACAAATCACGCTCCCCAATTCTCAAAATCTGCAATCTGAACCTAAGGATGTCATAAGACCCAAGCGCTGTTTAGTTCTATTAACTACCGAGTAATAGAGAACCCCCCAGTTCACTCGTAGATACAAAAGTCTAGGTGGCAAACTTTTGTCTACCAGTCTAGATAGCAAAAAGCATCACTGTTCTATCATATGCTATGTTGCAGGTTTCACCAATGATAAAGTTCACGAAAAAGTGTGTATAAATTTTAAACAGTAATATTTTATGGATAGACTTTTATTCCCTTAGTATTTTAAAATTTACATGTTATAAAAATAGTTTATCCACTCAGTTATGTTAAGTTAGTTAGATTTTTTGGTGGAGTTGATAAATCAATACTATCAGATAACGTAAAACAACGAATATTGTAAAATTTAAATGTGCAGTTTTCGAATTAAGCCTTAAATCTTACCCAAAAAAATTACACTTTACAAGGTTTTTTACCCAGAGATGAAACTGATATGTAAAATCTAAAACGTTCAACGGGCATTGAGTTTAAACGTAAATTCACATGTGAAGAAGACTTTTATTAATAAGACATATTACTCATATAGATTATGCAGGGATAAGTAATAATTCGAATAAGCGTACATATAAAACTCACGAGGACCCATATATGAATCAACCTTTGTTATTACCTTCTAAAAATTATCTCGTAAGTCTTATAAAATCTCACGTCCGTGTCTTAAAATAATCAAGGTCAAAATTACAATAATTTGGTTTTTCAAAAATATCTCGCTTCCTATCGCTTAATAATATTTGCATTTGTTATAAAAACTGTAGAGTATAAAATTTTCTAGAATTTTTTTAAGTAATTTTTTATCAGGTGAACATCATATTTAAAAAAAAAATCATAAGACAAATAAATTAGTTTAATAATAATTATGTGCTGATATTTCTCGGGAACACGTCGACGAGTGTCGGAACAAACTTGTGTCTGAAGTCGAGACCTTGTTAACCATGGGCTGGGGCCGACTGAACTTGGTCCAATTCAACCCCAATAAGACTCAAGTTTGCGCGTTAACCGCTAAAAAGACTCCTTTTGTCATATCCCCTCATTTCGAAAAACTTCCCTCGCTGCCACAGCCAGTTTCTGGATACTTGGCGTCGACATTTCGAACACTGTTCAGTTCCGTGGTCAATTGGAAGTTAAAGCCAAATTGGCTTCTAAAAAGCTTGGAGTGCTCAACAAGGCGAGACAGTACTTCACGTCGGACCATCGCCTAAAACTTTACAAGGCGCAAATTCTGCCCCACATGGAGTACTGCTCTCACCTCTGGGTGGGAGCTCTCCAGTACCAGCTTCTTCCTTTTGACCGCATTCAACGTAGAGCAGTTCGAATTGTCGACGATCAGGCTATTACCGACCGGCTTGATCCTTTGACTTTGCGTAGATATGTTGGGTCACTCTGCATCCTCTATCGCATATATCACGGGGAGTGTTCTGAGGAGTTGTTTGGATTAGTCCCGGCAGCTGAATTTCACCATCGGATATCGCGCCAGAACTCTAAATTCCATCCCCATCACCTCGATGTCTGGAAATCCACAACAGCGTTTCTTAAGGCATTTCCTGCCTCGCACAATCACTCTGTGGAACCAGCTTTCGCCGGCGGCTTTTCCGAACCGATATGACATAAAAACCTTCAAGAAGAGAGTGCAAGTCCTCGGATGTTGCAGGTGTCCATGGGCGGTGGTCCAATTTCCATCAGGTGAGCCTCCTGCTCGTTTGCGCCCTCTTAAATAAAAAAAATAATAATTCCGCAATTGAAGTCCAAATGGTTTGGTATGGTATGCATATATTACATTCCAAAAAGTGATTTTTTTGTACATTTTAAATAGTTTTTAGATCTTATTAAATCGAAACATAAAACTACCTTTACCTTCTCCAAATAATGCATATTAACCGCATTAATTTCGTATTCGTTTGACGTCATAGTAAAATCAAGGAATTTCGAATTTAATATTCTTTTGTAACCGAATATTGGCGGATTATTTACCTGTATATTTTTAACCGTATTTGCATATGTATATATATAAAATTCAAATATATCATTTGTTATTGTAAATAAAAAATAACAATAATGTAAAAAATAACTTATAATTATTATTTTAAAATAATATGATTATTTACAAAAAATAAAGTGATTCAACGCAGAGCCTTGATGCAGCAGTTGATGCATTTTATAATGAAAATGCGTACTAAGAAAGGATTTTTGGAAATTCCACCCCTAGAAGGTTGAATTAAGGGATGAACCGTTATATATAAATCCGTTATTTTCAAAGTTAGTAGTATGATATTTCGTACACAAGCTTATGGTTAGAAATAAATAAGAACGCAAATCAGAGTTTTTCAAAATTCACCAACTAAGAGGGTGAATTAGGGGTTGAAAGTTTGTATGGCGGGTCCGTCATTTTTTATGTAAGTAGCATGAAATGTTATATACAAACCTTCGATTAGAAAAAATTTCGAAAATCTACCCCAAAGAGGGTGAAATAGGAGTTGAAAGTTTGTATCGTGGGTCCGTCATTTTCCATCCCAGAATAATGAAATTTCATATACCTACATGCTTCTGTTTAGAAATAGATTAATACGTATTTCTGGGTTTTTAAAAAACTGCAAGTGTGAAATAATGGTTGAAAGTTTGTATGGAATCTATTTTGATATTAGAAGTATGAAATTTAATTTTTAAGGTTCTGAGCAAAAACAACTGCATACTTATTTTGTCATTTTTGAAAATGTAACCCCAAACGGGAGAAATGGGTCGGAAACTTTAGTATAAATAAATGGTATGATCTGTTTGAAATTTATTGTTTTTACAGCTAAAATAGACCATAATTAACCTATTTTATTATTTCTTATTTTATCGCGGGCAAAGCCGCGGGTTAACCGCTAGTATTCATATAAATGTCTTATATATTATTACAGATAAATATTATTGAACAACCGTTTTTGCATATATATATATATATATATATATATATATATTTCCGCGTTTCCTGTCTGTCTGTATGAACGTGATAAACTAAAAAACTACTGAACGGATTTTCATACGGCTTTCACCAATGGATAAAGTGATTCAATAGGAAGGTTTACGTGTATAATTTATTAATGTTTTCTGTAAATTTGTTGAAATATGACGATAATTGTTGAAGAAGTCGGAAACCAATTGGGAGCTTTCATCGAACACGCCGTAAAATCCCTTTGAATAATAACAAGGTAATGTATGGTGAATATGTTCTTCTTTCATAGATCTACAGAAAAGTCCGTGATGTCATATGTCTATCTTTTAAGGATACCTAACTATACCCGCTTTATTTTTTCTAAATGGTTACTTAATAATATGATAAAAGGAAAGCTATACAAACGGATATAATATTAATCCTTATCAAATTAAATACGTTATTTACTTTAAGAATTTAATGTATATTATAATTGCCCCTTACATCATCCGATTTAAATTAATACCTTCGGAGATATCATAATTTTAAAACTATCGCGCACTAAATAAATTCAAGCCGGGACCGCTTCACCGATCACCGATCATATTACTAACGCGCGATGGAACCGCCTGCGCGCCCCCGCGTCCCGATATCGTTTTTAGGAATATTTTACTCTGTTACGCGGGCGAAGCCGAGGCAGGTCGCTAGTATATTTATATATAGATTTGGTTTGGCGAACAGTATTACATAAACATCGAAAATTATTTACTTAAGGGTGCTACTACTACGTGAGTGCAATTTACTAATATATAATATTAAGAATTATATATTAAATATTACATTATCTTATACAATGTTGACATGCATTATTAAATTTGTATTATGAATAATATCAAAATTGGTTTGTATTGTATTTGTATTTTATTCTTATTGTACACCAGCTTAAACTTTGTCCAGAGACGACGACTTATAAATAGTGGGTAATGTTACCTGCCAATGTTTAACTGTCATATCGTAGCAAATGATTTATTCTGTTACACGTAATTCTTCTATAGTATTTATTCGAATGATAAAGTGTTAATGACAATGAAAATTAATCTTTATTATATATTTAAAGTAACTAACATATTTATCAGAATAAGGATTAACAATGAGTTTCAGAAAATGGCTTCGCAAATAACGTAAAGTTTTTTTACTTATGTATAATTTTGTTAGAAATAGTTATTGTGAATGCACCTTACCAAATACGGACTGTCACAGACAAAAGTAAAATTGATGACATGACAGAGAGGCTAATAGGCCATTTGATTTTAAGTGATCTGCATCACCCATAAACATTGGTGATATAAGAAATATTATATGCATAATATCCTAACATCTTCAATATGGAATCCTGGAAACGAAGATCATGTAGTTACACTGGCTCACTTTCCCCTTCAAAACTGGAACGTAACAATACTTATAATTACTCTGTTATCTGATGAGTGGGTAGTACCTACCGATACGGGCTTGCACACAGCCCTTCCTAAATATTATGACTTCATTACTTTTAAATTTTGATCATTATCATAGTATCTGAACCTTTTTGTAAAAGTGAACTAATTTGTAGCTATTTTTTTAAAAAACACCTGTTTCGCCTTTTTTTACAAAAGCGCTAGTAACCGTTACAGGTCGCGTTAAAGGCTATACGTCGTATCATGAAGTTTCTATTGGTATTATTTATATTAACAAAACTAGATAAAAATAAATATTTATTATTTTTTTATGACCATTTTGTTCTATTTTCTTTTCATAATTTTACATTCTTCTCTTATTTAAGAGTGATTGATTTATTATCAGTGTAAGCAATCCTTTAAAGAACTTATTTTAATAATAAGATTGCCTCGTTGGTCTAATGGCTTGATATAAGGCCGCAGACTCGATGGTCCTGGGTTCAATTCCCAGGTCGGGCCAATAAATAGTTATTATGGTTTTCTGTCAGAAAACTCTCAGTAGCAGCCCGGAGTCTGGAAGTTGGAAGTGTGAACATTCCCGTGCCTCGGAAAGCACGTTAAGACGTTGGTCCTGCGCCTGAACTCTTTCCGGTCGTGTCGGATTGCCGTCCCATCGGATTATGACAGAGAAGGAAAAGAGAGTGCACCTGTGTTTGCGCACACACTTGTGCACTATAATATCTCCTGCGCAGTTGGCTAGTCTCTCTTGAGATTGGCCGCCGTGGCCGAAATCGGTCTGGAGGACCTTACTATTACTTACTATAATAACTTATTGTGGCTTTTATATCATAATGTGCACGGGGGTTATTACCCCACGAGTCACTATATTCCCTAAAAGGAAGAATCGCAAAGAACGCCTAAGCAAATAAGTATTTTTGGTCAGAATTTAAAATTGGTTATACACCTGAAGATTTATTTTAGGTTGAACAAATACATATATTTATATATTACAAACTAAGGCTTTGCAATAAAAATAGTGAAAACTAGCGTGAATCGTTAGACCCATCGAAGGGCGCTACCCATCTAGCGTAGGAAATGTCAATTGCATAATTCGAAACATTCGAACCGGAAAGAGTTCAAACAGACAGGAAACGGACAGGAAACTCAGCAGTTTTTGTTTATCTATGTTTTTTTTTACACAATTTAGACACATAGCGGTGATAAAAACCTTTAGTTACATTTCGGTCAATTTCTTTATAGTGCTTATTGTTATATCCTATGAGCAGCAAAAGAAGTAAAAAATATTCCTACGCCGTCAAAGCATCTCCAGCCCGACAGTTGTTGAATCACCTTTTAAACTGAAATACTACTACTTTGTAAGTATATTTAGTGATCAGTCACAAAACCTTACCGGATAAAATTACACACTACAATTTACAATACTTGGCTTTTCCACTTTTATGATACTGTTAAAGCAAATAAACGAAGACCACAAAAACGGATTTAAACATCTAAAATAAAGCATATGCTCACATGAAAATCCAAGAATTGAATGTTACTAGTTTGTATAATAAACATTTCAGTATTGATTCATAGCGCACACTTGTAGCGCTAATTGGATTATTTAATATTTATCTCAAACGATAATAAATAATAATATTAAATACTGAATGAGAAAAAAATTATGATATAATATTGACTGCATAGAGTTTAGTTTGACGAGCCGGTTGGCGTGGTTGGTAGATACTTTGCCTTTCGCGCCACAGGTCGTGGGTTCGATTCCATCCCAAGTCAGACATTTGTGTGTATGTCTATTTGTCCTGAGTCTGTGTATAATTATCTATATAAGTATATATTTAAAAAAAAAAGTATATCAGTTGTCTGGTTTCCATAGTACGAGCTCTGCTTAGCTTGTTATAAATATCCTGGGACATTATTCACACACGGCCATCTGATCCCAAACTAAGCAGAGCCTGTAATATGGAAACCAGACAACTGATATACTACATAATATACTACTTTTTTTGTAAATAGTATGTATTTATAAATTAAATAGTATGTATATATATGGATAATTACACCCAGACTCAGGACAAACACAGATGTTCGTGCACACAAATGTCTGTCCTGGGTGGGAATCGAACCCACGACCTGCGGCGTGAAAGGCAAGTGTCTTACCAATCACGCCAACCGGCTCGTCAAATCTGATTCCAATGTTATCTGATTCCAATCTGAGCGTGTGTGAATAACGTCCCAAGATATTATTATTATTATTAGAGCCAGTACCTCATGTTTGGAGCAATAAATACGATTACAACAGGATCCCTAAAAGCGTTCAAAATGCCTCAGTTGCTAAATTAAAAAAAAAGTAATCGAAGAGCCTAAAGGTAACAATTAATTAATACATAGATAATAGCAAACTTTGGAAATGAGACAATCGCCGCATGGCTATTTCTTTTTTATTGATATATTTATTATTATGGTAAATAAAGTAATTTGAATTTGTACTATGATTCAATTTTCTTATCAACATAAAATACCAAGTATTTTTTATGTTTCAAATACTTATACATATACCATACAAATATTGATCTTATCACAAAATTTGATTAACATTCAGTAAAATCTTTTTTCGATTCTTATCATTTTCTAATAAAAAAGCTCTTCATAACATAGAAATGATTTATGTTTTTGTTTTAAAGAAGTATCATGTGTCCCTTTTTTTCAAAAATATTTAAAAATATTAAATGGTTTTATGAAAAAAATATAAATACAATAAATTATGATTGTATCATTATATTAAATTATATATCGCCGGCGACTTTTCCGAACCGATATGACATAAAAACCTTTAAGAAGAGAGCGTACTCTTTCCTTAAAGGCCGGGAACGCACATGCAAGTCCTCGGATGTTGCAGATGTCCATAGGCGGTGGTAGTCACTTTCCATCAGGTGAGCCCCCTGCTCGTTTGCCCACTCTTACATAAAAAAAAATGTATCATTTTGAATATTCTTCTTTTATTTTCTTATAATGTAATGTAAATATAGCCTTTGAATAATCATCAAAATAAGTAATTAATTCTATAATTAATAAAACATGCTAACTTGCTAATTTAAATATCTCCAAATAGTCTTATTTTAATGTTATTTGCGGTACAAATTGAAATTATTTAATTTTATAACGATGTATTGAAATTTCGTTTAACACAATTTGCAAGTGGCTTTTCCGTTTACACAATGATTATTAAAGCAAAGAAGTGAATATCACAAAATAACATTATCATCTGAAATTAACATAATTATTCTCACGTGAAAATCCGTGATTTTTTAAGTGTGTAGCTCTTATAAATAAAACCGTCAGAATTAACTACAATCGATCATAAACATTTAAGTGTCGCTTCTTAGCGCACACTTTTCATGTTAATGTGTTTTTTTTTAATGTCGCTTAGTGTATCTTTTGTGCCAGTTCTCAAATATTTTTAAAGCGATAGAGACGCTTTACGAAAAGTAAGTATTTCGTTTTTTTTTATATTATATTATTTCTTGACAATAATACATTATTATGCAGTCCTAAAAAAAAGTCATTTCAATTAAATTTCTTCTTTAATAGAAAAATTTAATTACATTTTTGTTATGTTAATGTTTGTATTCTTTAAATAAGTATCAATACCACTTCAAAAATATATTTAGTACATACATAAACCTTTTAAATATATACAGAATTCAATATTATTTATTATATTTTGCATTGTTTTTTTTTAATATTTTTTTTAAATTTTCCGATTTTAATTAGTGGATTTAGAAATTTTATTTATTCCTAATATTATAGTGCAGTATTTTTTATTATAATAATTTTCAGTTTGCTTAATAGTTATGCTTATACTATTTTTTAAAGGAAATACTAACACTCGTAACAAGAGGAGTATGATACATTTTTCGTATTACCACATAAAAGGCCCGTTTACACTTAAAAACTAATCTCAATTAACTTAAGATTTTATAAATAGATTAGACTGACTGAGTTTATTTTAATTTTATTTATTATATTTTTTTCGAATCTTACCATGTTATAATAAAATGCTATTTTCTTATAATTACGCTAGCCTATATATTAACATATTCACGCCAAGAGGAAACTTTGTACACCTTTTGAAGCATATTTCGTACACAATAGGAGTGTGAAATTTGGCATAGTTAAAGCTTATATGAAGATGTGCAAAAATCTAAAACTTCACTAATAATATGACATGTTAATTATAATATTCAATAAAATATAATATTCATAGTTTGCGTTCATACTGCCAATGGGAACAAGTTAAAAAAAAAAACAAATTAAAAAAAACTAATAACGCGTATTTTGACGTAGCAGATATTTTTTTTGTAACCATGATAAGTTTTCATCCAGCTAAGCCTTACTATTTTCTATTATTCATATAAATATTTGCTTTTTGCGTAGAAAAAATAATAAAGACTTAGCTTTTCATGCAAATAATCTCCAAATTGTTGGCGAATTTTGAATAGTTTTTGAATTGAAATTTTAAGCAAATAATTTGAATGAAATACAATATAACATTCTTTGAACAAATTAATTTATAACATAATTTTGGAAGGCTATATTAAACTTTTCTAGACCCTTAGCCTTATCGGTTCACATGCATCTCGTACCCGTTTTTTTCGACGTACTAATTGAACCATTTTAAAAAATCGGTTAAACTTATAAAAAAAAACAAATGAGTTGATAGAACGAAGCCAGCTTCCTCAGATAAATTCGCCGTAACTGCTTATGTTATCTGTGCTAATTTTCATTTGAATAGGTACAGATATTTACTAATATAATCAGAGAGAATGAAACGCTTACCGCATAGGATAGCCTTCAAAGAATAGCTCTTTGTAAGAGAGTTGTTACTCGGAATACTATTTCCTTACTACTAAATAAACTGCATTTTTTATTATTACATAAACATATTATGCAATATTTTATATAATATTTATGCGTGTGTGGTTTATTAATAATAAAAAAAACAATCATTCAATATATAATAAGCTTAGTCTCTCTAGGTGAAAAAAAATATATTCGTACCTTTGACAAGTAACCTTATCAGGTAGCAACAGCTAGCTTACATTAATATACTGATAACTAATGTCCACAATTATAATATAAAATTAATTATAAGTCACTTAAAGTTTTTGAGGTAATAAATTCCTGTTATAGTATGAAACCGTAATTATAATGCTTAATTATCAATCAATTAACGGAGAATGACCAAATACGTGCGGAACTTGGTACAAATATCTGCGCACACACTTGTGCTCTATAATATCTCCTGCGCAGTTGGCTGATCTCCCTTGAGATTGGCCGCCGTGATCGAAAATCGGTCTGGAGGAAATTATTATTTAGTAGATTAACGTGCTCTTTGAGCCACGGGAGTGCACTTCCAACTTCCACACTCCGCTGCTACTGAGAATTTTTGGAGTAAAACCCAATAACTTTTTATTAGCCTGACCTGGGAATTGAACCCAGGACCTCCGAGTCTGCGGCCTTATAAATAGCCACTAGACCAACGTGGCAGTCAATCTACTAAATAGAGTCATTATAGACTCAGACTGCAACAAAAAATATGCAGTCAGTAAAAAGTTATGACTGAGTGACAACTCATGGTTTTGTATCATTTTATGCGAAAAATAAATTGTTAATATGCGCATATACGCGTTATATCATACCGCCCGGTAACGCTGTCGAGGCCAACTGGACCGACACAACAAGTAATTAAAAAAAAAAAAAAATGTGCGCTCCCGCTTGGTGACCTGTGTTAGGTTTTCGCTAAAATAGATTTTGACCAAGGGCCCGGAAAGAGAAAATGACAACGCGTGTCTCAAGTACTAGGTAAACTATTATTATTATTTTTAGTCTCATACTGAACTCTTACTCTCTGTTTAGTGGACTATAAGTCAACATTGGTCTGATTAGTGGTGGATATTTTTACAACTTTTAAATTAATTGAAATCACATTATTCACACAGAGATATTGACATTATTTAATTTCATTGAAAAATATAAATTTAATTAAATTATAATATTAACTGTTGATTCTCAAAATGATTTCATGAGAACATCTGATACTCGGTCTATTGTTTCGGTAAACAAAGTACAAAAACTGCTCCTTATAGTCAAGCGCATAGAGTCGATAATTCTTTTTTTAACAATGGTTGTTATAAAATTAGCAAGTTTATAGATAGATTGGGACTAAATCTCACTATTGAAATATTAATAAAATTCTCCGTATTGAAAATTGTAAGCAATTAAAAAATCTCACAAAAAATAAACCGTCAGGGCATATCCTTAACCGAAACTGTGGTCGTTTTTTCACAACAAATAAGTAATTACATTTTCTGTTTCTATGTTGAATACAGTAATTTGAATTGAAGTAATTATTATGCAACAATATTTTGCATAAGTGCATGTTAATTACAATTATATACATAATATATTAATTACGTAACAATTATCCGTAATTGATAATTAGATTTTCGGAATCTTTATTTTTTTTCTAGAAACCAAATTTAATAATTATACAAAATTTATTCGTAATTAAGTATAATATTTTGTACATTGAAAAACCACCATATTAAGTTTAATGGATGCGTATGACTGTGCTTCTCAAACTTCTCTGCGATATTTGGCCTTCGCCCACGAGCACCAGTATTACATCTTAACTAACGTTATCTTAAATAACGAAAGGGGTACTATATATAAGGGTACTATGAGAGAGGGTCTCTTAAGATCTCTTAAGATTTGTTAATGAATGAAATAAGATTTAATAACGCAAATGTAGATTTTCCGTAGTGTAAAACAATGAAGTTTTCCATTTCTGAATCGCTATAGGGTATGATATATGATGATGGCGATAAGGTAGCCAAAGATGTATGCTGTATTTTTAGGTTGTACCCATGTCTTGTATTTTTTTTTCTGTATGATTTACAAAAAAGTATAAAGTAAAGTAATCTCAATGGTCATTAGTCGACTACAGCGGGTGACGTCATTGGCGACCAATGAGCGTATAGTAATTTATTCAGTTAAGATTATATTTTAACTGAATAAATTACTAAATAATTTATATTAATAGTAATATAAAAATGGAAATGCCATCTGCCTTACAGAAAGCGATTACATTAACGATCAAACAATTTGAAAAATTAAAACATTTTTGATGCTCATAATAATAAAGTTTACAAACTTAATTAAAATACAATACAAAAATAAATTAAGAATTAAAAGACAGGGCAATTGACTCCAGTTACACATAGCAAAAGTTCAAATTTAGAATTGTTAATTTAAAATTAGGTAAAATTCAGAGTCAAGTATTCTTTTTAATTGTATCCAAAGTGAATCATTAAAAAATGTAAATTGACAAAAAATGCAAAACAAATATATTGATATCATAATATGTCAGTAATGTCTTACTTGTACGTTGTGTCTTATTACGCTTAATATATTATAATATTATTTATGAAAATTATTATTTATTAATTATTATTTATTCGAAAATTTAAAAAAATGCAAATTAAGCACATGAAAATTTAGTGGTTTGAATTCAGAATCGGTTAAAAGTCTCGTCTTTTAACCACTGAGCCATCGCGGCTTTTACATAACACTACAATATTTGGCTACCAAAACTAAAAATGCTGACATATCAAATTCATAAATTGTACTGACTGTATGTTTAAAGCACTAGACCTATTACATAATTTATTTGTACTGTAGACAATGTTTATTTAGATATACTATATTGTTCATATATTTATAATAATAATAAAAACAAACTTAAATAAAATTCGACGACTCAATGCACTAAGAAAATGAAAATGAAATGAAAAAAAAACAATACAAAAATAAAACGCAGTAAAATTTAATTTATTAAAATTGTGATGACAAGTTATTTTGTTAATTCTTATCAAACAAAATATCAGATTTGATAAGCTGATCTGATCTGATTTTATTAGAATATACATATTTTTTTTTTTACTTTTCATTGTCATTTATTAGAATGTTACAATAACTCAGTTAGTAAATCAGTTGCAAATTATTCATAATTACATAAACACCTTAGCATTTAATAGATGATAATCGTTATTATACCGCTAATAAATACATAACTTAAGAATTACAAAATTTTTATCATAAAAATAAAAACTCCACTAAAGTTTTTATAACATAAGTAATTAATAATAATAATTTATTACTTCTAATTTATAACATAAACACTGGTGGTGGACCTCTGACCCTCATTAAAGAAAGGATGACTAGATTAAGTTGTATGTTACTCAGTAGCATCATGAATATGTCCTACAGCTGGGCTAAGGTTTTTGTGATGATGTATTGGAGAATAATCCACCACACGCACCATCTCATGGCACATGGTTATCATCGCCCACATACGCTACAGTGCAATGTTAGACAATCAAACCCCACGTTAATGTTTCGCCAATCACTAATATTGGATACATAGTTGTTCTTGTAATTACTCACTTTTTTAATTTTTATTAGTACTGAATTTATTAACATTAATAAAAGTATATACCTACATTAAAAAAAAATTTTATAATTATTTTTCACAAAACAATACTTTAATTAACAATTAATATTACGAAATAATTCATTAATAAATATGGTAATCATTAATTAATCTATATTATATCATTAGTTGGAAGTGCTATTAAAGAAATAAACTTCTTACTATCAGCTCAGAGACGTGTCATTTTTCGCATTGTAAGGTCAATCGCTGTTGCAACCTTAATTTTATATATCTAAATATTTTGATTTGTAGTATTTTAAAGTAGTCCAAGTGATTTACACGTATGATTGTATTTACAAGTCAGTTCATCAATTTGTGATCGTTTGTGATTTAATAGTGTTGATATTATGCTTTGTCTTTGCAGAAGATCATCTCATTATTGCGTTCAAAATGTCTGCGGATGCTGGACTACGATTTCCAGTGTGGGACTTGAGTAAGAGTAAATGTAAGTAATGTTTTTATATTTTTATAACATGGAATCTTGATAAGATTACTGAGCGATTTTATTATCAGCATCTGGCTAAGTAATGTACTGTTTCGTTTTAATATTGCAATATGAACACGCAGTTTTAACTACACATTATTTTATACATAGTGAAAAATTATTTATATTCTGAATAGCAATTAGTCACATACATTTCATTTATATTAATAGTTTTAATTATAGATATAAGTATTAAGCGAAAATTATTGAAGAACTTTGTGAATTATCAAAAAAATATCAAGTAAATAATTAACTATAATATAATAATGAGTTTATGACGTCATTGTTAATTAGTCATTGAGACGACCGCGACGTGCATTTGTAAAAATCGACACCTTTAATATGAGTCTTGTTTTATGAAGTGTAGACAATGTGAGTTAAATTTCAAGGTTGACGACGAAGACAATATTTCTGTACATGTACGTGTATGTGTTTGCCTACATATATGAATGTTGTAATTTATCTGGAAAAGAAAATAATAGCTTTGTCCAATAGTGGGTCATTTATGGGGAAGGCTTTCGCCCAGCAGTGGATGGCAAAAGGCTAAAAAAATTATGATTATAATTCATATCGTGCTTGACGGTGAAGGAAAACATCGTGAAGAAACCTGCATGTGTCTAATTTCACTGAAATTCTGCCACGTGTGTATTCCACCAACCCGCATTGGAGCAGAGTGGTGTAATAAGCTCCAAAACCTTCTCCTCAAAAGAGGAGATAAAGCCTTAGCCCATCAGTGGGATGTTCACAGACTGTTACTGTATATCACTTATTTAATAATAGACGATCAAGCATAACATAGATTACAAATTTGTGAAATTCGAACTCATATAATGAATCGGGACTTTGATAGTTAAGTCTTCAATGGCTAGTAGTGAAAACTTGAGTTTAGCCTCATCCGGTCTGTTATGACGAATCCAATAAATAACACTATCATACCACTTGCTTATACAGTATCCTCATCCATACTTATACCAGAGTTGGGCCTATCACCGCAAGCTATTTGTTCACATTCGACCCGCGATATTGACAATGTCGTCGACCCATCTGGCCATTGTCTTGTCTCGACCACCATTCGGCACCACCTTATTCCATCACGCAAAAAAGGTGTGACTTCTATCACGTGATATGAACAACGCTAATATTTTATTTCCATTTTACATATTTTTAGCAATTCAACAAACTTAGTTTAGCTTTGCGCATCATACTGTCTTCTCTATCGAATATTACTTTGTTAAGGAAATTTATATTATAAGGAAACTTTTGCTTGTATTTTGTATTTTTTTTAGAATGAGATATTAATCAAGAGCAGTAATGAGTTTCAAGCCGAGATTATTTATAAAAGAAATCGTATTTCCGAATCGCAGTCAGCTCTATATAAATTATTTGTAAAAATTACAAATGTCACTGTCATGGCCGAATACTGAAACGTCTTTCAAATATGAAGTGGGACTTAATTATTTGGAACGTCATTAATTTCAAAATTTAGTATGCGAAATTTGAATTCGGCCATTAATCTCATAATCTGTTTTTCCTCAAAGATGAATACACTCCGAATAGTGATTAAACATATATATTTATTTAACAAATTAGAACCTACGTACGTACGTACGTTCATTCATATTTATGAAAAATAGCTTATAATAATTCATACAACACAATCTATATACATACGGATGTATAAACAGAAAGACATTTCGTATCAGTTCGTGATTTATACGAAGAGCGTATCAAGTCATGATTATTCTAACACTGTTTGAGTTTCACACTTTGTTAAGAAGTATTCTTGAAAACGACATTGTCGTATTTATGATCGCTTACAGTTTACGGTTTAATGATTCCATAGAATATTATGAGAAACTATTTCCTTATTGCTATAATTATCTAAAACGAATTTTATTACATAATAGCGTATACTTCTACATTAGAATAGTTTTTTTCTTTTTTTAATGTGGTATTTATGTCCCTTGTGCCTTTAATTACACTGGCTCACTCGCCCTTTAACCCGGAACACAACAATTGCGGTAGAATATCTGATGAGTGGGTGGGACCTACCCAGACTAGGTTGCACAAAGCCCTACCACCAAGTAAGCGTTCTCTGCAATGCTTCTACATTGAGACAGCATCTCACATATCGATTTTATGATGTGGTTAACACATTAAAAACCAAGTCCACCCGCCACGTCTGTCTATCTGTTTGACCACGATAAACTCAAAAACGGTACTTACCGGATATTATACGGTTGTCACCAATGGGCAGTATGACTCACGATGGGTTTGGTATATAATTTATTAAGGTTTTGTAAACATAGACTGAAATATATAATAATTGAATATATCGGAAAAAATCATGACGACTGAGAGTTTTACGGGCGCTATGTAAACGAAAAGACATATTACGTATAAAGACATAAACATTTAATTTACACCCTTATTTGACCCTTGCAAAGCTAGGACCCTATTATACATATATAATAATAGCAAAACTCGGAAGAAGTTATCCTGCCAGTTCCAAGTGTCGGAATCCAACATGACTGGAACATATACCAATCGCTTGAATGGCATAGAATTTAATAATGAGTGATATAATATGAGTTTATATGTTTGAGTGCTGCAGCATCTGGCTCCTTTTCCATTGTGATCGGTAACTCGGTTTCGAGTTTCTGAATATCAATACATATAATCGAAAAAATTCTATAGGTGACCTATTTTTCTCTTTGGCGAAACACCAATACTATGTCTTGGTATGCACTAGTTCAGAGTATGATTGAGCCAGTATAATGATTGTTAAAAGAACCATGGTCATCCCGTGGCTAGAAGATCGGTTAGATGACTAGAATCCTAAACAATGATTCCGAATTAAAATCCGAGCAAGCACTGGATTCTCATCTACTTCATTTGTATTTCTAATTCATCTAATGCTCGGCGGTGAAGGAGAACTAGATTTTTTTACGCTGGAAAAACGCGTGACTGCGGGTATGCGGCACTCGCCGTATGTCCAACCAAAAAACCAGCGGTACCCTTCCCGTCTTAAGGGGAGCGCCACGGGATCCTATGGGCCTAAAATCTCCCAACCCTCATTGGAGCGTGGCGTCGTAAGCTTCAAACCTTCTTTCAAAAAGCAAAGGCCATAACCCAGCGGTGGGCCATTGTTTAACTAACTTTAGTATAATTGTTTCACTAAATTACATTTAAAGGTTAGTGACGCGTTGACGTAAGGAAAAATTACAATTTCATTGCCAATGTTTTTGTGTGACCACAGTTTACTTTGACGTAATAAGACTAAGTATAATATATTAAGTGTACGCGACATAACAATATAGTATGTATGAAAATCACAATTTACAAATAACATATTGTGTAAAGATTGTAAAAGTACTTTTTACAAGACGCATTTAATAATATTTCAATAGAAACACAATTCCTTAACAAATATTAACTACAAATAGACAAACAAAATGATTTAAGTACCTACTTGTTTTTAATGTTTTGTTCGAGGAAATCTAACGTTTTGCAGCTGCAGGACGATGATGCAGTTACATAAGCATAGAATGAATCGCGTAAGCTTCGCATATATAACTATTACTACAAATGAATTTGTCCATAAGTTTTTAACCATATTTTTCAACTATATATATCAAGGATCAAGTGAGACCAATCGGTTAAACAAAACAATGAACTTTATACCTCAGAGATTCTTAGAGACTGCTGATATCTGATTAATTAAAATCGAACTCACTACCAATGAATAAAAAAAAGACACGTCAACCACTGTCTTTAATTTATTAAGGTCCTCTATGTAATTCATGCTTGACCGCATGTGAAATAAAAAAGAAACAATTTCTACAAACAATTGAATAAATACTTCCCACGACTGTCGGCATATTATTGTCTAAAACAAACTGTTAATTACATAAGAATATAATTACCAAACTGACGAGCATAGTACACGCAATTATAGTTTTTTGATAATATTATAAAATAACAATAGACTTATGAGATTGAATTTATATTGCAACGCACCCGCTAGTCCTCGGATATTGCAGATGTCCATGGACGATGGTAGTCATTTTCATCAGGTGAGCCTCCTACTCGTTTGCCCCCTTTTACATAAAAAAAACATGTGATTGACAAAATGCCATGATTGTGTATCTATAACTTGCACTGTAGCAACAAAACGAATAATACGCTTTATCCTGAACAACGGAGGAGACCTTTGACTAACCGTAGGACATAAACGGGCAGCTAGCTTTACATAGCTTTATGATCATTGTTAATATTATAATTAATGCAAAAATTACTTAGTCTACAAGCAAGTATCACATCGCATTTGAAAACATCCCATCGCATAATCAATACACTAGTCGGTACAGTAGTTGTTGTGTACAAACATTTGAATAATGATTACGATGTTTTTGAGCTCTGGTGTCATCTTTAAGGGCTATTTTTGGAAGTGTGTAACTGCTATGCAGGTAAAAACATGCACATGATCGAATATTATAATTGCGAAATCGAGTTTGTATTTTATTCTTAATTCTATAAAATAATACATAACTTACGTACCTCTTACTTAACGTACCTCAAACTTCACAAAAACAAAGTATAAATATAATGACATAGCCGAAACATAATAATAACAAGTGAGGTCAATAAATATAGCATTTGTTGTGTAATTACTATACCAATATATATATAGTGTAGTGTGGAGCCCTTGCTATCAGGTTCATATAAATATACTTGAATGTGTTCAAAAGAGATTTTTATATCATCTTTCTTACACTGATAATTAATAAATGTCACGAACTTAAATCGTATACACAGATACTTCACTTCTACAGAGCAAACTCACTTTACACTCGACGAAAAATAAACGACATTACCTTTCTTTATAAATTAATTCATGGACTTATTGATTCATCTGATATCTTGCAATACATACAATTTTCCATCCCTCGTCCGAATAGTCGCCTGCGAAACTGTAAGACCTTTTCTCTTCCTACCTCTAAAACAAATGTACTTATCCACTCGCCCGTATACCGCATGTGCTTCACTTATAATAGTATTTGTTTTAATTATGATATTTTTAATGACCGTTCTATAGCCTCATTACAATTTTTATTAAAAAAACTATTTCATTAACTTATTAAAAATTATTTAAAAAATAAAATAAATTGTAAGCTTGGTTTTTGTTGCTATCATAGGCTAGAAGCTAATTTATAAGCGTATTTCGTGTCTACATCAAGAGAAATGTAATCATATGTTTTCATTGATTGTCATTTTGTTTTGTAGACCTATGAACATAAAATAAAATAAAATACATAAAATAAAATCAATACATAGACAAATCTTATACAATGGGAAATGATACATCTTTTCAGGCTTTGCCTTGTATAATATTTATTTAAATTACGGGTTGCTTTTCGATTTTTATCACTTCAAAAGACGTCACTGTTAATACGTAAATGTTTTTATTTGTTCAAAAACATTGTTTTTATTTTATTATATAATTTAAATGTGATAATTAAAACATGCTCTGACGTAGAATTTAAATTACATTCTATAATATAAAAATAATTATAATATGAATGAGTAGCTAAAGTTCTACTTATAATAATATTATAAATGCGAAACGATGGCTGTCTGTTATGCTTTCAATGGCTAAGCCACTGAACCATTTCAATTTGATATGAAAGCTTGAGCCCTAAGGATGACATGTGCTACTTTTTTCTTTTTTTACAACATTGGTAAACGGACGAGCATATGGGTCACCTGATGGTAATTGGTCACCAACACCCATAGACATTGGCATTGTAACAGATGTTAACCATCGCTTACATCGCCAATGCGCCACCAACCTTGGGAACTAAGATGTTATGTCCCTTGTGCCTGTAATTACACTGGCTTACAACAATACCAAGTATTGCTGTTTTGCGGTAGAATATCTGATGAGTGGGTGGACCTACTCTGTAGTTTCTATTTAAATATGTTTTCTTTTGTTTTTAGATGAAGAAACGGACTTTCTCCCTCTAATGTCGACGCCTGGACCAGTGATGGTGATATTGGCTGTCTATTTATTATATGTACTGAAGATTGGACCTGCTTTAATGTTTAAGAGGGAACCTTATAAATTAACAACAGTACTGTCACTATACAATGCACTCCAAGTTGCTTATTCTATATATTTAGTTCAAAAGGTAAGCTAAAATTATATACTTTTAAAACAATTCAATAACTATTCATGTATATAATATATATTGTAGGCAGATAGGTGAATGGACCAACTGATGGTATATAGTCACCATCGCTCTTACACATTAACACTATAAGAAAAATAAACTTCCTTACATTTCCAATGTGCCACCAACCTTGGGAACTAAGATGTTTATATTATATCCCATGTGCGTGTAATTACACTGGCTCACTCACCCTTCAAACCAGAACACAACAATACACAGTACTGTTATTCGATGGTAGAATACCTGATAAGTAAAAAGTACCCACCCAGACGAACTACGGTAGTCTTGATTAAATATATTTTCAAAATACAAATTACTGGAATTTTTAAAGTATCAAATCAAAGGCAGATACTAAGAGTAGCAGCATATCAAAAGATATTTACTTTTTTGAACCATTTATTTATATAAAGAGGTATATATGACATTATATGTAAGTATAAAGCAAAAAACAATACCTATTTTAGGATGTTTCACGTACTGACGACACACCAACGACAAATAATATCAAAAATATATTATGTAATTTTGTTTTATTCTCTTTTTTAGTATTTTAGACACTTAACACAACATGGGCTGCTACCGAGGACTTGTCTCATTAACCAAGAGACGGAACGAAGCGAGGTATATAACTTACATTTTCTTAGTTTTTAAAAACTTGTCAAAGTTTTTAAATAATTTATATGAAATCAATATTATGTAATCAACTCAATAACTCATAATTATGGTTTGGAAACCTCTTATTATATTATATTTAAAAACAAAATAGTTGACCCACAACTACATTACAACACCAAGACAATTTGTTTATTAGTTTATATATTAATATGAAGCCTTACAATTTTTGTGCATAATATTTTATGAAAGTTTTTAAATATCGGAATAATACCGACAAAATATTGAGTCAAGTATGGTAGGAAGGACTATATGATTATCAGGTTAGAATAAAAAGTTTCTTTCGACATTAATAAATTTAGACGTAGAGTCAGACGTCAATTTTCTTACCTATTTTTAAGTTTTCTCCTAAAAACTCTTGCATACGTCCAAGGCAGATGTCAAAGAGTGAATAACCAAATGCACAGAGTATTGAGTCAATTGTTTTAAAAATATATAAACAAAAAAATCATATACGTATCAGAGATAAACGTGTATTATTAAAGTGAATGATTAATAATGAATGATCCCAAACTAATCAGAGCTCGTACTATGGAAACTAGACAATTGATATATTACATAAACTACTTTTTTTGTAAATACATACTTATATAGATAATTACACCCAGATTCAGGACAAAAAGACATGTTCATGCACACAAATATCTATCCTGGGTGGGGATCGAACCCACAACCTGCGGCATGTAAGGAGTGTCTTACCAACCACACCAACCCGCTCGTCAATTTCAGTAATTAGTAAAGTGAAATATAAAATTTCTTTCAGATTCTTTTTAGTATTTGGCTCTACTTTGCTGCCAAAGTTTCGGAGCTTTTGGACACAGTATTCTTTGTTCTACGTAAAAAGGATAGCCAGATCACCTTCCTCCATCTCTATCACCACTCCATCATGATGATCGGAACGTGGGCCTATTTGAAATACTGGCCTTCAGATACATTATACTTCATAGGATTCTTAAATTCCTTGGTCCACGTTTTTATGTATACTTACTATGGTCTATCCGCTTTAGGACCAAAAGTCGCCAAATACATCTTTTGGAAGAAATATATGACAAAATTTCAGTTGGTAAGTACAAGTTTTTTTAACACAGATACTATTATTTTTCTTTTTACATTTTTATTATATATTGGATTGACTAATTAAACAACTGAAAATCTCGTTAAATTGACTTAAATAATATTATGAAATCCATACTCTCTTTTGATATAATTATCAGATATTATTGAAAATAAGCTCAAATATTACTCTATACGAATTTTCCATAATACCTTAGCTTCGCGATTGATGATGGTGCAGCAAACGAATATATACCTTATATGATTTTAATAAACGGGAACGGAATGACGCATTTTGCGTGCATTCCATCCATATGCGATGAATATCATCACACGGTTACATTGTACGCATTTGTAAGTGTTTATTTTTCTCATCATAAAATCAAACTCGTTTGATGGAATATGACCGGAACGAAGTCTCATAAATGTCAAAATATTATTTTCCTACTACTTTTAATATATATTTTTTTGTATTAAAGATGGTCTTAAGCGTTTATCATGTACCATTATTATAATTATATTTTTATTTTGCGACTGCACATCAAATTATTCTGCGGAATTCTTCAAGCAATTCAAAAAGCAGACGTAAATTATTAATAGTGGGTGTCAATTATATATATGGTTACTTAAAAATAACAACCATATATGAGACTATCCTGGATTTTGTTTCATTAGAATTCTGTTTTAGAACAATGACCCAATATTTTTTTTTCAGATTACAAAACTATAAATTTGATCCCCAGCTATTGTCCAGTGTTATCTCTATTGTTTGTTTAACCTTTTAATCAAGGACTTTGAGTCTGTACGTCTATTTAATTACTTATTCAAATTAATTAATTCGAAATTTAAATTTAAAACACGCATTTGATTTTGTTTTTTGATTGTTTACGTATTGGTTAATAATAAATTAAATCGGAATTCGATTAAATTAAATAATTTAAATATTAAGTGGATTATCGTAAATACTCTATAGATATATCATTATAGTATGCTAAAATAATTCATTTAAACTTATTTCTTATTACATAAATGAATTGGCACAGTCATTATTACGATGAATTAAATGAAGATTGCGGATTTGACTTTAAATAAATGTAATAGTGTTTGATCGCGTTTCTGTAGTAAAACATTACCCCACAAATAGTTACCATGCACACGAACAACATATTCATGTTATTATATTTATTTGGTTTTTTGTATTGCTTAATACAAAATCGCACAATTAAATTATGACACTAAAAAAACCATGAAAGTTTATCTTCAATGCGTTTCCGTCTCTTAATTTACATACAATATACAATAAGAATAATATACATTTTAATAATACAACTTGAACTTAATATTCTTACTGATTATTTCTCGTCTTGTTCTGTTATCTTAATTATTATTTATTAAGCGAGGATTCATGTAAATGCCGGTACGCTGTCCGTATTTATTGTTAGCTGATATAGTTACTATTCATTGTTGTGTCACCAAAATAAAAAAAGGAAGAATTGTTCCCCCAAAATATGATACTTATAATTTGACAATGCCTAAAACTGTCACGTTTATCAAATTTAGCTTTTATTTGAAAACAGGTACCTACAATGCTTTTAAAGATTTTAATTTGTTAACGATAAATATTTTGTACATACGATTTGTCAGTTCGTCCGTAGCTACTTAGCTCATATGATATAATTGTATCCGCCATTATGTTAAAAAGCATTAACCTTGTTATCTTGTTGATTTTTTTTTAATAATGAATTTGTTGGACAGAAATGCTCTTAACTTGTCACAGACATAATGTGTACATGGTAAATTTACTTTAAATAGATTTCATTCAAAGTATGTGTCGGATGAAACAACAACAATAGGAGGACAGACAGACACCCTTAGATGTATTTTTCAATTATGTTTTTCGAGATTTATTTAGATGAATGAATCTGAATGAACATATAATATTCTAACTGTAATGCTTTTGAGATTAACTGTATTTTTTGTATTTTTTTTCAGGTACAGTTCGTTTGCATAATAATTCATTATATCGCGGCTGTGAAAAACTCTGAATGTCCTCCGTCAAGTGGCGTAGCGACTTTCATTGCAACCAATACGGCTTTCTTCCTAATTCTATTTCTACACTTCTACAGACAGAGCTACAGCAGACGAAAGAATATATCTAACAAAAATGGTAGTGCAATGAAATGTAATAAAGAATTATAGATTGTCATTTATTAATTTAAATCTACATATTCTCTCTAGCACTTGGTTATATTTGATAAATATTACGAAGACCATGTTTCCGAATATAACGAGCGTCAGTGCTAAAACGCCAATGTCTCATTCATTAATTTTTAACTCTATGTAATAATTATTTAATTGTATTTTTAGTACGATAGCACAATAAATGAATATTGTATTTTATCACATAAATGATAGTACTTTTATACTGATAATAATTAAAGCAATTCTTTCAAAATTTCCCCTAACTATTCCAAAATATCAAAAATGCACAACGTTAATATTCAAGTTTTCACTTCTGCCGGCACTCCCGGAGTGCAATACGTTGTTTTTTTTTAAATATATGTAAATTTGTGTATTAACATTGCGATTTGTTTCATATTCATTTGTACTGTTAAACAAAGCCGTATCACGTGGTCGTTGAATAAGAATGTAACTGTAGTGATGAATAAAATGAATAGTTATTAAATTTAAAAATACTTATGAAATTTATATTTTAAGTTTATTTTAGATAGAATATTATTTTCATTTAAAAAATCTGAGGATGTTAAAGTAGTGTTCATACTTATCAATAATAAAGTATTATTAATAAAAATAAACACTACTTATAGCAATTTAACTGTATAAGGAAAATAAAAAATTGTATATTTTGATCAAATAATATTTATTTTTCAATTTAAATTGTGATAATAAAGATCAGGTAAATAAAGTATTTCAAATTTTCTTTTATTTTAAACTAAAGTTGTAATAGTTAATTCATATAATTGAAATTTAAGAGTAACATATTCATGAATAAAAAAATACTTCGGACTTAATTTGCTCGATTTTTTTAACTATGCTCAAAGCCACACGAACAAAGTACGAGTATTTTATGGATTACTTTCATAATTTTTCATAAAATAAATTCTATTTATGCGAAACATAATCTGATTATAATTATTAAACTAAAAGTCACAGATTTAATTGGTGGTAGAGACTAGTGCAAGCCTGTTTAGGTTCCACCCTCTCATCAAATAATTTACCGCCGAACAGCAATATGCTCTTTATTTTGGTCTTGTTTGGTATGGTCCTCCTGACCGATTTCGGCCACGGCGGCCAATCTCAAGAGAGATCAGCCAACTGCGCAGGACATATTATAGTGCACAAGTGTGTGCGCAAACACAGGTGCACTCTCTATTCCCTAACTCTCATAATCCGATGGGACGGCAATCCGACACGACCGGAAAGAGTTAAGGCGCAGGACCAACGGCTTTACGTGCTTTCCGAGGCACGGGAGTGTTCACACTTCCAACTTCCAGACTTCAGACTGCTATTAAGAATTTTCGACAGAAAATCTAAATAATATTTTATTGCCCCGACCTGGGAATTGAACCCAGAACCCCCGAGTTAGCAGCCTTAATCCTAGCCACTAGACCAACGAGGCAGTCAAATTTGGTATAGTTAGATAAGGTCGATGGCATATTGGCGATGTAAGGAATGGTTAAAACTTCGCCAAAGTGTATGTGCAGTTGTGACCACTTGACATCACGTGGCATATTTGCCTGTCTGCCTACATATAATACAAAAACGATTATGTGTTTTAAATAACAATCATATAGATATGAATCTATTATTATTTTAAAATGTTTATTTCAAATAATGATAAATTATAATATAAAGTTAATAAATGTAGTTTATTTACAAGTGTATTACATGTTATTAAAATTCTCACAAAAGTTAATGAAACATTGTTCTATGAAATACGATTTTTTTTATATAGAGACAAACTGACACAATAAAATTACTTTAGTTTCTTGATCATGATGATGCATTAATTAGAAAAACTAAAAAGATCATATTAATAATAATAATATCTTGGGACATTATTCACACACGGCCATCTGATCCCAAACTAAGCACAGCTTGTACTATGGAAACCAGATAACTACTATACTACATATAATACTACTTTTCTTTTGTAAATACATACTTATATAGATAATTGCACCCAGACTCAGGACATACATGTTCATGCACAAAAATGTCTGTCTTGGGTGGGAATCGAACCCACGACCTGCGGCGCGAAAGGCTATCTACCAACCACGCCAACCGGCTCGTCAAATGTATGTGCTTAAAAAAATATATAAACATTACAGTAAAGTTTTATTTCGACCTGCTTAGCGTGTTTCGTGATCTGACAAATAATACGAATCCATCTATATGGAGTGGTGCAAATTGTTTGGCGTCTCGAAGTCTGACCGATGTCACGAATCTGACGTGCCACTAAGCCTGGTACTAGAGATCACTTGAACAGTTTTGTTTTACCATATGGGCTTGATAACGTACTATTGTGTTTAAATAACGAAGAACATACATATATAAATTGTTAAAAATTAATGAGCGTTAAATTCAAATAAGTGAAAAATTGAATTTATGGGTTATGAAGAAATAAGTCATTAACATTTTTATTCAATATATTGTTTATATCAACGTTACGCTGCGTTGAATATTGAGGAAATGCAGCGTTCTGTATAAAAACAAAATTATGTGGCCTCTTTTATTAAGACTACATTCAAAACACATCTGAAGAAGAAGTAGTCTATGTAGAGACAACTGATATATGTCTGGTTTTCATAGTAACAAGCTCAGCTAAGTTAGGGATCAGATGACCGTGTCTGAATAATGTCTCAGGATATTATTAGTATACAGCTAACAATGTCTCAAGTACACTAGTTTCATTGGCAGGAGACCTAGATCGTTTATCAGTCGTAAGTCAGACGTCAGATATGTCGAACGTCAAACTGAGCTTAGTATGATGAGCGTAATTATCAAGTGTAGAATATCGTCGTCCTATGAAATAAAATAGGTAATAAAACTGTGATTATGGCATTATAAGTAAAATAAAAGAGACAACGTATTGATACATAGTAGTTTCGCTATTAAAAAGTTATGACCGCAAGTTTTGTAACACATTTTTTCACACTTTATAAATTGTTGACATTTATTAGACTGACGAAAAAATCAAACAATTTATGATATCATAACAATTATTTTTTTGAACAATGTTTATTTACATTGAGAATTTTAATTACATTGAGAATTTTTTTACAATGCTTAAAGTGCCACCGCTACTGCTACTGTTCAAGTCATAATCGAGCGAAGGGTTGGATGGAGGAACAATCCTACCAAACATTTCCACAATTTAACAACGATTCCCAAACTTTCATTGCCACATATCATTCATCAGTATCATCAGCCAATCCTCATCCACTACTGAACATTGCCTTTCTCTAAATCCTCCAAACCTTCCAATAATAACTTTTATCAAAATTAATAACAAAGTAATTTAAGCAAATTTCTCTCATTGCCGTCAACTGCCGACAACAACATACTACATAGTATTATATTTATGTCACATGACAAGAGCATTTTATAGCCATATTCCTGCCTGTGGAAATCTATAAAGCAAAATTTCCAGATTGAGTCGGTGACTAGCGATAATTTAAAGACAAGTAGTTGCAGCAGCATTATTAAAAAAAATCTGAATGAATATAGATTTCTAGTGTAAGATTTAACTAGAATAGAAAAACATATTCACATAGATGTTTATTTATGGTAAAGAAACATGACAATGGATATTCGATAGCCAGCAATAAAAAATTCGGACAACTGATAGTTTTAAGCATTTCATTACGTTGTTTTGTTGCATTCACGTTGTTGGGTTGTGATTAAACATTGACATAAAAAAAATAGTAATCTCATTTCCGCCTCTCCTTAATATGTTCGCTTACTCTTCGTAATATTTCTGAACTTTTTTGAAAATAAATCTAGCAATATTCAGTTACGGAATTATTGCTATTTTCTTTATTTTATTTTTTTATTTCGCATAAAAAAGAGATTAATTAATTAAACGCATTATCGGTTTTCCTCCACATGAAGTGGGGTGGTATGTGGGACTCGCTGGCGCCTGGAACTCCAGAACTCCAGCCTGCACCGAAATACTTATTAAAAAAACCAGCGGTCACCGTCTCTTCGAGGGACGTCACATGATCGCTTATGCATACTACCGTGGTAAGCATTAAGCTTATGTTATGTCCAACGATGTTTGGCATAAGCCTAATTAGTTATTGAATGTAGTTATTGTCTACGTGTAATAGACAGGCTGAGTTAGTTTCCCATTTATAATATTAGTATATCTGTATAGATAAAGAATATATATTTAAACAAATACAAAAAATATATAAAAAACTAAGATTAGAACTTACAATACGCGGCCTATTTTTCATTTGTTATTTAACACAAAAGTTAACAAACAGTGAGTGCACTTGTGCTCATATACTTGTGTTGTGGCTGTAGGCATGTTTCACATAAAAATACAACCTTTCTAGTACTCTAGTACTAGCATTACAAAATAATTATATGGAGCATATTCGAATACGGTATACTTTGTAAAGTAACAGCCTGTGAATGTCCCACTGCTGGGCTAGGGCCTCTTGTCCTCTTTTGAGGAGAAGGTTTCGGAGCTTATTCCACCACGCTCCAATGCGGGTTGGCGGAATACACATGTGACAGAATTTCAGTGACATTTGACACATGCAGGTGTCTGCACGATGTTTTCCACGCACGAGATGATGATGAGATTACAAAAACAAATTAAGCACATGAAATGACAGAGGTGTTTGCCTGGGTTTGAACCTACGATCATCGGTTAAGATTCACGCTAACCTAACCACTGGACCATCTCTGCTTTTTATACTATATATTGATTTAATTTAAACATAAAACCCGTTTATTATACTTTTATTTGTGTATGATGTGTATTTTGAGAAATAAATAAAACAAAAGCAATGAGGGTATATAACATTGTAATTGAACCCGATCACTAGTTTTAGTACTATGATAACATTTGTATACATCTATATACATACAGAAATAAAGTGTATATATTTATTGTATAAAAAAGTAACAGCGTATTTTAGAGATAGAATACCTTATACACACAATTTATCACATTAATGAAGAATATTTATAAAATCATAGAATTAAAACAACACAAAATTCATAGAAAACAAAAATAATGAAAATAAGAATTGAAATATTTACATAATTATTACGCATCATAGTTAATATAGTTTACAATATTGCTTTATATTACTTGGAAGACAATTTATTTCACTCTCAATTACAAACTCGATAATTTTTAAACTATATTTTGTGCAAATAAACGATTAAATTAGAACTGTACCAAACCAACAACTATTTAAATTTGTACCGGTGAAAATTTAATGTTATTGTGACATGGTTTTTAATTTATAAAGAAGTGGTGATTGTATTCAATAGTAATACCGAATTCCTATTGGTTCAATTTATTTGATCAGGATTTTATATGTAATATCTTACAAATGTTTCTAGATAATTGTAGTCTTTTTTCGTGTGTGTTCAAATTGATATTATCAATTAATATTTTATCACAATTTGGGAACTATTCGCAGTGGTATTTTGTATGTACTCTTATAGTCTCACTCGTCAAATATTGAAAGCGACTTTTGTTAATGAGTGCCATATCACTCGGACATTTTATGATTCGAGTGGGATTCGAGTTTTGTTCGAGTTGTTGTTACAGAATAGCTTTACAGTCTTCGATCAACAATACTACTAGATAACATGTCACGAACAAAAACAATACTCAAATGTGGCACCGACCATACAATGAAGAAAAAGATGTAAAACGATTTAATAATTTCAACCTAAGCTTTGCCTTATTATTGATTGTATTGACATTCACTTAGGATCTTACGCCATGATTGACAGAAATTGTTATATTATGTATTTAAAACTACCGTACTTATATACAAAAAACTAGATCTATTTTCAAATTATTTAGTGGTTAACAGAAAATCATTTATCAAAATAAAATTAATAAATATTTTCCGTGACCACTTTATTAAACACTATATGGCTTAATATAATTATTGGTAAATATGACCAAAAATAAACTAGCCTATCAAACATAAATACTAGTCATTATAACTAGTTTATGTTTAATATTTGTATTAAGAAACCCATAATTCTTCATAAAATTGGTAACCAAGTTATGACTATCACCAAAAATTTATTTTTTTAGATATCTAATACTATAATTATCAAGAAGTATAAAAATATACTTCAAAGCTTTACAGTTTTACAAATTCTTTTCAGATAAGTTTTTTCTAATGATAGCATGATTAATTCTTTTATAATCCTTTAGGATATAATCCTTTTTTGGAAAAACTTTTTGGTGTGGAATTTTTTTGAGCAGCTTCGTTTAAAACTTACCATTTCGATTCAAGTCATTTATATAAATGTACATTATATTATTATAAAAACCCTAAAAATATGGTACACTTATTAAAATACAATATTCACATTTGACACCAATACCATTTTTAATCAATTTTCTTTCCTGCTTTCAGGATTCCATTCACTATGCCATTTTCGGATTTAACGCCATTTGCAATTCCATTCGACTTTGTATGTTTATTCATGATCTCTTCATTTTGCTTTATTTTTTTCTTGTCTCCAGGCTTACCATAGGCCTTGTAATAAAAGTCGTAAAAGAGGTAGTAAAAGAAGATGGAGTTTGGAAGGGTAAAGACGACAGACCAGCGAGGATAACCGCAGTCGTAGAATAGCAACTGTGAGGAATGAATGAAAGCAATGCAGAACTGCAACTGAAATATAGAAAAAAAAACTTAGTAGCATAGGTTTAAAAAACATCATAAAAATATAAGAAGATAAACCGAATGGGTCTGTATAACATTTGAAACTCAAGTTCAATAGACAATAAAATCCCAAGATTAGAACGTACGTACTCGTTATTAAGGATTGTTGTTGAAAATAAAATTGTATCGATTATTTAAGTGGTAAAATAAAGTATTTAAGATGGTATATTTAATGGGTAAGCCTTTTCATCCACTCAAGTTCAGCATGATATTACTGAGGGTCCATAGTTGTTCTCGTTGTAAATTATATAGTCAAATAGTTTGCCTTAGGAGCTCACAAACACTAAATGCTACTAAAATTCAATATTAACGTCTTACCATTTGCAATGTCGTGATATATTTCTTCCAGAATAAGAATTTCTGGTATTGAGGTCCCATTGCCGCCAGCATATAATATGTATACATTATTATATGAACGAAGGAGTTGATCACACCTATCAGAGTTCCATGACCTCCGGGATAGTACTTGGTCGCTCCCCATGATATCATTGGCATCACGGTGTGGTGGTACAAATGTAAAAAGGTGATCTGACGTTCTTTCTTTCGTATAACGAAGAACACCGTGTCGAGTAGTTCAGACATTTTCGCAAGGAAGTATATGTAAACACCACGGGCTACCTAGAATTAAAAATATTATTTGTAAGACGAGGAATGCAAGCACTAATACATCTACACATAATTAATTTGTGTTCAAAGGTCAGAACCAACGGCAATTGTAATGTTTATTGACTATTTTAATTTATTCACTGCTGTGATGATTGACTGACAATTATTTATTATATAAAATATAAACAAAATAAATTAATTTAAAACTCAAAGTAGGGTCTTCAAATATATTGGTACCTATTATGATTTTGATTTAAGTTAAGTAAGTATTATTTACCCTTAACGCTTCAGGTGTTGTCGAAGAATCGACTGGTTGACATTTCCAACTATAAGTCCTCAACCAACCAGCGTCGAGGCCCTGAAACCAAAAAATAACATGAAAGTAGAACGCTGTCTATTATTTCTCATCATTCTTATTTAAATTTTAATAGCGAAAGGCCGATTTGTGAACTACCAGTACGTAAAAAGATTCACTCCGCCTGATGTGTACTTTGGAAATGGGATGCCAATACCAAGAGTTACGAAGAAAAAATATATTTTAGGGAGATTTTACATCTCCGGCTGAAAATAGGTCGCTTTTCTGAACCACATTATTTTGTTAATTAATTTGTCTTAATAATAAATAAAGTATGATAAATATCCTGTCTAAATGATTATTTTAATACATTTCTATATACTATCATATTATTTTATGTTCGAATAAAGTTATATGTGTAAATATGCGACGGAGAAAATGTTAACAACATCTATTTGAATCGTCATTTTAAAAATATTAATTGTAAATCTATATAATATCAATTTTTCCGAGGTTAACTAGTAAGAAAATTAGTTGTCAGCCTCGACATAATTATTAATTTAAGTTAAATGAACATCGGTGATTAATTAAACGATAAATCATATTTCATTTTGTTTTATTGAATACTAACCTCGTAAAATAACCAGCAGCTAACTAACACTTGTATGAAGTTGTAGACCACCAACGTCTTCTGTAGTTGAAAGGGTTTTTTGTCGGCCATGTAACGTGGACCCCATTTCAGTGTGAAATATAGATACAACCCTATAATGGTAAGCCCCGGTATCGGGCTTTTGATGAGGAACCAATCATTAGTTCGAGGATCTGAAAATAGAAAAGGCATAAATTAGTATAATATATATTCTTATTCATAGTTAGTAGTTGCAATTGGTTCGGTGATTTTGATTCAAATTTAACATTGAATTTTATTTTAATTATTTAAAAATCGAATAGCATTGTGTTAGTAAATAAAGATTTCAAAAACAGATAAGTTTTAATGTCATGTTTTTCGACGTTTTCTGTGTGAAAAGTATTTTAATTTTTTTATGCACTTATTTCATGTTATTTCCCAAAAAACCCAAATATGTTACCTTTAGTTTTAAAGATCTTTATTATACAAGACCTGTCAGATATCAATATTTTTAATTTATATTTAATTCAGTAAGTAGCAATGTCCAACAATACAAAAATAATATTATAATCAAAACATTCGATTTATTTAAATTAAAACCTACAAAATACAAGCAGCTCAGTCCTTCGTCAATCACAATAACAAATAAATAAAAATAAAAAAATCGAACATTCCGAATAAATTACTGAGTAATGTTCATTTATTTATTAATTTATTATTAAAATCAGTATTCAAGTTTCAAGGTAAAACGTCTTAAAGCCTTGACATTGCTATAATAGGCTTGTTTATCAGCTTAAGTTCAAAACTTAAATACGGATATCCGCTTTGAGCCTTGAGTATTGAATAACATGTTTATCGAAACATGATTTATTGTATGTAAGTATATTTTTAACAAATTAGCTTAAAAAAATCATTTGCATTACGATTAGCAAAAGATATTCGTTTAAGATAAACAAATACTTTTTGTAAATGTTTAATAGTTTATGTATTACAATGGCGTCCTAGTCTATGACATTTTTTTTTATAATACAGGAAGGTGGACGGACGATGTACGAATTATTGACGACTTACATCGCCAATGTTCCACCAACATTGGCAACTAAGATGTTATGTCTCTGGTGCATGTAGTCACACTGGCTCACTCACAATCAGAACGCAATGATAAAATTATTGCTGTTAGGCGGTAAAATGTCACACCGCTTAGTGTTCTTTTTTTAAATATTTAAATCTATACTCGTTGTATTCTCCTCACAAAGAGAAAAAGAAGCCTTAGCCCAGCAGTGGGACATTCACAGGCAGTTGCTGGATACTCTTGTATATTAAGAAAGAAAAACATATTTACCAGCTAATTCAACAAATAAGCGATTGTATGTTTTCGCGAATGAGTTGTTCGAGACCGCCATCTTCTCACCGCTCGTGTTTTCAATTCCAACTGTCATGAGAGGTTTTCACGCATTTTACTGTCGACTAGATAATTTTATAAGCCCTGAAAATAAAAAATATATATATTAAAAACTATTACAGACAATATTTTATTTAATCTCTATATTTAACTATATGGATACAATTTAATTACTTAGCTTATTTATAATGCAAAATATACAAAAATAAGAGATATACGGCCGAATACTGATACGTCACATAAATATTAAATGCAACTTAATTATTTGAGACGCCCTTAAATTCAAATTTCGCATACTAATTTAGGAGCTGCTCAATGTTAAGTAGCGTTTAACTTTGAGGGACGTTTCAGTAATCCGCTAATGTATTATGCAGTAAACACGTAACTAAAATAATATTGTAGAATATAACAATGCTAAGTAACCCAAGTTCTATTCATATTACCCTCCGTACTATGTGAACTGTATGACAGTAGGAACAATATTCTTGATCGCGTCTAGTGCCACGCGATCGAGAATATTGCATAGAAGCATAGTGTATGCAAAAGTTACTTTTGTTAATTTTGTACTAATAACAAGTGCCGGAAAAGTTTCTTAATAGAAAACTGGCTTAATATTAAGTGGCAAGGCTTAACTCCATATACTATCCAACTAAAATTAAATAACGTTTGTTCAAATAAAAACGATATTAAGGACCATTCAAGGTATAACACAAGCAAGGAAAGAAAAGGGATATCACTTGAGATGAAGGTGAATAGCGGCCGAATACTGAAACGTCTCTCAAAGTTAAACGGTACTTAACATTGCTGATGCTCCTAAATTAGTATGCGAAATTTGAGTTTAAGGGCGTCTCAAATAATTAAGTTGCCTTTAATATTTATGTGACGTATCAGAATTCGGCCGTAGATCTCTTATAATATCTTGATATGTAATTTTTGACGAAAAAAAATGGTTGTCTGTAAAGTCGGTTTACGGACGATAGTTTAACGTGACAACGTCATAACAAAACATTGATGAAATGACTGCAATCGAGTGAAAGAGAGATAGATGCGGCGCAAGCATACAAACAGCGTAACGGGACAATGAGCGTAACAGGACAATTTGTCGTGCATGCAGCCAAGCGTTCATCGATTTATTAGACGTTGTCACGTCAAAAATATTAGTTCAAATATACTTTTACACATTTTTTCTTTACACAGTTTACACATCAGATTTTAAAGATTTCATTCCTATGAAAATTCAACGAACGTAATAATCAAAATATCTCGTACTATATTTTTGTAATGGATTGGATTAACAGAAATATAATATTATTGTATTGGCGTTATTAACTTCATTCGAGTTCTGTTAAAGAATTTTATGATCATTTTTAATTATGTATTTTTCTTTTTTAGTATTAGCTGTTATATACTTAGTACCTACAATTTTCTTTTTTTTTTAATAATAATTATTTATTTGAAATCAACCTTGTTTACATTCACAGCTAAGATTGAAATATCAAATATACCTATAGATAAATTACATAATTTACGTTATCACTGGTTAAACTTCTTGTACATAATTTTTTTTATAATCACGAATCATCGATTATCTTTTAATATCCAACAACACATTCATTTAAGAAGAAATCTCTTGGTTTGAATATAAACTGACATCCAATTGGGATTACACACATTTCATGATTAATTAATATTTGATTATATTTTGGTTAATATATATATAACTTACTTATTATGATATGACTAACACATAACTACACGAATTTTATTTTAAGACGTGTTTCATTAATATTACAGACAAACGTTGGTTTGTCTGGCACACGTGCTTACGTTAAAAAGGCTTTGACGCAACTGACGCCCATATACCCCCGTTTACCCTTCGGCGCCATTTTGGTAACGCGAGATAGCAAGGGGAGCATATTATACAGGCTGATCCGGTTGATACCCCCACTTTTTTGTCAACGATATAAAGTCCAAATATTTTTATTCATATTAGTTATAAGCTAAAACTGGTTCTGAATATTTTAATTAGAACAACAGACAAAAATGTTACTATTTACGAAATACATATATATCATGTTTATATGTATAATATTTATGTATTCTTACATTGTCTCTCATGTCGCAGTGTAACTCATCATCAGGAGTCCCATTTGCTACAAATGAAATATTAAAAATGCAATTTCGTATTAGCAATTAAAACTATGAAATATGGTGTCATAAATTTACCATTTATCGTGTAGATATTAATATCACTAATTATATTACAATGAGATGTTTTACTTCTTATAAGGATGTGGCTTACTCAAAAAGTGACCATAAACAGCGTTCAATTTAAAAATCATAACGATTTTTTATTTACAGATTATAAACACTAATAAAAGTGAAATTTAATTTATAAAATTATTGATTTAATATGTATTTATGACGCGGAAAGAAATCAATTTATTCATTTGGTAGGATATTTTTTAGGATAGGTAGGCGGATGAGCATATGGGCCACGTGATGGTAAGTAGTCAAGACGCTCTTAGACATTGGCAGTGTAAGAAATGTTAACCATCGCTTATATCGCCAATGCGCCACTAACCTTGGGAACTGAGATGTATAAGTATCTAAACTATATATTAACATTTGTGTACATTGACAATTCTCTACGAACACTCGGTTGTTATTTCGTCATACTAAGCAATGCTAGTAAGCACTTCAAACAAAACTGAAACCTTTCAACCCTACTTAAATCGAATATATATAAATAGAATTTTGTTCTGTCATAGTTTTGGTAATTTATATTCAATAAATTCGTAAGACGACTACTTAATCGAATAGGTAAGGTAGTCGCCTCTTCTCAAATATAAAAATAATAAAACGTATAATAATAAATACACATTACACAAAAAATTTATAGCTTTGCTAATTAATAAATTCAAACCTCATGTAACAATAAAATATTATATAGATCATAAAACAGCGTGACCTTAGAATTCGTTGAGTAACATGCAGAATGAATATTACTTTAATTATATTTAATTAACATTACTTTATAATTTAACTGTCTTTCATCGTGTCATTCGTGTCGTAATCTACATTCCAAGCAATAAGTAACTTCCAATGTCATTCAAAAGATCTTGTATAATACAAGCCCTTAACACGTAACTACGTTTCATTTGATTTCATCTATACTAAATTACTATATATATAAAGCTGAAGAGTTTGTTTGTTTGATCCGACTTATCTCAGAAACTGCTGGTTCGAATTTAAAAAATATTTTTGTGTTGTATAGTCCTTTTATCGAGGAAGGTTCTAGGCTGATTTTTATTAACTATACGTGGGTAAAACCGCGGGGCACAGCTAATATTATATAATTTTGACATCTTACGATGCCTTGATAATATGTAAACCCATAAGCATGAAAGTTGGAATACACAATTTAATCATCCAAACATCTGCTCGTCCACCTATCTATATTATAAAAAACCGTGTACTTTTGTATTTGCGTGAAAGTTATACTTTTTTAGCATCATTAAGAATTTATTATTATTATTCTTTCTATTCCCCTCCCCAGGAGCGTTGAACGCAACAGTGCTTTCATAACCCCTCCATGGTAGCGTTAAACGTTTAACGCAACCTTGTTGGAAGCTGCATTAGAAGTATAACTTCAAAAATATATACGTATATAATGTTTTTATTTTACGTATAATACAAAAATACAGATTTACCTACTGAAGTCACACGATTAGTGACACGAAACTCGGAAAACGATAGATACATGTCATGTGTAATTATTGTTTGCGACCTCGACGATCTTACCTCAACAATCGCTTAAGTATAATTAATAAAGACGCGTTAAACAAAACAACATCGGGGATTCAATGGCTTGTCAATATTACAATGGTTTAAGTAAGTAAAAGTAATGACGATATAAATAATAGCTTATTAAAAGTAAATTCATTAATTAACGGTCCTAAACTAATTATCACAAAAAAAAACTTTTTAGATGATGACCTTGCGAACACGAAACAAAAACTACCTGGTCATTTCAATTTAAAGTTTTAATTTAATTATTGGTCTATAATATTTAATTGTTTTTTTTTTGATAACAAATAATATACCGCAGAGTTTTTTTCGCCGGTTCTTATGATTTTGGGAGACTTTTTTGCATTCATATATATGTATGTCGCTAGTATATATATATATATATATATATATATATATATGTATACTAGCGACCCGCCCCAGCCCCGAGTAGCAGAGTAAATATTCCTAAAAAAACGGTCGTAGTATTGTCAATGAATACAAACGTTATATACAAGCGCAGTTCTGAAAGATCCATTATCGGATTAATATTGCATCGTTTTTATAGCCTTCCAATTATTACATTATTATGTAACCATTTTTTAAACACTAAAGTGGGTATAGTTAGCTGTCCTATGAAAATCCCTTCAGTAGTTTTTTTAGTTTATCGCGTTCATACAGACAGACAACAGGAAACGCGAGGGACTTTGTTTTATATAAATTTCACATTGTGAACATAAGTATTGTTGACAAACATTAATACATAGACGATTGAATCAAATTACTACCTATTTGTGGAAAATACGCGTATTATGTAATAAACTAGTATAAATTATATGATATAGTAGTATTCAAATCGGGTACAAGTTTACAACTCATCAACATCAATCGATGTCAAAACATTAACAAGATTTTTAAATTAAGAACTTTAAATCATTGAAAAAGAAACAGATCCGAGATGACTTCGCCCGTAAAACATGTGGATTTTGACAAAAACACCATAGTCACCATCATATAAAGTTATCAATTTTGAATAATACACTGGCATTATAATAAACAAAACAATGATATTATATCATCGTTCTAGCTTGTACACTAGCATACTCATCCACCATAATTAAACTATATTATAATGGATACGTTTGATATATACAACATTGTTGCAATATACGATTATTGGAACAATGTTAAATGCCAATCAATAGTCGATTTATATTATCAGCTGATTTTTGATCCGGTTTTATTCGCATATTCAAGAAACGTGGAAAAATTTTGAGTCGTATAACTTATTATATAATAACTTAATATGAATTGCTTTTTATTTATTTATTTTTTATTGTCATTAAACCATTAAAGACATGTAATTTACTAAGTAGATTTTTTTTTAACTTCTACTCGCCCTTTTAACTTATTTCTTTATAACTTTTAGCCTCGTTCTTTATTTTTATGAAACGAGTGCAGTAATATAAAAAAAACGATTCGGTTATAATATATTAAACGATATAAGATTCCTTGAACATCTTGTAAAAGTTTGGAACGCTTGTGTGCAAGAGGTGTTATGGATGACAGCTCACCATGAGGATAAAACGATCATCCATGCTAAATATGTTTTGAAAATTTCACTGGTTCTTCTCAACTTAGGTTGGTATCATTTCCGAACCGGGGGTCGTTTCTAATATTAGATTATATATGTCGTACAATAAGAATAGGAATTTTGTATTTGAAAAAAAATCCGATGTCCTAAAAATTCTTAAGAATTTCCGTCTTATAATATCAAAGTGAAATTGGTGGGTAATATTCGGTCATCACCTTACAGATGTACACAAAAAAAATACATTTTAATATACATCAAAATTTTCTATTAACGTCATTTCATAGAATGTGACAAAAAAGACAATAGTTAACCTAATGAACCCGATTAGCGCTGGTGAGCCGCCTTCATTTTACATGGATTTTTAATTATTGACGCTAAACATGCAAAAATCGATCGACGTCATGGAACAATCCAATGAGTTTATATTTATTTTTTCTTCATATTATGTAAAACTTAATAATACACTTCATAAAAGTAAGGCAAAGAAACATCGTCTAAATATTTCACTGTTCTGCTAAGGCCACATGTTCTCTGGAGAAGTGCCAAGTGTCCATTCAGCGGTAGAGGATACACATTTAGCAGAATTTCCGACGTTGTTCACTATCACATGAATACTTTTTGGTTTCCGACTAAGATTCACATTAACATTCAAGTGTTCTAACAACTTACCCATCTCGAATATTGATAATAAATGATTATGCAAATATAAATGACGCCACTATATGATAATAAAATTTAAATTAAGCAAATAGCATCCTGAAAGGTAAGTCAACTTCGCCTGTAGACGTCAATTCCCCATTTACCATTGGATCTAATATTTTTATGTATCTGTTATTACAATAAATATGTAATGCTTTTCAATAAAAACATTGTCGCGAATATCTAAAAAAAATATTCTAAGGTGCTTATTTAAATAACTACAGTAAATTAAAACTTGACAATGAACTTGCTTAATCGAAAATAACATTGGGTCATTACTCTCACTATCTCCGTTACAAACAGTTCCATTACATCAACTTGCAAATGCACATATGTGTTAACTTTCGCAATATTCATTCATACCTGCTGTAAAGCATCTTACACCGACAACAGACCAAACTAATCTGATCTATCCCCTCTAAGTATGAAACAAGAAGCAGATGAAACTAAAAGTTCTTTCGTATTGGTTGTATTGTCGACGAACCAATACTTAATTTTCAGTCGTTTGAACTTAATTCTTTTGTAATAAGGTTTAAATTTAAATGGCTGCGATGTCGACTCGACTCGAAGTCCACTTGTTTCGACACTGCCTCGGTCCGCTGCGTGTCCTAAATACCGCGCTCCACAGAATACCGCTCGGAAATCCCACTCTCACTCATATTACAAAATGATGCGTAGGTACATTGGTTCAGTATAATACATACTTATATTACGGAAACACTTAAATTGATATTTACGCTATAACTCAAACACTATCCATTTTTTTTCTTAGTCGTAATCACTTAAATGAATAACAATATTAAAAGCATTTTAATTTAAGTCTGAGGCAAGTCAAAAGATAATATTTTCTTAAACAATAGTTCATTAACTAAAGTAAATACGGTGTATTAAAAAAATAACAACAATTAACGTATCTTACGTTCAATTCGTAATTAGCGCCCACAATAGTCTTGAGACTTGTTCGATAGAATCAACTAAAGAGTTTAATGATAATAATAACTACCTACACATTACCATTGTAATTTATGAATTGTTTCCTATAGAATCAAAGATTTAGAATATAATTGTACTTTCACTGTCTTGTAATATTAAGTAGCTATTCGTAGTTGATGTCCTAAATCGAAACAAAAACATAACGACACTATAACTATGTAGTTCTTCGAATTGAAGATCAGAGAAATTTCTGTAACTTTGCCGCCAAATGTATCTTCAACTGATCTCCTTCATCATTTGGATATCGTCTACTACTCTTTAAGGTATATGCATGACTTTGAATAAATATTTATTGTCGACAACAATAAATTATATTTTTTGAAAATAATGAAACGTCTACGCAGCCAGACGTTTCATTATTGGGTACGACAAAAAACTTCGGTAATTTTTTGTTATTCTATTTCTACTATCATAACTAGTTCGAAAATAATATATAGCCTTACTTATGGGTCATTGGCTACACAATGCTTGTCTTCTCGTTCAAATATCAAATCAATAATGACAGAAAGAATCAAATCAGTGATTAACTAAACAGCTACGGAGTAAGATTTATAAGCATGGGATAATGTTACTAGCAAAATAATGAATTATGAAAAAAGTTTTTATATGTAAGTGATTTTTTATTTTTTGTACTCATATACAATGTATATTGGAAAATCAATTCGTTACGAAATTTAACCAAAATCAAATTAAGCAGTAAATTTGCAATATAAGCTTTACAGTAATTGATATAGAGTTGAAAATTTAAAATATTTCCATAACACATATTATATTCTCGATAACCAGACATAATGCGAGAAAAACATGGCTTTACGTAAGAGCGATTTTAGTATGTCATTGATATTGATTACAAATCAAGTTTAGTTTTCAATAGTTGTTATTAGACAAGAGCCACCTGGTGTAAACAAATGTAAAATATTATTATCATAGCGAATTAATTTGTATACGAAATCAATTTTATTTTAATGAAGAAAAGCATGATTAATAGGCCTCCTCTGTCATAAATTTACACTTATATATACTAAGTTGTACGTCATTTTATTTTGCATGAAATATTTTATATGATAAATAAATATATTATATAATAATTATTTATTATTTATTTTATATAATTATTATTATATATAAGATAAAACAGAAGTAATCGATAAAACGACATTAACGATATTTTGCTTCTTAAATTTAAATTGAGATTTAATTAAGATAAACATATCGAATGAAGTTATATTTTTAAGTATTTTAATGTTATAATTATTTTTGATGTTCCATTTTAAGAATACCGGTTGTTTATCAGTGGAAGTATTTTTAGTTCAATTCACAATACTTTTCCAATGGGGAGAGACGGAAATAAATACGTAGTTTACTCGGTGGCATGGCTTTGTGCAAGCTCCTCTGTGTAGATACCACCGACTCATCAGATATTCTACCGCAAAACTGCAGTACTTTGTATTGCTGTGTGCCGGGTGAAGCGTGAGTGAGTCAGTGTAATCACAGGCACAAGGAACGCATTGAAAATCTAAGCGATAGTTAACATTTCTTACAATGCTATTGTATATGGGCGTTGGTGACAACTTACCATCAGGTGGCTTTTCCGCCTACCGATACTATAAAAAAAGTTTTTTAAATTGAACCGAGTGTAATCATGATCTTTCTTAGTCCAGCACAACGCAAATATTATTGTCGAATATTTTTTTTCCAATTTCAAGATATTCCATTATTTTTTCTACGTTCTTCTGTTGAAGGATAGGTGTATTAAACTATAAGATAGATGAATTCCAAGATCAGGCAAAAAAAGTATCTTTTAAGTCTTCTTATGACAAGATCGTCCCAACAAAAGCTCTTTAAAAAACAATTTAAAAAAAATAACGAAATACGAAATATGCCTTATTTCACATAACTTTTAGGTCAATAACAAAATATTTAAGGTGTGATTGTAACCACTAACCATTTATTTACCACAAATCTTAAGCCGCAAGTTTGAGCGATTTGACCTTAACCGCAAACTGAAATGAGTACACTAATGATGAACGTGCTTACGAATGTTTAGGTAACTGAAGAACAGAGTACTTGGTGGTAGAGCTTTGTGCAAGCTCGTCTGGGTAGGTACCACCCACTCATCAGATATTCTACCGCAAAGCAGAAATAGTTGCTATTATTGTGTTCCGGTTTGAAGGGTGAGTGAGCCAGTGAAATTACAGGCACAAGGGACATAAGATCTTAGTTCCCAAGGTTGGTGGCGCATTGGCGATGTAAACGATGGTTAACATCTCCTACAATGCTAATGTCTATGAGCGTAGGTGACCACTTAAGATCAGGTGGCCCATATGCCCGTCCACCTTCTTATGCAATAAAAAAAAAAGAGTGGACCCCATAATGACACCTTATTATAGTCCTTATATTATAATAATACTGTATGTAAGTTTGTCTCGTCAATCTAGTAGCTAGTTTAGTAGAACAGCCTCGACGCCCTGTGCTTATAAGATAGGGATTGTCCGCATTAGGTTGGTTGCGTCTCAGGTTTCAGATTGCCCTAAGGAGGACAGCAGCCGAGATGGCCTCTTGCTGCCATGACCACTAGCGAAGAGTAAAGGAAGAGCCAAAGATATAGCTATGAGGAGAATACCGCCAAGAATTCACACCCTCTCCGATCCGTGCCACCGGCTATCATCATCATATATAGACAATGGTTTTAGTGGGTAAGAATTTTGTAACATTGATTTATCTATTTCTGTAATTAAAGTTAAATAATCACTCGATATACAACGTTTATAATTAAATACGTTTTAATAATTGTGGAAATCTAACTTGAATTCCAAATTTAAATTATGCCAATCGTCTAAAAAAACTGATACGAAATATCTATTTGAAAGTTTTAAATAAATTAGTAATGGAATAATCTAGTAAACCATGTCATTGTGCAGTTATACCAAATCAAACGCAACATTTTGGTTTTCACTCATTAGCATGCATATATATTTTTTTCGCCAAATGTCGACTGCATTGATTTCCTGTTCTGTTTATTTAATTTCATGTCAAAGAATGTGTCGACTTTCGTTCCGTGTTACTTAACCTTTTCAATGACTTTGACATTTCAAGATCGGGATTTAAATATTTCAAAAAGTATAATCAAGCTTTTACTTAACAAGAGCATATAAGTGGGTTTGTTTTGGGAAGTAACTTGCTTCAGATGCACTATCTCAAAAGTCAGGGCTATGTTATTGTGACTTGTAAAATTTTTGACGTGACAACGTCTAATAAATCGATAAACGCTGGCTGCATGCATGAAAATGGATGACTCATTGTCCCGTTACGCTAATTGTACGCTTGCTATCTCTCTTTCACTCGATTGGCCTATGCGTCCTAGGAGAAGAAAGACAGCGGCAGCACAAAACTTACATCTACCCATGAACTATTTCGTCGACTGTTTATAAAGTGAAGTAAAAAGTTAATGTGGTTTGCTTATTACAACAACAATTTAGGCAATAAAGATAAATTATTCTTGCATTTCAAAAATCTGATTACTAGTTTAATTTTAAGTATCTATTCTTTTATTTTGTATTTTTATTAGTTTTTTATGACGTTTATCAATTAATTTCAACGATAAATGATTCAATTTTATCCATAAAAGTATGTAGTCATTTCATCAATGTTTTGTTATGACGTTACAGACAACCATTTTTATAGTTAATTTCGTGCTCAAAGATACAGAAAACCACCCTCTTATCCACTTATATATTACGCAATAAAG
This sequence comes from Nymphalis c-album, assembly GCA_963151315.1. Classification (NCBI taxonomy): domain Eukaryota; kingdom Metazoa; phylum Arthropoda; class Insecta; order Lepidoptera; family Nymphalidae; genus Nymphalis; species Nymphalis c-album. Next base: position 10,097,204 of record OY720591.1, read on the forward strand.
CAGATTACTGGAATAAACTTCAAACGTTCTTCATTAACAGAAAAAGCTGATCCAGCAATGGAATATTAACTCATTAGTTTTTAACCTAGGACCTATCCTGCGCCGTCTAGGAATGTAAAAGTCGCAGGTATCTTTGAAGACCTCTAACAAAATAGTAAAATTAGATATTTATTTAAAAAGAGCAATGCTATTATTTAAAAAAAAACATTCCAAGAGAAGTTACGGATACTATTATTATAGTAAAGGTAAAACAATTATTTTTTATTAAATGACAAAGTATTTAATCGATTGAGTTGCAACAAGGAAGAACTACCATTGTTGCAACCCGAGAAGTACGCAATGAGATATCGTTGTTACTTCCTGATCTGATGGTCTTTTGAAATGCCAAAGAAACATTTTGAAGGATAAGAGTGTGATTGTGACACTCAACAGTTTTGTTACATTACCCATATAGTACTCCATCATCGTCGTCCACTAGTCTTTTGTCTTATTTCTATAGCCGAGGTGGAACAGTGTTTTGTATTTGTGAACTTTAAATTAACATTGCAGTTCCTAACCTTAAGGGGAACAATGGTTCCTGATCAACTCAATATAAAAAACTCATACGACTAATAATAATATGAAAACAAATTTCGTCAGGAAACCTGGATGTGTCGACAGCATTTTTCTGTACAACTTATAATAACGCGTTTTCATCCGCGTGTCATTAATAAAAGTACAATGAATCAAAATAATCCCAGAAACTTCCTCGATAAAAGTACTTTTAACAACACAAAAATATTTTTTACGTTCGAACCAGAGATTAGCCGGATTAAACAAATAAACTCTTCAGCTTTATATATTAGTATTGATACTTCTTTTTGTGTTATACCTATCATATTTTTTATTTAATAAATAAGTAAATTAACTAATCTTTGTCAATAATATATTATGTATATATTTATGCATGACTAGCTGATATCCGCAACTTCGTCCGCATTGCTTGATATATTAACAAAGTTTTCTTATGTACGAAGGAAAAAACAAAAAAGATCGCAAGCAAAAATATACTTTGCTTCAACACGCAGTGCATATACAAATCGTTGTTTCTTGAAACCTTAATAACTTTTTATTAAATTAAGATACCGCAATATATTTTTTTTTTTGATAAGTGTCTAAGAATAAAATTTAGAAAATTACATTGAAATTTATCCAGTAGTTTTTCCGTGATGCGCGCACAACTGCAGACCTGATACCCGCGACTTCGTCCGCGTTGCTTGATATATTAACAAAATTTCTTATGTACGAAGGAAAAAACTTCAAAAAGATCGCAAGCAAAAACATACTTTGTTTAAACATACATTACTAAACACGCAGTGCATATACAAATCGTTGTTTCTTGAAACTTGAATAACTTTTTATTAAATCAAGATATCGCAATAATATTTTTTTTTTGATTAGGGCCATGTGTCTAAGAAATAAAATTTAGAAAATTTCATTTAAATCTATCAAGTAGTTTTTCCGTGATGCGCGCACAACTGTAGACCTCTATCATTTTATTTAAATAGATAGATAGAATCAATATGTTATTCATGTTCGAACAACGAATACAATGTACTTTGACTGTTATGACCGGATTATAAGTTATAATTATATGAAATGAAATTGGTACTTTAGTTCCACCTAAGCACCTCAGTAGAACACTAATCATAATTTACTATTATTACAAGTCAAAACCGGTATATTTAGGAGGATAAAACATTATTGATTTATTATACATAAATTATTTTTATATATAAGCTTTTATTTAATTCACAATGTTTCTTTTTGAGTTAGTTTAGATAATATCTTGCAAGCTAAATTATTACCAGTGCCTCTAATTTTATGAAGTTGAAATTTATCTGATTGTACACTCAGGGTTGGTACCAATCCTGAAAATAGAATCAGGTAAATTATAATATATGTATAATCCTGAGTTCAATGATCGACAGAATAGATATTTTATTTTAAATTATTAATTTGTTTTTTAATATTTATTTATTTATAGCTTAATATAAATTTATGTTGTTCTTACTCCTATCTTGGCATCTGTAAACATCGACTCCCTGCTTCAAATGTAGTCATGCCAGAAGAGAAATTAGTATATCAGGGAATTGGCTGCCCGGACATAGAACGTTAGTAGTCTGAAAATCGTTTGGTTGTGTCTGTTTATTGACAAAATTCCGCTGTGTCTCTTTCGCCGGTTCTTCTCAGGTCTGAGGTTTTTATTTCCGAACCGGCGAACATTTATAACAATCAATAAGTAAGTGTGACGCATGATTATTGAATAAAGATTTTTGACTTTGACTTTGACTTTGTCCTAATGCCTATGAGCGAAGGTCTCAACATTCTAATGTACCAGTTAGTCATCTTCGTATGACTGACATGATAAACGTATTTGATCGTTTCGTGTATAAACGACATTTCTACGTAATGATTGAAATTTCCCATGTTCGATTTCCTATATTTAATTGATACGTTTTATATAACAAGTTTATATAAACCATGAAGAATTTTAATAAAACTATAATATATTCATATTTTATTTATTACGTTACATAGGCTCTCCATTTAAATGATTTATGAATGAATCATTTCGTAATATCGACTACGTTTTCTATTTAAATATTGTAACGTATTTTTATTAGGCCGAATCTTAATATTAAAATTGGTTTTTAAATAACATTATAAACTTTAATTTTGAAAACCAAGGTTTTTTTTAATTAACAAGCATTCATTAATCACAATGTTTACAACACTGTTTAAATCTATAACATTCTTATAAGTAGAGGAGGCCTTAGTCCAACAGTCCCACTGGGCCAGTTACACAGCCCCACACCGTCACACAACAGTCCAATTATAATTCCACTGTATGACTGACTAAATTGTTTATAGATTTAAACAGTGCTGAACACAATTTATTTTATGAATGTTTGTTAAAATGTTTATTTTTTCAAACTTATAATTTGATATAAATAAATAAAGTATAGATATAAATAAGGTTAAAAAACAATATTACGAATAATAATAGACATAATCCTATTAAAGAAGATATAATATTAAGATGTATTTTATAATCGTTCGTTTTTTGCGCTGTCGAAACATCTTAAATGAATACTTACTTAGCGCAAGTCATTTGAACCCTGTATTGCGAAGTACAAACATCGCTAATGTTAGTAATATGGGCGCAACTTAGCGCAAGTGTCCCACATAAAATACGAGTACATACACAAAGTACACTGCAAATAATAACAAGCACAAATACATCCGATATTTTAAGTGAAGTAAACACTCAAGCAAGCAGAAACGCATATATCTGAAATAGTCAATTTTTATCCTACGAATTTAAAAAGTTCCGGAAATACGGTTGTTTCGCTCTTTGTACAGAACCACTTAATTTATCTGCATGGATTTTAAGGTCGAAAGAGCATGCGATACCCGAGGAATAGTGAAAAACTAAAGTACATTTCTTATGTCACAAGAACGATGCCCTTATAAGCTAGTGTATAATTTAAATTAAAGTCCAAAGTGTAAAGTAGTTCTATACAAGATTAGTGCGAAACCGATTTGACCTTTAAGGTGCGCAAATCACGCAACATCTTCCTTCTATGGTGCTTTAATAATATTAAAGGTTACCTGAACAATTTACTTCATCAACAAAACATAATCTGTAAAGTCGGTTTACGGACGATAGTTTAACGTGACAACGTCATAACAAAACATTGATGAAATGACTGCAATCGAGTGGAAGAGAGATAGATGCGGCGCAAGCGTACAATCAGCGTAACGGGACAATGAGCGCAACGGGACAATGAGCGTAACGGGACAATGCGCGTAACGGGATAATGAGTCATCCTTTTCGTGCATGCAGCCAGTGTTCATCGATTTATTAGACGTTGTCACGTCAAAAATAGATGTGTAATAAATTAATTAAATGAAAAAAAAAAAAATTGGTTGCCTGTAAAGTCAGTATACGGGCGAAAGTTTTACGTGACAACGACTTTGAGTGGTAAAATAATTTTAATGTGAATATTCATTCGTATAGTAGGAAGAAGGATGAAATAATAGTAACAATTTAAAACATTTATTTATACAAAGAATTATATTTAAAACATTAATTTATACAAAGAATCTCGCACTGAATTTCATATTAACAAAATTTTATTTTTACCTTTACACATACATACGTATTTACTATTTATACTTAGAAGGGACGCGTGCCTTTCACTTTTTATGTCAGTCTCTCTCGCTCTTAGGCGGGCTAACCATGCCCGAGTGGAAGGGACGCGTGCCTCTCACTCGCTCTCATTGTGAGCGCATAACGTGAGCGGAGCGTAACGCAGTTTCTTGAAGTGTCACCCGGCAAACCAATTTATAAGACGTTGTCACGTCAAAAAACAAATTATAAGATTTAAAAGAAATCTATTCAAGTTGCGTTTTGCATGAATTTTTAAATCGTTATTTTATAAGATTAATTAAAACTTCTTATATCGCGGTTCGGAATTTAGATAGAACAAGAAAACCGACATTCAAGTCAGTTATTACTTTTAATAACAGATCATAATCATATTCAATAAATAATATAATATTCAATCAATACAAAATTGCAAGTATTATTATAAAATAAATATACTAATATGAAAAAGCTGATGAGTTTGTTTGTTTGATCCGGCTAATCTCGGGAACTACTGGTTCGAATTTAAAAATTATTTTTGTGTTGCATAGTCCTTTTACCGAGGAAGGTTCTAGGCTGATTTTTATTAATTATACGCGGGTGAAACCGCGGGACACAGCTAGTTAGGACATATTCATACTATACCCACGCCTTTTAATTTCATAGGTATTATATAATAATTGGTCGAATAATATTATGTATATTTGTAAATAACCGTTTTAAACGGCAAATATAAAATATCTGCAGGATCTTGTTATAGAATATTCAAAGTAAGGGTTGAATAATAAAAATAAATGCTTATTGATTGTCAATAATTTGCCTCCGAGTGACATTTGACGAGGAGGCCAATTCTACTAATGTAAAGCGTTTATTAACGTTCTCGATTCGCTTCCAATCCAAACTATTTCCTTCGACTATTCCTCATGAAACCGAACCACTATGATGTTAACACATACAAAAGCAAAAAAACCATGTCAAAGTCAGACTTAATAGTTATTTTTGATGTTCCATAAAGGAAAAATCGAATCCCAGCTAGATTTAGATCGCGTTGTATTAGTAGAATAGGGAAGAAGCTAAATGTCAACGATTATGTTTCGCTTCGACTCCGATTATGTTATAATTATGTCAATAGAATTGGCCTCCAGTTATTTTATCACAGTTGTTAATTTGAACTGATAATAGCGGTCACTGCGCAGTGATATGATAGCATTTGTGCACAAAAAAAGGTACGATCTCTCTCTTACTCTCATTTTCCGTTGTGATAGCAATCTGACATAACCGGAGAGACCAGGACCAACGGCTTTAGATGCTTTCAAAATCAAATCCTTATTTTTCTCTTCGTTATTAAAATCCTAAATATTGGTATAAATTTGTTTATTCAAAGTGAATTTTACATCATTAGACTCGGTATTTACAGATCTAATCACTCCGTGGCTTTGTGGCTTTTATCATCACTTCGTGTCAAATCGATCAAGAGGCCGATGTTTCAACCCCGGTAAAAGGTGGACTCGATTTTTCTATATTTCAAAATGATTTGTACGGCTTGCAATAACGCTGTTAGCTCAAACGATTTTCTACAGTGTTGTCAATGTCGGTTGCAATATCACTATAAATGTTTGAATATTAAAACCAATCATTTCACGAGTCTCTCTGTACAAGTTCGTTCGAACTGGAATTGTCCATCCTGCAATAACATAACTCAACGAAATAAGTCGTTCAATTTAAATACACCAGTAAGGCAAAGTCAGTTACCATTGCCCGAAGAGTCGATGAACATTTCATATGATATGAGTTCACCAAATCAAAGCGCTAATATTCATCATTTAGATAGTGCCGTTACAATGGATAATATAAGTAATTTGTTGGATCAAAAGCTTAACTCCTCTCTGAATACTTTAATGGATAATATCCGTTCAATGATTAAGGAAGAAGTAAAGACATATGTTAGAGCTGAAATATCTACAGTTGTACAAAGTTTAAAAGATGATTTTACTACTACAACAGACTTCATTTGTGAGAAGCAAACCAACTTAAAAACTGAATTAGACGATAAAATAGCTGCGATAAAAAATTTAGAATATCAAAATTCAAGTCTTCAACAAGAAATTAATGCTTTAAACAATCAATTCGAATCGATAGATAGGATGACCCGTGCCCGAAATCTAGAAATACAAGCTGTCCCAGAGAGTAGAAATGAAAACTTGATGTCTTTATTTAAGAATCTATGTGAAAGCATCAGTTTAAAGCTGGATCAAACAAATGTTATCTCTTGTAGAAGAATTGCTAAATTCGATAGTAAATCAAAAAACGTCCACGCAACATCTTGATTACACTCTCAACTCCACTGTTAAGAGACCAGGTAATCTCTGCATGTTATCGCTTTAACAAAGCCCAAAAAAATGAGAAACTAAATACGAATCAACTTGGTTTGGCATGCGATAAGTCTAACATATACATTAGCGAACATCTCTCGCCTAAGTGCAAAGCCCTGCATGCAGCCACAAGAATGAAAGCAAAAGAACTTAATTACCAGTATGTTTGGGTCAAATTTGGTCGCATATATGTTCGTAAGAATGACAGAGCTGATTGTTATTGTATTAAAAATATGGACTGTTTAAATCACCTTTCTTAATCCTTTTTCTTTTTTTTTTCTTTTTTTTTCCTTTTATTAAATGATATTCAGAATAATAAAAAAATTTAAGATGATTTAATCAGTATGTTAATATTTTATCAAAATGTAAACAGAATCAGATCTAAATTGAATGAATTTTATTTGAATGTACTCAATAATGATTATGATGTGATATGCTTAACTGAGACAAATTTAAATAATAGTGTATTTGATACGGAACTTTTTGATTATCGATATAATGTTTTAAGAAGGGACAGATATGAGTCAAACATTACTAAAAATGAGGGAGGTGGTGTACTCATAGCTGTTAAAAAGCATATAAGTATCATCCGTCAATCATCATGGGAATCTGAAGTGGAGGACCTTTGGATTAACATAATATTTCCAAATAACAAAAAAAGTATTAAATTTATGTATCTGTTACCTTCCGCCTGACTTGCCTATTAATTTAACAGAACACTTTTTTATTAATTGTCAAAATGTAATACTTAATAGTCCTAGCGATAGTATGCTAATTGGTGATTTCAATACCCCTTCTCTTACCTGGCTAGAATCTCCGGATACTACTTTCTTAACCCCGTCACAACCCCTTGATCATAAAGCGTGTCTTCTTGTTGAAACAATATCTTTGTGTGGTCTGCACCAGTTGAACAGAACACCCAATGGCAACAACCACTATCTTGATCTTGTACTTTCGACATGCAATAGTCTTCTTGTAACAACAACGGATCCGCTTAGTAGAATGGATATTCATCACCCACCTTTAGCTATAGATTTTAGCATTCAGACAATGAATTTTAAAACTCTTAAATCAATTAAGCTGAAAAAACGCAATTTTTATAAATGTAAATATGCTGCGCTCAAGGATGAATTAGGCGCAGTGAATTGGCATACCATCTTGTCATCGGAGGATGTTGATACATGCGTGAAGGAATTTTATTGTATTCTCGAAAGACTCATTACACAGTATACTCCTCACTCTAAAAGTCTAGATCCTTGTTACCCACAGTGGTTCTCTGTTTCTTTAATGCGGAACTTAAGAAGTAAGTTAAAGTACCATCATCTTCATCGTATATATGGCAATCCGAGGGACTGTGACACCTTCTCTATGCTTCGCGCTAGATGCAAAAGCCTCATGGATCAGGACTACAACACTTTTGTCAACTCTGTAGAATCAACACTTGATAATGGCTTAAAACACTTTTGGCATTTCGTCAATAATAAAAAATGTAACAAATCAAGTCCACAAACCATGAAGTACGGTGACCTTGTATCTCAAGATGTTAAAAGTACATGTGAGCTTTATTCATCTTATTTTGCCTCCATTTACCAACCCACAACTTCGACACACACTTATGGCTCACTACCCAAAATAACAGCTAAATACAATAGTGCTCTTAGTACTATTCAAATAAATAAAAATGAAATCTTTGTCAAAATCAATAAACTGGATGTCAATAAAGGTGCCGGACCTGATGGATTACCACCATTTTTTATCAAAATGTGTGTAATCGGAAGTTGGTTAATTTGTTATTATTTTAAAATAATCATTTTTTTATAGAATTCCATTACATTGTGTTTGCTTTATATAAACACATGAAATTTTTACCTCATTTAATAAAAGACAACGCAATACATGAACTAGTATAATACAAAAGTATGAAAAAGTATTCGGTTGAAATTTTTGACAACCTACATTTTGTAAAACAATCCTTAAATAATTTGCAAAATTTGGACTAGCTAGACTAGAGGAGAGGCTAGATTATATTATTTATAATTATATTCTATGTATCTACTCTAAGTGATACTTGAGTATATAACGATTTTTTTAAAATGTCTCCATCATAATCGATGGAAAATCCTACACGACCGGAAAGAGTTCGCCACTAACTTGCTTTGTCATATTTCCTCTTAGTGAAATAATAAATAATATATACATATACACTCTAGACTCGTCATGTTTTGACCAACAACGCCAATAGGAGAAAAATCTATGATATAGAATAGGCTCTATTCTCTCAATAGAGAATTGATGATAAATGTTTTTGGCACTTAACATATTACTAAACATTAAAGTTATGTGAAATCATTGTATAACACTTACTACTATTATTACCAACTATTTATAAAATACACAGCTATGTTCATTTTTTTTTATTTAATCTTCACAGAATAAGCCTTGCCTTTGTTTAACTTAATTGCTAGTTTTTTTTTTGTTTTAATTGCTCCCAACTCTTGCGTAATAACAATAACATCTACATTGCAAGCATTAATTATAATAATATAACTATAAGCCTACATCGACATACTCGTATGTAACAACATTTGGGAACGCTTGTTTGTTTACATAAGAAGATAAGCAAAGGGGCGACTGCCTTTTTTGGTAAAAAGTAAATAATATTTTCTTATTACACTAACATGTACTTATCACCTGAAATTGAGCTTGGTGGTAGAGCTTTGTGCAGGCTCGTCTGGGTAGTCATCAGATATTCTACCGTAAAACAGCAGTACTTGGTACTAATGTGTTTCGGTTTGAAGGGTGAGTGAGCCAGTGTAATTACAGGCACAAGGGACATAACATCTTAGTTCCCAGGATTGGTGGCGCATTGGCGATGTAAGTGATGGTTAACATCTCTTACAATGCCAAGGTCTATGGGCGTATGCTCTTCCGCCTTCCTATGCAATAAAAAAAGAGGTACCACGTGTTTCTTTCTTTTATCAACTTTGTTCTCTCATATGTGCCTGTGTGTTTACTTTAAAATGTGATCTAAACATAAATAAATAAAAACACTTTTTGATAAAGTAATGAGTCCTATTTTCATCAAACATACTAATTGTTCAATAAATATTTCATTTCAAAATAATTAACAGACATTTCTAATTTTATAAAATATCATTTGATATATAATATAAAAACATTTGCATTTTAAAATGTTGTCGATTTATACTAAAAAATTGAATGTAATTAGTAAAATTAGCGAATAGAGTGTTGCGTGTAAATCCCACTGTAAATTATTCGAATCGGACATTTCGTTTAGAAATTATGACGGGTTTAAAAAATGCTAGTGTTTTATAAAAAAAAAAAGTTTTAAATGAGTGGATAGGATGAAGTTAAAATCAAATTCAAATGTATGTATGTAAATTCATCGTCGTCTCGTCGTCGTCAGTTATCGTCTTAATAACGCCTATGTATAATTTTATTTCGGAACTACGTTGACATAATAACCCAGCAGACTAATATTATAAAGGCGGAAGCAAAGCCGTCGTAACATTTTCACGTAATACGTTTTCACTTCTAGGCCGCCGAACTGATTTTGATGACTTGTACGCAGATAGCCTCGCCTTCGTTGAACAAATGCCATAAATTTATTTTTTAATATCGTTTAACACCGATACCAAATTCAATGGAACAATTATGTATGCGTGCGTTACTTATCATTATAAAGTATTGCATATTATTATAATTAAATATTATACTTATACACATACGTAACTACTAAGGTCTTCCAGACCGATTTCGGTCACGGCGGCCAATCTCAAGAGAGATTAGCCAACTGCGCAGGAGATATTATAGTGCACAAGTGTGTTCGCAAACACAGGTGCACTCTCTTTTCCTTAGCTCTCATGATCCGATGGGAGTGTACACACTTCCAACTTCCAGACTCCGGGCTGCTATTGAGAATTTTCTGAAAGAAAACCCACTTAACTATTTATTGGCCCGACCTGGGAATTGAACCCAGGACCACCGGGTCTGCGGCCTTATATCAAGCCACTAGACCAACGAGGTAGTCACGTAACTACTACACTGCTAGCGAATGATGTCGCGTGTGACAGTCATAATTTATAGTTTCCTAGTAGATAAAGTTTCCTCTCGACCGAATTTCGGACACACCCAGCCTTTGAGACTTTGTGAAAACATCTGATCATTCAATAAGTAGAAGTAACTTATTTTTTCATTTAAACGAATCACATACCATTGAAATATTGTTATTAGCTACTTGCGACCTTATATATAAGGTCATTTAAATATAAACTGCTCGAATATAATTTTTACTCTATAGGTTATATTGAGACTATTCATTTATCAATATATAGTTATATAAGTATTTATATACGTATGGTTGTGAGTTGAAACAGTTATTTGTATGTTATAATTTTACTTGGTGGTAGAGCTTTGTGCAAGCTCGTCTGGGTAGGTACCACCCACTCATCAGTTATTCTACCGTAAAACAGCAGTACTCGCTATTGTTTTGTTCCGGTTTGAAGGGTGAATAAAATAGTGTAATTACGGACACTATTGACATAACATCTTAGTTCCCAAGGTTGGTGGCGCATTGGCGATGTAAACGATGGTTAACATCCCTTACAATGCCATTGTCTATGGGCGTTGGTGACCACTTACCATCAGGTGGCCCACAAGTTCGTCCACCTTCCTATGTAATAAAAAAAATAATAATAATAATTTGTCTTCTGATCAGCGTAGAAGATAAAAAAATATGGCAAATTTATTCAAATAATAAGTAGATATTAGGACATTGTACAGTTAGATAAAGCTAACGACTTCTATTTATAAAAAAATACTTACTACTTTACTTTTACAAAACGTATACTTTTTAAGATATTACTTAGATATACATGCAACTTATAACTACGTCTTCTTCGTTTAGTTTTATTTTATGAAAAAATAATATTTGAAAGAACGTAAAAAGAAGTGCAAGAAAAACAATAAATAATTTTATTAGAGCGAGAGACGATACTATAATATAATAATGAACATTCAATACGATGCTACTTGCAAATACATATATGCAGAGACAAGTGATATGGACGATTCTTATTAGGAACATTAAATTTATACGAAAATATCTTCATTGGTATTTGTTGCATTTAATAAGGTCATATTTTCATAAATGTTGTAATGGGGTCAATGTATACGCTTTTACAACAGGATCCCAGGAAGCGTTCAAAAATACTACTTATTTCAAATGAATATTACGTGTAAATCCCCTATAATTGTAAAAAATGAGTTAAAAAAATATCCCGCTGTTTCTTTTGCCGGTTCTACTCAGGTCTGAGATGTTTATTTCCGAACCGGTGGTAGATTTATGACGGTCAATGAGCAAGTGTAACACTTCCACGTTGGATAAAGATTTTTGAAATTTGAACAATATTGGTGATATTTAAAAATACATAGATAAAAAGAGGAAATAACTTTAATTTGAAAACTAAAACAGTGTAGAACCTACTTGTATTCGATTTTATCTAAACTAATGAATTAACATAATAATGTACTCGTATATTCCATATGCATTAATCTTGGCTGATTGTGATAAACAACAAGCAAAACACTCGGACGTATAACGATACGGTGTGAGCAAATATCAGCTTTTGGAATTATAATTATGACATAAATAAACTAAACTTGATTCTTCAATGACTCAGAAGCGAAAAGTCTAACTTTTATCGTTTAATAGTAGACTATAAGCTTATTTTGCTAATTTCTAAGACATATGCCTTAAGAGATTCGAGATGGCCTAGTGGATGACCGCGTGAATGTTAACCGATGATCGTGGGTTCAAACCCAGGCAAGCATCGCTGAATTTCATGTGCTTAATTTGTCATTATAATTAATCTCGTGCTCAACGGTGAAGGAAAACATCGTGAGGAAACATGCATGTGTCAAATTTAACTGAAATTCTGTCACATGTGTATTCCATCTACCCGCATTGGAGCAGCGTGGTGGAATAAGCCAAATCTTCTCAAAAAGAGGAGAAGATGCCTTAGCCCAGCAATGGGACATTCACAGGATTTTATTATATGCCTTAAGACTAGCAACTGTTGAACATTTTCACCGGTCATTACGAAACGCATTCTTTGAGAAGGCTATTATAAAGCTCACGCAATTTAATGATCCTACTAAATAAAATCTATTATTTTAACCAGAATTTCGACTGGTAATGTCCTGAGAAGAGTCTGTTAAAGAAGTGGTCTTACCTATTTAAGAAGCTACAAATTAATACGTTATTCTCGATAATGTTTAAAAAAAATAATGTGATTAATATCTACTATAGCTTAATTTAAAACGGATTTGAAACTTATGTCCATAATATTTGACGTTATTTTGGAACAACAACGAACACAGCTGATACAGGAAAAACTTGTATAAACTAGATTCATATTATTAAGTACTAAGCGAAGGCTACTTTAAGGTTGAATTCAAAGTCAAAACATTATATAACACATTGAATTTAGCGATATATATATACTATACTATATATACTATAACATATGTTGATTTTGCATGATGATCGTTCATATTCTCACGGTAGCATGCGCAAGCGGTCCCGTGACGCCCCCCAAGAGACGGTGAGGGTACCGCTGGTTATTAAGTGGATATTTTGACGCCTTCACCGTTGGCGAGTCCCACGTACCCTCCCACCACATTTGGGGGAAACGCGGTTACACGTTTTTACAGCGAAAAAAGAAATGATCGTTTATATAGTTATTTTCCTAGCATACTAAAATATATGTATAAAAATATTCAAATGTTATGTAATATATACTAAACTAAACCAAACTTCCTTGTTTATATTTTTTATAATTTCACGAGCGATTCCGCGACGGCTTGCGCAAGTTATGTGTTATATTAATTGTTTCTACGTTTATTAACATTATTATTAAATTTATGCGTTCAAGGAAAATATCTTGATTATATCTCGTTGTATATAATTATAATAGAGTAATTAGATATTTAAAATTATCTCTCCGCAGTTAACTGTAGCGTAATTATTAAAAAAAAAAAATACATTAATGGTGGCCGTAAAGATTTAATCAAACGTGACACAGCCCAGACATATCACAGCAGACGGCTCGACTGCCGAATTTAAATTTTGTTTTTTTAATTAATTGATTTAATAAGTGAATGATCTTGACATACTTTATTTGAATAATATTTAGGTCAATGTCATCTTTAGCTAGGCGTATAAGTATTACGTTTTTCGATCAACAATATTACGTTCATTATTTATTATTATTTTTTATATATGTTATCACAATGAAGCTGTGTTAAAATATGTATACTCTAGTTTTAATCAATAAGTAACCTGACTTGTTCGTGAAAGTCATTGACTTGTTTGATTCCATCTTCGGATATGAGAATTCGGTTTTCACCTGAATGACATCCATACATATATTAATAACGGCACGTGTTTTTTTTATATATAAAGTAAGCTAAGCAGTCGAGCAAATTGATCACCGAATGTCAAATGGTCACAAGTCAAAGTCGTTGATGGTGGAGGCGCTAAATAAACATGCGCGGAGAAAACGGTCATCAGCGCAGTTAAGATGGATGTCCCCCATAAAATTAAATTTTGATACCAGGGCATTTTGATCGATGGCAAACAACGCCACTGTCAGTATTGTAATATGATTTAATTATGTTTATTCGAAAACTTAATTCTTCACATAATATGTAAGGCATTACGTCATCATCTAAATTATTATTTATAAACAAATAAAAATGTTGCTAGTATCATTGTTGCATAATATTATAAATATGACCCTATACAGATATATCATTATTTTTATACGTATATAGGGAAATACAACTTATAATTTTTGCCTTGACATTTTGCCTTTGTTTTTGTCACCAGTGGTGACAGGAGGGCTGGTTCATTTTTAACCGACTTCAAAAAAAGGAGGAGGTTATCAATTCGTCTGTATGTTTTTTTTTCGCCCAGAGAATCGGAATTGCGATTCAAAGGGGAAATGCTGCTAGCATTCTTGCCACCATTCCATGCGGTCACGACTTGTATAATAATTATTTTTAAATGTTGTTTGTATTTACTGTATTATTAAAATACGTCAAAATTATATAGGTGTTTCTAAGTTTAATTTGTTTTATTTTATACAACTAAAAAATAATAATTAATTATTTTAAAGATCAGAATCTTAATCTTATTAAATCGAGTAACCGTAAGCGTTCGAATTTTAAAAGTTAAATATGAATAAATTGTTTTATTATTGAATTATATTATTTAAAATAGCTTTATCTTTATTTTATCATACAAATTGTATATTATAAATATTGAATCGCATAATATACATGATGCTATTTATTTATAAGCTATATCGTACACAAGCTCATATTAATCATCACAGCATAATTAATATATCAAAAACGGGTAGATGAGTCCTAATCATAACGATCCTTTCAAGGGATCAATTATCAAAATTTATGTGACTTTATCAATTCTAGAAATAGGGTATTCGTAGAAATATGATAAAATAAAAATAATATTATTGATAAATATTAATTATAACATAATCTAAACGAGAAAAATTCAATTAAACAAAATAAAAAAATTGTCTAACTCGAAATAGACATACGCTTCACATAAAGTAACGTTACGCGATGCTCCACGCTCCAGTTCATCAAGCGAGTCTGTTTAAACCTTCCGACCGTTAGTCACATTTAAATTATAGCTTTTAGCCCTTCTAGTCGTTAATATTTACTTAGTAGTAGGACTATGTGTAAGACCGTCTGGGAAGTCTCCGCTTACATCGCCAATTCGTCACCAACCTTGGAAACTAAGATGATAATATGTCCAGGCACAACTGTAATTACACTGGCTCACTCACCCTACATACACAACAATAACAAGTACTGCTGTTTTGCGGTAGAATATCTGATGAGTGTGTGGTGCCTACCCAGACAAGCTCGCACAAAGCCCTACCACCAAGTACTTACTACAGTATTGTTTGTTCAATAACGAGGGACACAACATTCCCAATTAAATGGTATAGGATTTTTTCGTTTTCATTTTTATAACATCAATCACAGATGCACTCTCTGTTCATTCAGTCTCATAATCCGAAAGGCAATACGATAATGCTGGAAAAAAATCAGGCAACGGACCACTGGTTTTACAAATTTTGTCTAAAACCCGGGAGTTTTCACTCAGATATATTGCAGGTTATCCCAATAACTCTTTATCAATAAGAAATAATTATATTATAGCAACTACACAATAACGTTCTAACGTAAGAACTATAAAACAGGATGTTAAATGTTTAAGTTTTTATTTAATCCCAGGTGCGCGCTTCGACTTCAACTTTCAAAATTATATGTGCACATATATCATTAGGAATTATTGAAATAAAACCATTAAACTAATCCCATATTTATAAAAACAAATAAAATTAATTTCAATCACAAATCATAAAAAAATAAGCTGTAATCGCGTGTGTTATTGACATTGACATCAAAGTAAACGAGTCGTTTCATTACGTAATTGCTAATAAATGGTTTAGAATGAAGTTGTTATAAAATTTCTTTTCAAATGATAAAAATTGAAAATGAAAATGGTGTCACGATCAAATATTTGAGACGATGACATTGAACTAATAAATATATACATATATTTAAGAGCATGTCTCAAAGTTCATAGACTTATAAAACTAGTTACTTAACGACGATTAAAAACTTTTGTTGAAGTGTAAACTTCTTTACCGTCGTTGTGATTTGAAAGTCGATGAAACGAAAAAGCGACAGTAAAAAGAGACAGACACATAAATTCATAAGATTTGAGAACGTGGGAGAAAATGAGATAGGATTCATTATACAGTTGAATCCAAAATTTTTGAAGGTTTCACTTCTACCACGCGTAATTTCACACATGTTTTTTTTTATATTTATAGTTTTATAACATTATCATCGGATAAGATTTAAACGAAACGTTTAAAAACGACTAGGTAGTTCAAATATTACAGACTGTCTAGGTACGCCTGCTCCCCTACTCTGTGAAATAAGCAGATTGCATTGATTGTATCTTAAACAAATTGCATAAAAAACTCAAACAACTTTACGATACGGATGGAAGAAATATTAATAGATTATGGTAATAAAATATATAACCTTAAAAACTACGTCGCAAGTTACTATTTATGTATAAAAAAATCGACAGTAGTCATATATTATTCAAGTTTGTACGGTTTGATAACGAGGTTAGCTTGTGTAAGAATTCATGGCTTATATATTAAACAGTTTTATTAATATATGTTTTGTTTATATCCGTAAAGTATGTATTTGATTCCTTATATATCTTTGTTTGAAATCATGTTTAAGCTTTTTTAGCTTTTTCTACTGAATTGATACTTATGAAACTTTGCACATAGATTGAGTTACCGAGACAATACAACATAATGATAGTTTTATATTTATTACGAGAGCCTGATGGAATAATGAGGTCAGCAGACCACATACACACATTACACATTATAAGTATACATCGCGCAATAGGTTTTGGTCCATCGAGCGATATGAAAATTACAAATTCAATCCTGACACCTCGGACTATTGTGACTTGGACTACGTCCCCACTGCTAGCACAAACCCAGAAATGTTATAAATATAATGGCGTTACTATTGTTATTAAAAATGATCCGATTATAGAAGCAAAAGGTGATAAGAAAATTAAATAAAAAAAATTATCAGTTTATTTTATGTGATAATAATTAATTATTACCCAAATTAATATTTATGTATCGTGCCGAGAATTTGGCGTTTGGGTGGCTGAAAATTATATTTTTTTAACATTTTCCCTTCAAAACTGGAACCTTATTAGAAGAGATAGTCAATTAATATAACGCATTACAGAAACTAAATCACTGTATCCAAACATGCAAAATTTGTATTTTTTATCTTTAATTTTGCTTTAGATGCCGACCGTCTCCATTACGAATAAACATCGTTGTTAAGCTGAAATATTTAGTATCTTTACAAATTGAATACCTGTTTTTTTGTGTGAATTCTGTGGATTTATTATAAAAGATTTAATCAGGAGTTAGGCTTTCCCGTCAATAAGACGCAGTCACTGAGAGCGCAATCACTGTACGGTTGTACATCTGATTATGTTTAAACTTCTACAAAATTACACCATCGAAACGATAGCACAATATTCTATAATATTATAGCTATAGCTTATATCACCAACCCTGTCTATTTTTCTTAATAACCTCAGGAAATCCTCAATAGAAAAAGTCAATGCATTAGATACTACACGTTCAAATTCTGAAACCAGGTCAATAACCGGAACAGAAGCAACGACGAAACATCGAGGTAACACGTGTAGAACAAGAATTGCGTTCAACAGTTAATCATAGGTTAAGTAATAAGAACCATGACCAAATATTTCTAGTAAATTAATTGGATATTATTAAGAGATCACAACTCATAATATTGCAATATTATATACAGTAAGTATTTTTTTTATTGTATTGGAAGGCGGACGAGCATATGGGCCACCTGATGGTAAGTGGTCACCAACGCCCATAGACAATGGCATTGTAAGAAATGTTAACCATCGCTTACATCGCCAATGCGCCACCAACCTAGGGAACTAAGATGTTATGTCCCTTGTGCCTGTAATTACACTGGCTCACTCACCCTTCAAACCGGAACACAGCAATACAAAGTACTGCTGTTTTGCGGTAGAATATCTGATGAGTGGGTGGTACTTACCCAGACGAGCTTGCACAAAGCTCTACCACCAAGTAAGTAGTGTCTAATATTAGTTTATCAACTTTTATTACAAAAAGCCGAGCCGAGATGGCCCAGTGGTAAGAATGCGTGAATCTTAACCGATGATCGTGGGTTCAAACCCGGGCAAGCACCGCTGAATTTCATGTGCTTAATTTGTGATTATAATTTATCTCGTGCTTTACGGTGAAGGAAAACATCGTGAGGAAACCTGCATGTGTCAAATTTCATTGAAATTCTGTCACATGTGTATTCCACCAACCCGCATTGGAGCAGCGTGGTGGAATAAGCTCCAAAACCTTCTCCTCACAAAGAGGAGAAGAGGCCTTAGCCCAGCAGTGGGACATTCACAGGCTGTTACTATTACAAAAAAACATATTGTATTAGTACAAGTATGTTAGCAGTAAGTAAACAGTAACAGCTTGTGAATGCCCTACTGTTGGGCTAAGGTCTCTTCTCCTCTTTTGAGGAGAATGTTTAGAGCTTACGCACTTATTTATTAAGCACATGAAATTCAGTGCTGCTTGCCCGGGTTGAACCCACGGTCGTCGGTTAAGAGTCAGGCGTTCGTACCACTGGGTCATCTCGGCTTTTTTGTACTGAGCACAAGTAAATAAAATATTTTTATATGAATACATAATAAATTTTTTTCAAGCGACACACGCCAGTTAAGGTCATAGGTGTCATGATTTTTTCCTACTTATTTAACAATCATCATTATATTTATGCTAATTAACATAAAACCTTAATGAATTGTTATTCAAACCAACCCAAATCCTTTCTCAAGCACTCAGTCCATTGTTATGAAAATCCATTCGGAAGACTGAGTTTCTTGCTTTCAGACAGACAGACGATGATATTTCATTCAAATTTACTTTTGTTACTAAACATATTTCAAAACTATTTTCTGATAAAAATTTTTTTTAATTATTTTTATTTATTTTAAAATATGAAATTTGAACAACTATTGTTGTCGCTATGCGTAATCAACATTGTTTTTGTTAGTTTTTTTAAACACGTATTAATTTGAATAATTATTATGTATTGTTTTGACTATGAATATATCTGCTTCCTAAAACGTAAATAATAGTAAAAATGTATTTTTTATCTAAGAAATCATGCATTTTAATTAATGTTTTTAACAAAAAATATAATTTTGAGAGTTTTTCCCCGCATACTAATACATAAAGTAATTAGTAAAGGTTAGTTTTTATACTGTAAGATAGATGTTATTAAATATGCAAAACATTATAATTATTTATAATACCTAATCAATCATTTTCGTGTAGGTAGATGTTTATCTAAAGAAAACAATCTTGCTTAACATTTGAGTTGTAAATAAAGTTTCATAGCTTTGAATACGGATAAGGCATTTTAAGCATCTTGCTCAAATGAAACAGCGACAGTTAATAGAACATAATTCATTATTATACTTTGTTATATATTAACATATGAAAATCCATTTATCCTTTACTTACAATCGATAATTATTTTTAATGCTAATAGCTTCCAAGAACACGAAATCCGAGTTTATAATCCAAGACGGTTGCAAGCCGTCAATTGACTAGGTTGTTGTGCAAGCCAGTCTAGATAGGTAACAACAATTCATCAGATATTCTAACGCTGAACTGCATTGATTATCATCAGGAGGTCCAATTGACTGTCTGCGTATTCAAAAAAAGTTCCCTTGTCGAGCCAATAAAACGTTGTAGAGAAACTCAAAAACATTTGGTCCAACGCCTAAACTTTTTGAGTCTCGTCGAATTACTTTCCCATTACGAACAGAAATTGCAGTTTGATGTATGAATTAATAGTTAATAAAAAGAGGTTATATAAATTACAATAATAGATATAAATTTCATGTTACAAACACGTTTACAGATTTACTTGAAGTATTTGAGTGTTCACTTAGTCATACACTTATAGCGTTTCGGTTCATCGGATATATGGATACAATATCCATTCTTCGTTTAAGATTTATTTACATGAAACTCCAGTCTTAGAGGTAAGGAAATCGAGAATATATATTTTGAAATAAATTATACATTCGTATTTTAAGATTGCAAAGTATATATTTGTATTTAATGATAGTTTCCGTATTTAAATTTTATTATTTTTAACAAATTACCCTCAAGTATAAGAAATGTGAGTTCACTTGGCACATTTAAGACGCGACTAGCCGCATATCTTATAAACGATCATTCGCTTCTTAGCAAATAACAAAAATGTGTTAAGTGAGTAATAAAAGTACGACGACGAATGTAATAACTAATTTTAAGTTCAACGTTGTTCTCATGTAAGTGACGATTTGTCTTTATGGGAATAAATATTCTTTAAACCTAAATATGTGACATAAAGTATGTAAAGTTTCACGTATTATATAAGCCCTCCTCAACTTTAGAAGACAGGATTTGTATGTCATTCCATCGCTGCTATAATTCGAATTTCATTCGACAACAAGTCAGAGTGTCTTCACGATGTGTGCCTTCATCTCCAAGCACGAAATGAATTTATACACAAATCTCATGAACGCGCGTCTCATCCGTTAAGAGTTATCTTAGCTCTATAATGTTAGTTTAGGGTAATTATAAATTTTCACATTTGTTCAAATCCTTCTTTTATAAGATATTATTTGAAAGATTGACAAATAAAAACTAATTACGCTTAACGCACTTTCTCGTAGCCGTTTGAAAAATTCACAAACCATATTACGTACGTATAAGAAGTGACCTCCTTAAGTACAGCGTTACCCCAAGTATAAGACACAGGTCTAATAAGTGTAGTACTGTGGCGTTTGCTTTGTGGGATACCGTATAAAATAAATTGAGCATGATTGATGGAAGCGGCAATTTTGTTAACAACCTACTTTTGTCGAAACTAGTGTTACTTATATTTTAAGATATATTTTTTTTACTGTAATGGTCCGTCTTGCTTTGCAATACGGAACATCAATTACGACCAGTGGAAATTCAACCATAATTATTATTGAAAAATTTAAGAAAACTAATTATTATTAATAATTATACGAATTTGTATATTAGAGAAAAAAAAATATCAATTTTTTAATAATGTCAGCACTAAAGTAATTCAAAGAAATAAACCCAACAAAGAATGAAAATTGGTTGACAAAGATTGATATGAAGAAAAAGTTACTGTACTGTTTTGTTTTTGTCTATATATTATATAAGCATAGTAAACTAGCTTTTGTATGCTACTTACTAGTAAATGGAATTTAACGTAAATCCATTATTGTACTTCTTTGATTGAAAAAAAATATCCGAGATGGCCCAGTGGTAAGGACGCATGAATCTTAACCAATGATCGTGGGTTCAAAACCGGGTAAGCAAGCATTTCATGTGCTCAATTTGTGATTATAATTCATCCCGTGCTTGACGGTGAAGAAAAATATCGTGAGTAAACCTGCATATGTCTAATTTCACTGAAATCCTGTCACATGTGTATTCCGCCAAACCGCATTGGAGCAGCGTGGTGTAATAAGCTCCAAACCTTCTCCTTAAAAAGAGACAAGGCTTTAGTCCAGCACTGGGATATTTACAGGCATGGGATGTTACTACTACTCACTACTTTCACTTTAAAAGCTTTTGATCGTAATTTATTTTACTTGCATATAAACAAGACATATAAAGAAAATACAGTTTTAATTATATCATTATCTATTGTGAAAGTTATATAAGGAAACTAATCAACTTACCATCTGCATATTATGTTGCTCGGCCTTTCGTATTACATACGTAATCAACACCGCGCCTTTATAGCTCACTAGCGCGTTATTGCTACCGCCAATATATCCGGAATAAAAGCCTATGTCACTCTTCAACTTATAAATAAATAAACGAAAAAAAGTATTGAAAATAAACAAAATTATATGCATGATTAAAAAGCAATATTTCAGTACCTACTTACTTTTAAATATGTTTGAATTTTTACGTCACTCATCATATTAGGTTTGTTACAATAATTTCTGACTAGGAATTAAAATGATACCCAACGTTACATTAATTAAAATCTAAAGTGAACTAGAACTAACTGTATGTTACAGAAATGCAGTTAAAATTTGTTCTTTTTAGGGTTCCGTACCTCAAAAGGAAAAAACGGAACCCTTATAGTCTACTCTGTTCGTCCGTCCGTCTGTTTGTGTGTCTGTCAAGACCCTTTATCTCGGGAACGCGTGGAGGTATCTAGTTGAAATTAAAACGATATACTCATATTGAGTTAACCGTGTCATGTTGGGTATTGTGTGGTAGGGCTTCATTGGCTTGACATTGACAAGCTTAAAGCGATTTTTATTTTTTTTTTATGTTGTATAGTTTTTGATTTATGATGAAGAATGAAAAAAAAAAACTTTTCCCTTTTTTATAAATATAAGTAGGTATCGAATAATTTTGGTGTAAGTAGTAAACTGGTGCAACAGTTCGCACTGTTATGCTTACCTGATTATTTTATTTAAAATTTTCATTTTTTTTGATTAAACATAACAATTAAACATTACCCTAAATATGTACCTGCAAACTTGTACGGACCCCTCGGTGAGCGATTCGGACTCGTATTGCACTAACGTCAGTTTGGTGGTAGTCGTTATATTATACTTACCCAAAAATAAATAATTGTTGTACCGCTACGGGTATTCATTAATTAAGAATTATTTTGGTTCCGGTATGAAGTTTTGACTAAGCTTGTTTAATTACAAAAAAATAAAAAAATAGATTTGTGTATGATACCTTTATGTAGTTTATACTATTTCATATTTAAAAAAAAATAATAATTTAAATTGTGATCAGTCGTTTTGCAGCACAGTCAGCAAATGCACATACAATCTTTATTCATACGTCGTCGTATGTCTTTTCAAAATTAAAGATATACTTGTATTCGTTCTGAACTTTAGATTCTAAATTTGAAAAATATTTTGTGTCCACAAAATATCGGCAGTCTTTAATCAAAAGCATGTGGTATACGTACATACATAATATATAACTACTTATGTTCGTAAGAAATATTATAGAACATAGTGTGTGCGGACATACAAGTACTCTTTCTATTCCCTTCACTCTAATAATAATCCGATGAAACAGCAATCCGACCCAACCGAAGACATTTTCGACACTTTCACGGTACAGAAGGAGTGAACTTTTTGACCCTGTAAACTGTCCACTGTGACACAATAGTGATTAACTGACATGACATCTATGCGCGTTACTGACCGAATATTTTACTGTCTTAGCAATGTCTCAATTGCAGATAAAACAAATGGTTAGTAATCTTTTATATTATCTATTTAATTGATCAAAATACATGCTACAATATTTTTTTTTAATATGGTTCACTACCATTACTTTATGAGTAATCACTAGATGGCGCTGCTTTACATTAACTTATATACTTTTACCGATTAATATGAGTACTTAATAGCTATTTGAGAATGAACAATATTTTATATACTTTTAAATGTTGTTATGACGTAGCTCAGCTATCATTGGACGGCTCACCTATCGCCAGATAGATATCCCATTTTTATATACGGAAGTAAATATATATAATTAATAACATATGCCTGATTATGCTAGTGTCATATAAATGCTTATAGTTACATATACTAAACCCAAAATGGTTCTACAAGTATGTGTCCTAAATAAAGCTTAATTTGAATAAAGTCCATTTTACATTGACCTGACCTAAATTACTTACTATGTATTTGTTATAATATTTTTGTATTATTCATTTGATCTATTTATTCCAGGGACTTATTTTTCTCTTGAAATTACGTTTGAATTTTTCAATATAATAGCGTAAGACAAGCCGATATTACTTCAACTACCGCAAGCTGTTTATTTAAAAATAAGTACTTATTTTATCAAATTTTAAATCTGCACAGATATAAAATTAAATACCTCAGCTGTTTTTATTGGTTTTGTTTACTCAAACTTATTGATCGAGAAAGTTGTATTTTATAATTACTTTCATTGTTAATGTTCTGACCACCGCAGACCACTCTAAGTTATTTTCTGTGATGATGATGTCTTTCTGACCAATTTTACCAACTACGCAGGTCATATAACACAAGTGTATGCGTAATAGAAATAGAATAAGATATTTATGTGTGTGATGTGAAACAGAAAGCCCAGACACTGAATAAATATATAATACAATGCCAAAGAATTTGGGTTTGTCGAATTTGTCCTTATTGAATATATATTTTTAAAAGGAATTGGAATGGAATGCAATGTAATTAACTGGAAATTGTTAGATGTAGCCTTTCTTTTTGGGTTTCAAGCTTGAAAACAAACATCATCAAAATCGGTTTAGGTGGAGGAGCCGTCAAAGAAACGGACAGACGTTTACTTTCGCATTTTTAATAGATATTAGTATTTATTTAAGATTGAACTTAAGCAACGCAACATGGTTTACTAATTAAAAAGTTTTACGCAAATAATATCGATAATTGCTTCTATCATTCTATTCAAATGCTCGATCCACACGCACTTGACCAATTTATCGACATCCGGCTTACAGCACGCACATCCCTATTGTAAAATTTAACACTCTATTTCATTCATTATTATGCAATTAAAATTAAAACCTTATTTATTAGTAATATAAATATGAAAGTTAATAATATAAAGGTGTACCCAAATTTTGTATATAACGACATCTCTGTTCATGCTCCTTTTGAGTATATAACACTGGAACTTGATATATACAGTAACATTGCAATAAAATAACGTATAATTAATTATTATCATACATTTTCCAGGACATTAAGTAGCTATTCCATGTAATTATAAAATGTTTTTATTTGTTCTTTTGTCCATTCATTAAAAGGATTCTATTAGTAGTTACTTGGTGGTAGAGCTTTGTTCGAGCTCGTCTGGGTAAGTACCACCCACTCATCAGATATTCTACCGCAACATAGCAATACTTGGCAGCAGCAAAACAAATGTTTATTGTTGTGTTCCGGTTTGAAGGGTGAATGAGCAAAAGTAATTACAGGCACAAGGGACATAATATCTTAGGTCCCAAGGTTGGCGGCGCATTGGCGATGTAAGCGATGGTAACATCTCTTACAATGCCCATGTCTATGGGCGTTGGTGACCACTTACCATCAGGTGGCCCATATGCTCGTCCGTCTACCAATGCTATACAAAAGTATGTTTGTTTGTTAAAATAAACATTTTAATTATAACCTTTAATTTATCTTTATTAACCGACTTCGAAAAGGAGGAGGTTATCAATTCGATTGGTATACTTTTTTTATGTATGTACACCGATTACGCTAAGATCCGATTTACGTGATTCTTTTTTAGATTGATACGGAATTGTTGCCATTTGGTCCCATAAAAATTTAACGTAGTTTTGCCCAGTAGTTTATTAAATTAAATATTTATTAACTTATTTCATACTTTTTAGGCTTTGGTTTTTATAAACGTATTTTTTTTTATTTGATTAGTAGGTATATTATATTCATAAACACGTCGATTTTTTGCTCTGTTACCGCTTAAAAAGAATAACGACTTAACTCCACTGTCAGATATATGCGACTTTACTCCTTATTGTTTATTTGGTGTTAAGTTTAAGCAATGTTGTGCCCTGTTCTTTCGAATGCCAAATCAATCACGTTAGAAAGAGCGAAATTCGTTAATAACACAACTGCTATGCAACGTTTATAAGTAAAGCAGATGGCGTTTTTTTGAGAATAATAATAATAATATCCTGGGACATTATTCACACACGGCCATCTGATCCCAAACTAAGCAGAGCTCGTACTATGGAAACCACACAACTGATATACTGCATAATATACTGCTTTTTTTTTGTAAATACATACTTTAATAGATAATTACACCCAGACTCAGGACAAACATACATGTTCATGTACACAAATGTCTGTCCTGGGTGGGAATCGAAGCCACGACCTGCGGCGCGAAAGGCAGGAGTCTACCAAACACGCCAACCGGCTCGTCAATCATTCAAGGATATCATTTATTTAATTATGTATGAATGAACTACGATAACGGAATATTGTTAAGACCGTTAGTTTATAATAAATCTAGCCAGAATGATAACATTTGAAAAAAAAGTAATGACTTAATTTTAAACTAGGTACTAAATAATTGTATGTAATTTATTTCAAGGTAAAGTATTTTATAAATATTTATCAGTGCTAATTTTCATATATTTTGCCATGACGCCTGTAGTGCTATATAAATATGTATACATAAATAAATAAATCAATAAAATCGATTTAAAGTGATATTAAAATTGAATAATAAACTTGTAACATTGAGTTTTGAATGCAAAGTCATCCTTTCTGGGGCAATATTCGTTTATATACGTAAAAGGCGCAGATATTTTTAAATTTACCATTTAATATTATATATTTCAATGTTATTTTAAATATCCATTAATAAAAGAATAATTTTATTAAAATATCTACATGACAAAAAGCTTGGGCTTAATTAAAGTGATACACTTCATTGATAACTAGCTGCGCCCCGCGGTTTCATCTGCGTATAATTAATAATACTATAATGTACGAAAATCAGCCTAGAAAGATAGAAGGACTATACAACACAAAAATATTTTTTAAATTCGAACCCCCTACAGGTTGAGATTAGCCGGTTCAAACAAACAAACTCTTCAGCTTTATTTATTAGTATAGATGAAACATTTGTGAAAAAGAGTAACTACTAAGTTTGTTATTGATATTTATTAGTCTATAAAATCTAGGACATATACAACGAAAAAGATTTTATATAACTCATATCTAAACATAGACAAAGCATTTTTTATTCCAAGATTCATAAAGTCTATGAATATTTTAAGCGTTAAGGTAAGGAAAGTCGAAAGCCCACGAGAAAGACATCGAACGCGATTCTCGTTTTAAATACAATAATAACCTACTTAAACCAAAAGTACTCTTATTTTTTTTAAATTTTGATATCGTCAAACGAGTTAAGCTACAATGCCAAAAATGGAGGACTTATTTTATATCATGTTAAAATTATTTTATATTGTACTAGTAATACCCCTCGGCTTTTGAATATATACACCACATTGAACTTTGTTTTAAATTTTTTTGTCGTAGTTAATTTATGAAAATTTTTGATTTTACTTATTGAATATTTCTGAATATACATACATAATTTTTGACTTATATAACTAGAAAAATAAAAAAAATACAGATATATTAGCAAAACAAACATTTACATAAATACTTTATAAACTTACTTTAAAATACCAAGTTACGTAATATAAATTTAAGTTAATAATAAAAAGTTGTATTCAGGCTAATTTCCTAAGTATTTTAATATTAAAACCAGTCTGTATATAAGTGTTCGCATGCGATGGATTTGTTAAAATATTTATCGACAGTACATATCAGAATATATTACATCATTCAAAATATAAAAAGCTCAATGTAAAACTGTAATAATAAAATAGTTTCATAATATTCAAAACACAGTTTCAGCCTTTTAAGACACTTTTTCAAAAGGCATCAATAGCCTTGTGACGGTTATTTAATTCATATGGAACTACTGAAATAAATACAATAAACTTTGTTACTTTATTGTTTAGTTAATGATTTATCTCTTTCTATCATTATTCAATTGTCATTCGCTAGAAGAAGACACAGTTCGTTAATCATCCCCTGAACAAGGTTCCGAAGGTTGGTTGAGATTGGCGATGGAAGGGATGGTTATTATACCATACACTGCCAATGTATACAGCCGGTGGTGACTTACTAAGACTCCCGATTGCTAATTTTTTTTTAATACATTTAAAAAATATTTAGGCAGAGATTTATTATTTTATTATCATGATTTATTAGATTATTTTTAATATCATTGTAAGTATATATTTATACCGCAATGTTTATTAAGAAAAATATTTAATACATTTAAAACTATTTAATATATCTTAATCGATATTTAAACTTTTAAATAACTTCATTTAAAAGTTAAAGTGTAGAAGTTGTATAAGTCAAAATATAACATTTGTTTAATATTTTATTCATATGCAAAACAAATGTTGCGATATAAATGTATACAACGACCTATATGTTAAATCCTTTACAAAAATTTGATTTAGTTAACATAAAATTGCTTTGCAAAACAAAAATTTATAGTTTAGTCGATGAATATGCTAAATTACTAAAATAAACCAGCACATTCATAGAATTAATACTAATGTTAGATTCTTATCATTTGACAACGGTGATTTATATATTATTTCCTGTCAAATATAATAATTGATTTCTGTGATAAGTTATATATCAGAGAGACGGCTTAGTGGCTACCTGAGTCTTATACACTACAAAAACTTTTTCCGAAAATGTTTTAGTAATTAAATGCCATGGCAACAGCTAATATTATTTTCTTATGTAGTAGCTCTTCCCCGCGGTGTCACCCGCGTAGTTCCCGTTCCCGTGCGAATACAGGGATAAAATATATCTTATGCTACTCGCTGATAATGTAACTTTAAATTAGTGAAAGAGTTTTTGAAATCAGTTTAGTGGTTTAGGCATAATAGCGTAACAAATAAACAAACTTACATTCGCATTTATAATATTAAGATATTCGTGCTAAACATATTTTTTAATATTAATTTTGTAACTGTATATTCTTTTTATAATAAAACTTTTATGTGCTTCTAGAGTTATCCATTTTATTCTGGGTATGTTTTACTATTGTATCCACAAACAATAAACAACAATAGTTTACTGCAATTTTGTTTTAGGGGTGGGCGAACCAGTACCATTACAAGCAGTAGAACCAAACTTTATCGTTCACGACTGAGTGGCCTTTCGATTTAAAGACTTTTATTATATCAATAGTAGTATACTATATGTGTTATAGAAAACTACCAGGCATAATCGTATGATAACAGTCCCAAAAAGCGAATTTATCAAAGATAATAAAATTGCGTTGGAAGTTTTTTTATCGCACAATATGATAACAATCTTCACCCAAGAGGTCAGAATCAAGAATTTACATGATTTCTATGGACCAGGAATATATTGCTGCTAACTGCATTCTACTCAGTATTGTGATTTGTGATCAACGAACAAGTGCAAAAACAATTTATTTAAATACATGCATTTTGCCCACGGTTTCACCCGCATAGTTCACGTTCCCGTGGGAATACGGGGATAAAATGTAGCCTCACTTACTCACTGATCAAGTAGCTATTCATTGCAAACAATCACAACAAAAAACCTTACATTCGCATTTATTAAGATTACAGATTGTTTCCGAAAGTGTTTCTCTACCAGTGAGTATATTTGTGAGCCTTACTGTATTTAATAACATAATACAGTATATATCAAAACGATCTTTATCCTGCAGAGGAGTCTACGCAATTTATAACACGGTCACTTAAGATTCTAGGCTATAGCTTGTAATAAACGAAAGTATTTACCATTTGCTTCTCAATATATTTTTGAAAGGATATTAGGTAGTATAAAAATAAAAGATTGAATATCCTATCTATAATATTATTTCGTTGAAGAGCGATAATCCTACAAAACATTTATAATATTTCAAATCGGTACTTATATATAAAGCTGAAGAGTGTGTTTGTTTGATCCGGCTAATTTCAGGAACTACTAATTCAAATTTAAAAAATATTTTTTTGTTGTATAGTCCTTTTATCGAGGAAGGCACACTGCATATTTTTTTATTTATATTTTTATTTAATACTGTGCTGTGCTCCGCGGTTTCACCCGCGTATATACATTCACACATAAACTAAAGTAATGCCTATTTATTAATAAAAGAAAATATAATTTAGTATTGTAGGTAATAGCTACATTATTTGATTTAATATATAATGGCCTGGAAATTACAGGATATCCTGATGTTAAACATCTACATCTAACATAATTCACTCGTAATTCATTTAAAATATATAAATAACGTTTACTTGGGTTGACTTAAATAAAGATGCCGAGATGGCCCAGCGGCTAGAACGCGTGAATCTTAACCGATGATCGAGGGTTCAAACCCGGGCAGGCACCGCTGAATTTTTAAGTGCTTCATTAGAGTTTATATAAATTCATCTCTTGCTTGACGGTGATGAAAAACATCTTGAGGAAGCCTGCATGTGTCAAATTTCACCCAAATTCTGCCACATGTATATTCTACCAACCCGCAATGAAGTAGCGTAGTGGAATAAGCTCTAAACCTTCTCCTCAAAAAAAGGAAGAAGGAAGGTAGAGGCCTCAGCTCATCAGTGGGACATTGAGAGGCTGTTACTTTATTTTTTTTATAGCATAGGTAGGCAGACGGGCATATGGGCCACCTGATGGTAAGTGGTCACCAACGCCCATAGACATTGGCAATGTAAGAAATGTTCACCATCGCTTACATCGCCAATGCGCCACCAACCTTGGGAACTAAGATGTTATGTTCCTTGTGCCTGTAATTACCCTGGCTCACTCACCCTTCAAACCGGAACACAACAGTACGAAGCACTGCTGTTTTGCGATAGAATATCTGATGAGTGGATGGTACCTACCCAGACGAGCTTTAACTTACTTTTACTTTACCTAAATAGGTATATGATAATTGAAATTAAAAACAGCAACTGTAAAAATCATGACTGCGTGGAATTGTGACAAGAATAATAGTTACTATTATTATACATTAACATATATAAATAAATTTATGTATATATATTTATGTACATTACTATATACAAATAAATATATGTGTATATGTTAATACATTGGCAATTATATTACAAGACAATAATTAATTTCTTAATTACAAAAAAAATAGTAGAAATTATTTATGAATAGTTAAAGAATAATTAGCACATGTTCTTAATATACGTTAGATCGATTCGCTGATTACGAATTCAAAACTAGTCATCCTAGGCAACTAGCTATCCGCCCACCCGAATTGGAGCAGCGTGGTGGAAGAAGCTCCATACATTCTCCTCCTCAAAGGTGAGGAGGCCTTAGCCAAGCATTGAGATATTTAGACTGATTAAAGATTTCAGGCTGATTTTAGGATGTATATTTTAGTATATTATTTATTAGTACAATTATCATTTTAAGTAAATCCTTATTAATTTCATTTTTATTATTTATTTTTTTATATTCAATCATCTATAATAGTTTATTGTAATTATATCATAAATATACATAATCATAATTGTTTTTCTTTTTTTCATTCAAATTGTTCTCATTTCAAAATAACGTAAGAATGTAATAACGACCTTATTTGTCACGTGATACTTTCACTCAAATTGTACTAAGTTGTTTATTTCTTTACAAAAATACAAAAAAACTGAGGCTTTGTAACGACAACAAATCATAACACACGAGACATAAATATATAGAACGCTTTTATATAATATACTACAAACTAAAGATAAATAATATTTATACTATATCATATATATAAGAGTGTAACTAACCTTTATTTATCGAAAAAGAAACACTGAATTAATAAAAAGATCACTCGCGAAACACAATTTTGAAATATCGCCACACCGATCGACTCAGTGGTCTAAAGGCAACTGATTTTCTATGAGAAGGCTGCGTGCGCGCAGGTTGTTCGTACTCATCGGAACCTACACAAGGGTTATGCAAGAATTTGAGATATACGCTTTTGAGAACGCCTGTCACCATTTTCTCTAAGCAATTTTGCATTTCGATAATTTAGAACCGTGTGGTACAACCAGTGAGCTGTAAAATATATTTTTATGGTTAACATACATAATATATATGTGATAATATTTTTAAATTTGACACCGAACTCTTACAGGCAACCTTTGTGATAGATATTTAAAACAATTCTTAAAAAAAAAAACAATCAATAAAACATAGATTGAAACGAAATGATGTAACACAATAATAATAAAATAAAATAAAAATAAATAAGGTGAACATTAAAATAACTACATATTATGAAATGGATAAAGATTTTTTTTATATTGACAACTTGAGTAGAACATATTACATGAATTTGCATGTCTTAATTTTTTTTTCTACTACTCTTTCCAATTAACGTTATTGATAACGCTTAACCTCGTACATACTACTAAAGAAAAAAAAACATACAAACGAATTGATAACCTCCTCCTTTTTTTGAAGTCGGTTAAAAATAAAAGCAATTAAACTATACTCAGCGGGTTTCTCTTTGCCTATTTAACTAGTAGTACGATATTAGTATTATTATAACATATTTTATTTTAATATACGAACATGTATATTAAATTAAAATATGTAAATTTATTTAATTTTTATTTATTTAACGACTTTATTGACCACCAGGAAGTAAATGGAACAAAAGGCGGACTTACCAACAAAAGGCCGAATACTGAAACGTCATTCAAATATGAAGTGAAAAATAATTATTTGAGAGGCCGTTAATTTAAAATTTCGCATACTAAATTTGAAATTAATGGCGTTCCAACCTTTAGGTCAAACAAAAATCCATGAAGGCGGTAATCTATACTTAATAAGTATACTTATATACAGCTGAAGAATTTGTTTGATGATCAACTAATCTCATCAACTACTGGTTCGAATTTAAAAAATAATTTTGTGTTATATAATCCTTTTATCAAGGAAGGCTCTAGGATGATTTTTATTCATTATATTTTTATTATTTATACGCGGGTGAAACTGCGGGCCACAGGTAGTTAATAACAATTAACAATACACAAATACTTGTATATAGGTATAAAATAAATATCGATCTATAATATCGATAGTAAAAACATATAAGTAATAGTATACTTTAGTAAATAAAAATAAAAAAGAATATATTTTAATACAACGGTAGTATTTCCTGTTTTTTGAAAACTGTTCTTAAATGACTTATTTTGCTTGTTATTAGCGTTAGCATTGCATATTAATAATCTCAGTAGGTTTTCTGCGTAGCTTAGACATGGACCATTATTGTTACCTGGATCAGTATTTTTATTATCAGAGTTGATTAATGATATTCAAATATTATTATCACATGAAAATCGAACCGAATCGAATCGAGTTTTCGTATAGTTAATGTATCCGACATTTATTTGTTTTATTGCATTGTTTCGCCTAGAACTAAGTTTTGGTTGATCTACTTTCTCCAAGCTGGGTTTGGCACAGACTTAGTTGTAGTTGTAGTTTTTATTACAATAAAATTCCTTTCTAAAGTATTGGTAGGTGTTCTGTGCAAATTATAGAAGATAATAATACCTTTACAAATTCTCATGGGTCCGATTTGATATATCATACGTTACGAGATACATACGAGATTTTATAGTGCACAAGTGTGTGCGCAAACACAGGTGCTCTCTTTTCCTTAGCTCTCATAATCAGATGGGACGGTAATCCGACACGACCGGAAAGAGTTCAGGCGCAGGCCCAACGGCTTAATGTGCTTTCTAAGTGTACACACTTCCAACTTCCAGACTCCGGGCTACTATTGAGAATTTTGTGACAAAAAACGCCAATAACTATTAATTATTGGCCCAACCTGGGAAATGAACTCAGGACCACCGAGTCTGTGGCCTTATATCTAGCCACTGGACCAACGAGGCAGTCAGATTTATAAAACAGAAGTGTCATATTTAGATTGAATTGAAATCAATATTAAAAATATTTTTTGTTTGCATTAAAAACTTTAATTCTGAATTTCAATGACATAATTTTTTTTTGACTACATAAGATTATTATTGAAGAACAATGATAATTTAGTTCCCTCGATTTCAAAATAATAAAAATGTTTAGATTTACACGAATGACATTAGATAATAATTATGATCCTAATTATTCACAATTAACTTGCAACGTTGCACTTGAAATTTAGCCTTGCATATTTATTTCTCATCATTGATGTTGGTTAATTCATGATTCTAACGAGTAGAACCAATAAAATACTCCGTATGTACTATTTTTCACTATTTTAATTAAAAACTCATTAAATATAATTTAATTTATGCAAATCCAATCAACAAATTATAACTCCACGCATTTTTATAATTGATATAATCTTGTAATGAGTAATACGCTATATTCACGAACATTTACAATCACGTTTTTAAAATAACTTTAGAATCTTATTATAGAAACGAATACCGTGTCACAGAAATCATTTATTAATATTGCAAAGTCGAAACGTCAAACGTAAAAACGTTAGGTCAAAATTAGGATTTTGAGTCCTGAGATGTCTCAGGACTCAAAATGTCTTGTAATCCCGGAAAACTTATATCAGACAGAATAGCACCATGTCACAGAACATTTTGGTCGATACTACCGTCATTTTTTAAATCATACTTATTTTATTTACAAAATATCCTTTTGTATAATGAAGCTTATTTTTTTCAACTCAAAGTCGAAGCACGCAATAGTTTCCAATCAATTAAGAACAACAGCGGCTTATAATATTCTCGGGCCATGGTAAGTAAAGCGAACGCCCGAATAGTTAACAGTGAAGTCAGTGACTCTTTCTCTTTTTTTAATAGTTAAGTGGTGGTGGTAAGGTTTTACCACAGCCCATTGACATAGGCGCTGTAAGAAATGTTAACCATCGCACATGCGTCAATAATGCGTGCTTGACGGTGAAGAGAAACATCTTGAGGAAGCCTGCATGTGTCAAATTTCACCCAAATTCTGCCACATGTGTATTCTACCAACCCGAATTGAAGCAGCGTAGTGGAATAAGCTCTAAACCTTCTCCTCAAAAAAAGGAAGAAGGAAGGAAGAGGCCTCAGCTCATCAGTGGGACATTGACAGGCTGTTACTTTCCTTTTTTTTATAGCATAGGTAAGCGGATTGGCATATGGGCCACCTGATGGTAAGTGGTCACCAATGCCCATAGACATTGGCATTGAAAGAAATGATCACCATCGCTTACATCGCCAATGCGCCACCAACCTTGGGAACTAAGATGTTATGTCCCTTGTGCTTTTAATTACAGCTACTCACTCCCACCCTTGAATACAACAATACCTACTAAGTATTGCTGTTTAGCGGTAGACTACCTGATGAATGGGTTTTTATTATATCTACTTTTTGTAACTCTCTTCTAGATTGCGCTGCAACAGAGCTGTTTTGTTATAACTCACGTCATTACTGATCCGTGAAATGTCAAAGGATTTATGGTGATATACTATTTTTCAATGATGCTTGTCACTTTCTGATATTTAATGACCGTTTTCTACGGTGAGTCGCGAGTTTGATCTTACAGAGAAGTTTTCATGTGTCTCAAATTCGTCGATGACTACCTGGATTTTACAAGTATCATGTTATAGCAATATGAATCAAATCTCTTACACGAATTGTATTTTCAATCGAAGGTTTTATTGGGGCAACAGTACTAAAGGATGCACAACTTTCCTTTCCGCCGCTGCAATCGCCCCGTATCCGATATATTACATCGGTGCACGTTGTTACACATCGTCCTTACACGTTAAAACAATTCGCATAAAAGGGAAAAACTTGTAAGTCAGTAGCTCAATGTTGATTGGCTCTGGTCATTGACCTTGTGACAGCCATTACTGAATACAACGAAGAATTTAATATTTAAATAATTGGGCAACTACGAGTAGGTCAACATCACCAATGTGATTTATCTAGGGTTTTCAATTTGTTCAGGTATCAGTTTATAGGGTTCACGTGTTGGTGGTAGGGCTTTGATCAGGCTCACCTGGGTAGGTACCGATCACTCATCACATATTTTATAACCAAACAGCAACACGTAGTATTGTTATGTTTGGTGTTCCGGTTGGAAGGATGAGTGATCAAGTGTAACTACAGGCGCAAGCGAAATCTTAGATCCCAAGGTTGGTGGTGCAAGGAATGGGTAATATTTCTAAAGGTGCCAACATAAACGGACAGTGGTGAATTCTTACCATCAGGTGACCTATATTATAAAAAATACAGTGATTTTAATGTAAATAAATTACCGAAGACATAGAAACATCTTACATCACACTTAGCAGTTTGACAGCTATAGACGATTTGACAAACTGCAGATGCACACTGGCGTCTTGTGGCAAAAGTGGCCACTGACCAGATAGACATATTTTATCCACATATAACAAAAACATACATAAAATGAAATCTAGCTTCAGACATCTTGAACTGGTTTAAAGTGGTGTTGATAATTACACGACGGCATTACTGACGTAATCAGACGTCAATGGATTTTCAGAATAGTGTGATCGGCTAGTCGTGCTATGCACATCTGAATATATTAAAAACGAGTTACAAACCCGTCCTCATTTTATACTATATGATAGGTTTTATATTGCATTCTTTTTTGCTAAATTTTAATGGACCAATATCGCCAAACGATTGGATCAACTAAATTGTATTTTTAATGAACACATACATAGGTACTTATTTGCCGAATGATTCTTGGTAGTTGAGTTATCCATTAATTGTTTGAAGTTATGTTCAGAGAGTATAAATATCAGTGTCAAACTAGCAGCTGATTGACTAAGATCGACTCGTATGAATGCAAAACTCTTATTCAATTAGGGTGCTTTTTCGATATTAAGTCAAAAAGGTGCAAAAAAATTGCAGTCTATTTAGGACAGAAAAAGGTAACAGTAAAGGACAGAGTAAGGTAAGTTTTCACCAAATTTCGTGAAAAAAATTTGTTTGTAAAACATAAAAATAAAAAACGAAACAGCTTGGTTAATCTTTCATATTTTTCCATAGTAGTCGTAGTTTTGCCGGAAATCGAGATAATAGCTTTTTACCCTTAATACCACCCCACCCACTTCTCGACCGCAGATCGCCCATAAATTACTTTTCCTTTTATTTTTGTTATATTCTCTTCCTTTTTCAATGAATTTCATCCTACTATCATTTATTTTTTCAAAAATTCTGGTCACTGGTCTACTTGTGTTGTGTCAAATAAATATCAAACATATTTTGATACGATAATTTTAAACGAAAAATTATAATTATATCTTGCTTTGTAAGTTAATAGTAAAATATATATTGTGACTTGTACCTTTATAATGTGTTGTAATGCATAGGCATTAATATACCTAGATTAATAGTTAATTTTAGGTTAAATATTTGCTATTGCTTAAGATTTATAATTAAACTTATTAATAATTATAACCATTAATAAATAATACATACATTGATTATAATGATTATAACCTTTATATTTATAATTATATTATTAAATTTTTAATATCTTAATAGTTAAGTTTAGGTTAAATATTTGCTTGTAATAAATATAGTTGGTTCACTCAATCGATTTAATCTTGTCGTGAAGAAATTTTATAGTCATACATTGTATCATTGATTTACATAACAATTATTTTAGTTGAAATTTTAAATGCATCAAAATTACAAATAGCTGTACTGCACTATGTAAGTACATATAATAATCGCTTTATGATAGCGAAAATGATATCTGATTATTATCTAAGGGAATCACTCACTTCACTTATTTCTCCAATTAGGGCATCAGAGTATGTTGTGTTTTATCTTTTTTCCCTGTTTCTCCAACGTGTAAATATTTCAACTGCAAATCAAAATATAATTTGGAATAAGAAAGAAATGTATGCACCGCTTGTTCGCTTTTTCTTTTAATCAAAAAAATA
Organism: Nymphalis c-album; assembly: GCA_963151315.1. Taxonomy (NCBI): domain Eukaryota; kingdom Metazoa; phylum Arthropoda; class Insecta; order Lepidoptera; family Nymphalidae; genus Nymphalis; species Nymphalis c-album. The sequence goes on from OY720591.1 coordinate 10,135,151, forward strand.
TAATTCAATAAATATGAAAAAATAGTTCATTTATGAAAGTCTTTGATTAAACAAACATGCTAAAACATTATAATCATTAACGAATGGTTCAATAATGTACAAATGGATTAATTATTTATAGGTCGTCGTAACAACTTAGTATAATTTAGAATACAAACGAAATTTTAAATACTTAATTGGAGAAATTCTAATGAAAATTATTTTTATACAAAACAAGATTCTACATTAGCTCTGTTGTGACTTTTTAATTTGTCTAAAACAGATACATATATATTTCTCACATAGATGTTCCTACATTGGCGATGGAAATTTAAAACACACATTTTTCAGCAACGGAGACAAAATCATGTTTATTTAATATTCATCATGTAACATTTACTCATATTATTACGTTATCTCAATTTCGTGGCATTATATCGAAGACGGATTGATTAAAATTTTATAAAATAAAAAACACTCAGATGCACACAAACCACAAATAAAAATAATATCTATAATCAGTTTACACGTTGCGTGGAGAGAGAGTTGTGATGATGAGACAAGCGATACTTAAGTAGCCGACGATTATGGTTGAAAGCCATCTCATTAATACTCATCTCGTGTTGGCAATAATAGAAGACCTCCTGAAAAAAACCTGCTTGCGGCGGTGACATTCAACCTCATGTTCAAATACACCAACCTATATTGGATCAGCGTGGTGGAATAAAATCCAATGCGTAGTAGCCCACAAGTTGCTGCATTATTTTTTACGAGTTGCGTTAGATACAAGTGAAACATCCATTTAAATATCTTATTGTTTAATCATTATGTATTTCAATAGTCACTGTTGCCCATATAAATGCAAATACATCTATCGTTTGTTTTTTTTTACTATTAAACTAATTAATTCTACACAATCATTCAATTCAATTATCTTGCATTATAAATGATTTGTCCTTAAGTTGGTTTATTTTTTATAAAAATAATTATGGCTTAAAACTATTTCAGTAATATTTAAGTTCGTTATTAAACTCGTCATCAAGTTTTGTTTACAATTACAACGATATAAACTTCTGCCCTCGTAGGAATTTATCTAGTTTTATCAACCTCTATATTGCATCCAATATTACCAACGTTCTGAATCACAATATTCTTCTCTTTTCTAGTTATATAACTCCTGAAGTAAAATTTCATGAAGAGAAAGAAGAATGAGCTTATACTGGACAAGCAAAAGTAGTGGAACAAGAAAGGAATGGGACACGGTGATAGCTTCTGCTGGTAATGCAGGTTCAAGAGCACTAAGATGAATTGAATCTGTAAAAAGAAAGAGATGTATTAGAATATTTACCGCAGTAATAAACCTCCTTCGTGGCTTTTTCATCATTCATTACATTATGCAAATAAATCTTTGCCTTGTTGACAATACCTATAAGCCTTTATGAGAATATGTCATTAAATTAACAGTATTATTTATATGATCTGAACTTTTGCTCAGATGTATTGGATAAAACATTTTTTTTTTTTGCAATTAAATAAATGTTGTTTCAATTATTATAATAAATCATTCCATGTGATTGAACCACAATTTGTTTCTCGGCGTGATGTGTATCAAAAAGAACAGTGTAGTAACATAGTATGCATAGTATATGTAGTATAAAACAAATTAAGTAAAATCGACCAATAACCAACTTACCAACTGAACTTTGGTCAAATGTTTTTTCCACCACATAAACTTTGCGTACTTTGGTCCCAAAGACGATAATCCGTAGTAGGTATACATCAATACATGCACAAAACTATTGATAAGTCCTACCACAACGAAATGGTCTGAGGGATGGTACATGAGATGGAACCATGTCCAAGTAACCATGAGAGTGTGGTGTAAAACGTGGAGAAAAGTCACTTGATTATCCTTCTTACGGAGAACAAAGAATACTGTATCTAGAAGATCTACATGTTTTGCTATAAAATAGGGCCAGATTTCTGTGATTACCTGAAAACAAAATTATTAATAGCAAATCGGTAGTCTCTAAGTTTTGCTTAAATATATTAACAGGCGCTTTTAATTTTTTTATTATTGTAATAATAAGACTTACTGCTTTTAAATCGTCAGCCTTCGGACATCTTGTTGTAATAACACCATGATTGAATATATATCTTGTATACTAAAAATAAAAATCTTTATGTTAGCCAACATCTACAACGTGAAACGTATATGCATGTCAAAGCCTTAATAATACTTACAAGGAATACTGCATATGCCGAAAACGCTACTTGAAAGCCATTGTACAAAATGAGAATCTGATTTAGCTGATACGGTGATCTATTTCTCATAAAATATGGTAGTATTTTTAAAATTAGAACCAGATAAGATGCTATAACAACAGCAAGCCCGATTGATGTCTCACCGAAAGACCATGTTGGAACTAGCACTGAAATAAATAAGCATCGAATTTAATATTATTATATATTAATAAGGTTCATTTATAGTTATTACTAGACAGCTCGATTCAGAATCGTCTAAGATGATTTTGTAATCTGTTATTTAGTATGAAATATTTTTCTTCAATCTTTAAAGTTATACGAATAGTTCAATAGAAATCAGAATAAGTAACTATTAAGAACCAAAGGCAACTCCAACAGATAAAGGGCTATTTAAGAATAACAAATTATCTACGTATTATCTAATAACAAAATATCAAATCATTATATGTTCCTTTCATCTTATAAATAATAAATACTTACATGAGCAGTTGTCATCAATCTCTACAAACCGCTCTTCTATAATTGTAGCCATTACTAATAATATTAAAAAAAAAATCTTAGTTACAAATTAAGAACTTTTGAACGTACACGTTGCACGTTTAAAAGACTCTCCTAAACTAATCTTCTGTTAAGAATATTCAGGGAAACTTATAAATAGGACTATAATGTCATTACAAAGATATGTAAATGTAAAGAAATTTACCAAGATTGTTTTGATAGGCAATTTTAATTCTTTTTACCCTTGTAATAGAAACTGATTTTGCACAATCTGTTTTTAATTTGGTTAATGCTGTTTTATTTAATACATATATAACACAAATTACTTTGTATTTAAATTTGTATTTCTATTTAGCTCATCGGTATATGTATGTTTGTATGTTTAATTGAATTTGTTAATTACGTTATTATTATTTAAAAAAAATACTTTGCCTTAATTTGTTATTTTGCAAGCACACTCCATTGAAGCAATTTAACTCAATTTTTTTAGGTACGTAGTAAGTGGTCAACGTTGCCTATGGAAATTTGCACATTGATAAATATTAACCACATCAGTTATACATTGGTTATCATTTTTTTTTATTGCATAGAAAGGCGGACGAGCATATGGGCCACCTGATGGTAAGTGGTCACCAACGCCCATAGACATTGGCAATGCAAGAGACGTTAACCATCACTTACATCACCAATGCGCCACCAACCTTGGGAACTAAGATGTTATGTCGCTTGTGCCTGGAATTACACTGGCTCACTCTCCCTTCAAACCGGAACACCACAATAGTACTGCTGTTTTGTGGTACAATATCTTATGAGTGGGTGGTACCTACTCAGACGAGCTTGCACAAAGCTCTACCACCAAGTAAAAATTGCTTTATGTTCATAATAATATAACAATATATTATATATAAATAATGTGAAGTTGAAATCCGTAGAACGAGTGTAGTTTCAAAATTAATCAATAATTTATGAGTGAGATTTAGGTTTTCAGGTGTGCATTGCATATTTACATATATTGATTTTAATTTAAAAACATTAGTCACCATTATCGATTTGAAACAAATCTATTGATACCCTGTCGGTTTTTGATAGCAAAGTAGTCAGTTACACTTATTGTGCTTGAGATTTGAACAGGCACTATAAGAAAAGTGTGTTTTCACGACGAACTATATTTTCTTAGATGTTATTATAGGTCTGCACCACAATGGTGGCACGTCATCGTTGATTTGCGACTGATCATTATACGATATATGTATTCGCCAAAACAATTGTGAACGGTCGTAGCTGCGTAGGTATGGTAGGTTATAATATGTCCCTTAGGTATTCTTCTCAGAAAACTTTTGGCTAACCCTGAAAATTGTTTTTTTTTTCTAATAATTTTTAACTTTTTAAAATTAGAACAAACCACGACAGATCATAATACGAAATTAATATAATCATATCGAAAAAGAAGTATGTACGAATTTATTAAAAGTAAAATAAACGACAGCGTTTAAATAAATAAAATAAACGACAATTTTATGATTTACTAGATGTGCACCGCGGTTTCACCCGCTTATAATCAATAAAAATAAGCCTAGAGTCTTCCACGATTAAAGAACTACCGAAAACAAAACAAAAAAATAATTTGAACTGGTTCAAAGTTTTTTTTTTTGGACTAGTTTCTGAGATTAGCCGGGTCAACAAACTCTTCAGCTTTATATATTAGTATAGATGAGATCTTTTTCACGTAATAAAAGAAAATCGAATCGTATTTGGTAACGTCTACAAATCGGTGTAACGAGTTGTGTCATCAAACGAAGCACTTTGTGTCAATCCGCCCGTGTTCTATCGGATTGCTTAAGAGTTCATTCCCATTGTATCGATGCACCGATTTTATTCATTGACTACCTTACCTACTTTTAAATTGATTGAGTACGATTTACGATAGTTCTAGAAATTTCTAAATTATTCGTCTACTCCAACTCCATGCTACCACCTTTTCGTCTAACGCTCTATAAGGAATCATTATATAAAATTTTATTTTTAGTTATTTATTATTTTGTGGAGATTAAGAGTAACGAAGTAGTTTGTTTTTTTTTTCTTTTATCAGACAAAAAACACAGTTGTTTTAAAATAAATAAACTAATGGAAACTTAATTTTATGTCCTTTAATTATATTTTTACGCAATAAATAAATAAAACATTTAAACATGAAACGGTCAAAAAAATTTTAGAGAGAATCTTAATAACAATCAAAGTCAAAGTGTGATGTACCTAGTTATAAAATTTGAATTGCGGATAATCCGATTAATTACAATCACTTACCGAATATATTATTACCGAAACTTGTATTAATATGAATTAAATAGATAGCATATACAGGGTTATTTTTAATGACCCAGCAACTTCGTATTACTAGATAGCTATCATCATAAGCAACAACTTTTGTTCTACGAGTTTTGATAATTTGTTAGATTTTATTTTCATACAAAAATAAGTATTAATTTAATTTCCCGCTTGAACGCTTATAAATCTACTCGCAACACAAAGATCGACGCGTCGCGTCAACCTTTCGTATATGAATGATATATAGACCTACAAATGTCACGACAGTACGACAAAAACTTGTAAAATCATTTTTTTTCCATGTATTGAGATGTCCAAAGTCGTAGAACAAAAGTTGTTGCTTATGGTGTTAGCTATCTAGTCTTACGAGGTTGCTGGGTCATTAAAAATAACCCTGTATATTTACATATACTTATATAGCTACAAAATAATGAAATGTAGTTTTCAGAAATTGTTTTTTATTTTTTTATTTCACATGATGACTAGGTACTAACATAAATTTGAACGAAATCCTTCGATCACGGTCCGAGAAATAAGAGCAGGGGCGTGGTCTTATTTGAAATAAGTATGGTCCAATCATAAACTTGTTTAAGCGGCAAGCCTTGGTCGAAATTTTTTATTGCTTCTTTTGGGACCCTGCAATTCCGACTTTAAAACGTACATGTAAGATTAAATTTGTGTTGATATATTTTTTTAAGAGAACTTTTGTATGGGACTACTTAACTAGTGCATTATTGATCGGAGATGAAATCACGTAAACAGTGACTATTTGCCGTCAAGTAAATATAATGGAAACAATCTCATACTTTTGCAAATACGACAAAAAATAAGTGTGACTATTGATCCAAGATTTATTGTGTAATACACTGTTGAATGCTCTCGGAGTGAAATATATCTTATTGATATACTATATCAATGTAATGCTTTTTATTTAATTATTTAAATTACAATATATTTATACCAATTAGTATTCGTACAGTTACTGTTTTAATTATGATGTGTATAAATTTATTAAAGTCATCGATGCAAATAATGTTTATGTAAATAAATGTTTATAAAACCAAATTAAATTAGTAACCGATACCAAAATGCTTAAAATATTGATTACACCTAGCTAAGCCAACAAGAAATTGGATTTTAATTTCGAATATATTAACATCTTCTAAAAATTTTAATATGAACCTACCCGTTCTTAATATAATACTTAAAAATTAAGAAGAAGACGGCAAAGAGAAAAATAATTAAAAATATATGTGAGACGTCACGTGACGCCTGGCAGATGTAAATGATAACGGTTTGTTTATTAATTTAACGTTTATTTTCATTAAATACAAAAAAAATAAATTCAAAAATTTATATCAAGTTGCGACTACTTAATTCTTTTACTCAGTGACTTCACGGTACGCAATAGACTGTATATGTATATACCATTGTAAAGCGTGGCGATGCGTCGCCAGTCGCCACTCGCCACTAGCCACACCAACAATCAGTTTAACCCTTGGCTATAGATGTTTCACATCAAAAAAGCAAGTGATGGAAACAAGACAAAACAATATCAGTTATCACGCAAATGTAAACAGGAAATATCCATATGAGCTGTGTGATACGTATTTTTAAATGTTAATAACTTTAGATTAATAATAGTTGTCATTATTGGTAGTTTAAATTGTAACTTTTACCGAAAGGCGAGTCCATTGCTGGCAATGCATTGACCACAAGCAACCTCTTTTGACGACAATGCATAAATAATGTATTCATCATATTCCTCTCAATATTATTGGGAATTAATCACTAAATAGCAGTTAAAAAAAGCAGTTCCCTCAGCGTCAGAGTGTGACGTCACGGGATCGTTTTCGCATACAACTGTGATGTCTACCCTCCTATTTCATTTACACATTATACATACTCGTAGTATTTATATCTTATTCTGTTAGCATGTGCAGGAAAAACCATGTTTTTTCTATCATAGCTGAATGCTGAAGTTTAAGCTCAATTTTGCACCCAGTTTTTTTTTGTTCTCGTGAATAATGTGAACATACTAATAATCTAAGCAAATGTGGATTCAATTAAAGTTTGTTTTTATAACAATATTTTTATCGTAAATTATTTGCTATTTCATAGTTACATCGTCCATTCGATCATAGGCTTGTCACATATGCATTTTCTCAGCTCGCGAACAACGACTATAAATCAGAACGATAATGAGATACAATAAACAACGTAAGTTAAGATTGTTTATTTTCGTTAATATTCTATGTAAGTACAAAAAATCGTATTAGTAAAAAGTTAAAAACATTTTATGGTGTTGTAAGACTTATTTTAGATTGACATCAATGCACTAAACTAATACAAGATGTTGGTAAAACTTTAATAAGATTTAAAAATAATTTCGAATTTTCATTACTAAGAATATATTTTAATGTGTATTTCAGCCTCAGCAGAAATAATTGTTTAAAAAATGTCAATGACATCAAACGAATTTCATTTCATTTTATGTCACTACAGTTTTCTTTTATTTATTTTTTATATTTACCTATTAAATCTAGGGTAGTCAGACTGCTAAATGGTCGACCTAATTGGGAGGGCACTCTAAGAAATATTAACCATGCCTTACGTCGAAGACGGCAAGCCGATATCCCAAAAGAGAGTCAGACAAGAGTCTAGAGGTGAGAAGTTAGTCCTGCGCCTAATCTCTTTTCACTTGTGTGTACACACTCGTGCATTGTAATATTATGTCCAGCGCCCTTGACTTCCGTGACCGAAATTGTTCAGGAGTTTTACTATCGTATTAAAACACTTAAGTTTTATGTGCCACATGTATTACTCTTCAATAAATAATCAATAATTATATAAAGAACACTCTTAATCAAAAGTGTAATCATTTAAAACTTTACTACTGACATGTCATGTTTCGTCATTTAATGTTTTATTGATATAAACTTAGAAGTGAAATGTTGTCCGTGTGTAACTTACCCAATTGCCTTTAGAAGTATCAAGTATGTTGATGTCGATAAAGCTTATGAATAGGGTCTATAGCTAAATTGAATATTTGTAACCAATTGCGTCCTTGATTTGATGTATGTGGTGTTTAGTTAGACATTTTGATAGGACTAGTAATCGACCAGTGGTCTCATTACGACTACTGACGCAGGAGTTGTTGGTAGGGCTTAGTGCCTTAATGGTACTGCTTTGTGCAAGCTTGTCTGGGTAGGTACCATCCAGTCATCAGATTTTCTACCGCAAAACAGCAAAACTTGCTATTGTTGTGTTCCGGTTTGAAGGGTGAGTGAGCCAGTGTAATTCCAGGCACAAGGGACATAACATCTTAATTCCCAAGGTTGGTGGCGCATTGGCGATGTAATCGATGGTTGACATTGCTTACAATGCCATTGTCTATGAGCGTTGGTGACCACTTACCGTCAGGTGGCCCACAATATGCTCCCCTTTATATACCCTTCTAATCATATCCCCTTTATTTGTCAATTATTTGAAAATAATACCTTAGGTATAATATATGTAAGTACTTGTTTTAATCATATGTACTTCAGTAAATATTATTATTCTTGCATGAATGTATTACATAATAAATTGTATATTTTATAATAAACATAAATTAAAACAGTAACAATACAGTAACCTCGTTGACTATTCCGTGAAGAATATTTTTGTGTTTTAACATAACCCATAAGTGAATTTGACCTTATTACTGATAATATAATTAATTAAACAGTTTAGCTGGTAACACTTTTTGTTTAAAAATGTAAAATGTACATTATTATACCTTTATACCCTTTTAGCAGTTGAAATAAAGGCTATTTTTATTTATTTATTTTAAATAGAAGTGGTAAATTATTTTAAATAAGTTTTGCTAGTTCTTTGAAATCGTTACCACTAATGTTATGCCCTAGTTTCGCATGCCGTAGTTTCGACACGCAATTTTTTTATACAATTATATGATCATCATCCATTTGAACATAATTAGGTTCATATATATATTTGTAATACAGTTGGTTCTAGAAAAATAAGTACTGTGACCTTTTCTTATTTCCAGTTATTAAGTTATCATTCTTACGATACAGGCCTCCTAGTGTACAAATAAATTTATTCACAAATCTTTAATTAGTTTTTGATAAATAAATATTTTAATTTTTTGAGAAATATCAACTTTTCAACTTTTTTATCATTGTGTTTGTGTGTGTGTGTTTATATTTTGTATGTAATTACATTTATAAAAAACATAATATAGAAATTGCAGTTGTAATTCTTCGATTCCATATGATAGATCATAATGAGAAGGTGAAATCTCTAAGGCTTCGAAACAGTAGAACCAGAAGTCTACCTCCATTGATCATCCATACTGCTCAACAAAACACGTCCAATTTAGAATGTATATTTATATCTATAGCTGTAAAAGTCGTTCCCAAACACATTCTATTTACAGTTCTTTTTTTTTCCAACGCAATAACTTATATTACATCGCAAATAGCAAGGTCATAATTGAATTAGGCAAGACCTCAAGAATTTCTTTTGTGCGGATTACAGTGTCTTCATGTAAGTACTGTATTTTACAATAGTAAATTGTCAAGATAATGCTAGTCTTACGTACGAAATCTGGTCTCAATTGCAATTATTCACGCCATATTAATAAAAGTTTGAAGATTTAAAGGTCACATCGAATTGTTGATGGTGATAAATGGATGTTTGGATATGTGCTACTCCTAATATTGAGTTACCGAAATGCTACAAAGAAGACACCCAGATATTTTTTTGTATGTAATATAACTAATAAAATAATGGCAAGAGATGGACGTGTTCTTGTGTGGGATGCATCTCATATTAAGAATACGTCTCGTAATGCGGCTCGTAAAGCCAGTGCAGCTGCTGAAGCTGCTTAAATACTCAAGCGCCGCAAATATTAATTATTATCAAACGAATATGAATTTGTGGGGCTGGGTTTTGACACATTAGGATCAGGGTCGTTTGATACTAAAAAATATATAAAATACCTCTCCAAGACACTGGTTCACACTTGTGGTGATCCAAGAATTGGCGCTTATTTAGCCCATAAGCTGAGTCTAGCGGTGCAGAGAGGCAATAGCGTCTTGGGTCCAAAATACAAAATCTTAGTGTTTTGCGGTAGAATATCTGATGAGTGGATGGTACCTGGTAACGAGACGAGCTTGCACAAAGCTCTACCACCAAGTTTTAACTTGTGCCAATAAACGAAATTACTCACAAATCGCAGTAAACCTCAATGCTATCGAACAAAAATAAATAAAAGACATAAATTTAGCCATCAGTTACTACTTTGGCTAATCGCAGGTCATAATCGTGATTATACATTTTATTATTTATAAATTCGTCCGACGTGTCGACATAGGTCATCAGTCGTGGACACGTGTTGACGGTGGAAACCAAACATCCACCTTGAAAGCTTAAAGTGCACTAAAAAGTGGAAGAAAAAACAAAAATTGTGAAAGAGTTTCCATCCATGAAACCATAACCGGTTCTAAAAATACATTCCACTAAAAATGAGTCATCGATACATGCAATAAATGTGTTATTAACTGTTAGCGTATTGTTCTCCTTCTAATCATCTCGTATCCATCAAAGCTGACCAAATATATAGGACATTATAATTCATTAAAGGGTTAAAGATTTAAATTATAAGCACAGATTACCCACCCAAACCACGTTGAGCAATCATATTTTATCAACCATTTTTTATCCTTATACTTTTTAAATATATAAGTCATTATTTTTTTTTAAATTTATTGGCGGTTTCCCAATCGGGACACAACCACCTATAGACGTTGTAAGAAATGATAACCATCAATTACAACGTCACTGCACCACCTTGGGAACTGGCTCACTCCCTTCAAACCGGAACCATACTAAGTACCTATTACTGTTTAGTGTTTGTATGTAGATTAACTACCAAGTAAACCCTCTACCTCCATCAAACGTTACTTATTTAAAGTTTTAATACGAGAATGATCCAAAGTTATATTGAATGCGAAAGTTTCTTGATTGAATCGTCTATCACACAAAAATGAAGCGATGGATCGCTTTGTTGTTTTTTTTGTACGACATACTTCACGCTACTATACATCAATAATTTGTGGACCGTGTGACATGTTTTTTCTGGAAAATCACATAAACGAGACTGGATAAAAAATAGTAAGCCAATTGTTGCCGTGTAGTTTAGATGAATCATTTTCTCAGTGCGTAAGGAAAACTTGTATGTTTCCAAACGAATTCTAGGACGTAGATATCCGTTAATGTGCAATAGACCACGATAGACCTATCAAGAATCGTTACCTACATAATATATGACCTACATTTTTTTTATAGCATAGTAAGGTGGTCGAGCTTATGGGCCACTTGATGGTAACCTTGGGAACTAAGATATTATGTCCCTTGTGCCTGTAATTACACTGGCTCACTCACCCTTCAAACCGGAACACTGCTGTTATTGCTGTTTTGCGGTAGAATATCTGATGAGTACCAGTACTTGCCCAGACGAGCTTGCACAAAGCTCTATCACCAAGTGAATGGATATATTCATTACCATATATGCATTATAAGATAGTATAGCCACTTATTTTTTATTTGCTTATTTATATATTATAATTACCAACCATTCACATAGCTCAACTGGTAGAAGGAGTAAACCTGCTGAAAACTACAAATTCGAATTTCAAATTACCGCTAAGTTTTAATTAAAAAATAATTTGTACTTAAAATTAATGTAGTGTAGATTGCAAATATCCTTACTATAGATCAAAGGCACGCTCTCAATTCAGTGGTGCTTGTCTGGATTTGGATCCGCAATCATCGGTTAAGATTCTCGCGTTCTAACCACTGGGTCAACTTGGTTCTTTCGGAATACAGAACAGAAGAGAACAATGTGGATAATTGTCTACATCTTAGACGCCAAGGTTGTCTTATCCGGAGCCAATGAAGTAACAATTCATACTGATTCAAATACAAGTGTATAAATTCTAAGAATCTATCTTCTCTGGATTTCCGAATAGTATTTAGCAACATGCTAGCTCACATTGGACACTTGCAACATTGATTTACGCAACGATCCCTTACCGTGACGACCGGCCAGGTTGCTCACATTAAAGTATGGGCTTTTGACCGGATTACATATCGAAACAAGGGTACATATAGACTGTTTTACGCCATCAAGGAGACCTACATGTTACATTTTAATAATACTTTAATATTCCAATTATTCCACTTTTTTTCCGAAGAATGTTATTTGATTCTTCCGAAAAATAACAAACAATAATAACGATATGAATTCCCTTATTAAGTAATAATTATACATAATAATTATATAACTCAAACTTCCGTGTCTATAATATTTCCAGTGACTTTTTTTTTAATTTTCAATATTTCTTGCCGTTATCAATATCGAGCAAAACGAGCATAAAAATCACCTTTGTTGTATGGGAGCCCCCTTAGATATTTTTTTTTCTGTTTTTAGTATTTTATGTTATAGCGGCAACAGAACTATATCATCTGTGAAAATTTAAAATGTCTATCACGTTTCATGAGATACAGCCTGGTACACGAAGGCTCAGTAAGAGGGTTCCCGTGTTCCCCTTTGGGTACGGAACCCTTAAAAAGGGTAAACGCACATGATTGCATTTTAATAATTATCTATTTATCGAATTTTAGGAAGAATTTATTGATACTTAACAAATATTTTATTATTAAAGTCCTTACTGTGATTTTTCCTTAAATTATAATTATTAGGTTTACAATATAAACTTGGAGACTATCGGATGATTCTCAAGGTGTGGTATCGTCTACAACATTTTGTTATCATCAATTAATTCCATAAGACGTAATGCTGTGGAAGCAACTGCAGTACACATGGCAAACCTGCTACAGTCCGTAGTCTGTTCATCAAACTATTTATATGCGAGAATAGTTTGGTATCCATATCACTTTATTAACATGAGACTGTAGATTCCAGGGTCCTGGTTTCGAGTCCCAAAACTTATTAACTTTTTTAATTAATTTATTTTGGGAATCAGTTACAAAGAGCGTTCGCATTTAATGAGTAACCTCTTTTACGATAAATGAAATTGATATTATCAATAACAAAAAAAAAAAAACATTTCATCAAACTACTTTTATGTAAGGACATAATATTTACGTGGTATTCTTTTTACTTTAAAAATTAAAAAAAATACTAGCATACTTATTTGTATCTCTACCTACCTTTATCATATTTTGGTATGAAGTAAATAATGAACTATTTTTTATGTAACCTAACACCTGGAACGCACCTCCCGACCACTGCAATCACGGAGGCAAAGCCGTGGACAAAAAATTCAAAATTAAGTTTGTAATGTAAAATATACTTCCTGTCTTTCCAAACGAGCGCTGCTTATTGAAACTGGCGACTCTCATAAAAAATGCCAAATAGAGAACCAATCAAATAGAAGAGAAGCTAAACAAGTAAACTTAAATAGATGTTTGTTTATATAATCCTTATATATTTAGTAAAGTAAGTGCTGATCTAAGACCGCTTCTCCTTTTTTGGGGAGAAGGTTTTGGAGCTTATTCCACGCTGCTTTAATGCGGGTTGGTGGAATACACATGTGGCAGAATTTGAGTAAAATTTGACACATGTAGGTTTCCTCACGATGTTTTCCTTCACGGTCAAGCACGAGACGAATTATAAACACAAATTAAGCACTTGAAAATTCAGTGGTGCCTGCCCGGGTTTGAACCCACGATCATCGGTTAAGATACACGCGTTGTAGCCACTGGGCCAGATCTGCTTTTAGCCACTGGGCCATCTCTGTTTTTTATATATTTAATTATACAAAATCTTTTCTTAGACAAAACAAACATCTTGAGCATGACTAACGTGTTTAGCGAATAACAATTTATTTATCGATATAACATGCCAAAAACGGAATGGACAGAAAAATTAATTTCCTTGCCTACACAAGATGCGAAGAACCGGTACCGAAGAGGCATTATTAAACAATTTAAGCTGATTTTATACCTATTGTCATAAATTTTTATTAGTTGTGATCGTGACTGGACGTGCCAAGCTATGTTTGTGAGTTTATTAATATTACTATATTGACCTAACTTCAATAAACCAAAGGTAAATTTATGAACCAATTCTACTAACTTATAACGGCCAAGATACGTTCCCAACCGAAATTGAGACCCTAGCCAAGTTGATATTCTACAATTGTAAACGCTAATAGAAAACTAAAAATTGTATGACCACGTGACTTATCGTCGAGAGATGTCATTCTCATACATTTGTTTAGAATTTATTGAATTTAGAATAGGAAATGAATCAATTGGCAACGATAAGTACTATTTATTAGTAGGATTAACTTTCTGTTTCGCGCGGATGGGTGCATGACACGTGTTACAACCACAATCGAACCTGCAAAGGCTCTATCACAAAAACACGATTTTCAAATACACCGCAAATATTTTTTATTATTTTTTCATTACTTTTATTAAAACGAAAATGATTATTTTATAATTTTCGACATCTTCAATAAATTCTTCCTCTCCAGGTAGTTCAATAGGTACAGCCTGTAAATGTCTTACTGCTGGACTAAAGCCTGCACTCTTTTTTTAACGAGAAGTTTTGGAAACTGCTCAAATAATAGAAAAGTCGTCTTTAATATTTAGTAACTGCCTTCCCTCTCGGCTACAAACGAGCGAAAAGTAGTTAGCTTTATAATTCCTCATTCCATCATCATAATTTAAATTATCAAAAATAGCTACTAATCAATCTATTTAGTTCATTTTATGAAGTTACTAACTAGCCAAATAATTGCTCTTCCAAGAACAGTCTGTGACCGGAATGGTTATACCAAGGACAAGATATTATGTCAAAAGGATGAAAGAAGTAGTACTTCAGCAATGGTTGACCTTGAAACTCAAAAAAGAAAATAAGGTCATCCATTCATAAGCAAGCTTAACAACAAACTGTAAAGTAATACAATGTAAACAGTGAAAAAATCATTCGTCCCTTGCAAATACAATCACTGCGAAATGTTAAGACACCACCACACGGGGTTGTGAAATCGTTGAACGTTCGAGCTCGGCTCTCAGTAGTGAACCGACGTTGGAAGACTTGCTTTGTGCGCTGCGCAACCTTCGCGACCTTGAGGTGAGTGTGGCAACGTCTTAAACTTGACTTTGGTTTTTACGCGCGTTATTTGACAGCTATATTATTTTTAATCTACGCCTTGTTATAATCTGTGGTGATGCAATGACAGCTCGCAGCGTATTCATATTCATTTTAATGTAGGTGTTTCAGCAAGTACGTACTCTTGCATTTGCCCTTTGACTGATGTGTAATTGGCATTCAATTTGGCAAGCTTGCACTTGAAGTACTGTAATAGCAGTTGTGTAAAAAAATTGAATAAGCTGTCATTATGTGAAAAATAACATATTAAGTGTAAAATATATCTCCCTATGCAGGTATATTTAACACTTATGTGTGAATCGTATTTATAATTAATGCTATATGATTTTTTTTATTTTTTTTTATTTTGCAATTTTTTCTTACATTTTTTTATTTTATAATATTTAGGTACAAAATGAAATTTCTGATTATTTTATGAAAAATAAAACAATTATATTAGCTGACTGTCTTGACATAGAACGGCTACAATCATAAAAAGTAACCCCTTTACTTTTTAACTCAGCTTCAAATTATGAAAAAATTACTTTTAATAACTTTTGCTTAAATCCATCCTTAGTGGAATTGATGTTGAGACAACAATGTTAAATTTGAAGTCAATCAGAGCTACAGTTTCGGAGATCACGTGATCAAACTGTCAGCCGCTCAGCGGTATTTCAAATTTGCATACATAGCTTATGCATAGATTAAACTCACATCTGATTTGAATTAAAATTGAGAGATGATAACGCCTTTTATGTTAACAATCTAATAGTTGTAAATCCAGTATTATGAATACGATAAAACACGTTCTTTTTGAGAATTTATAATCTTTAACCAGTTACTATTTTAATATATTTCTGTAAAAAAAAATTGAATAATAATTTGAAGGCTAATGAATAATTCGATTAGACTACGATAACTCCACCGTCCCTCTCTTTCATCATTTCATCTATCTCTTCTCATCTCACACAACAATTTATTTTTTCGTAGCAGCTCATTGACGGAATGCGTCGTTAATTGTTATTAATTGCAATATAGAAAAAAACTACCAAAATACCAAGATAAATAAGATACTTCACGTTTAAAATATTAGATATATACATGACTGATAATAAAGCACTATTTTTTTTATTTCTACAGGCAAAAAATAAATAAACCTTTAATTTTAAATTTACTTGGTGGTAGACCTTTGTGCAAACTCGTCTGGGTAGGTACCACTCACTCATCAGATATTCTACCGCAAAACAGCAGTACTTTGTATTGTTGTGTTTCGGTTTGAAGGGTGAGAGGGCCATTGTAATTACAAGCACAAGGGACATAACATCTTAGTTCCCAAGGTTGGTGGCCCATTGGCGATGTCAGCGATAGTTAACATCTCTTACAATGCCTATGTCTATGAGCGATGGTGACCACTTACCATCAGGCCCATACTGGCCCATACGCACGTCCGCCTTCCTATGCAAAAAAAAAATAAAAGCTTTTTTTGATCAATATATTGTTAGCGATCTGTGAACAATAGGCCTGGCAGTACATATGTATATCAATGACTACTAGTCACGAACATTTTTTTTTTTTTTTTTAAATTATATTCTTCTTTATGGTTGCGATTGTAGCAATAATTGAGCGGTCAGTAGGATAGTATCTGGAGGGCAGAGTGGAATATCTATGTGATCTATAAATTATTTTTATCTCATAATTAACTAATTTGATTACTTTCGTGTCATGATAAAAGGTTCTTAAATTCGTAATTTTGTGATTAATAAAGTTTATTTTAATTGATATTTCAATTCTAAAACTATATTTAAATATAACATTTTTTTAACGATCTCACTTAAAAACTTTAATTTTACTTCCAAAGTTCAGATAACAACTTCGCGTATTCAACGCGTTATTTTTACATAAACTAAAAAATGTGACCATAGATTATATCCACTATACAATATCTTGACCAATGATATCATGTCAAAGTTGTTTATCTGTCTATACATCTGTGATTGTACCTAACAGGCTATATATTAGACTAGCTGTGCCTCGCGGTTTCACCTGCAGATAATTAATAAAAATGTAATGAATAAAAATAAGGCTAGAGCCTTCCTCAATAAACGGACTATACAACACAAAAATATTTTTTTCAATTCGAACCAGTAGTTCCTGAGATTAGCCGGATCAAACAAACAAACTCTTCAGCTTTATATATTAATAATAATAATAATAATAATAAGGTCCTCCAGACCGATTCCGGCCACGGCGGCCAATCTTAAGAGAGATTAGCCAACTGCGCAGGACTTATATTATAGTGCACAAGTGTGTGCGCAAACACAGGTGCACTCTCTTTTCCTTAGCTCTCATAATCCGATGCAATCCGACACGACCGGAAAGAGTTCAGGCGCAGGATCAACGGCTTAGCGTGCTTTCCGAGGCACGGGAGTGTACACACTTCCAACTTCCAGACTCCGGGCTGCTACTGAGAATTTTCTGACAGAAAACCCCAATAACTAAAAATACATTGGCCCGACCTGGGAATTGAACCCAGGACCACCGCGTCTGCGGCCTTATATTAAGCCACTAGACCAACGAGGCAGTCAAATATTAGTATAGATATAAATCTAATTGTGTTGTAATGTTAACAGTTATGTACAATCATGTCAATACAAATCTATTTCTAATAAGTTTTAATAAACACGCTCATTGACTAACGCTTCACTATCTAACGACCCTCAGTAATATGATTGCGAAAGAGTTAATTGTTATTTTTAATCGACTACTATGCAATCAATAGCAATGGGCCTGCTCTGTATTAAGTATAAAACAGTATGCAACTTAGAACTTAAGTGAGATATAAGACTGCCTCGGTTGTCTAGATGTTCCGTTAAAATCATTAGACATAATCAAGAATTTTGAGGTTAGGACCAGGTTGCCTAAATTCCCGTTAGCCTACCTATAACATAAGAAGCTAGGATGTATGCAGTGTCTCCGCTCCCTTTTATCGAAAAGCGTGTAACCTAAACAGAGGCATAGCCAAGTTGATATTCTACTATTTTAAACGCTAATAGAAAACTAAACAAATGTATGAGAATGGCCACGTGATTTATCGTTGAGAGATGTCATTCGCATACATTTGTCAACTTGGCTACGGCCTCAGGTCATAGTTCTGTGCCTACAACTTTTTTCTGTCTCATTGGATTATAACAGAGTGACTTAGTAATTGGATAGTCTTTGTCACCAATTTCAAAACATATTCATTAACATGTAATACTAGAAAGTCAAGTCATACAAAGTTTATTCTAAATTAAGATTTATTACAGAATAATGAGATTGCAGCTTTTCCAGAATATAAAAACCTGAACTATTTTCTATTTAAAAAAATAAAATTTTTTTAAACAAATACAACAATGTTATGATAATATTACATCCACGACATTTAATTGAGTTCCATTAATTATTTAAAACACGATAATATTAATTTACAGAACAGTACAAGATATAAGTAATGATTACATCTCATGATCCGGTAAATATTTCTTGCGATTAACCGTTAGTGTAAGCCTTCTTTTTGCGTATCAAATTTCATTTTGTAAATTTACCTTGCACTTAACTTTAGCCAAATGTTACTTCCAACTTTGGGTTTACTTATTCCTTAACTTTAATAACTTCGATGTTGAAGTTGCATTTCATTACTGAATACTCAATCACCAAATCAATTGTAATTTAATAAAAATCAATGGAACACAATATCAAAAAGTACTTAAAAGTGACGCAAATTATTTATTGCAGATCTGTCAGTTAGCGGTAATTTCGACAACATTACATCACTAAAGATCGAATTCACAAGTTCGTAAAATGTTAGTGTAATCTATTTATAAATTTATTATATAAACATGGAATAGATAAAATATACAATTTTATTTTATTAATACATCAAGAAGGCGGAAAAAGTTGGACTAATATCTAAAACATTTCTCGTCATTTTTATTTCGTAACTTATGTTTGATTAAAATTAAAAAAAAATGTAAATAATAGTTAACCAGCTTGAGACGAAAGCGATTTTATTTCAAACAATAACAAATACAAGATTATTTTTATATTAATATAGATATAATATATATAACACATTGAATTTTAATCTAAGATATTGTAACAAAACCAGTACCATATTAAGTTAAAAATCTGCGGAAAGTTTATTTAAATTTATTTGTCATCATTATTTGTACATATCAATGCGCACTGTAAGATGAATTAGTTAGTTAGTTTATGAGTTAGTAGTTAGCAACGGAGTACGGATAGTCTTGATAGTTATGCTGCATTATATAGCTAGCGCACCATGGCCTCACACGCGTCATAATTCAGAATTGCTAAGTATCAATTTCCATAGCTATTTCTTCAAAAATGATGTATTTTCATACAGACTTTCATGCCCTTTATCACTAATTTAAGAGTTAAATTTTTAATTTTCCTTTCGTAGTGCTACACGTTCATTAACCATTCAACCCAGTGTAATGAAACTTTGCTGAATAGATCAAAAAATATAAGTTTTTTTTATATGCGTGAGAAGGATTTTGTCCTTCGCACGACGAGAGATTGTATTCATTCTAGTCGTGCAAAGCCTGGACAGGGGCGCTAGTATTAAATATGAATAGAGCTACTTACTAATTAATTTCTGTTTTGAACAAGGTAAACGCCCACATTTAGATCACCAGAAACTTGAACATCATTCCTAATGACATTAGTATCTTTGAAGGAGAACTGAGAAAATATCTCGAAAGAAACCCAACGGGGATCGTTAGTACAATATAATCTTTAGTTATTCTAAAGGCGAGTCACATAAGTCGTTCCGTTTCACATACGACTTACATCACTCGCAATTAGCGTCAATATATTTTGCTTAGTTAACATATTTAGCCCTATATGATTTCGAAAGACGATTATAACATTTTTGGATTAAATGAAAATATTAGGCAAACACATGGGTTTATTAATATTACCTTAATTTTTTTTTTCTCAATAATTACTAAAGTAAGCCTGTAAATGACACAGTGCTGGGTTAAGGCTTTATCTGTTATTTATTTATTTTTATTGTATACGTAGGCGGACGAGCATATGGGCCACCTGATGGTAAGTGATCACTAACGCCCATAGACAATGGCATTGTAAGATTGTTAACCATCGCTTAGATCGCCAATGCGCTAAACTAAGATGTTATGTCCCTTGTGCCTGTAATTACACTGGATCACTCATATACAACACATTTTATATAAACATATGTGGAATAGATTCGACACATCGTAGTTTCATGACGTCACCGCCGAGCACGAGATATATATATATCTCGTGCTCGGCGGTGACGTCATATACAAAATTACAAACACATGAAAATTCCGTAGAGCTTGCCCGAGTTTACACGCAATATTCCGTAAAGTTTCACGTATTCTCGTAATTATTTACACACACTTACACAGTTCAATAAATAAATCATATATTAATATTGTAATTTTAAAACTGTTACGCTTAAAAGTAATATGATCTGGTACTTATCTCAGTTAGTAATAATCATTCCGTTCTGTTTTAGGTTTTACCTTCAAAGGTGAACGGCTTAGAAATGTAGCAACACTGCAATAACTGCAACTCAAATGTATTTGTAACGGTAAACTTAATACTGCATTAAAATACAGTATCAGTACCCACGACTGCGTTTATTTCGACATTTATTATTCGAATTGTTTTTTTTTTATAATATTTATTTATTATTTAATTATTTATTTATTTTTCGGGAAACAAACAGCTTAGCTACACATATACAATAAAAACAATAAAATAACACATAAACCAATCAAGTTTCCGCTAATATACAATACAAATAACAAGCAGAGAGCAAATTATTATAACAAGACAAAAATTATTATAAAAAGAAACATACAATTTTACAAATTTGTCAAAAAACAAAAATAAAATATAAATTTAAAACAAAACAAAAAAAAATAAAATAAAAGTAATATTAAACAAAAAAAGACAGCTTGACATTCATTGATTCAGTGCTTCAATAATATTAATTTTAAAATTTAATAGGGAACATGGAAATATATCAATAATTCTAAATTTTTCGTTATACATTTTGCACGATCGATGAATGATATTATTTTTAGCATATTCAGATTTTGGACAGGGCAAATCAAAAAGAGCACGTTTACGCATACAAAAGATAGGAACATTAAATTTTAAACAACCTAATAAATAAGGGCTATCAATGACATTGTTTACCAGCTTAAACGAAACATTTGATCACTGAACATACGGCGAGCTTCTAATGGTCTGATTGTAGGCGGACTTTGACTAGAATTATGAAACTTATATTTTACGTTTCATAAGCTTATTTAGCACCTTTTCGAGAGAATTTATGTTATTTGCATAGAAATATCTTAAATAACGAAGACTAATTATATAGTTTTTGCGGTAATTAAAGTATTTAAATAATTTATTCTTGTTTTTTAAATAAAAATTAGATTCACATTTTAGAATTCAATACATTTCCAAATAGCTTCAAGTTTTCAGTGTCTATTAGTGATTGGAGATATCATAGTACGCAAAGAAATGACGAGAGACTATAGGTATCCTATACTCCAGCTAGGTGGTGTGACAATATATGTTATGTGGCTTTTATATTGTATAGGTAGGCGGACGAGCATTTGGGCCACCTGATGGTAAGGGGTCACCAACGCACGTAGACAATGACATTGTAAGAGATGTTAACCATCTTTGGCATGGCTTACTCACCCTTCAAACGGGAACACAACAATAACAAGTACTGCTGTTTTGCGGTAGAATATCTGAGTGGGTGGTACCTACCCAGACGAGCTTGCATAAAGCTCTACCACCAAGTAAGATGGCGATGGATGGTAATCGAGAGCTGAATCAGTGGCGTGCCATTGAGCTCAATCGAGACATTTCCAGTAGTGGACGAGAATGGAATGACAATGATCGATACTTACGCAAACATCGTTGCATACCCTATTTTTATCAATTAATTGATTGACCCGCAATGCGGCACGACCGAGAAAAAACGCAAAACGATGGACAGCGATGAACACTACAGCTTTTTTTTTTATTTAAATAAGAAGGCAGACTTCCAAATCGGCCACCTATTGGAGATTTCGTTAGTTTTACATTACGGATCATATCTGCTCCAACAAAAATAATATCAATTGCTTCTATCAAAATTTCACTTACCGTAGGAACTAAGATATTGCTTATTCATTTATATTTTGGAAAAAAAAAACAATTACACAGAAATAATAAATAAAATTAAAATAAACAATTAACCAATCAAGTTTCCGTTAATATGTGATACAAATAAGAAGCAGAGCGTTAATAGGGAGACAATTATTATTATAATTAGAACTTTAAACAATTATATACGAAATCAACCAATTAGTAAAAGTATTTAAACTTGTAGCTAAATAACTATTTATAGCACAAAAGTATCAACGTATTTCAACAATATTACTTTTCACAAGATTATCGCAATAGCGTGAAAAGATATTATGTTTGCGCCCAGCAATTGTCAACGTTTCGCACCTCAAATATTGAATAAAAACCATATTGGACATAATAATTTTCTTATTTGTAATCGATACTGGTTTCTTTAAATTAGATTGCTTTATGAAATTACTTTTGTTACCTTTATTAAGAAATGTATATAGTGCTAAAATTGCAGATACTATTTTCATGATATCTGGATTTAATATTCCGACATTTCTGTAACCCAGAGCCTCGTGTCGAACTGTCTATTTAAAATACTAGAAGAGAATTTAGTGCAGCTGTTTATTAGTAATGAATCGTTTCAAACGTACGTATAAGTCGTGCAATAACGTATTATGTTAAAGTGTTGTAAGTAATTTATTTTGTCATTTATCCCAAGGACATAACTATACATGCAATGGAAGAGACACTCACATTTATTTACAAATGTCGATTAAAGAAGAAAATAGAACAATTTTTTTTTTTTTTTATTGAATCTTTCATAATGATTAAATAAATAACAAACGCAACTACGCACACTAAGTTCGAGGGAACCAAAAACTAGATAACACTTAAATGTCCAAAAAGTATGCAAGGTCGTATCTTACATTATGAAGTAATTCACATTCACGTCACAATTTTAGCGAGTTATTAAACACAAGATTTTCACAATCCACTATGACAATATTTGATAACCTTGTACTGAGAAGCAAGGCTGAAATAAGTGAAATTCGTGATATTTCTTAAAATTAATGATAGCTTTGTCTAAAATTTATATACCTACCTGATAATGGCGTTAGAATTTAATAAGCAAATGGCTTCGTTCATTAAATGCCTAGCTAAGATGCAGCTAGATCGCAGATATCATCTTTAATTCAAATCCTGAGATAGGCCAATGCGAATTATTACACAACTACATGCTCGCTGGTCTAGTAGCTAGCTTATATGGCTGAAAATTGTTTGGTACCCGAGTTGATTACCCCAATATAAGTTTTCAAGTTTTTAATTATTGACAAATTAAGGAATTATACTCCCGTTTTCGAAAGGCACGTAAAGCCTTAATATCCGATGCGACCATCGGACCGTCTTGAATTGTCGTTCTATGGGATAGTGAACTGTGTTTGAACACAAACGTTCAAGTTTCGTCAAAAATAATATGTTCTGTTAAATCATCTAATTAGTGAGATTTGCTGGCATAATCGACATTCAATAAGTACGTCATGGAAGTAACTTAACTAGCGATTTATTCATTTTATTTCAATTAAATTAACGTTGCAATATTATTTGAACCTTCAGATGACTTGTTAAAGCTATGTATTCAAGTGTCTGGTATGGCGAAACTTATGTTTGAGCATCTATCAATAGAGCCTTTTTATTCTTAACTATTAAAGGCGAGACTCACAATAAAATGTTCGATAGAGTATGAGGTATTAACTATCATTTAAACTTTATTAATTATTATAAGTAATATTGAAATCATTGCAGAAGTAACTTAAAAATCAATATATTTTGTTAATGATTTAAATTGTTGCACAAGCATCTTATATGATTATTTAATTCATTAAAAAATTAGGACAAAATAAAAAGAAAAAGATAAGGACATTTTACTAATATTTTCACTAAGAGACATAGTACTAATTAAGATATTGAATCAAATAAACGTAATATTTGTAATCATATACACAAATAAAAGGATATCTAGATGTTCAAGAAATTAACTACATTTCTAAAAATATTATAAAACATGAACGTTACGAGTAAAACTTAAAACGTTTGGCAATCATCTATCCTTGCATTTGCAGCTGACATTTCGAAATGTTATTTGAAGTATCCCTTCAAAACTTGCAAATATATTCAAGATTAATTTCGTAACGATGATCTTCATGACTTCTTCTATAACTTCGTAATTTACTAAAACACAAATTGTTAATTTTATAAATGTTTTAAGCAATCAATAAAGTTTTTTGGGTTTCGTATAGTTTTACTAGTTATTTTGTTTATGTAAAAGTTAAATGAATCAAAAATTTCATTAACCATTGAATAACATTCACTCGATAATCAAAATAATAAAACGTTCGATGTAGACTGGAACGGTCATTGAACTCGAACTGTTGATCAAGATCAAAAATAACAGAACAGTGATAAACATGTTGCAACAAAACGTTCTAATTTTAGTTATTAATTTATAATACAATTAATTTAATAAAATCATTATTTATTACACTCATGCCCGAAATGTCCCAGTGGTAAGGACGCGCAAATTTTAACCGACGATCGTGGGTTCAAACCAGGGCAAGCACCACTGAATTTCATGTACTTAATTTGTGATTATAATTAATTTCGTGCTTGACGGTGAAAGAAAACATCGTGGGGAAACCTGCATGTGTCAAATTTCATTGAAATTCTGTCAATAAATGTGTATTCCACCAACACCACCAAAATGCGGATTGGCGCACCAAGTTGGAATAAGCTCCAAACCTTCTCCTCGCAATGAGGAGAATAGGCCTTAGCCAAGAAGTTGGACATTCACAGGTTACTTTACTATGTACTCAATAAAAAAAAACATTTATAAAAAATTACATAATTATTTTGACAAGACAATAACTAACATTAATAGGTATATTCTGAGGCACATTATAATATTGCCAACTTACTTTCAACGAGCTCTTACTGAGAAATCGAACAGTGACCAAATGACTTGGTCCAACTTGGAATTCAAATATAGATCCTCGGACATATAAGCTAGCTGTTGAACCAAAATGGCATGTTAACAATCCGATAACGAACCGACGTGAAAGGTACAAGTTCGATCTAATACATAAGCGAAAATAAGGATTTTAGATCTACTAGGCATCGTCAATACTCTGAGGAATGAAGAAAATATAGTAGAGTAAGCTCCTTATACTGTCTGTACTTAAAAACAGGTTTTATTAATAACGTTAGCGTCCACTCAGAAAAGATATTTGGAATAGGTAATAATTCAAAGAAGCATTTCCCCACTTTTTGATAACTTGGAATAATTGCCTATTATAAAATAAATGCCTATTATATATTTATATATTGAAAAATAATTTACAATAAATCTTTAAAAGAATATACATAAAGTGAGCCTAATACCAAACTTTAATGAGAATTGAAACGTGCGAAATAAACTCGACTCACAAACTCAACGGTCACCTAAGGAGGCCAAGATCGTGACTTTTCACCGCTACGTCACATTACGACATATTATGCTTCATTTGTAAGATGACACAAAATTTTTATATGAATACAGATAGAGCAGATGTCTGACTTGATTGGATACCAGGATTAAAGTACCGCCGATAAACTCACTTGTTAATAATCAAGAAAATTATGGAAATTTTCTTTTAAATTTTAATCATAAGTTATTTACTTATATGTCCTGGTCAAGTGTGCTCTCATTTCAAGTGTCGGATTTAAGCATAGCTCAGTCGGTCAAGGTGAATGTTTATGATCGGTAACGCGTTGGGGCAATACGCATCGCACTAAAGAGTTATTGCATCGCGTACGTTTAGAAGCGTACAAAAATGATCAAAGTTACAAAGTTCAAATGATAAAGTTAGTTTTTCATCGTCTTGACGTTTGTTAAATTTTAGTCAAGATAGACTAATTAAGTTTCTTCAACGTTGTTAGAAAAAGCGATTTACTAATATATAAAAACTGCTTCTCGCCGTCTGCTTCGCGCGCGTGAGATTCCAGGTTATCCGCTTCAGACACAAAAAAATGCTACTGACTTATTGCCAATAGTCGATAATTAAATTTAAGAATAGGAAAACGGCAACGATCTTCGATTCGATTGCGATAAAGTGGCAATTTGTTAGTAGAATTAACCCCCCCTGAGTTGTCATTTTTATCTGCTGAATCCGTACGCGGCTTGAAGAGAAAGTTTATTTATTGATGTTCGATACTATGGTCGTCGAACTCGATTTACGTTGCGATTGGTATCGATGTGAGTCAAGGTCAATGATATACGTCATATTCGATATTTAATCGAGCGATTCGACACAATAATCACTATAGTTTTTGTAAAGACATCTTACATTCGAATCAAAATAATAATGTTCTAATAATAGTCCTCAAGACCGATTTCGATCACGGCGGCAAATCTCCAGATAGATTAGCCAACTGCGCAGGACATATTATAGAGAACAAGTGTGTGCGCAAACACAGGTGCATTCTCTATTCTCTAACTCTCATAACCCGATGGGACTGACACGACCGGAAAAAGTTCAGGCACAAGACCAACGGCTTTTCGTGTTTTTCGAGACTTTTTACCTCCATCTCCGGGTCTCCGAGATTCAATAGCAGACTGAGAATTTTTGACAAAAAATCTAAATAACATTTTATTGCCCTGCCCTGAGATTTTAACCCAGGATCACCGAGTTACGTGGTCTTATATGTAGCCACTAGAACAACGACAGAGTCAAATAATAATATAACTCAGTACAATATGACATACACAAAGATATTCCACGAAAATACGAATGACTTATTTACTTTACAACACTTCCTATAATACGAAAACTTTGCTGAGTCTTGGAACACACTTGACGCATCACAACAAAAACATAGTAATTATAAGTATTTCTCATAAGCTATTCATCAGTTCGATAGCCCGTGACTTGTAGCAAAAAACGACTGGAGTCACCAGTGTTTATTGCCAGGCGGTTCCACAAATACTAATGACAAAGTGTTCATTTATAAAATCACGTTTTAAAATCCAAAGTCATTTTAAATTGAGTTTGAATATTAAAAAAACAATTTTGGCGCAATATTCTGGATATTTTTTTGCATTAAGTTATGGGTAAGCCACATACGCCTTGGCTTACAATTGAATGTGCAATAAAATATATCTAAAATTAGCGCTCAAATCCGGCATATTCGATAACTTAACTGTGGCATACAAGTTAAAAAAAAAAATAGTGTAAGCTGTGTTAGCGGCACCATTGGCTGAGGCCTTGGCGATGCTTGGCTGTTCAGCCAAATATGATTAGCTCCTGTGCTGTGCGAATTAAAAAGTTAAAAACGGTTTTAAAATTGGAATGCATTTGAAAGCGTTTATTTCGCGTTTTGTTAAGCATTACCCTATCGGCGAGTGTTTCAAGGATGCATGAACGACAACCGGTACGGTTGCAACACTACATCGTACGAGATGGGTGTTTATAGATATGAATAAAAATGTTTTGTCTCTTTCTAATGCTTACAAAACATATGAGAGAAATAATAAACTTAATCGGGTATCTTCTTCGATGTTCATATTTTGTTATAATAAATCTCGTGACCTGTTTTCGATATATAAACAAAACTAATTTGTTCGAACATACAATTAATTTTATTAACGCTCGCTATTATAAAAAACCGACCAAGTCCGAGTGAGATCGCGCACGAAGTGTTCCGTACCATTAGGTATGTATAAAAACGGCAAATCATTTCTGTTGTATGAGAGCCCCCCTTAAATATTTATTTTATACTGTTTTTAGTATTTGTTGTTATAGCGGCAGCAGAAATATATATCATCTGTGAAAATTTCAAATGTCTATCACGTTTCATGAGATACAGCCTGGTGACACACGGATAGACGGACGGACAGTGGTAGAGCTTTATGCAAGCTCGTCTGGGCAGATACCACCCCCACTCATAAGATATTCTGCCGCAAAACAGCAATACTTTGTATTGCTGTGTTCCGGTTTGAAGGGTGAGTGAGCCAGTGTAATTACAGGCACAAGGGACATAATATCTTAGTTCCCAATATTGGTGTTTGATGGCTTAGTTTCCATACCTTTCGGTACGGAACCCTAAAAACAAATCAAAATCGGTTTATCCGCTTAGGATCGATGCCACATATCTGAATAATACTAATAATAGTGTCTCTATCTGTAATGAAGATTTAATCTAAAACATTCAAACGTCAGTACAATAAATTAACGGACACGGCCCCGGCCCTAGTGTTACCAAATTATTGAAGTCCAAAAACTTTATGTCAATATATGCACCAGTAATCATTTAGGCCAAGGACGCCAGCCGCATTTGCGTTGAGATATATTAACCAATGTCAATTAGGAGAGCGGAGAACTGATTCTTTTTTTTTTTAGATCAAATTATTTTTTCTTTTTCTTCTTATTAGTAATAGCGACTAAAACCTCGTTACTTAATACTTCTTATGTTGCAAAATTATTGTTTTTTTTTGTCCTCTTGAGAAATTTAATTCAATACAATAATTCTTTTCAATTAAATAAAACAAACGAACATAAAAATAAATATACAAAAAAATAATATAATTTTGTATGATGTTTAAAGCACTTACAAACAAGATATAACTTATATTAGTATTTAACTTGAAACCAAAAGCGTTCCAGATACACGCTTTATATATTCCCTTTATATATTCCCAACAGACTATACTCATTTGTTTTACCAAACTTTTGACTAAGTTTCATTTGAGTTGATTAAATATAATAAATTAAATAAATAACATAATATATAAACTTTATGGCACTTATCGAGAAATTTTGAAGTAATATTTTTTTTGAGTTTTAGTTTTAAATAATTTTAATCCATATGAATAAACTTTCGTATTACAATCGGTACAAAATAAAAAAGAGTACACTATAAGTCCTACTCTTACGGTTTATTTTGCAATAATAGAGGATATACTCAAAGTTTTAGAATATGCTTAAAGTGATTAACTTTAAGTAGCGTTAATTAAAGATACGGCTTAACTTCATCAGCGAAGCCAAAGCGAAGCGAAAACGAGAAAATATATACTATGTAGTAAATTGATATATGACATAAGAGTAAAATGAACAAATTATTACTATAAGTTATTTATAACAAAAAATAAAGTAGTAGTAAAATAACTATCGATGATAATGATACTCGGTGATACTCTGTGGTAGAGCTTTGTGAAAGCTCGTCTAGGTAGATACCAAAATCTCAGCGGAAGTTCCGGTTTGAAGGGTGAGTGAGCCAGTGTAATTACGCAGCACAAGGGACATAACAGTTGCTCAGGTTGGTGGAGCATTGGCGATGTAAGCGATGGTTAACTTTGCTTAGTATAAAATTTAAGTTGCCAGTTTTTAAAACTTTTTAAGGGGTGATATTTATGGGTTCTATAGAGTATAGTCCCTCTGGTGGTATTTGAGATGTTAGTTTTATATGTGAAACGCTATTTGTCATATGCATATTTTAAAGAGTAGGCATTCTTGAGATCTATAGTTTTTTAAAGAATATCTTGCGCACATACCTTTATATTTTTAATTACCATATATATCATACCTTACCTACCTTAGATAATACATACAATACAGTTTAATATATTAATCTTAAAACATTAGATAAACATATCTTACGAATCAAAGTAAAAAAAAAAATTGGTTGCCTGTAAAGTCGGTATACGGGCGAAAGTTTTACGTGACAACGACTTTGAGTGGTAAAATAATTTTAATGTGAATATTCATTCGTATAGTAGGAAGAAGACGCGTGCCTTTCACTTTTTATGTCTGTCTCTCTCGCTCTTAGGCGGGCTAACCATGCCCGAGTGGAAGGGACGCGTGCCTCTCACTCGCTCTCATTGTGAGCGCATAACGTGAGCGGAGCGTAACGCAGTTTCTTGAAGTGTCACCCGGCAAACCAATTTATAAGACGTTGTCACGTCAAAATCTTAACAAACATAGCATGCTATGGAACGCGAGCATAAATCTCGTTCCGTTAACTTAATTCATATACTTCTAGAAAGGTGACTTGCGAAAGACTATTGCACACCGACTCTACACCGGATTCCGTTGTGACAGGTCATTCTGGAAACTTCCGAAGGAAAAACGAAATATAAAACAAACAACAACCATATAATTATTAAAAGTGCTTATTATCAACTACCTCGTGGATCTAGTGGCTAGGTTAGAGGTTTTAAGGGTTCTAATTTTTAATGGAGCAATACCCATTAAATACTTTACTTGATCGTAGGGTTGTGGCATGCTCATCTGGTCACCAAACATTCATAAGATGTTATAGCGACAAACAACAACATTCAGTTTTGTTGTGTTCCGGTATTAATCGTGATTGAGCCAGTGTCTGTGTCTGTACACAAGGGACATAGCATCTTAATTCCAAAGGCTTCGGGCACATTGGCGATGTATAAAATAATTAAGTACTAAAAAATGGTTAATGTTTTTTATGTCTCCAATCTTTTGGCAACACCACTTGCCTATTTCATTAAAAAAAAATTTTGGTTATTTATTGAAATTGAAATGTGAAGAACTTGTGAAGTGATCGGTCCTGAGGATTAAATTAAGCGGCGTAAAAGTTTTACTATTAGGGGTGATGGGGTTTTTTAGTAGAGAGAGAGAGAGAGAGAGAGAGCGAGAGAGAGAGAGACTTATCATCCAAAAATAAATCTAGACCTCAGACCTAGCACTACTTATCAGCAGTGGTTCGAATAAAAATTGTATCATAACTTCGTGTTCAGTATGACTATACAATAATTACACCTCAAAATACCGGACAAAGTAAAAAAAAGGGATTTTTACAAACAATTTTTCTCGTAAAACCCAGCAAATTAATACGTCAATGAGTAAATGACATAACTATGGCGTTCCATCACTGAAACAAACAATTGTGACAATTATGTCAAGCGTCACACTGACGTTGGATCGACATGCACTTGACCTGTAATTATCTATCTATCTTTACTGCACACACACACACACACACGCGCGCGCACACACAGCTTAACGTGTACTTTTATTACTACAACAATAACAAACGCAAAATAGTTATTTTTAGTTAGAGAAGAAATGATTTGGAGAGTATATCACCACGCTATTCCCATGAAACAGTGTTTGTTTGTAGATATTTTATATACGTAAATCAATGATTTTGTAGAAATCCGTATATATATATAGATAACAACCGCATCATTTGTCATAATACTTTGTATTGCTATGTTCTGGCGAGCGAGTCAGTTTAATTACAGGCTCAAGGCATATAGGATTTTTAGTAGATGAATTTAAAAATGATATGAGTCATATTGAACAGACAAGACGAATACCACCTAAAGCAGCCGAGATATAGAATCCCACGAATCAATCACACGAGGTAGTGACAAAAATAACCCAGAAGGCAATTAAACATATTATAATTATAATATTTCGATTGCGATACTGCTTAAAAATAACAGGCGGTCACATCAAAGGGAACAATAAGATACAACAATGTCACGGACAAAACGTCTGAAGACGTCTTTTAGCTACTAAAAAAACAGGATTTGAACACGTGACATTCGCTTAAAAGCATTGAGCCATCACGACTCGGCTATCTGCTTCAGGACATAAAGGCTGTGTTATGTTTTATATAATTAAGAAAATAATATACTATATATAAATTATTCATGGGGGAATAACCTAGCTTATCAACCATCTTGATACGAAACGCCTCTTGATGCGGATTTAATGACTTTCAAGTCATGTATACTGGTTTCATAGTAATATTTCAAATACAAAGTAGTTCATTAGTCTTTTTTAAAAAAAAAATGTAGTATCCGTCATCTCAGGCCGTATGTAACACTAAAAAAAAAGTAACTCAGGGCCACCAGGGCAGGTACTAATCTCACGTGCAAATCTTTCGTAGATCCATATTCGTGATGTTTTGTCGCAAAAAAATGTCGTCGTTTTATTTCAATGTCGTATGATTAAGCGATTTACTTAAAAAAAAACAGACTTTTTACTCTATATTACAGTTTGTCTTGTACAAGTTTACTATGTAAACCTATGTTAGGAAAATACATCATTTATTTATATACACGTTGGAATACTTAATAACGTTAAGAGAATTAGTTTAACAATTCCGTCTTCGTCCGTCGTCTTTGAATCTTAGACATAGTTAAATAAGGACTTTTTTAGTAGGTATTATTTTCTTTACATACACCTTAAAGATGGCTTACTCACTCTTCAAACCGAACCAAAACAATTTTAAGCATTGCTACTTAGAATAAGTAATTAGTGGTACCTACCCAGATGCACAAAGCTCCATTACCAAGTACGGTACTTGTCGGTATGGTATATTTAATTAAATTAAATTATGTAAATACTAATAACTAGCGTTTTGGTAACAAATTCAACCGCGTAGTTCCTGTTCCCGCAGGAATACAGGGACAAAATGTAGCCTATGCTACTTGCTGATAATGTAGCTTTCCATTGATGAAAGAGTTTTTCAAATTGATTTGACATTGAGTGACAAACAAACAAACTCACATTCGATTTATATTAATAGTTAGGTTATTTTAAAATAAATATGAAAATATAGTCTAAAACAAAAAAGAATACCATACAAAACATGACCGTGTGGATTCTTAGCGGAAATTACACGTTGTATTGTAATTTCGATTACCCGGGGAATAATAATTAATCTGTTATTTTTATTATTATTTGTTAACATTATTCTTACGATTATCGAAGCAAGTTTGATATATTTCAGTATTTAAGTAGAAATATCTTATTTATTTATTTATTTAATACTTTATTGCACACACAATGAAAGGACATACAAATAGAGAGAACAATTACAACAAAGACAAGAAAATAAGAGCGTGCAAAGGCGGTCTTATTGCTAAAGCAATCTCTAACAGACAACCTTTGGTGAAAGGATTTGCAAAAGCAGAAACAGGATAGTGCAAAAAATAAAAATAAAATAATATTCAAGATAAAAGAAAATAATGACTTATAATATACATACTAATGTAAAATATATATAACCTACATACGTTACATATAAATAT
The DNA here is from genome assembly GCA_963151315.1 of Nymphalis c-album. NCBI lineage: Eukaryota > Metazoa > Arthropoda > Insecta > Lepidoptera > Nymphalidae > Nymphalis > Nymphalis c-album. The sequence continues at coordinate 10,168,714 of OY720591.1, forward strand.
ATATACATACACACATATAACATTTTTATATATAATACATATTCAATAAACGTACATATATTACTTATTGTAAGGAAAGATAGTGAGTTTTCACACGACGTTTAAATATATAAATAGAATCAGAGCGACGAATTTCCGGGAAATATCTTATTAATTTATTGTACAAATATTCATGTGTATAATACACAATTAACTTTATTGACCTTTAAGGATTATCTGCCTTTATGTTTGTAAAGGTTTGAATGAAGCAATGAGTGTATATCGATAGGTTAGGTATTGCACATCTTGAATGTAGAGACTATTACACTGTTGGTAAAATCTTTTGAAGTTGCCTTTGGATATTGTATTAAGGATTTTTATAAGACTTTTTTTAATATTTACTATTTACTAACTTAAAAATTCTAGTATATATTTGATCAGTATCAATGATAATTTACATAAAAACGCGTTTAATTCTTTAATATTAGTTAATTATAAATTCGGACACACCATCCTTCCACTTAAATGTCTGGAAATTCACAACATTTTGATTTTTAATTATATCCCGACTTATTGGCCGAGTGCACTAGACGGCTAGTCGCGTTTGGACTCTACTACCACTTACCATCAGGTGGAGTAGAGACATTTGCCCTCACGAGCTTTTGAAATAAAAATGTATATCCAGTTCTGCCTAGCACAACCACGCTGTGGGAGCAGTTTTCCTTGGCGATTTTCACGAACCGATATAACAGAAACTTTCAAGAAAAGAGCTAACTCATTTCTTAAAGGTCGGCAACACACCTGCAAGCCGTCCGGTGTGACAGGTGTCCATGGGTGGTAGTAGTCACTTTCCGTCAAGTGAGCCACCGTTTGCCCTCGTTTCCGATTTTTTAAATAAATAAAACACGGTGCGTTCAAGTAGACGTTGAATTTTTAATATGGAGTCCTTACTCCACTTTTTTTTAATATTACTATTTTATTTTAAAAATAGCGCTAGACACAATGAAAACAACTTTAGTAAATAATTTTGGCTATATTTTATTTTTCAAATTTGACTACTTGACTTGTAGGGTATGTATAATGGTAATTTCAAGTCTGTCTGGTTGTCTGTCATATTATTTCTATCTGTATTTAAGAGCAAAAAAAAATTACAGCCTATTTATGGCTAAGGCCTCATTTCCCTTTGAGGAGAAGGTTAGAAATTTATTCCGCTACTGGTTTGTGGATACACTTTGATGTCATCCGACACAGTCAGGTTTTCTTACGATGTTTTCCTTCACCACTGAACACGAGATGAACGAATGATGAACGAATTATAAACATAAATTCAGCAGTGCTTGCCTGAGTTTGAATCATGTGATCTTTCATGAATACAATATAGTGTAGATCATCAGTTAAGGATTACAAGTGTTTACCATTGGTTCTCTCAAGATCTCAAAATATTACTCGAAAATAAAAACACTCATGAAGGTATTTAATATAATTAAAAATGCATCTATAATTAAGTATCACACGTTTTTAGAAAAATCCTAATAAAATTATATTTTTATCATATAATTTAATATTATATATTTGTATATTATATATACTCGTATATATATATATATATATATATATATATATATATATATATATATATATATATAGATTTACATTATAAGAGATGTTAACCATCGGTTACATCGCCAATGCGCCACCAACCTTGGGAACTAAGATCTTATGTCCCTTGTGCCTGTAATTACACTGTCTCACTCACCCTTCAAACCGGAACACAACGATAGCAAGTATTGCTATTTTGTGGTAGATTATCTGATGAGTGATGAGTGAGAATAACTTTTTCTTATTAGTAATATATTATTTTGTCATCACCGTAATTGTTCTTTACATACTAATTGCATAAATATTTCTTATCTTATTTTATTCATTACTGTCGATGAAACCGGAAAAGTAATCAAAAACAAAGGGCTTATTATAATTATAATTTATGTTTATAATTCATTCATCGAAAATTCTTCCACACTAAAACAAATCCACATTAAAGCAGCGATGTGAATTAAGCTTTACAGGCCTTTACAGTCTTTTGTTCTTACTCTCAATTTAAAATTAAATTAAATAAAAATTCAAAAGCGGAGGTGGTATGAACCCGTGAAACTTAAGCGGAATTCGCGGTTTCAAACCCGCGCAAATACAACTATAAATAAATATAAATATCCTGGGACATTATTCACACACGGCCATCTGATACCAAACTAAGCAGAGCTTGTACTATGGAAACCAGACAACTGATTTACTACATAATATAGTACTTTTTTTTCTGTAAATACATACTAATATAGATAATTGTAATGTAATGTAATAATTGTAATGTATAGATATAATTGTAAAAACCATCCATTGTAAAAACCAATGTAGCAGAATTTCAGTTAAATTGGACACGTTTGTATTCCATCAACCCGTATTGGAGCAGTGTGATGGAATAAGCTTAACAAACCTTCTCCTTAAAACAGGAGAGGAAGCCTAAAACCCAATATTTTTTATCGGTTCAAATTGGATATAAGTATCGATTATTTCCGAATCACCTTTTATACACACAATAATTGGTTACAAAAAACATCAATAAGCTAATAAAATTTATTAATTAAAACATTAATTAATAAATAAACATTAATAAATTCTTACAACTATTATACGCAGACTTACAAATTCGCAATATACTTAAATGGTATACTACCCTTATTGATTGCTCATTAAGTATTTTAAAATTTGTCATTAAAAAAATATTTTTGTAAATATCAAAGAAAACATAAAATTAAATTGATTGTCTTATCACAAGGGACTTATCGTCTTATTGTCTTATCTTTTATGGAAAATCACTAATTTGGTTTTTATTTTTTTTTTATTTTTCACACAATTATGAATAAGTTTCAATGACAATGTACAAATATTATGAATTAAAATAATACGCTTGTGTTATTTTAATTCATAGTATTTATATGTATATATAGAATGTGTGATTATATCTGTGGTTTTTCTTATCCATTTACTTCCTATAAACATTATCATAAGGATTCGAAATGAGGGAAAAAATTCAAGCCAGCGAAAGCATATTTAAATTAAAAATTCACTCATCCAAAAAATGTTACAAATTCTAAAAATTAAATGACTCCATTATTATATATTTTCTTAATAAAGGTAACTAGGTATGTAACCTTTTTTTCGTATAATATACTGGCTGGTCGTAAAAAAAAACAATTATGTTTTGTTTTTTTACAAATTAAAATCGAATGCATTTTTTCAAATTTAAATGTGTTTTTTTAGTTATTGTCATTTGATATTCTATCATGGTTTTATAATTTCATTAGTTTCTATACGTCATGGAGCGAAATGCAATGAGCTGTAGGGATGATCAATCTCAGGTACGTCGTAAATATGTAGGAAAACTTCGAATTCTGGGGTTCTGCTATCACTTCATAGAAACGCTACAAAAATTATATGAGTCTTATTTTATTAGACACAAAACGAGTTTGACTGAGTTAAGATTTTTTTTATTTATTCTCTATTTTCAATTTGTTGAATTTAAGTTTTTAAACAAATCTAATTAGGCTAAAATTAGACTTGTAAGGTAAATTAAATTGGCTTTACATTTATTGGATATTTTAAAGTATAATAGTCCGAATAAATAGTCCTAAATTATTGACTACCACGTTTATATAATAAAGATATATATTCCACATTTGAATTCAAATCAATATATTTTATTTTTTCGTGTCTTTACAAATACTACGCGTACAACAAATACATCTATCAAGGTTTGTTTTTAAATTACATTTTTATGGACTTACCGTATTCTAGCTTAGCAAACAATGATATGTGGGTAATGTATAAATTGACCTCTATATATTTAACATCATAAAGACCACGTTAAGGTGTTTTATAGTTGTTTAAAAAAATTATGTTCCAAATAAGAAGCTTAGAAGGCCTTATTTATATTTATTTCAACATTTCGAAGTTAAATCTATTACCAGCCAGTTTCTGTTGTAAATTGGTAAATAAAAGAGAAGATTTCATAGTTTAACCATGTTTTCTATATATATATAAAGTAGTAAAATAATTTTAAGTAATTAACGCAAAATATATAAAGCTACATATACTTCATAAACTAAACCAAGAAGATACCTTTACTTGGTAGAGCTTTGTGCAAGCTTGTCTAACTATTAACTATTGATGTTTGGCTAATATCTGATGAGTAGTTTGCAATTTGTGATGTATGATATATGTATGTTTCATGTATGTATAAAATAGGTGTCAATAAAATACACTTCGAACCGGACAGTGATCGGCTTTAAATTTCATTGATTTGACTCATCGTTAGTAAAACTGTACCGTAGCAAACGCTATAAATATACATAAGGTCCTCCAGACCGATTTCGGCAACGGCGGCCAATCTTAAGAGAGATTAGCCAACTGCGCAGGACTTATATTTTAGTGCACAAGTGTGTGCGCAAACACAGGTGCACTCTCTTTTCCTTAGCTCTCATAATCCGATGGGACGGCAATCCGACACGACCGGAAAGAGTTCAGGCGCAGGACCAACGGCTTAACGTGCTTTCCGAGGCACGGGAGTGTACACGCTTCCAACTTCCAGACTCCGGGCTGCTATTGAGAATTTTCTGACAGAAAACCCCAATAACTATATATTGGCCCGACCTGGGAATTGAACCCAGGACCACCGCGTCTGCGGCCTTATATCAAGCCACTAGACCAACGAGGCAGTCAAATCAAAAAAATATACATAATATAGCGATGTAACTCTTATAATAACTATTGTTTTAATTAAAAAAAAACAACGCAGTAATCTATGTAGCGATGCTAGTACGTTTCAAGATTTGCTCAGAGATAATTTTCGTTCTGAAAATAAAATGAGGCGGCTTAACGAGAAATTCCTAGCGAAAGGTGACCTTTGTTGTTCACCTTTTTTTCTGTTTTCCTCGTCCTTTCTTGAACAATACAAACCCATATAAATAATAACTAAGCTAAGTCTTACTTACTTTTACTCCATGTTAACTCTCATATGTTATTCAAAAACACGAAGTTATGATTACAAATAAACTTCGGTATTTACGTAAACAAATATAGTGATCACGCACGATTGAGTCATGGATGTATCGTTGTCCTGTTAAATTCAGTATTCATCTCGCATCTAATACGATCACAAGATCATGTGAGTTGTATTTCTTATTATTACTATATTTATAAGCTTGTTATAATTACAATCGTGGTTATTATGTAATATTATAAAATATAATTCTTATTCTTTGTTTTATTCGATGCGCACTTGTCTAACGCACTTATTCTTTATTTAACAACTATAAAAATGTTATCATATTATATTATGTAGTTTATTTACATTAAAATCTTAAATAAATACAAATAAAAATTAAAAATAATTACTATAAAAGTCGTGACCGCGTGGAATGGTGGCAAGAGTGCGAGCAGCATTTCCCCTTTGAATCGCAATTCCGATTTTCTGGGCGAAAAATGAACCAGCCCATCACCAGTTGAGGCAATACGACGGGGAGTAATATTTTGGATTAATTTTATGTAGTTCTTTGAGTATGTTTTAACATTCTGTAGTTTAAGCTAACTTTGTTTGTTTTTCTCGAATCAAATAAAAAAATGTACTTTGGAATCGTCAAACGCTTGCACCGGTTCAAAATGCAATGTGGATTCTGGCGACAAAAACCTCAGATTGCAGATTGAAGGACTTTATATAATTTAAAGTTTAAATACGAGCAAGCGCTAACAAATTTTCAAGTGCTTACGTTTTGTTTATAATTAATCTCGAACCCGGCTGTGAAGAAAGTTGGAAAACGTCTCGAACTAATTCATAGTAACTGTTAAATACCTCACACTACACTTAACAATTTAATAAGCCACCAAGTATATATTGTTATTAACGAATTATAAAACTTTTATATTAATTTAACTCTCTCCTCATTGCATTACAATAATAGTAATAAACAATTATGTTATATATTCATAAAACACCAAGTCAAATATTAAAGCGATTATATTTACAAAAAAAAACGTCTTTCACGATTTTTTAATTTTCTGTTATTCCTGTTCAAGAAACAAATCCAATATTCTTTTAAGACTATTTGAAACGATATAATTATATATTTACGAGTCCATTTTTCTTTTCAGATTTGGTATATAGTCTACTCAAAAGACCACAGCGATGTTGTTCACAATTCTCCTTTACATCGTATACTACATGATATACACCGTTCTTCTCGCGATCGCCGGACTCTGGTGCTTCGAAGAATGTGCCCTTACAGAAGAAGAGGAATACGAATTCATGCACCACCACCGAGCAATGCCGTACTGAACGTCGTCTGCACCAAAGATTGATTTATTTGGTCTACTTGAAAGACTGTGAGTATTAACTTAATTAAACTTAATTTTAAAATAAGTTTTATACATGGAAATACAAATACAAATAGCTTAACAAAAACAGCAGTAGACGAATAGGTGGATGACGGCATATGACGGTACGTGGTCACCACCGCACAAAGACATTGACGTCGTAAACGTATTCATAACATCACCTATCCGTGTTCACTTTGATCACCCTAGCAAGCGAACCACAATATTAAGTTATACTGTTTGGCGGTAGAACATGTGGTGAGTGGATGGTACTTAAACCTGACGGTACCAGCTTGCACAAACCCCTTCCACAAAGTAAAAGTGGTAGAAATTAATCGAAGACTCAAGCTGTAATGTTTCACAATAACTGCCTCTTTTTTAAGTTCATACAGACTTACCAAACCAAACAGAACATGAAAAGAAAATGTTTTCGTCTAACGCTGTTACTTAAGTCGTTTTCGTCACAAACCGAAATCAGTAGGTTGGAAAAGAAGCAGGTTTTAGTAATAATATAAAATTCAGGCTGGAATTGATATATCCGGCGTGTTTGAAGAATTTTAGATGTATTTTTTCTCTCGTCTTACAGGAAAATACAAACAATAATATCATTATATAATGCATACGTCAATAAAGCTACCCGAAGGGCTATTCTCTTAACACAAACTAGAATAGAAATAGAATAGTATTCACAACTAGATTTCAAGAATACATGCATAATAATAGTATATAACCATAAGCCAGTTGTGAACACATCACAGGCAATGAAGCAAGTTTTTACGGAATATCACTGCTTTTTCATTTTATTAATTTTTAGGAAATTTTATTAATGTGATAACTTAAATAATAATCAGTCTTATAAAAAATATGTATATATAATTATTTAAAATGTTTCGTTTAGAACCATAAACATTAATTCTGTATGAGGATAAATCATATTATAATATATATATATAGTATGTATCAGAATATTTTAACCAATTACATTTTAATAGTTCGAAACCTTTAATTTATTTGCACAATAATTTTTATTTTATTTTATTTGGGAAACTAACAGTACAATCATTCCTTAAAACTATAACATAAAGTTAGCACACATACTAGTAAAGTTTACACTTATAACTAAAAGCATAATAAGAGCAGAACAAATATAAAATTAATATAATAATAAAAAATAAATAAAAACTAAGAGAGAAGGTATTTAAAATAACAAAAAAAAACAAAAAATAATTACCTAAAATGAATTAATTAAAAATTAATTAAACAATAATCTAGTTACAGGCTTTATTACCCTATTTTTACCCTATTTTCAGTTCATACAGATTCATATCAGCGGTTAATCAATTACTTTACTATTCAGTTTATAACCTTTCAGTGTGCGTTTCCGAGCAATTTGAATATTTTTAAGATTATGTGAGCAATGTGTCCAGTTTATCGGCACGGGAGTGTACAGACTTTCAAACTTTTAACTTCCAGCTGCTACTGAAAATTCGAATGAAAAACTCAATAGATTTTTATTGGCCCGACCTGGGATTTGAAGCCAGGATCACCAAGTCCACTAGACCAACGAGGCAGTCAAATATTGTAGCGAAAAGGTTATAATATGTAGGTAAAATATAATTTTGCTTTGGTCTGCGCCTGAAACTTAACACGTAAGACAATCCTTTCAAAATGCTCACAGATGGTAATAGATAATAGAGGTAATGCTTTGCTAAGAATATTATAATTAATAATCACGTAAGAAAAAGCAATTGGGCCACCTAAGGGTGATCACCGCCGCCCATAGACATTGACGATTTGAGAAAAATTAACCATTTCTAACTATGGACTAAGATCGTATGTGATTTATGTGTGTTGTTAAACTGTCTCACTCACCCTTAAAACCAGAACACAAAATATTTATTATTTTTTATAGACACTGTACAGGCTTACACAAAGTCATAACGCTAACGGCCGAATACTGAAACGTCATTCAAATATGATTGGGACTTAATTATTTGGAACGTCATTAATTTCAAAATTTAGTATGCGAAATTTGAAATTAATGACGTTCCAAATAATTAAGTCCCACTTCATATTTGAAAGACGTTTCAGTATTCGGCCATATGTAAATTATTTACTGTTATTTAAAATGTTCTCGAAGCATTCTACAATGACGTTCTAAAATTTCAACAAAAAACATTGTATATTATGTCATATGTATTATGTACGCACATACATATTTTGTTTTCTAGAGGGAAATAAACTCATGACCCCCTGAGTACAAAGTTAATGATGTTAAAAAAAATACAAATTGTATAATTATTTTGCTCAACAGTGACGAAACTTAATAGTTAATTTTCTTGAGGAAAATTGCAATAAATAAAGTATCAATCGTAGAATAACAAAAGTGCTTTGACGAAATATTTTGACGCATCTCAAATTTAATGAAAACGTAAATAAGCAAAAAAAGTGAAAAAAAATATACATTGAGCACAGATTAACGACGCGACAGAGGTGGTCTACAAACAAAACTAGCATATATTCTTAATTTTGAATTTAAATGTGAACGTATATAGTTCAATTCTAATGATCAAGGGTGTTCGATAGATTTAAAACGAGATCGTTAACAAAAATCGCTGTTTTAAATAACTTCAGTAAATATTTCAGTTGATATAATAAATACTGCTTATTGATGCAGAAAATATAGTAAGTAAAATTATATGAAAACTTACATTTATCATAAAAAAAATCGGTCACAATATAAACAGCCATGAACCTTCAACAGCAGTGAGGTTAAATAATCAGCCAAGAATCCTTAAGAGGAAAAAATTCCACATTCGTAGTAAAGTTAATTGCACAACGCTAACAATTAAATTAGATTTTAAAGTTAAATAATACCTCAGTGTATATAAACAACATAACTTATATAATAATTATAGTATAGAATAATACAGAAACAATAAATATTACTAGGCAAGATTACACAATTACATATCGCAATAAACAACCGGACGAAGCAAGGCTATTCTAATGAACAGACGCCTCTGTTTCTTCAGTACTCTATGTAATTCAACCGAGTATAGAACATACAGCTGTTTGTATATATTATGAAAACAATTCTTGCAAAATATTCAGTCTGTGGCAGGCCTCATGTAAGAAGGCTTTCATTGTGATCCGTTATTATTTTTCATTTATTAATTAGTGTCGGCTAATTTGTGAATAATAAATTAATTCGGAATTCGATTATTTCGAAAACAACCCCAAAGGTATGCAATATTTTATTAAAAATTTAAATTTTATGTAATATTATTTAGAGTGTTTAAATATTTATTTATTCAATACACGTACCAAAAATAAAAATTATAAAAGAAAATATCAAAAGAGTATTAAGGATTAATATCATTATTTAAATATGATATGGTTGCATTTAAATATTGTTTAATTAGTTATCAGTTAAGTTTTCCGTTTCGTCTACATTTAAGAAACGCCTCTAGTTCAGAAACAGCCCGGAACAAACAGATAAAGTACGCAGAATACGTATTATTTGTTTTATAAACATATATTTTATTTCGGCGTTTCTTTCGGCGATATTTTAAGTTGTATCATTTTTATTATGCCCGTATCTCGAAAGTATGAAGTTCATAATTAAATTAGCCCCAAGTCGTCTTCTAGAAGATTTAAGGATGAATATTTCTCTTCAATATAACTTGTGAATGATTATTGTTATCATTGTTGTGTTTGTGTTTTCAAATTAGGTTATTAACACTTAGTGGTAGAGTTCCAGTTTGAAGGGTGAGTGAGAGTTACATCCATCCACAAGGGACATAACATCTTAGTTCCGAAGGTTAGTTGTGCATTGGCGATGTAAGCGATTGTTAACAACTTTTACAAAGCCAACGTCTATGGGCGTTGGTGACCACTTACCATCAGGTGGCCCATACGATCGTTCGCCATGATTTATTTCTCAATTTGGAAGAGATGGAATCAAACCTCAAATCCGTACGGCCTGGCAAAAAGAAGGGTGATCCTGTCCACCGGGACAATAGAGGTCTCAAGTATTTATCGGATGGATCCACATTTTATAGGCATTTCGATGATTGGTCTATTCTTACATAGCGAAGAATTATCCAAAGAAACGGTATCCTATCCAAACCGATTCGAAATCCGTAAAAAATACTGAGAGCAAGTTTAAACATTTACAGGAACTGAACATGGTAATAGATCTGAATAGAACTGAATATAGTAAATAGATTTGTAACTTTATCTTTTACTTGTAATTCAACTGTTATCTTGATTATATCTTACCTAGTGTAGAGTATTACGCGATAATAGTTTTTTTTTTAAATTAATTGGCATGTAGTTTAAAAGCTCTTATGTGATACATAAAGCACAACCAAAATCTCTCTACTTTTTATTTCAACTAACAATAACAAAGTTAAAAGCAGGAAATAATGTTGCTGATACCTATATTTTTTGTTGTAGTTGGTTTCATTGAAAATTTTCCAGTAGAAAGTTTTTATCGATTTTCTCATAAAGTTGATTTTTACACATAAGAGATATTAAAGTCGCAACGACGATATATTGCTTTCTGCTCGCGCCTTTACCCACGTAAGAGTGAGGTGTTAGGTACGTTTTCTATATCCCTGAAAAAAATAAGATAATCGGTTGAGTAGTTATAACTTAAGCGCGTAACAAACAAAGCTAATAAAAATAATTACCTTAAGTCTGAAGCTAAGCTATTCATAACCTGAAGTTACAGAAGTCTATGACCCCACCATTTAGTTATAGCTGTGACAGACAAATCTTTGTGTTTATGTTATATTATTAGGCAGGTGATATAAATAGAAATAATAATAGTTTATTTTGCAGTAAAATAATTGAAAACAATAAACATAAGAAATTATATATTTTCTCATACAGTGCCAATGCCAAGGGACGCAAAATATAACATCACATAGTCTATAATTATGTCAGTCTTCCTTCCTATTAGAACATAATTTAAAAAATATACACATTTAATAAAAATAGTGAGAAATACTTTTGAATTTTTTTTAAATATTTTTGTATTTAATTGATTATTTTCACTCTAATTTTTTTTTCATATTCCTTTTTTTTATTTGTTTTACCCATACTTCTATTTAAAAAAACGATATTCCTGAAAATATTTAAATAACCTGTTAATTTTAATGATATCGACAAAACTATGAAAGCTCCTAAAGTTTTATTACTCAACTTATTTTGTTGTATATAAAAGTTTGCTATAATATAATAGAAGGAATACTTATTTAATTTAAAAAACGAAAGTTTCGTCTGTGTTGTGGCTCTAGTATAATTAGAATACACTTTTGTTACATAACAAACAATATAATAAATATGTTTAGGAACGTGTTATTTGTGAACGTTACCCAGGTAACCTAATATTTCTAATTATTATATTTCATCTAACCAAATATTCTTAAACGATTTTCAAGAACCGTTTAATTTTATCTTTTAATTAAATTTAGTTCCATATTGGTAAATAAAAAATCTAACGTTAATTTACCCATTTTGTAGACATTTTTTTATACCAACTTGGGATTTACGAACCCCAATAATTACGAAAGATTTGATACGACAAATTTGCGGTGGCTGTAAAATTGATAATAGACTGCGTCCTATCAAATGCATTAATTAAATCGGTGGTAGGACTTTGTGTATATTTTTCTGTTATATTTTAATCTTACAGTCCCAGTTCCGTGACAAATTCAATTGTATACACCGGTAAATTATTTAGGTAGTTTTTAAATAATATTTTATTTCCAAGATCACGATGCCAAGTAAACTTAAAGTATAGTAAATGCTTAATATAAAAATCCATAATAATAAGATAGTCAATAGGAGTCATTTGAAGAGTTATTTAACGAACATAAAAGATGAGAGTTAAAGAAATATTTTGTTATTTATTGTTTAATAAACCAACCCTAAAAACTTATTCCATTTTCAATTTGGCTTGTACAGACTTTGTTGTTTTTAATGTTATTATTATTCTGACCTCATGTACCATTATGTCTGTAAATTGCAATTATAATAGTAATTTCATCAACAACCTTCGTGATTTCATCCACAGCCTCGCTAGTGTGTGCTCAGCCTAGCTCAGGTCACTGTCACGTCCTACATAATGATTCTTCGAACTTGATGTTTGAACTTGTAGAAATAACTGGCTCCACACGAGGTCATAGTTTTATGCCAATCTCGATGATTTCCTTGTTATTAATAACACAGACCCGCTGACTTTTGAAACTTAAAACTGGCCAGTATAAATTCATAATGATATTATTATCAGCCCTGTTGCTAATCCACTGATCTCTCCTCAGTAAGCAAATAGTTAAGAAATAGTTCATCTCGCTGGTCCAGCGTGGATTGAAAGCGGAAGAAGGCTCAAGATCTCCCACGACGTTTTCATTCACCATCTAACCAATAAAAAAAACACTAATGAACAAGGATATAAAGAAAATTCTGAAATACACGCCGTGGGAATTTTTTTCAATTTCAATTTAATTTTTTTTGTTGGTATATTTTATAAAATATCTAAATTTCGAATTCTGGGGGGGGGGGCAATTTTGCGCTCTTAAATGGTCGGGGCAAACGGAGCAGGCATCTCAAGGCAACCCCTTCCACCCTCCCTGTGGACTTCTGCAACATAAGGGGTCTGAATTCCAACTTAAGCGCCGTCCACTTCCATCTTGAGACGGCGAAGCCGGCCTTGCTCTTTTTAACCGAGACCCAGATATTGTCTCCGGCGGACACCTCATTCCTCTCCAACCCGGGTTACAAGTTGGAACATTCCTTTGTGCCACGGACTGGAGTGTGTGTTTACGTCAGAGAGGATATCTGCTCTCGTCGCCTCGCCCATCTTGAAGGGAGGGACCTATCCATGACATAAAAACCTTCAAGAAGAGAGCGTACTCTTTCCTCCAAGGCCGGCAACGCACCTGCAAGTCCTCAGATGTTGCAGGTGTCCATGGGCGGTGGTAGTCACTTTCCATCAGGTGAGCCTCCTGCTCGTTTGCCCCCTCTTACATAAAAAAAAATCTAACGAGGATTTCTATCGCAAAACGAATACGGGCGAAGCGACGGGCTCTGTTGTACTTTCCATATGTATATTTGACTCTTATTGAAAAAAAACTATAGCTAGGCGTATCAATTTGGCAACAAAAGCTAGTGGTTATTGCTATATACTAGTGCCCTATTTCCCATCATAAATATTTAAAAAGAATATTTCTTAGCTGGTGCTTACGTTGTAAAATAAACCATTGTTCCAAATAGTTTGATCTCTTCCTAGTAACGACAAAAGATTTGACAAGATAGATTATCAGATTTTAAGCGCGTCTTTGTCATAACTCGTCAAATATTTTCCACTATGTAAATCAAGCGAAGCTTCTAGAACTTACATTTTTTGTAATAGCAAAGATCAGTTTATGCAGAATTATATAATTATGTAACATATAAGCTACTAGAAACGATTATTTAAACCGTACTTTAACATTTGATCCTGACATTGTCTCAAACATAACAATGGAATAAGAAAAAAAACTAATGATTACCAGACACGTAAACAAAGCAAAATTGACGTTATTATATTAATAATAATAAAATACATACATTGAACACAAACAAAGAATAAATATATCTTCTTTATACGGTATTTTTAAAAAAAAACTAATGCGATTAATATGTATACTTATATTTAAATACAGAAATAAATCTGTCTGTTTGTCTTGCACGACAGAATTCTGATGAAACCTGATATGAACTCCCAACGAAGGGCTACTATTGTACACTTAACACCTTTTTTTTTATTGTATAGGAAGGCGGACGAGCGTATGGGCCACCTGATGGTAAGTAGTCACCAACGCCCATAGACATTGGCACTGTAAGAAATATTAACCATCACTTACATCACCAATGCGCCACCATCACCAAGCTTGGGAACTAAGATGTTATGTCCCTTGTGCCTGTAATTACACTGGCTCACTCACCCTTCAAACCGGAACACAACAATAGCAAGTACTGCTGTTTTGCAGTAGAATATCTGATGAGTGGGTGGTACCTACCCAGACGAGCTTGCACAAAGCTCTACCACCAAGTAAACCTGACGTAGCACGCAGCCGATGGTACTATACAAGTAATATAACTAATAGACGATATTATTTCACGTTTTGACTTATATGGAGTAAAAACGAAGATAAAACCTTACAAGCTTTCATCAAATATATAATACATTATTTATTCTTAAAAAGAAAAACTAAATTAATTATATCAACTTATAAAAAAGTGAGTTTGATTGATACGCTTTCGCGTCTTAATTTCTTAGCCGCTTATCTTGAAATTTTGCATACACGTTATCAGGGGGATAGAAAAGGAGATAAGATAGGGATACCTTACAAGCAGGCGCAGCCGAGAGAGATTGAATTTATATTTTCGTAGCTTCCACAAATAAATAAATTCAATTTTAAAGTTCTCTTAATTTTTATTATTAATTTCTCTTAATATTTTGTTTTCTAAAGGGGGCACTGCCCCGCATTAACAAAGCATACTTATGAATAGCCGTGTTACGTTCACCTCACACGTCAGAGTGTGGTATTATAATAACATGCACAAGAGTCATAACATCTTAGTCCCGCTTTTTTTCGTTGCAGTGACAGTAAGAATCTAACCGCACCAGTATCATAAAAATATCCAAGTATCATGACGCTACAAGGAAATCCTCTGAATTCAAGGCTCTGTGCAAGATCCGTAGCATACCGTCAACCGATTAATAAGATCTATGGTCTCGAAAACCGAGTTAGACAAACGCACTCAGGTTAAAATATATGCGTGTTACTTAGACATGATATACACCCTTTGTATTGCAACATGATATGCATGCTAGTTGCCAATTAACATTGTAAACTTGCATTGCAATGCATTTATTTAAATTTAATCATGTTATTGCAGCATAACGCTTCTTTTGTGCGTTGGAGGTTAAATTCGTTGCGTAACCGCTTGTTCATTAGAAGAATAAATATAATAACTATTTTGATTTCGTTTGTATTGACGTGTTTTTCTTTTATCTGATCCGCGGTTATAAATTTAATTGTGTTAATTTGTTTTGAAATGTTTTATTTTCAGTTTTAGACAATATTCATTTTCGTCTATCTCTCTTACAGTGTATATGCACGAGTATATAAACCATAGAAACAATTGTGTTTATTTATATAAAGTATTATATTAAACAAATAGTCAGTAATTATCCCTTTTTTTTCGCTGGAAAAACGCATTTACGCGTTTCCCCCGCGTAAAGTGGGGGGGTATGTGGGGCTCACCGGCGCTGAAGGCGCCGTACTACCCACTAAAAAACCAGCGGTATCCTCTCCGTCTGGTCGAGGGACAGTAATTACCCCTAAAAGTGTGCTCGCGTGTATAAAGTAAAATAATGCCTAAGGTTTATTTCCTGATAAAAGATATACTGTTACAGTCGCAAATAATAATAAAATAATAAAGTCCTCAAGACCGATTTCGGTCACGGCGAATTGTCTCAAGATAAATTAGCCAACTGCGCAGGAGATATTATAAGTTCACAATTGTATGCGCAAACACAGGTGCACTCTCAATTCCCTAACTCTCATAAGTCGATGGAACGGTCACAAATATCCCATTACTTGACGTGGGCATTCCTCTTTAAGAAAGGTGTACTGTTTATAGCGGTTTATAAAAATACATATGTGTCAGAATTTCATTCCATACATTGTTTTCTTTACCACTGAGCACGTGAATAACAAACAACAGCACATGAAAACTCAATACTGCTTGAAGAGGACCATCGATTACGATTTACGTTTTCCGTCTATCACAGGGCACAGCTCTAACTGAGCGCTTGTTATCTTTGAATAATAATTGTTCATACAATAATATTGTCAATTACGTAAATTCCATTCACGGCCCTAACCTAAATGGTGTTTATTAGCCTAATGACACGCTTTGTAAACGTTTGATGTGGACGGACATTTCACAACGTTGACGAAAGTTGACCTTGGGACATCTGTCGAGATAAATGTCGTTTGTAAGATCATTTGTCCGGTTTCTGTTTGCATTGTCAATCATGCGTCGAGAACGTTCGGCGATCGATTCATTCCGGTTATTAATTATCCGGTTATAAGCGGAATAAATGAATGAACGTAGATTACCCAAATCAACTCTTCAACGGTACACGCGTCGCGTGGACATGTGAAAGTCGAAGTTAAATCCTGATCCCTCAGGCTATTGTCGTTCTCACTTCTAATACAAGTTGTAATTGAAGATTATAAACAACTTATAAAGTGTTCATCAGATATTCTACCGCAAAACCGGAGTACTTGAAACAATTATTAGAGATTATGATGATTATGATTATGAACACTTTGTTCACAATTTATATATGAAGACTGAAGTATATATAAGCTTTAGCAAGTAATATATGTTCAAATTATCTTATATCCTGTACAAAAAAGGGATCATAAATATGTCAATATTTTTTTATGACTTCCTCCTCTTTAGGGGGCATCCATTAATTACGTGAGGCGTTTGCGTGAGGATGTTATGTACCTTGTGCCTGTAATTAAACTGGCTTACTCAGCCTTCAAACCGGAATACAACAATACAAAGTACTGCTGTTTTGCGGTAGAATATCTGATGAGTGGGTGGTACCTACCTAGACGAGCTTACTCAAAGCTCTATCATTGCCATAGCCAATTTGATTTTCATTCCAAATAACAGTCATGTATAGAAAAAAATATATATCTTCAGTCTAAGTCTGGCCCTGTAAAGCACGCCAAACCCGTTTTTCCTATACATTGTAATTTCCTGAAACAAGACGGTTTAAGCGTAATCGTCATTTATAAAATTTAACAAGTATAACGTTTAATAACTATATTATTGGATTGTAAAATAGTTATTAAAATTCTCCAAAGTAGGTCACTAATTTAAATTTAGTAATTGTTCCGCAATCAATTTAATTAATATATCTCTCTATTACACTTTCAATTTCATTATTATTCACGCAAAGTAAGCGCAAGTAGCATATTGCAAACGTAATTTTGACATAGTATGTTACAGTCTGTAAACCTTTCCACTACCTTACTGAGAAATTTATACGCATATATTTTATAAAATATAATTTATATTTATTAATTTTAGGGCAAATAGAAGCGACATTTGGGAGTAACTTTCATCCTAAAGCCAAACCTTTCCTTACACCGCTAAGCTTACCAACCATAAGATCTATGCGTTTTGTACATATAAGTCATCCTACAAATCGATACATAGCAGTACAGAGCATTAATGCTTGGGCGTTATAGATGGGATAGAATCGAAGTCAGATTTTTATTTTCTCAGTTCCCAGTTTATATAAAGATTCATAATATTAAAATATCGGCTGTTTCACAGAATAGATAGACGGGCGAGCATATGGGCCAACAGGTGCTAAGTGGTCTCCAACGCCCATAGACTGGCATGCTAAGAAATGTTAACCATTGCTCACAACGTCAATGCACCGCCAACCTTGGGAACTAAGATGTTATGTCCCTTGTGCCTGTTAATACACTGACTCACTCACCCTCCAAACCAGAACACAAGAATACCAAGTACTGCTGTTTTTCGGTAGAATATCTGATGTGTGGGTGGTACCTATCTAGACTAGCTCACACAAAACCTTACCACCATTATAAAATGGTATTTGAAAAATATTATTTAAATTTAATCGTATAAATTCTAGTACTACTATTTTGTTATTCATTAATAAATTTTAACGTGATTCAGTTTTATCATTACATAATATATAATATATGTAAATTTATTAATAAGTAACTATATATTTAGACACATTATAATAATTTACTACCCATTAAAACTACGTCGCCCTTGACATTGATCGTATACGAGTACAAGTTCACAAAGCTTGATGCTACTCACGCCATCTCTGGACCATTGCCAGAACTACGTTGTGAGATATTTTCGTTTGTTGGTTTTGTTATGTAAAAACTTTAAAATAAGTTTTTTTTAGAAACTAATTAGTCAAACAATAACTTAGAAGGTAATTTTCACGCAAGTAAACTATAAGTACTATCTTAAAAGGCTGCTAATTTAACAAAACCATCTAGGATTAAGCCCCAGGTCGATTCAAATAAAATATTAGGTTTTTCTAGCAAGCTTTTAATTTGAGCGAGCCGAATTTTGGAAGTACCAGTAACAACTGAACTCACGTAAAGCCTAGTCCAGTCCCTGAACTCTCTCCGGTTGAGTTGGAGTGACCAATGACGTAGCTAGGTGGAGAAGGGCCCCGGTGCATAGAGAAAGAATCGGGCACTCACCAACTATTTCCACGTAGCTTGAACTAATATTGGCCTTC